>CM038464.1:26161792-27561792 GCA_021464415.1 Lonicera japonica
GCATTCGAAGAAACAAATCAAAGCATTCGAAGACTCGTTAGTTCAGTAATTGAGTGAGTGCTTAAGATTTATGTAAAGTTACATTATTGATCAAATCCTTATAGCTCAAACGTATTTATGCATCTTTTAAAGATTGATTCAAACAAGTTTGAAATTGAATTTCTTTGAAAAACATCATTTTACAAAGACCGAGTTTCAAAATAAATTCATATTAATTTTAAATAATCATATTTTAATCTCTAATAAAAATAGGTATCTTATAAACATATCTTTGAGGTTCAAAAATCATTAGAATTGTATTTGAAACTAAATTGTTAAATTGCAAAAATGTTTTTATTTTACATTTAAAATTCGCTTAGTTTTGACACAGTTTTGATTTGACAGTATGATGGAGGCTTTCTCGAATTTCGATCATTTTAAAATTTTTACAGTAGTTAGACAACATCTCTTAGCACTTTTGACTAAAATTTGAGCATGATCCAACAATCAGATTCAGAGAAATTATCAAAACAAATTTGAATTTTTTGTCAAAACTAGTTATTAGAAAATTTGAAAATGTATACCTTTGACCTTAAACCTTTCTTAATCACCCCCAACGGCCATATGATTTTCAAGATATATATATGAGGTCCTAGACATGTTTTAATACACCTCGAATTATTCCAATACTCTATTATTCATATATTTAAATATACAAAAATTCAAGAACATATTTTGATCAATCTTTCATCTTTGGAACTGTATATTTTATTAATCTTGATAATTCTAGTGTGAGCTTCATTTGTAATCTTCAAATACACTTGAGAGTATTGTATTGGTGTGTATCACCACAAATAATTCATTTTTCATTTCAAAAGAGAGTTTGTCTTTTTGTAGATTAAGAGAGCCTATCTTGTGAGAATTATAGTGAATATAGCTACATTGTGAGTGTTGTGTGCATAGCAACATTTGTATTGAGGTTTGATCTTCACCCAAAGAAGATTGAATAGTGAAAATTCTCGGGGAACTAACCGAGCGCGGTCGTATGGTTTAGAAAACCGAACCGTGAGGACAAAAAATCTTGAGCTTCAAATTGGTTTAATCTTTCTAAACTCAAGCTCTCTTTTTATTTCTATATTGTTGCTTGTATTTTGATATTGCTTATTTGCTTGTCTTGGGATTGATCACTTGAAATTGATTATTTTCTTGATATTGTTGCTTAGCTAAGTTACTTTGCTTAAATATTTTAAAAACGATTTAGTTCCGTATTAAGTTTTTTTAAAACCGTATTCACCCCCCTCTAGGGTTGTTTATCGACCAACATGTATAATATTTCAATTAAGGAAAAACATTTACTATATAAGATTAGAAAAGCTACATTGGTTATATATATTCATGCACCACATGAATACAACCATGGAAGATGAAGTAGGAAATTAGAGTCGTTGGAATTGTGGGACCAATCACTTTGTCAACTTAGATACATCATCTCGTCGTAGGTTTTTCTTTTTAAGCAATTTGAAAATTGCTTAATACTATATACATATAAATAAATTATATGTATATTATGGTGGATACGGATTATTTATGTCATATACTCTCATTATCATATCCATATTCATTTTTGTCGAATCTTTAAAATACTTATCCTCTTTTCGAATACTATTACATAAACATTCACAAAATTTAGACTTGAATACAGAATGAATTAGAATATTCGTATATCTAAATACACTCCTAGTTTGTGAAAATTGTTAAATTATACACAAAATGATTTCTCATTGAATTTTCTTGACTGAATCCCATCTTTATTAGTTATGATGGGGTTAAATACTAATTTTATCATTGGCATACAAAGGTAATTCAACATTTTTACCTCCAGTAAAATACCATTTTTTACCTCCAGTAAAATACCATTTTTACCTATGTGACCTAAGCATACACATCATGTACATTCTAGAATACATGTGACCTAAGCATACACATCATATACATTCTAGAATACATGTGACCTAAGCATACACATCATATACATTACCAAATTTACCTTTTTGCCCTTCTACATTTACCTATAAATACCCCCCTCATTCATTCATTCAAAAGACACCAAAAAACATCTCTTCCTCCTCTCCCAATATCCATCCATCTTTCCTAAATACAAGCCAATTTTTGAAGGTCTTATACTCTCTCTTTTCATACCCCAAAAAAATACCAATCCTTATACGCTCTTTCTCCTACACAGTTTATTATTTATTCTGTTGAAATATTTGTAATCCTAATTCTATACTTATAAATAGAATTAAGGAAATTAGAGAAAGAGAGAGAGATTGGTAGCTTGTATTATCATCCAAATTGATTGCCTTTGAGCTAATACAAAGCAAGCACACACAAAAGGAGGACGTACTGCCGGACTAGCATAAGCGCTACCGGGGGAACATACCTTAACAAAAACGTCTCGTGTTCATCTTCATTTTTAATCAGTTTTTGCCGGTACTGTTCACAGTCACTGTTCACATATACGGTGGTACTGTTCACGGTCACTGTTCATAATCACTGTTCACATATACAGCGGTACTGTTCACAGTTACTGTTCACAATCACTGTTCACATATACAGTGGTACTATTCACAGTTACTGTTCACTTGTACTGTTCATATATACGGTGGTACTGTTCACAATCACTGTTCACAGTTACGATCCAATTCACCATTATTCATTGATTGGTCGGTCGTCAATTATCTGTTCTAGATTTTGACACCATCAGTTTGGCGCCGTCTGTGGGAAAGACATTTCCTTAAAGTCACACGCTTCTCAAAAAGCCAAAAACCATACATTCACCATGTCCCAGTCAGGAGACACCAACCAAACAGACCCCCTGATAGCCTTAATGGCTCAACAAACTGCTCTCCAGGTCCGGATTGACAGATTGATGGCTCAAAGAGAATCTCATTCGTACAGTTCAAGAGATGGATCGCCTCCGACCCCTGTTTCTGCACCGGCTCCCCTATCCCCTATGCGAATCCCAGCCATTAAAAGGCTGAGAGAACGCCGCCGGAGGTATATGAGGAATCGAAGCAGGCCCAGTGGGTCTGATGCCGACCAATCCAGTTCTGAACAAGGAGATTCTTATGATGAGTTCTCTGTTACAGCTCCCCTACCATCTCCAAAAAGAAATCCACAAGTTAATGTTGTTCGAGAAAAACGCTCCGAAGGAGATGCTCAAAGACAAAGTGTGAGCAGAGGAGGTCGCCCCCCTATTCCACCAGTTCTGGAGACCAATACCAGACCTCGAGGGTCTGTGTTCGATAGGATCTCGAACAAGAGCTCTGTTGAAGAAGTAGAGGAGAGGCTCAGATCAGAAATGAAAGCCCAGCTGGCCGAAATGATGAAAACTATAGGCCACGTTGGAGGGAGCTCGGCAGCAACTTTGGTAAGGAATTCTGAATCCCCATTTGCAACGCACATCCAGACATGTGCAGTCCCAAACAGATTCAAACTACCTGCTCTAGAGTCATATGATGGCTCAACCGATCCAGTGGACCATTGGCAGCAATTTAGAAATATAATAGGGCTCCAGAGTGTCCCAGATGGTATCATATGCAGGGCTTTTGTCACAACCCTCAAGGGGGCAGCTCGGATGTGGTGCAACAGCCTATCCCCAGGCTCGATTCAGAGCTCGAACGAGCTTGGTACGAAGTTCGTAACTCACTTCCTAGGGACTAGAAAGCAGTCTAAGCCTTCCACCCACCTCTTCACAATCAAACAAAGTTCAAACGAAGGCTTGAAAGAGTACGCTTGCCGGTTCAACCAGGAAAGCCTCATGATCGATGATCTCAATGAAGGTGTAGCCGTAGCCGCATTTATGAACGGAGTAAGCTCCCCCTACTGCTTAATGACCTTAGCTAGAATGGCTCCAAAGACCATGTCTGTGCTCCTGGACGAGGTCAACAAACAGATTGGGGTGGAAGAGACACTCCAAGGACGCAACATGTCAGGATTTTCTGCTCTATGGCCCCCTTCCAAGCGCCAGGGGGAACATAGCCCTTCTTCTAGTCAAGAGAGGGAGAACAAGAAGATCAAAAAGAATACCGAAAAGTTCAGATCTAGCGAGGACAGAGCTCACCGGAAGTTCACTCCCCTTACAGCTCCACTGAGCGAGGTCTATGCCCAATCAGAACCAGGAGAAGTACCTAAGCCTAGAAAGATGAGCACTCTAGAGAAGAAGAGGGACTCTACCCAGTACTGCCGGTATCACAAGGACCACGACCACGAGACTAATAATTGCTAGAAGCTCAAGGAAGAAATTGAAAAGCTTATTCAGCGAGGTCAGTTCCGACAGTACATATAAAAAAAAAAGACCTCTAACAAAGGCAAAAGACCTCTAACACAGGCAAAAGACCTCTAAAAAAGGCAAAAGACCTCTAACACGGGCGAAAGACCTCTAAAAAAGGCAAAAGACCTCTAACACAGGCGAAAGACCTCTAACAAAGGCAAAAGACCTCTAACACAGGCGAAAGACCTCTAACACAGGCAAAAGACCTCTAAAAAAGGCAAAAGACCTCTAACACGGGCGAAAGACCTCTAAAAAAGGCAAAAGACCTCTAACACAGGCGAAAGACCTCTCAAAGGCAAAAGACCTCTAACACAGGCAAAAGACCTCTAACACAGGCGAAAGACCTCTAAAAAAGGCAAAAGACCTCTAACACAGGCGAAAGACCTCTAAAAAGGCAAAAGACCTCTAACACGGGCGAAAGACCTCTAAAAAAGGCAAAAGACCTCTAACACAGGCGAAAGACCTCTCAAAGGCAAAAGACCTCTAACACAGGCAAAAGACCTCTAAAAAAGGCAAAAGACCTCTAACACAGGCGAAAGACCTCTAAAAAAGGCAAAAGACCTTTAACACAGGCAAAAGACCTCTAAAAAGGCAACAGACCTCTAACACAGGCGAAAGACCTCTAAAAAAGGCGAAAGACCTCTAACACAGGCGAAAGACCTCTAAAAAAGGCAAAAGACCTCTAAAAAAGGCAAAAGACCTCTAACACAGGCGAAAGACCTCTCAAAGGCGAAAGACCTAACACAGAAAAAAGACCTCTTGCAGGCATCAAATTGTCGACCTTGTTCACCTACGAAAGATTCGGGCTTAAGACATGACGAACTTCAGAGCTTAAAGCTACTACTAGCTCCCGGGTTGAAGGATATCCTCACCAATCAGCTCATCCGAGCTAAATGATAAGGATAGGGGGCAATTGATGGGGTTAAATACTAATTTTATCATTGGCATACAAAGGTAATTCAACATTTTTACCTCCAGTAAAATACCATTTTTTACCTCCAGTAAAATACCATTTTTACCTATGTGACCTAAGCATACACATCATGTACATTCTAGAATACATGTGACCTAAGCATACACATCATATACATTCTAGAATACATGTGACCTAAGCATACACATCATATACATTACCAAATTTACCTTTTTGCCCTTCTACATTTACCTATAAATACCCCCCTCATTCATTCATTCAAAAGACACCAAAAAACATCTCTTCCTCCTCTCCCAATATCCATCCATCTTTCCTAAATACAAGCCAATTTTTGAAGGTCTTATACTCTCTCTTTTCATACCCCAAAAAAATACCAATCCTTATACGCTCTTTCTCCTACACAGTTTATTATTTATTCTGTTGAAATATTTGTAATCCTAATTCTATACTTATAAATAGAATTAAGGAAATTAGAGAAAGAGAGAGAGATTGGTAGCTTGTATTATCATCCAAATTGATTGCCTTTGAGCTAATACAAAGCAAGCACACACAAAAGGAGGACGTACTGCCGGACTAGCATAAGCGCTACCGGGGGAACATACCTTAACAAAAACGTCTCGTGTTCATCTTCATTTTTAATCAGTTTTTGCCGGTACTGTTCACAGTCACTGTTCACATATACGGTGGTACTGTTCACGGTCACTGTTCATAATCACTGTTCACATATACAGCGGTACTGTTCACAGTTACTGTTCACAATCACTGTTCACATATACAGTGGTACTATTCACAGTTACTGTTCACTTGTACTGTTCATATATACGGTGGTACTGTTCACAATCACTGTTCACAGTTACGATCCAATTCACCATTATTCATTGATTGGTCGGTCGTCAATTATCTGTTCTAGATTTTGACACCATCAAGTTACGTGCCAATATTTGGCCTTTGTTTTGGCTTTTAATTAGGTTTTGCAATTGTATGCCACTGATTCAAATAAGAATTAGGGCAATCGACAAATTTAACCCCAAAGTTTGGGGTCATTTTAACTTAAACCCCGTTGTTTCAATTTTTACAATGTTAACACCAAAGTTTCATAATTATTGCAATTCAACCCAACCGTTCTCTTATGATAATATATAACTAACAGCGCTGAATTGGCTGTCCGAGCTGGCGCTGACGTGGATGTTGCTACTATGGGCATTGACAATTTTAACCCCAAAGTTTAGGGTCAATTGTAATTTAAACCCCGTTATTTCAATTTTTTTTAATGTCAACCCCAATATTTCATAATTGTTATAATCCAACCCAACCGTTCTCTTATGCTAATATACAACTAACGACGACTAATATACAAACACCACACCTTTTTGTTGGCGAGTGAAGAACACACGCTTACGTCAAATCATCCAAGCCACCTTTTTGAGTCACAATCCTAAGTCCCTCTATAATTATTATTTGTTAGTGATCAATAATTTTTGCCAATCATAATTGGCAATCATAATTTTTTGAGTCGCAATCCTAAATACACAACATACTTTTTCGTTGGCGATCATAATTATTGCATCAAAATTGGATTAAGGTTGATGGTGATAACCTTACTTTTTGTGGTTGTGGGACTCAGTTTAAGAATGGCACCCTTCATTACATTGATTTTATCCAGAAGGTTAGTCTTTTTCATTTTTAGTTATGTTATGTTTCTTTTTTGATCGTATGTCTTTTTATTTTATTTTTTCTATTTCCATTTCATCTATAAATTTTTGTTAATCTTATAATTTTTAATTCTTTCATTTTAGTATTTTGCATCATCTTTTCTCTTCATGGATTATCTTTCTATATGTGCTCATGAATATATTGTGTCTATTTCCTGGTTTCTGGGGCTAAAGAAATGTTTTTTTTTCCTTTCTTTTGTAATGTTGTCACTTCCTGATATTGCATGGGGAAAAAGAAGTATGGTAATACTAGATGTTGGGTACCAAGAGACTGCCCTACCCCAGTAAGATCTTTGATATAGTCCATTGTGTTTGCTGTAGAGTCAATTGGCACATTGAATGTGACATTTTCTATCCTATTTCACGAACAATAATTATAAAGGGACTTAGGATTGTGACTCAAAAATGTGCCTTAGATGATTTGACGTAAGCGTGTGTTCCTTACTCGCCAACGAAAAGGTGTGTTGTATATTAGCCGCCGTTAGTTGTATATTAGCATAAAGAACAGTTGGATTAGATTGTAACAATTATGAAACATTGGTGTTGACATTGAAAAAAATTGAAACAACGAAGTTTAAATTACAACTGACCTCAAACTTTGGGGTTAAAATTGTCAATGTCTATAGTAACAACATCCATGTCAGCGCTAGCTCGGATAGCCATGTCAGCGCCACGTCAGCACTGTTAGTTGTATATTAACAGAAGAAAATAGTTGGGTTGGGTTGCAACAATTATGAAATTTTAGTGTTGACATTGTAAAAATTGAAACAACGAGATTTAAGTTAAAATGACCCCAAACTTTGGGGTTAAAATTATCAATTGCCCTAAGAATTAAGAAGCATAGATAGTTTTGGAATTTGGAGTCAATTTCAATCTTGATGCGGTTGAACCCCATGGGTTCACTAGATATGGTAAAGGGTCGATTTTGACCAAATTCCAATGGTCATGCCTAAAAGTATAGTTTTTCCAAATCCCAATCCTAACACGAAGTCAGTTGATTCGAAAACTTGAATATACTATGTTTCTTATATGCATGGACCAAATATTTAAACATGTTCTTCTTGACACGCCCAGACTTCTATAATTATATGATATTATAAAAGGTATTAAAAAATATAAATATATTATAATTGAATTGGATCAAATGGGCTAATTAAATTTAAGTGAACTTAATCCTCATGTGGGTTTCTATTTTACAACCCATACACTCCTGTTAAAATGAACCTTGCACCATTATAATTGTATAGAGTCGAAAATTTGCCGAGCGGCACCTTATTGCCATCCCTAACTAGACCTCTTGAGAGTGGTTTGCTCCTATTCCTGACTAGTTAAGTTTGCACTGATGTGCATGCGACTCGCATATATTTATTTTAACAAAGAATAAAAAAGATATGCCAATGGCTAAACACAATTCCAAACCCCTTAACCACAAAAAGTCTGTCTACTTTCTCATGGATTATTTTTGTTGTGAAATAGTCAGCTTCTACTTTGCTGGATAACTCCAAGTCTTACCTTAAAAGGTCAAGGTTGATTACGATATTCTCCTTGATTTCAAAATTACACACATCAGCTATGTTCTTTGTCCCAAAAAAAAGAAGAAGCTATGTTCAAAAAGTCATAGCCCTCCACTTGTGCTTGATATTTTCCACAACAATTCTTGGATGACTTGGGAGTAAGTAATAAAAATGAGGCATTTCAACGTGAGCATCATGCCAATCTTAGAGTCTAAATACAATATACCATTTTCTAATAGGACTTTTTTGAGTTACCCCCTTATTTATAAAGCATAAGGTTTAATTTGATGGGGCAATTCGGGTTCATATGCGTAGGGGATGAAGGAAAGGGTTGAAGGAAGAAGATGGGAGCAATATAGACATTCTTGCAAAAAAATTGACGGAGGTAGAGAACATCTGAAATCCAAGGGTTAAGTAAAAAGATTATTAAATTAGGATTATATTTAATTATGCATTATACCGTAAAATTTGAAATAAGAAAATCGGTTCTTGGAGTCATGTTTGTAAATATACTGTATAAATTGAAAATTTGGGCTTAGGTGAATACCAGAGTAAGTTATGCCACAGATTCCTTCAATTTCCCGCCGGAGGTTTTTCAACCCATCTTCAAGAAGTTGCCATGAATTCTTCCGTTCACACCTTACAACGTAAAACAACGTGGGAATAGTATCAAGGTTAACTTTATTTTGACACAACGGACATGGGGAAAACATATACTAACAAAGTTAACCATATGCACAGTTATATGTCAAAGGCTTGGGCACGAGTGATTTTTCGTAAATAATAGTCTTGTAGAAACAAACTACTAGTAACGTAAAAGTGTGTGTGTGTATATAGCACTAGATTTGATGAGAACACTAAGTATGCACTTCAATTTAAATCTTTTTAACTACAGATGGTTGAATCAAGGCTGGTTGAGTGCTAGCCTATACAAACAAATTTATGCATCTCTGAGCACAGGGCTGCACAGCTAATGATTATATTCAGGTAAACCTCCGGCAGTCCAATGAGTCCTGATTGGTGATCGAAAACAAAACCCAGGAATTTGGTTCTGCGTATAACTCCATCTTCATTAGAATCTTTTGCATGATTCTTCACAGTCAAAGCCTATACCCATGCAAATGCTTAGCCCATCTTCTAGCCATAAATGGATCATGGTAATCCCAACTTCCAACACTGCTGGTCCTGATCTCACCTGCAGTAGTAGTGCCCGCAGTAGCATCCATATCATCATCACTTGTGGTTGGTTCTCTTTTATCCCCTATGCCCACTACAACTTCCCCTGTCTGTATGCAGTACTCGTTAACACCACCCTCGATGTAGCTGTAATCCACACAAACATGTCCAAAATCACCCATATTTAGTGGAATTCTCCTCTCCTCACCACCTCTTAGTTCACCAAGCCTAACAATCCCGCCATCCTCCCCAATCCTCAGCTGAATGTCTCTGATGGCACCTCCTAGTACTCTGGCGAGGAATTCCTCAAATTCATGCATCACAAACCCGCTGGAAGTGCCAAAACCAAATCCTACATGAAACCGATGGATCGGAGTGGCCGGCAGCACTTCCATGTCGAACCCACGGTAGGATCTTGTTGGACTGTCAGACAAATGCAGAATGCAAGCGTGAGGGTTTTTGTGGGCGCGGTCTCCCAGTATCTTTACCGCTTTCTTGAGCCCCTCAATTGGATCTGCTTGCCCTGTATAGAAAAGTCGGTCAATCACTTGTAGTGCTGTCCGCTTCCCATAGGATGTCATGCGCCTTAGGGGGAAGATGCGAGCTGCAGCTGAAGAGTAGGTGGCAATGGCCAGACGATCAATGGAGCGAAGTGAGAAAACCACTAGCGCCATGGATTGCTTAATAAGCCTTAGGTGAGGGCCATTGGGGCTTGCAACCAAGACTAAGTCAGTCGCTGGTTGATTGGACAATTTTACACAGAGATAAGATCTACTATTAGAGGAAGCAACACAAGGGTAAGGGTTTTGCCCAGTTGGTTGCACCGCTGGTGGTGGTGTTGATTCTGCTAATAATGAAGCAAGGCTGTCTATGTGATGATGCTGTGATGGAACTTCACAAGGATGAAAGGTGGGGTTATGGAGTGGTGCAGCAGATGAAAGAGTAAGAAGGAGACGAGGATGACTGGGTGTGTGGTGGTCAGAAGGCTCAATGGGGTCGTCATCATTATAGCGAGCAGAACGAAGGAAGGATCGTCTGTGGACTCGGAAAGTGGCAATGGAGTCGTCGAGTATTTGGAGGACGGGATCATCAGATTGGGTGGCATAGAGGGCAGGAGTAATTAGGTTGCGAGGTAGTTGGGTCCAGTGGGCACGGCAAATAGGGCAGGTAACACCACCATGGCGGACATTAGAGGAGATGCAACCAAAGTGGAATGCATGTGAGCACTGAGCTGTGAATATAGCCTGCGCGGGGCTGGTGCCTGTGCTGCTGTAATTCAGAGGATCAAGACATATGGCGCACAAGTTCTGCCACACAAGAATAGAATAAGAATCAAATTAATTAAGCCGATAAGTTCACAAGAAGCTGAAACAAAAAAACCTTCCTACACTCAACATATTTTACAGTAAAGAGATATTTGGAAAATGAAAACAAATGAAGGTAATAGACAGTATGTTAGTGGCTTAATGCAGAAAATGCCTCCTAGTTTTCACATGGATATTGCATTAAACCAATCCTGTGTCAAGTTTCACATTCTAAAAGAATACCAAGGGCCAATTCCTCATACGTGTTACATTGGCGAATCATGGTTCATGTGAACATTTGCTTGGTCCAAGTAATAGCTGCAGTACTAAGGCGGTGAAAGAAGATATTGTGAAAGTATATGGGGTCAGGTGAACATATCACATTCAAATGCTATGGGTCTAAAAATATACGTTGATTTGTCAGCTGGACACAAGGCAGACACACGGTAAGAGGTGTTCGTGCTCTCTCTCGTTCACTGCCATCCTACTAGTTAACTGATTCTAATATTCTTTTTCCCTAACCACAGAGCAATGTTAATAGTATAATCGCCTTCCCTTTCTCTCCACCCCACCCCCGGAAGGGAAGAGAAAATATAACAATATTCTTAATTTAGGTAGACTGTATGTTTAGTTGAATAAGGTTTGATAAGGATTCTCAAATTCGGGGATTATGTAATTAAAAAAAAAAAAAAAAGAAGAAGAAGAAGAAGGAGACAAGACAAGTTAGCGGAGTGGTGGGGATTGTGGCAGCAAATTCAGTGGAATAGGTGGGGTGGCCTACATACACATGCATCCACTGAATTTATGCAAACTGAGGGACGTTGAAAGAAATCAATGGTATATATTAATATAATAAAGGGTAGTGTTAACACGTGCCCTTTTAAGGCATATGATAAATACTTAAATATAGAAAGGATAAGGTCTTGTATGAAAATTAGTGTAACATTAAATGCATGTTAAATTTTTATTCTTTTTATATTTAAGTATTTAACATGTACTTAAGACATACATTAATAAATAAATGTCTTGCTTCTTTATTCATAAGAATGATGACATCATAAAGATGAGCTAGGGGTTTCGAGACATTTAGAGAGGTTGATGAACAAGAATTAAATAAGATTGAAATGTTTTTGAAATGAAAAAGATAAACATTTTGCCCAATAATAATAATAATAATAATAATAAAAAGAGTGAAAGTGGAGTAGAGTAGTAGTAGTAGTACTGTATAACGTCATAATGAATTATTATTATAAATATATGGGAGTGGGAGTGGGAGTGGGAGTGGGGTCAATAACAAGAAAGTGGGTTATTCTTTTGTCGATGTGCTCTGGCTCCGTTCAACACAGGAATCAATCACTTCAATTGTACCTTCCCCCTTTCTTTTTTCAATTTTAATTTTCTTTTCTTCTTATAGTTTGAAGTTGTTTTGTTTTTAAAAACAAAACAAAGCAAATAAAAAGAAATACAAAAATCATGTCATGTAGCTGAAATTAGGATAACAATGTGGGAATAGCATAGAGATAAGAGGAGGGTATAATAGAAGAACTGAACTGAAGATGAGATAAATATACATATAGATTATTACCTTTGTAGAAGAAGTAGTGGGGGTGGAATCTAATTCGGGTGGACAAATATTGTTGTTCTTCACCGACTTTGGAGGAGGATGAGGATGAGGATGAGGATTGTAAGTTGAATTTGAAGCCGGCGAAATCTGCAAAAAAAAAAAAGAAGAGAAAAATTACATGATGATTAGAAGAAGAAGAAAGAGAAAAGAGGGGAAATTAAGAGGGAGAATGTAGGTAGGTATTGTAAATTAAATAAATGAAAAGGTAGAGGAGGAAATTAAAGAAGCATACAGATGGAGTAGTAGGACTAGTGACATGATGTTGTTGTCTAGTGCGCGAAAAAGAAATCCCGCATGTCTCAACCATTTTCATTGCTGCCCTCTTCAGTTTCCATGTTCCTCTTTCTCTTTCTCCTCCACCCATTCCCATTCCCCGGCCAATTCTCTCACCTTTTGTGTGTGTGTATATATATATATATCTATGGTGCAGCAGCAGCAGATGTAGATGTGGGCTAGGCTCTAATCATTGATAAATGCTTTCTTTTTTTCTATCTATCCGTACAGCTTCAATTTATTAGTTACTGAGAGCCTACTACTAATAAATTACTCAGCACAGCACAGCACAGCACTGCACTGCACTGCACTACTAGCCAGCCTACTGCTAGAGGAAGAGGAAGAAGAAGAAGAAGAAGAAGGAGACAGAAAACAGAAATAATAATGCCCCTGTAGTTCTCTTCTCTTCTCATCTATTCTATTCTACCCTCTGCCTTCTCTGATCAATTTCTATTTATTTACTCTCTTTCTCTCTCGCTTTACTACCTTCTAAAAGAAAATAAAAGAAAATAAAGAAAATTACTAATTTTGCCCGATGCATTCTCGTCTAATGCCGTAATCAATCTCCCTAACATTACTGACACGTTGTCTTTATCAATAATAGTCGACGCCAGCGCTGTGCTTTTTCATTTTTTTTTTCTCTTTTAATTTAATAATAAAATAAAAATATTTACTTTGTATAAAAATTTATTTTTATATACTATATAGATGTTCTTTATCATTTTTTACCAATTTTTTTTCTCATCAATTATCAAGGAAAAAAAATTTCTTTGAAAAAATCACAAAATAAAAAAAAAATCTCACATCATATTTCAATTTATTTTCTCTCTTTAATTTTTTTTTTCAAATATCATAACTTCAAATCCAAAAATCAAAATTAAATAAAAAATATATATTTGAAACCTACTCGTTGAGATCTATAAAATAAGATTCATTGTGACTATTTTTTTTAAAAAAAATTATGAGATTTTTTAATTGGTTGAAAACAACTGAAACAAAAACCAAATTCACTTTTTAACATACTTACAAATTCTACCAAATACCAAATTTTAAATCTCAACTCAAAATATCAACCAAACATTACCTAACTATTTTTTATTTTCATATTGTTATCAAACGGACTCTTATTGTCTGAATCGGCACACATTCTTCTCAATTAAGGGCGTTTGGACCAACATCTCAACTAATTTGTCTCCGGTTTAATTAAAGGAGGTCATACACACCAGGACTAGAAATATTTATAAGACATTATTTGTGGTTTGACTCTAGAAAGTTACATGTCGTAAAGTTTAAACTTATACTCTATGTATTTTATGTGACACTCGTGTTCAAACTTTACCATTTCACCAACTCTCGAGTATTAGTACCATGCATTTGAGGTTCTACTCTTCCTCGATAAAAGTAAATTACTAACATTGCTTAACAACACGATGATATAATTTTTACCTAATTATTAGTAATACATATATATATATATATTATTTTTTATTCTAAAATTTAATTAACCTTTTGATACAGCAATAGTATTTATTTATAAATACAACACATATTTCCCCACTTGTCTAGCCTCATCAAGCATGTGATTTCCGCAGCAAGAGAGTTGTAATGCACATCACCAATAGCCTCATTACAATGGATTGGCATAAGGACGGAAAGAAAAGGGGTTAAGGGTTCGATTAATCAATATAATATTCTCTCTTCTTAAATTAAAATTTTACATTTTTTTGTCTAAAATGTGAGAGGTTAGAAATCTTATTTTCTTTTGATAACAATACCAAATAATCAAATTTTATATTTATTATTTGAATTGATACTTTTTAAGTGTAAAATTGGGTAGAAACACGTAAACAAATTAATTTTATTAATAAAAAAAATGACTTTCGAGTGTCACTTTCATTACTTTAAACGTGTATTTTAGCACTTGAAAACTATATTTAGTACCAGTTTAGTTATACATTTTTTGTTTGTTTGTTTTATCAAATTTTGGATCATGATAAGAGTAATTAGTTGAAGTAAGAATAGGTCCCGGTCAAAAAAAATTGCGCGTGAACCAAAATCTGAAAAGGGAGAGGAGAGAAAAAAGGGTAAAGGAAGAAGTTGGACAAAGAAAAGGTGAAGACCGTTGGATTTGAAATTCAAGTTTTAATTTGTGATGATGACAATGAATTCATTCATGATTTTTTAGTGCAATTAATAATTAATTGAACATGAAGCTCGAGCTTATGTCACACAAAAGCGAAAGAACCTATAAACTATGCATCTATACCTCATCTTGGACACAAAATACCTTTCTTTCATGCCGCGACATGTCATGGTTGTTGAGGTTTTCTGTGTATTTAATTCACGACTGTAATTTATTTCTTTTACACTTAATTTTCATATTTTGTTACAAATCAACTGTGTATCAATTTGAATCATCAAACAAGACAAAGTTTTGTTGTTGCCCAATTCACATCATAAACTTTAATAATAATAATAATAATACCCCCACCACTTAGCTAATGATTAGCAAAATTACCATACACAAATATATATATATATATATATATTCTCATTACAGATAATGCCGTTAGCTCAAACCCAGAAATTAAAATTCAAGACAAAACATCAATCAACTTCCTTTCTTCTTTTTTCCTCTTGTATACTACTTATTAAGAATTATTTGGCCCTATTTTGGTGTTACTTTAATGGGGCCAGCAAGGTTCAACCCGTGATCCCGCGTGCGTGCAACTGTTGAAGTATTTGGGGAGCTGCTAATTAACTAGTTTCAAATGAAAAAAAAGCAATCCTTCAAGAAACTTCTATCTTTGTTTCTCTTTTACCTTTTTTGTCATCTAATCTAATTAAGTCACGTTCCTGAAACATCTTCCCCCATTATTAGTAAGTAGTAACTGTGGAACAAACAATTCCTTGCTTTCTCTCTTCTATAATAAAGTTGGGAGAGTAAATTTAATTTGCAAAAGGTGAAAAATGTACTGTGATATATGCTTAAAGACTTGGGGGAATCTCTCTCCCTCTTCTTTTCCTTTTCTTGACTGAAAAAGGGGAAGGTTGGCTTTAATCCATATGAGATATGATACTCACTGATCTTTTCTATTACTGGCCAAAGCCCAGCCTCAAAAGAAGAAAAAGAGGAAAGGTTTATGGTGTCCACAAACAAAGACCCATCTTGAATTGATAGATAGCCTACAAAGCAGAAATATTTATAGATGTGCAGTTTGACCTAGTCAAAACTCAAAAAATCTAACATCATCCTCGGTTAAAAAGAAGAGTCTCAATGAATTCTCCGTCTTCCAGAAATTAATGTTTTCATTTGGACTCTTTTCTTATTATATGTTTTCACATCTTTCCCCATTACCAATCTATGATTGTTGATTAACCCTTATTTAATTGGAATCTTCTAATCATATGATTAGCCTTACTTTCTTTCCATCTTTCTCCTTTCATTTATGATTAAATCATCATCCCCTACTCTATTATTAATTCAACAACAATCGCAATAGAAACAGATGGAGGATTTCAACATCTGAAAACAAATACAACGTACTTTATGTTTCAATTAAGCAAAATTACTCAAAACTTTTAAATTAGGAATTCTTCTCCTTTTTTCTTGGTGGGGGAGGGGGAGGGGGGGAATGAATTGAGAATTAAAGGAGAAAAATAAAGTAAGAAAGCAATAGATGCTTAAGAGGCTGTATGGGGAGGTTAAAAACCTTCACCTCCAATATTCTGCAGTATTCCTTTATCTTGAAACTAACAGCTCTCTGCCACTGAACCTCTGGATCTCCTTAGAGCACCCTTTGAGAGAATCAAAGAAATCTGAAACTGAATGTCCCTTTCAGAGTTTGATTTGTTATCTGGCTGTAATTTAGTTTAATAATTTTGCATGACTCTGAAGCATTGTTCACCTTTAATCCATACCTACACAACCATATGTCCTTTCACGATTCACAGCTCCATCAAATTAAGTTGACATTTACTCTACCTACGGACGGGGTAGGATCTAGGTAGGCTTTAAGCTTCAGTGCCTTGACTCCCAGACCCTTGTTCCATCATACTTATTAGGGGCAATGGATATAGCCCCTTCGCACCGGATGCAGTGAATGTCTTCTCTCCCATCGTCCAACAATAGATACAATTAGATTAATGAAATCTTGGCCTGCTTAATCTTAGTCACTCTATTCACAATTTAAAAGTAACTGCCACAGACCTAAATCATCAATGATGAGAAAAGTTGACAACAGTGAGGACATGGCAGATGAATACAGAACGTATACTGCTTACTTTTAGTTTCGTTTCCAAACAAATAGAATAGACTGGTTGACGTTTTAATTTTGCCCTTTGTACATCGTGAATCAATATCTTCTATTCTTGCATTTCAACAACATGTGCTAGTTCGAGAGCATTCAAATTCCTAAATCCTATTCTAGTGGCCTCCCTCTTTTGAGGGCGTATTCAGCTCAAGGATTTTAATTTCATATACTCATTTGGCTCGGTATTTAGAGCCTTTTTCCCCACCGGTATGTAAATCCTACTGCAAAGGTCTTTGACTAGCAAGAAGGACTGAATTCCTTCAATCATCAACTGCAAGATGTACTTCAATACAAGTATACTTCTTTAACATTTTGTATTCATCTACATATGCCCTTTACTCTATTCAGGGCTGATAAAAAATCGTTACAGGTTCCCTTCTCGAACTGTATTAGTGCAACATTTGGGTTCCCGTGAGTAACCCATCTCTTGCATTAGGGGTAGAAGCTTCTCTCTTAGCATCACATAAATGTCCTCGGCATCAGGATGAGAGCTGTCCCCCACACAAAATATATGGCACTTACCCTTTACTTCAATCTGACTAAACCCAGGTACTTTATTGACCTTCCTCTCCTTCATCTTCATCCTCACTTGTGCGAATTCTTCCCATTTCCCACAAGCGGCACACACATTGGCCAAGAGTACATATCCACCTGAGTTATTTGGTTCGAGCTCTATTAATTCCTTTCCAATGTGAGTTGCCAGTCCAAGATGTGCCCCATGCAATTTGCAAGCACCAAGTAATGCCCCTAAAACAGCACCATCCCTTTCGACTGGAGGCATATTGCAAACTACCCTCATTGCATCGTCGACTTGTCCAGCTCGACCTAGTAAATCAACAAGGCAGCAATAGTGCTCAGCCCTTGGTTTTAAACCATAAGCATGGACCATGGAGTTGAAAAGTCTTTGACCTTTCCGGACAAGACCTGCATGGCTGCAGGCTGACAAGATCCCAACAAAAGCAATCTCATCCGGCTTGGTTCCAGCTCGTAGCATCCTTGCAAAGGCCTGTAAAGCATGGTTACCATAGCCGTGATTTGAATATGCTAGTAACATTGCAGTCCATGATACAACATCCTTTGCCTCAAGATTCTCAAAAGCAAGCTGGGCAGAACTAAAATCCCCACTCCTAGAATACATCGTAACAAGAGCATTTGTAAGGGATGTCTCGTGCTCAAACCCCAGCAGTACAACAAGTGCGTGAACTTGCAACAACTCCAGAATGCCCTCACACGATGTCAAGATAGAAGTGAGAGTAGTCTCATTTGGTCTAATGCGGCAGCGAAGCATGATGATTAGGTGCTTGAACGCTTCACCCTCTGGCCCGTTTCTAGTGTAGCCATCAATTATTGCATTCCAAGTCACAGTATTTCTTTCCCGCATCTGATGGAAAAGCGCACTGGCTTCAGGCATGAGGCCTTCATCAGTGTAGGCTGTGATCATTGCATTCCATGCAGCTATGTCTTTGTTTGGCATCTGATCAAAGTACGGCCGAGCAAGTTTTGTTGACCCATTACGAGCAAGACCTGTAGCCATTGTAGTCCAGGAAATTGCGTTCTTGTGAGGCATTGAATTAAATAGTTGAATAGCTTCATTAACTCTATCATTCTCTAAACAACCTTGAATAATGATATTCCAAGAGTAAAGGTTACGCTCTGGCATTTCATGGAAAAGCTTACATGCCTCGTTGATTTGATAATTGTCGATATAAGATTTGACCATGGCTGTCCAAGTAACTACGTTTCTTTCCGGCATTTGATCAAAAGTAGTTCGAGCTTGATCAATCAACCCATTGTGAGCATAACCCAATAATGCTGTGGTCCAAGAAACCACATTTTTGTCAGGCATTTGATCAAAGAGGTGGCGGGCCTCAGAGACTTGTCCACTTCGAAAATACCCAGAAATCAAACTGGTCCATGAGAAAACATTCTTATCAGGCATATGATCAAAGATTGTCCTAGCATCCTCAATGCGACCAGCCTTAGCATAAGCGCTAATCATTGCAGAACCAGCCACTATGCATCTTTCAGGCATTCGAAGGAAGAGCATTTCGGCGCTTGGGAAGTCGTTGTTTTTAAGGTAGACAGTGATCATTGAAGCATAAGAAACTAAGTCCCTTTGAAGCATTTGGTCGAACAATCTGCGTGCTTCATTCACTTTGCCAAGACGACCCAGAGTAGTTATCTTAAAATTACAGTTATATATAGCAGTTGAGGAGGGAACTGTTTTTGGTGCACTTGTGCGAATGGAGGAGTTGTAGTTTTTTTGCAGCTTTGGTTTGGAGTGGGGGTAATGATGTCTGAAATTGAAAGAGTGAAGCTCGAAAAGACTATGGCGACCGAAACAACCAAGAAAATATTTCCTCATTACGACTGACACCAAGAAAAGATTATTGTGACATATATATTTCACCACATAATATTTGGAGAGATTTATTTAAAGGATCAGCCAAGTTAAAAGTTTGTTTGAATTCGCTGGGCAAAGAAGGGAGGGAGGGAGGGAATATTTGATTGATCCAAATGCATATATATATACACTATATCATGCAAGCAAGGCTGCGTCTTCTGTAATGATTCTCTCTGCCAATCCAAATTGAATGTCCCATCCTGCCCTATGAGCGGTAATCCTTGTTTTCAGAATGAGAAATATTATTTTTACCGGTAATCATACCTAACCAATTAATGTAGTTGGTAAATGTAACATTGCGCCTTTTTTAGGTGTCAATTTGACAAGAAAAGAAATATTCACAAAATTTTACTTTTATTTTTTTCAAGTAACACGGACATTACTTGAATTTGTATAAACATGACACAACATACTACAAATGGTTTCATTTTCCGACCCCTAGCTGAAGACAAGTAAACCCATTTATTTTTGTAACACTCGGACAAGATTATCGTGATAAGTCATGACTAACACAACA
Source organism: Lonicera japonica (assembly GCA_021464415.1). NCBI lineage: Eukaryota > Viridiplantae > Streptophyta > Magnoliopsida > Dipsacales > Caprifoliaceae > Lonicera > Lonicera japonica. The sequence goes on from CM038464.1 coordinate 26,181,876, forward strand.
TCTCTTCTTCCATACCAAAATACAAATCAAATACAACATGAATACAAATTCTTGTGCCAATTATGTCAATTTTGATTCGTTTCAAATTGTATTATCCTGTTGTTTTCAAATTTGTCACCACTGGTCTTTTAACGCTTGCTCTGCTCTATGTAAGAGATGCTCAAACTGTAGGTGAAGTGATTAAGCGTATTCCTCAAACACAATCATTTGAGTGGAACAATATGGTATGTCAAACTTTGATACCTAGCGTTGTTCCAATACATCTTAAATCCCTTTTACCTGCTCCGTACTACGAACAAATGTAATACTAACCATTTGACGTCCATATCTTTATACAGATAACTGATTGTCCAACATGGACAACTCTCCTTTACAAACAAACAATCTTGCTCTTCTTAACTCACTCTCTCTCTCATTAGGCAGCTAACTGCGCCTCCTCGCTATCAGGGACCACTATGTCAAGCCTCATCATTGGCTTGTAATGGCCAGGAACACGAGCACCTGCCTGCATGCACAGTTCAATAACAGCAGGAGCCTTCCCATAGTACCTCTTGAGCGCGCTCCTCAATGGAGGCCCCCCTCCTTTTGGATCTCGAACGTGCCACACGTAATTTGGTGGGAACACTTCATCCACTATCGCGTCCTGCCAGCCATGCTTACCATCCCTCCACTGGTGTTTAAATTCCCCGCATAGCTTAACATTGTGACCCCACGGCCCCACATGAACCTCTGGGCAATACCCACACGCCTTCACCGTGTACTTCCTCATCAGTGTCCTCACACCCCATTTTACTTTCTCGTACGCTTCAACTGTCTCTTTAGCAATCCTAGGCACCTCTGACTCTATTGGAGGAGTGAATCGCTCATGGGCCCGGTATGTGTCGAGCTCTGTAATTAACAGAGGAGCTGAATCTGAGGAGGAACATGGTTCGGGCTCATCAACGAATCCACCGCGGTCGATCACTTTCTTTCCAATTATTCGGATAGGTTGCATCCTCCGCCGTGAAGGGTATTCTGGTAAATCAACACCAGCTTGAATGCATAGCTCCACAATTGCTGGAATTCTGTCGTGGTTGAACCGAGTATCATGAGTAATGCGCTGGCCAAAAGGATCATACAGATGGTATGACTCAATAGGGATAAGTACATCATTAATGGAACCCTTCACCCATGAGTGGAAGCCTCTGCGCCTCCCACTGTTTGGGCCATGGCAATCTTGAATGTCATGACCACTCTGGCCGACATGGATTGCTGAACACTCACTGCAGAACAACGCTACATTTTAGCTTCCTATATATATATAAAATATACATATGTGTGTGCGCATAGGTTTGTTTATACATTGTTTCACGATAAACATACACATATGTACAAAATAGGTTAGGATACAAGAAAAATCAAATGAGTGATAATTTTAAATGTAACATTCATACCTGCAAGCATGTACAGGAACACTGTGCAAGAGCTGTGCAAGTCCTTTTATGAGAATCTTCCAAGCTTCTAGTAATTCGTAAGCAACGGGAACTAGATCAGGAACAAGCAGCCCATTTTTAGGAGGCTCAAGGAGCTTCTCCACTCCCTTTTCTGCAAGTCTTTTGTCGGCCCTTGCACTCTGCTGGATCTTCTTGAGAGGGATTGGATAGGGTTTCTTCTTATTTTTGGGCAATCTGGGGGGAAGATCCACATTTTGAGAATGTACAACTCGTTTCCTGGTGGTATGATCTTGACCAGGTCTCTGACTAGAACAAACAAAGGTCCCTGATGTTTTTGGCCCATTCATACGAAACCGTTCATGCCCAAACTGCAACTGAAATGGAAGTACAAAAATGTGAGCTACCCCAAACATAAAGATCTTGGAACTTAATGAGATGTCTTCTGTTTCTTCACAACAAGTATGATGAAACACACCTTTTATTTCTTTTTTTGAATAATTTTTTTTTCTCTTTCCGGGTTAGTTAGATACTTCTAAACCCAAGTCCTTTTTTTGATTTATTGATAGCTTCTCTTCTAGGTAGGTTGACGTTTTCAATACCCTTTATGTGATTGGGTTGTGCCCCCTATGGAACCCCCATTTTTGTGTCTTTTAAGTCGAGAACCTCAAAGCATCCCCATTATCAATGGAAACTGGAAAGACGAATGATTTCTTCTTCCTTTTCTTCATTTTAAGAGAGGGAGGGAGCGGGGTGATCATAGTCACGACGAACACACAATGAGCATAGGTCTTATCCATTGGAGCAATACTTCCCAGTAGTCGTGCATTTTGGAATACAAGTTTGGATATTGTGGTATCAATATAATGTTTTAAAACATTATTTGTTTCTTTTGAAGCAAACCTTTTATTAAAAAAGATAAAACGAGAAGGAATCCTCAAGAAACAAATTCAATAAAAAAGAATCATTATGAAACAGGAAAAACCGAAGAAGATAAAAGATGTGCAAATCAATATCTCCAAAATCTCTCTCGGGAAGTAACTCTGCTGCCCTGAGTATAATCCTTCTCTCCTCGGCACAATTCCAATGTGTATAAACACCCTCTTCCCAATTCCACTGTGTAGCCTTACTTCAGAATCCGCTTCCAATTGTTAACAATGTAAGAAAGCTGTAGACTTGAAAAGAAAAAACAAAATCTGGATGATGCAGCCCATAATGAATTTGACAATTTCACATATAACTCTTTCCCAGTTTCCTTCTCTGCCAGATTATCTAACTCCAAAGTTTCTCGAATTCCTTATCAACCAGATCCCCAAAAAAAATCTCAATAAAGTATACCACCAAAGTGTTTTTGCTTTCTTACTGTTTCCAGCAATATCCATGTCTACCAAAACTAATTCATGTCATCTACTAGGAAACACCAAAACACAAAGCAGCTCCTCAGTCTTGCAATTACTTCAGAGATCACAAGATTGAAGAAAATTTGCAGCGAAATCAGTTTTCCCTGCATCCCTGCTCTTCTCTCTATACAAGATGCACCAAGATGGCGACAAGAAAGAAATTGAATCCATCCACACATACTCAGTTACTCACCTTCCTTTCAGCAGGTAACCAAACTAAAAGTTAATACTTTGAAGGTATCCCCACCTTCCATTGTCTTATTAGGTTCAAACTAAGGAATGATAGAGAACCCAACAAAGTTCTAAAGAAAGATTACAAGAGGAAGTTCCAGAAGAATTATCCAACCAAATTCTTCTAACCCTGGAATCTTTAGATAGAGGAAAATTGTTCACAAGAGATAAGAGAGACGCAAAATCATCAAATTCCACATCATTGGGATTTCTCTAAAGGTGAGATTCCAAGAGAAATGAGATGAGGAATTTCATGTTAACCAGCTGATATAAAAAACTTACATGATACTTGATATAATCTTGTGAAAACTAAACCTAAGAAAGAGATGTTTAACATAGCATCCACCCTAAATCTCACCTTTTACCCAACTCCCACAACTAGATGAGCATTTTGAAGAAAATAATCAAATCCTTGAAATATATATTTCCCAGGACAACAATCTTCTCACCCAGTTACAATCCCACACATGTGCATGTCTCCTAAAATCTCATACCAAGAGAGTAGAGACCCTAACTCAGGAGGGAATCCCCACAACCACTTTTCCAAAATGTAAGATTCCTCTGACAAACTTTCCTATCCCCCACACGACCACACCCCTTCTTTTTAGAAATAGCCACTTCTCTCCAATTGATAAGATGAATTTTTATTTTGCCTGCCTCACACACTACCCTCTGAAAAAAGTTTCATGGTCAATTTCCAAAGTGAGAGCTTTAGAAAGGGCAAAGAACCCAAGGGAATGCTACTTGAGAAAATTAACCAAAGCAATCCACCTCCTTAGTGAGCAACTTTTCCTCTAACCATTAAGTTTTGCCTCAATTTTCTTGCCTATGAATGAGTTAAAATTAGACCTCCCCTTTCTAAAATATTTACATGTACCCACGAACCAGATATTATGAAACAAGCTGACTCGCCGAATTTTCACCCTAAGCTACTGAAATTCCTGTTACTTTAAATCCTTGTCTTTTAACACTAAAATAACGGATGGTGTTCTTCAGTTGTTCCACCGCACCAATATGGAGAGGACGTGCAAATGGGAGGGATTTCGTTTTTCTTGAAGTGCATATAGATAATAGAGACAGATACATTGGTATCAAACTTTCATATGAAAATAACCATCAGAGTCGGAGAGAAAGGAAACCTTACCTTCTGTCCACGAAAATATGACCTTAGAGCTGGTAAATGGGAGCTCTTACATTTCACTATAATGTCAAGACAGAGACCCGGAAAATTATAATAAGAAATACATAGAGCAGTAAAGTAGGAGAATGAAGAAACAGAAATAGAAGAAATGAGAGTATGATTTACCCCTTTGAGACGGAGGATTCCATGGGGCAATAGCTGGAAATTGCTGCTGTAGCATTTAATTTATCAAAATTTGTCCCACAGCTATATATTCTTTTCTTTATCCTCTCTTAAAAATTTGATATCTTTATAGTATACTAGTGCTTAGATTTTAGAAACCCCAATTCCTTCCAAGCATTGGAATTACAAATTGGGGGTAAAATCAATCAATCAATGGGTTACAACTACTATGAATTTGTTCAACGGTGCTCTTATTGCTGCAAAACCCCTCTTCCTTCCTTCCTTCCTTCTCCAATCAAAGAAAGAAAACCTGATATTATATGTATGTAGTCATGTATGCTGTTAGACCGGGAAGATATTTCATTGAATTTTTGTTTTCCTCTTGGGATAAATTTCACTCATGGACCCTTATATTTTGACATAAAGCTAGAAAGGCCCCTTGTCTTTCTCAAAATGCCAATGAAGTGAGTTTTGAATTGATAAAATGTTCAAGGACCACCTTTCTAGCAATAAACTAGTAAAAAGGGGACAAACTCGCCTTTCTATCCATCTTTTATTTAATCTTAATGGAAAATCCATTTATCTTTTTTCTTTATGGGATGTTTACCCTTAAATGGAAAGAACCATGTTTAGTCGTATTTCAAAAGATCAAGAATGGTATAAATTATTTTAAGTTTTATGTTTAATGTTTAAATGGGAAGTTTTGAACGGTAATTGTTTTAAAAAAAAAAGGTACAATTAAAAAAAAGGTCTTATTAGAAAAAAAAATTCACACTAAAGCCAAGGAATAATTTTATTGTAAATAAAGGGCCTATTTTTTATTTTATTGATAATATGACATATGTCTTTTTTTTATTATAAAATGACATCCCAACCCTTAATATAAACTAAAAAAATACCAATATGCATTAAAATATGAACTGCAAAGTTCATATTGCAATCCATATTTCTAGTGCAAAGTTCATATTGCAGTTTATATTTCACTGCAATATGAACTTTGCAGTTCATATTTTACTGCAATATAAACTTTGCAGTACATATTTTTTGTGTAAATTTCATAAAGAGGGGGGTAATTTAGATAATATATAACATGTTTTTATTAATTAAATGATATTTAAATTTATTAAAATACTTTCATTTAAAATATAAAACAAAATAGGCCTCTTACACTAATTACCAATTAAAAATAAGCTCTTCATTCAAAAAAATATTATTCATTGAATTTTTGGTAAAAATCAATGTGTAATAAGACCTTCTACCTAATTTCTAAAAAAAAAATTTGATGCAGCAATATCGGTTGATTCTAATTTTTTTGGGATTGGACGTGTTATTAGAAATTGGCGAGAGAAATTTTTTTGGTGGTTTTAGTAAGAAGTGTAGAGGTTACTCAGATATTTTTGTGGCTGAACTAACATCAGCTTGTGAAGCTCACAAGTTTGCTATTGAGGATTGGTTTCAAGGTGAAATAGTTATTAAATGTGATAATTTAGTGGTAGTTAAATAGTTAATGCGTTAATTAGCGAGAACGAGGACCTAGCAATCGAGAGAGTCATCATTGAGGATATTATATGATTACAGCAAACCTCTCAATTGTTAGATTTTTCTTTTATTAAGAAGAGTTGAAATATTGTTTATCACGCTCTGCCAAGTTTTCTTTTTCTATTCCTGATGTTGTTAATTGGTTAGAGAATGTGCCTACGTGGTTTCAAGATTCTTTGAACTTTGATGTAGCCAATTTATCCCATTGATTGACTGAAAGTTGGGAGTTTGATTTCGAAAAAAAAAAAATTACATTTAAACAAACAATTTTTCGCGCACCTTAATCCCGCTCGCGGTTTTGCCGCTGGCCAAGCATTATTGACAACGCCGGGGTTACCTTGGGACTCCAAGTTAAGTGGCAGCCTTATACCACTGGGCCAAGAGGCTTGGTATTAAAATATCATATTCAAAATTTAAATTCAGACAGCAAAATAAAACCCTTATTTGTGTCCACTCATTCTGCTTGACTTTTCAATTCTTACGAGATTTATTTTAACATTTTATTTCTCACCATCACTTTTTATTTTATTTTCCTGTCTAGTAAAGCAACAAGGGAGCAATGAGCATTGATATATCAGATTTTGAAAATTTTATATTTTGTTGAAAAACTAATTTTAATCTACAAAATGTAGTGCTTGTGTTCAAGTGATGTCGCTAGTGACTTTTTATATCACATTCTGAAGTCGATTGTTGAGTCAGGAAAGGCTTTCTCTTATCAGGAGCGAAGTTAGAAATTGGAGCAAGGGAGGTCAAATTAATAATCAATGTTTTTCTTTTCTTTTTTTCACAAGTTAGTCCATATACAAGGACAAAAAACACACACCATATATAAATTGTTAGAATTAGGAGAGAAAACGTGGACGAGAGAGACAAAGTCGTTGAAACCCAGATTGTCGGAGAGAGATTGAGAAAAGACGAACAGATCATATATGAGTTGAGTAGATCGACGATTTTGAGTGAAAACATGTCCCTTTCTTGCAAGAGGAGCTGAGTAGAAAACGAATTTGTAGAAGGTAAAAGTTATAAGCGGGCTTTTAGCTAGGCCAGTCCTGAATGGCCCACGTCTTGATTAGCATGTTGCCCATAACATGTAAGCTCACCATATGTGCTGATAAAGAATTTACAAGTTCCCGAAGGGAAACATCTTAGCCGACTAGATGACACTGACGCTACAGTCAATCAAAAACATTTGGTCGAGCATAGTAAGCAAGACATGCATAGAAAATAAAGACCAACTATTAATGGTCAACCAATTAACAGAGGAAAGCTGAGTTGGAGAATAAGCAATAGGAAATAACAACTTACGCAAGTGTGAAAATGGTTAGGGACGTGTAATTTTGAAGTAATATCCAAGTTTACTTTTTATAATAATTTTCATAACTCAACAACACTAATGTAATCATATCCTATACATATAAATAGGAAAACCCCTCATCTAAGGCATTTCTACTATCAAGACACTTACTCCCCCATAGCCATCCTCTTTCTTTAGCCAAATCCTAATTTATCTGCAATTGTACTATTTTACTAAGCTTTCAAGTTGGTACAATCAACTCACACACCAAGGGATGACATACTACCGGATCAAGAATAAGAGTTACCGGATAAACCTACCTTCAAACACAAATTTGGTATTCTTTCCACTATTTACTTGGCTGTTGCTTTACTGTTTTATTGCTACTTTACTGTTTTATTGCTGTGAATTATTATTCATCGTCATCAACTTTCTTTTGCTTTGCTGTTTTAATGTAATCATATCTTATTTTTCAGCCTGGTCTTCAGAAGTTTTATTTCTATTGCACTCAAGACAGAATACACCTAACCCTAAAAATGCTTGCTACTTAAAGAGATTGATCAAAATATACATACTTTATAGAGCTTATATTAACGCGCCCCTTAAAGGTACATGTTAAAGACTTAAACACTTGCACATAAAAAGAATAAAATCTCAACATGCATTAAATATAATACAGACTCTCATACATAAGTTTATTCTTTCCACTCGTACGGTTAACATATACTCTAAGGCCTCATTTGGTTCACGGATTTTAGTACTCGGGAAAGGAAAGTCGTTCCTTTCCTTTGTTTGGTAAGTACAAATGCCGGAAACACTTTCCCGGGAGAGGGGAAAGTAGGGGGTAAAACCATTCCTCCCAAAACACATGGGATTGATTTTCTCATGTGATTTCCAAGCATTTATTACACAAATTTTAGACAATAATACTCTTACCTAAATACTTTCCATAGTTTACCAAATACAAGAAAGGAAATTTGACAGGAAATTTACTTTCCCACCTCCATGAAAAAGATAAAGGAATTGATTTCCTTTCCGTGAACCAAACGAGGCCTAAGGATATATTAGAAGAACACTAATAATCAAATATAAAAAAGAAAAAGGAGACAACATGCATTTAATGAGTTATAATTTTCATCATGACAATTTTTTCCATTCATAATATAATTAACATGCGCAACAAGTTAACATTTTCCATTAATCATGGCCCAAATGCGTTATGATTGAGAGAAAGTGGACCCCGGTACTCACTACCCCACCAACCATGTGTACGTTTTGAATTTTGTGGGCAGCATCATCCTCGTGGCCCCCAATCAATAACTATTAACTAGCTAGCTAAGCTGCCTTTCTATTTATTTAACAGCCTGTCTGGGCTCCACACACGCAGCTGTTGTCGTGTTCACGTATATCTCTCCAATTTAATATATGACGCTCCCACCGAAAGAAGAAGAAAAAAAAAAAGCTTCACGCTTACTCCAACCGTTTCTTGTTTTTTTCTTTTTGACAGTTCTTGCTTCTAAATTTCCATCTCAAAACAGCTCACTTATTAATTTAAGAGTAGCAACGTTATGAACAACCGCCCCCCCTTCTTTGGGATTCACGTGATGCACAACTCCTCCTCCCCAAGAAATAACCAAATGATTTTGAATGGACTAGTAGAAAAAGAAATGGAGGGGGACCTTTGAGAAGGTTTCAGTGTGAAGCAATTGTGGTCTACTAATACATACATATAGATGGTCCACACCAACGGTTCTAAAAAAGCAAAATGCAACTACAATTACACTCTTAAGGTACAAGACTTCAATAATAGCAAACAAAAAGCGGCAACACCAAGTCCAGGCGTTCTCTTTCCCTACTCATAAGTAATTAATTATGATGATGGTTTCTTCCAATCCAACAGATGCTTATCATTCAAAATTATCATAGTGCAAGTCCATAAAAAAAAGGTTTCCTATAAAACAAGAAGAAAAGAAAAAGAACCCAGCACATACCAGATAGTTTTTACAAGTATTAGCATAGGACAATACTATTACCAAACCAATTTGTTGTCCCGTTTTAAGGCATAAAATCTACCTAGTGTAGCAATACAATAACTAGATCAGAATGCACTTAGCGGTTACCTATATCGCATTCTAGATACACCTGCCATTGCTAATGCAAAACAATGTGAGTCTAGGTGAATGCTGCCCACAAGAATTAATTAAAGAATGAATGTGAAAACATATACATGACTTTCATAAGACAGACAGAGAAATGTTATCACATCACAACAAACTGGCCTTCCAATAATTTACAACTACAGCCTGCATTCCCGCAGATCTACAACAATAAAATGAAAGGTATAGGTTTCCAAATCTATGATCCTTGGCTTGAAACAAAATATGCAAACATTGACTGACCTGTTAACAAAAATGTCAGCTTGAAGTGGAAGGATGTCCGTCTTTCTGTCCATTCGGGAGATACTGCTGCAAGGACCCAATTTTATGGATTGATATTACACTCCCGCAAATATAATTGTTCGTAATCAGCAAACTTGGTCCAGTAGCTTCGGAATTTTGGTATCCCTATCTCAAGCCACGGTTTCAAGTTGCCATTATAGTGTACGACTGCTGCTCTCTCGATTTCTTTCTGGCTCACATTCGGGTTGTAACCCAGACCCAACACGTGCCATGACCGATCAAGGGGATACGTACGCTTCCAAAATGTTATCAGACCAGGCGGCAGGGTTCCCAACTTCCACAACTGTCTGTCACGATTCTGCCAATTAAAAGAACATATTGGTCACTTCACTTCCTAGCTAGCATGTTGAGTATTATAGAGGGACCCATATTTTGATCATTTAAAAATAAAATATTATCTTAGCAGTAGAACCATATATATGGTAGACTCGTAATTTATTAGATCATTGCATGATGGACACGTGGATTCTGGTTTTGCAATTTTAAATACACAAGCCATAGTTGCAAGGACTGAATTTCAATTTGACTGATTTGTCAGTTGGATTAATATAGTCAATTCAGACAATAATTTGCATTAATTACCAGATTCTGCCACGAGTGGTAAACTTCCGTGATGTTTTGCCTTCTCCATTCCTTCAAATCAAATATGTTCATTCCGAACGCCCATCCACAAGCATGGGGATCAAATTTTTTTGAAATCAGCGGATTCGAAAAATTGAGGTAACGATCAAACCGATGGAAGCTTGCTCCACATGTCTCAACTGCACCATTCACCTTCCCCTTCAAATCAAGAGACCAAAGGCCAGTGAGATCCTTCTGGACCACTATATCATCATCTAAGAACAGCACTTTGTTAAGCTTAGGGAAAATCTCTGGCAGGTAAAACCGGAGATGGTTCATCATTGACAGGTACTTTGGGTTCCTAAACTTTATATTTGAATCAGAATCAGCACGACGAGTCTTGAAGTAATAATCTATCATCGATGGAGACCTCAGCTGCTTGAGAACTGGACTATAACTCGAATTTAGCCAAGTAAATTCCTCAATATTCTGAACCTGTATTGTAGCGTTGCCTGGTGGGTTTGACAGAAACCACATTCTCATCGCAGCATAATTGAGCCTATCAGTAACAATGTGGAAAACATGGTCTAACGGATTCTGCAAGGGATAACATATTATGAGGTATATAAAATCTAAGTGTCATACATAGATGCAATATTGACTGATACCAGTTTGCTGAGAAGACAGGAAGAAAAGAAAGAAACTCTAACCCTTAAGAATCATAACAAACCAAGTTCTGCCTTCTCTGCAAACTTAGCGAGCAAATGAAACGTTCATGATCGATCGTTTACCTTTGCATTGGAGATAGTTGAGTTCACAACAACTGCTGCTGCCAATATGTTATCTGAAAATAGCGCATAGTGGTGTAGCTTGGGATCCTCTAATTTTTCTTGATTTGGAAAGTGCCGTTGGGAAGAATTCAAAGTGAAATATTCAGTTGACAGGCGCAATGGAAGACAATGAAGACCTTTAGGAACTGTTTTGGCAGTTAGCTGTGTTAAAAACAAGGTCTGCTTCTTGTGGACCCGGAGCTGCTCTTCTGTTGAATGAATAATAGCACGAAGCTTCTTTACTACAGTGGCACAATCATCTTGAATTTGCTTTCCTTTGACCAATGTCTGCTCCATCGCCTTCAACTTCTCATAGGCACTATATTTAATTACAAACCATAGTTAAGGATTTGAAAAGGGGTGAAGAAGAAACTAGTAGAGAAAAAAATAATTAACAGCAATGACTCAAAAATGGTTAAAAAGTTTCCATACAGAATGAAAGCCAACATGAACACCCAATGGCCATTTTGATTAAATATTACTATTTGAAAACATAATAGATCTAAGCACGCTTACTTCCTTGGAAGCTCAGAATCCTTGGTTGCATCCCCAAGTGCTCTTTGAACTTCCTTCATCCGTAGTCGCAGCTCCCTTATAAAGTGGGGGTTGTTTCTTGTAGCTGCAAGGGAAAGATAAATCCTTCCCCTGATGAGCTGATCTTTGAGGTGCCGAACGCGAGCATCTGGGAAAATTGTCCGTTCATTCTGTTTCTCAGTTTTCGTCTTCAGTGTTTCCACTTTAAGATCTTTGCCAGAGTTCTTTGCAGAGCCCTGCTCATGTCTTGGGTCCTTTAAGAGGTAAAAGTAAGAGTGATGACTAGATTGGAACTTAAGTACTTATGTCAAGTCAACTTCACTAACTATTAAGATCTATTACGTATCATCAAAACTTAGAAGCAGTCTAACAGGGCTACGACTCAGTCATTAGTAAGATTTATTTTCTCATTTCCAATTGAGGGTCCTTTTGTAGTTCTCATTTTCTGTGATCAGTCTAGCAAATACAAGCCATAACATACTTAGATTAAAGCCTACTTACTCCCTCCCTAATTAAGAATCCACATTTTTTTAAGAATGCACTAATTTCATCACAATCAATGGTTTAGAACAACACTTGTTTCCTAATGTGAGTTTTGGTACGTTGGCTATGTTCCAAAAAGGAAAGTGGGCTCTTAATCTGGGTTGGAGGAAGTACGTATTATACTATATATATAATCTAGATTCTAAAGGTTTCTCTCGTACTTCTAGTCTATTAACATTAACGACTGCCTTAAATTTCATGAATTGAAACAATAGTAGTATAGTACCCACAACAAACATGCCCTAAGAGATTAGGAGTTTAGAACTGATTTCTAACAGAAGCTTAAAACAAAATAGATTACAGTGCTTTATGCTAACAGTCTATATCCAAAACCATATAGCAACAAGATTAGAAAGAATGGTCAAATTGTAACCTAAGGAACAACATGATTTACAAGAAATGAGAATAATTCCCCTCTCCTCTAGGTGCTAAAATCTTCAGTTTATTCTCCAACCAAAACATAACCAATCAAGTGGTTGCAAAATGCCAAAATACCCTATAACTAAGGCATTAGCAGGTCCCATATATATATATATATATTAAGTCAAAAATATGTACAGCAATTGTAAGACTAGATAATTGGCGGCACATTTGAGTTTAATACCATTATTTTGGAGGCAATATTAGAGGTTTGATGAGGCATCCTCAAATTTGCTTGTTCCTCTGTAGCTTCAAGTTTCAGTGACATGCTTTTTGCATCATCCACTCCCTCATCAGTTACCTGTCTGATGAGATCTTTGTCTAACAATTTACTTCCCTCCTCAGCGTTACTACTGCTCAAGGTGGATGATGACGACGACACAGTAACAGATTCTGGCAATTTCCAAGTTTCGACATCATTAACAAACAAACATAATATCCATAATTGAATTGAATTGAATGAAATTGGAATAATTTTGCCATAGATAAATAATAAATATCATGAGTTCAAATTCAAAACCTTCAGCAAGTTGTCTAGTTTTACGCGAGTTGTCATTAGCAGTTGAATCATCAGAATTACCAAGGGAGTGGCTCGAGTTTTCCGAATAAACAAAACCTAGAGGTTCTTTTACAGTTGTAGCCGATTCCTGTTGGAGCATAATTTAAAAAAATAATTGAACAAATTAAACCGTGAAGTGAACGAGTTCCAATCTTGTAACAAATAATAATAATACTAACAGGATGAAAGTTAGGCTTTTTGTTTTAACATTTTTTTGTTTGTTTACCTGAGGAAGCAGATTGAGAGGCCTGATTTCGCCACCAAATGTCTATGTAAAACAATTAATTAAGGAAATTTATAAGAAAGAGAGTAAAATAGATACATAGATAGAGTGAAATATAAGAAGGAAAATTAGGGCTTACAAAGGTGGAAACATCTTCAATAAATTTGTCTCCAGCTGCAAAAGCAAAGGAAAGAAATCAATGAGGAAAGAGGGCAAAATAAGTAAATTGAAAAGGAACAGGGAAGGAAGGGGGGATTTACAAGGGGAAAAAGAGCGGAAGGAAGTTCCAAGTTTGTCGGTGTAAAGAACAATGGGGGAAAGTACAGTAACGAACAGCAACAACAACAACAGTCCCTTTCTTAACTTCATCCTCCTATTCTAATTGCAGCAGCTCAAATCTATGAACTTTTTCACACAAACTCAATGAAGATTATGATAGTGATGATGAATGGGCAAATCCAATTTCTCCCATATCATTCTAATCTACACAAATTGTTTGATTATCAGTGAACGTTGGAGTAATTGAAGTAATGAGATAGATTTGTGTGCTTATGTATCCTATCTATCTATCGGACGAGAGAGAGAGACAGAGACAGAGTGTCGGCGACCACAAACGAACGAAAGATGAGATGTGATAATGAAAAGTAGAAACAAAAACTGAAATACTAGTAGTATTCTACTACTACTACTTTCCAACCACAACAACAACAACAACAACAACAACAACAACAACAACAATAATAATAATAATAATAATAATAATAATAGCAGCAGCAGTAATAACAGTAGTAATGTTGTTACCTAATAATACTCAATTATGTATCTACGTTAGTTGTATTATTCTAAAAATTCCTAGGTAGGTCCGCTCGGTGGGACAAAATTCACCGCTAATGACTTGCTACAAAATTAATAACAACAATAAGTAAAGCCAATGTAGGAATTATTAATCGGGACTTCGCTAATTTTCATTTACTTTTTTTTAGTTTAATTCTGTTTAAAAGAGTTTAATTCGAATGAATAATTTTTTTTATAAAATTTGATAGAGATAATTTTTATAATGAGTAGATAACATCTATAAAATTTTATTAAGAAATTTAAACCAAAAGTGAGCTTAGTAAAAATTTAATGTATTTATTCATTTTCGACAATTCAAAATTTAGATCATCATCTCATTCATTTTTATATTGAATTTTCAGATGAAATTTTGTAAAAATGATCTAGTCGTCATAAAGATCATCTCTACCAAGTTTCATAAAAAAATTCATTCGTTTAATTCTCAAACTAGATCTATTTTGACGAAATTAGACCAAAAGATAATGGATTCGAGCCAACTTCCATTAATTCCTTCTTTTTATTTTCTCTTTTTAATATTTGAGACAAATCAATACCAAAAAGACAAACACACTCAATACTAAAAAAAAGATTATCCTGAGAAATATCAACAACGTTGAAACTCGGGCAACAACCATTCTTACTTTCACCATGTGTAAGTTATACTTGACACAAAAAAAAAATTAATAATCAAATAAAATAAAAAAGGGAAGTAATATACAATTTTTGAGATGAAAAATTTAGAGGATATTCACAATTTTCTTCAAACAAAATTAGTATACAGTTTCCGAATATAAAATTTTAAAAGATATTCACAGTTTTTTCTAACCAATACAATAACTTAATCTTCGTAGTGTATTAATATTTCTTAGTTATATACCACTCTAATTTATAACAAAAGTTTCTTTAATATGTCAACATTACATTAGTTAAAATGTGAGATTTGGGCTTTGATTCAAGTAATTAAGTATGTGACATTTCATACAAAGTGTCACGGTTCTATCATTATTCCTTTTCAATTTTATCATTACTTGTATATATATTAAAAAAAAGGTGAGTAGCATAAATTAGGCAACATTTAGAGTTAGTTTAATAATAAATATATTTAATTTTCATGAAGCGGAAACAAAAAAAAAATCATCAAAGTTTATGTAATTGTGTTTAATTTAAGCTTTCTAAATTGTCACACTCAAATCTACGGTTTAGGAGGATTGTAGCCTAAATTCGTATTTTAAAAATGTGGTAAAAATAAAAATAATAGCTTCGAAAATAATATGTGAAAACACCATTAGTACTTGCACAACTACAACATGTTTGTTTGGTAGCATCCGTTAATTAAATCCTCGTAACAAAAATTTTGATTTCGTTTATCTATTAATTAAGTTGTTATACGTACCTAAAGAACTAATTCTAATCTAAAGAAAAAGGAAGGATTTTATTGAGAATCCCGTGTTGAATTATTGAGTTTGATTTTGATACCTCTTTTAATTATATATCTTTTCTTGTTGGTCACTAAACTTTCTTTCTCAAACTAAAATAAGAGTCTCACTTAAACTCAACTTATATTATTAAATTTTAAAATTTTCTAAATTTTTTAAAGAACGCCTAAATTGAAAAATCATGACGTTTTAAAACCACATATTTCAAAATCTCATGATTCCTTAACGTTTACATTTTTTTTACTTTAAGTCCCTAATGTACGTTCCATTTGTTTATTTTTTATTCAATTTGCATGTTCATCCAATATTGGATGCCATGTCCATTTTATGGATGGAAATCCATTTCTTCACGGTGAATTTTGTATTCCATTTGTTTATTTTTGATTCAATTTACACGTTCATCCAATATTGGATGCCCATGTCCATTTTTTGGATGGAAATCCATTTCTTCACGTGAATTTTCTATTCAAAATATGATAAATGAAATTTTAAAAATTAAATTAAAAAAACAAAATAAAATAAAAGGTCAATTACCCTTGTTTAATTTAAAACCTTTTGAATGCCACAGCAAAAGACATTGTTGTTACGCATTTGATCCATCACATCAAATGGTGATTATTGATAATCTACTTTGCTAGAGCAGCAGCTTCAATTCACTTGGCTTTAAAATGAATTCAATTTTTACCTATTTCCCACAACGTACACCCCAAACCAAGGAATCAACAAATGTATTTCCCTTACCTTTACCAATCCAATTATTATCATGAATGAAATATCAACATTTTCTTGCACTTTCTTGCACTGCGCGCTAGCTGTACTAGACTACTACTACTACTTACTGGCCGCATATGGCTCCTCCTAATAATCATGGATATATCCTCTAGAAAAGAAAATTGCTAACTGGAATATCTATGCAGCAACCACAATTGGACTCCTCACATAGTGCTTTCCATCTGACCATAATAACTCTCCGAAAGCATAATTACTTCCTCCTTTGCTGTTGCTCTCATTGATCTTAGCCGATGCCTTCTCTAGGGTCAGCTTAAACCTCTTCTCTTCCCCATATTTCTCAAATATGAGGCTGCTGGGCTCAACAGTAATAGAGAATCCATGCAATCCGCGTACACGAGCTGCATATTTGCCTGGGGACCCCACATTCTTCAGCTTCCTGGTAACCGTGACAGTGCTGCCCGAGGAGATCTTGTGAGGGACTGTTATGGAAGGGTAGTTGAAGCTCAGGAGATTAGTGGAATGTTTGGGACATTCATAAGGCCCTTCAGAGAATCTGTGTATCATTGTTTGGTTATAACCTAGGGCGCAGAGGAAGTCTAGGTAGTCGTCGACAGTTAGGTCGTAGACCAAGCCAGGATTCATGGCACGGTTTGGTCTCACGTGTCCAGCACCATAACTAAACGGGGTTGCCTTGTTATAAGACGCTTCAACCATTGGCTTCCCCCTGTTGTCTCTTGTCCTTGCTGCATGTACATATAGAATTCAAGTAACAAAACACAACATTTCAGGACAACAAGTACTATAGTAAAATCAATATGCTTGTACAATGTAACTCGTTCAAGAATTTTAAATACGTACCAGTAGTCATGATCGCAGATCTAATGGCAGCAGGGCTCCATTTGGGATAGAGTGTTTTGAGTAGGCCGACGACTCCAGAAATATGGGGGCAAGACATAGAAGTACCCGATTCTGTGTTGAATGCAGTCCTGCGCTTATCGAATTCTTCCCCAGTGGGGCTTGTTCCTTCTGAGTAGGCCGCTATGATATTCACTCCTGGTGCAGTTATATCAGGCTGAAAGAAATTGACATCGTCATCCCCCAGCCCAACCAAAGAACAAAATTAGTTATTAGTTAGTCCACACACATACACACATATATATCACAACCATATATTATTGTAACATTATTCAAATGGAACGGGACCGGCCGGAAATGGAGGTAATTAAATTTGCTGAATGGGGGTAAAATTAGACCTTGAGAATCCCTGGTGTAACTGTGTTTGGACCCTTTGAGGAGAAAGCTGCCATGAAGGGAGCAGGCTTCGTGCTTAGTTGTTGCTTAGGTGACGTGATAAATCCTAGTGGTTTACTAGGTACAACAAAAAAAAAATGCGTAACGTTAATTGCACTGGTTATATATAGAGAGAAACTGATAGATATATTGATTGAAAAATGGAAAAATGGAAAAATTTGAGAGCACAAGGAGATAGATACTGGGTGGAATTAATGTAGGCATAGACAACGAGACCATCTGAATAATTGAGATGCGAAGCCGGCAGAACATGAGGATCGGCCACAATCTCGTTACCATTGGCCTTGTCGTTGCAAAGGATCATACCGACAGCACCAGCTAGAGCAGCCTGTTGCCCCTTGTCCACCCTTGCGTTCTCTCCCCTAAGGCACACTAATATCTTTCCTTTCACCTTCTTTGGGTCTAGGCTTCCTGCCTTGCAAAGCACTCTGCATGCATCATTAACCCAAAAGCCAAAAGAAATTATTAATATTGCTTTTTAAGCAAGTCGTGTTGGATGACATTGTAGTACCCTATGCAGTACATTTGTTCGGCCATATATGCATGACATGAGCCATCATATATTGCTTTGGTGATACAGCCATAGCCTATCATCTATCTATTATATATGCATATAGCTGCATCACTGTTCAGGCATGAAAATCAAATTAAAAGAACGAAATTAAAAACAAAAAATCTTTGAAAGGTGTTATTAATCTTACGCGTCTTCAACAGATGCATTGACAGCTTTAGCCTGTCGTGAAGTAATGAGTGGATAGAATTTGTCTTCAGGCAATGGCGTAGTAAGGCTTGTTCCCTAGTACCAATATAACAGCACACACAAACCACGAGTAAGAAGAATAGTGAGTAAGCTGTACAAAAAATAATGTAACAACAGATTTGGCACATTAAATTTTTATAACCTTGAGGCGCGTTCCATTGCGGAGTTCAACAAAGGCTTGGAACTCGCGATCAATGGTGCTTGCACCCACAGTGATAATCCAGGGTGCAACATTTGAGACGGTTCCATCAGTTGGTCCAGAATTGCCAGCAGAGCAAACAACCACTATACCATTCTTAACAGCATGGAAAGCCCCAATTGCAATTCCATCCTCAAAGTAGTCATTAGGTTCCCCACCAAGCGAGACAGAAAGCACATCGACTCCGTCTTCTATGGCCATGTCGAAGGCCTTCATGATATCAGCATCAAAACATTCGCTGTCATCAACCGGGGCCCAGCATACCTTGTAAGCAGCCACTCGAGCTTTAGGGGACCCTCCCTTTATGGTTCCATTAGCTACCCCAAATATGGTTGCACCACCCACAAAGTTGCCTCCAGCTGTAGATAGAGTGTGAGTACCGTGTCCATCAGTGTCGCGTGCAGTGTTCAAAGAAGCGTTTAATTTGTTCAAAGAAGAGTTGAATTTGCCGCTGCCTAGATAAGAGGACGCCCACCCTTTGTTGAAGTACCTTGCTCCAATAAGTTTCCTACATGCAAGTATCGCCCACTAAGTTCAGTTCGCATGTTTAATTAATTTCTTCATTTAGTACATACAATCATACACACTGAAGCTAGCTAAATGGCCTCTTCAATTATACATATAGAGATATAGATAGATGTAATTAAAACTGAAGTAATTAAGCAACAATGGAAGTAACAACTTGATTATACTCGAGAGGGTAAAAATAGAAATAAAAATAATTATTGACGTTACACATTAGCCAGAAGAAAAAAAGGAGAAGCATCAAAAGAGAGATCTAGAAATCAGGGATATATGTACTATATATTATCCATTCCACTGATTAAAGGAAGTGCAAAATAACAGCTTTATGGAACTTTATTACAAAAGCCATTCTCCTGCCTTACCTATAAAGCTAAAAAAAAGAAGCAGCTCCCACCACCACTAGAAATTGCTAATAAAGACATTCACTACAATTTTTGCATTATGATCAAGAATAATTAAGTGGAACTGTAGACCGTATTAGCATAACAAGTTAAACAGATTTCTGAATATGAGTAAACTCTTAAAAGTCTAATTGGAAATTTGAAACAGTTATATATTAACAATTTTAATTAATTTTTCCAATTGTTGTTTACATACATGTAAATGATATATATTTATAGGTTCGATCATATATGCATGAATTTTGATTTACTCCCTCCATCCAAAATTAACACTAGTTAACTTTTTTCTTTTACGAAAAGACAAAATTA
The DNA here is from genome assembly GCA_021464415.1 of Lonicera japonica. Classification (NCBI taxonomy): domain Eukaryota; kingdom Viridiplantae; phylum Streptophyta; class Magnoliopsida; order Dipsacales; family Caprifoliaceae; genus Lonicera; species Lonicera japonica. The sequence continues at coordinate 26,201,709 of CM038464.1, forward strand.
CTATACCAAATCTTGGAATATATAGTGACTTGTAACTTGAGATGTGTGGTGTGTATATATTGACTAGAAAACCAATATATCACATTGATTATTCTTGTTTGAATGTAAAAGTTTTTTAAAGTTAAAAGTTAAAGAGGCTTTATCCAACTAAAATAGAAAAAAAAAAGAAAAAAAAAAAAGGAAAGGTGATGAGACAAATATACATGGATGATGAACTTATTACAGAACGAAAGAGTGTGCGCTTTAATTTTGCAAAGTTAATTCTTAATTCATGGGAACAGAACAAGTAAGCCTTTTTTGGTGAGAGTTTGACCACAAATATTAGAATTGAGAAAAAGATGGATGAACCAATGGAAAATAAAAGATAACAAAAAAGAAGAATCAAGAATCAGATATCCATTTTATGTTTTATCGTCATTGACCAAGTCATCAACATGATAAAAGAAAGAACATACATATATACATTAAGATAGATATATATATATATATATACCTGTTGCAAGGGACTCCAGAATTGGTGTCATTCTGACATATTCCTTTCCACCTTGGTGGAATGGACCCTATCCCTTCATCACTGAAGCTCTCTGATTCAGGCCAAACACCTATAACCAATAGCAATAGTGTTAATTCCATCAGCAATTCATTCATCAGTTAATCTCAAGGTTAATATATAATTATTAACATCAGGAAGAAGAATTGTATAGTGTTGTTAATTGTATTGTAAATAGAATAAGAAAAGAAGTGCAAAAAAAAATCAGAGAAAGAGCGAATAGGTTATATATATAATAATATTTACCAGTGTCAAGGTTTCCAATGATGGTATCTTCACCAAATCCGGCTCTTTTCCACAAAGAACTGGAGTGAATCACACCATTATCCTTCTCCAGTGAAAGGAAATTCCATGAATGGGTTGTGTGTAGTTTTCTCCCTTTGTTTAAGAATACCGACACAACCCCAGGATGCTCTACAAAATATGTAGATATTCATCATTCATCCCGAACATACATAAGCAGGCATATTATATATGATGATGATAATACACAGAGAGAAATGAAAGAGAAGGAAAAAAGAAAAGAAAAGTGAATAGTACGTACTTGAGATTTGTGCAGCAACATCCTCTTCAAGCATAGCAGCAAAACCATTGATATGTCTTTTGTAATGGTAAATTATTGCTTCTTTTGCATGCGCTTTGCTGCATTTATCATATACAAGCGTACACCATTATATCTTTAAAATCTAAATTAAAAGAGAAGTACAAACTCAACAATACATATGTATAGAAGTAAAAGAAAAGGAAAGAAAATGAATGAAGGTACCTTCCTAAGAATGAACCGAGTAATTCGTAATGGGAATCCTTTACACGATGAAGATGAGCCTTATTTAGCAGGCCTGAACCACGTGCATGCCTTCCCAAGTACACTATGTAAGACTGTTTAATTCACAATTATACACCCAAAAAAAAAAAATTAATTTTAAAAAAAAAAAAAAAAAAAAAAACCGAACAATATTAATAATGGGATGCTGCTGAATATTTGTATGTATATAAGATAAGAAGAAGAAGAAGTAAATAAGTTAAGTTGTTACGTATAATTAGACCTTTTTGGTTGATGCAAAAGCAGGTGTTGTTGTTTGGAGAGCGAAAAGAAAGAGGAATAGTAATGCCAACACAAGATACTTTGAAAATAACATGATTGCTTTCTCCCCGTAAAGCCCCTCTTTATAGTATTAATTGGCCTCACTTTAATTACTTTACTACTCGATCCATATATCGATCGATCACTGTGCGTGCTTGATAAAAGTGCTGTTGGAGCCAATACTGCGCGCTTGCTTTACTTTTCTTCAGGAAAGCAAAAAGGATCGATCGGAGCTCAATTATTATGATAGAAATAATATTATGCATGCCATTCTGCCTCCTTAATTTAATTAATTTGATAGACAGAGTTCTACTCATCTTTCTTATATATATATATAATAATAATCCCTTTATAATTTAGAAAATCATAAATGCAATTTCAATATGTATTCATGTATATCTTCTACTATCTAAAATTAATCTGAGAGGATAATAACTGACCGATTCTATTTTCCTTAATTGAATAATGGTGAGATTGGGTTACTTGCCAAATATAAACTATAAAATAATAGTTAAATAGAAAATAATTAATTAACTTACTTTTCATATTTCAAAGTGGGATATTTAAAATATTTTCATTACAAAGTGCATATATAAACATACATTTTAATTATTTTACTTCCTTTCCAAACTTTACCTATTTACCTTTCAAACTAATATTATTATATATTATTATTAATTCCACTTAGGGTAATATGGGTTTTGAGTTAGTATATGCATAATTATGGAATTTTGAGTTGTCACAATCAAGTTATTACCATGCACGGTGTTCTTTGAATGTAAAATATAATTGGCTACATATGGAAAATAACTCAATGTCTTACCATATTATCCTTGGATTAAAATTTACAAAACAAGAAAAATATATACGCTATATAAGAAATGCAAATTTATATCCATAAATGTTAACCATAATAATAAATGATGATGTTACAAGACAATAATAATACAAAGGAAAATGCTTCTATAAAAGTCCGTAAGTTTTATGAAAAACTTACATACAAATTATGGCCACATATTTGATCAAATATTTTCACCAGATAAACTTTCAAGTTTTGTAATTATCAACTTTCATCATATCTTTATATTGTTAACATTTTAACCCCTAAAAATAGAAACATCACTTTAAACAATATTTTTATGACCCAACTTTCACTCTATCTTTATATTATTAACATTTTTAACCCCTAAAAGATAGAAGTATTCACATTAAACAAGAAAAATACTTGATTTGTGTGAAAAGTTATAAAATAAATCGAGGCATGTAATGAGATGCTCTCTCTCATGGTCATTTTTATGGGTATTTATCCTCCATCCTTCAATTTTATTTTATTTTTGAAGATTTTTCTTCCTCAACCCCCAAATAAATTTTTTTCATAGAAAAAAATTTAAAAACCAGGAAGATATCTTATTATATGCCTCAACTTATTTTCCAACATCTCACATAAATTAAGTGTTTTTTCTTTTCATTTTTTATATTGTAATCAAACAGAACTTTAATAGTTAAATCTATTAATCTAAAAATTGATGGGACATAACATAGTCATGCAGTATTTTTTATGATATCAAAAATTAAGAATTTAATTCTTTTAGATGTTCCAAATTGAGTATCTCAATTTTAGCATTGAATTCACTTAATATCTTTTAATAGTTTTAAAGCATCTTTTATAAATGTAAAGAAAAATATTATATACTTGAGCATATCATATTTATAATTGGTAATGGACAAATTCAATTTAACATGGGGCAATTAAAAAAAAGGGCTTATTAGAGAAAGATTTTTACACTCAAGCCAAGGAATAATTTTTTTTTAAATAAAGGGCCTATTTTTTATTTTATTGATAATATGACATGTATCTTTTTTTTTCATTATAAAATGACATCACAACCCTTAAAATAAACTAAAAAATACCAATATGCATTAAAATATGGACTGCAATATGAACTTTGCAGTCTATATTTCACTGCAATATGAACTTTGCAGTCCATATTTCACTGCAATGTGAACTTTGCAGTCAATATTTTTAGTGCAAAGTTCATATTGCAGTCCATATTTTACTGCAATGTGAACTTTGCAGTCCATATTTTTAGTGCAAAGTTCATATTGCAGTCCATATTTCACTGCAATATGAACTTTGCAGTTCATATTTTACTGCAATATGAACTTTGCAGTTCATATTTTACTGCAATATGAACTTTGCAGTCCATATTTTTTGTGTAAATTTCATAAAAAGGGGTAATTTAGGTAATACATAACATGTTTTTATTAATTAGATGATATTTAAATTTATTCAAATACATTCATTTAAAATATAAAACAAAATAGGCCTCTTACACTATTACCAATTAAAAATAGGCCCTTCATTCAAAAAAATATTATTCATTGGATTTTTGGTAAAAATCAATGTATAATAAGCCCTTCTACCTAATTTCTAGATTTAACATTAATGGAAATGTCAAATGGCTATTTATAATTGGAAATGGAGAAATCCAATTTAATATTGATGGAAATGTTAGATGTCCAACTTTTTTGAATGCCCCAAATTGATTATCAAAATTTTAGTCTTGAGTTCACCTAACATCTTTTAATAGTTTTAATAGTTTAATAGCTTTAATTTTAAAGCGTCTCTACAAATATATATATATATATATAATTATATATTTGACTATATCATATTTCTAATTGGTAATGGAGAAATCTAATTTAACTTTAATACAACTATCAGATGAGTGAATTTGTGTAAAAGACAAAATAAAGTTTTAATTTTGTAATTATTAATTTAATGATAGTAGATTTTTATTTCAAAACTAAATACAAAATTTGAATAAGAGTGAATATCTTTTTTAAATTTATTACTAAAAATTATTTGTAAACTTATTTCATCTTTCACGCTAGCAATATACGAACACAAAATAATTCATAATTTCGATCATTTTTAAGGGAGTAAAGTTCAAAGGGACGCGTTATTCATGGGCCAGCCAATCTTAGGGCTTCAGGATCACAGTGACGTGTTAATTCTTTATTAGAATTTGTGAGGTGTTCGTAATCCCAAAGTTTATGAAATTTAGTACAACGATAACGAGTAAACAACTCCAATGATTATTAAATTTTTGTTTTAGTATTATTTTAACTATTAAATTTTAAAATGAATTATTTTGATAATTTTAATTTTAAAGTAAGTATCATTTTAACCATTTCATTCAATTTGGTTATTAAATTTAATGTATTTGCGTAGCACATGACTTTGTGTAAGGTCATTTTGATTATCTTATAACAAAATGACATTTCGCTCCGATTATTTCCGCCAAAATGAAACACACAGAATGTATAAAACATATTAATATTTACAACAAATAGCACAACTTGAGTTATTTTATAACCAAAATGATCAAAATATGGTTAAATAAAGTTATGTGTCTTGTACATGGTTTCATTCCATTTAATTTAGTAGTAAAATTAGAAGGAATGACTAAAGTGGCACTCACTCCAAAGTTGGATAATTGAAGTGGTTCATTCTAAAGTTTGATAGCCAAAGTGATATTAGATAAAAAGTTTAGTAACCATTTGGGCTGTCTACTCAACAATAAAATCTCAAACATGTCTCCGTCAAATCAATCCTTACAGGAGTGTGTTTAAATTAAAATATGTAGGATTTTTTTTTTTGAATTTTTAAAGTCCATGGATATTTAATTAAGATTTCAAAAAATTTATTAAAATCTTGATGTATCTAATTAGGATTTAAAAATATTTAATGAGTTTGGAAGATTTTTATCATGATGGATTCTGGTGGATTTTTAGGGTCTTAGTATAAATACCAAATTTACTTAGAAATCTTATATTGTACCTAAAGATTTTACCTCTCTTATTTTTTCAAGCCTCACCTCATTCCTATCAAAACCCTAGTACTCCACTCTTTAATGAACACGTAAGTTTCTTTTGTTGAGAAGAGGAGTTGTCTCACTGGTAAGCAACTTCCACCTTTACCTTGATCTCAATAGTTCAACTTGCGGGTAGGAGAGAGGATTTTTTGTTGTTTGTAGAATTAAGGGAGAAACTTAGATCACCCTTAATTTAAAAAATATATCTTTTTCATCATCTCCCGGCCTTCAATAATCTGGTCATCATGCATTAATTTAGGTTAAATTTTTTTGCATCTTAAATATAGGGTGGTGATGTTGGCACCCCCAAAATCTCTTGAAAACACTCCCACTTTTCATTCGGTCCTTAACAACCGAATAACATATACGTTATTCGGTTGTGAAGGACCGAATATAAACTTGTAAAAATTTGAAAAAACTTGAAAATATCTTACTCGGTTGTCAAGAACCGAATATATAGACCTATATTCGGTCCTCAACAACCGAATAATAGACACTTTACTCGGTTGCGAATGACCGAATTAAAGTGGGAGTGTTACCAAGTGTTTTTGGGGGTGCCAACATCACCACCCTAAATATATGGCTCATGTTTTTAGTAAAGATTTGTGAAGAAATATGTATATATTTGTATGTGCAGTATATAATTATATATAGGTATTTTTTGCAATTGGGCTAGCAAGGCAAGTTCAATTTTCTCACCAATTTTATTTATTTATTATATAAATGTATAATTTGTATTGCCCGTATATAATTTATTTAATAGAGATCTAAAAATTCCAAACCTAGCTCTTTGATAATTTTGGCTTCCAATATTTCTTCTTACAATCCTCTACTTGATTATTGGCTTCTAAACTTTTTTATCAATAACAATTTGATCCAAGATCCATTTTGTAAAATATTCGCGGGTGAAAACGGATTTGGTAGATGTGAAATTAGAAAAGGTAAAAATATATGAAAACTATATTTGCATTTCGCTTTTGCTATTAAAAATGGTGGATAACATTGGGGGAGAGATGGAGGGGGTTAAAAGAAGAGTATAAAGATAGTGTGTGTGCTTGATTAACATCTTTTAATTTTTCTTATTAAATATTAAGAATAGATAGGTTGAGTAAAATATTTGGTGGGCGTAAACAAAAATACCCTTATATAATCATGTTTTTTTAGGAATTTAACAAAGAAATTGCAATACTTTACAAAATATAGAAAGTGCATCAAATTTATTTTTTACAATTTAGCGTCAATCAATGTTATCTTCTTATGACCTTTTTTTATATATTCCTAGTAATTTCTTTGTAGATTACTAGTAATTTGATTAAAAAAAAGTATACAGTTATTTATAGATTTCTAGTAATTTCATTATATAGATTCCTAATAATTTTATTAGAAAAATCATATAACTTTACAATTCTTCTGTCAAAATTGAGAATGAAAATGCACGTGTTATATATTATAAAGAGTTTGATAATTTAATTTACGCTGTTCCTTTTTCTTTTGGTTAAATAGGTTCAAGGGTTTGTTTTTCCAATATCGTGGGGTTTTGAAACTATTAGCCCGTGTTTGGTGGGTCTTTTTTTTCCAAATTTTAAAAACTTAACTTAAAATCGACTTTACTTTTACACTTCCCAAAATTTATTTCACTTTACTTTCTCTCTCTAAAAAAACTTTTAAAACACCATAACTTTAAATCCAAAAATCAAAATTAGATAAAATATATATATATATATACATATATTTGAAACCTACTCGTCGAGATCTATAAAATAAGATCCATTGTGACTATATTTTGAAATTTTTTATAAGATTTTTTTAATTGGTTGAAAAAAACTCAAACAAAAACAAATTTTACTTTTCAACGTACTTCCAAATTCTACCAAACACCAGATTTTAAAAACATCAACCAAACATCACCTTAGTGCTTTTATTGCTAGATCTTATTATACGCCAGCAATGATCCATAAAGAAGAGTATATGTAATTATTGGTTGGTGGCTTTTATGCAGAGGAGTTAGCCCGGTGGTAATTCTCTCCCCCCAGGCAATCGCAGTTCGAGTCTCACTCGCTAAAATTAAGGAGCTCTCCTTCTCCCATCACCTTAGGAGTAGAAATTAGAAGTAGCTAAGATTTCATGTGTTCAAAAAAAAAAAAGTTAAAAGCCAAAATGAATACTCATAATTTCTATGTTTAATTACAAGTAATTTCTAAAGTGGTAATTAATTTTATTTATTGTTTGTCTGTTGGTTAACTTTTTTATTATTATTAGAAGAATCTATGAATTTATTAAAATTTACATAAAATCTAAAGAATCTATGCATTAAAATATGTCAAACTTTATATAGATTTAAAATTATCCACGGATTTAGCAAAATCCACACTTTATAGAAAATTCAGTCACAATCTTTTAAAATATGAATTGAATATACCTCCCTTAGATTTATTTAATAATCTTCACTTATAAAAAAAATTAGAATTTGAACGATATAAAATAATTAAACAATCACTGAGAAACGACGTGCCATAATATGATTTACAACTATTCAATTGATTTTCATTGTAAGAACATCTTTAATGGTTGTGTATAATTTTTGTATAAAATTAATCCCATGTGTAAAGTAGTTTTACCCATTAATTATACTCATATCTATTTTGTACTCCAATGATAATCATGTGTAAAATTTGAATGAACCAACCAATGAAACACACAAATGAAATATATCATTATATGTAATGTTCAATAATATTTTATAAAAAAAATTATACATAATTTTATAGTCATAATGGATATTCTTTTTGTAAATCTTGATTAGTAGATTTTAAATATACAAAAAATATATATATAATTCAACTTTTTTATTTAAGAGATAATGGGCCCAAGGGCCTCATTCCTTAATATTTTATAACTTTAAGAACGGACTCATGTTTGATAAAAAAAATATTACTAATTTTATAATTTTGTTTTATAATAAGGATATTTTTCTTAATATTAATTTATTTTAAAGAAAATAATAAATGTTGATAGACAAATATACCTATAATATAATATTTGTGGTTTTCATATATATATATTTTATTATAACAACAATAACAAGGGTAAGTTATAGATGAATTTCCATTAAAAATAACACGAGCGGCGTCGATGGTGGTCGGCGAGAGTAGTGATGGCGGTGAGCGTGGTCAGCGGGGGTAGTGATGGCGGTGAGCTGGAAAGTTGAAGCAAAATATTAAAGTATTAATTAACTAATAATGTATTGGATGGGGGTTTGGTTTATACGAATGCAATTGGGGTTAAAGTTGGATTCAGATCTTCGATCACTTCCTCTCCCTTTTCATCTATTTTATCATTCTCTGTTTCCTGTACTTTTTCTTATTCTTTCCTCTTCATATTTTATTTTTTAATTTCTCTCAATTTTTGTTTTTGTATATGATAAATAAAGTAGCAACTCTAATCTTACTCTTCTTTTTTTTTTTTTTACTGCCAAATCAAGTAAATATGTTTATAGTAAGAGCATTGATGGAAAATAAGGTAGCTTTTTTGACATTTTTTTATGTTGACAGATGGTGCTAAAGCACTTTAATACCTTTAAGATAGTTATTATCTGTGTGAACGTATGGTGTTAAAATAGTTTAAACACTTTATGTTTAGTTATATGTGTTCATCTGTGGTGTTAAAACTTTTTTAGCACAATTCTAGTGTTGTACAATTGGTGCTAAAATTGTTTTAGCATCATGTGATTAATTATTTACCATTAGGCTATAAATCATGTTAAGAGACTGACTTTTTTTCGTCAGTCTCTTAAGCATTTCTTAAGCGATTAACATTACAGTATATCGCTTAAACATGCTTAAGCGACTACACTTAAGCGACTAGAGTTAATTAGTTGTCTAAAAGTCTTAAGCAACAATACTTCAACGACCACTCTTTATTAGTTGCCTAAAAGACCTTATGCGATTACACTTAATAAACTGACCTATGTTTGTCGCTTAAAAGTCTCCACCGATAGTTTTTAATCAAAGTCAAAGGATTTTGACCATACTGCTTTACTGAATTTGCACGTTGTTAGGTGCTTAAGATCTCACTTAGGCGACTGACAATGCATTATAAATCGCTGGACTAGCTTAAAAGACTGACAAAGCTATTGTTAGTTGCTTAAGCTGGCCTAGCTTAAGCAACTAAGCTATTTACCATTAATTGTCTACGCCTTAAGTGACGGAGTTTGAGTCCGTGGCTTAAGAGTTTCCTAAACGACGGACCCATATTTATCATACGCTTAGGAGCTACAGCCACTCGTCTAATAAGACAATACTTAAGTGACTAACAATTAGTCACTTAAGACCTAAGAGACGAAAAAGAGGTTTTAAACGACTATGAGAGTCAGTCTCTTAAAATAATTTATGGCCTAGTATATGTTCTGGACAATTAGTACTAAATATGTTTTAACATTTTGAATTTAGTTGTTTTCTATTTTGTATTAGTGCTAAAATTGTTTTAGCGCCATGTAATTAGTTATTATGTTTTGAATAATTAATGTTAAACATGTTTTAACACCTTATTTTTAGCTGTTATCTATTAGACTGTTTCAGTATTGGATAATTGGTGCTAAATTTATTTTAAGACATTGAATTTAGTTATTCTCTGTTGGGTTGTTGGTGGTAAAACCTTTTTAGCACCATTCTAGTATTGCACAATTGATGCTAATATTGTTTTAGCAATACATAATTAGTTATTATGTTATGAACAATTGGTGCTAAACTGTTTTTAGCAATACATGAATCGAAGTTAATGATCGGAATGATTTCTTGTGTTATCTCTGGCGCTGATGATCAACTGTTATAAATTTCGTGAGAGAGAATGCTGTTTGAATTTTGAAATTTTTTATTGGGATCAATGCTAAGTGTTTTTTGGAGACGTGGGATGTTATATTAGGGTTATTGTGTTATTAGTTAAATAAGAAATGGGCATTAGTAGTTTTTTTATGCAGTGTCCTTAATTTAATGTGCTAATTTATAATTGTCCTTTGCAATTATGTTATTATTGGAATGAACATTTATTCCCAATTGACTCTTAATTTAAAGTCATATTATTTCAAATATTTTTAAAAAGTAATGGAGAGATAAAAAGTGCCCACTTAATTTTTATCACTTAAAACTTAAAATTTTCATCTAAAATTTTAAGTGACAACTTTACCACTTAAATCTGAAACTTAATTTTAAATGGTGTAAAATGTCTATTTTACCATATTTCTTTTAACAAAATTACATTGCAGTCTTTTTCTTCTGCTCATCTCTTTAGGTAGTCTCTCTTTCTATCACACACACACGCCCGCATGAACATACATACACACACAGACGCATCTACATACACACAGACGCATATATATGCATATATTATATATATTCATGGAACTTTATAAAATAATAAATACAAAATTATCATACTAAAAAAATTTCAATTTTCAAATGTGTTATATTCAAACAAACAACATTTTTTCAAATACAATTTTTAAAACAAAAAACAAATAACTTTTTCAATTTTTAGTTTTTTTTACTAAACACCACCTTACTATTGTTATTTTTTTTAACTAACCAATCGTTTCTCTCTCCAACTCTTTCCGCTGCCTCCATCCATTTATGCACAGACTGGCTGCGAAAAAGGGCGAAGGTCGACGCTCCACCGGAAAAGTGTAAAATAAATTGCGGGACAAGGGATCATTAAAGGAAGAGAAGCCCATAGGTTTCGCCGGAAAAAGGGTCGAAGGTCTTGCCTCTGTATTTACTTGCTCCCTTGTCTGCAATTCCATCTAATGATTCAAAAGCCGTTTAACACACTCAAGACTAAGAACCAAAACAAAGTCAAAGAATCCACAGCCAAGTTTTCAAATATGCCAAAAAAACAAAAATTGCAGCTTTTACAAATCCAGCAACATCATTCAAGTTGAAATTAGTATGATCAAAATCCCATTAGAATTTCATGTTTCTGCCTATTTATATACATCAAATATGTTCACACTCATATACATCGCACACCTCCAATTTTTTGCAATAGCATTGATTTTGTCTCAAAAATTTCTCATAAAAGTTTGGCTTTTTATATTTTAATTTTTTTGTTGTTAGAGAGAGAATGTGTGAATGTATAGATATTTAGGGTTTTGGTTCTGGCCGCATTAACAAAGGGTGCCAGTGCGAAGATCATGGTGGAGGTGCGAAGGTCGGCGGCCAAGAGCGATCGGGAGATGTTGACGGGGAGAGAAAAAAAGGCTTGTTTGGCAATTGAAAAATAAAGGGAGCTACCATTAACACACAACAAAACACTCTCTAACAATTTAATATTGAAGGACCGAGTATGTGCACATTGTTTTAGCCTTTAAATACTAAGTATATGTGCATACAGTGTAATTTTTTTACCAAAAAATGGCTCGGTCCTAAGTACCGAGTATGTGCACATATACTCGGTCATTAGAGGCCGAGTAAATCGATTGGGGTGTGAAGAATAAATTTGTACAACTTTTTGTTAAATTGTTTTTATATATCTTATGTGGCACTCTATTTTTAGCAAATTCATGGTTGTATAGGAGATGATCTTAGTTTTGTGTAAAATAATGTGCCAAAAGTACCCATAATTTACGTTGTCATGTTAGCTTTATTACTCCTTAATTTTTATGTAAAACTTTAAAACTTAATAAATGTTAATACAAATAATAGATTTCAATAAAAAAAATATTTGAAATATACTTATCCCAAAACTTATAATAGAAGATCCATTGGAATCATAAAAAAAATTATTAAAAAAAATAACAAAAATAATGAAAAATTACATGTACCGTATCGTATCATCTATTGGTTATTTTAACTTTTACACAGTAAATTACAAAAGTATTATTATAGCATATTTTTTTCAAATTTTAAGTTTTGTATAAATATAAGTTGATACATAAATTTACACTTTAACTTTTATACAATGATTGCATATACTCTTATAAAACATTCATTTTACATGAGTTGACAATGTGATTTATACAAGCATTGGAGATTTGGAGCACTAAAATTTTTACATTGTTACTTATGTGACATCGCATTTACACAAATATTAAAGATATTAACAGCATGTATATATGTAGCGGCCCTCTATGTAAATATGTATAATGTGGTATTATTATTTAATAATTACTACATCTATGCTATATGGAGAAAGCGCGCAGTCAAAGATATATTCTTTTAAATATAAATTATTCCACGTACCAAATCAATCGTTTTAGTGGAATGATACTTTAATACATACAATTCATAATCTCGTAAAATTATACATAAAAATGAAATCACTGCTCACAGACTCACAATCATAATCAATCTATAATGTTTTTACTTTTTCCTCTTCACACACAAACATCTCATCTTTTTTCCTCTTCCAACCTTTTAATTTATATAATACTAGGTATTGCCCGTGCCGTCCGGCACGGTGAAATAAAAAAAATATTAAATACAAATAAAGAGACCCTTAGGTATTGCCCGTGCCGAACGGGACGGCGGTGTAAAAAAAATTAACAGTTAGATTGAGCAAAAAATACATAATACCTAAATAGCGTGCAATCCAAAACATATACGGAGTATTAAGAAAAATGTATACACAACGTATATAACTATCAAGTGCGGGGGTGGGGGGAGGATATATATTTGACCCTACCAGATTGAGGTGGTTTTTAATTGAAAAACTCAAAGTGCCTCCTTTTATGATATGCTTAAATTTGAACATGTTTTACTAATTCATTAAGGTCGGGATGGGTTAATAATCATTCACCAATATATACAAAAATTAATATCTCATTATTGTTACAATGACGTTATAAATTTATAAAATTTTAATTATAAATAGATTGCACCATTAGTAGTAATCTTGGTTTACACAATAAACTATTTAAGTATGTAAAAGATTAAATAAAAACAAATATCTTTTTTATATTGTTAAACTAAAGGATGAAATAGATTTGAATGTGAGTATATGAAAAAAAATATGTTTAAAGAGAGAAAAGTGGGTTACAATAGGTATGGATTTTATTTTATAGGTATGGATTAATAAATTTTAAATATGAATATTTTAATAATTATTAGTTTTTGTATTTAAAGTTAATAGTTTTTAATTTTTTTAAAAAAATTATAAGAGAGAAAAGTGGGGGAGAGAGTAGATTGGTAGAATATAAGAGAGATAAAAAAAATGTTGAATTTTTATTTTATAGGTATGGATTAATAAATTTTAAATATGAATATTTTAATAATTTTTAGTTTTTAGTTTTAAAGTTAATGTTTTTTAATTTTTTCAATAGGTATGGATTAATAAATTTTAAATATGAATATTTTAATAATTTTTAGTTTTTGTATTTAAAGTTAATGTTTTTTAAATTTTTTTTATAAATTAAGAAGAGAGAAAAGTGGGGGAGAAAGTATATTGGTAGAATATAAGAGAAATAAAAAAATGTTAAATTTTTGATTTGATATCCTAAAAGTGCATCTAATGGTTCAAATTTGTTGTGTTGTTTGTACATAAATCTTGGCCATTAGTGTGGTGATGTGATGTTCTTAGAAAAAAATTCACATCCAAAGGCTAACATTTTATGTGTATTGTTTAGAATAAATCTAAGCCATTGATTAAATAGTTTGATGATGTGACCTTTCCTTTCCTTATAATATAGATAAGTAATAAGATGGGGAATGTTTCTCAAACTTTTCACGTGCAGGCAGGGGACTGGGGACTTGGGTTTCAATTAATCCGTTTCTTTACATACCACATGAGATCGTTATTCTCAAAGGGCTTTTCGACCACTTTTTAACGTTACCTCAAAAGGTTTCATCTTATATATATATATATGCACAAATAGACGTGCTTTAATTAATTAAACTCGATCGGTAGACACTAAAATACAAGCGATGGGTACATAAGCTTTTTGTCTATGCAAGCTAAGCTCATCATACAAATACAAATGCACATGTTTAATTAGCACTAGCTCAACTTCAATTCAATCAATAAAGTAATTTTCTTTTTCTGCAAGTGCATTCTTGTGATATCACTATTGTTGCTTTTTTTGGGCCATCGAATGCCTCATGCCGTGTGAGAATTGCATCATCTAATTAAAAATGCGACTCCTGGTAAGAAAGACTTCGATCTGCAGACATACTCAAGAGTATTTTCTTTCTCTCGAGAAAAGATAGCTAGGTTTTCAATCGATGAGAATAGCTAGCTAGCTCAAGTATTAAGCATGCACGATAAGATTTTTGCTGATTACTCCAATTTCACTTGCATAACAAACGTCAACTTGCTCGTAAAATTTCACCTTCTCATAATATAATGCTGCTTGCCATTAGTCAAACATCTTAAAAAATCAAAGAGGTAAATCGTATAGGTTACACCTATTGCTAAAGTAATATATTATGGCTTTGTCAGAGTGTTCAAAGTACTGTTTTCATCAGTTGTACCATATATTTTTAAAATTGTATATTGTTCTGGCAATAGCCATGACTGTTTTGACTATAGTACCATCCACATATAGAGGAGGGGCTTTATTCAGAGAATAGGAACATGTTATGAATGAAAAAGAAACGAAAGAGCTTGGTGCATTAATTGTAATGGATGGGCAAAGGAAGGAGGGGTGGGCAGGGGATGTTGGGAATAGTTAGTTCAGATCAAGAGTCCCCACATTAAAAGTGTAATGGCTCAACATGTAATTAATAAGAAGAGTGGATCAACTAATTAGTATTGAGATTTTTTAAGATAAAAGCTCACATACATATAGTATTGGTATGAGTGTGGATCCACCAACAAGGATGGGGTGACCCCCCACCAAATAAATTATAATTTTTACTATAACAGTATAATTTAGCTATATCGATATTACAAAGTTATAAGATTGAGTATCTCCAATGGAATAACCAAAATTAATGTCCATTATATTATTTATTTATTTTGATTAATCATTCATATCAAAGACAATTACATAGAGTCAGACATAAAAAAATTTCTCCCAACCGAGAGAACAGCTCTAGCTTCTTTATGCGTCACCACTATGAACCATACCATATGCACCATCAACCACTACCCACATAAGAGGTAGACATATCACCAGTCTCTCAACCGAGAAGCTCCAACCACTACCCACATAAGAGGTAGACATATTACCAACCACCCATATGGATGGACAAACCACTTTATTAAGTTTGAATACCACATTCATGGGTTTCGAACCTATGACCTCTCTAATACAAGACCATATAAAGTGCAACTAGGCTACAAGGCCATTGACTAATATCCATTATATTGATTGGCCACAAATTAATTAATTTAAATTTATTTATTTTTTAAAAATAATAGGAGGGAAAGATTATTTAAATTTGAAAAGGTTCTCTTTTAGCCAATAGAATTAATAGATCCATTTAATAAATTACTAAAGTTAACAAGATAGGCCTCCCCAATGGTTATTTTTTTATGAATAACTAGATTTGTAGTATTCATTATATTGATTAGCCACCAATTAATCAATTTGAATTTATTTAATTTTTTAAAAATAATAGGAGGGAAAGATTATTTAAATTTGAAAAGATTCTTTTTTAGCCAATAGGATTAATAGATCCTTCATTAATTGTGATTATTGAAGAATGTTGTTAACTTTGATTATAAAGAGGATAGATTTGGTTATTGGTTAAAGTATTGCTAAAATTTGATTATACCTTTGGAATAATATTTTTAACTAATATTATTAAAATTAAATTGCTATTTTAATTATACCATTAATTAGAGGTACTTGCAATTTGCAAACCCCAATTTTCCTTTTCTCTAAATATTAGTATCGCCCGCCTCCAAGTTTAAATAGTAAGAAAGGCCTTTTGATGCATGCACAGACATTGAAAAGCCACTATGTCGGCCGGGGCAAAGCCACACTTTCAATTGAAAGGTCTTGTGACCCACTTGACATTTAAATTTTACATTTGAATAGGCTACATTTTGGATATATTTGAATATTTTGGACATATTAGAATTGGTGTGCATAATTAACACCATTTAAATTTGTAAAAAATAGTTAAATAGTGGGTTCAAATTAATTATAAAAAATAAAAGAAAGTATGTGGCCAAACATATATTTTACTTCAAAATTACTATTCAGTCCAAAATATGTCTAAAAATTGTGCCCCAAATGAATTAGTACCATACATATAATATGAGACCAAGCATTGTTATGCTTGATATAGATGACATAGATGAATTAGGACCATACATATAATACGAGAGCATATATAGTTATGCTTGATAGAGATCCGTTTACACTTGATATATGGTAGTACTTTTTTAGAGTGAGATTAACAATACACCTATAAATGACATCCCAATTCTCACTAACTAAATTTTCTGACTACACTGATTTCTGTAGCTAGCTAAAACAAATTGTAAAGAAAGCTATTTATGTAATGGGGAAAATTATAGTGTCTTTCCCTTGAATTTAATTAGTTAAGGTAGAAGCTCTTCCAATCTATGTTGGTTTATTGCATTATGATAATATGATTATCCAATAGTGTATATATATACACACACATGGGGTGCAACAAAGTTGGTCAAAGTGGTGGATTATTTCCCACTCCACCACAGTTGGATCTTTAGGAACTCTATATCCCTCCCCTGCTTCCCATAAGTTTGACCATCAGGTATTCGTGCATAATTTGTATCAACAAAAAAAAAATTATATATATATACACATGTAAACTATATATGCCCAAAGCGTGCGTCAAAAAAATATATACGTGCATGTCCAAGAGAAAAAATGAGGGGGGAGAGAGAGTGTACGTGAGACAAATATTGCCACAAAAGAAAAGGAATATAAAAAGAAAGGCATAAGGTAAGTTTTTCTTCTGATGGGGAGAGAAAGGTCCAAATTTAAATTAAATTAAAACTTGGTAGCTGCAAAACCCAGGCAGCTATTTTGGGAGTATGCATTGGAACTATTTGCATGAAAAAGACTACCCTGCCGCCTTCTATTCACAAAACCACACCTTTCCATCGTTTCTTCTATTGTTCCTAAATATTTATTATTACTTTAGGCTCCACATTCTTTTATACTTGAGCTATATATATATACGTTCATATCAAGGAAGAATTATGATGAGCTAAAAGTGTTAGCTAGCGTGTATGTCTCTTGTTCGGAAAGTACATTTATAAGATTTTGGGAGAGAGAGTTTCTATATATCGGTAGTAAATCTATCTTTTGCTTTTATATGTTCTCTGCCAGTTGCTCTTACTCCCGACATGCAAGTATAGATGGCGTCTGTACTCGATCTTCATCTATGCGTGCGACATTAATTCGTTGTAATAATTAATTGCATGCTTCATTCTTCCTTCTAATTAACATAATTATAGAGTACTTTTATGAGAAATATATATATATATATATATATGATTTCTAATTAAAATAGAGGATATATGTTATTTCTCTCGAAAAATATATCAAGAATGCCATGCATGCTACTGTATTAATTTGATTTAGAATAGTACGTACGTAGAGGCCGGTGGTAGTGGTGGTGGTGAAAGTACTCGTAGCTAGTTATTTATATTTTCGATTTGATTAATGCATATATATGAATTAATGGTTCACGTGAATGAGTAAGTAAATTGATTAGCTATTTATATATAGCTAGTTACGAGAACGATGTATATATGATGGCATTGCATGTAGAGTGGCATGCATATGTGCATTGAAGATATATATATATATATACATATAATACATGATTATCTATGCATGCTTGCTGCCTGCCTGCCTGGCTCCCTGAATGCCATATAAGAAGCTTTTGTCAAAAGAATGTTGACAGCCTTCTTACTTGGCATCAAGGGAGTCAAGCAGTCAAAATCAAGCAGCCCAGCGCCCCGGCCATCTAGCTAGCTTTTTCCCATTCCATCCATATCTTAGTTATCACTAGCTAGTACATTTACATAAGGCAAAGCTTTTGTGGAGCACCTGGAGCTCAGATGTGAAGGCGTCGTTGCATGGAGCTACAAGAGTAACTAAGCCAAAATGGCCAAATTCACCAAGAACTTTGGAGCCTTTCTCATGGTTTTGTCCATGACAATGATTTGATTTGTCACGATTTTGAACCGAAAGAAGGGTAAAAGTTACGAAAACTACTTGGGCCACTCTTCTTTAACAACAGTGTCACAGTTTTCCATGACAATGGTTTATAAATTGGTATCTCGGTTTAGAACCGAGACAATTTGTAATAAAATATCATCCTTTTTCAGATGAGACCCCCCCCCCCCCCCCCCCCCAAATCTTTTGTAAATAAATTTATTAGAAAATAATAATAAAGGACATTACATAAATAATGGTTATAATAAAGGACATTCGTTTAAAATCATTAGTTTAAAGGACAACTTTTTAATTAAGGATAAAAGATTAATTATTTTTTTATTTCAATTAATTATGTTAAATTCCAATACTACCCTTCTTAAAGATTAATACAAGAAAATAAATTTCCAATTAAATTTGAAATTATATTTAATGAAAATCAATTCAAAAAAATTAAAATATATATAACAATAAAATCAATCAAAAAGATAAACATAAAAAATATTCAATAAAAACATAAACAAATTAAAATACATATCACAAATTGCAGGTCATAATTGCCATGGTTGAAAAGTATATAGGTCTTTCCGATTAGTACCTACATGTAATTAAGGTGAAGTTTGTCAATTAAAATGATCGATGATTAGAAATTGCTTGGTAATCATCTATAAAGCTCTATGGCCGTTTATAATGTAGTTTTCATTTCCTTTACAACAGTTATTCTACATTTAACTTTTGATGCCATTGATATATATGTTCTCTCTCTCTCCCCCACTCTCAAATCATTTTAGAAGGTTTAGGTTGCTTTTCTTCTTACAACTATTCAAGTGAAAAGGGAGAGGGGGAGATGATTTTTCTTTCCTTATTCTCCCTGTCTATAGCCCCACTAATCGTTATTGTTGGTATGCACTCAAAGTCACCTATGGTTATTGTTGGTATGCACACACAGTCACTCAAGGCACAAAGTTTGTGATCTGCTGTTTGATTTGGGTCTCGGTTAGTTTTCTGAGCAACAGGTCACTTATCAGTACTCCAGCAAGCTTGAGTTTTTCAGACATAGTGGAAGGTAGTGTATAGAACTTGAGCATTCGAAGGCTTATGATTCTTCCACTCAGCATATACACTGGCCACTGTGTAAAATAATCGAAGAGGTACATTTTTGCTCTCTTTTTTTACATTGAAAAAAATGTAACTTAATATATCTGCCAGAAAATTGAAAAGATATTATGTAATATGTCTACCAGAAAAAATATATATAACTTAATATGTCTACCAGAAAATTAAAAAGATATAGCTTAATATATTTGTCAGAAAATTAATTATAAGAACGCAATTTAATATGTCTGCCACAAACAAGAACTATTTTTTATCGTTGACATTTTTCTAACATATTATTTTGTAGGCATTTTTCTATCCTTGTTAATTTTGCAGGCATGTTAACTAATAAGTATAACATTCTATTTTGTTGGCATTTTTCTAACATATTATTTTGTAAGCATATTAATTTGTATGCATTTTTTAATCCTTTTTTTAATTTTGCAGGTATATTAATTAACAACTACAATAATTTTTTTTTGTAGACATTTTTTAAGGACTCAGATAGATGAAGCATTGAGCATTGTTTTATCATTGGTCTCAACCTAAGCATCCAAGTTGATAAGTTTTTAATTTGTTTATTTATTTCGTTGACTTTATTGCTTTAAATTTTGAAAACTCAACTTTTTTTAAGTTTTAGAGTTTCTAAGTTTGAAATTTTTTGAATTTGTTTTTCATTTAACTTCTTTGAATTATTGTTACGGTTATCTTTATTTGAATTTTTTGTTATCTGTTTTTGAATTTATGATCATTTACTTAATTAATTACGTAACTACTTTTATATTTAGTTTTGGGTATTTATCTATGAAAAGAGTAGTTTTGAAATTTAACGTAATTAATTGAAATAATTAATTTTTTTGTATTTGGTCCTTAGTTAAAAAGTTGTCCTTCAAACTAATCTTTTAAAAAGAGTGTCTTTTATTAGAAAGAGAGTATGACATTTGTGCTTTAAAAAAAAGCCCCTAAATTTAGTTGACGCCAATTCACTTTCTTTTTTCCCGCTATACTTTTAATAGCAACATTAGTGAGGAAATTACTTTCGCCAATAATAATATACACAATAACCAACTTTTAGTGGAAATCATTGAATTTGCTGCAAAAAATAATTTTTTAAGGAAAAATTTACACCTCCACTAAAAATTTGCCACTAATTATCATTTTTCTTATGGTGTCCCAAAAATTCTCAATGTCACTCTAAGCTATTTATCGCGCTTTAAGTTACACGTAAATTTCCACCCCAAAAGTTCCCCCTTCTCTCTCTCTTAGCTTTTCCCCTAAAATCTTGTTGAAAGATCGAAGTGAGCCATGATCGTAAATTCCCCAAATAGAGAAAGAAGTGAGCTCTAGTCTCTTCTTTATATACCATAATAATACTATTCATGAAAATCCTACTTTGACTTTATTATTTTTTAAAATAAATAATTTTTTCAATTAAATCAATGGTCAATAGTTTAATCCTAGCATAAAATTTAATAAATCGATTATGCTTAAAAAATATCACTATTAATCTACACTACACCAGAATCAGTGATTTGTGACTGCCAAAAACCGTCATAAAAGGCGTTTGTGACTGTTTTCGACCGTCATAATTAGTACTGTGATAAAAAAAATTGTGACAGTCCAAAACTGTCATAATTGTCCTTTATCACTGTTGCAAAGAGAGACTTAGAATAGTCATAAGTGGTGAAATTATGACTGTTTTGTGACTGTCACAAACTGTCACAATTTACAAAATTGTGACAGTTTATAACAGTCATAATTTTCTAAATTGTGACTGTTAATAACAGTCGTAAGTTTGTAACCGAGTAGTGGTAATTTTACAAACTTGTGACAGTTTACAACAGTCATAAGTTTGTGACCGAATAGTGGTAAAAAATATTGTGACAGTAACTTTGTCACCGTTTTTGACAGTGACAAATAAATGAATTATTTAAAAAAAAGAAAATTGAAATACTAAAAATCCAATTTTTTTTACATGCTAAAAACATAATTTAAATGCAATTTAGATATAACAGCAATCAATCACATTTATCAAAGCTCAATAATCAAACAAATCCCAAATACATAGCCTTAAATGAAATAAGATGTCTCAAAGTATGTGTTCATACAAATATTAAAACAACGACCACAACCTACTAAAGAGGTTGGACACATAATTTGGTTAGCAGTTCAATTTTACTTACAGCTAACTCAAAGTTCCTAGACTCGCCCATTCATAAGTCACATTTGTCTTCGGCTATTCCAAGTGCCTTGCAGACTTCAGTTCTACCTCAAGATTTATGGGTAATCCACCTTGAAATTCTCTAGAGTTGAAGTATAATCCGACATTCATATCGTCATTAACCCACAAAACTCAAGGTTCGGGCACCCCATGTTTAACGAGGTCCAAACAACTAGCTGGATTGACTCCAAATTTTACTGCAGCAAGTAAGGAATCAATATTATTATCTTCAAAAAATTTCCTTTCAAAGGTGAGAAGGGGGAGGAGATTGAGATTGGCCTCCTAATTGTATGTGTTATTAATTGAAAATTTGAAACTATTACTGACTGAATGAGTTGGTAGAAATCAACCGACTCTTACTTCCTTTTAAACATCTTTTCCACTAATAAAATATTCTGATATGAATATGAAAATGGAAGTTGTGAACGGATATACAAGAATTGGGTAATGAACAAATCACGGACAATTAATAAGAAACCACTGATGCAGAACAGCCGCATATAATTGTTGACAAATATGACACAGCATGCAATAAAAAAAGTAGTCCCTCTATCCCAAATTAAGAGCCATGTTTGATTTTCCAAAAAAAAATCAAGATACACCAATTTCAACTTAATCAATGGTCAAGAACAAAGATTTTTCTTTAGCGTGAAATTACATTATGTCTCAAAAAGGAAATTGAACTCTTAATTGGGGACGTCCCCAAAAAGGAAAGATGGACTCTTAATTTAGGTTGAAGGGAGTAATATTTAGGAGTCTTATTAAATCTAGTAATATCTTCAAATGCATGTTATACAAAGGACTCTTCTGAACATTAAAGAGGAAGATATAGAAATGACTCATAACACAATGCATAGAAGAATACTTGGCAAGGTTTGGTACAATGCATAGAAGTTAGTGCTTACCTTATAATATACAGTCTCAATCATGGCAAGGTTTAGTACACCATCTGCATGTAAAAAATAAAGAATGAATAAGTATGTGGTCATAAAACAAGTTAAGTTTTTTTTTTGACACAAAGAAAGCAAACTATATTAAATCAACAGAAAGATTGATTAATTTATATTCATAGGCATAAGTGAAGAGAGAGAGAGAGAGAGAGGAAGGTGAGTTAAGTACTGAAAGGGCATTTACAAATAAGCATCATCGTACCATTTGAGATGAAATGGCAGTTAATTGCCTAGGCCTGTTCAATATGACTGTTCTCACCCCCGAATTCTGCTTTACCAAAACCTATTTGATGAGAAAATTAAATATCAATTTGGATTTGAGAAAATAATTTAAAACAACAATTCTCTAGATACGCCTTTTCTTAATCAACTACGAGTTATTGCATTTACATATTATCGATTAGTCTTGCTTTGTCGCAATAGACATTTAATAAATATTTAGATACTCCTTTCGTCTATTTAAAGAAATTGGGAAGATTGAACTCGAAAGGAATGGGGAGTAACTGTAGAAGCAATTAACTCTACAGCTCTACTCCTGTTGAAAGAAAAGGTTTTTTATTCAAAGATTTAAGCAAACACCTACAAGTATTTGAACTTTTAATAACAATCTGTAAAATTCTAAGGACAAACTTTAGAAATTAGATCTTTAATTCTTGTCTTGTTAGAAGTAAGAATTGCACACATATCTAAACTTGATGGAAGATTCATGCCACCATTGATCAAACAAATGTCCTTTACGAGATTGGATCAAAGTATATGCACATCTTAATAAGAGTTGGAACGGAATAATTTACACTTTACATTTTTTTTTATAAGAAACAAAACTTATATATATATATTAATAATAAAAAAAATCAAGGCAAATGATTCTAAAATAACAGAGGATAAGGCATCCACTGATATTACATCCTTACATCAAAATCAAAGCTAGAAAAACCAAAAAATGAGCCAACAGAAAGAACAACACACAGTAAACTTCCTACGCCATCAACAAATCAGCACTATCCAAATTATATAGCATCAAAAAGGCTATCAACATCACCACATAACAGCTAGTAGAAGATAAATTAAAGGGCAAACATCAAAATCCCAAGATTGCAAGCATGATTTTAAATTGGGTGTATAAACATTACCTCGTTTGCAACAAATCTGAGAGTAATAACCTCTAAATATGAGAAATTTTCCTTTCCAATCAATCTCGAAAACCAAATCTTAGATAGTTCACATCGAATCTCGAAAACCCCAACTATGAGTGATCGGAATCGTGAGAGTGGTTAAGAAACTTATAAAGATCCAGAGACAGTGAGGGGGACGGCAACAGTGAATCGGGTTCCATAGATCTAAAAAGTGATAGAGTTGCAAGAGTGAGAGGGACGGCGACAGTGAGAGAGAAGGGGGAATGGCGCACAGCGGTGGAAAAAAGAGATCGTGATACCAAGTGTGGAATAGGGTTTTTAAGGATGTATTTATAAATTGAATTCAACGGCGTCGTTTTGTACTAAATTTGTGACCGACAAGCGCAGTCATAAAATTTGGATTTCAATTTGGATAAATCGTAACAATCTTGTGACCGTTTTTAGCAGTGATAAAGTATAAAAAAATTATCACTGTCCATAACAGTCATAAAAATAAAATATTATGTCTATTTCATCTTTATGATTGATATTGACTGTCACAAAGCTTGTGACTGCTAATAGCAGTCATAAGTCTCGCGAGAATAAGAGTCATAAAAGCCTATTTTTGGTGTAGTGCTAGGACATTTATTCTGAAAGAAAACGAAACTAGATACAAGAATTTGTTGTTAATTCAATTTTCTATTGTTAAATCTTTTAAAATATATGTATTTCAACTCGAGGATATGTTAAATTGCTCTTCTTTGTGGTTGGAAGATGGTGACCATGGTGCTAAAGGGGTTTGTTTGATTATATATCCATGGTTTCTTGGATTTGCTAAAATTTAATAATTTGGTACCTTAAATTAAAATCGTTCAGAAAAAAGAAAAAAGAAAAACTGACTTGTGGGGCTTTTGAGAATCAATGCTCTGGGCCTCAATTGATGATATCACCTTGTATTTTGCTTAGCCTAGTTTTGTACTTTTTTGTTGTGAAAATCATTGCAAACATGCTATTTGGACCTTGTGTCAGGGCACAGCCTGCATGTCCACTGGGTCTGGGTTCATCCTGTTCTACTGATGATTGCCTTAAGGTCTCGTTTGATTCACGGAAATAAAATTAATTCCCTTATCTTTCTCATGGAGGTAGGAAAATAAATTTTCTGTCAAATTTTTTTTCTTGTGTTTGGTAAACCATGGAAAGTATTTAGGTAAAAGTATTATTGTCTAAAATTTGTATAATAAATGCTTGAAAATCACATGAAAAAAATCAATCCAATGTGTTTTGGGAGGAATGGTTTTACCCCTACTTTTTCCTCTCTCGGGAAAGTGTTTCTGGAATTTGTGCTTATCAAACAAAGGAAAGGAACGACTTTCTTTTCTCGAGTATTAAAATTTGTGAACCAAACGAGGACTAAGAGTAATATATCTAAAAAAGTTATAAAAGTAAAATATAGAATTTTAATTGGGCGGCGGAAGCTTTTCAATTCAAAGCCATTAACTGGATGGGGGAACATGGTAGTTGACATTATCTCTAAATGAGATATCAGCTTTACGGACGAGATGTTATAATTTGATTGTTCCCGGAGTTTTATATCTGCATCACTTTGAAGTAATTGTTTTGCTTTTTAATTTGTTCATCGCTTACTTTTTAATTTGTTCATCGCTTGTTATTAAAAAAATAAAAACTGGTGGCTGTAATATAAATCTCCAAAATCTTTAGGTAACACTTATTTTATTACTACTATTTCCATTAGTCACTTTTATACTTGGTAACAATCCCTCACACCTCTTATACCCCCCTTCCACTTTAATATATTGTGATTAACACTTAATTAAAATTAATTAATAATCACTAATAATAACAAACAAAAAAATAAAACCCTTCCCCTCCTTCAACTAGGAGTGTTCTCGATTTCGGTCGGCGTGGAAATTAAGGAAACTCAAACCCAACCCAAATTTTAAAGTTCGATTTCAATTTCTAAATCTTTGAAACCCAACCCGAATTTTTTGATTTGGTTTTATTCAATTTTTATGTATTTTTTTAAAGGAAAATCAATTTAATATAATAAAGCAACATTGAATATTTACAAACATGTTGCAAATTAATATTAGAACAATCCAAAAATTAGCTCAAAACAATATACAAAATTTCCTAAAAACAATGCATAAATCTACTTTAAAAAAGTCCTAAAAAGTTTAGTAATAGTATTGTATATGTGTATAGGTATTAGTGTGATTGTGTGACTATACTAGCAATGGTATACTAGAAAAATGCATATAGATTAGAATGTCACAAATTTAAGTGAGAATATTTCTACGTCTAAAATTAAGGAATAAAGACGGCTAAACAAGAAGAAAAGTTGCTTAATTAAATGATTATATTTAGTGATAAATCAATATCTCAATTTTCTTGAGCCATTATTTATTTTATTTTTAGCCATGCATCTACTTGTATTGCATTGCATGCATAAATACAATAATAAATAAACATATACTTAAGAACATGTATATACTATGCAACCATGCATACACAAACACAATCATAAATAAATGCATAAATCAAACATATACATAAAGACAAAGAGAATTTAGTAAAGAATATTATTTTGGTTCGATTTGGTTTTGAAAAGTTGTAAACCAAACCCAACCCGACTTGGTTTCTATTCGGTTTCGAATTTTTTTGGTTTTGTTTTTATCGGTTCAATTCAGTCAGTTAATTTTCGGATTGGTCACAACACTCCTAACTTCAAACACATTTCCCTCACCATCGTCACCGTCCCTTCCTACTCCCCACCTTCAATCATTCACACCACTATTGTAGCACCTTCTTCAGCTTTCGTGATGGCAAGATGATTGACATGGTGGTGCGCCGACAATGTAGAGATGTTGACCAAAAGAGATAAAGTTAGTGGTGGTGGTGGTGGTGGAAGTGATAGTACAATGATTTAATGGTGGATTTGGAGGTTTTGTTATAGTGAAAGTATGATGATGAAAATCATCTTATGTGGAGAAGAATAAGATGAAGGTTAGAGAAACTGGGTGTTCAACCCATGTCAAGCGAGTAAATATACATTTACTCGGCCAATGTCAAGCAAGTAAAACAATAAGCTTAAATTCCATACACACACTACATATAACCCAAGTACGTTGATACTTAATCACTTGAAATAGGACAAGTAAGGGTAAATTTACTATTTTGACATGGGCCGAATATATTGTATTGTGATTGGTAACAATAAAAAATAGTGGGGGCAATATTGATAAAAATGGCGGAATTATAAATATCAACAACTCCAGGGATCTCTCTAATTCTTCGTAATAAACAATGAGATTGAAAGTGTCGTTGTAAATTTCTTTGTTATTGCTCTCGTTCTCGTTTTAGGTGATCACGGTTTGTGTGTTAAAGAAAAAGAGAGATTGCCATAGTTAAAATCGCCACCGGAGGTGGAATGATTAATGTTAATGATGTTTAATTATATTTAGTTAATGTCCGAAATTCATTGGGTAATGAGTCTAATATATAGTGGGTAAAAGAATGGGGGTAGGATGTAAATAACTAAAATAAGTCGTCATTGTCGTCTTCTTTTTTTCATTTGTGGTGGCAGAACAAAAAGAAAGTGAGGTGTGTATATAACAATCACCTTTAATTTATAAAAGAGGGAAAGATGTTGCCATAATACTATCCACCTTACAAAAAATTTAGGTTATAAACACCATTTTTTTTTTCTTACACATAGTGATACTTTTTTTTTTCCAAATACTTTCAAGTACTATAAAATATCCAAATTAACTTTTACGCACCTCAATTAATCACTATTTTCAAAACAATGGCTAGCCACTGACGACCAGATTCTTAACACAATCTTTTTATACAAATAACTCCTTTTTATTTTCTTTATTTTTTGACAATTATAAACTTCCGATTACCATAAAATATACACCAACAATCATCATAATAAAAATGAACCAACATACTTACAAAAATAGTTATTATACACGGCTTTTGGTAATTTTGAATATGTATAAAAAATATTTAAGGGAAAAAAATTTTAATGTGTTATTTCCATAATGTGTGTAAATTAATCTTTTAACGTCGTGTTTGTTACGAGTAAATAATAGAAGAACGATTAAATAAAAATAATGTATTTGGTTAATGTTGAAAATGAAAAAAATTGTTTTAGTTAGACATTTTTTCCATTTCCCTTAGATATGAAATCATATCATATTATATTATATAATATATATAAGTAAAATGCTCTTATTCAATGAGAGCATGCCACGTGTCCATTATTTATTACTTTATTCATTTATGTGTTTTCAATTTCTCTCTTCATAGCTTTTAAACTCTTATTTGTTATTTGGATTGCCTATTCTTTCCTTAATGTATTTAGTTAGTGGGGATAAATATATTTAAAACTATTAATTATATTATTTATCATTATTTTTACTTCTTTTGATAAAAACAGTGATTCTTAAGTTTAAAAAAAATTAGCCTTCAAATGGGCGGATTCACAAGTTTAAATGAATGTAGGATAGTTCTCTTCCACTAAATATCAAAGAAAATATTTTAAATATATGTATATATATAGTATTTATCCATCTTCAAAGACAACATGGAGTTTTGTGTTTATAGAGTTTTTATTTAATTAATTTTGAAAAATGAACATAATTTTTCTTCTAATTATTTATAATAATATTTTATATACTTCATTTTTTAAAATTAAGCTATAAATACTAAAAAATAAAATTTGCACATTCTACAAATAGCATTCTTGTATAAAGAAATAAATAGATAATGACATTCTAAAATACTGTCAAACATAAATACTGGCTCCTATATAATAACATTCTCATCTCCATTGAAACATCCCAAAGCCAAATTTTTGGATGTCATAAAGCACAGGTGGCTAAAAACATAAATATTAGCTCTCTCTCAAAAAATGAAAAAAAAAATTAAATAGACGCTTGAAGAAAAAAAATTTGGTTAGCAAAGAGTTACGATAATCGGTGAACTGTTAATTGCGAATTGGGATTAGTCGATGTGTGTAAAAATTAATAAGACAGAAAAAAAAATCACTTTAACAATTATATGTGATTATTGGAAATCCTAGCCTTTATACTGAATGGTATAAATCAGTGACGTAATATCAATGTTATAATTGTTGTTGTTAAATTATATTTTAGAGTGTGTTATTTTCTTGCGATTTGAGGGGTGAGGTTTGAAGATTATGTTATTTCTACATTTAAAGTATTCTTTTTAAATTATTTAAGAGATTTTTAAATACTTTGAGATTTTGAAATATGTAAAATTGTGCTATTTTAGAATTCCAATAGAAAAATCATATTTAAAATTGAAGAGTTTAAACTTTTTATTTTTAAAAAGAAAACACTATATTTTTCTCTCTCCAACATACTTTTTCCAAATCAAATACACCAATAATAAATCGATTTTAAACCCAATCTCAACTACTTTTTGTAATTAAAAAATGCGACCACTATTTGCATTACACAAAATATTTTGTAACATTCCGTTTTTCATTCGTTCGTTAACAAGTGAGTAAGTACATGTTACTCGCTCGATAACAAGCAAGTATAAGTTTACATACTCGGTGCATATGGGCCGAGTAAAACATTTTCAAACTTATAATCAACTCTCATGAAGTAAATAACATACTCGGTGCACTAACATGTCATTGGTCGAATAAAAAAGTAGTGTTACCTAGTAAAAAGTTGTGTGCAAATAGATGTTGCCTTAAAAAATGGAAAATGATAATATGTGTAACAACCCGACCCGATCCGACTAGGTCCGAAAATGCGATAAAAAAATAAAATAAAATCCAACTCAATTTTATAAATCAAATTAATTTGTAAAAATACAATCTTTACGATAACTCCACTCTCCTAATTAAAATACATCAACATCTCTCTCTTCTAATCCACAAAAATAACAATCTACACCGTGCCTGACCCACTAGTCAAAAACCGACTTCATCTCGAGACACCTGCGGCACAAAAATGAAAGAGAGCAATACATAACACACAGGAGTGAAAAGCATCTCAACAAAATATTTTATACATAATAAAATAGTCTAAGCAACAATCTTAGTAATTCAACAATACCGAAAATTCAACAAATCATCAACCGGCCTCATACACAAGTCTCTCTCGGTAACATGTTAAAAAATACTCGTCTCACCCACCTCACAATGTCTAAACTTATCTCCAAGCCTTACACGACTGGCTTATTAAAACTGATTGGCGAGTAAACTTAACCAAGCACCAATTAATTCCATCGTAATTTAGCCAACATCAACAAATAACACTAATTGATGAGGCCAAATAAATTTATCGGATTCAATCAACGTAATGAATTCAAGAAGAATACAACGTACGGGACAACAAATGGATACTCTAGAGATTTAGATGCATGTTAGGTGTAGCCCCTTACCTCAAAATAGTATCATAAAATAACACCATAATTTATTATCCCAAACCACTGCGTTCCATCTCAAATTCTCACAACAAACTCTCTACATACCCTTTCTCTTTCTTATTTTCCTTGCACATATTCTCCTTGTATAATAAAATAACACCAAAGCTTATACACCACGTGGGACTAAGGGTGCTACGTGGCTTTTAATGGCACAACACAAACAATTTTCTCATCTCCACGTGTACACATACACAAACACCTATTTAGACATATATATGTATACATACATATAAAAACTAAATGATATGTATATAATTTTATCATTATAAAACTAAGGAATGTTATAACATGTGACCTAAGGGAACATATTAACGATATTATAAATGGAAAGAATAATAATTTGTATGAGAATCTGTGTATAATTTAATGCATGTTATAATTTAATTATTTGTATTTATAAGTGCATAACGTATACTCTTAGGTCTCGTTTGGTTCACGGAAGGAAAATTAATTTATTTATCTTTCACATGGGGGTGGGAAAAACTAAAGTTCCTATCAATGTTTTTTTTCCTGTGTTTGGTAAAATATGTAAAGTATTCAAAAAATATCATTTAATTTCCTTTCTAGTGTTTGGTTTGTATAGCGAAGGAAAATAAAAATATATCAATATTTCAATAATACCCTTGTATTTTGAAATAAAAACAAGGGTTATTTGGCTTTTGGCCCCTATTAATTGTACCATAATTAGCTTTAGTATCCAAAATTTACACTATTGCACTTTAGCCCCCATTTTGGACGGTTTCTATTCAAATGAAAGCCAAACCGTTTGTTAACGTAAACTTTTGGTCAAAAGCCTTAAAGCGCCCTTTCATTTAATTAATTTATATTATATACACATCTACATATAGATATATATGATGAGCACATATGTATAAATGCATAATAGAGAAGAAGAGAAAGAAGAAGGCAAAAAAAATATAATAAAAAAAATTGCACCATAAAAATCAGCAATGATACAAATAAGCCGGCGGCAAGGTAGGAAATTATAACACGGATCTAATCATTTTTTTCTTCTCTTCACCTTCTGCAAATCAAAACCAAACTTCAATTGCTTTAAAAAGCTGTCATTTTTAAAGCAAATATTCATATATCCCCAAATTGATGGGTTTATTTATGTCATTTCGACCTAATCAATGTTGGCAATAAGAGAGAGAACAGAAGCCTCCATCAATGGTAGAAGTGTCGGTGATGCCACCGGCAAAGAGTTCGAGGTGTTATGAAATTCCGGTGAGATTGAGGGTTATTTTAGATAGAGAAATTTGATATGTGTTGTGTATATAATCATTTTTAATGAGAGAAAATGGGAGCAGTTGATGAATTTTAGTAAGAGGAAAAAAATCCCATAAATCATCCACTTAATTCATCTAACATGAATTTCCTAAAAAAAATTCAAACAAAAAAAGAGCAACAAAGTAGATAGATAGGGAGAATGTGGACCACACTCAACCATAATGGTAAGAGCTCCCACTATGTATATATAATATTTTCTCATATATATATACATTACATATATATAAAATTTAAAGTAAGCAACAAAGATCAACACTCTCGGTGGATTACCGTAGAATCTATGGAAGTAAATAAAAGATTAGAGCATCTCTAACAATACTCTCTATTTAATCTCTAAAATAGAGAGTAATTTTTGAAATAGAGAGCTCAACTTAATGACCAACTCCAACAACACTCTCTACTTGCAATAGTTTACCAATTTTTTATCTTTTTATCTTTTTCAATAACATTATTTAGATGAACAAAATTAAATGAGAAAAAATAGGAACCATAGATATATTATTAATTTATTTAGTAGAGAGCCAAAGAGGCTAGCTAAATTTGGAGAGTCAAATGAAGCTCTCTATTTTTATTAGCTATTATGGATAATCTCTTGAAGTATTAATTTAATCATTTCACTTTTTATAATAGAGAGTATGATGGCAATAAAAAGTCTATTAGAGATGCTCTTAGCGAGAGTGTAGAGGAAGAATGGAGAAGGTAGAAATGAGGGTGAAGTCCTGCTATGGCAAAATCGATGGCAGCAATTAAAGGCAAATGAAGGAAGAGGAAAAGAATATGTAGTGAATTATTCAATATTATATTATGCTCCTTTATTTTTTATTTTTTATTTTTTCTTCTTTTACTGTTTGATCTTTTTCATTAGGGCTTTTTATCATCTTTTGTTCTTTTTTCCTGCTTCATCCTATTCATTGGGGCTTTTAGTTAAGTGATTTTACTTTAACCATATTATGCAGAGGGTATTTTCGGGCATTTAACGTGAAGTAAAGGTCAACAAACTCTTATTTAAACGGAAACCGTTCAAAATAAGGGGCCAAAGCTACAATATGATAAATTTTGGGTACCAAAGCTAATTATGATACAATTAATGGGGGTCAAAAGTTAAAGAACATGAAAAACAATGGGTAGAGATTCAATGGATAAATTTAGCAATAACATATTTAAGTAAACGTATTATTATCTAAAACTTTTGTAATAAATACTAAAAAATTAGAACGAAAAATCAATCCCATAAGATATTAGAGGAATTATTTTTCCCTCCGTCGAAAAAATATTTCTAAAATTTGTATTTATCAAATAAAGAAAATTAATGATTTTTTTTAAAATCTTTAAATCCGCGAATAACATGATCATTAAAAAATTAATAAAAAAATTTACAAAACTCCAAAAGAATGAATAATTTTCACATATTTTAAAATATTTTGATACATCAATTCCCGTTATTTAAAAAAATTGTCAAAAAAGGTAATATTAAATATTTTTTCTCTAAAATTGTGGAATGATTTATATATATAT
Source organism: Lonicera japonica (assembly GCA_021464415.1). NCBI lineage: Eukaryota > Viridiplantae > Streptophyta > Magnoliopsida > Dipsacales > Caprifoliaceae > Lonicera > Lonicera japonica. The sequence goes on from CM038464.1 coordinate 26,234,989, forward strand.
CATTTTTTTTAGGCATTGTATTACGGGGAGAAGGATCTAGAAGCGAGCTCGCGTTGGGCCGTTTCCTTTTCTTAATAAAACCAAAAAAAGCTGGAATAAATAAATAAATAAAAATAATATTTTCTCTCGCTTTTTCACACATACCTATATATATATATATCCGGGGCGGAAGAAGGATCTAGAAACCCTAGGCAACTTCCTATATATAAAGGAGGTATTAATCATCCCCCATTCAAGTTTCTTTGATTCGATAATTATAATTAGGATTTTGATTCTCCAATCAATTCAGTTGTTCCGATCGATTTGTGAAGCTTGCTTGTGCTGAGCAATGGCGGATACAGAGACATTTGCTTTTCAGGCAGAGATTAACCAGCTGCTGAGCCTCATCATTAACACCTTCTACAGCAACAAGGAGATCTTCCTCCGTGAACTTATCAGCAACTCATCAGATGTATGTTATTTACTAATCATTCTCTGTTATTTTCCTCTGTCTGCAATATCTTCTGTTTTTCTGTTCTATTAACAGAGATTGGATTCATTCGTTCATTCTGTCATCGATTAGTTGTTGTTAATTGTTATATTATGTGATGTTATAATCAATTTAATTACTTATATTGTTGGAATTAAAAAACAAATAGAATCAGGTCCCTAAGTTTAAAGAATGCGATCTACGAATGACTATTTTTTAAAGAATGTGGCCTCTTCTCACGGTATTGGCATCTCACATTATGTGTATTTGCTTCAGAATATTAATTGTTTTTGCGTAGTTAGCTGTGTCTGCCTCACAACATCTATAGTATTTATAGATATTGTGACCTGATTATGAAATTGAGTTATTGCATGACTGCCTCGACTCATATATTGTAGATTTTGCTAACCATGGACGACATCTCTTAAGAAAAATGTGATCACGTCATTTAAAATTTTAAAAAATTATATTAGAGACTGGATCCTAAAAAGCTCCTTCAAAATTATCTATCCCTTCGTTTATTTAGAGGGTTTATGCGTGTTTGCTAACATTTGAACACAAAAAGATATTTTAATCTGCTATTTTAATCTGCTTGAGTTGGTTAGCCTACTAGATATAACTAAGAAAAAAGATAAATCTTCAATTTTTTCTTTTTGGCCAAAAAGGAAAAAGATTGATGACAGCATTATCGTTTTATAACATTGTTTGATTCTTATTTATCTGTTTCACTTCATTTATTAATTGAATTGATATGTTCAATCCCGTGTCACATGGAGTTATACATGGTTTTTCTATCTAGTTGTGCATCCACCTATCTAAACAATGGAACAATGGAAGATCTGAAAAATAATATTTAGTACAGTAATAATTAACTATAAAATAATACTTTGCAAATCCAAAGGGAGAAGAAAACGATTCTTATGCTAAGGGACTGAAAGACAAAGACAACAAGAGGGGTTTTGATAAGGCTTTATATGAGGTTTACTATCTAGACAAATCCAACCTTTACAAGTTTTTGAAGGAATCTTTTGTAGCTTAAATAGATTAAACAAATTGTATTTAGTATATCAAGATAAAAAATAGGTATCTACAGAAATTGTCTTTTAATTGGCATTTCTTGCTGAATACTTTAATTTGAAGTGGAATAATATATCCATTCATATGATATTGATGTTAGTGAACTAAAATTGTAGTTGGTTTGATGTAACCCTGCACCCTGAATCATGTGCTGGGTAATAATTGACCCAATGGTAATATATAATATTGCATTTTTTGTTATGCTTGCTATGTATTAGTTCTATCAAAGATGCTGAATCATTTTTTTTGTTCGTTTGAAAATCAAGGCTTTGGACAAGATTAGGTTTGAGAGCTTGACTGACAAGAGCAAGCTTGATGCGCAACCTGAGCTCTTCATTCACATCATTCCTGACAAGGCAAACAACACGCTCTCTATAATTGACAGTGGGATTGGGATGACCAAGGCTGGTGGGTAGTCTTTCCTAACAATCTTGTTGATATTGAATAGAATTCATGTATTACTGTAGGATTGTGAAATTAAAATATTTTGAGTTACAGATCTGGTAAATAATCTTGGCACCATTGCACGGTCTGGCACCAAGGAGTTCATGGAAGCGCTGGCTGCTGGTGCTGATGTGAGCATGATTGGGCAGTTTGGAGTTGGTTTCTACTCAGCTTACCTTGTTGCCGAGAAAGTGATTGTCACAACAAAGCACAATGATGATGAGCAGTATGTCTGGGAGTCTCAGGCAGGTGGTTCCTTCACTATCACAAGGGACACATCTGGGGAGAACCTTGGTAGGGGGACTAAGATCACTCTCTTCCTCAAAGAAGACCAACTGGAGTACCTTGAAGAGCGCCGTCTAAAGGATCTGGTCAAGAAGCATTCTGAATTCATTAGTTACCCAATCTCTCTCTGGATTGAGAAGACGACTGAGAAAGAGATTTCTGATGATGAGGATGAGGAAGACAAGAAAGATGAGGAAGGAAAGGTAGAGGAGGTTGATGAAGAGAAGGAGAAAGAAGAGAAGAAAAAGAAGAAGATCAAGGAAGTGTCGCACGAGTGGTCCTTGGTCAACAAGCAGAAACCCATATGGATGAGGAAACCGGAGGAGATCAGTAAGGAAGAGTATGCTGCCTTCTACAAGAGTCTCACAAATGACTGGGAGGAGCATTTGGCCGTAAAGCACTTCTCTGTTGAGGGACAACTTGAGTTCAAGGCTGTCCTTTTTGTTCCAAAAAGGGCACCCTTTGATCTCTTTGACACGAGGAAGAAACAGAACAACATCAAGCTGTATGTGCGCAGGGTCTTTATCATGGATAATTGTGAAGAGTTGATGCCCGAATACTTGAGCTTTGTTAAAGGCATAGTGGATTCTGAGGATTTGCCTCTCAACATTTCTAGAGAAATGCTTCAACAGAACAAGATCCTAAAGGTCATCCGCAAAAACTTGGTCAAGAAATGCATTGAGCTTTTCTTTGAGATTGCCGAGAACAAGGAGGACTACGACAAGTTCTATGAGGCCTTTTCAAAGAACTTGAAGCTTGCTATCCATGAGGATTCTCAGAATCGGACGAAGATTGCTGAATTGCTTCGCTACCATTCCACCAAGAGTGGTGATGATATGACAAGCCTGAAGGATTATGTGACAAGGATGAAGGAAGGCCAGAATGATATCTATTACATCACTGGAGAAAGCAAGAAGGCGGTGGAGAACTCCCCCTTCCTTGAGAAGCTAAAGAAGAAGGGATATGAGGTTTTATTCATGGTTGATGCCATTGATGAGTACGCTGTGGGTCAGTTGAAGGAGTTTGAGGGCAAGAAACTTGTGTCTGCCACCAAGGAGGGTCTGAAGTTGGACGAGAGTGAGGATGAGAAGAAGAAGAAGGAAAGCCTGAAGGAGAAATTTGAGGGTCTGTGCAAGGTAATTAAGGACGTGCTGGGGGACAAGGTGGAGAAGGTTGTGGTGTCTGATAGGGTGGTCGATTCACCTTGCTGTTTGGTTACAGGGGAGTACGGATGGACTGCCAACATGGAGAGGATAATGAAAGCACAAGCACTTAGGGATTCAAGTATGGCGGGGTACATGTCAAGCAAGAAGACAATGGAAATAAATCCGGAGAACGCAATCATGGAGGAGCTGAGAAAGAGGGCCGACGCGGACAAGAATGACAAGTCGGTGAAAGATTTGGTGTTGCTGTTGTTTGAGACTGCTCTGCTAACATCCGGTTTCAGCTTGGAGGAACCAAACACTTTTGGGAACAGGATCCATAGAATGTTGAAGCTCGGTTTGAGCATCGATGAAGAAGATGGTGATGCTGACACTGATATGCCTGCTCTAGAAGAAGCTGATGCTGAAGGTAGCAAGATGGAGGAGGTGGATTAAATAATCAGCCCCGCCCCGCACTGCCTCGCTTCGTTTTTGTTTTTATTTTTATTTTTTAAAATTTGAATTGCTATGTTACCTCGTTACCTGCGTTTTTCATAAATTTTTTTAGCTATCTATTTTTTATTTTTGTTTTATCATTTCAACTCTCTTCTTGTTGAGGATTTATGCAAAATTAGGAAATATATATATCTGGTGGGACATGGTTGTTTTTGGTTGATAGTAGTTTTCTTTTATATATATATATATATATACATGATTTCCGGCTTGAGGTTTTTGTGATTTGCAGCCTCAGAATAAACGCTACTCTTTTCCCGTCACAATGTCAGAGTCTGAAATGGTGACAGAGATAATAAAGGAAGATCATAAGCCTGACAAAGAAAATGGCTTCGGGTTTTTTTTTTTTTCGTATAGTAAATACATATCTTGGACACGGGGATGTGGGGTCACATGAATTTAAGCATGAAATTTGTATAGAAAGAAAATAAGTTTTAGATAATTGAATTGCTATAATTTTTTACCTGAAAAATGGTGTATTTTTCTATCTTTTAGTGTTGAATAGACATTATTTTCTATGATAATTGTAACTTTTTTCAACTTTTGTTATTTGATAGCTATTATTTTTCATGGAACTTGAATTTTTTTTGCGTGGAATTTAAGATATGTTCTTAAAAAAATGTGTTTTTGTCATTTGTTGCATTTCTTTTGATATTGGAGTGGAATAAAAAAAATGTGAAACAAGTTTTTTAAAAAAAAAAAATTTTACTTCATCGAAAAACAATTTTTTTAAAAATAGTTTCTTTTTTTTTTTTTTACAATTTTACTTCATCCAAAAACAGTATTTTGATTTTTGAACAATTTTATACTTCATCAAAAAACAGTTTTTTTTTTTCCAATTACTTCATCAAAAAACAGTAATTTTAATTTTTGAACAATTTTACTTCATTTGAAAAACAGGTTTTTGTTTTTTTTGAACAATTTTACTTCATTGAAAAACAGTTTTTTTTTTAACAATTTTACTTCATTTTTAAAACAGTTTTTTTTCCAGCTTTCAACAAATTTACATCAAGCCTATAGAAGTTGCCTGGAAAATTAAAACAAGCCCCCCCCCCCCCCCCCCCCCCCCCCCCCCTCAAAAGAAAAATATTTTCCAGCTTTTCCAGACTCCACTTGCAATACAAGAAAAGATATTTTCTATGATGCCTAACAAAAGTACTTGAAATAGTCAGTGGAGTTTGATCCTTTGCTAAAGAAAATGTGTCAAATTGATCACCTCTTGGCAAATGCACATTGGACCCTATTCTCTGAAGAGGCTGCAGCGCTTAAGTTCTGATAAGAAGAAAAGCAATTGACGGATACTTTTCATACAGATAACAAAAATAGTGACTTATACACATCGATGTCAATTTTGAAATCCCCATTGAGGATGGAAAAAACAAGGTCCACTTCTCTCATCCCTGCTTCCAATTGGAGAGAACCTTACCCTTTACAGCCTGTGAAGAGAAATCCTCGTTCTCAAATGGAAACAAAAAGTAAACAACTCTCTTACCTTAATTTGACCGGATAATAAACCGCTTCGTTTCTCTCTGTTCACAAATTTTTCAAGCAGCCTTCATACCATCTATAGAAGAAGCAACGGAATACCAGCATGCCAGAAGTGTCTCTTTGAAAATCACTCAGGTATCGTCCACTTGGGAATGAAACACAAAACTTGGGAATGTTGTGGTGATGTCTCTGCACAAACACAAAGAAAACCAAGTTAAGCCACTCGGGAGTGCATTTTAAAACTTATCATTTCCTACAATAATAATGATTAAGAACAACAACAAAGAAAAAACAAAAAACTCATCATTCAGCTATTATAGCAAGTGCTATATTTTTGGATAACCATGGGTATTGAGACCTCACCCCCACTAATCCCATGAGGCCCAGGTTGGTTACTGAGAGACTTCCCCCAATGGTCCAAGAAAGATTTCACGCAGCGGAAAATCGAATTTGAGACTGTGCGCCTACCCACACAGTTCCAAGTTCGCCCTTACTGCATTATAGCAAGTGCTATTAAGAAGTAAAAAGTTACGGTACATATATATATATATATATTAATGAGGGTAGAGACCCTTAAAAATGCATTGCATACATGAGAGGATTGTAGCTCAGGTGATCCCTTCTCTATTGCCAGACCTCTTAGGCACTTGTTGAATAAAAACGGGGCTTCCCAAGGATAGAGAGCATTATTAGACTTTGTTTGTTGGCTTTATTTTTCATTCAAGTGTTGGGCTGTCTTTCCTGTGTAGGGCCCTCGACTAAGGGTACCTAATACCTGGTGCGTAACCTTGGTGGATCCTTAACATAGGGTCCACGAAACTGCGGACACGTGCCAAGCGCCTAAAAAGTGTCTAGAATTGTTATCATATTTCCTCACATTAGAGCTATTTAGGTATTCCCCCACAGATCTACTCAAGTCAAGTACAATCTAGTACTTGCTTTGCCTCAAATCAGGAGTCCACCTTTCTTTTTTGGACATCCCAAATTAGAGCCCGATTTCTAAAATCAATATACTAAAATTCCTGAGAGCTACACAAGGTTTGTTCTTGACCATTGATAACGTTGAAACTAGTATATATTTAAAAAGTGCAAGAGTCAAAAGACTCTTAATTTGGGACAAAGGTAGTACACCCGGAAACATAATATCATCCTCAGAATTACACCTTCAAAGCAATCAACTAAATGTCTTCCAAAATTAAGTTCATGTGCCGGGGCCTTTTAAAGAAATGCTTGGCAGAAATCAGTTTGACATCTGAGATCAACTTTTAATCATATAATCTGAGATATATCATACTGGGAAGCGCATCGAGACCACTAAATAAGAACTTACTTGAGGTATTGAAGGGTCATATTCTTCAAAAGGGATGGATGCCGCAGAACAAGGTTCCGCCACTCTTCTTTGTCAATCCTCCCATCATGTTTAGTATCAGCTTCCTCAAAGGTCTGAAATTGTACGAGTATATTGTGCATCAATTGAATTATCAAGTTGATGAATACAATGGCACCAATGATTAGCACAAGTACTTGAAATGATTCCTTCGGATAGCAATTCCCACCAGAGGGGAAAAGGCTAAATGTTCTTTTTCATATTATGATGCTAACAGAGTTGCCAGAGAAGATCTCGCGAGTAAAAATACATCGAAACACCATAAGATGTAGACCATAATACCAATTAACTTAGATAAAGGAACAACATCTTCCCTAAACGTTCTCAGAAGACCATTAACAAAGTAGCACCACAATGTGAAGAAGAAAATCATGCAAATACATGTGACATTAATGAAATAACATCAACTAAAATTTTACAGCATTCCCCAATAATAAGCAACAAAATCATACCACAATCAGAGAGATGAACGTATATGTTAAATATAGTGTAGAGTAGACTAATGTAACCAAGAAGCGGACATTATTATCATTAGAACCTGGAGTCCAAACAGACAATAAAAGAATCTATTAGAATAAGGGATCACCTTGTCAATGATACTTTCTATAACATCGTCAGAAAGATTCATTCCAGATTCAGCAAGGGTAGCCACCACCATTTGCTTTACCTGCACATAATGGCATTAATGATAAAGAAATTAAATTCAAGAACAGACTTGAAGATATTTGAGTTGACAGGAAGGGGGTCAATGAGCTTGGAAAGTAAAAAGCATAAAAAAGGAAACAGAAAACTAAAGGCAAAAAAAGTAACCAAAATATAACTAGGCAACAATAATTTCTTTTTGATTAGAAACAAAAGGCTTTTATTAGAAACTAATCAAAGCGATCCAATATGGATTACGTCCTTAGTGAACCAGCAATCCAACCAAAGCCCCTCATGATATAACGAAAGACTACAAAATACAGAAATTACAAAAAACCAAACAACAATCAAATGATCAAGCCATAATCAGGGCTACTACTGGATAGCTGCTTTCCAATTCCCACATAAAGCTGAGACTGATAAGGATCCAAACAGGTTTGAAGAGATGGCCCAAAATGATGCTAACTGTTTGATTTTAAACCATACTTCACAGGCTTTGGAAGATTTATCTTCAAATATTCTGGTGTTTCTTTCCCGCCAAATTCCCCATGCTAATGCCAAACAGCAACATCTCCCATAACAATTTTGATTTCTTTTTATTCCCTCTAAACTGCCAATTCAAGACTAATAAATCATGCCACGAGCTAGGCATAGCTACAATCGCTTTGAATTTCTCCCCCACCTTATTCCACATATAATTGGTGAAACTGCAATATGCTAACATATGATCAATGTTCTCACCTCATTTTTTGCAACGAATACACCAAGAAGGAGAAACGGCAAGATTTGGCCTTCTTTTTTGGAGTAAGTCGCAAGTGTTAACTCTTTTCCAAGAGGCCAACTAAGCGAAAACTTTCACCTTCGGAGGGATACCTACTTTCCAAATAAATTTGTGAGGCATAAAGATAGGGTCCAACAGAGAATTGATGAACAAGTGAAAGAAAGATTTGCAAGAGAATATCCCAACTTTTCCCCCACCCAAGTTCTAGAGTCACTCTCCAATCTTGAAACTTGAGAATGAGAAACCAAATCCAACAATTCCAAAAATTCCCCAATTTCACCTTTTATCGCAGAATTCAAGAAAAGGAAGTGAAAGAAGCATTGATACGAATGGATAGTGGTAAAGCAGTTGGGCCAGATAGTATACCTATTGAGGTTTGGAAGGGTCTAGGTGATAAAGGCATTGGTTGGCTCACAAGGTTTTTCAACAAGATATTGAGGTCAAAGAAGATGCCGGAAGAATGGAGGAGAAGCACCCTAATCCCGATTTATAAGAATAAAGGGGATATACAAAATTGCGCCAATTACAGGGGGATTAAACTCATGAGTCATACTATGAAGTTATGGGAAAGGGTGATTGAGCGGAGACTAAGAAAAGAAACCAGCATTTTAGATAATCAATTTGGTTTTATGCCCGGAAGGTCGACCATGGAAGCAATTTACTTGTTGCGGCGTTTGATGGAGCAATATCGGAGGGATCAAAAGGACCTACACATGGTTTTCATTGACTTGGAGAAGGCGTACGATAGGGTACCCAGAGAGATTTTGTGGAAAGCCCTAGAGAAGAAAGGGGTTAGGATTGCCTATATTCGTGTTATCAAGGACATGTATGAAGGAGCTATGACTAGTGTGAGAACACATAGTGGGTCCACAGAAGATTTTCCTATAACTATAGGACTACACCAAGGGTCAGCTTTGAGCCCTTATCTGTTTACCTTGGTCTTGGATGTACTCACGGAACACATTCAAGAGCCAGCACCGCGATGTATGCTGTTTGCAGATGATATTGTCCTAGTGGGTGAGTCCAGAGAAGAGCTAAATGGGAAGGTGGAAACTTGGAGACAAAATTTAGAAGCGCATGGCTTTCGTTTAAGCAGAAGTAAGACAGAATACATGGAGTGCAAGTTCAATAAAAGGCGGAGCACTACTAACTTAGAGGTAAAAGTTGGGGATAATGTCATACCACAAGTCACTCGGTTTAAGTATCTTGGATCCATTATACAAGAAGATGGGGAGATAGAGGGAGATGTAAATCACCGGATTCAAGCAGGATGGTTGAAATGGAGGAAAGCTTCGGGTGTGTTATGTGATAAAAAGGTACCACTCAAGTTAAAAGGAAAATTCTATCGTACCGCGGTTAGACCAGCAATGTTGTATGGGACTGAGTGTTGGGCGGTCAAAAGCCAACACGAGAATAAACTAAGTGTAGCTGAGATGAGAATGTTGAGATGGATGAGTGGCAAGACTAGGAAAGATAAGATCAGGAATGTTACCATCAGAGAGGGAGTTGGGGTGGCACCTATTACAGAAAAGATGGTTGAATCTCGACTTAGATGGTTTGGGCATGTATGGAGGAGACCTGCAGATGCCATGGTTAGGAGAGTTGATCATATGAAGGGAAGCCTAGTTGTTAGAGGCAGAGGAAGACCTAGAAAAACTATAGGTGAAACTATTAAGAAGGATTTAGAGGCGAATGGTTTCACTAGAGATATGATTCACGACAGACCACTATGGCGTCGTTTGATCCATGTAGCCGACCCCACCTAGTGGGATAAAGGCTTGTTGTTGTTGTTGTTGTTGTTGTTGTTGTTGTCTAAATCCCATGAGAAAGAATCAATAGGATTTCGATGAATAACTAATGCCATGAAATTGTTTGTGTTCCGTGAAATCCTATATAACCAGGGAAAGAGAGAAGCAAGAGTAGAATCCCCAATCCATATATCTTCCCAAAACCTAATGGAATTGTCCATACCCACCTCAAGTCGAATAAATGATTTAAATTTAACAATGCCACTAGAGATGGCTTTCCAAGGATTCCTATGAGTGCCATTAGTAACCATGTTTGTATCCCATCCATTTTAATGAAGTCCATACTTTTAATTATTGAGCACCACAATGAATTTTGTTCAATGGGAAATCTCCAAAGCCATTTCCCTAACATAGCCTCATTTTTCTTAGCAATGTTACTGATGCCAACCCCCCTTTGTTCTTACTTTTAGACACCAAATCCCAATTCAGTAAGTGATCACAAGCTCCCCCTCCCCCCCGGTATCCTTCCCAAAAAAAAATTCTCATTAATTTTTCAATTGTGTGGCACACCGAACTGGGCAACAATAATCACCATCCTTATATGGTAAATTATCAAAAAAAAAAAAAAAAATTTGGAGTGCATGCACGGGTGGGGGGAAGGGATGCCATCCCTTAATAACCGCTATAAACTAAAGAAAACAAGTCATGATTACACCGGTTTCTTGGGGAAAAATAACTACCTCCTGTCTTTCTATGAATTCTTGCTGCTTGAGATCATACAGCTGGAATGAAACTGCAAGAGATAAAAGTTAGCGATCAACAGCGTAAAGAAACAATAGAATTTCCGTGCAATTTTATACAAGATGAAAAATACGAATAGGATGGAAAAATAAGACTAAAAAACAAAAAGGAATCTATAGTTCAAAATAATCTATTAACATACTTCAGAGGGAGAGAGAAGGGGGCGCTAAACAAAAGCAACAATAACTTACAATCAATCTTCTGATCAATCGGTGCACTTGGGTGAAAAACAGAGAGAGCACGGGCAAACTCTTCAAAGTCTAATATCCCATTGTGCTTTGTGTCGAACAAGTCGAACACCTAGAGGATTTAAAGAATTAATGGAAAGTATCAGAATTATTGAAGGGGAGAAAGAACAGGGAAGAAAGAAAGAAATAACAACAATGAAACCACAAAGGATCTAAAGGCCACGAACAAAATGAAAGCACAAGTTATTCACTATGTATTACAGCTTCTGAAGTCGACTCACAATTAACAGTATAAATCAAGAAAAAAGTTTATAACAAAATGCACACATACAGAAAAATACCAGGATTATTTGAACACGATTAACTAAGCAATATAGTCAAGCAAAAGAAAGCCACACAGCAGTCTATGGGACTGAATGCAAACAGTGTCAGTCAACAGCAAAGTTGAACAAATTAATAAAGAAGTACCCGATCAGCAAACAAGCTCTCCTTTTTGTTCGTTTTAAATAATGCAAGTTGAAATTCTTCCTGGAGACAATCAATAAAGCACTAGAGTAAGATAGATCCCCAAAAGCTACATTATTAGTAGGCATTTATGTAAATGAATAAATTTTATTTATTGATTTACAAATTAAACCTAAAAGGTTCACTTTATGGTAGAGTTTCAAATAGAATAAGGGCCTAGTGTGACATCTTTTACCTTATTGATGAGCCCATCATCAGTAACAGCACTGCTGATCTTCTTATATAGTTCATACAATGCTTCTATTTCACTCACACTAACTGCATTTCAAGGGAAAAAAAAAACAGAACTCCAAATGAGCATTTTCCAAATGTTTGATGGGAAACCTATGACTAGATAGCCTTGCATAATGATATTCAAAGCAGAAAATTAATCAGTTTAACCAATAGGTACTAGTAGATAAGCTACAGCCATCCTGGCATGATCCAAAATATTCAATTCCTTGGTACATGTGTACCTAAGATCTGTTAATTTCATATCTTAGCAATAAAAGAGCTATTATTCTCAAATATCCCCTTTCGAAAATTAACTCCAAACTGAACAGACAATCATGCAAAGTTGCACACTAACCCAAACAATGAACTATATTCCTGCAGAACTATTAGTGGGCATTATGTTGAGAAACATAATGCATCTTCTATTCTTCTTCACTATTTGAGGTTTCTTGCTAAGAACCAGTAAAGGTGATTCATTACTAAAGGTTTCAAGCCCAATCTCTTTTGGCATCCAAGAAAATGCCTTTCCATGAGATAAGCAAATACATGGGAATATCATAACAGAACAAATTTTCCGAGTCACTAGCTGGTTTAGCACAAGATGGATGATTCCAAGGATACTTTAGAAGGGTAACTTGGTAAGTATATATTTAGTAATAATAATGAACTCCAAGCATTAAATACAATCATATTGTTTCATTTGTGTGCAACACTCATCAACTAGTGATTATGTATATTATATTGTCTAGATATCAATAAATACAATGGAATAAGCTACAATCCATGTGCTAGTGGATGACAAGATAATAACATTACTACCTACCAAAACTAGACAAATTTCCAAGCTCAACCATACAACTTACCATACTCTCAAAATAATATCATCACGAGGATGAGAGAAACACAGATCCAAAAGCTTAGCATGGTTAATTTAAGGAAACCGTATTCATAAACAGTTATTCTCGTCACCGACTAGGTGTTTCGGGTGATGTTAAATTAACTTCAAAAGAAATCTAAATTTTACTTGACAAAATTTATATTTCTCAATAACGTAAAATGCATTCTTGCAAGAAAACTATGACGTTCATACAGTGACTAACTTGAGGTAATTTGACAAGTTCTTTTCCATGATAAAGAGAAACAGAAATAATTTCATTGATGGGGATGGATTTTCATCGTCTTCTTTTCTTGAAGTTCTTGCTGACCTTAATTTGGATACTCTAGGAAACCTTGAAATGAGTCTTGCAAAAAGAAAGGTACTCCAGTGGTGAATTGTGCTAGCAACATATTGCCTAGTTTGGGTGGCTCGAAATGATATAATTCTTAGGAAAGGAGGGCAAAGAGTTAACTGGGGAAGAGTAAAATAATGGGCCTTGTTATCAGCAGCTTACTTGAAAGCCTTCAAGGGAATTTCTATGAGAAATATCATGAATAACTTGAGTAGTGATTTCCTGATAAACCATAGTTTCAAGTTGAGCAAGACTGTCTCCATATTTTAGGATGTTATCATTAAAGTGTGTTAAGCATGATATTCATTACGGTTCCTTCTCCTAACAGCTTAAGCTTTTGGGAGAGATGGTTCATAACATGGTATCAGAGGATAATTATCTGGGAGGTCCAAGGTTTCAAGCCTTGACACCTCCATCCCCAATTGGTTAATTCAAAATTCGAAATTTGTTTGCTCCCCACGTGCCAGTATGGGGTCGCACGTGAGGGAGGGTGTTAAGCATGATATTCATTACGGATCCTTCTCCTAACAGCTTAAGCTTTTGGGAGAGATGGTTCATAACAGAGTGTAGAAGTGCAGCTGCTAGCAGGCATTAGATAAAGTTTCTGGAAGCAGCAGGATTTATCTCTTCTGTTAGATGCTGTCACTTGAGCCTTTTTTATTTTGGATTATACAACTGGGTGAATTGTGCTTGTGATAGATGGCAGACATCTTGTCCCCACCAGATGCACTTATTCGTGTATTTGTTACTAAGAGTTAAATAACGTTAGGGGGATGAGAAAAAATAAGTTTCTTTGCAAAATTAAGAATAAGATTTTTGTTTAAAATGTCAATTGAAATTGAACGAGTTCATCGAATCAAGGCCTCTTGACTTGAGATTTTGATAATCCTAGTTGAACTATTACCAAACCAAGTAGCAATGCGTAAGGTTGAATTTATGGTGGATGAATTAGATGGTATTGAGAAGAGTCAGATAAAATAGAACTCCACTTGGCTTTATGAGCATAAATGTTTCGAAATGTTTAACAGAGATATTTGACGTACACACTGTTTCCCTAGCAAGAGCTTCGGGATCTTCCAGCCCCGTAGGTTGTTTATAATCGCCATCACAGCAATTCACAGCAGCAGAAAGCAAATGCTTTAATCCGTCTAGGCACTGCAACATGATCCTTTCCAGATATCAAAACACTCCATACCTGAAAAATACTTTTGAATTATTTAGTAATAATATGATCAAACTGGTAAGTGAATAAAAGGAGCGTTCAACCTTTAGCTTCTGCTATCCCAGCCCATGCAACTTAAAAAGAAACTGGAGAGTGATTCAAAAATTAAAACTTCGAACGTAGATCGTAATTAAGTCGTTTATATTCACCATTCTCAGAAACAAACAATCAGATTAAAGGAGACATCGTTGGCTCTCAACATGCGTCAAAATTGGAGATTCTGGGTTCAATGCAAGTATGTCAAAATTCTGCAGATTGTTGAAAGGTGAGCTGCAATGGTGATTTTGGATTGGTTGAGAGATTGTTGATGATGTTTATTCAATTTTGATCAGGTTAGAAGTGACGAACTGGACCTTCCAGAAATAGGTATATACTTAAAGCATCTATAGATTACACAAGACATTGAAGAGGAGACAGGTAATCCCGCTAATAGATATTATAGGGCAATAAGAGCTAGCAGTTCACACAGACCTCTTCCTTACAACTAAGTCACAGTTGACCGTGATAGGAATAAACTAGTTTTAAAGCAATGTTAATAGGGATATCCTAGAATCAAAACAATACAATGGGTCTCATAGTTGGCAGGTTGCAATATTATGCACAAATAAAAGATAAATAGCTATTGACACTTCTAAGAAGCCAATATGTGCGTGTCAGACCAGACACTCTCGAATGCGCATCCAGCACTTCTTTTCATATGTCCATAATTTACTCGTACATTTTGAACACATGACACTTTTGGGACACTCTCGGACACATGTCCAGCAACTTTACACAACTTCATTTATATGCAAATTTAGTATAATTACTAGAAGAGCTAACAAGGTATATGCAAATGAACCCTAAGTTGCTAATTTTGGGTTTAGTTCTCACATGCTTGAAAAGCTAACAAGTTAACCCGCCAAGCATGTTTAGGCGAACAGGTGGCACTGGGTTGTATCTGGTCTGTGGTGGCGATTGTAATTCAAGCCATGTCAAGATTAGCGCAATATAATATATATATATATATGATTTACTTGTATGAATAAAAAAAAACAGATGATGTACTGAAAGAATCTGCATGGGAAGAGAAGATTTATCATCTTACATAACATACTTTACATCTCTACATTTATATTTCTAACATTAATGTACTTGCACCATTGCATATTCATATTCCTCACCCATTCATCATTTCCAACTATGGGGATTATTGATTATATATCCGATTAATAAGTTACAAGTTCCACATTTCGCATGTAACATATAAGATTTAATTAGTAAAGGTATTTCACTGTTTATATATTGGAAACATATAATTTTTATTGTGTCCCCCCACATGTCCATAGCCTACTCTTTAAGGCTGTGTTTGATGCGCGGGATAAAAGAGTTGGATAGGATAACTCTATCCTATCCCATGTTTGGTGTTTCTCGGGATTGTATATCGGGGTGGATTATTTATCCCACTAAAGCTTTTTATCCCACCGAGAGAGGGATTAATGAATCCCGCCAAAGAGGTGGGATTGTTTTATCCTGTCTAGATGGGATTAAATAATCCTATCCGAATCTCTAATCCGGCGCGTCCTGCGTTGGATAAGGAGGTTGGATACAATTATTCAATCCCATCTAGAGGGGATAAAAGGCCTTTGTAAGATTAATAATCATCCTTGATATCCAATCCTAACCAACACCAAAAATGGAACAAGATAACTTTATCCTATCTTGTCCTCTTGTCTTGTATGTCAAGCACAGCCAAAGGAATTTGTCGTGTGATCATGTTTGTTTTGAGTCTTACCCTTGTCCCGAGTCCGTAAACATGCTTCATAGATATTAAAGTGGACTTTATTTTCAGGTGATCTTATACTTAACCGGCTTAAATTTTATATGAGTAAATGTACTCCAATTCACAACATAAATTTGATCTCTACAAAACAAGAATTTTTTGCGGGGACCAGCCACAAATGCCAACAAAATTAGGAAAACCCAATGCATTGCCTTAGACTGGAAAGAGCAGCTGTTTGATACCTTGCAGATTTTTAAATACAAAAGTTTCTCAAACACATTGTTAAATGGTTCCCAAATAAAGGAACTTGGCAACATAAAAACTACTGAACTGGTCATTTCAAAATATGAACAATATAAGTACTCACTTGGTTCAAGTTCTTGTTCGTTCTTGGAATTCTAAAATGGTAAATTCACACTAAGACCCTCTTATAGTTCATGTCAAGAGGTTAAATTGTAAGATGATGGGGCTCAAGCTTTCCACGTAAAAAAGAACGAACAAAAACATGAACCAAACGAGCACTAGAAGTGAAAAAGTGACTCCAGCCTACATTCAGAATCAGGACTAGAATCCGGTGTGTACGAGCAAATAATAATGAATAACTTGGAACTCTCTCTCCGTTGGTCTCGTAGTGTCAGGATCTTCATAATTCTCAGATCTACACTTAGAATTATTGAGAGGGGGAGAATTGGACTAGAATTGAAAAAGGAAGAATTAGGATTGATAAGGGAGAATTTAGAATTTAGACATAGAAATTTAGAGAGAGAGAAGAGAAAACTTAGAGAGAAAAACAGAATTCTAGAGAGGTATGAAATTTCATACATTTTTTTGAGCCTCAATACACCATATCATCCATCATTTATACAATTTCTAACTCCTTGCCAATGGATGACTCACACATGACCTCACATCTCACACATTCCTCACACTCACACATAGCTCACACTCACACAGCTATCAAGGCCCTAACATCCCATTCATGACATGACACAATTGACCCTTAGCCCATTCATGACACGTAGAAATGAAAGAGTTTTCACTAGCGAAGCTTTAAGAGATAAAGCAAGTAGTTGTAAAAAACTAAAGAAATAAAAATAAAAATAAAGCAGAGATAGATAACCATAACAAAATTGATCATGCATTTGCATTGCAAACATTCAGATTCAAAGCTTGATAAGAAGCAAATACTAAAGTCATAATGGAACATGCAGACGTAACACAAGCGCCAATTCACGCCAGATTCTGAATTGGGGGAACTTGGCATGAATGACGAATATACCCTAAATGATAAATTAGGGTTCAAATAATTATATATAAATGAAAAAACGGAGACATAACAAAAACGGATATGGAAAAAAAAAACAAGGGAGAGATAAACGGTAGAAGTGTAGAGATTGGTACCTTTTAGAAAACCGGAGGCGATGGGGTTGAGAGAGAAGGAAACAGAGAGGGGAAGAGGTAGTAGTTCATCAACATTTGCGTCGGACCTTTGTTATTGTTGCTGTTGTAAATAAATCAATGAAATGAAATGAAATGAATGATTATTTGTAATTAGAGTGGTGAGGGTTGAGAGATGAGGCAGTGATTGCGATTGATGATTGATTGATCGATTGATGGCAATGACTTTGCAGCAGTAATAAGTCTGTCTGTATATGATTGCTGATAGTCCCCTTGCCTTTGGGTCTGTTTAAGGCGGCGTGAATTTCACCAAGCTTTCACTATTTCCTGAATTTTTTAGATAACTATACTTTTTTTTTTAACTTATTTAATAAAATAAGAGTATTTTAAATTTATTTGTGGAAATGGAATAATTTTAAAATCTTTATTTAATATAGCTATTTTTTACAAAAAAACGATACTCAAGGCAGCGGTTTTAGGGGTAAAAAATTTTGCGCACTAAAATCAAGGAAGAGGGTCTCAATTTTATGGATAAAATTGATTTCAGTGATCTCGATTTTATCCATAAAATCGATATATCTATCAGCATTTTTACCATTTTTTAACATCAACCCGCAGGTACCCATCATCTTCCTTCCATTCGCTCTCTTCCGCGCTCCTTCTTCCTCCTCCGCAGTGTTTCTCCTTCCTCCACCTCTCCATCAGCTCCTCCACGGCACTCTCCTCCTTCCTCCTCCACAACACTGTCATCCCTCCTCCGTCCGGTGGTCCCCTTCCTCCTCTACTCCGTCCGCTCCAACCAGGTACAGTTTCTCTCTCTATATATCCGTATATTTGCGTTTGGGACATATATATATATATATATATGTTTGGGTCTGTGTTTTTCTCTCTATATATCCGTATATAAATCTTAATTTAATAGGTGAATATCAATTTAATCAATGGCTATGAATTTGGGTGGTGGTTTGGGGGTTTTGGTGGTGGTTTCGGGATTTTGGTGGTGGTTTGTTTATATAATCCTTCTTAGGATGATTCTTGTAAATGGGAAACCTGTTCCTTTAAGCTTTTGGGGTCTATTGTGAGCCCCCCTTATGGGTTGATGGATAAGGGGTCTTTGATGCCTCTTTCAAAGCTGGTCAGAGGAGAGCCTGGGTCCAATGGTATTTGTGATGGTATTTTCGATTTGCATGATTATGGTGGGGTGATGAACCGATTTAGAGGATTTGAATGGGGGTTGTGGGGTTTGTGGGGTTCACGGTTTGATTATGGTTTGATTTGTATGAAGCAAAGTGGTGGGGTTTATCGGGTCTGTCGAGTTTGATTTGTATGAAGCAAACTAATAAGTTCAATAAATACATAAGAAAATCTCAATACATGTTTGAGCAATATGATTATACTTCAGGTGGCTTTCACTCAGTATAACACTCTTAGTATTAGCAGTTGAATATAGGAAATTGACGATAACTGAGGGAACATGAAGGAATAAAAGAACAATACTCTTAACTTTACTTATAGACCAATATTATGTGACATTAAATGATATCAACAAAACTTAAACTATTAAAGGGTGCCATATACAGTAGGGGTGTTTTCGGTTTCGGTCGGGGTAGAGATTGGGGTACCCTAAAGCCTCCCCAAACTTATTCGGTTTCGGTCCGATTCAGTCTCATTCGGTATTTTTTATATTACTTTCATTTATGTAAGAGAGAGAAAGAACAAAAGAAAGAAAGAAATAGATGAATCTTAAATTCTAGTTCAGTTATATTTCATTTAATCTTGAGAGTAATATATACTAAGGGGGATATATCAGAAACTTTTATATATAAGATTTTATTTAATCTTAAAGTAAGCTTAATTATTTAATCTTGAGAGCAGTATATACAAAGGCTACCGTGAAGCTTTTATATATAAGCTTTTATTTAATCTTAAAATATGCTTAATTAATTGTGAAGCTTATATATATATATATATATATACTTGTTAATTTCTATTTTAATTACGTTACTTGCATGTACCATGTAGCTTCACCTATGATTTTTTATATTTGATTTTTTTTGCTCAAACAACTAGAAAACTTCACCTCTAAGAACTGAAACCATTAAAATTTAGTATTTATACATGCAAACAAACAGCCCCTAAACATACATAACTACATAATGAATTTCAATGAAAAATTTAAAACCTTTTAATTAATGATGCACACCCATAAAATTATGAAAGATACTTATGTTGCTTTAAGGAAATCAGGTAATTAAGAGAGAAACAAAAGTCAACAATGAAAAGGAGAGGATGGCACATGAAAACAAATCAGTATCACTTATATTAATGAAGCTCTCATTCAATTATATTCTTGATTAATCAAAGTTTTGCTTTGATAGATAATTGCTTTTCTGACTATTAATTATTTATTTGGACATGGAAGTCTCTGGTTCTTGTAGCTTTCATAAATGTCAGACTTTAATTTTCGTCTATCAATAACTTTACAAACGCAATTACCATTGAAGTAAGCAGATTTTTTTACACACACGGTCAGTTACAGTCACACACACAGAGTCATATATATATACGCACAGTCAATCACAGTCACACATACGGCATGGATATGCGAATAGGGTACTTTGCATTTCCTTTTTCTGGAAAGATGGGTATCAGAGTAATTTTGAAAACCTAAAATTAAAGTCAAAAGCTTCAAGAAAATATATATACAAACTAGACCATTTGAAGTGAATACATAATGTAATTTCTTTGACGTTTTTAGTTCCATTTTCGTGTTTAAAGTTATCTACTACTATACTCTTATATTAATATACCACATATCTCACAATAGAAACTAAGTTATATCTTTCAATGGATCTTATTTTCTAAATCTTGATGAGTATGTTTTAAATTTTAAAATTTTATTAAATTTCGAATTTTAGAAGAAAATGGATCTTCTAATTTTATTAAATTATAAGAAAATGTTGACTTTTTGTTCTTTATAATATAGATTAAACCATTAATTAAGTATGCATTAAACTTTTGTAATTAACCCTTTGAGATATTAAATATTTATTACAAGTTTGCATTAAACTTTTTTAATTACAAAGTAGCCTTCTTGTTTAAAAGTAATATGAAACTATATTTGCGTTTTGTTTTTTTGCAGAAATGTCTTTAAACTCTGGTTCCAGTTCCGGATAATCATGTTCATATATCACTTATTTTTCTGGAGAGCTTGCTCCAATTAGAGTGTCATTGACGTCGATAAACTCAGCCCGGAGATTCTTTGGTTGTAGGAGTTATAGTAATAATGGATGCAACTTTTTCGACTGGGTTGACAAGGAAAAAACTATTCGGGAAGAGATGAAAGAAATTTACAATCAAATAAAGCACATGGCGGTCCAAAAAGAAGATTGGAGGGCAGTTGCTAAAGGGGTTAAAGACTTGAATAATCATTTATCGAAGGGCAAAGAAAAGAAGAAGGAAAAGAGAGAAGAAGTACAAAAAAAGTACGAGCAATGCAATAAATCACTCAAGTGTGCAAGGAATAAGATTTATTTGCTTGTGTTCTTATTTGTTGTGTCAGTTTTATGTAATTTGTTTAATTAGGTGGTGTAGACTTATGGCTACCATTGTTGTGTTTTTTTTTAGTATATATATATGTTTGAAACTTGGCTAATTAACTATGTATGGATGCTAAATTAGTTATTGCCCATGCAATATGCAATGGGACATTATAATGCAATTTTTTTGGTAATGAATGGATGTGTATTACATTATGCAGTTTGTTAAGTTGTGTACACATATGTACGCGTGAATATGCATTGTTTATTCTTTTATATCTATTTGACACGTACATGAAACAGGTATTTGTCAATGAATCTTGGTCCTGTGGATCGCCGTGTCTTATATTTACAGGACCAGCATCGGTTTTCTGTTATATGGGCAGGCGATGATCCTGCTTTGTTGGATCCACATAGGAGCACTACTGAGTTTAATGGGCCTGATGGACATCAAATTATTCTTCCTGAGAGAGTACAGCGTGTATTACTACGAGCAAGATTCTACGGACTGTACTGCATAGGTCACATCTAGTACGATCACGCACTGATTATGGCTATGGTAGAGCGATGGCGGCAGGAAACACACACATTCCATCTACCAGTTGAGGAGTGCAGTATCACACTCTATGATGTTGCCGTACTTATTGGATTACCAGTTGATGGCCATGTAGTTACTGGCCCTCCATTAGATGCCCCTCCAGCTAACGTTTGTGAGCGTGTATTGGGAATTAAACCACAGGACCACACTCTTAGGAGTTCGAAGTTGAACCTTTCTTGGGTAACAGATACATTTGGAGAGATACTTGCCCATGATGCTGATGATGTTGTTGTCGAGCGATACGCACTTGCGTGGATTATTAAATCGTTAGGCGGTTCTGTTTTGGCTGACAAGTCCTCGGCATTTATCAAAGTTTCTTTACTCCCACTACTTCAGGATTTAAATACGGTGGGCCATTATAGTTGGGGTAGTGCCGCACTTGCAGTGTTGTACAGGGAGATGTGTCGAGCCATGCGTAGAGGATCAAAACAGATTGTCGGTCCACTAATCTTGTTACAGGTATACATTAAAGCTAAATTTCTAATTTTTAATCTTATATTTTGAATTTATATGTTCAATAATATATTGTGATTTAAGTTTTGTTAGTTATGGTGTTGGGAGTGATTGTCACATATTCGCCCTCGTCGCTTCGGTATAGCTATTGCTGAGGAGGAGCTCATTCATTCGATTGATAGACCACCATACGGAGCCAAATTTGTTGAATTGTAACAAGACTATTGTGTCAATATATGATACAATTTCATTTTTAATACCTTACATTTATTTAATACAGGTGGCGGACGAGGTTTTCACTAGAGCAAACGCTGATACATGTTTTGACTCACTATAGGGACCAGCTATATCGTATGCGAGCGGAACAGGTAAATCTAATTATTATGTATGATTTAATTACTATCAATTAATTAGTATGGTATTAAAGAGGCTAAACTGTTGTGTGACTATAAATTCATAGCCATTGATTGATTGGGAAATGAACTTGGTTGGTTGGGAAAACTATATTTGTATTTATGAATAAGTTAGAGATAATTATATATAAATTTCTTTTGGATTGATTGGGAAATGAATTTGTTTGGAAACTTATAATAAACTTGTTAAATAGGTCAATATGAAAAAAATGGATTGTTCTAGAAACAGACGAAACTCTGCCGAAATTTTGAAAAAATACAAATTTCTTATTTCGCGGACATGAATGTTTTGATGTAATTTTTAAAATTTATAAGTTGTATTTAATCATTTACAGATAATCTGGCAGCCGTACACTGCACATGTTATGGCTGCTTTGCCTCTTTATTGTTTTGTCGGCCAGGCTATATGGCGGAGCAGGTCACCCCTTATCTACTTTGAGATAATGGAGTGGCATCTCCCTGACAGAGTGATGCGACAATTTGGTTTACAACAGAATATCCCTGTTGATTTTGACAGAAGTGAGCAATTGCATGATACATATATGTAGGGGATGGGGCGCGGGGATCCCATTTATTAGAGGTATCACCACCACAATTTTATCACCTTTTGGGATCGCTGACATGACCACGTAGTCACTGCGGATGTGTTACAGGGCCCTA
Source organism: Lonicera japonica (assembly GCA_021464415.1). NCBI lineage: Eukaryota > Viridiplantae > Streptophyta > Magnoliopsida > Dipsacales > Caprifoliaceae > Lonicera > Lonicera japonica. The sequence goes on from CM038464.1 coordinate 26,257,966, forward strand.
ATAAGTTAGATTCAGTAATTTTAAATTTTTTTACGACCACCCGTATATGATTTGGTTTCGTACTGTTACTCGACATTTCATATTTGCGGCGAGAGAAGAGAAGGTGGCCGGAGCGTGTTTTGTAGAGCCTCTCGAGTTTGAACTATCTTTCATACGTCCAGAGATTTATTTTGAAAATTTTAAGCCAGTAGGAGTCACATTGGAGATACTGGTAAGATAAATTTAGAATTGCAGCTTTCAGCTAAATGTAATTTTGAATTTGTTTTGAAAACGTTTTTTAGCTTTTAATTTAATATTTATATAGTATTTTTTTTCGAAATTTAGAGAAATGGTAGAAAGTTATTCTCTAGGGACTTCCTTCTCTTTCTGAACTTTCTATGTTCTCTCTCATAATTTTTTTAAAAAATGTTTGCTAAGATATATACATTGGCTATGAACCATCATCCAAAAGAGGCCAACCGCATTGCGGTCGATCACAAGAGATTCTACATCCGTGGAGATATCTGACTTGGCATGTGCCATACAAGTAGCCGTATGGTTGGGCTGCGACAGGGGGGTGCAGCTGTTAAAAAATGCGCAGCGCGAAAAAACCAAATTTCCTAACGGGGCGCTGCCCCGCACCCCGCGCACATCCCCGTTTAAGCGAAGAGGCAACGATTGTCTAACGCGTCCGAAATGAGTCTTTCCAGTCTTTTTCAGACTCATGATAAAATCAGGATGCTTAAAGAAAACGATTCGCCGAGAGTCTATTGGGGTGTTCACAACGACCCTATACCAGAGCCAATCCCACGACCCCACCGCCGTTGTCGTCAGAGGCGGCACGCTACTGCCACTACTACTACGGGTACGTCTTCAGCACAGCCTGCTACATTATCACATGATGCTGGTTCGTCTACCTCTACACAGCATGTCTTTTCCCCACCGGACCCCATCTTATCACAGCACTGCTAATACTACTATTACGGCGTTACCCACCACTACAACAACAACAACTACTACTATTAGGGGGAGGATGATATCCGTAGTTATAGGCTACGCAATACCTAAGAGACTACTAGCAAACTAACAACACGGAAGAAAACAACAACGAGTTTCTGAACCCCAACAACAAATCATATGAGAAACTATAACACAATATGTAAGGCAAAAGAGTATAACACAAACACCTAAAGAACCTAAAATCGATAAGATGATTATCATAATAGATAAGTCATTCATATTGCATCGAGAATATTATACAAGAAGAGATAACAAACTTGACTCTCATGGAGACAACTACAAACTGATTACTTAAAAACACAAGAACTCAAACCCGCCTTTTTTAACTCTAAACAAGCTCGCTCATTTTATAGAGGAAAGGTAGAGCAACAAAGTGGACAGCTGTCCAGACACTTACTTCGAATAAAGCATAAAGCATAGATTCCTTATGAAAGAAAAGCAAACAGCGACATAAAATTAAAGCTTACAACGACATAAAGCAAAAGCATCAAAATAATACAACTTTAGTCACACATCATACTTTTCTAAAAGAGATATGAGTTGAGGGCGGCGACTCAGCTGCTGACAATGAGTTACGCGAACGAGTTAACTTTAATCCGTTTCATTACCATCAGTATCAAAGTTAAAATGTTCATCTAGAGAAGGCGAGGGATAAAACAGTTCTTCTACAAAGTTGCCATCACTGTTATAAGTAAGTTCATCAATTTCAGCTGCAAAATCTGGTGGTTATTCAGGCGGATCTTCAGCTTCTTCATCTTCTGAACTCATTCCAACAACGGCTTCGAAATCTGAACTTCTTTCTCCATAATCCCATTGATGATTCTGGGCATAAATGTAGAGACACTCGAACAGTGGGGCGCAAGTGAGATCATTCATATCCGAATTATGCCATGGATCATTATTAAATTTGACGTAGTCAGGGACATCATCAAAATTAACATGATTTAATGCACACATATTCTGGAGAAAAATGATATAATTGATGTTGTAGGGCTCCTTAATTGTTTTTGCGAGATTAGTGGGGAACCACTCAACAATCTGGGCATTCTAACCTTCTGGATCTGGCGCTCTTAACAGACAATGAAAGTTGATTAAACAATAGACATGATGATGGGTCTGTAACTCTGCTCCCATTGATCAAGGGATTTAAACCATTTAAGAAATGTAATAAAATTATAAGTACCATGAGTACCATATAATTCTGAGTAAACCTCTTGAATTTCAGGATCGAAGGCTGCAACACGGATGTACTGCAAAAGGATTGGGGCATTGAAAATAAAACCGACGGTGTAGGCTTTAGTGAGATACCATAGGAAAACAAGGGCGAGAACTGGGACTCGGTTTGGGTGATGAATATGAAAGATAGAACAAAAGGGATATTTGGGATAAAAGCGGAGTCCTCTGAAAACTAGACCATGTTTTTCAAGGAGTTCGAGAAATTTGATTACAAGGTCTTTATCACGTAACTTGAGGGTATGGGTGAGGACAATGTTTTGAATTTCTATTGGTAAATAAGGTATGGCTTCCATAGGTTCAAGAAGGGGCTTGAAATCTGAGAACTGGAAGGGATGAGATATGGCTTTGGAAAGAGAGTTTTCTGGATGAGGAGAGCTGGGTGTTAGTAGAGGAGGATTTGAGGAACTAGTTTCATCGGGATTCATGATGAGAAGGGTTATCTCAGTAACTGGGTAAATACAAGGGAGGCTGTGTGGGAAATAAGGAAGAGGGTCATTGAATTTAAAGGGTTTGCAAAAGGCTTCTATTTCTATTGGGGCGATGTGGGAAACATTGTTGGGTTGTTGATTTGGCCTGGAGAAGAAATCGGCAATAATATTATCCTTTCCTTTAACATGCTTGACTTTATAATCCCATTGCGAAAACCATTCTAACCAATGTAAAAGTTGGGAATTTGGGATTTGTTTTTGCTTAAACTGGATCATTGCTGGAAAGGATGACATATCCATCTCAATTTTGAAATAGTGGCCGATAAGATGAAACTGGAATTTTTCAATACCACGGCGAACAGCGAGGATTTCTTTAAACGTGGAGTGATAGTGCAATTCTCCCTGTTTAAATCTTCCAGATCTGTAACTACATGGTGTTTTAATTCCATTTTCTTTTTCTAGGAGGATGGCTGCTCAATACTCATTACTGGCATCAGTCTGGAGTATTCTTGTACCTGTGGATGGGATTTTCAGCATTGGCAAATTTGTAGTGAGGGACTTCGGTTTCTATACTGCTTGAGTTTGAACATCAGACCATGGAGGTGGCTTTTTCTTCAGTAATGCTGAAAGTGGGGCAGTAAATGTGACAACCTTTGGGATGAACTGAGACATATAATTAACCAACCCGAAAAAATGCTGGATTTGGGTTTTTGTGGTTAACTTGTCTGGGAACTTGAGCAAATCCTTCGAAATATGATCTTGCAACTGAAACTTTCCATTTTTGATCTTCATTCCAAGAAAATCAATATCAGATACACCAATAACCATTTTCTTTTCAGAAAGCATAATTCCATGTTGTAAAATAATTTGGTGAAAGTGGTGGAGAAGTTTCAAATGAGATTCTTTATCTGGACTGAACAACAAGATGTCATCGATATAGATCAAAGCATTTGCGGCAACAGGCTAAAAAATTTGCATCATGGTTTTTTGGAAAATTGATGGGGCATTTTTCAAACCAAATGACATAACAGTCCATTGGTAATGGAAACCAGGAATACAAAATGCAGTTTTAGGCCTATCAACAGAGGAGATTCCAAGCTGCCAAAATCCTGCTTTTAAATCAAACTTTGAGAAAATATTGGCATTGGAAAGATAGCTAAAGAGGGTATGCTTTTGTGGAAGTGGGAATTTATCATTAGCCAGGAAGTGATTGAGAGCCTGGTAATTAATTACAAGTCTCATTTTTCCTCTGACTTGTTCAAATCGCTTATTCACGTAGAATGCTTCACACGCTTAAGGAGAGGTAGTATCTTCAATCAATTTTTGCTGCTTCAAAGAAGTGAGTTCTTAAAGGGCAAGAGCTTGATGTTCTGGATTCATACCAGAGTGTGAGGCACGTGTGGGATTCACATCTTCATTAAGCTTAAAGGGAAGCATAACAAAGAACTTGTTGTTTTGTCATAACGGGTTCTGACATTTCTTGAGGAAGTCGATGTGGGATTCGGCACACGACTGAGAAATAAGACTTTGTTTGAGAGAGTCTAGTGAAATTCCAGGAGGTAATGGAAACTCAGGAGTTGATTGATAAAAGAGTGAAGAAACTAATGGATCATGGCAAGAGAGAAACTGTTTCTTACATCTAAGACCAATATCTTCAAAATGAACTAAAGGGAGTTTTTTGATAATATCGAATCCAATCAACAAATCTTTCTGAGGAGAATGAGTTCCATAAACTTGATGATAAACTTTCACTCCAGGGAATACTTGAATCTGGATTGTCTTGCTAATCTTATCAACATATAAGATTTCACCATTCGCTACTCTGAATGCGAGTTGACACGGCTTTCAAAAGGATTCTAGAAGTAAATCAGGATTCATCATAGACTTAGTTGCACCTGTGTCAAAAGGGGCGATAACAAAGATATGTTTCGAATATGCTTCAGTGAATATCTTTACACGAGCAAGATGAGAACTAATGGTCATGCACTCATCACTTGAAAGGGTGAGTTGCTGGAGGGAGGAGATCTCTGGCTCTTCAGTATAATCATCATCGATAGATTTAGCAGCATATGATTCAGCTTCTGAGTCAGAATAGGCTATTGTCATAAGACATCCTGCAGAGGCTTCATCTTCTGCCGAGAGAACAAATTCAATATCTGATTCTTGAATATCTGGGGCTAACTGATGAAGTAATGCCATAAACTGATTTCTTTTTTCAGTGTTAGGGCAGTTTTTCGCAAAATGACCAGGCGTCTTGCAAATAAAATATTTGTCTGTCTTCTTTCCTCGAGAATTCTTCTTCTTCACAAACTTGAATTTCTTCTTGCCTTTGAATTTTTTCTTTGACTTCTTCTTCCAGGGCTTTGCAAACGTATCTGAGGAAGAATGATGAGAAGACGAGCGATGACTTTTCTTCTTTTTGGAATATTTTTTGTGCTGGGAACAATCACATGCAGAATCTTTGTTTTTGCATTTGATTTTCCAATGATCTTTATTACACGCTGAGGAGAGCATCTTGCTGGTTTTTTCCATATCATCAAAGAGCTTTTTTTGGTTGCAAATTCTTTCAACAGAATCAGTAAGATGTTCATAAATTTTTCCAAGGGAGAGATCCTTAAGTGCAACCTTTTGGATTTTGAACAATTTCTCTGTTTCTGTAATGAGGGCATCAGAAAAAGATTGAAAGAAAACTTGCTTCAGATTTGTATCATCAAGACCGCCAATAATATAAAATCACTGAGACATACGATCATAATGGCGTTCTAGATCAGCTTCTTTAAGTGAACAGCATTTCATTCCCATGAATTATGCGTGTGCCATATCTGCATACTTGGAAGGAGTTCCAACAAACTCATTGTAAATGGTACCAAGGAAAACATCAATATAAGCAACTTGCTATAATTGCAACTATCGATATTGTCCTAAAGCTTCATACCAATTATACAATCTTCTAACTAATCGTGCCAAAAATCGTTTGAAAACAGATTTGAGATCATAAATCTCATTATCGGCCATCATCCATGCGTTGAACTGCAAAAACTTTTCACGCCAAAACTTAGGCTTGATATCATCAATGGTGAACCGGACATGATTATCATGGGCATGGAGAGATGTAGTTGTTGTTGGTGCTGGATTAGGTACTTGGGTAGGTTCAGGGAGATCTTCAACCATAGGTTCTGTAAAACTTTCACGAGGAGGTTGAGGATTGGAAGTTTGAATGGAATAGAGCTCTTCAAAGGAGGAGAAGAGATAATTAGAGTGGGTTTTCTCTGGAATTCTGTCAGGTAGGGCTAAGGTTCTGAGAAAATAGGCTATTTGGTTGATTGGTTGGTTTTTATGGATTTCCATAGTGAACATATCCATGGGCTTGGTGGAGGCGCCTTGGATAACATATGTGGCATCAACTGGTTTGGCATAAGCATCAGGCTGGGAAGATGGATCAGTTTTAGAGGATTGGGATACAACTTGTTCTGGGGTAGAGATTGGATCTTTAATGACTAGACCTCTGGCTTCTCTAGCCATTGGAGGAGGTGGAATGACTTTAACTGAACCATGAGGATTGATCTAAGGAAGACGAGGTTTTGGTGATGGACCATGGGCTCTAGGATAATTTGGTCTTTGAGGACGGTAAGTGGGCTTAGGCTGGGGTTTTGGAGGAGATTGTGACCAAAGGGGTAATCTTCGCTTTGGTGGTTCGTCCCATAAATTAATACTGGATGAATTTGTGAGTCCAGGCATTGAATCAGGGGCACTAAGAGAAAGGGAAGAAGGACTTTCACTGGGATGAAATAATGATGATGAAGTGTCACTGGGTAAAACAAAGGTGTGGTATCTGGGAACAAGGTTGAAGGTAATGGTTTTTTAAGAGAAGAAGCATACTTAGCATATTCACTGCATTCAATAGACTATAATTGAGCTTGTAGTGCTTTCTTTTTTCTTTCTTTTTCAGCAAAAAAATTGGCTGTGGCGGCAAAATCGCGAACTGTGGTTGCTATGTAGCGCATCTGCTCATTCAAAGTTTTAATTCGCATTTTGATGTCAACTATAGCTTCATCCATATTGGAAAATGACGAAACTTTAGCATCTAATCGCTTAGTCGCTTGCGTAATTTGAGAAAGAACTTTATTCTGAGCAATGACATTTTTAGCTTGCCAATTAAGTGCTGCTTCAGCTGCTGTAACCTTCTTCATTTTTCCATTAGAACCAACGGAGGTTGGATCTGGAATCTTCCATCTATGACTTATGTGTTCAGAAAGACTATTAAAATCTTCTGAAGGAGGAAATGGGTACAAATCATCTTCAAAAGATAACATGTAACACGTAATTGGTTGACGGTGAACCGGTGGTGGTGAAGGTTTATAGGAAGTGGGGTACTGTTTATAAGGACGGTTTAAAGCCTTAAGGGCCTTTTGAGCATATGGGGTAAGGCGCTGAGGTGGAGGTTTTGGCTTTTCTAGCTGAAATGGTGGTGGAGGTGGCTGACATGATGGGATTTTCGGTTGTGGAACTGGTAGAGGAGCATCACCGTAAGTGACAAAATAGTTAAACTTTTCGGTGGGTTCTCCAAGAAGTCCTACGATTTTATCACCTGCATCAAACCGTTGTTGGAGAAGTTCTTGAGAAGAAAGAGGCTTGCCAGATTTTTTTCTTTTTGTAACGCTTCAGTTCTTGCAGATCAAGATCTGCGTCATAAGCCAGCTCTTCACACGCATCACAATTGCATACATCATACCAGATGTGACCTTTATTGTCTTTAGCTTCATAAAGTGGTGTTCCTTGCATATCAAAGTAAAGAATAGCCATAGGCTCATTCTTCAAAACTTGATCTGTTGGTAGCTTAACAATTTCTTGCATCATATTAAGCTCCGTTTGAAAGGGATTTCGTTCAGGAGAAACTGGGATATTCTTATTATTGAAGCGCATTTCAATCTATTTGTCAGGACGACGAATATATGAAGGATCCGTCTGTTGCAATGAAACATTGTTGGCCTGCTCATGGAGTGCTTCATAGGATGTAACCCAGATTTCAGGTAATAACTTTACTAACTCAGGGCGAGTAAGTTGTCTTGGAACATATGTAGCAGTATGGGCTGCATTTGAATCAATCGTAAGCATCAAAGCTTCAGAAGTAGAGGAACCAGGAATACACAAATCATAAGAATGATTTTGTACTTGGTAAACCATCTGTTGGTGAATTGTTGTTGCAGAAGTACCAGGAACCATAGAGACTCCTGTTATTTGAACTTGAAGCTTGAGAGCATCACACACATACTTGTCACAGAGAGGGATGTTAAAATTAGGATACAGCGTAAAAAACACAGTGCCTGCATTTAACATTGTTTGAATATTACCAAGAATTGCTTGTTGGTAATCAGTAATTCGGGAATCAACAAGGGCAAGACGAACAACTGCTGATAATCCTTTTCTGCCATGGAAAGTAACAGCAAAACGAATTGCTCCAAAGTGCATATGAGTATAACCTTGTGCTAAGGCCATACGAGGGATATCACGAGAGAACGGAACATTGAAGAACTGTTCTTCATGACCAGATTTGACAATAAGATAATCAAACTTTGTACAGTGAACGAATTCTTTTACTGGGAGTTTTGACTGCTCAGAGGAGATTAACTGTCTAATTCTTCTGGTGAAAGAAGGGGATGACGGTTTCTGGAAAACATAATACGGGTTTGTGATAGGGAGATTTGTTTGGGGAATTTGATCTTCAACTGGAAGATGAATGATTTCAAACAAAGACTAAATTTTACTATTATCATGACGCGAACTACTAGACCTAAAAGACTCTGACGGAGTTAAAGACTTAGAGGAAGACGCAGATAACGATTTTGATTTTGAAAATATTTTAAAATAAAATAGGAAGCTTATGGAGTTAAGGTATACAAAGGATAAGAGATGCTTTCACTATAAAATCATGAAAAAATTACTATGTTTGCTTTAACAAATGATAATATTCATAGATCAAGGATCTTCGACAACCTTTCAAACACTACTAATTTTATAATTGCATACTTGACCACAAACAGCGAGCAATTATCAGGCATAAAAATGGCACCTTTGCCTCAAAAGCCTTGCGCTCAAACACCTGTCCTTGTATGAGATTATATCTTTAGCAGTATGAAAGAAATATACTAGTGTTCTGAAGATTAGAACAAACGTGTTCTGATACGAGAGATCCACACAATTTTTCTAAGTGTTCTGATGTGAGAGATCCACATGAAATGGCAGTCACAGAGCATACTAAAACCAAAAAATATGTTTAGTGGCAGACGTAGAGTATACTAAACATTTTTCAAATTCTTCATACTAATCAAAGTATAAATATCACTGAATATCATTTGCTGTTAAAACAAAGCAACATCTTATCATTTTGTAAAGAAAGAATAGCTTATAATTTGTAACTTTAAAACCTTAAGCTTACCTGAAGAAAACTACTCACGAGGCATCGAAGTTAGCCTCTGATACCAATTTAGGGGGAGGAGGATATCCGTAGTTACAGGCTACGCAATACCTAAGAGACTGCTATACAGTTGTCCAGGTGGTACTAAATGCATTTAGCACCTTCTGGTTGTGGTGCTAACTGCATTTAGCACTTTCTGATTGCTGTCCAAGGTGCTAAATGCATTTAGCACCTTTTGGTTACTGTTAGTGTCATAATGAGACGATATTATAAGGAAGGGGTATTAGTGTCTTTTTGTACAGTGTCCTTAATTTGCATGGCTAATTTTTAAGTGTCCTTTATAATTATATTATTATTAGAATGGGCCCTTATACCTAATTGCTTCAAACATTAAAGAGTATAATAAATAAGACAACTTCTTGTTCTTCCTTCCATAATACTAATATATATTAAGTATGGATATAAATATGAAAAATGAAAGAGTTTAAAAATACATAAATAAAAGTTTCATAATAAAAATTATTTATTACTATAATTATTACACTTCCTCCATTTTACTATTATGATGATGATGATGATAATAATAATAATAATTATTATAATAATAATTATTATTATAAAAGAAATAAAGAAATAATATAAATTATTTGGGTAATTATTATAGCAATTAATAAGAGAGAATGTATTACTTCTTTTAATATTAAGTGTGTTATTATTATGACAATTATTATAGCAATTAATAAGAGAGATGGTATTACTTTTTATGTAACTAGTTTTACAGCCCGTGCAGCGTTTTACAATCAAATGAGAAAATGACTCGTAAATAAAAGAATTAATTTGGATCAAAACATATTCCTATACTACCATAAGACACATAAAATGTATGTATCGAAGATTGCTAGAGAATAGAGATAGAAAATGCAAATTTGAGCTTTTCATCTCCTTTATATGCACATTTAGGAGATCACACTAGTAACCGGTGTAATCACTTTGCCTAGCAAACTTGTAAAATATGCACAAAATTCATTATAATTACAAATAAAATATATAAATTTTTTTTTTGAAAGTAAGACAATAATTCAATAATTTTTCCCAATGAGATACTCTTTATGTATACCTAATTTGTAACATCCGCGATGCGTATACGATTTTGTAAGTATATACATTTTGGTATTTTTTAATATTGAAGAATTGTTTATAACTATTAATTTCATAAAAATGCTATTCGTAATTTTTTTTATTATTAAGAATGATGAAACAATTCCATTCAACATTGCAAGAATTCTTCTACATTGAAAAAAAATACCATTCTTAATCAAAAAAGATTTTGTGGTACAACAATTCCATTGTTGTTTTTCTATTAATTAATGATGAGAGTTTGTTGTTATTATTTGACAAAAACCTTGAAATCTTCAAAAACATTCAAAAGGAAAAGAAATTATGAGTATACAATTGGAAGGGAAAATAAAAACAAAATGATATACATTGAATTTGGATTCGAGAGAGCCATTTTTATATGATTAGTAGTATATAATTAAAAAATGAAAGTCATAATTATTGGGAGTCATAATTATAGGCAGTCAATATACATTATCACACATATTTAGATAAAATTAATATATGTTAATGTCCATTGATTTTTATAGTATAAAAAACGGAAGTCATAATTAATATATATATATATATATATAATTAAAAAAACGGTTGTGGTAATTATAGGCAGTAATAATTATAGGGAGTCAATATATATTATCACACATATTTGAATAAAATTAATATATATTAATGTCCATTGATTTTTCCACTTTATTATATATATCTATTCTAATAGATATATATTATAGGCAGTATAAAAAATGGAAGTTATAATTATATGGAGTCATAAATCATAATTATAAGGAGTCAATATATATTATCACACATATTCAGAGAAAATTAATATATATTAATGTCCATTGATTTTTTTCACTTTATTATATATATATATATATTGGGAGAAATATTAAAATTCAATAAATATATGCCACGTGGCGATCAGTGGAGGCTTGTAAAGCGTTTTACTATATATATTTCAACGATATAATATTTAGCCTTAATATATTATATAGTGTATATAATATTTAGGTTCCGTTTGATTGCAAAGATGGAAAAGAAAAATAAATTTAGTTAGTTTGTGTAAAAAGATAAAACATAAAGTGAGAGATGTTACTCATTTTATGAATAGATGTCCTCTATCCTTCTATATTTTTGGTAGAAAATTTTTACTCACCACCAAGCAAAGAAAATTTCTTCATGGAAAAACTTAAAAATCAAGAAGATATCACATCTATCACTCAACTTATTTTCCATCTTTTCACCAAAACAAACTCAATTTATTTTTCTTTTCCACCTTGCAATCAAACAGAGCCTTAGATTTTGAAATTATGTAACTCATAGGGGGAAAATATGGAAATGAGATAAAATCTATATAATTATATGGCAGTTACATTTTAATAATTAGAATTAAGTTTAGATTTTGAAATAATTAATAAATGATAGTGACATAATAATTAATAAAAAGGGAAAAAAGGGTAAAAACAAAAATGTGACATACACCTTCATTTTTTTTTAAATTTTATTATTAAAAAATGAAAAAAAAATAGTGTCATAATAAGTAATAAAAGATAGTGAAATAACGTACAATTAATTGGGAAATGGCATAACGAATGTATTAAATGACACTATTAAATATTTATATAACGGAGAAATTATTATTAATATTAATTAATAAGGAGCCATACTAATTACAATAATAAAAAATGACACGTGTCAGCTCTAGATTAAAAGACAGAGTTTACTATCTATATATAATATAATAATTATATTAGATACTACTATTATATTATATGATTTTAAGTTATATAATATTAATTAGGTGATTTTTTTAAAGCTTGAATCTCACTCTCTCTTTTTGATGAAAGGTAATACTTTTTAGGGTGTTACTAAAAGCACCCTTAAAATTCAATTTTAACACTCATTTTTCTTTTTTAAAAAGAGATTACTAATTACAATCATACTTTGAAGGAACCCAAATCCTTTAATCCTCTCTTTGGGTGTAGCAAAAGAAAAAAAATGTTCCTTTAATCCTCGATTTATCGTCACCGCTTCTTCTTTTCTTATTATTTATCTTAGTCTTTATTGTCATTATTTTCTTATATTGCCACATTAATTTACATGCATAAATATACATATATACATGTACATCATTTTTTATTTTTTCAATTTATACTATATATATACGATTCAAATTTTGGTGAAATTATTATATATATATAATCGTATATATATAAATGCTATCATGTATGTTCGATTTATATTGTGTATGCGTGCGACTTCTTTCTTGGGTTTAGAGTATAAAATTTCTATAAATGAAAGGAATGCACCTGCTTTTGTTGAACTTAATTATTTGAATTCACGATGATATATCTTGTAAACAATATCAACTTTATGGATACTTTTAATTCTTAACTGTAATTGTTTTAAATACAAACTTTATTTTACCAATTTAATTTTATTAATGAGATGGCACATTTTTTTTAATATTACAATAATGAAAAACTAATAAAAAAAGATTAATTTGGGTTTTAGTACAATAATAATGAAATAAAAAGATGTGAAATTATATTCTTTCAACAAATGAATGGTTACCTTTTTCAAGAATAGCACAATAGTACGTTTATGTCATGCAATTTTGCCATTAGTTACATTAATTACTTGGAGAATAATTGCATTTGTGTTAATTATAGAGATCTAATTGTATTTAACAATCGAGACAAAAATTGTTGCATTTGTATGACTTATAACAACACTCTTCTTCCGTTGCTGTAGGCATGCTTATATTAAGGTGCTTTAACAATTTGGGTGCTCTTGAAAAATTAAAGTTTTTGAATGGGTATCTAAAAAATGGGCATTAAAATTAATTTTTTAGGGTGCTTTTACCAACACCCTATTTTTTAGGAATTAGTTTGATTGACAAAACTTGTATGAAAGACAAAATCATATTTTATTAATTATTTTAATTATATTCATACTATTCTAAAAATGATTTTATTACTAATAAATTCTAAGAAATAATTGAGTTATGAATTATTAATTCAAAAAAAATTCAAACTGAAAAAACAATTATACAAACGCGTATATATAAAAGAAAGGTAACAACCACACAAAAGTCAACTGAAATAAATATTCGAATTTAGGGGGACTTACAGCTTTGCATTTAGTATGGTCAATATGACTGCTTTAAAATAGCTATATATGCCAATCCGTGAAAAGTATTTTTCGGATCAAACGTCTTTGCATCTAACAATATTACCAAAGGAATAAACTATATAATCAAGGACGCTAAATAACTCAGACAAGAGATGTATGAAGAACATATAATAATTTGTTGAAAATCAGAGAAAAAGGAAATTAACAATACATATCGATGATGTTGTATGTTTTTGATTTAAAATGAGTTGATCGATTTTAAATACATAATGAGATTAAAATGGTGTGCATGAATATTATAAACAATCTCATAAGAATTCGAAAGAATAAGAACTACCTTACAAAGAATATAAGATAAACACTAATAAATACTATGTATAACAAAAGTGTAACAAAAAAACTTCCAAATTTTAAGAAACGTAGTAACCTTGGATAGGGAAGTGACTGTCACTATGTTTTAAGAAAAATAAAATATCACGACAATACAGTGCAATATTGGTTAGAAAAGCTAGATGACAACATATTCGATTACGACTGAGATTTGGGATAAGTACTTGCAGGTAAGCGTAGTAATCCTTTAAATCTGAATATTTTGGGAATATACTTGTCTAATAGATGTAGAAAGAATAACAAAGGGAAATATAGAGGGTTGTGATCAACAATTAATGGGCCTTAAGTTGAAAGGGTTAAACTAATGGTTAATCGGATTAAATGCAACCCGACTTTCTTAGTATGTCTGAAGTCCAAAAATATAAAATATCTAAGGAACATATGCATATTATAGCTGATGTCTTTCATGAATGTCGTTCATAATATACATGTCAGGGATGGCAAAAATATTCGTGAATTCAGGTACCCGCGGGTATCCAATCCGATGGGGGCGGGTATGGGGACAAATAATAGGGGTGGGTTCTGGTCGGGAGTTTTAAAAAATAGTCAGGTTCAGGTATGGGAGTCTCCACGCCGTACCTTCCCCGATATACTTAATTTTGTTATTTTTTTTACTTTGTTCTTATATGTGTGTGTATATATGTATATAAAATTTCATTGTCCATTGTGTATATATAAAATTTTATTTATATATGTATATATTATGACATTATAGTATTTATAACTTCACTTTTTTTCTTATTTTCTTTTTTTTCAAAAAAAAAAAATATATTGTTGGGGAATCCTCGTGGGGACTCGATAATCGACGGGGACAGGGAATCGGGGATGGAGGCGAGGATGGGGATGGAAGTTATAAACCCAACCCATTGCTATCCCTAATACATGTAGCCTTTGTTGATGAAGATATATAATATAGCTGAGTAAAATAAAGAACATTTATAACATGACTAATACAGTTACAATATATCTGAATCTAATATATTTGAGCAAATAAGACACAATATATCTGAGCAATAGCATAGACCTAACAATAAAATAAAAATAGTAAAAAAAGAAGAAGAAGATACATTACATACCTAATCACGAGCAACAAAATAGGAAGATCTAACTGAAAGTATGAAGGGCACAATTGGAAATATACCTAATAATAAAGAAAACTAGGAAAAAAATAATGAAAAACCACGCCCTTCAAACAAACTATAGTCCTTTAGTACAAAAATTGTCCTCGAAACAAATAAACTAAAAATATTGTCCCTTGCTATATTGATCTGTTATATATTGTCCTTTATCATTATTTTTTATTAATTAACATACTTAATGAAATTAATTATGAACAAAACATCCAGGCACTCGTAACAACACAGTCATATATCTCTACGTTGAAACGAACACACAGTCCTTCTCTATCTCTTTTTACCCTTCAAACAAAACAGTTTTATCTTTGTTTTCTCTTTCCTACAGTTTACTTCTTCATTCAAACATCATTTTTCTACTCCCTTCTTCTAATCATAGTTGGCTATTTTTAAATACTTAGCTTAGATTCGTTGATCTTCTACTTTAAAAGTAAGTTTGTTTTACTATGATAGAACCCTAGATTTGCTTTACTATGATAGAACCCTAGATTTGTTTAAAGGATGTTTCATTTGCTAGAAATTTGCAATGGTAAAAAAAATCAGAAAACATAGTATTCGGGGTATGTATGCAATTGTACTCAGTTATATCCCACTGAGATTATATAAAAATATCTCAGTTATAATCCACCGATGTTCTAAACACATATTTGGCACATGTATAACCGAGTATGTGTACAGAACCTCGATAGGATAGAACCGAGTTTTTATTTTTTTATTTTTGAAATAAAACAATAGTTTTATTTATTTTTTGAAGCATGATTAAATAATATATTGTATATGTAACACCTTGTGTTTTTAATTCCTTAATTAGCAAGTTTAACTCCGTGATTAGTTCCGTCGCTATTGGATTCAATTTGGGCAAGTTTGAACTCATTTTGGTTGAGTTTAAATCCCTCAGTCCAGGTTGGCGCCAGACCAGTATGGCCATTTGGCAGACCGGTCCGCAGGTGCAAAAAGATTGGAAACTTTGGCGCTGGACCGGTATGGCCTTTTGGTAGACCGGTCCGCAGTATATAATTTTGGGATTTCTTTGGCAGCGGACCGGTATCCAATTTTCTCAGACCGGTCTACAGTGTAATTTCTGTAGCATCGTTTATATCGCCTTGACTTTGTTTTGACCCATTTTAAACCCATTTCTCCACCATTACAACTCAGTTTTGAGGATGAGAGACCTCAGGTCATTTATAGAGAGAGATGGTGATTCTTGGTGTATTATTGAAGATTCCTAGCTCAAACTCAAGCTTTTCTACCAAAAAGGTCAGAATTTATGTTATTCTTCTCCTTCTCTGCATTTTTTCTGTGTCGCATACTTGATTTGGAGATTATCAGAACTCAAACTCAGGCCACCATTCCCCTGTGCTTTTGCTTTCCAGGTGGGAACTCTCCTTTCATCTTTGATTTTTGAAAGTTTGAGTTAATTGAGTTGAAAACACTAGATTTCGGTAGCAAATTAATGTTTTCCTTTTACATGCAAGCTGTGTAATCACTTATTGAACTTTTTGGGTTTTGTTGTTGATGGTTTATGAGTTTTAATCAATAGATACGTGGGCTGATTATTTTGCATGTTCATATTTATGTACTCAACTGAGAATTTGGCACTGAAATAGCTAGAATCATCAAACACATGTCTGATACTTTGCATTTCTACTTAATTTGATGAATTTCCAGGAATATAAAATACTTTTAATTTACTTGTAGCTTGTTATTAGACATGTGCTCTAAGTTTGATGATGATTCTAGATTGTCTAGTGATTTTTACTCATCTATTGGTTTACGAAATCTTTGGAAATTATGTTATTATCGTAATGTGTTGGGTAATTCATGAGATACCCTTTTTTAACTGATGAAATGATTTATTATTGGGTTATCTGGATATTATATTGAATTGTATCAATTGATTAACATTGTTAATACACAAGACAACCTTTGAAAAACGCTTTTGATAAATTTAATCAATTTCGGTGAGATATCGAGATTGTTGGAACTGGATAAGCACCGGTATAGAAATGCTTGTGTTATTACTATTGCACAGACCCATGGTATAGATGGGGTGCCAAAAATTTGGTCACCGGTGCACAGACCCATGGATTAGATGGGGTGCATATGTGAGTGTCTTAGTTCGTCTAGTACCGGTATTAAGTCGAGGATGAGGAGGAGTCGGATGGACGTGTGTGCAATTATCGTGAGAGTTTCACGCGGATAACAATTAACGTAATTGGCTATATAATAAATAGATTTTTATTATAAAATGATACATGTTGGCAAATTCTTGATAACGGATTTAATGTGGCAAATCATTCTATTGTTACATGCCCATGCATCGCACTTTCCCTTTCCTTATAGTTTCCACTGGGCCAGTCATGGCTCATTCCCTCATTTTCCTTTCAGGTACACTTCGTGTTTCGGATAGAGGTCGTGGCTTAGGTCTGAGTTCATTTTAGAGTAGCATCTGACGTCTCTATGGATTTTAGATGTTGTTTCATCTCTGTTCTTTTGAGTATTGTAATCTTCAATTATGTTGGAATGTTATATTTTTCTATGGACGTATTTATTTGTATTGTGGAACTTGGTTGTATTTTGTTTCTAGTTTGTGGAAGTTAAATGGATTTGTTGTATCAGACTATTTTGCATTTGGATCGTATCCACTTGAGCAGTATTCGAAATTGTTGCGTTTGTCTAACATGATGGTTTTTGCTTAAGTTACGAATACTTCATGCCGAATTTTTGTTAGATTTTTCAGACTTGGTGTATATTTCAGTTTTAAATCATTTATCTCTATGCTGTTAATTTAATACAACATCCGTTAACACCTGCTTAATTAGGCAGGTTGTTACAGTATATTAGTACTAAATTATGTCTAAAACTTACAGAGAAAATATGACACTGATAGAGGACAAAACACTTTGTCGATCATATATACAAGTGAGCATTGGTTTGATCAACGATGCAAATCAAAAGGCCGATAGATTATGGGAAGTCGTCTCCTTAATATGCCACCAACAACCTGGTATTCTTGTTGCAAGAACCCAATCATCTCTTCAGTCGCAATATTAACACATTAGTTCTTCAATTGTTGTTTTTGTGGCTAAGTTATCAGATGCAATGAAGAATCACAGAAGCGGCATAAACAAAGTTAATTGGTGTAATTTTCGTAAAGCAAATTGATTTGTTTAATATTTTTAGTTTTAAATAATTAATAACAAAAATTTTTTGGAATAATTTGTCCTGGTCAAAGAAGTTTGAGATGCTTACTTGATCGAGCAAAAAAAATATTTTTTTATAATGGTTATCAAATTATAAAAGACTACAAAAGGTTCGACCTGAGTACAATATCGTTAAACTGACAACATTCTCATCATGGTCCAAGTAATAGCAGTAGTTCATCTATTAACATTGGTGTCTCTTCCCCTATTGACATTGAAAGGCCTAGCGGAAGTAGGCATACAGGGCGAAATGAAGCTAAATTACAAGAAAAAAAAAGATAAAGAAAAAAGTTTATTAGTGCAAAATGTATCACTTCAAAGAGCAGAGGGAAAGTCTGAACTTTACAAAAAGAATTCTTCTACAAATTATGAACACCTTCACATAATGCATGACCAAATGGAGCATTTAGCAAAATAAAAAAGCGCAAAGAGTAAATGTGATAGCGCCAAGAACAGAGAAAAGATGCTGCGAATGAAGCAACATTAATGAGTATGGATTTGTCAGGCAAGACAACTCAACAACTAAAGCTCTACTGGATTCAAAATTTGCTCAACAAGAAACGTCAAAAACAGCAAAGAACACAAAACTTCTCTATTTTTTTTGTAATATTAAGTTCGTCTGTTATTTTATTTCATGCTTTCCAAAGTTAAGTAAATTAAGTAAATTGTTTTACTTCAAGTTTAATTTTTATTTTATTCAATTGATTGTACCGTATTTTTCTAATAGTTTTAATTTTATTTTTTAATATTTATATTTTATAGAAATAAGTACAACTTTTATATAGATTTATTTAGTAAATTTAGAATAAAATTCATTTAATAATATAACAAACACAATTAATTAAAAAAAATACATGCATAATAAAAAAACATATGATATTTATATAAAGGAAATTTAATGCATAAAATAAAATAATAAAAACTAACAACATTTAAAATAAGGAAATTAAGAAGCTGCATGTAACGTTAAGGTGTGTTATACCAAATCAGGATGCAAACGATTGTGCATGTTGATATTAGTCATCTTTGCTCACCGTCTAATGTAATTACTAAACACGATTGTTGGATTCTTATGCAATTATAGCAGTTCTATAAGTTGATCATACTCACATGATCAGTTCACACGCCATTCGTCTTTAACAACCATGTTGTGCAATATTATACATGATTATATGATAGTGCTAAATGCAACCTCATTCCATAATCTCCCTGGTTAATATATGATTGCAAACTTCCCCAGAAGAATACCAAAAGCGTGTTCCACATCATTTCTTATGATTTCTTATGCTATAGAAAACACCCCATCATTCTCTGTATTCAGATTCTTCATACTTTTCATAATTGTTGCATAACACGGGTAAATACCGTCAACTAAATAATATCATATATTGTAATGGTTTTCGCTAATCTCATAGTTTATTGGTGGAGTTCTGCTATGTAATAGATGTTCGAATACGTCAGATCTTGCCAATACGTCCATATCGTTATTAACACATGGCATGCCAAAATATGACTTCCATATCCATGTATCATACAATACTACGGCTTTGAAGATTATTGTAAAAGTTTTTCGTGACCTCGGTACGCCCTTTGCCAGGCAACTGGACAATTTTTTCATTGCCAATGCATACAATCAATACTTCCTAGCATTCCCCGAAAACCTTTAACTGTATTTTTTACAGATACTTTCTCCACATTTATTGAGGTCAGGGACTTGAGGCACTCATTACTAAATATTTATGCAATGGTGTGGCAAAAATGCTTCAATGCATTAATTATAGTAGAATCACCTATGGCAATATATTCTCCCCATATGTCAGCGCATGCTCTATAACAAATATGGCATAGAGCTGCTATTATTCTTTGGTGCGGGCTTAGCCGCAAACGATGAACAACGTCATCTATTTGGACAAAGTAATTGCCATAGTTGTATATAACTTCTAAAATGCGGCTAAAAAGAGGTAGATGCATGCAAAATCTGCGACGAAAGTCATTGTCCGAATAAGTTGGGTTTTTAGCAAAGTATTCATCCCACAACGTAGCATGAGAAGCTTCTCTTTTGTAGAATTTTGTTATTTTTCACAGTAATTTCCTTTCTTTCAAAAGCATAATGTTTATAATTTTTGATTTTCATTGTATACAATAGCAACATCTTCATCTTTCATATTTGGAAGGTTCCCATCATTTAGGTTAGAACCATAATTTCACCTTCGACGTCAAATGAACGATAAGTGCATTTTTTGGCGATTATATATGATGATCGAAAATATATTTTGAATATTTGTGTTGTGAGGAATGGGCCTAAGAAACCAAAAATTTATAATGGAAATTAATAATTGGGGATAAAAGATAAAGGATAATGTAATCTCAAAAAGTATGTATGAGTAGATAATAAAATTTGATAAAATTTATAATAAGAGAGGAAAAGAAAATATTATAAAATCTAAAATAATATCAGGGAATTTGAGAAAAGTACAAGGGGATGAATATTTGTGTTGTGATAAGTGGGCCTTAGAAATCATCAATTTATAAAAGAAATTGATAATTGGGGATAAAGATAAAGGCTAATACAAAGCATATATGAGTATATATAAGAGAATCTGATAAAATTTATAATAAGAGAAGGTAAGAAAATATTATAAAATCTAAGAAAGGATAAGGGAACCTACGAAAAGTACAATAGGATAAGTGTAGTAATATAGGATAAGAAAATTTCATTATGTATAAAGGTCTTATTAGAAAATATCCTTAAGAAAAGTTTAAAAGGTCTTGTACGAGAACTCAGTGCCTTTGTCACCATGTACTTGAGCTCGGCGTGTTCCTCTTGCAGGATAGACAAATTTGATCGTTTAGCGTTAAAGTAGTAAAAAAATTACATAAACTACAATTGAATAAAATACAATTGACAAAACAAGGTTGTACCACTTCTTCTGTAATTTTGGTAGTTTATTTGGCGAAATCCATGGCATAATCTACGGGATAGTTTCCCAATTGCTTATTATCATTAGGAAAATGCCTAATCCTCTCTATGTAATGGCAGTAAAATTTTGCAATATTTGGTTCAACCTTTGCCCAAAGTAGATCAAGTGCATAAGGGGTGACAACCCTATTTTTCCATAAGGAGCTATGGGTTTTTTTTATGTTCTAGATTAAAAATTGCAGCCCATCATTGAGAACTCTTACGAGTCCTTTTTTTTTTCAAGCGTTGCAAAGCTGAATTTTGTCCATCATTGAAAACCCTTCATTGTATGCGGCTAAGTTATTATTTGAGGTATAAGAAGATATTATTATTAAAAGTGAGAGAAAAAGGTGTAGATTAAAATACTATGGGAGATGGTGATTATATAATATATAAGTACAAGTGGATAAAAAAATATAAGATATAGGACAAAAAAAATGTAAGACATAGGATAAGAAAATGTAAGATGAGATAAGAAAATCTAAAATAAGATAAAAAAATATTGTAAAAGTGACTGCCCATACAAAGACTACTCATTCAACTTTTATATCATTTTCATGCGAATGGATAGTTCAAAATAATATTAAAAAAAATGTTATTTTGTAATATTCTATAAATTATAGCTTTTTACACACAAGGTAAATCAAATAAAAAGGGCTTCTGGAAGTTCCCTTTCTATTCGACGTAGTCTTTTTCCATTTAGTACCAAAATATCCCCGAAACAACAATTTGAATTTTGCAATGCTTGGAACGAGGTGACCCATTATGAAAGATGATGCAAATGGGATAATCCTCAAACTTGGGTGCAATTTGCAGATCGTTTCAATTCGTCATCAACTGCGACGAGATCAATAACACCATAAGAAATTAAGTGTATTTGGTTGAAGATAGAAAATTCTATAAGAAAATTTGAGGCCTATTATCATGAAGTGAAAATTTATTCATCATTTGCAGAAGATTTTGATCCAGTAGCGTTAAAAAAATATTTGTCTTTTAATTTTTAGCAAACTCTAGTAGTACAAGGTTTAACTAATTATTTACATCCAATGAATTTTTTTATGTAGTGCAACAATGCGAAGATGCTCTACTGGGAGAATGAGGACAAGAGGTTCCCCTATCATTCTTGTTGGTTATTCCTAAATAATTATTAATTTAAGAATACATGTGATTGAAGTACCATTGCCAAGAAATTATCTTAAAAAGTTAATGTCATATTAGGCTTTATTTTTCTTGGAATGTACTTTTATATTTAAAAATCATTTGTATTGGATCCTTATTTATTTTATTAATAATGGAATAAGGGGTAATTGAAATAACAAATATTTTGAATAAGATAATATATTAAGAAGTTATAAATAACAAGTAAATAATGATCAACACGATGACGTTTATACAACATAATATCTTATTTCATTATGTCGTCTTGCGCTTGCCATGATGACGATTGTGTAAGATATTGAAATGTGGGATATTGATAATTAAATTTAGTTCCACTTCCACTACCACTATCAGGGTCCATGGTAAGCCGGTAACCGGTGTCTCATAATAAAGTAATCTCTTCATATTTCTCCTTCAACTGTTGTGCCATGCTATTGCTATATGCTAGTAATTGTGTACATAATTGATTTGTACAATTCGTAGCATTGATGTGCATATCACGCCGACTTTCCCTTGACAATGTACATGCAGGTGGTGCATCTATATGTGTTCAACATTCGAACCACAATATAATATAACTCCAATTTAAAGGCGGAGGTGTGATGAAGAGGGACCTTACGTATTGTATACTTGTCATTGTAATTAATGTGGGTTACATGACAATTCAACATTATCTCCCACCAAAGAAGCGTAACCAATAACATCAATATTAACACTACGAGTAAACGGCGCTAAAGCAAGACCTTTAGATATGGATGCCCAATACTTATTATATTCATCCAATGAATAAACTCGCAAAAAAGTGTACATGTAGGCCATCTAACTCTTTAATACTCAAAGAATACATCATAAGGAATTTTTGAAAGGGGCATTGGTAGATCAGTTGGAATTGGATAACTACCAAACATTTGCTTATAACACCGCTCAACTAAGTAATAATTGCCGCTAGTTTGTGGGTTGAGTAAAATAAACCATGATTTTGATATAGAAAAGGAAAGATCGTTGATTGGGTAATTCTTGTAATCGAATTGGTGTATGGGTGTCATATAATCGAATGCATAAGTCGCATCTCCAATTATTAATTAGCAATTTCTAAGTTGAACCGGACCAAGTTTTTGGCTCATTCAATGTGATTCACCTTTACCCAATGGTGGATGCCATGGAACGTGTCTTCGAGTTATTTTACAAGAAGTGGGCATGCAACTGTGATATACTCATACAAGAAGAATTGGAGTAAATAAAAATTATCACAATTTAGTAAAATTGAATTAAAAAATAGCATTATGCAATTTAATTGCTATGTTCAAATACAAAATCCGCACCTCTATAAGCTGTCACATGCAATTTAAGCTTTTAATCTTTTTTCTACATACACATCAAGCGAATAATAAATCCTTGATAATATTGTTGATCCCCAATTAAATTTTGCCAATAAGATTCATATCAGTAAGATATCTAAGCCATTATATCTGGCAATTGTTTGATGCATTTCGGAAAATTATGTATCTAATTACACAGAAGCAGAATGCTCTTGCAATTTATACGGGTTTGAGGATTTTCAATATAGCATCATCTTGTAAGTAGTTGGAGATAACAGACCTATAAATGTATCATTTCTTTATATGGGCATTAAGACGAGGAAACAATTCGAGAACTCTTGATTGATCATTATACCCCTTATCGGAATATGGTAGTGATAGTAAATAATATAAAAATATTTAAAAAGTAATCTCATAAATATAAAGTTCGTTAAGCTGTAAGGATTTTTTTTTAAATATGTGTATCTGTTAACATCATGAAGTAAAGAGGTGTGATACCTATATCACACTTACGGAATTAAAACGCGTGCATAGTATTCCACAAACAAAAAATTACAAGCTTCAAAAATAGATAAATTGGAATTTGGCATTTAATGTCTAAATATGCCATATCACCCAGTGTTGTTGATAATAAATTTAACTTTCACATTTAATGATATTTTTCAATAAATTAAATTTGTGGTATGCCAAATAGAACGTATACCGAATGAAGATTCATATGAAATATCCGTATTATTTTCATATATTTTTGGGTATTGGCCGGAAGTTGTTTCAATTTTAGGTTGAGTACGGGATTGGACTGATCTTTGCCATGAAGTACTTGGTCTTAGTGATTCAATTGTATCATCATTTCCTTGGGAAGATTAGGTGGTGTATTGTTTCCTATTATAAAAGGAAAAAAATAAAGTGTGTTAGCTATTTGTGTTAGCTATTTCGATAAATAAACAGATTTATATTTAGTCTAAATATATAATCAAAAAATAAATAGAAAATATAACCAAAATTAACATACATCTAGAATGTTTAGAAATTTTTTAAAAGGTATGGGTTATCTATTTAACCTTTTTGAAATCTAAATTGAAGTTTTTTTTAAACGTAATTGATTTATGAAATTGGTATAATTTTTATACATACCTTTTTTTTAACAAATTTATATATAAAAAACAATGGTTTATTCTTAACTTTTGGATTCTAAAGTGAATGTTTTTCTAATTTCAAATTAGTAAATTTTTGTATAAATTTTGTAAACAAAATCTAACATACATTTGATGCTTAAAAATAATATTTAACTAAAAAAACAGTGGGTTATTTAATTGAAAAAACAGTGGGTTAATTCGAATTATTTCCTTTTACTCATTTT
Organism: Lonicera japonica; assembly: GCA_021464415.1. Taxonomy (NCBI): domain Eukaryota; kingdom Viridiplantae; phylum Streptophyta; class Magnoliopsida; order Dipsacales; family Caprifoliaceae; genus Lonicera; species Lonicera japonica. Next base: position 26,282,814 of record CM038464.1, read on the forward strand.
TTAATACATTTTGTATAATAACAAATATAAATAAACATGCAGTTTAATGTAAAATAAATTAATAAAAATAAAGTCTATAATCACAACAAATATATGTTTTATCTATAAAAAATTACAAATTGCCAAAAAAAATGCATGAAAAATTACATAAATAGATAACAAGATACAAACATTCATATAAATATTAAATAAATTTATACTGAATTTCACATACAATAAAAAATAGATATATTAAATTAAAATTGTACCTTTAATTTGCAATCTCCAAATTTGAATCGTCTATTTCAATTTTTTTTTTTTCTTTTTGCTGACTGATGAGCTTATTTTGTGTTGAAGGGGGGTGTGAAATGAGAAAGTTAATAAATGGTAGGGTTAAATAGGGGGGATTGTTAAGTTGGAATATAGCTGTTTGTGACCGTTAGAGCTACAGTGACAGAACCATGGCTGATGCACGGTGCATCGTTTATGGGATTAAATCGCAGTCGATGAACAATGTATGGTATGTGACCTTTCTACCATGGCCGATCTTCTCTCCATCAACTATGTGTTTTTTTTCCCTTTTTCCACTCCCTTTCCGGTGGATAATATGTAGGAATGGTATGTTAAATATACCAATTTAGCATACCGTTCTAACACTTCTGGTGGAGATGGGCTGAGAACAAAATGAGTCTATTACTATCAAAAACAATTGTTGCTTTACAGGTATGACATTATTTTTACATTTTTTTTTGCCTATTCAATTATTCGTTTTAAAATGAAAACATTCCTCTAACAAGGTTTGGGTATTTAACCTCCAAGTTAAAATAACCAAAGATCTTACAATTGTGCAACAATTTCAATAATAACTTATTTTTTGTTTTTAAATAGATGACACACATGCACACACATCTTTTGTGCAACACGGCCCAGTGCCTATAAAAGTGAGAGTAGGATTTTTATGTAGTAGATTTTGTAACTCATTATTTGTGCATTATATGCAATGTTTTATTGATTATTTAATAGTTAGACCGGAATGGGACGATATTACATTAATTTATTTAATACATGTTTAATAGCATCACGTACGTAACAAGTATACAATAATTTAATACATAAAGTATATATAATTGTTCAGGAACTCAAGCCTACTAAAGAATAATTGTAATTATTTACTATCATTAGAAATGTTGGAAGATGATATTGAAATCAATATCCATAATATATTATAAACACAAGACTCATTTCAACCATCATTGAAAATGTATCAAATTTTGAAATGTTTATTTGATTCATGAGTTCTTTTTTTTCCATAAAAAAATTATTAGTAATTTTAACAATGAAAATTAATCTACCAATTTTGAACAATAACATTTATATTTAGTTATTAAATTATCTTTTACTCTTGTTAAATATCTTGATATAGATTTTATATATAAAAAATTACACTAGACACAGACTTTCGTGCGTGTAAAAATATATATATGAGTAACATAGCATCAGTTGTACGAACGGACTAAAAGTAATATCTACAGCCTAGAAAAGGGAGGTTGGCTGAATGATAAATCCACCTAAAAAAGAAAAAATCTAAAGAGAAGGAAAAGTAGGAAAGGGCCAAACTTTTTGGTGGAAGAGTGTCTGTGGGCCCTCCTAATTAAAACACCACCACCACCACCACCACCAGCACCTTTTTGCACTTTATCCCTCCCTCCTCCACTTCCTTCTCTTCTCACTTCCGCATCTTCATCTCCCCCTCATTTTGTTTAGCCTCCCCTGTTACTACAATAATATCCTTCCACCCGCCATTTTCACATTCAAAGAAAGGAAAATTCTGGTAATTATTTCCATCTTTCTCTTTACCACAAATTTATTTCGTCTTTTTTTTTTTGTGTGTTTTTTGTCTGTCCATTCAATTCAATTGTTGTTGGATCTGGAACTATAATTTACAACTATCAATAACATCAGCTTGGGGTTCTTGTTCATAATCTTCTAAACAAAAACATCTAGCTTTGGCTCGCGAGATGAATTGTATGGAGAATAGCATCATTCAACTCTTCCCCTGATCTATTTTTATTTATTTTAGGTTGGACCCACCTCTGCAAGCACTTTTCTTGCCCTTTTGGGATTCACAATCTTACTTTGTTTTAATACCCAAAAGCAAGAAAGAGAAAAGTACTTATAGTATCCTACAAGTTGGGTACCAATAGATTCTTGAAAATGGAATTTCTTTATTTATTGGACTTATGTTCTTCTCTTAGTTGCTGTGGATACTTATGTTCCCTTTCCTGGCTTTTTATTCCCCCATATCTTTTTTTTCCAGCCACTGTCAACTGTCATGATCTCTACATGATAGGGTTGCCTTCTAAAACTGAAATTGAAATAGGTATTTTTGCTGAATAGTTCGTTCTGCCCCAATATTAAACTGAACCTCATATATCTTGTTTTTGCTCTTCTTGATTGGAAGTTTGATTTTCTTTTGTTAGTTTATAGGAATTCTTAAGCTTCTACTTCTGCAGGACTGGAGGTGTGCTATATGTTAATAAATCATCTTATATGTATAATTAATCATAACACTATTTCCCCCCTCCTCCCTTCCTCGTATTGTAGCTTTACAAATTATTAAGAGTGAAAAGTTGCTGTTTTCCTATCCATACAGTCATTTACCTGAACATATTCACTTACGAACAAAGATACTTTTGTAGATACAATTTTGCACTTTTCGTATTCCTGATCTTTAATATGTCTATTTGAAGCTTGTAGGTTCTGTAGCCATCCTGTGAGGTTACTAGGTTCTTGAATTATATTTGTGCTACGAGATTCGGAAGTTGTAAAGCTTATAGACGATTCCAAATTTTGGGTTTGGTGGCTGTGGTCAAATCTCAGGGTTTGCAGCAAATGGGTCACCTTTGTGATTTCTGCGGGGAGCAAAGATCGATGATATATTGCCGGTCAGATGCTGCTTGCTTATGTTTGTCATGTGATCGGATCGTGCATTCGGCAAATGCTCTGTCCAAGCGTCACTCAAGGACCTTGGTGTGTGAGAGATGCAATTCTCAGCCTGCAATAGTTCGGTGTGTTGAAGAGAAGATATCCCTTTGTCAAAACTGTGATTGGAGCGGGCATGCTACTTCGAATTCAGGAGGACACCAGAGGCAAACAATTAATTGTTATTCGGGTTGTCCTTCTTCAGCAGAGCTTTCCAGGGTCTGGTTGTTTTTTCCTTCTATTTCTATGGACGATTCTTCTGCTACTTGCGAGCAGGGATTTGGTTCAATGAGTCTGACAGACCACGGTGGTACTAAATGTGAAACTCGAATAGATAGCAGCACTACAGATGTAGCCACACCAGGTAGAAATAAAACATGCAGCGTGCAAAATAAGGATACAAGCAGCATCTTGTCGGCACCCTTTTCGGTACCTGTTACAGATCCTGCAGCCGTTATTTCTGACCGGCCCCCTCCTGGTTCCATGAATTCACTCGCTGTCAAGGTAGAGTTGAGATTTTAAATACTGGTGTATAAGAATCTTCAAATTTTATTATTCCTTTGAGCATGATAGATGCATGTTATGTAGGCTTCAATATCAGTTTACCAACAGCTTTCTTCTGAAAGTCACCAATACGAAGGGGGGATGGGTCCATTTCTCAACTGTTTTTTCACACAAGTTTTTTGCTCATTCTAATACTTTTTCGATGGTCACATCATATGTTAGATGATAGATTTCTCATTTTATTTTATTAAACTTAATTTCGTCAGTTTTAGGGGGTTTACTTAAAATTTCACAGTTAGGCACCTACCCACATCACAGCTATGCATGCCAATTATCACTAAAGCTTGCACTATGGTTTTTAGGATAAATAACAACTGTTGCTGTCATATCACTTATTCTCAGTCTAGTCTTGTTTGATTACAGTACAGAAGGTTACAATTCTTTGCTATTAATATAAAATCATCAGCATAATGCAAACTCATTTTTTATGATCAGACTTAGCTGCTTCATGTGATAAGTGCTTAACTCGTAGTGGAGCAGGACACTTTTAATGTGATAAGTGCTTATGCACCTCAAGTCGGGTGTGAAGAACACCTCAAGATAAAATTTTGGGAGGACTTAGAAGGCTTGATCCAGGATATACCACTTAGAGAAAAGATTTTCCTAGGAGGGGATCTGAATGGGCACGTAGGGAGCTCTTCTGAAAACTATAGGGGGGTGCATGGAGGTTATGGCATTGGGGTGGTAAATACCGAGGGAAAATCTATCCTTGATTTCTCGTCTGCTTATGATCTTATGGTTGCCAATACATGTTTTAAGAAGCGGGAGGAGCACCTCATCACATACAAGAGTGGGGCAGCATGCTCGCAGATCGATTTCTTCCTCCTTAGGAAAGGAGATCGAAAGAGTTGTATGGACTGTAAAGTCATACCTGGAGAGAGCTTGACTACCCAACATAGAGTCCTGGTGATGGATATACGAGTTAAGGGGAAAGTGAAGAGAAGGGGCCAAGGTAAGGTTTCAAGGATTAGATGGTGGCATTTGAAGGGTGAAAAACAAAGGATCTTTCAACACAAGGTGCTGGAGGGAGGGTTTTGGGAGGCAAACGGAAGCGCAAATGATATGTGGGACAAGGCGGCCGAGGGGATCAGGAAGATAGCTAAAGAGACGTTGGGTGAATCAAGAGGGTGTGGACCTAGGGATAAAGAATCTTGGTGGTGGGATGATAGTGTACAAGATAAAGTTAAGGTAAAAAGGAAATGCTTTAAAGCTTGGTCTCTATGTAAGAATGCGGAAAATTGGGAATCTTACAAAGAAGCAAAGAAAGAGACTAAGAAGGCGGTGAGTGAGTCGAGGACTAAAGCTTTTGATGGATTATACCAATCTTTAGGCACCAAAGCTGGGGAAAAAGCTATTTACCGACTTGCTAAAGGTCGAGAAAGGAAGACAAAAGACTTGGATCAAGTGAGATGCATTAAGGACGAAGAAGGTAATGTCTTGGTTAAAGAACAAGACATACAAGAGAGATGGAAGAACTATTTTCACAAATTATTTAATGAAGGTTACGAGATTTTAGCATGCGGAGATGAGCTGAACATGCGAGAGGATGACCAAAATTTCACCTTTTATCGCAGAATTCAAGAAAAGGAAGTGAAAGAAGCATTGATACGAATGGATAGTGGTAAAGCAGTTGGGCCAGATAGTATACCTATTGAGGTTTGGAAGGGTCTAGGTGATAAAGGCATTGGTTGGCTCACAAGGTTTTTCAACAAGATATTGAGGTCAAAGAAGATGCCGGAAGAATGGAGGAGAAGCACCCTAATCCCGATTTATAAGAATAAAGGGGATATACAAAATTGCGCCAATTACAGGGGGATTAAACTCATGAGTCATACTATGAAGTTATGGGAAAGGGTGATTGAGCGGAGACTAAGAAAAGAAACCAGCATTTTAGATAATCAATTTGGTTTTATGCCCGGAAGGTCGACCATGGAAGCAATTTACTTGTTGCGGCGTTTGATGGAGCAATATCGGAGGGATCAAAAGGACCTACACATGGTTTTCATTGACTTGGAGAAGGCGTACGATAGGGTACCCAGAGAGATTTTGTGGAAAGCCCTAGAGAAGAAAGGGGTTAGGATTGCCTATATTCGTGTTATCAAGGACATGTATGAAGGAGCTATGACTAGTGTGAGAACACATAGTGGGTCCACAGAAGATTTTCCTATAACTATAGGACTACACCAAGGGTCAGCTTTGAGCCCTTATCTGTTTACCTTGGTCTTGGATGTACTCACGGAACACATTCAAGAGCCAGCACCGCGATGTATGCTGTTTGCAGATGATATTGTCCTAGTGGGTGAGTCCAGAGAAGAGCTAAATGGGAAGGTGGAAACTTGGAGACAAAATTTAGAAGCGCATGGCTTTCGTTTAAGCAGAAGTAAGACAGAATACATGGAGTGCAAGTTCAATAAAAGGCGGAGCACTACTAACTTAGAGGTAAAAGTTGGGGATAATGTCATACCACAAGTCACTCGGTTTAAGTATCTTGGATCCATTATACAAGAAGATGAGGAGATAGAGGGAGATGTAAATCACCGGATTCAAGCAGGATGGTTGAAATGGAGGAAAGCTTCGGGTGTGTTATGTGATAAAAAGGTACCACTCAAGTTAAAAGGAAAATTCTATCGTACCGCGGTTAGACCAGCAATGTTGTATGGGACTGAGTGTTGGGCGGTCAAAAGCCAACACGAGAATAAACTAAGTGTAGCTGAGATGAGAATGTTGAGATGGATGAGTGGCAAGACTAGGAAAGATAAGATCAGGAATGTTACCATCAGAGAGGGAGTTGGGGTGGCACCTATTACAGAAAAGATGGTTGAATCTCGACTTAGATGGTTTGGGCATGTATGGAGGAGACCTGCAGATGCCATGGTTAGGAGAGTTGATCATATGGAGGGAAGCCTAGTTGTTAGAGGCAGAGGAAGACCTAGAAAAACTATAGGTGAAACTATTAAGAAGGATTTAGAGGCGAATGGTTTCACTAGAGATATGATTCACGACAGACCACTATGGCGTCGTTTGATCCATGTAGCCGACCCCACCTAGTGGGATAAAGGCTTGTTGTTGTTGTTGTTGTAGACTTAGCTGCTTCATCACTTATATTTTGCTGTTCTGTTTTTAACGGCATGCTGGTCTGGAAAAGATTCCTGCTGCATAAAAGGTCTAAATGTTTTATGGAACAGTTCCGACAGGCTTTTCACCATTTCCACATGTTTTCTTGGATACAATAGTAGCTCCTTCGATTAGATGGTTCATTCACTTGAATATTACAGCATATTTTGGCACTAAGGCAATCTATAGAGCATTATTCGTGTTTGTTTTCCCCGTTCTAGGTATTCTTGTATTTAGCGAACGAGATGTATATATACACATCTATTTTTTTCTTAACTCATCGTATAATAGGTCCAACTACCCTGCATTTGTGCTACTTTTGGCCGTTGTTGTTGGTTGACTGGAAGCCTTCGACCAAGAAGGTAATTTCTCCCCTTACGGTCGTACCTGAACTATTGCTTGATTAGTTGATTTCGGTTTCAGGGAGATGACTCAGGTTCAATATATATTAGTTGCTTTATGTAATATCTTCTGAATTGTGTGGTACTTATGTTTGCCATACTATTATTTCTCAAGTTGGGAAATTTTTTCAATGATTCATGAAGTCTTTTAGTCTCATTTTGAATACCTGTATTTGGAACTACTTATTTCTTGATTTGCCATGGAATCATTTTTCTAACTAATATGTATTGGGGAATACAAAAATAGCGTGTACCCTGGTGTTGGTGGATATGCCGATATGGTACACATCATATGTTGCAATAATAATAAAAAATGCATGCATTGTGTACCACTTATAGGAAATTTAAAATGGACAGTAAGTTGCGCAGATTGATGCTTCACTTAAGTATATGTAAATGAAAGAATATAATTAGCTATATTATTTGTTCCAAACGTTTTCATATTTGTGGCTGCATGTTTCGCGTCTTGAAATGCGTGCACTTATTCATATGCTTGATGGATGTCTGACTTTGATGGTAAACAATTTCTTTTTCAATTCAATAATTATGCAGCCATTCTGTTCTGGAACAAAAAAAGGTCATGGACTTGGCGATGATGATGATTTCTACAAAGACTTCAGTATGGATGATATGGATTTGAGTATGGAGAACTATGAAGAACTATTTGGTGTGTCTCAATACCAATCCCAACAGTTCTTTGAGAATGGTGGCATGGATAGCTTGTTTGGAATAGGGAAAGTTCCTGGTGCTACAGGCACCCGGGCTAAATACACAGCTGAGGTAACTTCATTTGATCTTCTGTTCTCCTTAACTTGGGCTTGCTTGTTTCTATCTTCTTTACTTCCTTTACTCCACCTTCGAAATTGTTATTTAGAGTAAAAGTTGTTTATCATATTGTTGTAACATTGCTGTCATTATGTTCCATATATAAGCTGGTATTTGGTGCAAAATAAAATAAAAAAAATGCTTATTAAGGATGTCAAATTGATGTTTCCTTTGTCAGGGATATAAAGAAATGCATCCGGCATGCAGCAATCCGGCATCTGTGGATTCGATGATAAGCTGTAGAACGGATCCAAATCTTTGTTTTTCAAACCAAGAACTATCATTTTCTGGAGTGAGCGTGACCGGTGAGAGTAGTAACGGAGATCATCAACAGGATTGTGAGGTATCTCCAATGCTATTAGTGGGTGAACCTCCTCCTCCATGGCATAATACCCCCTGTCCTCCAGATGGTCAGTTGCTGCCATCATGTAGCAGGGATAGTGCTGTCTTGCGTTACAGGGAAAAGAAGAAGGCACGCAAGTGAGTTTATAAACCTAATTAAAACAACTCATTACATAATGAAATCATAATATGATATGTTTGTTGAATGTTGATGGAACCTGCAGCAAGCATGCACTTCGTTAGCATTGACATATTTGGCGATTTTGGGTAGAAATTAGACTTGCAACACCTTATTTTCATTCTTTTACATAATTTGCTACTTTATGGAGTCAGACTTGCTAATGCTTAAGGTTTCGTCACTAATGTAATTGCTTCTTTTGCATGTTATAGAATTTCATAAGGTAAGTTTTGTGTAACACACATGTGAACATAAGCAGGTTTGATAAGAAGATAAGGTATGCTTCACGCAAGGCAAGGGCGGATGTGAGGAAACGTGTGAAGGGGCGTTTTGTGAAGGCAGGCGATGCTTATGATTATGACCCATTGTGCGAGACAAGAAGCTACTGATCATTGAAATTAAACAAGCAAGAAGAATGTTAGCTATATGACAATCCTTTTTGGTATTAATCCCTCAAACAGAAGGAAGATACGGTGGGTGGAGGAGGAGACTGGGAGTTGTTCGATGAAATCCAATGAGGATATGGATCTAAAGGTGGAGCCAGATGGAATGATTGCTTGTTCGGTAAGGAGGGAGGGCAGGGAATTTCATTTCCCCCTTTGGTAATTCTGTTCCTATCTGCCCTCGTTCTCTCTCTATATAACTATCCTCTTCTTGGGAAATGTAATACAAAATGTCATGTAAACTTAGGAACAGGATTAATCATGGATATGATTGAGAGGAGAAGCAGACAACGTTTTATGATTTGTGTATGCAAGGTAAATACTAGTAGTCCCCACATAAAGTTTATGCGGTACAAATATATATATATATATATATATGTAATTTGGAAAAAGTTGTGTTTTGCTTTGGTTTCTTGATTGTACTACTAGTGCATGCCTACATTTTTAACGATCTCATCATCTGCAACTGCAAATATATCTAATTTGGAAAAGTGGTAAAACGTTTGAATTATGACAAGGTTAACATAATTTGGTGCTTTCCTTCTGATAACGTCTATCTGCTTCAATCGCCCCAAAACGTTTCTCTATCATCACAGCCAGGGTCATCCGTATCACTTCCAGAGTCGGGTTGAGCGTATTTTTCATATTTTATTGCCTTGGACTTGTCATTTGCTTTTTAGAATTATAGCAATATTTCATTCCTATAATTACTTATTCGTTGAGAAAATAACCGACGGGAGGGGCTGATTTGCGGATGAGGAATTAGCATACTGACTCGCTTTCATCCTTCCCGCTCGTAGTTCAAGGGTTAAGTAAACAAGTTATTTTAACATAATCAATAGTCAAGAATACAACTCATTTTTTATTAAGCACCGTTTGATTACAATATGAAAAATGATAAGAAAAACACTTGATTTGTGTGAGAAGTTAGAAAATAAGTTGAGACATGTGATGAGATCTTTTTTATCCTACGTTTATTTTTATGAGTAAATATTTGTCTTCCATCATTTATTATTTTTGTATAGAAATTTTTTCTTTCTCAACCCTAAAGAAAGTTTTTTCATGGAAAAACTCAAAAAGTAAGAATACGTCATCACATACATCAACTTATTTTCAAATTTCTCATAAAAATCATATATTTTTATTATCATTCTCGGTATTGTTATCAAACGGACCTTAGATACAATATATTGATTATTATTATTATTATAATTATATATAAAAGTACGAATAATTTAAGTGTTTTTTCCTTTTTTTTGTGAAGACAAATATGTCCCTTGATTTTAAACAAAAGATTTTAAAATTTACATTAAATAAAATAGTATAACTCCATATATTTTAATATTAGTATTAGTTTTTCAAATAAATTCAATCTCTACTTTATTTTGCTAAAATAATTAAAAATATATATTTTAAACTAGATTTACATCAAATAAAATAATATAAATTCAATTGTGTAACTCTATATGTTTTTCAATTAGTATTATTATTCCAAATAAATTCAGACTCTACTTTATTGGCTAAAATAATTAAACAATTTAGAGTTTGTGTTGAATTAGGTGTTTTATATAAAATTTCTATATAACTTCATAACAAACTTTCCAAGAAGGAGGTTATGTATATTAAATTCCATTTTGCTTGATGAATTTTACATTTGATACTATATTTTGTTTATATGTTATTATTTTTATTTCATACTAACAGTGGCGTATCCAGGAATTTTGTGTGGGGTGAGCGAAGTCAACATTGACGACTAGTCAATGTTGACTAGTCATGGTTGGCTGAATTAATTGTATGCGACATAAATATAATATATATATATATATATATATGAAGACAATAAACAAAATACACGAATTCAAAAAAGATTCATTTCTTCATTTCATCAAAAGATTAGCATCATGTACATATGTCATTAATCTATGAGATTTCACTTGTAAGTTCTATACAACTGTTGACATATCAAAAACCCAAAAAAGTTCACTTCTTAATTACAATGAAAGAGTCTCTATACTTGTCCTCGACGAGTCTTCATCTTTTAAAACCGTTCAATAATCAAATCATCAGAGACACTATTAAAAATATCTCTTTCGATGTACGTAACCAAGCAATCATTTAACCATTGATCTTCCATTCGGTTGCATAGTCTACTCTTTATAATATGCATAGCAGAAAATGCCCTTTCAACTGTGGCAGTTGCAACTGGTAAAATTAGTGCCAATTTGATAAGAAAATAAACTAAAGGGTAAACAATATTCCTTTTGGTTTCAACCATCTTCCTAGCAAGGTCACTGATTCCTTTTGTCTCTCTACTGACTTTACTGGACAATGGAAGAAATTAGGAAGATAAGTACAGAACCCACGTCTCTCAATGTTCTCTTTCTCTCTCTACTGACTCTACATGACAGGAAATTAGGAAGAGAAGTACACAGCCCCATGTCCCTCACTGTTCTCTTTCTCTCTCTACAAAACAATAAAAAAAATGAGTGGTCAAATTATTTTTAAGTGGGTGGTCAAAAAATCACACCTATATAAAAATGTATAGATTTTATAAAAGTGAAGGTGGTCAACTACCCACCCTCACTTGAACGTATATCCGCCGCTGCATACTAACTATTTAATTTTTAGTATATTTATATATATATTAATTAGTGGACTTAATGACTTTTGTCAGTAACTAAAATTACGCGCGACGCACGTGTACAAAAAATAGTGTTTTAAAATAGAAATAAAACTATCAATTTGTGGCATCTCAAAAAATAAAGTGAAGCTTCTTTTGAGATGGACTATGGTGATGATTGTAATAAAGATGAATGAAGGTCGGGTTCGCACCACATCTGTTCTGTTTAAATAGGCTCAACTACACGAGGTTCGCCAAATGATACAATTAGTCCTGTAAGCACAAAGAGCGTCATTTTATAATAAATTGAGTGAGGTATGGAATCATATGAATTATTTTGGGAGATGAAGTTGAACATAGTTAATTTGATCGAGCTTCAGTAAGTTCAACTGGAACTTGATTAAAATTTGAACAAACAAGATCTTGAATGTGTTTTAAGCCAGTCTGATTTGACTTATTTAAGCGCGATTATTTCCATGTTTAGGCCACAAGATTTCATTCTTGTGTCCAAAAAGCAGAAAGATGCAAGAAGGTGGGTTTACATATGCAAAGAGCCTGTTTGGTAGATGTTTTGAGTTGAATTTTTAAAATATGGTATTGGTAGAATTTAGAAGTATGTTGAAAAGTGGATTTGGTTTTTTTTTTTTGAGTTTTTTTCAATCAACTAAAAATCTCATAATTTTTTTTCAAAAAATAGTCAAAATAGATCTTATTTTATAGATCTCGACGTGTATATTTTAAATATATAATTTTTATTTAATTTTGATTTTTGAATTTAAAGTTATGGTGTTTTAAAAGTTTTTTGAGAGAGAGAAAGTAAAAGATTTTTTGGCAAGTGTAAAAGAAGAGTCGATTTTGAGTTGAGTTTTTAAAATTTGAAAAATAAAAATAAAAATAGATAGGTACCAAACAGGGACAAATGCTTTTTAGAAGGAAACACAAAATTATAGAATACTGCAGGAAAAAAAGGGTGAAAAAGAGCCCCCTTAGCAATACGGCTCTTGCCAGAATTAGAATATATTCCATCACATCATTTATGAATGCAAATGCCATGAACTCTGTCCCACTTCCACACAAACAATTTCCTTTTTCCTATTTGGTCTAAATTTGGTATTGTTGCTTCTGTTTAAGAGCTTCAAACAATGGACCAAATTCCTCAAAACGATAACTCAGGTTTTCGGCAATATGTTGAGAATGAATTTGACAGACTTCTACAAGATTTTGACGAGTTTCAAAAGAAGTCGCTGCTCCCACCCCCACACCGGATCAATTCAAGCAGTGCCCATTCAGGGCCTCCTCCACAGTCCACTACCCAACAACATTTGATTACACCTCTACAAGACTTTGAAGAGTTCGAGAACGCCGCAATTCCCGCAAATCAAATGGATCCCATTTATGTTCAAAACATGAATAACACGAGTGCCACTGGAATTTTTGACACGGAAGGTCCTCATCATGATCACTATTATACCACTCAAAATGTGGAGGCAACCAGAGCTTGTATTGGTGCCGGAGGAACAGTTGGGGGGTCATTCACAAGATATGCAAACACATCTACTACTAATGGTAGCAGTGGTAATGGCCGCAGCACTAGAGGAGGACCAATAATGGATTCAGTTCTGAAACTTGCAAATCTGTCAACTTGTGGGACTCATCAGAGGTTAGGCGTTATGATGGGGTCTTTTGTGCAGTACCGGTTTTCTGTCCAAGGTACAGTGGGAGCAAAAGTGAAGGGCAAGGCTACTCCTAGAAGGAGGACAAGGAAGTATAGAGGGGTTTACGAGACTGAAGCCCAGTTTCTTCTCAGAATGGAACGTCAAAAGATTAAAAACAGAGAGACAGCTGCACGATCGTTTGAGAATAAACAGGTTGGTATCTTCTTCTCCCCAATCAAATCAATTCCTTAATTTCATAACCGGGAATTTGTTGACAGTATATAATACTTGAATTCACGCTTAGGGATCGCTGAAACAAACTCTCAAGTGCTGCAACCGTGTAGGCTCCTGGTATAATTACTAAATGCAGGTTGAACACATAATATAATACATACAAATACATGTGTATATACATACATAAACTAGAGTCACTGCACTAAATGCGTTTTACCATCTTGCAATTACCTACTTTCTACAGAGCAAAAAATGTAACCATAAATGGTTACTACGGATCTTCCTTACTCGGTGTACATATAGCCAAGTTAAACACACAGATACAAGCTATCAAGTCAACTCACTTCCTGTGTTTTATTTTCTCATCAGGCTTATGAAACTCACCTACTAGCACAAGTTCAGAAGCTCCGTCAAAGAAATGACTTTCTGAAGAAGTTGCTTGCGGTAAGAATGTGTTGCTTCGGTGCTTCCTACCGTGATTTCAATTTTTTGGGGAAAGTCATTTCCTCGGTGATTCATGATTCTTTAATGTGAACATTATCCAATAATCTTAGTAGGGACAGAGTTCTAATAGTAGTTTTGTTTCTTACTACACAGTTTCTGGAATATCCAAGGATAAATCTGCCTAGGATACCTCTGAAGAGAACCATTTCGGGACCCATATAAACGTCTCATCATGCATGCTAACCCACAGAATGCAATTCCCACTGGCAATAACGATAAAGTAACAAGTCTAGAAGACGGAAAGGAAGAGGAAGAGAAAGTTACAAGAAAACTAGTGTGCTGTTTGGCCTATATAAATATATATACAGGATGAAACTGTCTGAGCTTATTTGGCATATATAGAGCTTTGTTTTATGCAGGTTAGTTCTCTAGCATTTGAACCACTGGAGGTTCCACAGCCCTTGAAGCTGGTTCTCTTCTCCCCATTTACAAACTTATTGCCAGCAGAGATGTGAGGATATACAGCTGTGACGATCTCATGGTGCAAAAACCACACAAGAAATAAAAGAACAAAAATAATTTTCTAAAAGAAGGCTTGAGACTGAAATCTATTTTACACATATACATGCACTGTGTTACCATTAAAGGCTATTCAGATGCAGAATAAAACAGAAAAAGTAAATCTTTGGAAACCAAAACATGGACAATATCAAAAATACACCCAAAAATAGCGTGTTTTCCATTTCCTCTAGGTAACATAGATTCAACCAACAATTTCAGGCTACATGTAATCAATCACAGGCTTAAACCCAGAGTGGTGCATGCCAAGGAATGAAAGTGGATGGTGAATACAACAAAAATTCCCATATACAAGAGCAAAGAGATATTTGACAACGTCTATAGAATGATGTTAATCAACATATAATGATATTGTCAAAAATCACAAGCAAGGAAATGATTGATCATACACAAGCTTTCTCCTCTCACTTCAGCTAGCCAAATAAATCATCATCACTATCATCATCATTGCCCAAACTACCTTCAGGTCTTCCACTTGAGGCAGTCGGAGCCTTCCTTTGAGCATCTTTAGTGGGTGAAGCTTGTCTCTCACCAGAAACAACCGTAGAATATGCCCAAGATGAACCCACTTTTCCAGATAATGATTCTCCATAAAGGTCATCATAGATTCCACTCTTTGTGGGAGTTCTGACCTTGTTCAAGACTTGTTGTAATTTATCAGTCACACCTTTTGGGGAAACACTGACTTCCTTTACAGAGGACGATAGTTCCTTACCTTTGGGTATTACTGTGGTTTGTACAAGTGATTCATACTTTCCAACAAGACTTCCTTCTTTGACACCCAATGGGCCAGGTTCTGTTTCAACATCTGCACCATCTGAAATCCCAACAACTTCTACCAGCTCTCCCCCAACCTGATCCCTGAATGCAACTCTTGCTTTCCTAATTCTCTTAGCAGCTCTTTCTGTCTGCTTGCTGCCGTCTCGTTCACCTGAGGAGCTACCTAATTCGTTGGATTTAGACAGACCATAGCGATTTAGAAATGTGTTATAAGCCACAACAGCTTCTTCGTCAGAAGGGTCAGGAGGTGGGGGTAGATTGATTTCTGTGGGTGGTGGAGGAGGGAAAAGAGCCGCGTTATTCTTTCTCAAGAAATAAATTCTTGTTGAAGCAGCAAACCGCAAGGACTGCCCTGCCTCAAGCTCGACTGGGGAATCTTTGGCAAGTCGCTCGTTCGCAACAAATGTCCCATGTGCAGATCCCAAATCAATTACATATATGCTGTGTATGGAAAGACAAAGTTGTGTCAATCCACATGGTTTTGTAAAGATTTTTCAGCATGAAGAAATTTTAACTCGGTGCAATAAAATGAGTAGAATCTCACGCTCTCTTAAACTAGAAACTGCAACAGAACAGTGCATAGAATAGAGTGTTAGGTCATATAGGAAATTAGACGAAGCTTAGGTACAAACCTCCCATTCTTGTGAGGAACAACAGCAGCATGCTGGCGAGAGACAGATTGGTGATCGAGCACAAAATCACAAGTATGAATCTGCCGGCCAAAAACGTGCCTGCGTTTGTCCAGATCAATTCGATCAAGAACCTCGCCATCCTTCATAACCTCAAGATAATAAACACCAGGCCGGGGCTCAATTGCCCAATCAGGAGGCTGCCAATTTGATTGTCCCCCTCCAACCTGAGTCATATGCTGTGTTGGCACACCTGCTGCTGGTGCCACATCAGGTTTTTGAGGCAAGTTCTGTTGGTTCTGGTTCTGGATTTTCTGGTTAGAAGGAGTTTGGGACGGTAAATTTGAAGCTGTAAAATTGCCAACTGCTTTAGGAGCTGGCTGTGTGATTGGCTTTGGAGCTGAATTTGCATTAGCTACGGAAAATGGTTCCAAAGTCTGAGCTTTTTTAAACCGGTCAAGACCCGATCTTCCATACATTGTATCTTCTTTATTTCCACACCAAAATCTTTCAGAAATTCAATAAGAGTCAGCACAATCAAAATGCTGCATTACATCTGGCTTGGCTCGCATCTGTTTCAAAACTATGGAAAAACAATCCTCATTCCATTCTTACGTTGCTATATAGGCTTGTATATATGCTAATTTGTTTGTAGCAGAATAAAAAAGCAACTGAAAATTTCTCACTAAAACATAAACTGATGCTTTAACCTAATGAGTGATGAGTCTGGCCTTTAAAAAGCAAAGATTGAAAGTAATAACACTCAACTCTCAGAGGCAAAGCAAATACTTTGGGGATATTAATAGATCAGTAGTTGGAAATATGCAATAACCAAAATAATATATTTAAAGGATTGAAATGGTAGCAACCTAACTATGAAAAAAAATGAAAATTAAGGTTTACCTCAGAAGAAGAAGAAGAATAAAAGAGTAGACATCTAGGGTTAGTTGAAATCGTAGGAGCATTCGAATTTTTAAACAACCAATCGAAGGGAGAGAAAGATATAGAATCGTGACATAGCGGCGAGGGTAAAGTGCCTGCTTCCGATTGAGAGATACAATTTCGTCTTCCTTATTTTCGTAAATTCCGAACTCTTTTCTGGTTCAAAAAAAGGTTTTTTCTTTTTTATTAAAAAACAAGCCATGTAGCTTTCGCGTCTCCGACCCCGTTTCAATATTTTTTTAATTTTTTTTTTAAATAAAAAATTTGACAAAAGTATTGAGCAAAAAATTATATTTAATAAGGTGCTCTGAATTCCATTATTCTCGCCTTCGGGAAACATTTTACGAAGAAATTCTTTCAAATTATCATTTTTCTCAAATATAAGAACAAATTTAAAATTATAAATGTCATTTTAAGCTAAAATAAAAAAAAAAAACAAATTTTAGAATGCATTTGAGATCTCTATCTATTCTCTCAAATTTAGGGCTCGTTTGGTTCAAACTTTAGGAATGGAATTGACATTCTAGATGCCAGGAAACCTTTACTCCTGCCATCCTTTATTGGATTCTATTAATGCTCGTTTGGTTGGAGTTTTAGGAATGAACTCGGCAATTTTTTTTTTATTTTCTGGATTTTTTTTTCATTTACTGGGGAAAAATTATTTTTTTCATTTTCTGGAAAAAAATAATTTTTTCACTTTCTGGGGAAAAACTAATATTTTAAATTTTCTGGGAAATTTTTATTTTTTTCATTTTCTGGAAAAAATTTTATTTTTTTCACTTTCTAGGGAAAAAATAATATTTTTAATTTTCAGGGAATTTTTTTTTTTTCACTTTCTGGGAAAAAAATATTTTTTAAAATTTTTTGGAATTTTTTTTTCATTTTTTGGGAAAATTTATTTTTTGGAATTTTCTGGAAAAAAAAACAGTTTTTGGACAAAAAAAAAAAGGATTCCTCAAATTGGGAATTCAAGATTCCTCCCAATTTATAAGGGAATAGATCTTGGCAAAATGAGGGAATTTAGGATTCCCAGGAATCCTAAATTCCTACCTAAAACTCCAACCAAACAAAATAATTCTCATGGAATGGAATTTAAGATTTCAGGAATCCTCAAAAGCTCGAATCAAACGAGCCCTAAAGTTGTTCCAAGAGCGTTTAGTTTGAAATCGATATTGGAGTTGGTTTATCTTTCTTTTAATTTTGTTGACCTTTCTTAAATCAAGGATTATATCACATTTAAGGGTTAACAAATATTGACTCATTTAGCCAAGTTGAAAATGGGTGGATTACTCTTGCACCACCACGATTTGATTTTGTAAATAATATAAAAAATAAATAAAATCAACTTAGTGCTTGAGTTGAGGGAGTGGTGTATGTTGCACTCGACAAATCAATAAGGAAATTCTAAAGACACTATAAATCTGTTGGAGTTTTTGTGTATTTAAAGAAAAATAAAACCAAGACAAGGTGATTTAATGTGTTGTGATGTTATCCCAAGTCCCACATAGGAGAGATATAAAACCTTTCATGGGTTTTTATATGGAAGAATTTGCTTAAGGGCTTGAGCCCTTTGGGCATTACACTTTTGTGCTATTGGGTGAGGACTTGGATGAATGTGGTTCTCCACACGCGCGCCGACCGACCCGACTCGGTCTCGGGCTCTGGGCTTGTGTATTTTTTATACAAAATACATTTAAAGAATTTTATTTATTAAAATAAATAAATAAAAACAAGAAGATGCTCCATCATTTTCTTCCATGATTTACTCCAACATGTTCCCACGTTTTCCTCCCACGCTCCCTTTATTCCCTCCGCGTTTTCCTCCACTTTTGCGGATTTTCCTCAAAGTTGTTTTTTGGTCTAAACTTTATCCCCTTTAAACGGTTAAAAATATTTCAAAAAAGAGAGATACCAAAAAGAGAGACTATCTATCTACAAAAATATTTTTCGGCAGAAAAATTTTAGCCTCCGGCAGTAAAATATTTTTCGATCCCGAGCAATTAAAAGAGTGTTATTGTTGAGCGATCGAAAAAGTGCAAATCGATCGTACAGAGAGTTTCTGGGCTGTTTCATCCTGGGGACGGCGTGGCATAATCAAAACTGCTAGCACAATTCCGGTCAGAGCCGCGAAACGTCTTAAAGAGAGCGACTTAGTCCGCGACTCAACCCGGTGTACTCTCTACCTTGTCTATTTCAATTTTGCAGTTCATATTTTCTAACAATTTTAAGACGTTTTCTTATCTGCTATTTTTTGTAAAACTGTTGTCATGGCTAATGAACATAATCAAGCTGCTGCTTCTGGCTCATTGAATCAACCTTTTAAATTTGAGGGTTTGCACTTTAAGAGGTGGAAACAAAAAATGTTTTTTTCTTAACTCTTACGAAGGTGGAATCTGCTTGTGTTTTTGAAAAACCCACCTTCCTTGATCCGATTTCTGAAGCAGATCATAAGACTCTCAAAACTTGGGAAGACAATGATTATGCATGCAGAAATCTGATCTTGAATGCTCTTCATGACGAGCTTTATGATGTTTACCTCCCGTGCAAATCCGCAAAAGAAATTTGGGATTCACTTCAAAAGAAATATGACACTGAAGAGGCTGGGTCTAAAAAATACGCTGTCAGTCGTTATCTGAAATATCAGATGACGGACGACAACTCTATTGTTACACAGTCTCACGAACTTCAAAAAATTGCACATGAGATTATTTCTGAAGGAATGAATTTTGATGAGCAATTTCAAGTGGCAGTTTTGATTGATAAATTACCCCCTGGCTGGAAAGATTTTAAAAATAGTTTGCGTCACAAATCTAAGGAGTTTTTATTTGAAAGTTTGATTACAAAATTCAGGATTGAAGAGGAAAACCGTAAGCAAGATCGGAATGATGAGGTTCTGGTTGTTTTTAACAAAAATCAGAACCGTAATCAAAATCAAAATCGCTCGAACAACACCCCTCCTGCTTTGAGGCCGAACCGAAAAAATATGAAAAATCAGAACGGTGGAAATAATGCGATCCAATACGGGAACCAGAATAGGAACAACCAAACTCAGAACCAAAACAGAAATGGCCAGGCTAATAATAATAATAATAATAATAATAATAACAGTGTGTTCTCTTGCTATCACTGTGGAAAGCCTGGTCATATGGCAAGAAATTGATGAAACAAACGCCGAGTTCCTCAGGCGAATGTTACTGAAAAAGAGCCCTTAGTGGCTATGATAACAGAAATTAATCTAGTATCGGGTTCTGAAGGATGGTGGGTGGATACTGGCGCCTCTCGTTATGTCTGCCATGATCGAGCTCTATTTAAGACTTATTCTGATACTGTTGATAAGAAAGTGTTGTTGGGTGATTCCCACACCACTAATGTTGCTGGGACGGGTGATGTCGAATTGAAATTCACTTCTGGAAAGACTGTCATCCTTAAGGATGTTCTGCATACTCCAGAAATTAGGAAGAATCTTATTTCGGGTTACATCCTTAATAAAGCTGGATTTGTTCAAACTATTGGGGCAGATTTGTTTACTCTTACTAAGAATGGTGTATTTGTGGGGAAGGGTTATGCTTGTGATGGGATGTTTAAGTTGAATGTTGATGCTAATAAAGTTGTTTTTAGTTCTGCTTATATGATTTGTTCATTTAATGTGTGGCATGCTAGACTCTGTCATGTTAATAAGCGCCTTATTAAGAACATGAGTAAACTGAAAATTATTCCCCCTTATCATTAAATGATTTCGAAAAATGTGAATTCTGTAGCCAAGCAAAGATTACTAAAACACCTCACAAATCTGTTTTAAGAGAAACTGAACCTTTTGAATTAATTCATTCAGATATTTGTGAATTTGATGGTGTTTTAACGAGAAATGGAAAAAGGTATTTTATTACTTTTATTGATGATAATTCGGATTTTTCCTATATTCACCTTATGAAAAATAAAAGTGAAGCAATTGATATGTTTAAAATATTTTCTATAGAAATTGAAAATCAGTTTAATAAGAAAATAAAAAGATTTCGGAGTGATAGAGGAACCGAATATGATTCAACTGATTTTAAAAATCTCTATACTTCACTTGGTATTATTCATGAGACGACTGCTCCATATTCACCTGAAATGAATGGAAAAGCCGAAAGGAAAAATAGAACATTTGCCGAATTAATTGTTGCTACGCTACTAAATTCAGGGGCTGCCTCACATTGGTGGGGAGATATTTTATTAACCGTTTGTCACATTCTTAATAGGGTGCCTAAGATTAAATCTAATTTAACCCCTATGAGATTTTAAATAATAAAATGCCCAATATTTCTTATTTACGCGTTTGGGGGTGCCTTTCTTACATACGTATTCCTGATCCTAAAAGATCTAAGCTTGCTAGTAGAGCTTATGAATGTGTTTTTATCGGATATGCAATTAATAGTAAGGCCTATAGATTTTATGATTTGAAAAATCATGTTATTATTGAATCTAATGATGTAGACTTTTATGAAGATAAATTCCCTTTTAAATTGAAGAATAGTGGGGGTAACTCACTACCTTCTAGCTCTATTTTACCTACTAGTACCGTGCACCACAATACATCAATTGAACCTAGGAAAAATAAAAGAGTTAGAATCTCTAAAGATTTTGGGCCTGATTTTTATACATACACTTTAGAAGAGGATCCATCCACTATTCAAGAAGCACTGTCTTCTTTAGATGCTGACCTTTGGCAAGAAGCCATTAACGATGAAATGGATTCCTTAGAATCAAATAGAACTTGGCATCTAGTAGACCTTCCTCCTGGTTGTAAAACCATAGGTTGTAAGTGGATACTTAAGAAGAAATTAAAACCTGATGGCACTGTTGACAAATACAAAGCCCGTTTAGTTGTCAAGGGTTATAGACAACGTGAAAATGTAGATTTCTTTGATACTTATTCTCTCGTTACTAGAATTACGACTATACGTGTTTTGATTGCCCTGGCTTCCTTGCATGATCTTGTTGTGCATCAAATGGATGTTAAAACCACTTTCCTTAATGGAGAATTAGAAGAAGAAATTTACATGAAACAACCTGAAGGATTCATTATTACAGGCCAAAAACAAAAAGTATGCAAATTAGATAAATCCCTTTATGGTTTGAAACAGGTTCCTAAGCAATGGCATGAGAAATTTAATGAATTGATTATTGCAAATGGATTTAGAATTAATGAAAGTGATAAATGCATTTATTATAAGACTGAGAATAATGCTTGCACTATTATATGTTTATATGCTGATGACTTGCTTATTTTTGGTTCTAATATCCATGTTGTTAATAATGTGAAATCCATGCTATGTGAAAATTTTGATATGAAGGATTTGGGAGAAGCCAATGTAATTTTAGGGATTAAAATTACTAGAACGGAAAATGGACTTTCTATGGATCAATCTCATTACATTGAAAAAATTCTAAGAAAATATAATTACTCAGACTGTAAACCAGCATGTACACCATATGATCCGAGTGTGAAGTTGTTCAAGAACACTGGAGACAGTGTTAGACAAACTGAGTATGCGAACATCATTGGTAGCCTTCGATATACTACTGATTGCACTAGGCTTGATATTGCTTATGCAGTGGGGGTACTATGTAGGTTTACTAGCAGTCCTAGTATGGAGCATTGGCATGCTGTTGAGAGGGTCATGCGTTATCTAAAAAGAACCATGGACCTAAAGTTACACTATCAAAAGTTTCCTGCTGTCCTAGAAGGATATAGCGATGCTGATTGGAATACCCTGTCAGAAGATTCCAAGGCCACAAGTGAATATATTTTCAGCATTGCTGGAGGTGCAGTTTCTTGGAAATCTAAGAAACAGACCATTTTGGCCCAGTCTACAATGGAGTCTGAGATGATAGCACTAGCTGCTGCCAGTGATGAAGCAAGCTGGCTGAGAAGCTTTCTTGCTGATACCCCTCTATGGGAGAGACCGATACCAGCTGTCCTTCTCCACTGCGATAGTACCGCGGCTACTGCAAAAGTTCAGAACCGTTACTATAACGGTAAGAGACGACACATTCGTCGTAAACATAGCACGGTTAGAGAGTTACTCTCCAAAGGTGCTGTAAGAGTGGATTATGTGCGGTCTGAGAAAAATTTGGCTGATCCTTTGACGAAAGGACTAACGAGAGAGAAGGTGCTTAACACCTCGAAAGGGATGGGGTTAACGCCCAACAAGATTTGAGTCACTTTAATGGTAACCCAACCTATGGACTGGAGATCCCAAGAAATAGGTTCAAAGGGTAAACAACAAGTTACAAGTGATATTTTAGAAATCATGTAGTATTATCTCATCCCTATAGAGCATGATATCTTAAAACGGCGAAAAGGGTGAGCATTTGCTCTTAATGAGTTCTATAGCTCTATGTGGAGTGGGGTACCGATGCTACAAGAGTACTCTTGATAGACTCACCTATGTGAATGTGGAAGAGAGGTCGCTTCCTATGGAATTTTGGGCAAATTCTCTAGAGCATTCACTAACCGGGATATAAGCACATGGCCATAACGTGCTGACTTTTGGATAACACTCTTGGGGGTAGTGTGTGTTGTGATTGTCAGAGATAGAGTTCAAAACTACGAGTTACTCTAGTATAGTCTGAAACATAAACACTACGTAAAGGTTCAAATTGAAAAATACCTTTACTTA
Source organism: Lonicera japonica (assembly GCA_021464415.1). Taxonomy (NCBI): domain Eukaryota; kingdom Viridiplantae; phylum Streptophyta; class Magnoliopsida; order Dipsacales; family Caprifoliaceae; genus Lonicera; species Lonicera japonica. The sequence continues at coordinate 26,306,190 of CM038464.1, forward strand.
TGCACTGTCCTATGGAATATGCTCGATGAAAAAGTTTTTCCTAAAATACAAGTGGGGGATTGTTGGAGTTTTTGTGTATTTAAAGAAAAATAAAACCAAGACAAGGTGATTTAATGTGTTGTGATGTTATCCCAAGTCCCACATAGGAGAGATATAAAACCTTTCATGGGTTTTTATATGGAAGAATTTGCTTAAGGGCTTGAGCCCTTTGGGCATTACACTTTTGTGCTATTGGGTGAGGACTTGGATGAATGTGGTTCTCCACACGCGCGCCGACCGACCCGACTCGGTCTCGGGCTCTGGGCTTGTGTATTTTTTATACAAAATACATTTAAAGAATTTTATTTATTAAAATAAATAAATAAAAACAAGAAGATGCTCCATCATTTTCCTCCATGATTTACTCCAACATGTTCCCACGTTTTCCTCCCACGCTCCCTTTATTCCCTCCGCGTTTTCCTCCACTTTTGCGGATTTTCCTCAAAGTTGTTTTTTGGTCTAAACTTTATCCCCTTTAAACGGTTAAAAATATTTCAAAAAAGAGAGATACCAAAAAGAGAGACTATCTATCTACAAAAATATTTTCCGGTAGAAAAATATTAGCCTCCGGCAGTAAAATATTTTTCGATCCCGAGCAATTAAAAGAGTGTTATTGTCGAGCGATCGAAAAAGTGCAAATCGATTGTACAGAGAGTTTCTGGGCTGTTTCATCCTAGGGACGGCGTGGCATAATCAGAACTGCTAGCACAATTCCGGGCAGAGCCGCGAAATGTCTTAAAGAGATCGACTTAGTCCGCGACTCAACCCGGTGTACTCTCTACCTTGTCTATTTCAATTTTGCGGTTCATATTTTCTAACAAAATCTTACGTAAAACTACCAAGATAAAAAAAAGGAACAAAATTCAACCATGCACATCGCACACTGTTTTGTGATAAAAATTAAGAACAAATGTGTAGTGCTCTATGTAATAGAATATAATATTTAAATTACAGTTGATATAAGAAAAGTTTTGTGGTACTTGATGCATAAACAAGTTTAAAAGTGGAATAGTCCCAAATTAAATCTTTACATGGATTACGCTATGTTTTAAAGTTATTTATTAACAAAATATTGAAGTATTTATACATTTACTATGGCTATTTTTTTCTCCACTGTTCAAACATTGGAAGTAAAAGAAAAGTTTGAATGTATAGTCACTTTTCTAAATTTTGCCATAGAATACTGAATTTAGTATCGTGTGGCTGAGTGAAAAAAAGGAACTACCCATTCGAACCACTCTTCTACTTTTATTCTTTGAACAACGTAAACCAAAAAATATGTATAAATATTTTAATATTTGGCTGATAAACTAACCTTAAAATATAATGAAGTGTATTTCAAAGTTTGATTTGAGATTTTATTCTTTACTTTGTGTAAATTTTTTAGTAGGTTTTAAACAAAAAAGAGGTGTAAATAGAATTTTCCAATCAGGAATGTACGGATAGTCTTATAATCTCCATATCAAATTTTCTTCTTGTAATTTATTCAGTGTATAACATCTTTATTACGTTCCATTAATAATAAAATGTTTTGATGTGATGGTTGATAATGCTGGAAGTTTATCTTCTCAGACTTTATTTGAAATATCTTGGGTTCTCAAATTTGCCAATAAAACTGCCCATTTGATTGCTTATGAGGAAAAATGTTCGTTACTTTAGAAAGATTGGCCATCTTTGCCTCCCAAGGTTCTTATTAATATTTTGCTTCTTCATTTTTATATAATTGGTGCAGGCTGATTGTGTATGGGTTTGGATTATTTTTAGGAGACAATAGTAGTTTGGTTTTTGTTTTGTTTGGGTTGTTGCTGTTTTTATGTATGAACAGAAAAAAAGAAAAAGAAAATGGAACTTCCATTTTCTTCTTTAACATAACACTCTAAGTGAAAATAATAATGTATCTTTAACAAATGGGATACACTATATTTCTTGCGTATTCTCTGCTTGAATTCCTCCCAAGTTCTCTACGGATGAATAATTCATTTCCTTCCTTTCATTTTCCTTCCTATCAGTCCAAGCTGAGATTGCAAAGGGGATATGATATTATAATATACAAGTAATACAAAAATTTGAGATACCATTCCTGCATTGATCAGTACTCAGTACATACATCAGGACATGGTTTTTGAATCTTAAAAATGTCTACGTGAGACTCAAGGAAGAAACTGAGCTCAAATCTCTCCAGTACAATGCCAGCCAGAGCTATAAACACCTGTACCCAAAAGGACAACCATACTCTGCTTCATTAATGTGATTGGTTGGAGCTCAACCGCGGTAATCTCTGGCACATCGACAAGTAATGAGAACAATGCAACCTATCTTGACAGTGTGAAAGCTAGAGTGATATGCTCTTGAATAGTCGATTAGATGTTACCCTCAATGATCGAGCAAGGCTTCTCCATCATCAGCGGGAATAAAAATGAATGAATACATTCTTCCTTCCGTATAGTATCTAATTACTGTCGTGATGATACATATTCTTTCTCAACAATACTGAACATGAGCATTAAGCGATCCAGCAGATTCGAATGTATATTCTTTGTTATCCTTTTCTCATGTTTGGTGCTTTTCAACCATGCCAGTCCAAGAGATACTTGCACATTACACCCCATAGATCTTGAGGGTAGATCCTCCATTTGGTACCTTAGGTGAAGCTGCAAATTGCAAATGGAGATACATCACATATATATATATATATATATATATATTCAGCATGCCATGAGAAAAAGGTAAAATAAAATAGAGAAAAGACATTAAAAGGAGAGTGGATATATGCATACATTGAAATAGTCACCAAGTGGAACCCCATGGAGGGTCATGACCTCTTCTATGAGCCAACCATTTCTATCAGAAAGGCGAGATTTCTGCTGAGTGCTTGTCGCCTCACCTCCATAACGGGATATACGCTTAGCAAACCTATAATATGTTTGTCTCTGATACACGTCTACTGCCTTTTCTGATTCCCATGGCTTGTGAGAGTAACTAATACAACCAGCTCTCTCCATAACCCTACATTCCAATTCACTTCCGCTGAAGAGCTCCATCACAAAACTAGTCTTTATTTTTTCATCATTCAAAAACAAATTCGAGAGTTTTACTTTATAAATTGGCATATGATAATAAAAGCATAAATAAAGGTCTAGAAAGAGAGACTCACAGGGACAGAAAGAAGAGAGGAGTAAACTACGGACATGCTGACATCACCAACTCCCAAGAAGGAACCGCTCTCTTCACTTTGAAGGCCTTTGGCTTCGGACTCTTCTTCAACTACTTGGAGCACTTTAGCTTCAGATTCTTCTTCCACTATCTGTACTTTCTGCTCAGGACTCAAAGCTCTTGCCTTCCATAGTGCCATTATTGTCCTATTTCCAGCACCAATTACAAAATCTAGTCAGAATGAGACATATAATACCATTTTTTATTTCACATTCCCCTTCGGCAATAGTCAACGGCTATGCAACAGTTAAAGTTCCTCAGAAATGATGACAGAAAAGGTTATATTGGTTGACAAATGGTATGGCTCATGTGTCTTGCCAAAATCGTGGCAGTGACAGGTGGTGGTGAGTGAAAGAAACAGTTTGAGCAATTGTAGTGCTGAGATCCAGGATATTGGGATGTGATTCCAACGAAGGTGGTCATAGGAATATGGGGTTTCAAATGAAGGCGGATATATATCTATTATATATAGAGAGAGATGGACAATTTTCTCATTCTCTTAGAGGCGTTGTACATAAATAAAGCGTTATGAAAGTAGCCCGACCCTTGATAAACAATGATAATAATAATAATAATAATAATAATAATAATAATAATAATAATAATCAAAAGCTATGTTATTATGTTACAATATATAGAATAATAGTTGAAGTTACCTGTTGGCCACACTGAAAGACACGAAAGACTGGAAATGGAACTTGAGCCTGCCTTCCGCATCCTGTGTCTTTGCACCATGCTTTGCATCTAAACCTCTGCCTGGACGTAAAGTCATGACAACGATGGGACTGCCCATTGAGGACAAAGTAGGAGGGATTACTTGAATGTCTTCTATGTCTTCCCACAGAAAAAAGAACCTTGTCTTGTGTCCAAATAGATCTGCATGGAACCCAATTATTCTAGCTGACAAAAATAGACGCCCCTGCAAATTAATAAAACAATTATGAGTGCGTGCATAAGATTAGATATAACTTCAAAACCCAACCAAAAAAATAGTCAAACAGATACAAGTGGAATACCTGCAGGGGCATCTTGCGTTTCAAGTGGCAAGTGAAGTCATTGATGAGAAATTCCTCTGGCGGAAGCCTGAACAGTTTTTGGAATGCTGAATTTGTTTGAGGAGACCGCAATCTTATCTGCAAATAAGTTCATTTATGATTTTAGCAAACTACTAGGTAATGAATCAAATGCCACAACAAACTTCTCCATTTGCAAAGTAAGATTTCAAAGGCGGATCAGATTGACATTTACCTTCTTTCCCACTTCCTTTTCCATCTTAGTTAAATATTCTTCAACAACATTGATACCTCTTGTATTATTCAAAAAGATTCTTAAATGCAACTTAGACTGACATGCCTGAGCTAATTTTCCTTGAAGAGGTATCCACACGTCGGCTAAATCTGATATATTACTTTTTACAAAATTAATTTCAGCATGTCCCAGAGATGTAGCTTCATCAAATGGTCCATCAAAATCATAAACGTCTACATCCAACATAGATGGAGGTTCATCCATTGCATCGAATTCAAATATTTCTGCAATACCAGGTTATAATGAAAGAAATCAATCCAACAAAAAATAAATTGCATTTAGAATCAGATGTATATATATATATATCAGTTTCTGTGCCACGATTTGCACAATCTGATCCCTATTACTGAGCAAACATAAAGCACCAGACTAAACATGTATGATACAAAAAGGACACAAGCAGAAATGGAACTCACCATTCCACTGAGGATCAGATTTCTGGAACTTGATTGAGCTAGTTCTAGTTTTCCCATTGCAAGTAAAGACCACATATGGATCTGAGAACCCAGTTGAATCAACAGCTGCAAAATTGCTTCCTTCGATCAAAGCCACAGTTAGCAACCACCCATCGCCTTGTGCTTTGACTCCATGATCACTTCCTAAAATAAATATGGAAGAAATGAGTCATAGTTATAAACAGAGGAAACATAATAATCCAAACATGCAGAATAAAAGTGAAGACGTGAAAAATCTTACTTCATTAGTTGACTAGTAGCAGGGTAATCCGTAGGAGGTTTAAATTTTTTTATTTTTGATAGAAATAAGAGGTTGTAAATTAAAGCAACACGTAGCTTTTGTTAAAAGGAAATTATCAACTGAACTGAATGGGCAACATGAAATGTCAAAACTGGAAACTACCTACCTTGTTGGACTCTGGCCTGCATGAAGCGTGATATTAACTCCAACACCCGTTCACCCATAAGAACTAAAACTCCACACACAATCACTTCACCAACTGAGTCCGGCAAGTCTAATCCAACAACTCAAGCCCTTGAAGAGTGCTAGGCATTGCTAGCCAGAGGTGTACAAGCACATACAAGCCCATAAAAATGGTAGATATCACTGTAAAATTGGCAAAATACTGAACCGCCAGCTTGAAGTCTGACTGGGGCTCCACCTGTAGAGATGCCAAAATTTGTTCCTTCTCAGAACCAATGCCCTTCATATCAACTGGCTTCACATTCTGAGCTAAGAAGGTTGCATACTGCTCAAAGCTGTCCTTCAGACCTTGTCGGGCACCACCTTCTATCATGCCTTTGATCATAACGCTCTGCAAGAAATTCATTCTCCACGATATTACCAATCGGGATGAGGATTCCCCTGATGGAAGCTCAGGCCCTGGAGAGATGCAGTAAAGCACCTCCACCCTAAAACTGTTGCCATATGGAGCCTCTGGAGTGCTCACACTTGCTAAAACCGCAAAAACCTTCCCATCAGCTTTAACATATGTTTGCTCCTCAGTAGTTTTCAAAGCCTTAATTAATTTAGTAGCAGCTTTAACATAAGTAACAACTCTTTTCAGGCTCTCTCCAAACTCCCAAGGTCCTAGTTGCAGCTCTGTACTTCCCTGCACATCCGCTGATGATTTCGGGAAGTTGGAATCTGGCGAAAAGAGTAAAGAGTTCATTTCAGGTGGTTCAATCTCATACAACTGGTCTAGAAGTACACCTCCAGGTAAATTGCTTGGAACTTCACTTTCTTGTTCTCTCATCTCCATCTTTTTCATTAGTTCTTCAAAATTTTGAGATGAAGACTGCTCTTCAGCCTCAATCTCAGAGACCTCCTCATTGGCACTTTCAGGCAACTCTGGCAAGCTAATTTCTCTACTAGAGGTGGTGGTCGATACTGAATCACCATTTTTATTGAAAATTTGAGCAATCCGATTTGCCAACTTTTGTGTCTGAGACTCCTTATGGGAAGAGTCAATATCTTCATATCTCATCGTAGGAGAAGATGGTGTGAGGGGGCCACTGAAAGACCTTGAGGGCGATTCAACTGTTAAATCAGCATACTTCCTCAACGGCGCCACTTGATCACCAACAAGTTGCAAGTCCGCGAAAAGATTGTTTTGTACTAAACAAATAGTGAGAAGAATTTCACCTAAAAGAATGTGATATCAAAATTAAAGACCCAATCAGCAAAGCACAAACTTTTGGGACTATAATCATGTTTGGATATGTAGAAAAAAACTTTTGCATTGTTATATTATTATATGATGTAACATATATCGATCACATGAAGAAATGGTTTTGTTACGGTATAAACAATATGAAAGCAGTAAAGTTTCATTGCGCATACTTTAATTTAATCACATCATGAATCGGTCATATCATATGCCATTAGGAAAGCAGACATACAGTTCCAAATTAGTAAGCAAAAACTAGACAAAGTATCATGAATTACCGCATTCCTTGTTATTGGCCTTCTTATTCTTGGGCTGCAAGGTGTACCAAGCAGTGCCGAGAGAAGTATCATTGGCATCAAAAACTTGAGAAACCGGCACTTTGATTTGCCCAACAAAATCATCATTGAAATACTTATCTTCATCTAAAACATATATAGCCAGTTCATCCTTCAAGTCTTCCACTCGGAAGGTGAACTCTTCGCACCAAGAGGGATTCAAGCATTTTTTCACCACTTTAGTCTTGAATCTTTGCTTTCCCAGCTGTAGTTTCACGTATGGATCACTGAACCCATTCAGATCCATTGCTGGTATGTTTTTTGCTTCAATTACCCTCACTAAAAGCTTCATACTGGCAAGATTAAATGAAAAAGAACAAAATTGGAACCTACCCTTTAGTCTTTATCGATCACAACATATAAAAAAACTAGAAATGCTATCTATCAACTCGGTGTGCTACTGTATATACCCAAAAAATCATCATTATTTTTTTAGTAACCGACCCAAAGAAAGAGCATAAAAACAAAGATTAACTTTATAATCTGTGAAATTTAAATGCTGCAACAGCGAAAAGGGGTTAAGTAGGAAAATCTGAAATCTCATGAAAGAGGGTAGAGACTAATTGAAGAATCTGAGTAGAAAAATAGAGGAATATGGGAGGAGGATATAATGGAAAAAGAAGGGGAAGGGGAAATCAAACTGAAACTTTGAAAGAATGAGGATAGAAAATTCAAACCCTTTGGAAAAAAAAAACGAATCGAAAAGGAAAGGATTATAAATTAGAATCAAAGCAGAGAGTTGGGGCGATTTTGGGGGAGAAAGGGAGACTTGTATAGTTGCAAGTTGAATCCAAAAGGAGACTTTTTTTTGTTTAATCTTGAATTTTGTTTGCGCGTCTTCTTTTGGAATTATTGACTTTGCTACATGTTCCCTTCCATTTAACTGAAAGTTGTAGACAAAAAAAAAAAAAAACTGAAAGTTTAACAAATGCTTTAAGGGAGTGTTTGTTTTTAGCTTTGTATGATATTTATTTTTTTATAAATTATTAAGAGATTAATGGTTATATTTTTTAATGATTAAATATTTAATATTAAAAAACATTAGTCATGTTGAGTTTAGTGTTGAATTTAAATCATTGTTTTATATAAAAACATAAAATTTAAAATATCATTTAGAATTAAAAAAAATAGTATTTTCAGAATTTAGATTCAGCATTTAACACTTAACAATTAGTAATCAGCATTAGCAATCAAAAGTAAAAAAAACAAATGCACCCTAAGAGAAGAGCCGACACAACACCACTTTCTAAATTTTAATTTTATGACTTAGAGAGTTAAAGAATTAATTTGAAGTGCTCATTTTTTTTCTCAAATTTTAAGAAAGTGATATTCTATTTACAAACCACCACAAAATACAATAAAATTCTTTGGTTTAATACTTTTCTCTTCTTTCTTTTTTTTGAGAAGCTTTGGTGTAGCACTACGTATAGCATACCACAAAAATTTTGATAAAATAAAAATATAACTTTGGCTTTCTAGCTCTCTTCCACATTCACAAAGTGAAAAATAAAATTTTAAATCAAATATTTACGTGCACTACATTTTTTAAAGTTGTTTATGAATGTTTTTTGTATATATATTTTGCTTATTTGTTGTATATTATTTTAAGTTGAAGGTATAAGAAGAAGGGCAAATGTGTAGTTATTTTTATTCACTTGGTCTTATAGTGCCAAATCTGATACACTAATTTGACAATAAATTGTTGAATATAGTATAATATTTGATACCAGGTTGCTGAACGTAAGATAATAATTTGGTGAAGACTGATGTTGAAATATCACAATAAATTTGGCAGTGTGTCACCGATTTATTATATCAAATTTATCATTATGGAGCTAAGTGAAGAAAAGTGATTACACATTCATAATTTTTTATTTAACTTCTTAAGTTTCAACAATGAATTACAAAATTTATGTACAAATACATCAATATGTTGCTCGTATATTACCTTAGAACATAGTGTATTTCATATAATGTTTGATTTGAGATTTTTTTTTCTTTTACTTTTTAACATGTTCGTACTTCTCCTTCACGAAACCTTTCTTAATATTCTACCACGATATAAATATATTTTTATTACTTAGAACACTACTCACCTTTTTTAATTATACCACAAAAAAAAGTGTTGTGTGAAATAGTTCATTTTTTGTAAATTTTTTCTTCTTAGTGTGGTTTTTACTTCGAGCACCACAATGCTTTTCTTAATATTCTACCATAATTTAAATACTATTTTGGGTAAAAAACACTAAACCCCTTCAAACTATCACTTTTTTGCACTAAACCCCCCATCTTCTAGAAGTGACACTAAACCCCCCTCAACTATTATATGTTATCACTTAACCCCCAAAATTACATAAATGCCCTTGTACAAAGTTTGGTAAAAAACACTAAACCCCCTCAAATTATCACTTTTTGGCACTAAACCCCCCTAAACTATCACAACTTAACACTTTACCCCCTAATTTATAAAAGGTCATTTATTTACAAGGACATTTATGTAATTTTGGGGGTTAAGTGATAAAATATAATAGTTGAGGGGGGTTTAGTGTCACTTTTAGAAGATGGGGGGGGTTTAGTGCAAAAAAATGATAGTTTGAGGGGGTTTATTGTTTTTTACCCTATTATTTTTATTACTTACAACATTACACACCTTTTTAAATTTTATTGTAAAAAAAGTGGTGCGTGAATAATTTTTGTATTTTTTTTTTCATTCTTGGTGTGATTTTTTTTTGTAGTTTAAATATAATTTTCCGTCAAAGAACTCTTCACATCTTTATATAATAATAATTTATTAAAATGTTTGGCTTTTTTTAACACTTGAAAAGAGAGAATTTTCTCTTTAAAATTTGTAAAATAATATAAAGTAAAAAAATATCTATTGAAACCTAAAAATTTAATAGGCTCTTGAAATATTTTTGGGTAATTTTATTTTTACCTACGTAATTATACAATTCACCCCACCTAAATTATAGGATTTGATTGAAAAAAATAGTTTTTAACAACCAAACAAACTCTAAACCTCTGCTCTTTTTACCCATTGATCTCTACCTAGTGCACTCCCAATTTTCTCTCTTTAAAAGATATTTGTGATTATATTGGCTGGAATTAAAGAAATTAAGCAGTGCAAATAGAGACATTCAGATTTTATGCAATAAAAAGGAGAACCGAGATGGATTGCAAGCGAAAAGAAATCAAGGCAGATGTTTTGATGGTTCCTCCACTTTTTTTTATGATTCATCAAATAAAAACTTCTTTTGAGCTTTAATTATAAATTTCTCAATGTTATTTCTTTATTCATCACCAAATTGTTCATGAATTTTTCTATGATGTTTAAAAACCAAATTTTTAGGGGGGTGATAAATGCACCCCCATTTTTTTTTCACAAACGCCATTTATGTCATACACCCCCCACTTTTTAAAAATTTGTCACAAACACACCGCACCACCGCTTTCTAGATTAAGAACCATAATTAAAGTAATATTCTCCCGTCATTGGGAGAGTATCTTCACTTCTACTCTCCTGACATTAAGCATCTGAAACTTTAGTAATTACTTAGTTACGACCCAATATTTTAAATATACTCTCTCGTATTAAAGAGAATAAATTTGGTAATATTCTCTTGTCATTGGGAGAGTACATTCATTGGTACTCGCTCAACATTGAGCAACTGAAATTTTAGCAATAAGATTTTTTTTAGAAACAACACGTACTCGGCCAATGTGGGGTGAGTGATGTATATATCACCCGGCCAATGTGGGGAAAGTGATTGCTGGGTTTAAAACCCACAGTTCTGTTTTTTTTGACAAACTTTTTTATTATGATTTTGCAATATTTATCAAATAAAAGTTAAAATGCACAAAGATAAGGTAGCAATTAAACAATTATACATCTTTTGAATATATATATATATATATATATATGTATGTGTATATGTATATATGTATGTTTTGAAAAAGAAGAAGGAGGACGAAGAAGAAGAATCTTTATGAAATTTCCGATGAGAGTATTTAGATGGAGGCTGAATTTAGCTTAGATGCAGAATCCTCGATTGGTCAAATTTGGGTTTGAATCCATTCACTTTTTCAACAAGAATGGGAGGAGGATGAGGAGAATAAGAGGGTGGTGACGGCCCAATTTTTGAGATATACTCTCATATCATTGGGAGAGTAAATGTGGTAATACTCTTTCGTCATTGAGAGACTATCTTTATTATTACTCGCTCGACATTAAACATCTGAAACTTAAACAGATCTGTGGCGTTTTTTTAAAAGAGATATATGTGTATATATGTGTGCATTTTTTATTTGTTTTTTTCTTTCATTTTAGAATACATATATATATATATGTGTGTGTGTGTGTGTATGTATATATGTATGTTTTGAATATATACATGTATATATGTATGTGTTGAAGAAGAAGAAAAAGAAGAAGAAGGAGGAGGAGGAGGAGAAGAAGGAGAGTAGGAGAGAAGGAGAGGAGAAGGAGGTGGAAGATGAGAAGAAGAGGGTGATAAGGGAGTGTATATGATTAATGGTTAATTAATAAGTTAATTAATAGTTAATCTTTGGTAAAATGAGAAGGGTGTACGAATAAAGTTTAGTATAATATTAATAAAAATTTTAGATGGCATTTGTGACGAAAAATGGGGGTGCATTTATCACCCCCCAATTTTTAAGCTTTGGAATTAGATAGGTATTTTTTGGGTAATGTTATTAGCATTTCACAAAAACTATTCTACCCCCCCAACATTATTTCTAGTGACAAAAAAGTGTACCAAAATATCCAAATAAAAATTCACTAAAAATAATTTTAGAGTGTTAGAGTACTTTTGTGGAGCACTAGCATTGAGTTCCGTGAATACTATTATCCACACAAAGAGGTTGGAAAGATGGATCATATAATCTCCAATTGATTAATTCAAAAATATTTACATCACAACCATTTTTTCTGAACTTTTAGACCTGAGCTCTAAAATTTTCAAATTACTCGCAATAACATTGTTAAGATGCAAGCAAAAGCAGAATTAATTGCAATTATAGTGAGAAACGTTCATTAATATCCAGAAGATTAAAAGGTGCTAAAAGATTTGCCATTTCGATGAAAACATGGAGCATTAATCTAGAAGTTTGGATAAATGGTTTTATAAGACTCTGTTTGGTATTTGATAAATAAGCGGGGTGAATTAAAAGATATTTTAAAAATACAAAGGAATGAGAAAAAGGTTTTCTTAAATTGAGGTGAAGAGAATATTTTAGTGGGTACATTTTAAAACACCCAATATTTTTCTACATAGAATTTGAACAGCCTCTTTGGAGGCTCTCTTATTCGCCCCCACGTTTGCTATTTCTAGATATGTTTTTTTTTCTCTTTTTGCGTAACAGCCAAACTGCATACAATGCATATCTTTTTCGAAATGAATGTTGCTCGGCGTTGACTCCACATTCTTTAGAGATGAAGGAAGATATTTTTTATATATATAAAAATAAGGAAGTTAATGCAGTGAGATCATAAAATATTGGTCGCATAGTAGTGACCGTTTCTATTTGAACAAAAACAATGCCAAAATAGAAATTACATCCGAAATGCTATTCGCACAAAATATTTTATCATATATTTAATAATCTGAGATTTATTATTAATTATATTACTTTATTCTTTTTTTTAATAAATTACATTACTTTAATTAAATTCACTGCTCAATATAAACTTTTTCATATGACCGTAATCCAGAACTAACAAATGTGTGACATATTCGTTTTTTTACATATTTTTCCCACAACATAGATGATGAGTTTGGAGTGTCATCCATTGATTAGAATATGACCATTAAATTTTCATTTAATAAAAAGATGGAAAATGGTAGGATAAATAATATATTCTTGTGAAAAGTTGGAAAATAATTTAAAAAATGTGATGAGATATTACCTTATTTTTTACCTTTTTTCGATGGAAAAATTTTTCTTGGGTGATCGTGAAGAATTTTTTTTCAAAAAAAAAAGAAGATGGTGGAAATGAGTATAAAATAGAGAATATCTTAACACATCCCTCAACATATTTTCTAATTTATGGCACAATTCAATTGGTTTTACTTTTATTTTTCATCTTGTCATTTACAAATATACAATAGACCCAAGAGTACGTACTAAATATATTCTAGTATTTTAAAAATAAATAATATACAAATAGTTATGTTCTAGTACTACACACAAATAATACACGAAAAGTTAGTGCAATTGTAGGTGAGTGAAACTCACACTCTTACTGGCTACTTTACTAACTGTATAACATCTTGATGTCACATCACCAAATCATTGTTTTAAATTTTAATCCTTGAGGTCTCTAATAAATTATTATTGTTTAGATCCGACACTTCATAAAAGGTCATCTGTTAAATGAAATTAAACAGCGATCCTTTAATTTCCAACATCAACATGTTCAAATCTTTTATATTGTTACATACTTCTGCCCATGTTTGAAACAACTAATCCATAAAGAATCTGGCAACTTTTGGCCCATTCTTATGTTAGATCAAAACTTTACTTTAAAATAGATTGTCATATGAAATTGTATCTGTTAGGTGGATACCAAAATAAAGAAGTAGATAAAATTACAGCCTAACTTCTAAACATTCACAACATGCAATTTGCAAGATTAATTCATTTTGTTTGGCTAGTCATCATCTTAGCAAGCATGATTGATTCAATCACATAGTTTTAGATCCTAAAATATGACCTTGTGGCTTTCTATTGAATTTACACAAACTTGGCATTCAATACTGCATGGAGTACTAACACAATACACTATAATATAGAATGGAAAACAAATTAAGCGATCTTGAAAAATATGAGTCTAATGGAATTCAGGACACCCTTCAACCTTGATCCCGGGGGCGGTAGGGCAGCTAGCGAGTGGGCAATGATCATCCAAATCCAAACCCCACCACGTCGACCCGTTGATGTCCCTAACTTGTAAAGCAAAGTAACAAAGCATCGCCATAAATGCAACCCCCGCATCAAGCCCTGCAGATAGGATATAGTTGTGCCTAGCCCACCATGCTTTGAACTTCTTGTACACCACAAAGTTGAAGAATATCCCACTGTTAACCAACACATGTAGTTCACCGCCCTGGCTGGTGGCATAGCCCCTGCACCCGATATTAGGATTGGCATGTTTATGAGTCTTATCCATTTTTTCTCTGGAAACGCTCGAGAAAGTATCCAAACAGGCACCGGTGCAAGAATCCCAAACAGAAACAAGTAGTTCATCTTCGAGTATAATCCCAGATTCCCAAACATGCGTTGTGGACCAACCACCCCCCATATGATCGATGCATTGTAGAAAACATCGTCTCCAGGGCATGTCCATGGGCTTCCTACAGGCAATTTTGACGAGTCGCATATGTATTCCACTGTGGTCAGAAGCCACCAAGATGTCGCAAAGTAGACTGATGATGCAATTATTGTTCCCACTAGCTTCATTGTTTTTAAGGTCATGAAGAAGATTGGGTATTAGACATTTTGTTTCATTTTTATCCCTTTTGGCGGTTATACTACATAAATAAATAAAGAGTAAACTATCCTAATAGCCTTTAAATTAGGGGGTTAGTGTCACTTTAGCCACTAAACTAAAAAAAAGCGTCACTTTAACCCTTGAATTATTAGCGAGTGTCAGTTTAACCCTTCTGTCTATATTTTCCGTTAAGTTGAACGGAAATAGGGGGCTTTTGGTCATTTCAATTATTTTTTTAAAAAAATAATTTATTTTTTTATTAAAAAATTTATAAACCAAAAACAAAATAAAAAAGAAAGAGATAAAAGAAACCCAGTTATATATATACATATATATCTCCGCCCACATCCACCATCTCCGGCAGCCTCCTTTCTCCGGCTATCTTCTATCTCTACCTCCATCTCCGGCCATGCCCTCCATCCACCACCGCCACTTCGCCTATCCCATCTCCCGCCACAAACCCACCTCCCCAACTTATTATCATCATTATCATCATCACAGCCAAACACATAACAGTGAAGATCAAGAAAAAGAAAGAAAGAAAAGGTATATATGTTTTGCTGTTGTTTGGTCGTATATATATATAGATATAGACAGAGATAGATAAATACACTTTCTCTCTCTAAAGAGAGGAGAGAGAGTGAGATGGGCTGATTATTTTGTGGAGTGTGAAATCATCGACTTTGAGGTTTGAATTGATCCGGTGAGGACCAATTTTCGAAAGAGATGGGTTGTTTATTTGGAACCTCCCTACCTCTCTTTGTTTTTAATCCTCATTCTAGATTTTGGGCATTTTGCTATAAATACATATATGCGTATGTCTATGAGCGAGAAAATATGAGGATTTGGAAGTGGAAATGGTGGAGAGGCGGTTGCGGGTTTGTGGTGGGGAGGTAGGGCGATGGTCGGAGATGGAAATGATGAGAAAGAAGATGGCTGGAGAGAGAAGAGTGTGTTTTCAATGCAGATTTAGGATTTGAAAAAACCCAAACTTTTTGATCCATATTAGTTATAAAAATGCTTTGAACCGGTGTTGAAAAAAACCAAACCGATTTTCTATTGAACCAACTTAGAAAATATCTAATTAAATTAAATTTTTAATTAAAATGACAAAAATACCTTTATTTCCATTCAACTTAACGGAAAATATAGATGAAAGGGCTAAACTGACACTCGCTAATGGTTCAAGAGTTAAAGTGACGCGTTTTTTAATTTAGTGGCCAAAATGACACTAACCCTATAATTTAAGGGCTATTAGGGTAGTTTACTCATAAATAAATTAGAAAAATGGAATTCAATTTTAGTAGCTTTAGTGTGTGTAGTTAGTTACCTGAACAATGAACATGGACTTGGGAGGGATTTTCATATAATGGCCGAGCTTGAAATCGGAAAGAAATGTTATGGCTTGTGTCATGCTTATGTAGCCGTAAGTTTTGAAGGCCACATTGGCAAGAGGTTTTCCAGGATACATGTAGCCTATAATCAGCTCTGTGATGACATTTAGTCCTGGTTGCTGCACAGTAAGTTTTTCGCAATCTGATCAAGCAGTACAAGGATAAGAAGAATAAAATAACAAACGAAAGATGAAAGATGAGATATGCCTGGTTTGTGGTAGCTGTAATCACACCAATAGGCAGAGTGAAAACCAGGGCCAAAGAAATTGCTAATAGGACTCCCCAGTAAGGGAGCTGTAATTGTCTCCCAAAGCCCTCGCAAGTAAGCAGCGATAATCCAATCACAACCATCAAGATTGAGTAAAACCACCATTGTGGGACTGCTTCACAGTTTTTCTTCATCAACCTCGTGTGTACATCGCCAAACTTGTCCTGAAAAGATGCCCTCGTTTGTTGCCAAATCGTTCTTCGAGTTGCAAACAAACGAGAATTATTAGAAACCTACCAGACCACAAATACATGAAAGAGTTCATATGTAATCTTATAAAAAGGACTGGCATGAAAATACCTCCCATGGAAGAGTGCAACATGAGATATAGTGGCAGCTAATGTTGCAAAGCTTAGACCATAAGCAAAAACAAAGAAGATGCTGAGATTAATCTGGCTGTAGTCATCATATCCCTGTCGGTTGAAAGAAAAGTTTGTCTCGTTTAAAACTGCTGAAACATTGTACTCTCTTCCATAAGCATCGAACACATGAGAAGAGAAGATTGGAAAGCGTTTGGCTTCATACAAGTTGGTCCAATAAGCAATGGGGGTGACTACGTAGAGGACTATTACAAAACCAGCCAATATGTTCATAACAGCAAATCCAGGGGTGGCTAGGGGACTTCCTAAGAAACCAGCTACGGTGGACCAATCAAGAGCAAATGAGCCAATACCAAGGCCACGAAGACCGGAACCCAGTTGTTGGGCTGTGACCGAGTCCTTCCATATCCAGCAGACGAAGGAGAGGGCAGTTATTGATGGAAACAGATAGTTTGGGACTATGTAGTACGAGAAGCTTGATACAAGGACCACAATGAAGAATTGCAGCCTCGTTAGGCCTCCCCTCGGCCTTTTCTCATCCTCATGCAATGCCCTGCATGTTAAAATATATAAAAATTTAAGCTGGGTGGTGGATGGCAGTGTGTGTGTGTGTTTTTTTTTCTTTCTTTTTGCTTTGGGGGCGGCGGCTAAGATGAGAACCTGAAGAGGGAAACTTGAACCAGATTGGCAGGCCACCACATGTAGGGTGAATCAACGAGGAATTTCCTGAAAACACCGGCCCATCCATATCCAAGCAACTAAAATGCTCCAATAGTTGAACAAAATCAGCCAAAAACTAAAGAAGTTTAGGTTTAGAACATGAGAAATTCTTTAAATAGAAGAGAAATGTCAATCTAGAATTGTAGGACTTATTGTTTCAGATAATTGTTTGAGCATAGAAATTCACCTGGGTAGTTTGGGTTAGCAACATTGCAGCAAGAGGATGAATTCCCCGTTTATAGAATGCCTTCACTATGGTAATAATGCCCACGGCATAGACAGAATTTGAACCTGAATTGGCAAATATGGTAATAAGGACATGTTCCTTCAAGTTGAAGGGGCCTGGATTTAATGAAAATGACCAATTTGTTCCACGGATTCGGATTTTCTTCTTTGGTAGAGTAGCTGCCATCAGCTTTCCAATTGGAAGTACTACAATCTGGGCAGAAACAGATGATATATAAAGCGGGTTTTGGCGATAACCAAAGAATTGGTTCAAGAAAGCCAGAACTGCACATGAAATAATCCCCAGAAACCATGTCCGAAATGTCAAGCACGGCAGTGTTGGATCGTCCGTTATTGGCACTGTGAGCCGCACTTGCTCAATTGGATTGTCATCTATCTCGTCTACACACAATTTCATATCAGTAGAAGGTACCATATTAAACTAGTAATCATACATGTTCTTTTGAAACTAAAACATGTATGTTTTGAGCACAAATGTAGATTCCTTAAATGGGCATGCATACTCCACAATAGTTGTTATAACTTTTTTTGATTAAATAGATGATCACATATTTTAACAAATTAAATTATTGTAAGCTGCTCAATATTGATCGAGATTCTAACACTAATAGAGGATAAGGCTAGCTGTGACTACTGCTCTATTCTGAAGAAAAATATGGGAAGAAGATCGATCAAGTATATTACATATTTACTATATATAAGAAATCCAGATGGTCCATCAAATTTAGCCAACTTAGAGGCAACCATTTTTATAGAAAAAAGAAAAAGGCATGAATAATTAATAAATATAGAAAAATATAAAAACTGATATATATATATATATATAGTAGCGTCCTTGAGCGAATATTTAAAGCAGAATGGTGTTTAGCTCACCAGGTATTTTAGCAGAAATATGATTATCTGCAGCAAGCTTGTTGGGATCAGATGTCACAGCAGTAAAATTACTCTCTGAATATTCCATGTTTGAACAAGGGCACAACCAACACCATGCAAGATGAGGTGTTATGCTTTTATAACAGAATGAATTGGTAATTAACCCTTTTCGCTTTCTAAATTAATTGTATTCTTTCTCCAGCTTTCGCTTTCGTAATTCCCGAACTTTTAACCTCCTCTTTGATTTCTCCTTCGACAATATTAAGAAGGAACACACACAGCCAACACTAACCAGAAAATGTTAAAATGTATGAATTGCTGCTTATTCTCTTATATACATATATATATATGCGAGCGAGGGAGGGAGAGAGGGAGACAGAAAAGGAATCTTATACATATATGCGTTATTCAATTATTGATTTTCTTATATATATATATATATATATCTGCAGTCAATCCTTGCAATAATTCATATTTAGAATATACAGCTCAATCAAAGCTTGCATGAAATTATTTCATTTAAGGCAATGTTTATGAAAACTACGTACTGTTACTAAAAATATCTTACCCAGCTGCAGTTATGGCATGGAGCAAACAAGGATGAATCGATAAGTTAAGTAAGTCAATTAATTATTGCCTTATTAAATTAAATGTGTTGGTTAAAAGCCTCAATCGATGAGAAGCTTTCTAACTAATTAAAGGACCTTAGGCAAAAGTCCTTAGTATAATGGTCCCATCATATCATATCATATCCCAAAAATCGAAGAATGATTCATCACCTCACCTGGCTACGAGAAGATATGTGAACAAAATTAAAAAAAGTGACCAATACCTTCTTCTTCTATCAGTATTAAATTTTCAAAGAAACTGCAGCTCAAAAAGACAGCTAACTGCACATCTCACTCACTTACTCAAAATACTAGTTTTTGCATCAATTTTGATAAAAGAAACTAAAATGGTACGTACATTATATATATATATATATATATATAATATCAAATAAATAAATTAACGCAAAAGTGTAAATTAATAATTAACTATATCAAATAAATAAATTAACGCAAAAGTGCAAATTAATAATTAACTAGCTCCAATACTAGAATATATATATATATATATATTGTTGTCATGCCGTAGCTACGTCTACGTACCGTTCTCACTAGAAGGAAATTATTGAAAATGAAGAATCTCAATATATAGTACGTTCCGAGATTTAATTAGTTTCTGTACGTTTAGTTTGAACTGAATGTAATGCATGCATATTCTGTTTGGTTGCATGGAAACGAGAAAAAACGATTTTTTCCTTTTTAAAATCTTATAGAAATTGCAATCAAATTAACATAAACGCAAGCTAAGAAAGATTCCCATTACTCATTGCACTGGGCCAGCCAACTCAAAATTTTATGGAGACCAAGTCTGCCATTTAGCATTTCAAGCTTAATTAATTTTCTCTTCGATCATGCACATTTTGTAGATTGAAGAAAGTATATTTGTTCTAAATGATTTTTATTTTTATTCTGTTTAATTCTTGTTTTCTCTTTTTTTATTTTGTTTATGTCTTTTACTATTAAGATAAGAGATAAGATATAGTTGTGCACGTGGCCGACCATATAAATGTGAAGAAGGGGATGGCAGGCAGCAGAGAGCTAGCAACAGTGGCGGATGGAAGGGCCCCACCCCACCGAGGTTTTTTAAATTTTGAATAATAATAGTTTTATTTTGTTATATATATATATATATATAAACATATTACACTTTATTTGTCCTTCTAATTTTTGTTTATAAATAAAATTTATAATATTTTGAATATAAATATATAAATATAAATTTTAATCTTACATACAATGAGATTTTTAAATACAAAAATACGAAGAAAATAATACATAATAATTATTTGCCTTTCTCGATTAACTTATTTTGAATTTATTTTTATATTAATTATTTTTTGTATTTTTATATTTTAATTTTTTTTTATACAAAAACGTTATTAATCCATTTAACCCCCACCCCACACACACCGTCCCAAAAAAAAAAAATTTTGAACCCACCACCGTCTAGCAATAGCAAGCAACCACTTACATACAAAAACGTATATAGATATGATTAAATGTAGTGGAAGGTAGACGTCAGAGCAATTAATCCGAAGATGGATGGATGGATCTCTATTTTGCATCTTTCCTTGCCAGATTCCTCAAATTCAATTTAACTCATTATGGCAAAGGCAGACTAGAAAGACTACTAAATTGTGCACTAGTCATCCTTTGATCTTACTTTTGGGTAAATTCTAATTCCCACGCTCAACAACCTTCTCTAACTCCCATGGCCCACTTCATCACTCCTTACTTATGTATATAATAGTGACATTTTTTGGAGCATAATTTTGCATATACAAAAGGAAAAAAAAAACTCGTGCATGACGCTTCATAATATCATGTTATTTTGTTTTTAATTGGTGTCAGATGGCACAAATATAATATTGTGTCAAAAATTTTAGAAAGAATGGACACACATGATTTTTAACAGAGTTCAAAACAATCAACCCAAAATAAATTGGCCGACAATAGGTAGAGTAGCCCTTTTATGTTATATATTGCTTGGTGAGATTTTAATTTCCGGCATGAGATTTATAGTCTCAAAAATTTATTGTGTGTCAATATCTTAGCAAATTTATTTTGTGTGGTATTATCATGTTGTTGTCAAATTTGCCAATTTTTTGGTGCCGTATAATTGTTAATGCTGCCTGTAAATGCGTGCCAGATCTGCCATATTAGTTTATTCATTGAAGGAAATCCCTTAATTTTCTGTCAGAAGAAACCATACCGGCCATCAATACATACACACCATTAATTAATTTCTAAAACATAAGCATCATTTTGGCAAGGTACGTTTTACATTTATTCATGTGATATCTATTACTTGAAAATCCAATATATATATATCAAGAAACTAATTAAGATCAAGATCGTATGTACGTGTGGTATTTGTGGTTGCTTCATATTTTTACACAACAAAGGATTTGAATTCATTGGCATGAAAATGGTGAAATGAAAGGCGACAAACTATTCAGTACTTATGACTCTAGTGCCATGCATGCGTACATCCTTGTGAAATAGCGAGTAGGTTAATTAGAATGAATGGATGAATCAAGATATAACTTTGGGTTTAAAGCAACCACAAGTAAAGGAGTCGTTCTTGTCTTTTGTAATTGTTTGATGATTCTGATCCTGCAGCTGCTGCTGATTTTGAGCGTGCCTGGGACTAGGACCGGGGCTGGTATTACTATTAATGGCACGTGGAGACTCATTCAGTTGGTCTTGAGAAACTTGTTTTCCTTCGCATATCATCTTAACCTCGCAGAATTCGGGTGCACTCTGCAGTATTTGTTCAGCAATTCCGCTTCCTCTGCCCGCCTTCAATCGCCTAATTAAGGAATTTAAATTTTTTTTTTTTTTTTTAAAAAGACTTCCTATCTTAAGACAGTGAAGTTGCTTAATGCAGTAAGAACTTTTCAGACAGATATATATATTAGTTGTGGAAGTTGCATGTGCAAGTTGTACCTTAGGCTAGATTTGGTGGTGCCTACAACCAGGGTGTTTATGTTGAGGATAGGAATAAGCTCTAGAATTGCCTTTGCTTCCATATCACTCTCAATAAGAATGGTCTCCCCTTTAACCTGTATATATGCCTCACTTTATATGATTTTTTGTTATTTTATGGAAAGAACTAAAATAGAAATCATTTCACTTAATTTGGCATGGGAAAACTAATCAACAAGCTGACCATATATACTTTGCAAAGTTATGGATATGGTAATGGTAAATTTGCTACACAGAAAAAAAAATTCAAATATTTGGTAGTGGTACCTTAGAAGCAGAGCACAAATCAAGGAACTTTTGAAGGTACTGAGTCCTCTTGCTTCTTTCTTGGATCACGTGGTTGTTCTTCTGTTCTGGGTTCACTTGACTTATTGGAAGCTTTCCTACTGTATATATATATATATCATCCCAACCACATATCTCATCACATGTTGCTGTGCTAAACATATATATGTATGTATGCATGTATTGATACAAGTGATTAACATAGCCTACTCTTATTTCTTTATGTGTGGAAGAAGGTCCGGGGGAGTGGGATAAATCGAGGATCAACCTCCAGACCTCCTTATTGTGAAGATAACGAGGTTTAGAGTTTCATTTGTTGGTTATTCATATTAGATGTATTGTTAGGTTGTATATTCTCAAAATGTACAACTCATTAATGCACCAAGTATGATTATTCGGTAATTTTGTTTCCCCATTTTAGTATCTTTATTTTTTGTCTCACTAATTGTAAGATATATTTAAGGCTAATATAATAATTCCAATCAGTTTTGTGCACTTGTGTTTGATATGCTGGATTAGAGAAATGGATATGATTATTTAATTCCATCCGGGCAAGATAAAACAACTCAATCTCTTAGGTAAGATTCGTTAACCACTCTTTCGGTAGGATAAAAAACTTTTACTGCAATAAATAATCCGCCCGAATATCTATCCTAATAAAAAATAAACACTTCACCCTTTTATCCTGCGCGTCAAATATAACCCGTACAATAGGGTAACAAGCATAACATCTTACGTGATGAAAGAAAAGGGACTTAATTTACTATAAAACACAATAAATCCTTATCAAAAACTTTAATGTCATATATTATTTGTCAACCTTTCACATTCCCAATTTAAAAAATGGCTATAATTAGAGAAAGAAAAAAGGATCCGTTTTGTTGTCCTTCAAATTGCGAATTAATTAATTTACAATTAAGTAATTTACAAAATTTTCATTTATTAGTGTTTGGTTGTGTAAATTGAACAATTGTAAATATGATAATTCAAGTTGATTTACAAAAATTCAAATTAAATCATTTCAAGTAAAACTTGAAATTGCCTAATTCTAGAATTAGATAATTCATTATAACTCTATTTTTCGAGAAGATCTAGTTTCTACCGACAATGTTGATGCATCTAGACAAAATTTTAAATAACATAGAACAATAGAGAACATGTTTTTATTATAACAATCAGAATTTCTCGTTTAAGTTTTCCATACACTACTTGAATTAGAATTGAATTATTCATAAATGAGCAAATTCAAAATTGCTCAATCGAAAATTAACTAATTCTAAAATTATGTAATTTACGCAACCAAACGAGCCCTAAAGAAACAAATAATACTCGCACAGGTTTTGAGGTGCAGGACACCTATTTAATTAGAATGGAAGAAGAAGTTAAAAGGATGAATCCTAAACAACATTGTAACCCAACAAGAAAGTTAATAGGACATAAACCAACAATTTAACATTGTAAGCCATGATGAAGAGGATTAATTAAATTGATAATGACTTAGCCGTCCAATTTAACATCTTGTGCCGTGCAGTATAACTAGGTTAATTCCCGGCAAAGACGGTTTAAACCATTCAAAAAATATATTAAATTTTAACTGCATAATTTTTTATACTTTATATATTTTTAAAATTTAAAAACCATTACTCTTTTAGTATGTTAATAAATTTTATCAACCCCACTTAAAAGTAAAATTTAAAAACCATTACTCGATTTTTTGATATTTTTGGTAATTTCAGTATTTCAGTAACAATATTATATGTAGTACTTTTCTATAAAATGTAATTTTGATAAATGTGCATCTTGTAATGAGGGCAACTAAAGTAATAAAAATTCAAAATATCATCATAAGCATAAAATCAGAAAGTTCATGGATAAATTTAACAAGGTTATTCATGTAGTAAGTGTATGAGAGATGTTGATACTTTGCTAGGCATATATAATGATAAATATTGCAATCCAGATACTTTAAGAACCTGTATTTATTCTTTTATACTCCAACATGTAATTATACCACTGGCTACAACATTTTATTTGATTTACATATTTTTTACTTCGACCAAAATAACTTTAATATTCATTTAAATTATAAACAAACATATATGTCTATATCTATATACATACTATGAGTGTATTTTTGGTACGGATAAGTCCTTACGGACTAGGCTTTTTAGCGATATTTTTTCGTCGTTAAAACACTAGGGAGATATTTTTAGCGACAAAAAACCATTGCAAAAAGTCTAGTCCCTACGGATTGGTCCCCACTTTAAATTTTATGTATATGTTATATATAAAAGTATGAATAACTTAAGTGTTTTTTTCTTTTTTGTAGAAAATATGTCCCTTGATTTTAAACATGAGATTTTAAAATTTACATTAAAAAAAAGCATAACTCCATACATTTATATATTAGTATTAGTATTCCAAAAAAATAAATTTAAACTCTACTTTATTTTATTAAACTAATTAAACAAGTTAAAAGTTTGCGTCGAATTAGATGTTCTGTATAAGATTTCTATAATTTTAAACACAAAATTTTAAGAATCACATTAAATAAAACAACATAACTCCATATATTTTATAGACCAAAAAAAACTCCATATATTTTTATATTAGTATTCCAAATAAATTTAAACTCTACTCTATTTTGGTAAAATAATTAAACAAGTTAGAGTTTTTTTTATTGAATTAGATGTTTTGTATAAGACTTCTATGATTTTAAATACAAAAGTTTAAGATTTACATTAAATAAAACAATATAACTCTATATATTTTATAGTAAAAAAAATTCCATATATTTTTATATTAGTATTTCAAATAAATTTAAACTAATCTTTATTTGACTAAAATAATTAAACAAGTTGAAGTCTGTGTTAAATTAAATATTTTGTATAAGACTTTTATATAATTTCATAATAAACTTTTTGAAAAAATAAATTATTTAATAAATCGTATTAAAATTACACAACTTTTAGTTTAAATTAGAATTTCTTTCAAAGTTCATCTCCAAATATCATAAGATGCCTTTGACAATTCGTGTACTTTTTTTTGCATATTTTCTCAATTCTTTATTAAGCTATAGATGTGAGAAAAGTGAAAGTAAGTTGGGGTTGGGCTTATTTATAACTATATTTAATGTTTAAAACAAAAAAAATAAATATATTGTAGTTGTGGTTTGGTAAAATACATCATCTAGCATAAGTGAATATTATTTGTTTTTTTTACCATTTTAATATTTCCATTTTTTTTTAAAACACCATTTTAATATTTCCTTTGCTATATAATCTATTATTTATATATGAGTGTCATATTATTGTTTGGTATTATACACAATAATGCCAAATACTTTTATTTGAATTAACTATCTATCAAATCGAAAAATTTAGTAAAAATATATTACTTTGATTAAGTCAAGAGTCTACTTGGCCATCTACGTACTAAGGAATTCAATGGCACAAATTTTTATCATATATCTAAACCATTTTTCTATAATAGACCGATTATGTTATTTTTTTATAATTATTAATTGAATTTTACTCTTGATACAATGTTTTAGTTTATTTGTTATTATTTTTATTTCACACTTGATACTAATCATTCAATTCTTAGTATTTAGAAATTCATTAATAAACTTAATCACCTTTTGTCAAGTACTAAAATAACATGCAATACACATACAAAAAAATTAGTTAAACAAAAAGCTCCAATATTATATTAAACTAGTAAAGAGTAAAAGAAAGTAATATTAACCAAGAAGTATCAAATACTAAACTATTAGAAATGTTAAACAAGAAGCATCAAATACTAACTAACAAAAAGCAAAAGAAAGTTATTTATAGTGCCATTTAACTTGTAACAAAAAAAAATAGTACCATTTAACCAACAAAAAAGTCCATATGTTTGATCTGTATCACGTAGGACCTAAAACTATGTGGCTAGAATTACTTGGATTATTGTTTCAAGAGATAATTCAATTGTCTTTTCTTATTTTAAAAGCTCAATTAGAAGATGGGAATTTGAAAGTTTTAAATTAAAAGTGGGATTATTAATTTGAGACAGAAAAAGTATAATTTATTTTGGTAATTTTAGTATATTTATTTTCGGTCATTTTGCTAATAGTATCTTTGGTATTATTTTTTTATAGTTTCAGTATTTTTGGTACAGCAATTCGGTATTTCTGGTTTTTATAGAGGTAATTAATACCATAACCAAAAAAATTTGGTAAATTTGTTTTCAGTATTTCAGTTTCTGGTAATCATATATAGGTTACCAAAACTATTTTTACTTGGATTAATTTGGTTAGTTTCGGTAAAAACTATACTGGATGACACCCCTAGTCCCATAGGTACATATGCATTAATATCAACATAAGAAAAGAAGAATCAAAGTTGTTTTCAGTGATTGTAACTATAAATTAATCATTAAATTTTTTTTTCGTCCCACAAGATATCTCCACACCACATTGGATATAGGATTAGTCACTGCTTGCTGTGGTGTGAATTTAGGATTAGTCCCTGCTTGTTGTGGGAGCCTGCCGTTGGTCCAAAGATGTTTGTATTTGAAAGGAATAAAATACATGATTTCCCGCCAAATACATCTTTCTCTCACAAGAACCAGTGGCCCAAAAAATTAGGTTTGTACTCATATGGAGAGTACCAATCCTATGGGTTTAAATTCATCATTAATATCACTGTATATAACATAAAAAATATTTTAATTGATTGGTTTTAACTATTAATGCATGTATTGATGAAAAATAAGAATTATGGTAACCGGATTTTAAATAAGTAAACAAATTTGTGGAATACATACAAACGTGGATAGGGACATAATAATATGCGTGAAGGCCTGAAATTAGGGAGATAAGGCCAAACGGCCCGCATAGGCTGATATTTGCGGTTCACTCATTCATTTGGTTTGAGCCAACCAACATTGACCTCAACTAACGAACTGACTTTGTAATCAACAAGCTAGAAATGACTCAGGATTGTGGGACTAATTCACAATATGACGGTTTAGTATCAATACATTAGTTAGCAAATAGAGTAATAAATGTATTTGTAGAATTCACTAATGAATTAATTACTAAATTGACATAACATCATTTGATATCCATTGTGAGAAAGGATGTCCGACCATGTTTTAATTGTTTTATTTATATTTTTGCTTCGGCATGTATATATTGTTATATAATAGGTTTTGCACTATGTATGATTGTGTTTGTGACACGTTAGAATGAATAGTCATGAACCAATTATAAAGATCCAAACTTAATATGCTCTTTCTCTTAAATTAATACTCACATTTGACCGTTTCTCAATTTTCTTTTTGTGATATTTCAATTTAAATTAATTTTTTTATTTTTTTTTGGAACATAATCAATACAGTAAAGATTACAATACAATACAATGTAAATTGTGTTATTTGATGCTGCTTAATTAATGAAATCTTTGATCTCGAAAACCTCCCCAATAAACAGGGATTAATTAATTAGTAATATATATTATTTTGCAGCCATTAAAGTCAACACCTAAATTAATTTTCTTAATTGGCATGCTTCAACCTTCAAGACTAAACAAATAATCATGTGATTACCAATTGTTAATCTAGCAGGTCTCGGCTAAATACCAAATTGTAGGTAAGACTAATGCTCCGTCTTATAAAAATATATATATATATATATATATAATAAGAAAAACAATTAATTTGATTGAGAAGTCTAAAGTTTTATTAAATTTATTTTACAGTTTTTGATGCAAATTAGTCGTTTTTTTTGTCATTTGCTTTATTGCTGTCAAAATGACCCTAAAACAGGATGGAAAATAGTAAGATAAACAATATATTTTTGTGAAAAATTTGATAATAAGTGAAAGAATGTGGTGATATTAACTCTTACTTTTTTGTTTTTTCTGTGAAAAAATTTTCTAGAAAATTTCTTCCACAAAACAAAATGGAAGATGGATGACAAGAGCATGAGATAAAAAATATCTCGATCACCGTAGATCTCAACTTATTTTTTATCATTTCATATAATTTAGTTATTATTGTTATGATTTTTTATGTTGCTATTAAACAGAATTTGAAAGTCTAAAGTTCTAGCTACCAAATCTATCCCCAACCTAGCTAACTTAATCATCATCACCATTTATATATATATATGAGAGAGAAAGTAAAGATACATATAGAGAGATGTGAATTACGTACATGGAGTAGGAACGTAATGTAACTCAGGGAAGATGTGGATGAGATAAACAGTACTGGCAGAAGATGAAGAAGAAGGACGAACAGCATTCTTGAGGGTCCACGTAAGGGCGTCCTTGCTTGAATCCTCACTATTCTTACCCAGCACCGCCACGTACACGATATCCTCCTCCCCGCCATTACTCCGATGAATATCATAAGAGAACAAACTACCATCAGTTTCACCGCCGTTGTTGTTATTGATCTCAAACAGATCACTCGATCTCTCTTCTTCTTCTTCTACTATTTCACACAACCCTTGCCTTAAATTATTATTATTGTTGTTGTTCATGATCATCATCACCCGCGCACTCCTTCTTCACCTAGCTAGTTGATCTTCTAGTACGTACCGATAGAAGAGTATATATATATATATAGGTGGTAGACCGTTTGTTTGAAACTGAAAAATAGAAAGGTGATCGAATAATAATAATGATCGAGAGAAGTAGAATTTTCCTGTTGACGAATATTGGCAAAGTCGCACACACACACACATACAATATGTATGTTCGATCTAATGCTTTATATGTTTGGACAGACTCACGTGTACAAAAGTTACACTATCAAAATGAAAAATAATACTAAAATATAATTATTTTTTGTAAAAAATAAATTATGTTTTGTGATATGAGATGCTGTAATAATTAACTTTTTGCTTTTTTCATGGTTAGAAAATTATTGAATGGAAGACAGAAGATGGGAGAGGATTTCAAATTATTGTAGGTGGTATGTATATAAGGGTGAAAAGGGGCCGGGGGATTGTGAGTTTCTTACCTTGACTTTTCTGGCAGAACCTTCTCACAAAAAGACACCAATTACGTCGTTTTTGACAAATAAATATATAGATAGATCGATCACAAATGAATGAACTACAAAATCTCGAACTTCAACTGGCTGGAAATTTTCTTTTTTAAATATTAAAGTACGTGTAGATAAATCCGTTAGAAATCAATAATTGATGAAGGTGACCAGAACCTCCACATATATACAAACTAACTGAAATTAAATTTGTAAATGTGTAGGCATATATGCATATAGATATAGGGTAGTTGTGTATTTTTTCAGACTAGTGAAAAGGAATATCCGAATACGTACGAGAATCCCGGTAATAACAAATTAAAGGAAGTAGTCTAAGGTCAACTAATAATACATATATTGTTGGAATAATAGAGAGAGAAAGAAAGAATCTTATTATTCAACTGATGTCCAATATGTGTAGAGGTTAGCTCTATTTATATTAAGAGCTAACCTCCTTACTTCTCTACATAATCAATGTGGGACAAATCCAATATATATACTATTAGGTAATCCCTCATTCATACCACAATTCCAATGTGGGATAAATTGTATCTTACAATATTAGTTATGGACATCCACATATCAATATTTTTATAACACTCCCCCTTGGATGTCCATTATGTCACAATTCAATGACAGCTGCCTCATTAAAACCTTCCTAAGGAAAAACCCAGTGGGAAAAAACCAAAGTGAAGGAAAAAGAGTACAACATTCTTCTGGATCATTGAATCGGTATCAAATGCACAATATGCTGCCTCATTAAAACCTTGACTAGGAAAACCCAATGGGACAAAACCTAGTTAAAGGAAAAAGAGTACAGCGTGCAAATATTAGGTAGCATACTTCAGGATGCTCCCCCTGATTATTTACTCCCCCTAATGACAACATTTATATATTTTTGTTATAAAGTCGACGCATGCCAATATCATAAACTAACTTCTGGAAAATCGGCTTCGGTAATGACTTTGTGAACAGATCAGCTAAGTTGTCACTTGAACGGATTTGTTTGACTTCAATCTCTTTATTCTTCTGAAGCTCGTGAGTGAAGAAGAACTTAGGTGAAATATGTTTAGTCCTGTCACCTTTGATGAAACCTTCTTGAATTTGTGCTATACACGCTGCATTGTCTTCATAGATAATACTTGGAACATCTGTAATAGAAAACAACTGACAAGAACTGCGAATATGATGGATTAAAGATCTCAACCACACACATTCTCTACTAGCTTCATGAAGAGCTAAAATTTCAGAATGATTAGAAGAAGTGGCTATTAAAGTTTGTTTAGTAGATCGCCAAGAGATAGTGATATTACCACTAAGAAATACATAACCTGTTTGAGATCGTGCCTTATGAGGATCAGAAAGATATCCTGAATCTGCATATCCTATTAACTCAGAACCATTAGAATTATGTGAATAAAATAAGCCTAAATCAGTGGTTCCTCGTAAATATCTGAGGATATGTTTGACACCAGTCCAATGTCGTTTAGTTGGTGCTGAGCTATATCTAGCAAGCAAATTAACTGAGAATGAAATATCCGGCCTAGTACATTGTGCTAAATATAATAGGGCACCAATCGCACTTAAATATGGTACTTCAGGACCCAATACTTCTTCATCATCTTCCTTAGGACGGTATGGATCTTTCTTTACATCTAAAGATCGGACAACCATGGGAGTGCTTAGTGGATGTGCTTTGTTCATACCAAAACTTTTTAATATATTCTCAGTATAGTTAGATTGATGGACTAATATCCCACTAGTGCTTCTCTCGATCTGCAGGCCGAGACAGAATTTTGTTTTCCCAAGGTCCTTCATTTCAAATTCCTTTTTCAAATAATTAGCAGTTTTTTCGAGCTCTTCTGGAGTCCCGATTAGATTAATATCATCTACATAAACTGCTACTATAGAAAATCCTTTTAAGAATTTCTTTATAAAGACACATGGGCAAATGGGATTGTTTTCATATCCTTCCTTAGACAAATATTGACTAAGACGATTGTACCACATTCTTCCGGATTGCTTAAGTCCGTATAGTGAACGTCTTAATTGTATCGAGTACGTACTCCTTGATTTTGCTTCAGGCAAAGTAAATCCTTCTGGGATTTTCATATATATGTTTGTGTCTAAGTCCCCGTATAAATAAGCAGTTACAACATCCATGAGTCTCATATCTAAGCTTTCAGTTACTGCTAAACTTATCAGATATCTGAAAGTTATTGCATCCATAACAGGGGAATATGTTTGATCATAATCAATCCCAGGTTTCTGCAAGAAACCTTGTGCCACAAGTCGTGCCTTGTATCGTGTGATTTCATTCTTTTCATTCCTTTTCTTTACAAACACCCATTTATAACCTACAGGGTTAACACCTTTTGGGGTTTGTACTATAGGTCCAAATACACCACGTTTATTTAGAGACTCTAATTCTGCCTTGATGGCAATTTCCCATTTTGGCCAATCTTCTCTTTGTCGACATTCACTTAATGTACGTGGTTCTGTATCATTTTCATCATTGCCCTTTGATACTTCAGTAGCTACTGTAAATGCAAATACGTCATCGATGACCTTTTTGTTTCTATTCCACATCTCTCTCGAATAAGTGTAAAGTATAGAGATCTCTTCATTATTTGGTACCAATGCCTCTTCAGGGGCTTTTTCTAAAACAATGACCTCTTCTGGGGCCTTAGAGAGAGTGGATTTTCCCATGACCTCTTCTTGAGTGAAATGGGGAACCTCTTCAGGAGTGTTCTTAGGGCATGATTGCTCAGTCTTCCTCTTTCGGGGAGCTGAGTCTTTGGAACCTATAGGTCTGCCACGCTTCTGGCGTGGCGCAGATTCATTAGCTGCTATATTTTTATTTTGTCCTTTAAGGACATTGATTCTGGCAGGTGCATTCATAACTGGCACATGTGATTTTATTACATTTGCTGCATCATTAAATCCATCAGGTAATTTATTTGCAATTTCTTGCAAATGTACTATTCTCCGTACTTCTTTCTCACATTCTGATGTTCGTGGGTCCAGATGAGACAATGTGAGATTATTCCACGATATTTTTCGTCGTTCTTCTGGAACGGATAGTTCTTCAGGAACCTTCTTATCTCCCCCTAACGGTGGGAATATTGTCTCATCATATTGACAATCTGCAAAACGTGCAGTAAACACATCTCCTGTCATTGGTTCTAAATACCGAATAATGGAAGGTGAATCAAAACCTACATAGATCCCTAGTCGTCGTTGAGGGCCCATCTTAGTACGCTGGGGAGGCGGAATAGGAACATAAACTGCACAACCAAATTTACGCAAATGTGATAGATTTGGTTGAAAACCGGTTACTAGTTGTGTAGGAGAAAATGTGTGATAAGCTGTAGGTCTAAGTCTGATCAGTTTTAATGCATGCAATATTGCATGTCCCCAGGCACTAACAGGTAACCTAGATTGCATGAGTAAAGGCCTTGCAATAAGTTGAAGACGCTTAATCAAGGATTCGGCTAAACCATTTTGGGTGTGAACATGGGGGACGGGGTGTTCAACTTTTATCCCTATGGATAAACAATAATCATCAAAAACTTGAGAAGTAAACTCAGCTGCATTATCAAGTCTAATAGACTTAATAGGTTGATCTGGGAATTGCGACCTAAGTTTAATGATATGTGCCAATAGGCGTGCAAAAGCAATGTTTCTAGTAGAAAGTAAGCTTATATCTGACCAGCGGGTGGAAGCATCAATTAAAACCATAAAATACCTAAAAGGTCCACTTGGGGGATCTATAAGGCCACAAATATCACCGTGTATTCTTTGGAGAAAAGATGGTGCTTCAGAAGAAATTTTAAGGTACGAAGGTTTTGTGATGAGTTTACCTTGTGAACAAGGGGTACAGAAATAGCCACTTGGTATGGTCAGCTGATGGTTTGCCAATGAGTGCCCATAAGAGTTCTCTATTATCTTTCTCAACATGGTTGTTCCTGGGTGTCCTAATCTATCATGCCACAATCTTAAGGCCTTGGGATCACTAATTTTCGGTATTTTAGACTTGAGCTTTTGGCTCATAACTGAGTGTGACTCAACATTAGATAATGTTGTGCAATAGAGACCCGAGGAGAAAGCACTTAGTTTTTTTAGTGGGAGCGTCTGGCTCGCGACACTAGTAGTGATGCATAAGAATTCCTTGTTATCTTCATTTTTCGTTTCAATATGATACCCATTCATTCTAATATCTTTAAAACTAAGCAAGTTTCTTCTGGAACTGCTTGAGAATAATGCATCTTTTATAAAAATGTGGGTACCATTTGGTAACATCACATGGGCTCTTCCGGAGCCTTCAATTATTTGCGCAGGTCCAGCTATGGTGGATACTTTGCGTGTATTAAATACTAATTCAGAGAAAAATTTTTGATTTTTCAATATAGTATGTGTTGTGCCACTGTCTACTAGACAAAAATTATCCTTGGTATCATGCATTCCATAATCCATACCTTTAAAAGAAATATTATAAACTATTTAATAACCCAAACATATTATAAAAGCAATTAATTTATCGTTATAATGAATATAAAAACAAACTAAGGTTTCTAACCAAAAGTTATAAATATCAAAATAATAATTCCTAAAACATAATTAAATAATAGAATATCTAAGACTGTCTAAATGCATAAAATAAGGAGTGATAATTTAGGTCTTCTGGACCTAGCTAGGTGGTGCTCCCAACATCTCGTCAAACTTTTCCTTAGTAACAGGATTGCCATCAGCATCTTCAAAAAAATCATTGCATTTTAGTTGAATGATATCAGTGGCTGATATGCTTGCATCGTTCTCTTCCCCATCCAACCAGTTTGTCTCCATAGCATTAATAGAGGCCTTGTATTGATCCACAACATGTTTTGGTGCACGGCAAGCACGTGACCAATGCCCACTTTTTCCACATCTATGGCAATTATTATTTGGTGGATTCTGGTTCTGATCTTGATTCTGATTCTTATTCTGGTTCTCATTCTTCTTACCAGACCACTTCTGGTGGTTTTTGAATTTTGTATTGTTGTGCGGGCCTTTATAACCACCTCTGCTGGGGTAGTTATTGCGTCCACCTCTTCCGGAGGAGTTCTTGTATCCACCTCTTCTGGGGGGATTATTACGCCCGTTTCCACGGCTTCTATTATGACCAAAATTGGCATTTGCTTCAGGAATTGCCTCAGAACCAGTTGGTCTAGAATTATGATTCTTGATTAGAACTTTGTTGTTTTGTTCTGCAACTAAGAGACAACTTACAAGTTCAGCGTACGTGGAGAAACGACGCTCTCGGTATTGCTGCTGCAGGAGCACATTTTGGGCATGAAAAGTGGAGAGAGTCTTTTCAATCATTTGCTCTTCAGTAACTTTTTCACCGCATAATCTCAGGCGAGCAATAATGTTGAAAAGTGAAGAGTTATATTCAGCCACTGTTTTAAAATCTTGGAATCGTAGATTTATCCATTCATTGCGAGCACTAGGCAAGATGACCAACTTCTGGTGGTCATATCTATCCTTCAGGGATTGCCAGAGACCCAACGGGTCTTCCTCAGTCATGTACTCATTTTTTAAATCATCATGAATGTGGTGACGTAAGAAGATAAGAGCTGAAGCTTTGTCCTGTGAAGATAATTTATTTCCTTCCATAATAGCATCACCAAGATTTTTGGCAGTTAAATGAAGTTTAGTATCAAATTGCCAGTTTAAGTAGTTGTTACCATTAAGCTCAAGGGTCTTAAATTCGAGTTTAGTGATATTCGACATTATGACTGCAAAAGAGAATTATTGTAAATTAATTACTTAATAAAGGATCAATAAAGTCAAATATTTTTGGCCAATTATTATTTCATGGATAAGAACTTCAAGTTCTTAAATTTATGAGACTTCGGGCTCATAAAAAAAAAATTAATTATAGAACTTCAGGTTCTATCAAGACTTCAGGCTTATAAAATATGGCCTTATTTTGATCCATTACCTTTACAGTCGTTTAATTATTAAGTTTAAAAGAAGAAGGGTAGAATAAACAATAGCGCACACATATTTTTATGCAATTTAAATAAAACTTATTAAAACTTCAAGTTCCAAATAAATATTAGAGAGCTTCAGGTCCCTAATATAATTCATGGATTATCGGGTCCTGAATTATGATTATGGAACTTCAGGTTCCAAATAAATATTAGAGAACTTCAGGTCCCTAATATAATTCATGGATCTTCGGGTCCTGAATTATGATTATGGAACTTCAGGTTCCAAATAAATATTAGAGAACTTCAGGTCTAAATAATTTATGAAATAAAATATGTAAATCTATAATAAAAGACCAAATAAAATATTTAACAGTAATATAAATTATCAAAGTATTATAAAAGAAAAGACAAGCATAAATCTAACCTTAATGGAGAGAAAATCCCGTGCCTTCTTTCGAACAGCCCCTTCTATCGAACAGTCTCCAAGAAGAAAAAATTTAGACTATGGTGGCCTGCTTTCGCAATGGCCGGCCTTCAAAAAGAAGGAAACAAATTTCTTCAAGAAGAAGGAAAAAAAATTTAGACTATGGTGGCCTGCTTTCGCAATGGCCTCCAATTGACTGTAGAGCAGTCGTGCTGATAACGTGTTGGAATAATAGAGAGAGAAAGAAAGAATCTTATTATTCAACTGATGTCCAATATGTGTAGGGGTTAGCTCTATTTATATTAAGAGCTAACCTCCTTACTTCTCTACATAATCAATGTGGGACAAATCCAATATATATACTATTAGGTAATCCCTCATTCATACCACAATTCCAATGTGGGATAAATTGTATCTTACAATATTAGTTATGGACATCCACATATCAATATTTTTATAACATATATAAATATAAATATGACAATGATATGATCCCATAGCTAAGCCCTCCAGTCAATCTACACCCAAATACCCCCCCGAGTATTCGATCCATATATGCATCCACAAGCTTGACTAATGACCAAGCTAAATCTTGATCAGACATCTCAACCTAACTCTCTTATTTCTAATCATGCTCTTATAAACGTACTCCAAATATGAAATCACACATCTCAGCCTAACTCTCTTATTTCTAATCATGCTCTTATAAAGGTATACCAAATATGAAGGGGTATAAAAGCACACGAAAGTTTGTGAGCCCATGACCAATTGACCATACATACATAAAACATGAAAAAGCACCAAAATTTGAGTGGTATATGAAGGGACACCCCCAAGTTTCTACCTAGGTTTGTCCCCCTAGAAGATATATCATGTTTGGTGCAAAGAAGGCCTAGATAGCATACAAAATTAGGTATTCCAATCACCCCTTTATCCATTAAGACTATTTCTATTTTGATATAAATGTCTAATATAAAAAATTGACATTATCAATATCAATTATTGGTTGGGTATTAGGTGGAGTCAGGAATTAAGTTCAGGATAAGCCAAAATTAGTAGACTTAATATATTTTTTTTTTGCATATACTATAATAAGGTCAAAATTAAAATATTATATTAAAATACTTAATATTTTATATGTCAAAAATCAAAATCATATATCAAATTACAATATTTCCCTTCGAAACTTCATATTTTAAAAATATTACATAATATCTTTATCGTCAATAGTTTCATCATTGATAGTGGCAGGGACAAAAATTATAACAATTTGTTCTTCTTTATTTTAATATTACATAAGCACAAAACCTTACCTTTAACTTATACATTTTGTTGCACGTCAACCTCCTGCCAATTACTTTTGCACGTTTTGCACATAGGCCCCTCCCCTCACCCCACACCAATTACAAAGTTTTTCTTAAATACAACACCTTGCCTCCCCATTATTACACATAACCCCTCATTATATACTACTATAATTTCCCCCCAAATCTTAGGTGGGCCCAACCTCCACCCCAACACGCGCGCGCGGCATCTCCGCCCTTGGTTGGTTATACGTAGTATCCATATTTTATGTCATAATTTCTAGGGGCAATTAAAAAAAAGGGCTTATTAGAGAAAGATTTTCACACTAAGGCTAAGGAATAATTTTTTTTTAAATAAAGGGCTATTTTTTATTTTATTTATTCATGTGTCTTTTTTTTTCATTATAAAATGACATCCCACATAACTAAAAAAATATCAATATGCATTAAAATATGGACTCAACTTTGCATTATATACTGCAATATACTATAATTTCAATATGAACCCCATATTTCACTGCAATGAACTTAGTCGATATTTTTAGTGCAAAGTTCATATTGGCATATTTTACCAATGTGAACTTTGCTCCATATTTTTACAAAGTTCATATTGCCAACAATATGAACGCGCATATTTTATTGCAATATGCGGCATATTTTTTGTGAAAATCATAAAAAGGGGTAATTTAGGTAATCATAACATGTTTTTATTAATTAAATGATATTTAAATTTATTCAAATACATTCATTTAAAATATAAAACAAAATGGCCTCTTACACTAATTACCAATTAAAAATGGCCCTTTATTATACAATTAAAAATAGCCCTTATCAAAAAATATTATTCATTAGATTTTTGGTAAAAATTTTATGCCCTTCTACCTAATTTCATAATTTCTATGTAAGATATATATATATATATATTAGAGATCAATATAATAATTATAATTAAATTTAACAATGTTGCATAAAAATACTACTTCAATGGCATAATTAAATGTTAGCAACCTTTTAACCAATAACTAAATATACTCCCTTTATAATCAAAGTTAACAACCTTTTTCGATAACCAAAATGAGAGTCCTACTAATTCTATTGGGTAAATGAGAATCTTTTCAAATTTAAATAATCTTTTCCTCCTTTTTTTTGAAACAAAATGCAAATTGATTAATATGTGACAAATCAATATAATGGACCTCACAAATTTGATTATTGAGAAAAAATAACCATTGGGGACGCTTATATTGTTAATTTTAACAACTTACTAAATGGATAATCAAAAGTCATTTTGATTATTCAATTTTGATTATTACATTAGAGATGCTCTTAAAAGATCGAATTAATCGACAGATGTGATACTAATAAATAAAGGAAACAAAAGTTTCGTACATTAAAAAATATTAAGTTAGAAAGTAATCTTATTCGATCATAATAATCATAATCGGATTGATATTTTTCCTATCTTTTGATCCCACTTATTCTTATGCAATTATCTCAACTTTTATCTTATCCCCCCTCTATCTTATTACTATCTTATCCGATGAATCAAACATAATAAAATAGTATAATAGTAAAACTATTTTGGTAGATCTCTCATTTTTTTAATTATATCAACCAATTCAATGCATAGTATGTTGTAATATATATGATAATCATGATATGTTGTATTGCACGCAAGAGTTACAAGAGTTGCTTCTGCGGTAACATTGTCATTGTATTGTAACAACTATATATAATCAATCACGTGTGCAACATAATAGCAAATTCTATAATTATTCTTTTATTTATAGAATATTAATTGCAAGAGCTTAAAAAGATATTGCTTCTTTTGTTGAACTTGTTTTGTGTTAGATAAAAGCCATAGTAGATGATATTAGGCCATATTTGGAAAAATAAAATAAAAATCTTATTAATACTGTAATGTGCAATCCATAAACATTAAAATTGTGGCGGGAACACATGTAGTGTTAACATAGTGGAGAATCCTGTTTCCTTTTCCCTTTCTCTTTATAGTTTATACAAATGGCTCATTTAGTTTAAGATTTAAATCATTTCTGTAATGCTAAATTCCATTATGAAATGATTATAGCATTTAGTTCAAGTTTTAGGTTTAGTATAAATGATTCAAGGAATCAATTAATCCTTTCAAGTTTTTCCGTTTAAATCATAAAAAATACGCTTTCTAATTTTTCTTGTTAGAATTAAAACGCCAATTTTCCTTACAATGAAAGCCAAATTCTTCCCTTATCGATGTTTAAGATGCTTAGTGTCAGACACCAACCTAAGGCGGGCAAAACGAGCCCTGCAACGTCAATGAAGGTGTGTAAGTGCACTATTCCGCAGCCCCTTTGGTTTGCGCAACCAAAAAATTATTACAAAGGTCTAAAAAGGATCAAAATAAAAAAAAAAAAATTCCTTTTTCCATTCGTGTCCTTTGGTATTTGATGTGCACCACTTAGTGCATATTTTATACTACCTATTATTTTTTGTTTGTCTTGTTTTAGGATGTAATTTTTTATTTTTTTATTTTTTTAGTATATTGTAACAATTTTAGAATTTTAAAAATAGAATGGACATCCTAAAAGTTCTTTATTCATATATAGAGCCAGGCTCCAGAAATGGTTTCATTCTTTTAATTAAAAAACGGACCTTTTCTTTTAAGGGTGTAAATGATTAAATTTTTTGATTAAGTTTGGTGGGGATGATCTCCATGATGAGTATATTAACTCCACCAAATTTCATCAAAAAATTCAATGAGAATATAGGCGAACTAAAGATTGATATATACACTTGCATTTTAACTGTTGAAAT
This sequence comes from Lonicera japonica, assembly GCA_021464415.1. NCBI lineage: Eukaryota > Viridiplantae > Streptophyta > Magnoliopsida > Dipsacales > Caprifoliaceae > Lonicera > Lonicera japonica. The sequence continues at coordinate 26,345,971 of CM038464.1, forward strand.
TTTAGACTTTTAGATCATCTACTTCCTAGTTGAATTTTTTGATGAAATTTGGTGGAGTTGATCTTTCCACCAAATTTTATCAAAAATTTCAATCATATACCCCTTTAAAAAGAGAAGTCTATTCTTTAGTTAAAAAAAAAACCCTTTTTTGAGTATATACCGCTTAAATAAAAAAAAAAATAGGTGGCAGGAAAAAGGGTTAATGATTCACAAATTAAAGATGGGATCGAGGTAGAAAGCCCTCTGCTGCGAAGAGTTAAACAAGATGAGAAAAAGGCCAGGTCGGAGAGTTTAAAAAAAACTTGATAGTAAAAGCAGCAGCATCATAAAATGAAGACTTTTCTTTCCGTTTTCCCATTTGCTTTTCTGAACCAAAACGAAAATGACACAAAAGGTCCCTAGAATTTTAATTCCAGAGATGGGAGCCACACCACACAGATACCCCCAAGAACGAGAAAAGAAGTGGAAAAAGCTCAGAGAGAGACAGAGAAGTAGACACCTAACCTTTCTTGGGCCCTTGTCCATTATCCCCTCTTTTTCCTCCTAACTCTTAAAAAGAGAATATGGAATCTCCTCCCCTCTTTCTTTCTTTCTTGACTAATTAATTAGACTATTGAATAAAAGCCTTTTTGTACCAATCAACGTAGAACTTGTCAAGTGAATCCCCCAACCCAACAGTTCCTCTTCTGTAAAACATTCTTCTGGGTTAGATTAGTAATGGGTGTGGTATCTCAAGAAGCCATCGATCAAATTCAAGCGTTGATGGACCAAGGTCTCTCTCCTTTTTTCTTAATTCCCTTTCTCAACAACATATATGTATAGGATACTTGCTATTGTGCTCTCCATCTTACTTGTCCTTTTTCTTACTCATTTTGGGTATTTCTTCTTCTTCTTCTTCTTCTTCTTCTTCTTCTTCTCTTCTTCTCCTTCTCCTTCTTCTCTGTTTGGTTAAATTTTGTATTTTGGTGACTTTTGGTGCAGTTGACGAACCACTTAAAAGTACATTCCAGGTTCTCCATTTCTCTCCTCCTATGTTTTGTTTTCCCTTTACTTTGTCCGATCTGTTCATATTCATACTCTTCCTTAGTCCCAAAATTGAGAGTTCCCTTTTTGGGTTTGTCTTAATTAAAAGTCCTTACTAGGACATTACTAATCTAACATACGCATCTCATTCCATTGCATCACAGTTTAAAATATAAAGTTAATTCTTAATTATGGATTAAGTTAAAATTAGTGAATTCCTTTAATATGGGGACTGACGGGGGCGGTAGAAATTTCGTTACTTTTCTTTTTATAATTAATAAATCTATGCTAGTCAAACCCGTGCTCGAAGTTACTTTCCACCCTTCAAAAAACATCTTGGAATCTCAACCATCTTGTCTTTTATTTCTTGTACATTCTTAAGATTCAAAAATGCTTAACCTACATAGATGTTGTTAATCCTAGTTCTCTCTTCTTCTTTTTTCTCACTAAATATGGGTAAAGGATGGGAAATGTGGGTGCCAGGGGTACCCTCCTATACTGAGTAGATAATTTCAAGTTTAAAGGTTGACTGTCAGACTCGGGTGTGAACAATATTGTTATTCCCGGTTTGTACATTACGCTTAAAAAGATAGTATATGTGCTGCTAGTTTGTATGAATTACGTGTGTTTTTTCTTTCTGTATTTCACCACTTTGTTCTGCAGGATTTAGTTTATGAGAAAACCATGAGAAGGGTATATATATATAATAAGGGGCTATTGTTGTTGAATCCTAAAAATGTTTCAAGTGATAAAAAAAATATATTTGCGGTTGAGATTGCAAGATGCGTTTTCAACAGTGGATAGTGCCTTTGGCACAAGTTACGGCTGGTATATATACGTGGCAAAAGAGCTTAGCTTTCTTTAGCTGATTTGGTGTGTGTTTTGTAGCATTTGCATCAGTACATTACATGTCTTTTGATTTCGTTAATGAATGTATTTGCAATTCAAGCGCTGCAGTGCCCGACCCCCCCCCCGGCCGATTGTTTGGGACATCAGGACACAAAAGAAAAGATGCTAGTTTCTTTTACCTTATTTGAGGGTTTAGAAGAAAATAGGATTCCTTGTGGTTGGTAGTCAAGAAAAGGCTATTGAATTTAAATTTTGCGAGCTTGTATTTCATGCAGGAGATTATTATGCATATTTATTACCATTGTTCTTAAGCCCTTAATGGATAAGTTGTGCATAGTATTTTGTTGTGGGATGTATGTTAACACATAACGCTTCTCATTTCTTGATCTGCAGAAAGTTCATCAAGGATATCCAACCGAAACTTTGTTGCGTTTCCTAAAAGCAAGAGAGGGGAATGTTGCCAAGGCCCACAAAATGGTTAGAGCCAATTCACTCTTTTAAAATATTTTTCAAAAACTAACTACCCTTAGTACATGGGGCGGTGAGATGATATGATTCTTGTGTAATGTTTCAGTTGGTGGATTGCTTAAAGTGGAGGGTGCAAAATGAGATTGATGATATATTAGCGGTAAGTGTCATGCTTAAATGTTGCATCATCTTAATTATAAATAAGTACCTGGCGCAAGTGATTAGTTTAAAGACATGTATAACTTGGACACTTGTGATCTCTTTAGGCTGGTTCCTAATTTTGCTGCCATTTCCCTGTGCAGAAACCCATTGTCCCTACTGATTTGTACAGAGCAGTTCGTGATTCACAGCTTATAGGATTGTCAGGTTACTCAAGCGAGGTGCTTGTCTCTTGAATCATTTTTTCTTTCTTTTTCAAATTTACATCCACGAGAGATCCATGACTGTTGCTGCAAGGGCCACATACATTTGTTGGAAAGAACATTATGGTCCTCCAATATGTCTTCACGTGCTCTTATAGTCTTACTTATAAGTTGTGGCATTCTTCTGGCAGGGCCTTCCTGTATTTGCTATTGGTGTAGGTCTCAGCACATTTGACAAAGCATCTGTAAGGATTTATTGACAATATTTCTACTTTTCGTTTGATATTAAATTGTCGTAGTTTTGGGGGTCACTTGCCTTGAGCATGAACAAGAACATAAAACACCATAGACATGCTTACTTGGCAAATTATAAAAAAATAGGTTGGGCATTCAATGAGACAAAAATAATTGCTTTTGCCTTTCTGGCACCAGGGTTGACCATTCCACCTACAAATGAACCTTTTGGTGTTCCATTGATCTGAATAATTGAAGTTGTAATGAAACGTCCACACATAATCTCTAGTGTATATATAATCTTTAGTTTCAAGGACATTTACTATGTAATTATATTTATCTGTATATTTCTTAATTTTAGGTCCACTACTATGTGCAATCACACATTCAATTCAATGAATATCGGGATAGGGTGATATTGGTGAGTTTGAGCATGGAATGACAAGTTTCAGTTCCTTTTTTTTTTTCATAAGAGAGTGTCTTGACTTAAAAATAAAATAAAATTATTTTAGCCTGCTGCCACAAAGAAGTATGGGAAGCATATTAGCAAGTGTGTGAAGGTTTTAGATATGAGTGGCCTGAAACTTTCAGCACTGAGCCAAATAAAGGTATATTACCTTTGTGTTTGAACTTTTGAATATATTATTTTCTTAGAGCTCTGACAGTGTCTCTTAACCTCATGTTTGAACCCATGCATGCACTAAGTATTGAACCATATGATAGAAGTTCGAGGATTCTTTGCTTTTATTGCGGAATTAATTGTGAAACAGTTCTCTAATTTGTTATCTAAAATTTCTTTGGACATTGAACCTTTGCAGTCCTAGGTTTAGTGTACTAAACTGACTGATTTTTTTGTCTAGCAGAATTTTTCCCATTAAGGATAGAAAAACCTATTTTATCTGCCAGAATAAGTGATATTAATCATTTTTTATGGTTTTGCTTTTGGTTGTCGCAGACGAGCTGAGGCCTTTTTAGTAAGAATCGTGATAAACTATTGAAACTGATTTGTTGCATTCACGCAGTTACTCACAATTATTTCTACTATTGATGACCTTAACTACCCGGAAAAGACAATTACTTATTATATCGTGAATGTTCCGTATATATTCTCAGCTTGTTGGAAGGTTAGTCCCCACACTCGTGTCCCTTGTTCATTATGTGCATTTTGTATTGGATTAGAAATTTTCAGTTCAGTGAGGAGTAAAAGTGAACTATAAGCAGGTTGTGAAGCCTCTTTTGCAAGAGCGAACAAGGACAAAGATTCAGGTTTTGCCAGGCTGTGGACGAGATGATCTTTTAAAGGTAAGCAGAGTTTTGTGTAATTTTTCAATATGTTGGATACTAGTAGTACCTGTTAGGATATTAATGCGATAATCTTTGCTTAAATTTTTGGTGCTAAAAAATCAAAAATAAATAAATTACATTGATGGCTTGCTACAGTGATCAACTCTTACTCCCACCTGTACATTATTCCTTTAAAAAAAATTAAAAGTCCTAAAAAGTTGTGTTGGATTACAATTATTTTGTCTAGATAATGGACTATACATCCCTCCCGCATTTCTGCCGAAGAGAAGGCTCCGGGTCGTCAGGGAATTCAAGTGGGAATTGCTTTTCGTTGGACCATCCTTATCATCAGCAACTTTACAATTATATAAAGCAGCAATCATTGATGTCTGAACCTGTACGACCGATCAAACAGGGATCTGTTCACGTAGATTTTCCTGATGCGGCGGCCAAAGAAACAGAGATTGTTAAGACCTTAGACTCTGAGCTACAGAAGTTTGGGAAGCAAGACGAGTTGTCTGGAGCACTCGACGAACTGAAAATGAATGGCGATCAAAACTAAAGATCTCAGTTCCACTCATGAAATCCAATGCATGATGTTCAATCACTCCACCACGAAAGGTTTGACTTGAATCATTCTGGATGGCGAATATTAGTCTTATGTAGTAGTAGCTCTCAATGTGATTTTTGTTGGGAAAAAAGTTGTATAAGAGGTGTTTAAGTTGAGATGCTAATTGGATGATTAGAGTTTAAAGCTCCCCCAGCAAATATTGTGTAGAAATAAAACAAGAGAAAAAAATTGTATGATGTTAGGTTTACTCTAGTGGTGAAGTTATTGTATAGAGGGATTGGATGTTTTAGCCATTACAATCCTTTAAATTCCAATGATCCACATAATTTCAAATGCATGGATTTTCTTACTTTGGTTCACCTTTTTCTCCATCGCTTGCAGCTTTTATTGTTTTGCCAAGTAAAAAAACTATATGAGTGACCCTTCCTGCATATAAGAAGCTTCTCCTTCTACATTGTCATCGCCCTTTTGACGCCACCTGCATAGTTCATTCTCCACGGCCTGTTTTGCCGCCTCGGCCATCTCTGCTTTCTTGTGAGCATCCTTAGTTGCTGCTTCTAGTTCTGCTCTCTCCTTCAAACTTACCTGCAGCTTATCAAGTGTTTCTTTCTCCCTTGACTTTATGGCTTCCACCTGAGCCATTGCCGTTGCCACTTTCATATCAGCAGAATTCCCTACTTCCTCGACTTTCCTGGTTAGGTTTTCAAATTCCTCGGCCGACAGTCTGATCTTACTGTCCGATCCTCCTGAATCCGTAGCTTTATCGTCCTCAGCCCTCGTGCCTGAATTGTGCATCTGATCATTTGCAAGCTTCTCTGCTTCCTTTGCTTCTTCAACCTCTTTCAGTGCAATCTGCAGCTTTTCCTCTGTTTCCTTTGCCACAGTTCGCGTAGTTTCCGCTTCTTGCCTAAATGCTGTGGACCTTTCTATTAATCTCTTCTGCTTCCTCCCCTTGCGTGTTCAGCTTCTGATGATATTTCTCGGAGTTGTGAGTGCATGGACTCTGAATCAATTCCTGCTTTTTTTTCTTCTGCAAGAGCAACTTCCAAGTGCTGCTTTCGTTTCCTGTAGCTGAAGTTTCAGAGACGGAACGAGTGATTCTTTTTCTGATTCTTTGTCCTTCGATTCGTTGGTTTCTGATTTCACGTTCTCCAGTTCCTAGCTTTAGGGATTCAACTATTCTACGTGTCGATCGTTCTTCTACTAAAACTTCTTCTAGTGCCCTTTTAGTGTCATCAAGCTCTGACTTTGCACTGCTTAAAGAATCGAGATCTGAAGCACGAAGGTCTTTCAATTGTTCTTGTATCACTCCGATGGCCTCAGTTGCTTCTTCAAACTTCTCTTCAAGATTGCCAGACAGATCTGAATTCTTGTATTCATCTTTTAAATCCCGGATTCTGGACTCGACTTCATCTTTAGTTGTTCTTCGAGATTGCAAGTAAGCTTCTTTTTCAGCCATAACCTTCGAGTGGGTCTCTTGCGCTTGAGCAGACGCATGCTTTACCTGAGCAAGCGTTTGATGCATCATTCCAATTTCCCTCAAAAGATCAGATAACCTCTCGCGGTTAACTTTTGCAGCGTGCTGTGCATCAGCAGACTCATTGAACGCAGCCAACTTTGCTTCCAATGCTGCATCAAAATCCTGGCGAAGATTAGCAAGCTCTTGTTTGGCATAATTAAGCTCCCCGGACGTGGCTCTGTACTGTTCTCTTTCACTGTCCACATCTTGTTTCCAAGCTTCCGCATTTACTTCTGGTTGGCTGGTTTTCGAATCTTCAAGTTCTCTGGCGCGACTCTTGGCAGCTTCAGTTGCCTCAATTCGCTGTGTATTTGGCTTCAGTGACAGCCTCGAGCTTTAATGTTAATTCTTGGAGCGTTCTATTCGCCTTATCCAGTTCGTAACGCCCTTGCTGCCTTGTACTTTCTGCATGTTTAAGCTTCTCTTTGAACTTGTCAAGTTCTTTAAGGGTCAAGTGAAGGTGTGTCTCCTTCTCTAATACTCTCTGCAATTCAATTTTTGGGGAAACAAGAAAACAAATGCATGTTAATTATTTAGTATTAAGAGGATATGAACATAATATGTAGATAGATATAAGTAGTACCAACCTCCTCAGGAGTTTTTGACTTTTTAACAAGGGGAGGTGGTTTGGCGCCCTTAGGGGAGGGCGTGGCTCCTTCAGCAGCAAATAAACTAAGAGCAGCCTTAACAGATCGGAAGGGGGCACTGGTGTCGATCTCTCCAACCACCAACTCTTTAGGAGAACCTGGTTGTCCTTTTGGAGTAGCTAAATTTTTCGGGGATCCAAGTCCAACTGATCTGAATGGTACTACTCTGCTGCTTTCGCTCTCTCCTAATGAATTAGGTGAAGCCGCTGCTGCTTTTGGAGCTCTTCCTGCTGGTGAACTCACATTATTTTGGCGAGTTCTTATGTTAAATCCAAACATTATTTTCTTAAATCCACCTGCACCCACCACCATCAACACCATTCACTCAAAATTAACAAACTTTATGCAAGAATGTTACGGTTTGGACTACCACAGGTAGCTTCAGTATGGCCTTTTGAGTTGGTTGGCAAAACTTGCTACATCCTGTTATGGGATAGAAGATGATTGATCCATCATATCATATGCAGGTAACCTTTTTTATCGTCACACTTAAAATTGAGCAAGATAATAAAGCATACGAGTAATGTGCAGGGTCCGATGCAATGAATGTACTACTACAAGTCTACAATGATGTGTTCGTTATTTGTTTGTTGAACTAATTGATATTATAATTGCAATCTATTCTCATGGTTACTCTACATATGCTTAAAATGATTGGTGATAGATTGAATGGCTTAATCTATCCTTGAGAATTAGCTATGTGTTCTACGATATCTCAATTGCTCGAGACGGGTTATGAGATAGAGTGTTTATGAGTAGAAGTTGAATATTAAGTTGCGTTTTTGGTTGGTGAATTTTGCGAGTGGGAAAAAAGGGAGAAATCTAATAAAAACGCAAAACACTTTCGTTGTTTGTTTAGCAAGAGAGTTTGAAAGAAAATACAAAGAGAAGTGGCATGTTTTTAAACAAACTTTCATATCAGTTTCCTTCTGTTTTTTAACAAATTTTGGGGAAAAAATTATATTATTAAAGAAAAATAGAATATGAAAGATAACAGTGTCATTGCGTCCTTTTTCTCCTCCTAACTGCAAACTTGAAACAAATGCAAAAAAAAATGAAAAAGAAAATAGTATTTAAAATGCTTGTCCTGTCAACTGTAGGATAAGATTTCAACTTACTTGGCAAAAGCCATATAATTAAGCACTAGATATACATAAAGTTGAATTAGTGAAAAATCTGATTTCTGACATATATATATATATAATGTAAAGTTCTTATTAAAATCAAATTAGAGTGACTTCACAGATATGGTAATTAAACAAACCAATGCATCTCCATGCATGAAATAAGAAAAAATGGGAATGCAACAAATTGAACAATTTTTTTTTCCTGTTACCTCAAGGAGAGATGGTTCCCTTGTTCAATAATTGCGAGCTTTGCACATCCAAATAACCCACATAAGAAAAAAGGGGGCAGAAAAAGAGAATATAATTGGGAATGTTTATGAGGAGGAAGGAGTAATAGTTTGGTTCTCTTTTTCTTTGCTTGTTCTTGCTGTTGTTCTTCTTCTTGTTAAGGTCATGAATGAATTAATTAAGAAGGGAAGGAAGGTTAAGCAAATAAAATTAGCCGCACCAAGAGAATGTTTTTTTAAGGGAATTCCTGTTTTCAAGGAAATGAAATAATCTAATTATTTGGATGATTTTTCTGCATTAATTCCCTCCTCTACTTGGATTATTGGGTTTGTAGGAGCAGCACTTCCCCTCCTTTCCTTTTTTTTAGCTGTTCCGATTTTTCCTGTGCCTCTTTCTCTCTCACACACACGCACATTCATTTTGTATGTATGATTGTAGTATAATATTAATCTTGAAAAATATGGATACAAACCTTTTGTAACCATGACTTGGATCCAACAATGTGTTAAATTCAAGTGTTCAGACTTCAGATCACATAAATAGCTATTTTATGGTAATATAGTAGATGGTACAAAATTACTTTCCAAACAAACCTCAAGGGTATCCCACCCCTGAATTCACCACTCCAATGGAGTATATTGTATTTGTTATGCCATGTTATCATTATTCACGTATAGTAATACGCTACATACATTTGGTTGTTTATGTATTTGGTATTTATTGAAAAATATTTAGAAAATAAATTTAATGAAAAATGCCTTTCATATGTCTTTATATTCATATTTGTACAAAAATTAATAATTTTTGAAAAATATTTAATTCTAATTTATATATATAGCACTATTACGTACATGTAGTATCTAAAAAATATAAGATTATATTATGTATACATTGTCTATATATATATACATAGCAGACCGACTTTAAAGATGATGGTTCTCTCTTTGAGAAAAATGACTGTTCATTTCAAGAGTTAACTGAATGATTTTTTCATGAAACTTTGTGGAGATGATTATATAATGAAATAAATCATCTCTACCAAATTTTATCAAAAGATTCAAATTTGGAATTGAAGTCAATGAATAATCTTTTAAAATTTCAATGTCTCAAATTGAACATATGTACTAATTTTTCATCAGACCCACTTCAATATTGTACAGTCCTCCTTTTCTTAGATAAACAAACGTCCTATTTAGAGATTTTTTTTTTAAAAAAAAAAAAGGTCTAAGTCCATCCCTTTAAATATAAACAAGTAGGAATAAAGAAAACCTTTATTACTTATATATAAATATATTACATGTTATATTTGAGAAGTGCAAAATTGGAGGTATTGAAAATATTTAAATGTAAAAAATCTCTGAAAACTAGTTCTGAAAATTGACTGAAAAAATGTTGTTTGTTTTAATATAAACTTGCTGAAATTTTTTTAAGACAATTTTCCATTTTATTTTGATCACTTTTCTAAGCTCTTTCTCCTTTCAAAACTAACCCTTCTTCCTAACTAGAAAAAACTCCATTTTATTTTGAATAATGGGACATTTTGTGTGTCGTACTGCATTGTGATAGGAAATGACAAAATTGGTGACAACCCGGTTTGGTTAAAATGCTACTGGTGGTCAGGGGTGAAGTGGAAGGAGAAAGCTGCCGGAGAACAATTGGTCGTCAAAGGAGAGGAGGTTGGCTTGGGAGAAAGCTGCCGAGAACAAATGCTACTTGTGGTTGTTGCTCCATTATTGGCTTTGGGTTCTCCATTTTAGAAAGAGAAAGATGGGTTATATGGAGAGATGGGGCTGGTTTGTCAAAGAGTGAAAAGAGGGTAAAATGGATATTTCACACCTTTTAAAATTAAGTTTCAGATTTAAGTGGCAAATTTGCCACTTAAAATTTTAGATGAAAATTTTAATTTTTAAGTGGTAAAAATTAAGTGACCACTTAATTTTTTAGATTACTAAACAACTTTCAAACCATTTAAATCTGAAAATTTTAAGCTTTCAGATTTAAGTGGCAAATTAAGTGCAAAGTGAACAACCCCTTAGAGTCAACTAAAGCGTGAAGAAATTCGCACTTCTAATAAGATTGTAAGGACTAGTAGATTTAGCTAAAAGAAGACCAATTTTTTTTATGAATAGTGAAATTTAATAAAATTATTCATTGAAGTTAATTTATGAATCTGCAATAGTGCAATTTAATAATTTTGATGAATGGATACTGGCTGTAGGTTGAATGCAGTCTCAATAGTTGTCAGCATATATATATATATATAGGATCATGTTAACGTGTGCCCCAAGGTACACGTTAAGGTTGTGTTTGGTTAATATTTCTAGATAAGTTTTTAAAAGTTTGGTGTTTGGTTGAATGCTTTGAGTTAGAGTTTTTATGTGGAAAATTGAATTTAGTTTTGTTTGACTTTTTTTCAACCAATGAAAAAAATGCATAAAAAATTTCAAAAAATAGTCACAATGGATCTTATTTTATAGATCTCGATTAGTAGATTTCAAATATATATTTTTTATTATTTTTGGATTTTTGGATTTTTGGATTTAAAGTTATGGCGAAAAAAAATAAATAATGAGCAACCAAACACAACCTAAGTATCTATTTTTGAAAATAATTAACTCCCAACTTGCACTAAATATGGCACAGATTTTCATACAAAATTTTATTATTTTCATTTATAATAGCTTTAACACATGTCCTGCACATATGTTATCATTTCCCATATATATATATATGGTACTCACTTTGTCATGTGTGTATATACAGTGAGCTCTACACTCATATTTTTTCAGTTATCAACAACCGCCGGACGATCCTCTTGGTAAACAAGAATGGTCATATCCGTCAAGATAATTGGTACATCTCTGCAGGACACAAATTTCATGAATGTTCGACATTTTTAGCGACACTTCGGCCTCTTCGCCAGCCTGAGGTTTTCAATGACTTACATATAATTCTACGTTAGTTCAGAGCATGTTTGGACCATTTTGAGCCTTTATGCAAAATTTTAGAAGGTACCATTTTATAAATAAATATATTATTAAAAAAAAATTAATTAATTTTTTTTAAATAATAAGAATTTACATGCCACAAAAAATACATTATAATTGCAAAAAAACACTACAATTAAATATTTAATTCTCTTTTATTGTTTTGAAATCAACATAAATGAATGAAAAAATATTGAAATTCAATATGGGGAGAAAGAATCAAAGAAGAGATGAAAAATATGTTTCCCCACGCACGGTTGGAATCTTGAAAACCTGAGTTTTTTTTCTCAAAAGTATATATATATTATAAACAAATAAAATATGAATGCCCCTTTTAATTTTTGGGCCAGTCGCCCTGCCACCACTCCTCTAAGGCCAGCTATGTGTTAGCTTATAATTTCACGACCATCATCATTTGTTGAAAATTATGTCCCACTTCTTATATGAAAAGGAAAGTGCTATAATAATACTTAGGAGCCATATATACAGATTATATAAACCAGATCCTTGCTGCTAGGATTTCTTAATCCATCTTCAGTTATGCCTACGAGGAAATTCCATGCCACACTCGGTAAATATAATTTTGCTGAATTAAGAAACCACGAAGAAGGAAAAAAGAAACAACGCAAACACGTACATAATGAATATGCAAGCAAAAACCGTACTCTTAGACTTCGTTTGATAGCAACATGGAAAATGAAAATAAAAACAACTAATTTGGGTCAGAAGATAGAAAATAAGTTGAGGCATATAGTGAGATACTCTTTATCTCATACTCATTTTTATGAGTATATGTCCTCCATCATCCTTTAATATTTTGTGGAAAATTTTTCTCCACCATCACCCAAAGAAAATTTTGTCATGGAAAAAAACAAAAAGTAAGAGTTAATCTCACCACATACTTCAACTTATTTTCCATCTTCTCATCTAAGTTAGTTATTTTTCTTTTCATTTTCTATGTTGCTATCAAACGAAGCCTTAATAACATTTATTATTCATTATTACTTCTATTAGAAATATGTTCGAGATGACATACTATACAACAGATAGAAGCTAATTAAGAACAAAAAGGAGCAACTGTCATTCTCATAACTTGGAATGTCCCACGCTCCCAACTGGCCTGCAATATGCAAAAGTTCCTTTTTTAAGGACTTTGATATTTTTGTTGAAATTTTACATAAATCCATAAGCAGTTATCTTACACAGATTATGACATTGCTGGCGAAAAAACAAAATTTCAGATTAATATGTAGCTATGTGCAGTTAATGCTTTCTTACTTTAAGGGGAGAGAGTATCAATTTTTGGGGGCAACGGTGACATGTTTTATCATTTTAGTATTTACTATTTTTGATCCATTTCTTGTTTCAGCTACAAGGACTTGACTTACATGAGCTCAAGAACAAGGGCAGATGCTCCTCCTCCCCCATTGCAGATTCCACCTACCCCATACTTTCCATTCTTCCGTCTCAGCACCTGCAACAACAACATTATTACAACTGTAAAGGGAGGAGAAAAAAGCCAGATTTTTTTAAAAAAAACATATGTATTATACAACTGTACGTAGAAAGAGAAATGGTAAAGCATAATAGAGAAAGAACCAATGTAGATGTATGTACCCCTAGCAATGTGACCAAAATACGAGCTCCACTGCAACCCAATGGATGTCCTAAAGATACCGCTCCACCATGCACATTTAGCTTTTCCTGTAAACCAACCACAAGCAGGTGTGGAGGATTCAATGTTTTTTGTTTATAAACCTTTAACCTCAAACTAGGGCATTATAGGTTTTTTTTTTTTTGGGGAGAGAGGGGGGAGGGGGGGGGGGTGAGTGGGGAAAAGTCTTATATTATTTTCCCATTAAGAACCTTTATTCAAATATATATATACACGTATATAGTTAATAACTCTCAGAAAATCGGATGTAGTATTGGATAAAACTGCAAGTTAAAGAAACTAAGAGAGACCAATTGATCAGTTGTCTATGGAGTAAATAACATTAGGGAACAATGGAAGTCCAGAGAGATGGTAAAAGACTTACAGAACTAAGACCAAGCAGCTTCATATTCGCAAGAGCTACAACCTGCAGAGACGAAGTGAGAAGACTACTTACTCTCCTTATACAAACAAGATACTCAAGAGTGTCAAAAAAGAGAAAGCAAAGATCCTTACAGAAAATGCTTCGTTGATTTCATAATAACTGACTTGAGAAGCCACCAAGCCAGCATTTGTAATAGCTTTTGGTATTGCAAGGGCTGGAGCCGTAGTAAATAACTCAGGAGCCTGCAGAGTCCAATCTTTTAGTTACAGCCAAGCTAAGTTATCTGAATTCCCACAGAATCACTATATGCATTACTTTCTTAAAATACCTGAGCTGCATCAGCATACCCTCTGATCTTAGCAATCACTTGTAATCTAAGTTCAAGTGCCTTCTCTCCACTCACCAGCACTAATGCAGTTGCGCCATCACTGCCCATAAAACAGCACCATCAATAAGATATATGATTGATTAAGGCCCTTATTGACGGCATTAACGGATAAAAATGGGCGTCCAAGACATTTAAATGAGGATTCATTACATTGCAGAGAAAGAGAAAAACAAGAGTGGTTGGTTAGTTTGACCACATGGTTGACTCTTCCAGTGTTCATCTTATGGCCAACACAACACAACTAGAAAAAACTTACTCCTGTCCCAAATTAGGAGTCCATGGACAAACTTTCGCACTTTAATTAATGTCCACATAATCAATGGTCAAGAATCATTCACTAACCATAATGTACGATTTGGTACATTAGTCATGTCCCACAAAAGAAACTGGACTCTTAGCTTGGGACATCCCAAAATGAATAGCAGACTCTGACTTTGGGACCAAGGGAGTAGTATTTATTTTCACAGTACAATGACAAGGCAAGAGTGCAACTGGGTGTTCCTGTACATGAAACACAGACAAAACAGAACCTTATAATAGAAGCATTGCCAGCAGTTACAGAACCCCCATCTGCCTTAAAACTTGGTCGAAGCTTCCTTATCTTTATAGGATCAAACTATAAAGCAGACAACAAATGCAACAAGGCAATTAATCCTTTTGTATTAAGCACATTATGTGTAATGTAAAGCAAGAGGTGACATTAACTCCATTTGGTCTAGTTCTGTGATTATGTAAGTTAGTCCATAGAATCTATTTACCTTTTCCAAACCTTCATCTTTATCAACAATTGATGGTTTCCCTCTTCCACCAGAAACTTCAACCTACATGCATACAAACATGCTTTAAAGCAAACATGGATGGATAGCATTACAAATGACAATCTCCCTTTCATTGAGGAATGAGCATAAGTCTCACCGGAACTATTTCCCATGCAAAGGCACCACTTTTTTGTGCAGCAATTCCACGTTCACAGCTTTGAATAGCATATGAATCCTGCAAATGAAACACATATAGAGGCAGGCCAGAGCACAGGCCAGGGGTTGGGGACCATTAGTGTGAATCCACATTCAAATTTAAAGTTGACCATCTTACTATTTAAAAGACACTTTGTAAAAGAGAACAAGAGTAATTTCAAGAATGAATCGTCACAGCAAACTTTGGTAAAAAAAAAAATTCTTTACTTTTGATTATTTGCTCAAACGCTTTGGTGCAAGATCTGAAAAAATTATACTGACCAAAGATATAATTCATTAATGAATTTGAACCAAAAGAATCAGAAAAGACAAAGAAATTTAGGGTGTATTTAGGAACCCAATTCCAAAGTTCGGAATTGGGTTCCCTTTATACCATTAGTGCGATTCAGTGGAGTTCACTAAACCCAGTGAATGAAGATGAAGAGACAAGTTAATATCAAGCAATGCTTGCAATCATAGTACCTGCTCTTCTCTACTAATAGAATATTGATCAGCACATAACTCGGCACACACTCCCATTCCAAAATCATTGTAAACATCCCATAGGCCATCTTTGATCATGCCATCGATAACAGTCTCATGTCCTAGCCGAGATCCCTTTCTGTTGTTTAGTTAAGTATGTAAATATATAATCAGATTAGATTCCATGGAAGCTACTCACTGTGAATCAAAACAGAGCAGATTTGAAAGTCTTGTGAATCTATTTTGCGAAAATTTTGATTTAAGGCACAGATAAGGGATCATTTGATTAAAGTGGTGATGACTACAACTGAGAAGACAGTTCTTATAAGATACCCTAAATAAAGTTCATCCACTATAAACTAAAGCTTTTGAGAGTAGCTTCCATGTCTGTAGATCGAAAGATGGTTTATGAAGACTAACACGCATATAAATTCCGAGGTTTGTTTAACTATACAGTTCACAACATTTCATCAATTATTAATTGGTTGACATCTCCTATGAAGGGGGGAAGGGCCAAGAGTTTGCATAACCATAACAATGTGGCATAAGGTAGAATCTCAGCTTTGTTCATTACTTTAGTTCCTCTGTCGCTAAATAAAGCAATTGGAAATGTAAAGTATTTAATCATCAGAAGGCTAACCTTGATTCCACCAGATATTTAGGTGCATTAGACATGCTTTCCATGCCACCGGCTACAACAACATCATTGACACCAAATTGAATAGACTGGGCTGCAATCATAATTGCTGGGTTGAAGAAGACCAAGAGCGTTCGTGTTAATGTTTCATATTATACTACTTTATGGGTAAAATTACTTAATGAACGGGCAGAGAGCCCACCTTTCATCCCAGATGAACATACTTTGTTAATAGTAGTGCAAACCACACTATTAGGTATACCCGCACCTAAAGCAGCCTGTCTGGCTGGAGCTTGTCCTAAATTAGCACTGAGAACATTTCCAAAGAACACCTCTTGCACAAGTGATGGATCAACATTTGCCCTCTTAAGAGCAGCTATAGTAATTATAGCAAAATGGTTACAGTGAAAAGTATCTCATACTTCAAATAATCAGAGGAATGGAATAAACAAAGGGACATGGATGGTATTCTAACAAATGATCTTACATTCAATAGCTATGGAGCCAAGCTTGGTAGCAGATAAAGATGAAAGGGAACCAAGGAAGCCTCCCATCGGCGTCCGTGCAACACCAACAATGCATACATCTGTTCCAAATTTAGGACTACAGCTTAATCAAACTAAGAAATTGCCCAAAGCCCAAAACTTGAACTTTCTTTTATCCATTTTTTTTTTCTTTTCTATACACCAAATCATACTCCAAGTAGTTCACAAATAAGTATCCAAGATTGCTCTTGCAATTGTATAAACTTAGAAATGAACCCTATTAATGATTAACCGAAATAAAAAAAATAAAAAAGGGTCATGGGTTTGTTATAATCTGTTTGAATGACGAGTTTCAAAACCCACAAGCATCAGTAGTATAGTAAAGAGAATTGGGAACCTCGAGGCTTAATTAAGTCTGAAGAGGCCACTTTGGGAGCCATGGAAGTATCGAAGAGAAATGTATAATCTGCGAAATGGGAAGAAAAAACGAAACTTATTACATAGGTGTACAAGGAACAAGAACCATATGATACGATATGATCTGATGATCAGATCACTGGGTTATTATTAGAGCTTAAACAGAATAAGAAAAGAACAAAGAAAGCGATGGATTGTATGAAAATACGATGCTCCGAATTGAATTAAGCAAACAAATTGGCGATCATATTCATGCTCATACCTCTGCTCTTCTACTTGGGGAAATTATGGGCAATTAATTTGGGTTATGGCGGGTCTGTACATACGTGATACATACTTACACAAACCAAGCTGATCTCTAATCTAACGTGTAAAATGATGATGTCATAAAAGATATCGTTACATAGAAGGGCGTGTACATTTTCCGTTCCCTTGATTTTTATTTTTTTTTTGACACACCTTTCCCTTGATTTAATTAACTAGAAATTAGGTAGAAGGTTTATTATACATTAATTTTTACCAAAAATCTAATAAATAATATTTTTTTGAATGAAGGGCCTATTTTTAATTGATAATTAGTGTAAGATGCCTATTTTGTTTTATATTTTAAATGAATGTATTTGAATAAATTTAAATATCATTTAATTAATAAAAACATGTTATGTATTACCTAAATTACCCCTTTTAATGAAATTTTCACAAAAAATATGGACTGCAAAGTTCATATTGCAATAAAATATGAATGCAAAGTTCAATTGCAGTGAAATATGTATGCAATATGAACTTTGCACTAAAAATATGGATGCAAAGTTCACATTGCAGTAAAATATGGCTGCAATATGAACTTTGCACTAAAAATATCGACTGCAAAGTTCACATTGCAGTGAAATATGGACTGCAAAGTTCATATTGCAGTGAAATATAGACTGCAAAGTTCATATTGCAGTCCATATTTTAATGTATATTGATATTTTTTTAGTTTATTTTAAGGGTTGGAATGTCATTTTATAATAAAAAAAAGACACATGTCATATTATCAATAAAATAAAAAATAGGCCCTTTATTTAAAAAAAAATTATTCCTTGGCCTTAGTGTGAAAATCTTTCTCTAATAAGCCCTTTTTTTTAATTGCCCCTTTAATTAATAATAAAGTAGTTATCGTCAATTTAATTATTTATTTATAGTATGGCACGTCATTCATTGCGTTGGATAGATTTGCAGCAATTGATAAATCAAAATAACCCACCCACATTTAATCAGTACTTCACATTGAAAGAAATGGAAGTCATTCATCCAAGTGGATTCGCCTTATTATACCTCTGCAATGCAAAGGATTAATGGTGTTGAATGCTAGGTTGAAGTGAAAAATAAGCAAAATATGAAATGAATAGCTCCTTCGTGAGAAGAATACAATAAGAGAGACCTGATATTGGAGTTGGAACAAACTGGTACATGTGCAAAATATAGCAGCCTGATTTTTGTTCAATTAAACTATTTTACCAACCAACGTACCAAAAACTCGCAAATAATGAAATCTAATAATAAATTCTTAAAAATTGCAAAAGTTAAAATACAAGACTATTAATTAAAGACAATCGAATATTTAATCCAACTTATTTCTTCAATGTAGCACTTTCACTTTTCAATGGCCCATAAAAAGTATAACACCTTGTAGATCCAGTGTGGTTTGGTTGTCGAAAGAATAGCCCTTTCCTTATAAACAGAATAACCACTTAACTTCATTACTCTCATTTATTTCTTCTTCCATGTCACTACATGCACTTCCATGATAAAGTTCTTAGAATTTTTATGTTTAAACATAACAATAAACTTTACATTTACAAACCCATTGTTTGTTTCCCCTTCTAAATAACAATGCAAAATCATCAACACCACAAATGGGTTAGAAAAATGAAGGGTTAGACGTTTACTCATGAAGAAGGTAACTTAAGGAAGGTACATGTCAAACTGCACTACAGCATATGTGTTAGATATAGCTGTACATATAAGGAGCATTCACATGAATAACTAGTCAAATTGGTACACAACCTAATGCACCTTTATCCCTTATAAGAAACCCACCAATACAACAAAAGCTCAATTCACCACCACACATGCACATACACCCTGCCACAAACGTGGGAATGCACATTGTCTGTCCTCAAATTAATAACTCAATTTGCCTCTAAATACTGCAAGATTTTCTCTCCATTGCAACTTCTCCTCAATCATCATCACACCTTGCCAGGATTTACACCAAACTCGGTCAATTATGATGGCCATGGCCACCTCCAATCTCGCGGCTAACTTACTTCCCTACTCGACGCTTCCACGCACCCTGCAATTGTTTTGAATAAGAAAAAAATCAGTAGCTTAGCATCTTGAACACAGTGATCACAAGAGAAAATACTAGCTACACCTAGTGTACTATGTGGCAGCACACAAATCCCAATGGTGAAGCACCATGTAAGCCCATCAGTTGGACTTCAATTTGCATTTCCGCCCAGCAAGCATGTGCACACTTGCACCCAGTTGGAGCTTCACCATTTAGTAAGTGTATGCCTATGTTGGTACACTAGATATACACCCTACAACAATTATAACTCAGAAAGATTTAGTACAAGAGGCTCATCATCTGAAATATCTGGTTCTGCAGATTTATCTGCTTCTGTTGGATGAGTCTCGTCATCATCCGTGGAACTTGATTCCTCTACTTCATCAGCTGAGTTTTCCCTTGATGCGTCTTGTTCTTCTTTCGCTTCAGAGTGAGATATAATCTCTTCATCAGATCCCTGAGCAGCGTCTTCCGGATTCCCTTGCGAATCCGGTTTCTCTCCTTCTTCATCATCACCAGTAGCTTCTCTTGACTCTTCTTCCCCCGATGCCTCTGGCTCTTGTTTCTCTTCATCATCGGATCCTTGAGCATCATCATGAGGGGTGTCTGTCACAGCCACATTTTCAATTTTTTTCTCTCCAGCATCAGGTTCTGCCTGCTCAGACTCTTCTTCTGTATCACTTGAGCTACTCTCGGCATCTTCTACCTGTTTCCCCCCAGAAACTGATTTATCATCATCCTTGTCAGATTCTTCCCTGCCACCTAAACCCTCTGCTTCTCTCTCGCTCTTTTCCTCTTCTGAATTGCCACAGAAATAAAAAGGAAGCAAAATAAACAAGAGAAACAGATTTCTAGAAGGTAGTTTCTCAAGTTTATTAATAGGCATAATACATTACACAATACCATGTCTTCTAAAGCTAAAAACTTAAAAAATATCGTTCCACATTACACAATATCAACCTCAATATGGCTTTGGAGCTTGGGGCATACGGTTCACAGCTCCCTCTAAGGATTCATAATTACATCACTTTGACAATAATCATATGCGCTTAACTATACAAAAGTTACATATATGCATTTTTAGCTATATAATAGTATATTTAGTAACTGGCCAACCATGTCAGCGAACTCTAATTACACATTATTAGGATGAAATAGTTTACGTCGTAGTTTACATGCACCAATTAACATAACTTTCAACCTTAAATATGAAAGCATATAATCTATAATGAATTATAAGCTAATGGCAAAAGAAGCGCAATAGTGTATAATCAAGTATAAGCTAACGCAAAAGAAAATAAAGTGGCTGCGCACAAATATAAGAAACCAAACTTTGATATTAAAAATGGTGAGAGCCTTCACCTGTGTCCAAATCGTTATCGGACATTTTAGCTGATTCAGGATGTGATATGTCAGGGTCCACTCTGCTCTCAGCTTCACCTAACTCAGTTGAAGTTTTACTCTTTGATATGCCTGATTGTCCACGCTTCATATTTTTCCTTGGTGTTCTTTTTGCTCTTACTTTAGATGATGCAGATCTGTTACAAGATTGAGAATATGTAACTAACCAAATGAAGACATGTCACAAACATACTTTGAGAGCAAGCCCACTCACATCGTAATTGCTTTCTTATTTTTCCTTGAACCACCTGAAGACTTCTTTTCCCCCTCAGGTAATCTGTAAAAGAGAGAAATTAGTTAAGACTTCAAGCCAGACTTGCAACCTCCTCCCACTTTATAATAGTACTCTAGCACTACAAAAAGTGTCAACTGAAAATATTAAATAGAAGAGAAGGAAGATATGAACGAAACCCCTTAGAGCACAAGGCTCGGCATATGTTAATGTGATTCGAACAATATTATTCAATAATGAGGAATGTGAATCAGCAGGCAGTACTTACACTCCTTTAGAAGGTGGGCTCTTTGAAAATTTTAGCCGCTGTCAATGATGTAAAAATATGTCAGAGATCAATCCACATTAGTGAGTTCATCAGATTGTTTCACAAAAAGGAATAATACTCAGAGAAGGAAATGGAAGACCTTTACAGGCTTGCGACTTTTGTCAACAAGCTCCCAACGTTCTTTATCCAAACGGAGTACTTCGACATCTCCATCATTGTACAATACCTTTTAGACACAAAATTGATAGGTGAATAGTATGTCAGAGAATCTTTTATAGTTGCAACCATAATATGGATTATTTATGCAACTCAAAAGCATGAGTCGTGATTATCGAAAGAAAAGAAAAAGGGAAAGGCAGCCTACCACATGTTTCTTTTTCTCGTGATCATAGGACTTCACCACACCTTCATAAAACCTGTAGTGTTTGGAAATTTTAAATATCAAGAAAGTATTTTTCACAGACAAACGCAAATGTGAAATAATAAAAGCACTCACTCCTTATCCATCGGCCACCAAATCTTTATTCTGCAATCAATCAAGTCTGTGGTGTCACTTCCATCTTCCTTTGATGTGCACTGAAGAAAGCAGCATGTCAATGAAAGGAATGCATTAAAGATGAAACACTCATTATATCAAAATCCATAATCCCATCTGGTGCTAAGTTATTCAAACAATCAAGATAGCCTCGGCATTAAACAAGCAAAAAAAATAAAAATAAATAATAGCTCTGCCTCTTCTTGTAATCTCAACAGTATGCTCCACAAGAAACAAAAAACATCTTTACTTTGGTCACATCGTCTGGTATAGAAGTTCAAATATTTTGTAAAAGATCTTATCAGAACTACCATTACAAATGGGTCAAGAGTTTGTACATGTGAATCCTCAAAACACAACTATGTGTAAAATAACCATAATCAAAATACCTCCAGGCATGTGAGAAATAAGTTTATCACTACATACGCTGCCAGAACAACGCATGGCTCCAGGAGAGTGTCACTCTAAATATTAAGTCAAAACCAAAGTAGTTTGATATGTAACTTCTAAATCTACTTTGTCAAAGCATATCACGTTTAAAAGAAGCATTTGGTATAGACTAGCAGACCTTAGCCAATCCTGCAACCCTTCTTCTTTTCCGCTTCTTGGCAGAGCCCAACTTGGAATTACTTATTGCCTGTATACTATCGGTATCACTGCGCTTTTTAGTTTTCTGCAGGAGAGGAAGGAAAGAAACACAAAAACATAAAGTCAATAACTAGAAACAATATTTGTGCCACGTAGCTATCAAGTCAAGTTTGCAGTAGATAAGCTCGCCTTTGAACCAGGATCACGAGTTTCTTCTCCAGCTTTATGCGCCTCACGATGTTCCCTATCAGAACGCTTGCCTGTAGTTTTTATTGGCACGTTTGAATTCTCTCCTTCAAGTACAGTTTCTTGCAAAGACATTTTATATTCTGAACCAATGTGAAGTTGTTCATCCATTTCAGTGGATTCATATGAGGACACTCCCTCCTGGGACAAACTATCAAATGCAGACCTTGTAGAACCCTTTGAAGTACTCCTTGGAAGAGATAATTTATAACGACCTTGGGCAGATGATGACCTCTGGCGTTTGGGAACAGGAACATTTATTGATTCACTTGCAACTCTTTTCCCTTTTTTATTTTTTTGATCAGTTTTGGCTTTTGTTGGAACACCTTCATGGCCATTGCTCGAGTCAAACTTACTAGATATGCCCAAATTATCAACATTTATTTCCCTCACCATTTTCAGGATATCAACGTCATTTTCCTTTTTTGCTTCAACTGGCGAAGGTTCATTCTTCACCTGTTTTCTTGTTTTGGCTCCCTTAGCTTTTAGACGTTTTATAATTTTACCCAAAGGCACCTCATTTCCATCTGTTTCACTGTCTTTCAGAATCTCATCCTCTGCAATTTCTGAATGAATCTGAGTAACCAAAGGAGAACAAGGAAATAGTAAGCAAAACACACAGTTAATTGAACTTTGTAGCAAAAGCATTCTTGAGCAGTGAAACCTACTGTTCCATTAGCTTCCAACTCAAGTAATTGAAAATGAGCTACAACACTTTCATCAGCCAGCCATGTCTTCCCTTCACCTACCTATAAAAGAGGGGAGAGGGGAAAAAAAAGAGAAGCAACACCATCAAAGTATTATAAAAATTATAAATGGATATTGAACAAGAAAACAGGAAAGCTGATATCATCGTAAGGCTATAATTAACTAAGTTGACTCATGAATATACCGAGCCACAATAAAACCAGGAAATTGGCATCTCCAAGGAAAAATGACTCCAATTTTGTAGAAGAAAATAAGGATACTGTAAAATTTATTTAACTAAAGAAAGAAATTACAGATTTCTTAATTGTTGGTGATTTAATGTCAACATTGTAGCAGAAGATTCAAGCTGGTTATTTTTAATTCATTCCCCTTATATTGCAACTCCCTACCCCCCCCCCCCCCCCCCAAAAAAAAAAAAAAAAAAAAACCCACCCAAATGTATATAGACAAATACATGAACACAATTGTCAAGAAGATGTTGCAGACAAACACTACATTGGGCAGTGATTTTGGTAGTTATTTGCAATATATGCATACATAACTACTAATAAATGGATTCAAGTTTCCCAGAAGAAATTGCTAGTGTTAGAATCATATGAAAAAAGGAATAGCTAAAATGCGGATGTTAAGATGATTGAGCAGCAAGAGAAGAAAGAAAACAATAACATATAAATACAATCTTGATATATAGGTCATAGCAACCACTCAGAACAATTGAAGGAAATCACGCTAGGAAACAGCGCCATTTGGGATAACATGAAAGTAGTTAGCTTAGATGTTGAACCAACTCTTTGTAAGAGCGTTATGATTTGGATGACTAGGCTGCATTCACGAACACGGGCAACAAGCATAAAGACTGAAAATTCACTTTATTCAGTCTTTAGTCCATGGTATGATTTGAAAGGCGAAACAAATCTTCCCAATCTCATTGGAGCTAAAAATATAGAATATAATAATAATAGGAAAAAAATGAACAATCATTAAATTGCATCGCCACACAATTACATCTTATATGTATGAAGAACGCAACATGTCTTCTTCCTAGGCATTTATCACATCATACATGTATATAGATCATAGATACCATACGAGGCTCAAGTAACTTACCAGAGGATCATCTCCTTCTTTGCTTTCACGCGGTTTGTACAGCTGTGGAGGCAGGGACGCAGATGCACCTGATGACTCCTGAAGATCATCTTGCTTTTGAACCAAGCGTTTGATGATTGACATGCCAAGGTCACAGATTGCATGCGAGTTCTGAAAGTACAATGCTCACATCACTAGAATGATATGATAATACTCTTCTTCGATTCAGTCATCTTATTTCTCTTTTTCTCCTTATTAAGTAACCATTATTATCATTTGTTGGTATGTTGACATGTTTCCTTTAAGAGTGTGGAAGTTTGTAGGTGTGAGCCTGAGTCTCCAAAAAAGAGGAAATAACAAATTGGACAGGCACAAAACCTTTAATCTTACCTTCGTCCTGTTTGTGTCTACAGTATCTTCTGAGCGCTTGATGTTTTGAAATACAGATATGAATGAGCAAACACCCTCCTCGGTTCTAACTTCTGACTTTCCGTCTTCATCTCCACGTACCAACATAGAAAGAAATAAATGCAATTTCCTGAAAATTGCAAAATGTTATTTTGCTACTTTGAGAACAAGCATCTCAAAAATCATGAACGCATATATCAAACTTCATATATGTTCAAAGCATTATTGCGCAAAGAAGGATCAATAGAATTATTCATTCAGACCTGCATTTCAACATCCGATTCAGATTAATTTTCATTCTACTCTACTTCCTTCCCTTCACTGTAATATTAATCCTTTTTTGTCGATTTGTCAAGATCCAATTCAGATTCATTCTACTCTACTTCCTGCCCTTCACTATAATATTGATCTTTTTTGTCCTTGTTGGAACATGGTGTGTATTTTGAGAAAAAGCAAAGCATGCTTGTTTACCTTGTCCCGCATTGGAAGAATGTGAATTCTTTTACGAGTTCAAATATCCTTAGTTTGGCTCTTGGGTTTGAGCCCTAAGGGCACCAAAGTTTTGTGCGATTGGGTGAGGATTTAGATGAGTGTGTACTACCACACGCGCATGCCGATCCAACCCGACCCGACCCTGTCCAGGCTGGGCTTGCTTTGTTCATTTACGTGGAAAATAATTAAAATCCCAGACTTGTTTTACTCACACACAAATTCATGGGTTGGGAGGGGGGAACAGATAGTGAGGAGACGGTCGTTGGAGTCCATGGAAAAGAGGAGATTAGAGGAAAGCCAGTTGCACCATGGAATCTTGGGCATTTTCACGGAAAAGAAGTGAAATGAAACACACTAGGCAAGAAAAAATCTGATAAGAATGTCATGCCAAACATGGTGGTGGACTGTTAAGATCCAGGGCGAAGCTTAACCTGGATTGTATAATAAATGGGAACCGCGCGAGCTACAGACTAGAGCTTATGAGCTTTGATCTGACGCGCTAACAGATCCAAAAACTTTATAATATCTTTTTAGAAGAATAATTATTCTCTCTAAATATATGTTTATATATGTACATAACTCGTGTCTATAAACATCAGAAATAATATATGAAAGCAGATATACCTGTATATTGGTTCAAATGCTTTGAAATCCTTGCTTTCATCAACATTAGGACATGAAGGATGATGAGCAAGAGCGTGGACCATATAAGGGAGAATGTAAACTGGGAAAACCACAGGGGAGTTGACATCTTGCAAGGCCGGTTGTCGTGCCTTCCCTTGCTGAAAAATCTGAATGATGTCAACTAAGTTTTGCTTGTCCTACCAAATATCAAATAAGACAAAAAATATATTAATGAAGCATCCAACCATTATTTTAAAATTTTCCTACACCAAAGAAAGCGTATAATGTGCATTTCAATAGAACCAGGAAATTCACAACAAACTGATTCAGAAAAGCATCAATACCTCTTCAAAATCTGGGGAATGAGATCCTATGTCAAATAAGAAGGCGCAGGCATATTTGGGGTCCAAAAGCCGGTCCTTTATGTATTGATGAACTTTGTTGAGAAAGAGTCTCCTAGCTTGAGGGAAATGGACCTACATGTCCACCAATTAAATATATATATATTATTCTGTAAACTGATATTTAATTGAATTCAGCAATGAGGAACTCATAACTTATGAACAGCACAAGAAAAAAAATATATATTAAATTATATGAAAAGCTTTAGCCAGTGAGAATTCACCTCCAACTCCAAAGTTCTCAAGGTTAGGTAAAAGACCTCAATGGGAATTTTATGATCCCAGTGCTTTGATAGACGAAGAACAGCCTTGGCTGCAGCAAGCCTCAATTGGGCCTTATCAACTGAACTGCAAAATCCCAAAAGAAACCCACATGTGACATTAGAATCCTCCTAAAACAAGAGACACTCAAACAATTAAGTAAAATCATCTATATCAAATTTTTCATCTACCACATATTTGAACTTGCACGTGACCAACATTACCTTGATTCAATATCTTTTGATATTTCTCCAAAATAAAGTATATTTTTAAGAATTCCTACGAGATCATCAATCCCAGGACGAAGGTGAGCATCTTTTACAGGCAAGTAGCTCTTCACCAGCGTTTTAATGCCAAATATCTGCAGAAAAACATATATAAAAAACTCAAAGTTGTTCCAATGGGGTACAGGGTTTCTCATCGTTGTGCCTTGTCAAAGCAAAAGCCGGAAACTGAGCTAATAAACAGAATCGTGGTTGAGTTTTTAGGAAGTGTGACCATTGTCATATGTCAATAGCTTGAAAAAGGGATATAAAATGAGCGTGTCTTTGATTGCAAACATGGAGAAAGGCTATAGAAAAGTGCATTCTAAGAGAAATTGAATTGATAGCAATTAGTTTCTACGGAAATGTCATTTGAAGGTGTTAAATTAACATTAAGTTTCAACCCGGATATAATGTATTTTCCATCTTTTGGTGCATATCAAACACCAATAGATGAAAAGGTAGTAAAATCTAAAAAGTCAATTTATGAAAATAAGTGCAATATTTTCCCAGGAATTCAATTTTTTAGGGAGGAGGAGGGATGAGAATTGAAATTCTAGCTTTTCAGAGAGGATGAGTTGTATGTACATCTCATAGAATTTTTTTTTCCATGGTAATCTTCGGCGAGCAAACACCACAAATTTCCATGGAAAATTGCACCCACCCCACCTCCCACCCCTTGTATATGTACATTAATCGGCAGAAAATTACCTTCAATGTACAAGTTTCACTTCTGTCCTCCCAACATTCATTTTCTTTATCTTCTGCTTTCTGAAACAATCAAGCATGCATTGGATTAGAAGTTCATAAAGATAATAAACTGATATGATTGCAAAAGGATTTGGAAAGGCATACATGACTGCTCTGTAGAATATCCCTTTTAATGAAACCTTCAATTTCATTTTCTCTTGTTTCAAAGACTGGCATGGCAGTCTGTGCTATACACCCCAGAGATTGTAGTACAGCAGGCAAATGTTTCCTCTCCTCTAGCATATCCACAAGCCTCTACACATTTTGCGCAAGAAATGCCATATCAGAACATCAACATAGAGAATGACACAACTAGAATAAATCAACAAGTAATGCAGACAAAGTTATGGGAAACCTTGTACAGAACCGATAGTGACATGAGGCCATCATCCTTTGTTATGGCTGCTAGGGCATGCACAGCATATTTCGCCTGCGTTCGACTACCCTCTAAACATATCCTTTCAAGTATAAGGTCTAATGAACTGCAACAAAAAAACAGTATGCAGTTAGAGAGAGATATACATGCAAGGAACTCGACTTCAGACATCACAAGTTATAATGTTCGGACCTAGATGAAACTCCCAGTTGTTCTCGAATAGTTCCACCAGCCTTTGCTAATACATGCAAAACACCTTCTTTTATTATCTCGTTGTCATCTTCAAGAAGATGTACTAAATCTTCCTCAATCCCACTAAGCAGCAATGGACTGGAGAATGCAAGAATCTGCAATTTCATAAGAAAAATATATATTTAAAAAAAAAATTAACTCCACCTTACAAAAAAGCGATACCATTTGCATAAACTCCCCTATAATATTCTAAAAGATAGTTAAAGGATATAGACAAATTTTGTTAAGGGGTTGATCTTGGTAATAAAATGGATTGGTGGTGCCAACTAAATACCTGTACTTCTGCTATGGCAACAAAGAATTAAATGCAAAACAATTACATAGCTAACAATCTTTATTCAGAAACTAGCATGACCTGCTATGAATCCTACCTTTTCAAACTTTTTTGCGTAAAAAATTTAGCTTGATAGTTGTTAAGCATGATATTCATTATGGTTCTTAACATGGTATCAGAGTGTAATTATCTGGGAGGTCCAAGGTTCAAGCCTCGGCACCTTCATCCCCATTTGTTAATCCAAAATTCGAAATTTGTCTGCCATCCACGTGCGAGTATGGGGTCACACATGAGGGAGAGTGTTAAGCATGATATTCATTACATGAAATCATGCTATGCCCTTATGCTGGCAGAATGCTATCAAACATCTACCATAACCACCCAAGACCGGTACATTGATACTGCTCATTTTTAGCACAGGCATGTAAATGCGTGTTGCGTATATGTGATTCACAGAAGTTTTTACACAAGAAGTGCACCAGAGGGGACTAACAGCTTAGAAACAAGTAAATGACACACTACAACTACCACTACCACTACCACACTTTATGAAATTTCATCGAGAAGCAACATCGGAAGGACATTTTTACCACAAGGATATTCATGCAAGCCAGAGTAAACTGCGTATTTCCAGCAGATTTCTGTATGTCCACCTCCAGAAGGATTTCTTTGACATGCTCCTTGTTGAAAAGTATATATGAGCATTTCATTGAGAGCGTGCTCAAAAACTCATAGAGTCGATGCTTCTCACCAACGATCTTGAGTAAATCATCCTGTAGAAAGAAATTAAATTTTAAGAAATCAAGAAAGACATGATTTGTGCAATTTTAGTTTTTCTAGCTCTCAAGTCTCAACTATCGAGAGAGGACAAGATGGAATAAGTTCAACATAGGCCTGTTTCCTTACTCGAGAATGACACGCTTGAAGAGAGTTAGTGTTTGGATCAAGTAGAGTTGCCATGATCTTCCAAATGTTAGCATCTTTTAATTGATCAAGAATCAGAAAGTTCTCCTCAGCTTTTGCAGGATCGGTAAAACATCGAGACATTATTCGGAAGCAAAACATAGCTTTTTTCTGGAGCTCGGACACATCATTGTCCTGCAATTGGATAATAATTGATACTTTTCTTTTGGCATTTCCCTTCATTTAATTGTATTCCGCTTCTGATAAACAATTGAACATACAATACAAAAATTACGAACCTGATACATCTGCCTAACAGAAAGATACCTCAGCATCTCTTGTTGTAGCCTGCAATTGAAGTAAAAATCCCCTGAAAATTAGTGCAAAGATACATCGAATACATAAATTCAAGAACACAAAAGTCCTGTAAGCACCACATTGAAATGCTATAATATCAAAACCAAGAATTTGTTTAAAAAAAAAAAACACCTCTGTTTTTGCTCCAGTATCCTCTCAAGAGCCTTAACCTCAACTTTGTCGAATCCTGAGAAAACTCGTACCCAATTTCCAACCTTGTCTTTGATTGAGAACTCAGTTGGGAACAGGGAAGTGCACAGAATAGGTTCAATTGCGTCTGATCTGCAAAATAGGTCAAACAATTTGAGAAGTCAATTCTGTGGCAGTGTCCCCGGCTTTTTACAAATTATCTTGCATGAAGTTTCAATTTTCTGAGAACCAGAGGGATCTCCATCCCCTAGAGTTTCATCTTGGAAAACTTTTCAATGTTTCGAGATACACCCTTTAGTTTAAGTTGTTTCAGTGCAGCATTTCAGCTTACCTTAGTTTTCCACTTTTCCCTAATTAATAGCGTTTTGCATTTGTAAATGCTAGGAATCCAGTTAATTTCCTCTTTCAAACAAACAAATATTTTTTAATCCTACGTAACCAGAAAATGATAAATTACCTGAAATCTTTATCATAGAAGCATCTTAAAATCTTTCCAGGAATCCAATCATATTCATCACTTTTAGTTGAGCTATCCAAGTGCTTCGAGCAATAAATTCTGAATATCTCAGCTAGCCTTTCCATGGTATATTTTTTCACAAGATGCTGGATATAAAAAAAGAAAATTACAGAATATTAAGTAACAAACAACTGAGGAGTTCAAAACTGGAAATTTTCCCAGACAAAGCGACAGGAAGGAGTAATGTACAGATTTGTCTCGAAGGCGCTCAGCAACAAGCTTTATAGTCTCAACCGGAACAGAAGAGGGGGCAGAACATGCCAGATCGCAAATTACAGCAACAACTTGTTTACGAACATTTTCATCATAGTCCAACAATCGGTCACAAAGGGCAGCTAGAAAATATTTGCAAGATCAAAATCAAAATACATAAAACACATGTACTGACTTTAAAAAATAATAATAGAAAACATCAAAAACCCTTACATATGATTTGCGGAGCTTCAACTCTCAAAGGACTTGAAAGTAAACAAATTTTGACGTGTTCGAGGACAGACATTCGAACCTCAACTACTCTATCAGTCAACCTCTTCATAAACTCCAAAAAGATTGGCTGAAATGTTTCTGATGTAGCAGATTCCGGGAGAGCAAAAAGGTCCCCAACTAATTCCACCGCTTTCAAGCGAATGTCCAGTTTATCGGACTGTAAATGTGAAAACTTGAATACTAAGAAATGTTACATCGAAATCTAGTGTGAATATGGATGAACACAACTTTCTCATGTATCTATCATAGAATATTTCTGGAACTATCTTGACTTCGGCAGACGTGTTAAGAACAATGTATGCCAAAAAAAAAACCCGAGGAAATACATAAACAAACGAAATTACAGGTAAACCTTATTTTCATGTCATATTGGTAGATGTAACTAAGCTAAGGGTATAATAGAGTAATATACACTATGAGGAGGCACAGGAAATAACCAACTGATTTTGTTATTACCAGTAATTCTCCTGTTAGGTGTGGAACCACTCCTGACAAGACCTGCGGAGTGCAACGATAGATGTCGTAGATAGCTTCATGATAGTCAATCTGACATTCCAAAGACTTGATATCTCCTGACATTGATGATACAAGGAACTGCTTTATGCCGGGTTCAAGTTTTCCAGCACACTGCTCTATAACATTCATGGCAAGCCTTCTTGCAGCCATTGTAATATCCTAGAATTTCAAGTTCCACAAATTAACCAATTGAGAATTGCTATTTGAATAAAGTTTCACACATTATCCAACCAAATCTGAAACCAAAGTATCAGGCATATTAACTATTGTAATGAAGAAGTGATACAAAGAAGAGTGCAAGTACAAAGACACAGAGGTGCTTACTTTTTTATTCCGGCCTAAAACAGAAAGTAGAACAAGTAAAAGATCCTCTGAAACATCTTCACTCTCTTCTAAGAGAACCACCATAATTGTTTGCATTGAATTTAGAACACTTTCTGTATGACGATCACTGCATGTATGGAAATTACAAGACAGAAACCACTAAATCAGGGGGAAAAAAAGCACAGATAAACATTACAAGAGTAATCTGCCATAGAACACGTTGATGTAGAATCTTCATTTACTACCACAACGAATTATAAACATAACATCCACAGATAAAGTACTAGTGGATATATTAACTGACAACTGTTCAACAAATGAAGTACAACCTGATATTGACCCTCTTTCCTTCTGTCAAATTAAATAGCTCAGACCCATCATTAGCCAATGTTTTGATAGCATATAACTGGATCCCAAACAAACTAAGAATGTTGCCTTATGTTTATATCATCAGTTTTCTCCATAAATCCCAAGAGCCAAATCCTTGCACTAGGATGTTAACAACAGTTGGTCGACTGAAACATATTACCCATAACAGTAACACAACCTGGCCTATGGATCAGAAAGAACTATCTCCAAGTTCAAATCAAATAAGAATTCAATTTTCATCCGAACCCAGCAAACCGTATTAGGTTAGTTTCATTAACATTTTACCAAGAAATTTATAGACAGAATAACTCTGCCATGAATACATACACAAATCAGATCATCCACAGAAGGCTATAAGTTCATTGCTTGATGCAATGGTAAAATCTCAAGCATAAAATATAGCAGCATATGTTCAAGAACATGAGCAGCCACTGATGCAACTTACAGTTCGATTTGAATCCAGACCACACATTTCACCACCCCATTTTGAACAGATTCATGACAGAATCTTAATCAAGTTGAACTCATATTCCATATTAATGGGACCCACAGAGGAATCTTAGTCGAGTTTGAGTAAAAATCCCGTTGCATCCAGTGATGGCAATAATTCGAACTAACACAGAGTATCCACGTAGCAGCTGTATCAATCCCATAAATTACTCAAGGTAGGACCAAGGCATACAACTTTATAAATTTATGTGCAACGTGGTCAATTATCTACCAACCTCATGTCTAAGTATTTAAAATAAGAAGTAAAGCATAAAAATAAGATTACAGAGACAAAGGTGGTCATGCTGAACAGGCCACTTTTCGTAACTATTGAACACAAATTTTACAGAAGAAACGCACCTGGCAACAGCTAAAAACGTACTGAACATTTCATTAATTAGATCATCACATTCAAGATCCAGCATCACAACGCATGACCTATATCTAGCCATAGTCTCCAATATGAGAACCCTCCTCCCAAAAGACGGGCCAGTGGTATCACTTAACCCGCTAAAGGTACTGACGATCAACTGAAAGATGTCCTGAAACAGAACCAACAGCAATTAATAGGACCTAGAATGAGCAATATTCAGTTAATTCAAAACAAATGCAAGCACCAAGATACGAACTCCATTATTTATTTGGTCTTAAAAAGAGAAAAGTACCTTTAAAACATCATCGCTATAAGGAGCTTCCGGAGCAGTGATCCTGGTTACCTCACAGATACAGGTAGCAACAAGAAGCTTAACTTCTCTATCTTGATGCTTTAGCAGTTCTGGCTTGACAATTACATTTAGAAAAGGCTGCATAGACTCCAAAACTGACTTGGGTGGAGATTGATCAAACTCAGACAGAGATGTTGCAGCTTGCTGCACATTGAAAGGAAACCATTTGGAAGTTACAGTTAAGCAAGGAGAAGAGGATCATTTAGTGGACTTCAATGACAAACTACATAACCTTTAGGTGCCTGTTACTGTAATGTGAGAATCAAGAAATCCCATATCCTATAAGTGAAGGTGGAATGGTGAATTAAATTCTCTTTTTCCCCTCAGAATGGATTCAACAGCACAGTCATTCTAAAAGGGTAAGACAAATCAGGAAGGTAAGGGACAAGTAAATACTGCTGGAAATGTAGGAACAAATTCAGCTGGCAAACGTAGAAGACTATTTCTCAAGGGTTGGAAATCCTTCGTTTCTCGCTCTCAATTTCTAGTGGGCAGGGTTAATAAAATTAGGTTTGGAAGTAAATGGATTGGAAATTCTTCTTTTGGTCTTGGTTTGCAAGACTTCATAGAATCTCTCTTCCTCCTCATGATCTCATTGAACAAATGGTGTCTTGGTTGTCTATATCTTCCTATTCAGGGCATATCAATTTCCAACAATAGAGACATAGGTGATCTTATTTCCCTCTATGCCTTCATTAATGAGACTAATCTTCCCAAGGAAGTTCAAGGTGTGGATCTTATGGGTACTTTTCTTGTAGTTATTCTTTGGTTTTCTTGTAGAAGCTCCATCTTTTCCATTTTTTGAGCCCTCAAAGATGATATGGAAACCTGGGGTACCTTCAAACGTAAGGTTGGTTTGCTACGAGGGTAAAATCAAAACAAAGGAAAATACAACTCCCTTGCCTGTCTCCCTCTCGGTGCATTATGTGTAAAGAGCCCGGTGAAGATAAAGATCACATTTTACCTCACTGCAAATCTACAAGCTTTCTGTGGGGTAAGATTTTTCAAGTTACAGGCAAATTGGGTGGTTGGTATAATTTTCTGTTAATCAACTGGGCATAAATGGGTATAGTAATAATAAAAAGGTCCTTCAAAGTTAAGTTTTCCGTACGATATAGTCAAGTGCACAGAGCAATATTTTCACCAACTTTAACGGAGAGAAGTTTGATAAACTCCTCAATCTCAGCATAACATTAAAAGTCACATATTGGAAACTTTGTTCAAAATTCAAAAACGGGAAGTAAAAACTTCTGGCAAAAAAAAAAAAAGAAAAAAAAAGAAACATGATTCGCAACGCATTGAAGTGAAATATGAAAAGTGAAAGGAATTGAAGTTCCCGAATTTTTCACTTTCATACCTTCCCCAAGAAAAAATGACAAAGAACGTGAAACAAACCCTAATTGAGCCGAATTTGCGCAAGCTTTTCGCGTTAAAACAATGAATTGAAGCAAGAATCTAGTAACTATTATGAACACAATTGAAACCAAAGTAGACAACAAAACAAGGGCTACGATAATTTACAGAGACAGAAGGAGAAATTGGGAACCTTAAGGAGCTTGATGAGAGAGTCTTTGGAGGAGGGAAGGTTCTGGAGCTTGGATCCAACATCCTTAAGCTGCTGTTGAAGCTTTTGAGACATAGATTTCTTTATTTCTTCTTTTATTTTATATTTTGTTGGTCTTATTTAGAGCTACACGAGCTCTCTCTTTCTTTCTTTCTCTCTGTGTGTATAAAACACTCTCTCTTACAGGAGAAGGACCATCTGGGTTTTTTTTGGTAGTGTCGAAGTTAAAAAGGAGGGCTTCGAATGAGGAGGAAGCCAAAAACTTCAAACGTGTAAAAAGGTAAGGTAAGGGACCAAGGGTCGAATTTGGGCAAATTTAGTTCCTCTGTTCCTCTCATTAGCGTCAACGCTTTTTATCCCTCTCCTCTTTTTTAGCTTATTTACATGTGTCTCCCCTCCCCCATCTATATCTATCTATACTGTAAAATATTAAGGAAGAATTACCCATTAATTATTTTTTTTTATTTTTAATAAAAGAAACATCAATTATTTTTCTTATATTCTTAATATATAATAAAATAGTAATTATAATTTTTTTTTAATTTATTATTTAGTATTGTGGAAGAAATAGCATCATTTATTATACTATTTTTTTAAACGTCTTAAAATTAATAATTTTATTTTCAGTTTTCCATAACAAATGAGTTTTATTATCAGCTATTAATTAGAATGAAATTAATGTATTCTTGAAAACAACAAAGTAAAAGTTGTAAGATTAATTTGAATTTAAAGTAATATATATTTTATTCTCCGTAAACAAAATATTTAAGTTAATTGTTTGGCAAAGTAATAAGACAAACATTACTAATGTTGCATGTTTCTTTTAATAAATATTGATAGATAACTTGTATAGTAGTAATGTCTGTAGTATTTAAAAATACAAGCAAAGAAAAATAAACTTTTATGCTGTATGCAATTTGTTGTGTACAACATAATAAATTGTAAGGCCAACAAATTTTTTTTAAGTAAAGAATGTTGCCCATACACAAAATTTATGAACAAGTGCAAGAAAAATGGAATATGATCACACACGGGTTTTTGGTGAAGGAAGGTTTCCTCAGCCAATGGATAATAGGTCTGGTTTACGTCCACCATTTGATGATGATTTTTTATTGATATTGATGATGACGATTACAAATTGATAAACAATTGACTGTTTTTAAGATGCTTCAATTCGGTCCCTAAAATGACTAGAGTTAGTTCATTTTATAGATGCAAAGAATTAACTGTTACAATATGATAAGTCTTACTTCCCACGTTGGGGGAAGAACGGAGAGAAAAATGGGATTAGTCATGTAGTGAGCAGTTAGTAACTAGCCGTTAGGCACGGGAGCAACGCTCTCGCTACACTGCTGCCACGTGTCCTGGCGTAGAGGGCATTTTTCCTATATCTTCACTGAGCTTGGACACATGACGAGCTCTGGCATCGATTTTTGTACCATTTAATAACAATAATGTAATCACCCGAATCCCTGACCAACACACCACGATCGCCAACAACAGCACTTTCAAGAACATATCTCGGATTCTATGTGAGCTCGGATAACATTACTTTGTCATAAGCTCGGACTGTTACTTTATCCCCTTCGTTAATCATGGGTTTTATGAATTTATGCTGAATTGCCATTTTTAAATAGTATTTACTAATCTAGTCCAACTCAAATCTTTAATATAATTTAAAAGAAAAAAAAATCTACTTGAGTGGACATAAAAATAGTCTTCGTAATACGGGCTTGATTGACCCATAATGACAAAGCCCATTGAAGATTTTAGGTTTTTGTAGATAGCACCGAGTACATAAAAGTGCTTAGTAGAGAAAGCGGCTATTGAGAAGGTGCCTAATATATAGAGCGCCTAGCAAAGACAGCGCCTAGCAAAGACAGCGCCTAAGAGAGAAATTATATTTTTGTGTCATTTTAAAATTATATAATACTAATAGCTATATATGAATTTTTATTTTTTTATATTCAAATATCCATCCTTCTTATTTTTCTCTAATTAATGGTCATATGCATTTGTATATATAATTATTTTTATTAAATTATATAATACAATGTAGGTATTTATGTATGTATATTTACAAATCATTTCAAATTATCCACACATCATTGACAAGAAAGTTTGTTAAATGCTTGTACATTGCACGGATTATTAACTAGTATATTTTGTTATATTTTTTTGTAAGGACGATATTATTTACACCTCCAAATATGTAAGAAACATTCTCATCTAAAATTTAACTAAAAACACATAAAACACCCCCTTATTTATCATAAACACCCCTTTCATTTATTGATATTAGGCGAGTGCTTAACATTGCTCTCCCCATTTAAGCCGAGTTTATGTGAGTGTATTTATCTCTCATTAGGTAAACATTATTTGATAAATGTTATAGCACTTTATTGTCTAATGTTAGGCGAGTTTTTATCAACATGCAAACCCTCCCCATGTTTGACTAGTGTATGTGATTGCACACACCTATCATTATACGAGTCTTATAACTCTTTGTGATAATAAATTTACTTTAAAATAATATTTGTGGCAAATATAAAAGGTGTAAATATTATTGCCCTTTTGTAATTACTTCTTCAATTCTTCGTCCCCAACTTTATATATATATATATAATTCTGTTAGTATTAAAAGCTTTTTAGTTGTTGTTTTAAATAAAATATACAAAAAGTAGTTTTCAATCTCGTGAATACTAATTAGTCTAACAATTGAGTTAGTAATTTTCTTAAAAAATTTGTGCGTACATATAAATAGTATGTACATGCACGCTGTGTGTTGCATATCTCACTCAACTCCTTTCCTCTTATCATAATACACGCTAGTATTAATGCTATTGAAATATATTTTATATTATAAAGTCAAGTTTCAATTCAACCGTTTTGAACCTGTGTCAAATTTTTGTAATTCTTTTTTTACTCTTGTAGTCTCTTTTTTTATTAAAAAATATGCTTATAAGAATATTTGAATATTTGATAAAGTAATATATAACTTAACCATTAGACCATTTAACATTTCTATATTTGAGCAAGACATGTATCACATGTGCATATGGTCTAGTTGTTATAAAATATAAAAACGTACACTAAATATATATGTTTTTTTATGCTAGTTTTTATTTCAAGTATATTTGTTATTTCTTTTTCATTTTGTTCCCCTCTTTTCTATTTCTTTCATTTTTGATTAATATGTGTAAACATTTTATTGAGTTTTTTTTTTTTTAAACACAAAATTAATACAAGCAAAATAAAAATCAAAACTGTGCACTAACACTCATGTGCAGAATAAATACCGCGTAAATTGTATTAAATATACGTACCCTTAGCGAGACAGACTACTAACATAAGTGCATTTCAATACTTTTGCATAATTTTACACAGATTTCCAAATTCGGGAAATATGCATTATAGTACTTCTTTTGCATAATTTTACACAGATTTTCAAATTGGGGAATCCCTCAAATAAGACCACGAAATTCAAAATCATAGAACTTGTTATCGTTCCTAAATCCGGCCATGTATACTGGATCGAATAGAACAAGACCAACAAACTGGAAATCATACACACACAAATATCAAATTAAAATACCACTTAAAGCTCCCTAATTCATGTACTAGAAACTAAAAATAAAAAGGAAACACATATTGAACCTCCATGGACCAATGTTTCCAATGTTCATCCAAATAGTCCTCAGTTCAAAAAAAAAATTAAAAGCATCACAACAAAGCAACCCCCACACATAACTAAATAAAGCACACTCCAAAATAAAGAACTACATTAATTCCATCCACTTCTTCATTATCACTTACTCTTTGCACCTCCCGTAAGGCTCAAGGCTAGCCACCCCGGACGAGCCAGCTCCCTCCGCATCCCTATACAGGCTACCCAAACTCCCGGCTGCCCCAAAGAACCCATGGTGATGCCCCATGTGAAAAGCCGGTGCGTAACCGGCAATGCCCAATGCACCACCGGGGTGGTCAACAGTCCTCTTAACCAACTGCTCGCTCCTCACCGAGCCACCACGTTCACCCCCATCAAACTCTCGGTAACGGTGCAGGTACATTGTGAGGGGTTCAATGTAGTCATCGAACCCGAGCTTACTCATTGCCCAAAGGACGTCCTCGGCAGTGATGGTCTTGCGCTGCTCGCGCTGGCACCGTTCGTTGGCTTCACCAGTGACAAAGCTAATGAACTCAGACACGCATTCTTGGATGGTTTCTTTGGCATCATCGGAGATTTTGGCGTGAGGGGGGAGGATTCTTCGCATGATTCGGATCACGTTGGCTATGGGCATGAAGCGGTCTTGTTCCCGGATAGTGCATTCATTCTCATCAGCTGTGGTTGAGCTGTTTATATGATTGATTTGCATTTGCTCAGGCAGACCCATGTTCGTCTCTTGGGGAATCATTCCTTAACCAAAAGCAGATATGTTAAATAAAAGTAAATTTATTTATTTTTGGTATATATCGTCCAAAGGGGCGTAGAAGCCCACACTAACCATACATATATATATCATTCAAAACATCATCTTCCACCAAGGTCGGTATAACATCCAGCCAAACCATGCCTATACTATTCATGCCAAGCTTTGACAACTTATTAGCACACGCATTATAAAATCTGGGCACAAAATTTACAGCACAGTTCCAAACTTTTTATTTTTATTTTTTTGCATTCCATGATCAGCATAAGTTAATTAAAGACAAGTAATAAATCCAAGTTTAGACACATGGGAGAAGTCACCAGGCTACAATGCCATTGCCCAAACATTCAATTTCTATCAATTTTTTTTTTATATATTTTCCCTTCTTAATGTGAACAAAAGAATTAGAGGGACATAAACATGACCTTTAGACAGCATTTTAAGAAAATTCTTCGAGTATAGTATGCTTTATCTTTTTTCAGAAAGGAAGTTCAAATCATTTGGAAATAACATTTGAATTAGGAGTAAAATTGTGATTTAGAAACAATAAAACCGAAAGCTCCGTTTGATAGTAACATAAAAAAAAAAAAAAAAAAAAAAACCCTAATTTAGGTGAGACGATGAAAAATAAATTGATAGACGTGGTAAGATTAACTCTTAATTTTTGGTTTCTTTAGTGGAAAAAATTTATTTGGAAATGGTGAAGAAATTTTTACCCCAAAACATAAAAGAATATGGAGAACAAATATTCACAAAAATTAGTATGAGGTGAAAAGTATCACACTATGTCGCTCAACTTATTTTCAATCCTCTTACTCAAATTAATTATTTTTCTTATTATTTTTTCTATTACTATTAAAAGGAGCCTTTATATCTTAATTGAAAAATATTATATTCTGGCTCAAAGTTATGAAATAAAATATCTGATAATCTCATATACTATTTTTCCTGATATGCAAATATATCGGAAATAAATATATATAAGAAAGAAGGTGGCCCATGGACCCAAGAATGCTAGGGTTATAACGATCCAAAGCAAGTCATATCCTCATCCACGCAAAACCAACAAGAGCCATTTGTCATATTCCATTTTATATATATAGCATATATCCCAATTAAATTTTCCAGAAGGACAGGTATATTGTTTGTAGGCTTTATTTATTGGATAGAATTTGAGTATACATGCATAAAAATTACATATCACAGTTTTTTTATTTGAATAGACCTGCATGCTTAGCAATTTTAATCACTGATAATCAACGGAATTTAATTGCCACTATTTTATATAAAATAAATATTACATAAATTTATATAGTAAGGGAAATAATTTTTTAATCTGAAAAATGTAAAAGAGAGAAGAATTATTACTTAAGATTGCAAAATGATGTATCAGAAATTGAGATGGAAATATACATGGAATATCTTTTAAATTTTTTAAAAAAAAAATTTCAGCCAAAAGGGGAAAGCACGTGGTTTTTATTAAGGTCCGAATATGCTATTTTTTAAAAGGTTAGTAATGACTTCAGCACAAATTATAAAAAGTAGCAACTCTACTTGTCCCAAATAACTCAAAAACAATTTCCAATGCAGTCGTTCAACCACTCATCACTTCATTTCTTCCAAATTCAAATGCAGCTGTGTAGTTCAAAAATCATAGTATTTCCGATAAAAAAAAATGCTATAGAATAAATACAAAAGTGAATTATATAGTTTAAATGAATTTGAACAAATAACGTACAAATTAGTGTTGTGTGATTTGATATAAACCACATTCCCTCCATTTCCTTAACACAAACCAACATAGTACAAAATATATATATATATATGGAAAATTTCCTACGCGGATTACTGTCACGGTGAACAGTACGGATTGTCATTTTGATGCTTTTCGATGGAATTTTTTGATGAAATTTTGTGGGGATGTTCTTCATCGTGTGTAGAACATCTCCACCAAATTTCACAAAAAATTCAACCGGGAAGTGGGTTAACTACATGATTAAAAAATATTGATCCAAAAATGGATTTATAAAATCCAATATTTTTCAATCATATAATTAACCCACTTCCCAGATTACTGTTCACGGATGAACATAAATAATCAAAAGTGAATTATATAGTTTAAATGAATTTGAACCACACATTAACGTACAAATTAGTGTTGTGTGATGTCTGATATAACTCACAACACATTCCCTCCTATTTCCTCTAACACAAACCATACCATAGATAAACAATATATATATATATATATATGTAGATGACGAAGAAGAAGAAGACAAATGGAAGGAACAGACAAACGAAACGGAACACTTTCAAATTAATTTTAGCTTTCGTCATCACCTAACTAATTAGTCTCTTCAAATTTCCCAACATAACCCTCAAATCAAATTAAATGGAGTTTTTTTCATATAAATTAAATTGTAAAGAAAATATTGAAAATCGAGAGGGCTAAATGGCCGACAAGTGAAAAAACATATGATACATCTGATACTATATTTATAAAACCAGGAGATGATATTACTAAACTAATGGACAAATTAATTCTTTAGTTTTGAGTGACAATGCTGGTAGACTGGCTTAAATGACCAAATTCAAAATTAAACGTCTCAAACAGCGAATTGATTAATTGGTGGGTGGAACAAATTTAAAATTCTGATAAATTTTATTTTTGGCTAGATGATTCAATTGATAAAGTCGGTCAACTAAATGACTTAGTTAAAATAATTAAGGGAAAAAAGAAAAATACAGGGGAAAGGGGGTGCATGAGGGCCAAATGTGGAGGGGGTGCATGCGTGCCATTTGTAAGCCTCTTGTCTTTCTCCTTATTTCAACACCCATTGGCACAACCACCCCTCAAAACACACAAAATCCAAAATAAAGTAACCAACAAAACAAGAACTATGCATGGTGAACCAAAAGTAAAAATAAAAACCCAAATGGTAAAGTTGATTGTACGTTACCAGCCAAGAAAAGGAAAGAGAAAGAGAGGGAGAGATCAACTGATATATATAGAATATATATATATATATATACAATGCATTTTATGCCGATAAAAATAGCGAAATCCTGGATTTAATTTATATGGACATGATTATGATTGTCAAATCCTTTCTTAGTAAACCCTTAGTGCGGTAGATATATTGTGAATTTGTTAATTCATGCTTGTAGAAAAAAGTTGCATCGTGAGAAAATTTGTGTCATAAAATGTATCGCTTTGTATTAAAAATAAAATAAAAAAAATAGTAATCATATAAAACATTTCGATCCCTCTTAATTAGGTTCTCAACTACATATATAATCATATATATATATAGAGAGAGAGAGAGATGAATGTGAGGCAAATAGGGGAGTTGTTATAGTGTGCATGCAAGCCAAGACGGCTACCCCCATTGACAAAATAAAAATATGCTTCTCTATTTTGTTATTTTTTTTTTCCCTATATATATATTTGATGGATAAAATATCAAGTAGTACTAACAGGAGAAAAACTTGAACTGTCTTTTCTCAGATTAAAGAAAAGAAGAAGAAGTAGAAGTAGAATAAGAAGTGTACATACATAATATTATTTATGTATATATAATAGAGAAATGCAGATAGATAGATAGAAAGATAGATAAAAGAAGAAAAGGGTAATATATATATATAATGAAGGGAATAAGTAAAAATTAAGAATTACCAGGTGCGGGTGCGGGTGCGGGTGCTGAGGTTGTGTGTGGCCTGCGATAGCCATGGAAGCCTCCAGACCCTACACGTTCCATTTCCCCTCTCTCTCTGTCTTTCAGGCTCTGTGTCTTTTTATTATATTATAAATAAATATATATATATATGTATATATATAAAGTTTCGTTTTTGGATGTGGTCTGAAAATGAAAACAAATATATATATATACACACATCATAGAGAAATGAAACTCAGAAAAATGGCAACAAATGGGCCTTGTTTAATAGTGGGCTTTTAAACAACAGGAGAGAGAAAAGGGGGCGCGGGGGGGGGGGGGGGGGGTAAACACGTGGCAACGAGGCGTTGTACGTGAACAAGAAGAGGATATTCGCCACCGGAGGAATTACACCCACCCATCCCGCTTCCTTCCTTCCTTCCTTCACACACACAGTTGGGCAGCATTTAGACTCCCCACCGGGGAATCATTGACCGCCCCATTTCTTCCATTAATTCTTTTATATTCCCAATCCAATTCAACTTCAAACCCATTATTTATCTCAACCACTTTTACTTACTCAAACTAACTATTTTGTAATTAATTTTGTCTAATAAATAAACTATATATGTATATGTTTTAATCCTTTCACATTTGATATTAATATTGTCCCTTTTGATTTGTATATAAACAAAGTTATTAATTTATCGTACACATGAATTAATAGCATAATAAAAATATAGGTGGGTTTTTTAACCCCAAACTATGAGAATTTTATTTTTCTATTCCCTCCCTTATGTGGTCAAACACATAGTATATACATATAACATTTGTATTAAAAAAAATAAATTATAATGTTATCACATGTGCTTGTAATTCTATTTTATGAAATAAATTTATTGGTAATATATCACTTTCTATTTATTAATCACTATAATTAACTTAATGACTAAAATTCACTCTCAATCACCGCGGGCTGTTTGGTATGTGTTTTTTTTTTTTGTTTTTTTTTTCCAAATTTTAAAAACTCAGCTCAAAATCAATTCTACTTTCACACTGTTCAAAATTTATTTCACTTTACTTTCTCTCTCTAAAAAAACTTTTAAAATACCATAACTTTAAATTCAAAAATCAAAATTAAATAAAAAATACATATTTAAAACATACTCGTCGAGATCTATAAAATAAGATCTATTGTGACTATTGTTAAAAATTATTTTATGAAATTTTTTAGTTGGTTGAAAAAAACTCAAACAAAAACCAATTTCACTTTTTGACATACTTCCAAATTCTATCAAACACCATATTTTAAAAACTCACCTTAAAAACTCAACTCAAAACACTCACCAAACATCACCTAGATGTCTTCACTTGAATTTGAAACTTAATTTTATGGATATTTATCCAAATGGAAATAGATAACCAAAAATTCGAATTAGTTCCGAACCTAAATTTTATAGATATTTATCTAAATGGATATTTGAAAAAGATGATTTAGATATTGTTTTTAAATATTCAAAGAAACGGATATGTATATGAAGAATGACGGTATTCGCCATGGATAATCCGTATCCAATGGGGATTATCCACATCTGCATATATCCGTTTAACCGGATATCCTATAATTTAGTATATATATATATATATATATATTCTCTTACCTTTAAAAAAATTCGAACAAGTTGAGGTCAATTTACCAAAATCTTTTCAACTAAAAAAAAATTTAGAAAAGAATGAAGAAGTGATAAGAAAAAGAAAGAC
Source organism: Lonicera japonica (assembly GCA_021464415.1). Classification (NCBI taxonomy): domain Eukaryota; kingdom Viridiplantae; phylum Streptophyta; class Magnoliopsida; order Dipsacales; family Caprifoliaceae; genus Lonicera; species Lonicera japonica. Next base: position 26,390,419 of record CM038464.1, read on the forward strand.
CTAAGTCGTATTTATAATATATGTGAATGCTTGTATGAAACGATTCAAGACCATATCAAATTTAAATGGTAATATTTTCAATCATTTGATTTATGTGGTAGTTATCTCAATATATGTGAATGCTAGCATGAAAGGTTTGAAACCATATCAAATTTAAATGGTAATGATTTTCAATCATTTGATTTATGTGGTAGTTATCTTATAATATAATGTAAATGTTATTTGATTATATAGAATAAATAAATAAAAGAAAATTATTATTTAAGTTCAAAGTTTAGTATAAAACATTAGTCTTTATTTTAACAAGCTTTGCAATTCATCATTTTAATTCTCGAACTATAACTTGTAAAATAGTTCATCTTACTTAATAAATCATACAGACAAATATACTTTTAAAGTAAAATTAATTTTTAGATTAACAAAACATAAACAACATATCTATAGTTATATAGAAAAATTGATAGGGTTATTATTCGAATTCCGAATAATTTAATAGGATAATGATAAGAATAATTGATTGTATTATCCGAAAGGAATACAAATAAATATTTGAATAACATATCAAAAAAAGAACATGATAATAGATAGTGTGATATCTAGTTCCGTATAACATCCGTTTACATTCGATATATAGTCCGTAAACCATCCGTTTACACCCGTAGCCTAGTCCAACCTAGAACAAGATGCCCTTTAACTAACAATAATCCACTAGGGGTTTTCTTTGCTTTAAAGAAAATGCAAAATTTTAATATGAAGCTGTTTCCAATTTTCAATTTTAATAACCTGGTATTCTATTTTTCTTGTTTTTCTTTTTGAAAATGAATAAATGATTAAAACAAATAGTTTATCTTGAACTCATAGATATTTTAGATTCGATCCATATGAACATGGTTATTGAACCCATTATTATTTTCACCCTTTTTGGTAGTCATATAGGACTGCAAAACAAACCATGCTATTTCGAATTGAGTAAAAGCTCGTTCTAAATCCATTTGTGAAACAAATGAACTAAACTTGAACATATTTTGGAGCTTGTCATGTTAATAAGTTCAGCTCGATAAGCTATGAAACACTGTAAGATTATGTTAAAAATCAAATTATTCCGAGTTAAAAGTTCGGCTCGAGAGCTAAACAAAACAATCCTGACTAAGCTTGAATAACTTTTGGTTAGGTTAGACTTGGCTCGTTAACGGCACATAGTTGTATATCCACTTTTATAATTGATTGTACGCCCATTATTTTGCAGTGGTCGTTGTAGAATTATGGGATCTATAAAAAAATAGTTGTATCATAAAAAAATTGCTGTGTATATGATGTAGGACACAACAAGGATTATTATAGGAACTATGTTTTGGATAATTTATTTATTTAGAATTTGTTTTTTAATTAAGGAATTAGATTCTTTATTAGGTTTTGGATTTTTCTAATTTTATTTGTTTTAGAGCTTTTTAATTGGTAATTGAATCCAATTAGGATTATGAGTTTCGTTGGTATTAGTTTAATTATTTGGTCCAAAGTTATATAGTTTGATTAGGATTGTTTTTAATTCTATATAAGAAGGCTTATTAGTCCCGTGTTATTAATTTAACTAGAAATGAGGTAAAAGGTCTTGCATGACGATATATTTTGCAAAAAAAACAATAAATAATATTTCTTATAAATAAAGGCCTGGATATCATTGTCATTATGAAATAAGAGTTTGTTTATCAATTGTGTTTTAAAATAAGGACTTTCGGACTAAGTGCAAATTTAACTTTGCAATCAAATTTTTTTTAATGCAAGTTTGTTTTTCATGATGTATTTATATTTTTTAACAACTATATTATTATGTTTCATCTATAAAACTTTAAAACAACGTCAAATACACACAAATGCATATTAATGTTTTAGAGAATAAAGAGTGCAAACTTAACTTTGCATAATTCTCCGAAAAATATTATTATGTGCATTTTATTACTAAATTGGTTTTGAACATGTAATTTGTTAAAATTATTCTAAAGTACTGTCAATTAAACACTTATTTATAATAATATGCTAAAAAATATGTAATGCAAACTTAATTTTGCATGATTCCATAAAAAAAAAATAAAAAATTTAAAAATCCATTGCAAAGTTAACTTCGTACTCCTTTTGGAGTTTGGATCAAATACAGACCCTTAATTTATAAAAATATTATTCCTTATTTCTTTTGCAAACTTTTTCATACAAGCCCTATTTTTCAATATCCTTATTAATTTAATTATTCAATCATTAATTAGGTTTGATATATCTCTTATCTTTTATTTTTTTTCCATGATGCTGCTAAGTCAAGTATGAAAAAAAATAAAATAGTTGCCTAGTTCTTTATCGTCAAATCAATACATATTTCTTATGTTATATCTAGAATTATATTAGTCATAGAAGTAGGCATGCCAAGTATAGCTAGTTGCTTATGGGATATTTATCTTTAATGTCCTCTAATTTATTCAAAAAATAAAATAAAATTTTATCATAAACCCTTAATTTAATGTATTTACAACATCGGTAGCTCTTTTAAACATTTCTTTATTTTTCTTGTAAAATGTATTAAAAATAAAATAAGAAGTGAAAGAGGAAATATTATATCCACCAAGATTTGATTTCCTCCACCCATCTTGCCCCATAGAACACATGAAAAATAAAATAAAAAAATAGCAAATTAATATTTGGCCCACTATTTTAAGGGTCTCTTTAATCAAATCCACTACACTAGTCAAATTAGTATATAACTCAAAATTTTGTTTTTAGCCCAGGGAATAAATAATACATTTATTATAATTTAATATAATAATTATATGGATAAATGACTTAATAACCTTTAGTGATTTATTAGATTTGTCCCATATTTAATTATAGATATTTGTCAACTCTTAAAAAAAAAAGATAACAATGAATCATTCACAAGGCTAATTAATATATTCAAAATAAGATAAATACAACAACATGGAGAGCTATTAAAGAGGTTGGATTGATACACATAGATTCGATTGGTTATGGACTCAATAAAGATATTGTGATGAATTCACTACAACTAAGGAGTTTAGTAGATCTTATGTCTGACAGAGAAGATTCTATCATGAAGAGGAACATGGTAAGTAAAAAATGACATGTTTACGGTATCAATCGGACTACTTCAAATTATAATGAGAAAACATACGATTTCATACTACAAACCACTATATGTTATGTCTTTGTCCATGGAGAAATATGAGAACTACAAAATTTTTATTGTGAATTTATGTATTGTTACGATCATCTAATATATGCTCCAAAGTGACAATCAACAATCTTTTATTTTGCGCACAAATAATGATTGTTAAATGTTCATTCTAAGGTTAATAAATTTTTTATTCCTACTTTTTTAAAACAATCTCTCTACATTTATCCTTTAATATGACTGTATTTTTAGTTTTACTTTCGTAATATCTATTTTAATATGATTGTGTTTTTATTTTTACTCATGCAACATCTTTTTTAATATGTTTGTGTTTTTAGTTTTATTTATGTGTAATATATACTACTAATATGTCTTCTAGATGTTCCAAGTTTTAATATTTGATATTTTTAATATGTCTCTATTTTACTTGTATAATATTTTTTAACATGACTGTGTTTTTAATTTTACTTGCATAATCTTTTTTTTAATATGGCTATATTTTTAGTTTTATTTAAGTGTAATATTTATGTCTAATCCCTATGGGGTGGTCTAGTGGTTCACTAAATCCTTATGAGGGATCGATCTATTTAGCGGGAGATCCCGTATTCGAATCCCTTCAAGTGCAAGTTGTTCAAAAAAATATTTATGTCTTTTAAATGCCCTAAGTTTAATGTTTGATATTTTATATTTACTACAAGTTAATTTTTTTTTTATTATATCTTTATTCTAAGACAATTAATAATTATCAAAAGTTATCACTCATAATTTACATTTACGAAATTAAAATTTTGAAAATTGAATCTAAAACCATAAAAATCTCTAAAAAGATATCCAAGTCAAGAAAGGATAAGATGGAAAAATATAAAAGAAATATAATACAATAAAAATATTTATAAAATATATATTTAGTAATTATCCACTCTTTTAGGTTAATTGTTAATTTCTTAAAAAAAATTGGTTAAAAGCAAAACGATTTAAATTCTCCGGGAAAAAAAAACAAAAAGCCCCCCCCCCCCCCCAAAAAAAAATGAAAACTACTCAAAAAAATAATGGGAACAAAATAAAGACGTGAAAACATAGGCAGATTTGGAAGAAGTAATATAATGTGCGGGAAAAAATTACCATAAAGAGATCGTCTTCTATTTTGAATTTTGTAAAACGCAATAATAATAAGGAAAGAAAAGGGCTGAAATGTTGCGTCCTGTAAGCCAAACGTGAACCGTTGTTTCGTATCCCTTTGCGAACAGACACCATACGGATATAAAACACCGTCCATCTATCGTCGTCATCATCATAATCCTGTATTTATAAAACCATTATTACCTCAAAACAGCCGACATTCTGTTGTACATCTTCTCTAAGTAAAAGGGAACACAGAATAAGAAGAAGAAGATGGAAGAAGAATATGGATGGGGGATTGGATCAGTAGTGAGCATGGGTTTGGTGGTGCTCTGTCTTTTGTTTCTTCCATTGGGTATGGGTCCGCTTCAACCGCCGCCCTTCTTCGTCTTCCTCATCTTTCCGATATTAATGGCCGCCATTTTAATTTTCCTTTCTCAGTCCTCCCATCACTAAATTTATAGTTAATAACACACATCTTTTCTTTTTATTTCCTTTTCTTGTATTGAGTCACACATGGAGAGATATGTACCATTTACTACTATTCTTTTTTATATTATAACACAGACATACATCTTATGCATCCCTGTTGTTGTCTACTTGCGCATGTCAAATATTGGCATGCAAGTGTATATATATTGACTTGAACACAACAATGGATTGGAATGATCACTTCGTTATATCTATAAGAAAAACCCTGTCATCATTCCAACAGATCAATGTGGAATAAATGCAGAGTTACGAATATCTTTCCTTGCCTACAGGATCGGATTTCAACTAGCGATCAATTTCACCTTTCTCTTACTAAATTTAATACCACCTAGCGGATATATTACAATCCCTCTATAATTAAACTATGGGAGTTCATCATTTTTTTGACTCCGTGTATCTAATAATTTACTTGGAGCTCCCGTAACAGGAAGGTCTGGTAACAGCTTTATAGCCCGTAAGTATTCTCCCTATCCTCAGAACAAAAAAGTTCCGAATTTGACCCACATGAATGTGGTTGTTGAACTCTTTGTGGATTACCCTCATGTGGTGGCTATATATTCATCCTTATTGTAGTGGTGGTTGTAATTTATAGTTCGCATGAAAAATGTTGTGATGTATGAGAAAACTTGGGTAATGAATTTATTGCTTTGTATCAAAGAAAAAAAATTATATGGAGAATAATTTAATTGATTTGATGAAACTATTTTACATGCAACTACTAGGGGAAAAAAAAAAAACAAATTGGGCTGAACAAAATGCACCCAAAGATAGAAAACATGAAATGCGTTACCAGACAAATAAGGTCAGGAGGAGAATGTAAAAGAAAAGGGCAATAGGGATAAGCGAGAAGAGGAAAGCTAAGCTAACAGGGGGTTGAGGCCAAATATAGTATGGAAATATGATAATGGCTGTTATTAAGAGCACCACCATAAAAATGAAAGCACAGCCTCTAACCTTCTCATTTCCTTTTTTCCTGCTATTCATCACCTCTCTCTCTCTCCCGCTAACACACCGGAGGATTAACTGGTCTCTAACACACTGGAGGATTAACTGTTCAATTTAGTCTAGAATGTAATTCAGAACTTAAATTATATAAATTTATAGTGCAAATATGTTACCTGACAAAATTTGTAAATGCTTACGATTATTCGTCGATCTTTGTAAATGAATTGAGAAAAATTAAAATCTAGAAACTAATTTCAGCCATCTGTCTAATCTTGACCATCTTGATCCCATATGCTCTGTCATCACATACAGGCAAATTACAAATAACATAACTCAACCACCTGCTTGAAAGAAATGGCAACCAAGAGTTCTTATATTAACCTCATAAAGAGTTGGATTGGGGTCATTAACACCAATCATTTCATACAACTTAACAAAGCTTTAACAAAGTTAAATTTTATTAAAATGCTCTATCATGATCATTGGGAGAGTGTGCAGCTTTATAGCAAAGGCGAGAGCTCGTGTGTTACCTGATGAGGGCTATAAAAACAACCAAATTACTCATGTTTGACTCTAATTCAACTTCACTGGAAACTAGTTCAAGACTGAATCCTAGGATAGAATAATAGATGAACTTCCACTTGCAAAATTAATGAGCAAATTAATGGGTTCTGCTAAAAAAAATAAGGTTACTACAAAAATACTGAGCTAAGAAAAATAAAACATAATGGTACTAAATATTAGAAAGCAAATCTAGGTGCTAGAGAAACACATGCCTGTCAGGTTTACCACAACCAACTTCTTCAAGGTCGGATGACGAGCAAAAGCGAAAACCAAGAGTGCAAGTTTGCCAACCTTAAATTAACTCTTCACTCATTCACACTTGTGTGCTCAATATCGGCTTTTACGTTGTTAGAGGAATTCCCTGAAGCAATGAGTCCACTTTTATATAGAATGTCAAGTTCCTGAAAATAAGGGCACGATTTACTATTTTCCGCACGCTTCTTTCCACTCTCCAAAGTTCTTTTATAGTATTTGTTGATATTTTCCCATTTCTCTTTACACTTCTTTGCGGTCCGGCTATAACCCATATTTGACAACTGAATAGCTACTTCTTCCCATACTGAGTTTTTAGGACCCTTGAGGAACTTATCCTCCAAAGCACTTCTAACTGTTACGAGGGCTTGTACTTCAGATTTTGGCCATCTCTTGTTACTTGGATCACACTTGGAATCTTCACGATTGTGAATCTCACCTTCATCTTTTTCCAAGCACGGGCTTGTTATTGTTTCAGGAATTGGGATTTCAAGTCCCAATAAATTCTCGATGAAGGAGACTAGGGCTAAGCTACGGGCTCTCTCTTGGGCTCTTACCTCTTCATCCCTCTTGGCCCTTTCAATCTCTTGCAGCTTAAAAGCTTCTTCTTTCATTATTCTTTCCTTTTCCCTCCTCTCTAACATCTCCATGAGCTGTTTATGCATCTGCTCTTGCTTTTGCATCACTTTTGTCATCATATTTTCCAGAAACAACTCGATTGTCTTCCTTGTTTTTCTCTTCCTTTTCCGACTTGAAGGCTCCTTATTAGCTTCTGTTGATCCACTGGCATCATCTGAAGATGAGCTGAAACCACAGAGAAGTACGTTAGTTTGCCTTAGTTTTGATGAGAGTTGTGACTGAAGGTGATGTTTTGAAACAGCCATAGGATTCCAACAAGATAAAATATGATTTGAAAATCAACAAAGTAAAATATCGATTAATAATTGAAAGCTTTGCTGGTTAGCACCTTGTAAGCACTATTACCCGTTTGGGGATGTGAAAATTGCTATCGTTTAAAGATCATGAGCAGAAAGTACTTCTTGAATCTTAGTTGGACAGTAAATTTGCCAGAGCAAGGTATGTCCCTAAAATTTCAAGCTTCCACCATGGTACCACTAAGGCACTAATTCCAGCATGACAACTAAAATTACCAGACAATACAATGAAAAAACAAAATCTCAAAGGCTCACTTGCAATTGTTGCCATTACTACTAATAGCTACTGCTGAACCAGTTCTCAGTACCACTAGTAAGCTATAGAAGTTCGACTCAGAGCAGCGGAATTGCCAATATGAACTTCCCCATCGATTCCTCTAACTCCTTAACTCCTTACATGTTAAATCTATAACACAAGTCTGATTATCTCAATCTAACAAAAATGTCTTTGCAAAAAGGCACCAGTTGTGAATTCCTAGGAATAGTGCTACCAACTTGTATTGCTGCCAGGATGTGTCACAGAATGGACTTGAATATGTTAACAAGTAGAGTTCCCTTCATAAAATTGTGCAAAATTCAGTATGCGTTTCCTACGATGAATTACAGTATGGATCAGGACATTATTTAACAACTCAGAACCCAAAAAGTGTTGAAATTCACCTAAGGGGTGTCACAGCAATTCCATTGATAACCCTGTGCGTTGTGCTGTCCTCTTTATTATACCCCGTAAATTATTTTACCCACCTAGTGCACTTACTACACTTTTGGTTCGGGTAAGTAGCACCTATGACTGTATGACATTTGAAATTGCCATGAGCAAAATCTACAATAGACCTTTGCCAGGTAAAACAGATGTGTTCTTGATGATCAAAATCTCTAGGAAAAACAAGGGATGAGTTTGGAGGGATCACCGTCACCTTGTTAAAATTTCGGTATGCACTACCCAAAATTACTGATTTTTCAAGATTGTTTAGCTTTACAACTTTTTTACTGAAAATACTCAATTGTTCATATGGAATAATATCACAACTGTACACGTGCAACGCATGTTCAGTTCTGATACTAAACAATACCTACATACACATATATATTATTACACAGCAAAAAATTAAAAAAATACCTTTTTCTTCGTTAAAAAATGAGAATCTATAAAATAGATGAAAGAAATCTTACCTTAATTCAGTCTCAGCATTCAACTCTGTCTTGATTTGGTGCACCTCCGTAGTATCGAGAACCGAACAATTATTTGCACCAAAACCGCCACCGCCGCCGCCGTCGTTCACCGGAAAGGCACCACTAGTCTCATCAGGTTTTCCATTAAGTCCACTCAGCTTCTGATTCTGATTCGGAAGCTGAGTCAGAAACCCTAACTCGGGGGACGTAACGCCGTAGCAACTAATTAGGGTTCCGTCAAGTTCTCCGCCGGCCGGAGGCGCATGATAGGAATATTCCGGTAAGCTCCGTCCGTTGCATCTGATCGGACGGAGCTTCTGCGGCGGAGGCTGCTTCAAGTGGCGTTCGGTTTGGGGCTTTGTCGGTTGATCGTCGGAGATTATATCGGCGGTTACAGGGAAGGGGGATAAGTTATCGGAGAAGATGACGACGTCGTTTGTTATTTGATGGTCGCCGGTGAAGACTTCCATGGTCGGAGATGAGGGTAAAAAAAAAAAACAATTATAGCGGCTGCTGTGCTTTTGAGATAGGTGAAATGGGGCTGGTAAAAGGGAGTAAAAAGGGGTAAATTATAATAGATATTTATTTATTTATTTTTATTAGAGATATGCCCCTCTATTAAACCGGAATTATCCTTGTGCTACGTGTCGGCATGGTGGCCGCCCCATTCGATGTAATTCGGTAATTCTAACAAGCCCTTATGTGCAAAACCATTGATATTTATGCATTGAAAGCACCTATGAAAAAGAAACAAGATTTACCAAAAAAACAAGGGAACAAGATAAATTATTTTCAACCAAAAAAAGTTTTTTCTAAATTTGAAAAAATAAAAAACATAAAAATATAATTTATTATTCATATTAAAAAATTAATTGTTTATGCTGTAATTTGTATATATATATATTTAAATTGAATAAATTTATTAAATAAAAATAATAAGCACTTTAATGGTTGAGCACACTTTTAATTTACATAAAATTAAAAGTTTTAAGGGCAAGTTTAGTTGTCCTTCAAATTGCGAATTAGATAATTTACAATTAAATAATTTACAAAAGTTTCACTTATTAGTGTTTGGTTATGTAAATTGAACAATTGTAAATATGATAATTCAAATTAATTCACAAAAACTCAAATTAAGTCATTTCAAGTAAAACTTGAAATTTTCTAATTCTAGAATTAGATAATTCATTCAAACTCTATTTTTCGAGAAAATCTAGTTTCTATCCGTGATGTTGATGCATCTAGACAAAATTTTAAATAATATAGAACAATAGAGAACATGTTTTTATTCTAATAATCGATTTTTTTTTTTAAAGTTTTCCAAACACTACTTGAATTAGAATTGAATTATTCATAAATAAGCAAATTCACAATTCTTCAATTAAAAATTAACTAATTCTAAAATTATATAATTTACGTAACTAAGCGGGTTCTAAATTAATGGTTAAAAGTAGCTTTATAATATTATTAGATATTGATTAACGGAAAACCAATTTTGTTTGGGCATATTATCCATTTATCCTTGCTCTTATAGTTGGGCCAAACGGCCCAGAGCCAGCCTACTCACGCAGCTCAACCATATTCCCCTTTCAAGCTATTTGGGTTACTTTTGAAAGGCCATTCATTTTAAACAATCCCGAGGCCTAATTCATCAAACAAAGAGGGACATAGTTTTCTTGTTATACTCGTTATTTTTTGGTGTTCTTAAATGCACTCACAGAATTAATTTTCTTATTTCAGTGTAAGAGTACTTTCTTCTTACTCTATCAATTCTTTAAAAAATCTTGCACTTCACCCCAGTGGTGGGGTGAATTTATTAAAATAATGTAAAGACAATAAAGTTTTGTCGCTAAAAGTACAAATATTAAATAATATTAATTTTTTCATTAATATAAGACATATTAAACAAAAATTACATTGTTCTTCATAAATTTCATTAAAAATTTCGTCTAACTAGTACCTCTGAAGATACAAAATATTAATTATAATAAATACAGTTTTAACAATTATATGATATTTCATATCATCTTTTATTATTCATTACACTTAAATAATTATTATTCATATTTTAAATTTGTCTACAAATTTTATTTTTACCAAATAAATAAATATAAGTTTTAATTTACTACATAAAAAATATTAAAAGACCGGAAGTTGATCCATATATATATAGTAGTATGTTTGATATACAAAAGAAATTTGAAATATTTGCTCCGTTTTCAATTAAATTTAGATCATCCTTTATTTTTTAAGCATTTTGAAAAATTTATTAGTTATTTTCAACACATTTATAAATAAAACAAAAATTAAATTAATTCTTTTATAATATATATGAAAATTTAAATATTAATTATAATTAAAGAAAAGCCCAGAAAAGCCCTTAAGCTATTTTTTCTTTATTAACTTTTTTTTTATACATACTTATGTAAACTCTCTCTCTCTCTCTCTCTAAAACATACATGTGAGCAATATGGAGTAATAAATTAGGTTAGATTGCAAAGGTTCGGAGGAGCCGTTGAAGTTAACTAATTAATTAACAAAAGTAATAATTAAGTCATATACTATATAAATATGTCTTAATTCATTGCATCAAAGATATTAGAAGATCAATTTTATTTTTATCAAAAATACTAGAAGAAAGATGACAGAGGAAAAAAAACTCGCAGGAAAAAAAGTGAATAGTGATGAATTTTTCCAAGTGTTCTTAAATGCATCTACAAAATCCGTCTTTTCACCTCGAGTGTTCTTAAATGATTTTTAATGACTTAAAAACATTTTCTTCTTTCTTTTTAAAAAATGTTATCTTTCGTGAAAATGGAAAAAATGAATTGAAAAAATAAAATAGTTTTTATAATAATAAATCATTTATTAAAATATTTTGTTACTTTCGATTTGTAAGATATTTAATTTTTTGAGACTCAAGAAAACGATATCCTTGCAAAAGATTAAAAGGATAGAGATTTTCTCACTAAACTATTTCATTTTTTAATATTTTTTACAAGTAATTTTTAAAATTTAAATATTGAAATAATAAAAGCACAACATGCAATACATATATATATATATATATATTATTAACGACATATTAGGCGCACGTTAAGACAAACATTTTTTAGCTTTGATATTGTATAACTTAACGTGAGTTTTATTAAGCTCTACATGCATGTACAAATAAAAAGATTGAATAAATTAAGAAAAATATCATCGAAGACGTTATCGTGCCAGAGCAAATAAAAATAAAAATCTAGCACTTAATATAAAAATTAAAGAAAAATTAAAGAATATTTATTATAAACTTACATTTATGAAATATATGTAATTAAGTGAAAATAGTAGATGATTGTTTGTTGAAAAAAAATTAAAATTTTTTAATTAATTTTCAACATTTTAAGTGGGTGAGAAGACAAATTAGTGGTAATTTTTTCAAAGTATAGAAAGTGGGGTGAGAAGAATGGGGTTTACTCTATTTTTTAGGTTAAGATTAACGTAACTTTGACTTTTGGTGGGGTGAGAAGACGGATTACATGGGTGCATTTAAGAACACTCTTATTTTTTTATACTTGTATGGATATAATTTACAATAAGAAATGTAAAACATAAAGTTATTGTTATCTCAATGATTAAAATATGCGAAGGCCAAAATTTAAAGAGACCAAAAGCTTGTGGTACCATAAAAGACAATCAAAACTTACGATTTAATATAATAAAAATATATTTGTATCAAATTTTCTGAGATTATTAGCTAGCCCAGTGATAGGACATTTACACTTTTGACTTTACTTGGTTGAGAGTTAGAGGGGAAAAAAAGAGAGGAGAATTCAGTTTTAAGCTATTAAATATTTTATATATCACACAAAATACAATATATTAATTAAATGGATATATACATACATGTAAACTGGGGAGATGGAAATGGTTGGGAAAAACTTGACAATACAGATAGAGTAGAGTAGAGGGAGAGTGAAGGAAAGAAAACCATGGACCTCCCTTCCAAGGCCACGATAGCCCCACACACAAGAATAATAAGAATAAATGAACAAAAGGAGAGATACGGAGTAGGTTACCTACTTATTATTTCTCTTACAGTTAAACTTCCCATTCTAACTTGCACATTTTTTAATTTTCTCATCCCTTTTACTTGTATTGTACCCTTGTGGCTGGTGGTGGTTGAATGGCCACAAACACCTCAATATTAAAACATATATATACATTAATTAGTCAAATCAAACCAAAGGCTATGCATATACTTAATTTTGAGTTTGAAAAGGGCTTACGAACCATGCACTAACATATAAATACATGACCACCCAAGTAAGCTGGTAGCTTTTCATTTTCTCTCTTAGTCCTACATTGCTTTGATACCAAGTCTTTATGTCAAACTAGTGTTGTTCATTAATAAACACACAAAGATGAGGATCCATTTGAGACAGTTCAACAATAATAATCCCCTCGCCATGATCATCATCTCCTTCACCTTCATTCTCTTCTTCTCCTCCTCCTCCATCGGAACTACTTCAGTCCTGGCTGCACGCGTGAACCCATTGGTCGAGCTGTCCAGCAGAGAGGAGTTGGTAAATGCAGCCGGTTATGGAGAGGAGAAGCTCTCCAACGTCTTGGTAAGCGGTTCTGTTGTTTGCAATGCTTGTTTTGATGGACATCCACGACCTGTCTCAGGTTTGTAACGTTTTCTTCTCGTTTAACAGAGACTTCATTATAGTTTAATTGCAACACAAGCAATTGGGAATTAAGCACCAAAACTTAATATATAGAAGGTTAAGCATTTGTCATCCACACTTCTCAAATACTCATCCAGGTTGGTGAATCTTGTTTTCCGCACAACCATTTAATTAGTTAGCATATATATTATATATATGTTATCATCTGATAGTACAGAAACAATGAACAAAGTATCAAGTATATATGTATAAGTTTTTCGATCTTAATGTACTCATAACTATTTTTAAGGTTCTAAAATACCTTGCATCTATTGACATTAATTTGTTTAACTCACTACTATTTTTTAGCAATCCTATATATGTTAGTTCTTTAACTTTCCCATACTAATTTTGAAGTGGATAATCACACCTACAAGGCTACAATAATAAAAGTACATATATATAATACTGTGGTCAGCCTTATCGCGTCATAAAATTTTAACATTCACTATATCATCGTGTCAGTATCCATGTCAGGTACAACACCTATACACTAGTGTGTGCTTCACAGTAGGAGCCTTCAAAGTTTGAAACATATTCTGATAGATAATTTATCATAATACCCACATGCAGGTGCTTCCGTGGTTGTTTCGTGCCATACTAGCGGTAATAGAATGAAGTCGAATTGGGCAAAAGGCACCACCGATGAATATGGGGACTTTCTCATCGACATTCCTTCTCACCTCCATGCAATTTCAAACTTGGAAAAGTTATGTCTGGTTAAAGTTATTCATTTACCGAAGAATTCTCTCTGCCACACAGCTTTCCCACGTAAACAGAAAGCAATACAATTATCGTCAGTGGGGAATGGGATCCGCACATACATGGCTCAAACAATTCGCATGACACCAAAATCTTCACAGGGGTGCACAAATACAGAAGGCGGGATATTTAACTAACAAAGAAGTCGGGTAAACTGGTCACAGCTCATTCAGATGGCGCTCTGGTCACAACATTGAGTTGTGGGTTTCAATCATGCAGCCTACTATAATATTGTTATGTTTTGAGTGTTCTGCTTCTTTTTGTGTGTGTGTGTGTGTGTGAGACAGAGAGAGAGAGAGAGAGAGAGATGTAAATATAAGTCGTCCCATAAATGCTTTGTTTGATAACTTCTACAATACATGTAGAAATTTAACTTGTACCACAGGTACCTGTGGATAAATACTTAAGACGGGGGTATCTTCACAATTTTTCTAGGCTTCAGGGTACGCAATTAAGCTCGTGTCAATGCAGCAACAAAAAAGACTCAATATGAATGTTATTCCAAAGAAAGTTAAGAGTTGAAGAAAACAACATATAGTTTAAATATCCTAACGGAGACAGCAATAAAAGCGACCCTCGATTGTATTTTAATCCAAAACTTTAAACAACTGAATCAATAAAAGTTCCAGAAACCAATCAAGAATTTCCAGTAATCTTCTGCTCATCTCCAGATATGATGTATTTAGCAACATCGGCACAGCATTTAAGCTTGTCTGCTTTCTCCTCGGGAATTTCAATGGAGAATTCTTGTTCAAAAGCCATAACAAGCTCCACCCTATCCAAACTGTCGAGGCACAAGTCCTTCTGGAAATCAGCCTTTTCAGTAACCTGTTCATGGTTCAAGAAATATCCATCAATATGCTGACATTCTCGAGCAAAGACTAAATAAGGCAACTCTCAACTGAAACAAGGACGGTCATCATGAAGTAATCTTTCAGCTGCACAGCTACTAGTAATTACTTTAATAAAAATTAATGAAATCAACTAAAGGATTTGTTTGCCAACACTTATCTTTTATGGCAAACTCTTAAACTTCATATCATCCATCTTTAAAGTTGTTTGATTGGATATTTTCATTGAATCAATTTCAGGGTACAACTTGGCTTAGCCTGATTTTTTCCTTTCCATGTAATTCAAAACCACAACCCAAATGTCGAAATATGATAACATTTTCTGCCAACCTTCAGACAGCCATAATTACTGACTAATTACCTTAGCGGCATCAATCTTGTCAAATTTCTTGACCAACCCAAGTACTCGAGCCATTATCTGATCGGGGCTTGTGCCAGTGGACGTGCATAGTGGTCGGCAGACTCTGTTGACTACACTTGCATCACTTGCAAGGAACATTTCCCTTGTAGAGACCCTAATCCTCACGTATCTCAAAACAGAGTTTCTTAGGCTTTGCATGTTGAGGAGATCTGAGGATTACTAACTTTCAGAACAGGTCAGCGTCAAAAGCAACTATAGTTACTGAACAAAGATGCAAGAATTGATACATTTAATCAGAGGAATACATGGATTGGCAAAGTTTGACATTATGGAGAAACATTCTCCTTTCAAGCATTATAAATATGAAAAACAGATATTAGGTGGTTGAGACAATCAACTGAATAACTTATTCGTATAATTTAAAATAGGTAGTTGGAACAAACAGCTGAATAGTTAGTCTGTCTCATTTTCAAAACCAAGACTCATCCAAGTATTTGGAAACTATATTTCATTTATCTATTATGCAATACAATTGACTTCTGATATTCACTACCCAGTACCCAAAAGATGTCGAAAGCAAAACCTATAGTGGATGAAGTAATTAAGCTTCTCATAATGTTTTGATAATAGACATTCTCTTAATAAGAGAACTTCAGAGCAAAAGGAAGTAGAATGAAGTAGTGATCCACGAATTACTGATGTCAAGAGTAACACAACAAAGAAAAGATGCGATTGTGATTCAACTGAAGAGGGCTAAGAAAGTTCATGATATGTATTAACCTTCCCAAAAGGATTATACATGGCAGTGCCACAGTGCTGATTAGTGATTCCAATTTCCTAAGTGTAAGGTGTGTGACAAAAGTTATTCTTATATGTATCTGCTACAGTAGCTAATTTTTTTTAGCAAATAACAAAACAAGTTCACTTCCCGGCGAGAAGGTACCCGTGTTATTTCATAATTTACAAGAACAATATGTTCTTCAAAGAGGCAGCATCCTGAATTCTGATTACAAAAACTAAATAGCATACTTAAACTACTTTAACGGCACATGTTCATACTCCAAGACATTTTTATGTAGATACCAAAAACAATCCTGTTACACTAATAAGAGCAAAGATTCTGAATTGGGTTTGTGTGAGAGGGAGCATGTCAATTTGCCATTTTCATTGCCAATTGGCCTACTGTTTCCTTTATGTATTGCTATTTCCTAAGGTGAATCTGACTTTTTTCCCATTCTTAATACAATACATACAACTTAGGACCAAGTTCATACATTTCCTAAAAAAACATTGATCACCCATTATGAATATAAAGTAATAAGACCTAGTTCTTAATGAACTCACCAGGCTAATTGCAGTAGAGGACAAATCTGAAAGCTGAGATTAGAGTAATGGATGAGGAATATTAGCAAGTTGCAAGGCGATAGTTACATAAAAGGGACAGACACAAAAACAAGGAAGCAACTAGGAAGTATCTAACTGACCTCGTTCACTTTTCTCACTTTGTTCTTTTTGTATGCATGTATGCTACCTGTTTGCTTTATTGTCCCACCGAATAATAATAGCTCCTGAAGGTAAATGGGCGACGACCTCTTATTTTTGGGAACGCTGGTAAATGGCACTAGTTTGTTCACGTGTATACGTGTAAAATTAAAAATGTAATTATTGTTAATTTAATAGTCAAAAATCTTGTGTTTATTCTTCAAGTCGTGAATTCAAAGTTTATTTAATTACACGCTCAAAATAAAATTCATAGGGGTAGTTTTTTTTTGTTGGAAAATGATAACATATGTCTTTACAACACACGTTAAAACTACTATAAATAAAATTAATAAAATCTTGTATGATAATTTGTACCATATTGAATGTATGTTGGGAATTAATTATTTTTAAAAATTGGTACTTAACATTTAAGTTAGGGCACACGTTAATATGTCCATTTTTTGTTTTATTATTATTATTATTATTATTATTATATTTTTTAAATAAAGTGGGGGTTTAATGAACTTGGTACCACCACGTAGCGTTGCCTTGTTGCTATCGTAAGTGTTAATAATTATTCATCAAAGTTTCGAAGTTTTAATGCGAAAAAAATGTACAAAAAATTAGTACATAAATCCATTTCCATATCAAAAAATTAGACTTCAATTGTAGACAAATGTAATAATTGACACGCTATATTGTACTGTATACTCTTTATGTGGATATTATTGTTGTTTTGAATTGGTATGTATACAAACAAGTAGTGATCTTATACAAAATCTTGTTTGGCAGAAAATTATTAATTGATAATTTCACATCTAAAATTTGAAACTTATTATAAAAAATGTTTTATGTGATATGATGATGTGTTATAATATTTTAGGATGCTGATAAAAGCACCCTTAAAAATTAGTTTTAACACCCAATTTTCTTTTCAAAAAAGAAAATCACTAATTACACCATCTTAAAGGCAACTCTTTACTTCTTATTTATCCTCACAGCAACTCTTTAACTTCCTGTTTGTCGACTGTTTAGGTCTCACTATTTCTTTTACAATTTCTTATGGTAATGCATATATTTTTCGTTACGAGTACACACGCACACACACACGCACGCATGCACGCACAAATATGTATATATATATATATATATGCGCGCGCGCTCTAATATGTATATATGCAATTTTGAAGTTGAGTTTACATACGAAAATACCTACATATATGTTGGAGCGCTGACATATATATGATCATTTGATTTCTTCATTTTATGTTGGGTTCCTTGTTTATTAGAACATAATATGTTGAACCTAAATTTGAGTTCATGATAATATGGCACCAAAACAATATCAACTTTGAAATGGTCCATTTCTTCTAATATTGCAATAACAAAAAACTAATAAAAGCTAGAGATTAATTTGAGTTTATTGAAATAATATTGAAATAAATGGATGTGAAATTAAATTAGCGAAAAATAGTTTCTATCTCAAAAATAGCGTTATAGTTCTCACGATGCAATTTTTCGGCCAGTTAATTATTAGGAGGATATTGCATTTGTGCCAATTTTAGTGACATAATTTTACTTCCATAATGAAGACAATAAATTGTATATTTGTATTACTTGTAGTGACATTCTTCTTATGTTGTTCTAAAAGTTTACAACAAATATATATATATATATATTTCTTTTGTAAGCATGTTGATATTAGGGTGCCTAAACATTAAGGGTGCCCCTGAACAAATAAATTTTATATGTAAGTGCTTAAAAATGAGTGTTAAAACTAATTTTTTTAAAAGTGCTTGTATCAACATTCAATATTTAATTCGTTGAATGTACTTTCCGGAACTTATGATAATTACAAAAATTCAAACTAAAATAATACTTATTGTTAATCCAATCTGTCCATTTTCGAATTTCTTAAAGCAACACCAATGGTGTGGACTCTCTTATGCATCTATGTATATACATACACTATTTACAGAATTCCAAAAATATATACAACTTTTGATTAGCAAGCTAAGAGAAAGTGACTACTAGTTCAAGGGCTCGTTTAATTTGGTTCGAATTTTGAGAATTGAATAGTTATTTTAAATTTTTGAAATTTTTTTCTCTTGACATTTAGAATGCCTTGTCAATGTTTGATTTGAATAATAATTCTTCTTTCTTGTATCGTTGAATTACCTATATATATTTGGTTCAAACAAGATAGGAATGAAAAATGCATGAATTATCAAAATACTATTGATTTTATAAAATTAAAGGATAAATCCTAACAATGATTTAAAGTTAGAATTTAAGTTTTTATTATAAAGAACTACGTATTTAATAATAATAAAAAAAGAAAAAAGTTTAATAACATTTTTTTTTTATTTTAAAAAGAATATAAATGAAAAAAAAAAGTTATTCACGAAAGTAAAAATGATATTTTGGCCTTAAGAGAAAATCTAAAAGAGAATACGCAAAGTAATCATCTATTCCTATCCATAAAAGAGGGAGAATTTTGAATGTATACTTTATTCCTATAATAATGCATTTCTAACCCAAAACTCGAACACATATCAAAATCATTCTAAAATGATATGTAGCATTTCAAAAATAATTTAAAATTCAAATCAAACGAGTCCTAAAATTCTTTTTCCTTACTTACCATTTATATATTTGCTCAAACATTTTCATATGTTTGAAGACGACATCCAGCAAACGATATGTGCATCAAGATTCTCTTGCATAGTCATCCTGATCTATTATTGACACATGGAAATCCTTTTTTTGAAAAAAAAAAAAAAAAAAGGGAAAAGCGTTTTTAGTTTCTTGCATCATATTTTTAGTTGTGTGAGATTTGTAGGGCGTTGGTATATATTGTCATTTATTCATTTGTCAATGCCCTTGTTATTCGACTAAAAACTCATCAAATTTTAAAAGCACACATTAAAATTCTCCAAAATAAGGAACTAAATAGAAGCTGATATAGCACTTAATGAGTTTACACACAAATTATACTTTAATATTGTGAGTTTTAAGGAGGTTTACTTCTGGACCAGAGTTATTTTCCTGGTTGTACTTTATGTACTAATGTGGAATTATTTAGACAGGAGTTATAAGAGGATGCATATACTTTCATAGAAGAGACACTTTTTTAGTCTTAATACTTAAAAAGTCTTTTTTTTCCCCTCTTATTGTTGGAGAACTCTTGTTTTGGGAAGGGAGATGGTGTATGCTATTTACGATAATTGTAGAACGGCTTAGGATTATGATTCAGATAATTCATATTGGTGATTAAATAGAGTTATAAGAATCTGGACGCGCGTCACGTATCAATTAATACATTAATGAGTTATTAATCAGATTTTTAATCCTTTTTTTAGTATAAGTGTGAGAGGTAAAAATTATAAGTGGGCATTTAGTCAAGCCCATGGCTGATAACCCATCTTCTGAGAGGCTCACTGACTAGACCATCTTAGAAACCCACAAAATTCTCTTGAAAGAAGTTTTCAGCCACTGACCAAGTGAAGTGTCTTTTTTAATCGACTGTGAGCATTTTTAGTTTTATACTATGTAAACATGTCTCAGACAAGGAGAACTTAGTCACCCGATCACTGAAAACAACCGAGAGATACCTGGATGACAAAGACCTATTGACTAAATTTGCAGAGGCGAAAACTGACCACTGATGGTCGGCCAACTGACTGAGGAATACTGAGTTGAAGGATAAGTGATGGTCCATACAATTGCACACGAATGTAGATAGGGTTATGAGCAACTGTATTTTGGAGTATTGTCCAAGCTTACATTTGATAGTAATTTTATATATCCCACTAACCACAATGAACACTTATCACTGTGCATATAAATAGGAGGCGAGAACCCTTAGTTCGTTCATTCTTTATTTTCTTTATACTCACTTACTGACACATACCTCCACTTTTCTTATTCTTTCTCAAGCCAAATTCATGCAGTATTTCATTCATTGTAACCCATTTGTTAGGCCTTTGAGCTAGTTAAGCGAATCACATACAAAGGACGGATATACTATCATATTTGGTATAAGAGCCATTGGAGGAACTTACCCTCAAACTCTAATATATTTTTGCTATTTTTGTGTTTTGGGTACTTTTGATTAATAGACTATAATTATGAAGGTTTATTTACTGTTTGTGGTTATTATTATTATCGAGTTGGGTTGATTCTCTTTATAATTGGCTGGAACCTAGTTTCCATCACCTTCTATAAACGATATAGATTAAGTCCTTGGCTCAAGTGATCAAGTGTGGTTGTTGACACAAAGATTCCATAATTCATTTCTTGAAATCCCAATTAGGTGTCTCTCTAAAATTACTCTATTGTTTATCATGTCACATGCGATGGAATTTTTTGATGAAATTTGGTGGGAAATCGTGTGTAGAACATCTCCACCAAATTTGTCAAAAAATTACCGGGAAGTGAGTAAACATGATTGAAATATTGGACATATATATATATTTCTGGAAAATTTTTCAACAAGTTAACCCACTTCGATTGAATTTTTTGACGAAATTATTACACACGATAGAACATTCCCACCAAATTTCATCAAAAAATTATCGGGAAGCGTGCCAAAAGTTTAGGTCCGTGGTAATCCTTATGGATGCTCCCCAATATAATAGTGATATATATATATATATATATATATATAAGCTACTAAACTTTAAAGGACCAAAATAATTTTACACTTTTTTCTTTTCTTGTACAAGTAAATGATTCTTCAGCTCAATTTTTTGTATACAAATCGTGACTATACAATTATCACAATAGGAGTAGACACAATAAAAAGTCTATACATTTATTTAATTTGCTTGTTATGAGAACAAAAAAATGCCAAACAAAATTGTATTCCATTTTTAAATATTAAGCTTCAATATGTTAGCAATAGCATACGAATTATTATTTTAACAAACAATCTCATTTCTAGATAACTCTTGGTTTTCGGTCGTTGAGGAGTATCATCGTCTTCTTGAAGCTTTGAATGGAAATATTCATAACATGTTATGTGAAAGCACTCGTCGCGCTGATTTTTTGGTGAGAGATGTACGAAAATGAACCAAGACAATAAAAATGTAATACTTTTGTAGATTATTTTTTCTTTTCAGGGGTCTATTCAATTAAGATTTTAAAAGATTGTGCCTAACTATTTAAAATATATGGATTATGCTAAATTCATGGATTATTTAAATTATATATAAAGTTTGACATATTTTAATGTATAGATTTTTGCATACTTTTGTAGATTTTATTATTGCCATGGATTTTTCAAATAACAATAAAAAATAAAAACTTGACCAAAAGACAATCAAGAATATAAAAATAATTAGGAATTTAAAGTAACACATTATAAAAAAAAGACAATATTCAACATGACACACAAATCGTACATGAAGTTAGCGGGTTAGGTTTAAGTATAAACAACCTCATCCATTCAGGTGAAATTCAAGTTGGAAATGACTAATCCGTTTAATAAACAGGTTGGGGTGTATCAAATTGCTAGTTTTAGTTATTATAAATTTGTGCATATATGTTAATGATTGTCCATGTATCAGCACTCCTTGCTTTGTTTATCATAAAAACATTATAGTTACATTTATTAACAATCTTATAATATCAAATATCAATAAATTTTGCAAACATAAGAAAGTACCATAAGAGTGATATAGCAAATAATTATTTTTCATTAGTAATTCAATATTCTCTCTTTTTAATTGTGTCAAATAAGAATGGCATGGTATGTAAATGGATATATGATCGAAGTTCGTTTTTCAATGTTATGATATAACATATGATTTTTTTATGAATCTGCTGCATTCAAAATCTAGAGTTATGTGTTAAAATCTTCCTCATCTTTTAGCAATGGTATTTTTTTAAGAACGTTTTTCTTTCTTCTCACAATCTTGTATTTTTAAATTCTATCCAAAGAAAAAAAATCGTTAAAATATTATATAAAACATGGAATACAGTCTTTATTTATTGTAAAATATCCATGTATCGCGTGGTTTGCACATTAGTAATAATAATAATAGAAACTAAAATGCTATATTTTGCATGACTTATGGCACATAATAAATATGCTTTAATTTTTATAATATTCTTAATATTTTTATTTTTTAATAATATGATATCTCATATCTAATTTAATTTATAATATAATACAAATATTAGTTTTAATATCTAATTTATCTAATATCTAATATATTTTTTTAGCAAATATATTATATATAATATATAATTTATTTTTTAATATAATACTAATTATAGTATGAAAATTTGAAGGACTTTTTCAAATGAAATATCCATTTTTTTTTTTTTTTTTTATCGTTGTCTCTTCTCTCTCCAAACAAAAGGTACGATTACACTCCTATATATATAAGCTTTTCACATCTGTCAAAACAAAAGTATAATGCCCCCCTTTTTTCCCTCCAAACCGATAAGCGCCAGCCACATGCCCACATATCTATTAGGCATTTATGTCTCCTCTTCATCTTATTATTCTCCTACTTTTTACTCTCTTTTCATGCTGGTCTTGAGTTTTCAGGAATTTTATGTGAATTTTTTTTTAGATTTTTTTTAATTTTTTTATATTCATGTAATATAGGTACACCAATAAATTCATAGTATAAAAATATCATATAGTAATGATATTGGAATAATTATAAAAAATAATAATTAAAATTTTTCAGTCATACATAATTTAATTAAAAAAAAAGTGTGCCTCAAATCAACTAGAGAAATCACTATGAACCAGAGAATTAGAAGATATAGAGAAGTAAGAGAAAGAGAGCAATATTGAAAGTGTTGTGAATACTTAATGATGTGTTAATGAATACGAATACTTTGTAAAAAAAATGAATCAATCAAAGACCTCGTTAAAAAAAAACTACTTTTTGTATATAAATGTTAAAAAAAATATAGTAATGACATTTAAAAAACTTTACAAAGAGTGATTTAATTTATTTATTTTTGTTAGATAGAATTTATTTTAAACAAAAACTAGAAGGAAAAAAAAAAGAGAGAGAGAAAGACCACATATTAGTACCATTAAGCAAGTTCCACCAGGCTGTAGACCTCTCACTCTTTTTTTCTTCTACCTTTTTATACCTCTTACCTCTCCGATTAAAGGTGTAATTAACGCTGCCAAGAAGCCTGCATAGAAAACGTTAGAAGTTGGAAGGATCAAGAAAGGAGAGCCTTAAAATAAAGGGGCAATTAAAAAAAAGGCTTATTGGAGAAAGATTTTCACACTAAGGCCAAGGAATAATTTTTTTTTAAATAAAGGGTCTATTTTTTATTTTATTGATAATATGACATGTGTCTTTTTTTTTTCATTATAAAATGACATCCCAACCCTTAAAATAAACTAAAAAAATATCAATATGCATTAAAATATGGACTGCAATATGAACTTTGCAGTCTATATTTCACTGCAATATGAACTTTGCAGTCCATATTTTACTGCAATGTGAACTTTGCAGTCGATATTTTTAGTGCAAAGTTCATATTGCAGTCCATATTTTACTGCAATGTGAACTTTGCAGTCCATATTTTTAGTGCAAAGTTCATATTGCAGTACATATTTCACTGCAATATGAACTTTGCAGTTCATATTTTATTGCAATATGAACTTTGCAGTCCATATTTTTTGTGAAAATTTCATAAAAGGGGTAATTTAGGTAATACATAACATGTTTTTATTAATTAAATGATATTTAAATTTATTCAAATACATTCATTTAAAATATAAAACAAAATAGGCCTCTTACACTAATTACCAATTAAAAATAGGCCCTTCATTCAAATTACCAATTAAAAATAGGCCCTTCATTCAAAAAAATATTATTCATTGGATTTTTGGTAAAAATCAATGTATAATAAGCCCTTCTACCTAATTTCTAGTAAAATAAAACCTAACTAGGGAATGTGCGTGCCCAAGAATACAAAATAGTGAAAAAAATAAATTTATATTTATAGATAATGAAAAAAAAATTAATTTTTTTTTAAATATGTACAATCCAACATAATAGAATAAAAAAATAGGGGCTTTTAGTTATAAGGACAATAATCTCTTTCTCTATCTACTCAAAGACGCATATTTTTGGCCAATTGTTTGGAGGCCAAATGTTTTAGCCAAGGACGACATTTGTATTTAGGACAAAACATTTTAGAATTCTAAATTAAAATAAATTAGATAAAATTAAAGGTCGAATACCAATTATGCCCTCTAGCTAAAATAAATTCCAACACAATCAAACATAATTCAAAAATATAGATTACCTATAATCACGCAATACCATTATCACAATCGATAAGTCAACCCGAATTTGAAAAAAATTCAAACAGTAACAACGTACTCCATCAATAATTCAAAATTAAAGGCACGACAATACGAGGCATTTTAAGGAACGAAAAAAAGGCATACAAACAAATACAACAAAATATTTGATTAGATAATGGTACTGTGCACATCCCAAAGAAGCTGGTACCATGGAACACCAGCTTGGGAACATTTTGTACAACAGGCATTATATTAAAACATATACATATTTTACAAAATGAAAAGATATTATAAATCAAACAGGCATTATATCAAAGACATACAGACATTATAAATCAAAAGGCATTATAAATCATGAAAAATATATCAGACATTATAAATCTAAAGACATTTACACAGATGAAAAATCAAAATTATGAATTTTCCTAGAAAATGAGATCAAAAGAAAGTTTCACACATGCGAATGGATATAATAAAGTCAAAATTCATTTATCATCAAATCAAAAAAGTAATAAGAGTAAAAAATGAAGATGGGAAACTGAGAGAGAGAGACAGAGAGAAAGGTGACCTATAAAAATCCAAAGGCTTGATCCTCCTGATGCCGACCATGGCTCTGTGAAAAGGTTTTCAGCAATTAAAGTCCAGCTTGAAAACAGATCTGTAGAGATTGCGGGAGGAGCAAGGGGATGGTGTGTTAGTGTCGGCGAAAGGGGTGGGGTGGGGGTGAAGGAAGTGTTGAAAAGGTGAGTCGTTGGATTGGACGAGAATGAGTTGATTGATTTGTGTTTAATGGAGATTTTGATTGAAATTGGAAATGGATGAAGGGGAGGATTGTTTAAATGGGTTTTATTGGTTTGTTTTGATTTCTCGAATGCATTGAAATATAGGCGGATATCTTGATTGTAACACACAGTCGATTGCTTCTTTAATGCTTCCACTCCCTATATTTATTAATTTATTATTAATATTAATTAGTTAGTACTAGCAATTATCTATATTTATTAATTTATTATTAATAGTAATTAGTTAGTAGTAATTATCAATTAATGCATTAGCATTATTACTTTTACTTTCTTATTAATATTTATATGTTGAAAATATGAAATATTAAATAATATATAAGAAGGGTAACATCCGGAAGAATTATTATCCACGTTTGAGGAGAAAAAAGTCAAAACATCCGGAAATATTATATTTAATTGGAATAAAAATAAAATATAATAAAACTAAAACAAATGGACTTTTCACAAACATTTGTCCTTTCGACTAAATATTGGCCTTTAAACAATCCGATAAAAATGTACGTCCTTAAGTAGATCAGTTCAAAAAACATTGGACCTAAGACTAGTTTTCCAAAAAAAATATTTATTTATTTTCATCTACTGTACCTATGGTATGATAATTCACTAGTAGTAAAAGCTCAATTTTTACTTTTTTTTTCTAACGTAAAATTGTAATAAACTCAAAACTTATTTAATTCAAATTTTTTTGATAATTTTAATTTCTAACATTTTTTTTATTCAAAACATTAAAAAGGAAAATTTTTCATTATCCACCAATAGTAAACCTTATTCACTTATCGCAAACAACAAAATAATATTATATTGTCGATCACTTTCCAACTGAATCGATCATGATCAGTTTAAAATTAACACAAATTAATAAATCGTATTCATTTTCCAATATCAATATCAGTAGGTTTGGCAATGGTTGCGTATTCAGTCGTATTCAACTTGGTTATCTCATATTATTTGTTAAAATAACAAATATTATTTTAATATTATTTGTTCACCAAGAAAAAAAAAGTCATTCATTTAAATCCGAAACGATAACACCTAAAATTCAATAAAGTATTATATGAAAACAATCCAAATCAACTATTGACATGTTTAGTGAAAAGATCAATTAAGAAATATAAAAGGTTAGTGACCATTTGTTAAAAGATTAATTAATTAAGGAACATATTGTGTTGGATATGTTTCACACAATAGAAAACATGTTACTTATTACCACCAATCAATCTACATTTTTATTACTTTTTTTTAGTCACAAATTAAGTCTCACTTTGTTTTTTTCTTATATCTCAAATTAAGGATTTAAGATAAAACATATCATTTTTAGGAAATGCTCATATTATTATATTAATTAAAATTTTACAATTTTTAAAGTTATACGTGAAGGAAAAGAATGGGAAGGGGAGAGTGTGAGGTTGGAGGTATGTGATAGGTGTAAGTAAAGAAAAATAACGAAATGAGAAAAAAAAATAGAATCTATAAAATATATTTAAATGAAAATAAGTGAAGCGTAATTTTAACCAAATTAAATATCCAAACAATGAAGGGCTGCCGTGATCTGGTGACAAAGGTGATGGTGATAAATGTGGCTGGTCAATATTTATTTATATATGCATTTAATTATTTAAAATGATGAATAATTTTATTTATAGTAGTGTATTTATGTATTTGCTGTTGATTACATTACAGAGAAACAAGATGATGCTACAGAAGGATTTTAACCAGATCCAGAGGTGTCGTTTTTTTGTGGTTTGAGCGAAAGGGAGAGGAAAAGGGCGGTTTTGAAGAGCTTGATGAAGAGGAGAATTTGTCGCCCCAGCATGAAAACAGGTACTTGTTGGGAAGCAATTCCCCCCCCCCCCCCCCAATTCTCTCCTCTAGTAAGTGAAATGGGTCAACAACACTGTCTTGGATGATGTTACACCCACTAAGGGAGATAAAGAAACTATGCTAACCTAGCGTATTTGGGTTATTGATAATCTATCGCCGAATGAAAGCAACACTATATGCCAAAGTGCAAAAGGCTAAAATTGAGATGTATCTATGTGAGAAATTATTAGTGTTTTAAAAAGCGAAAGCATAAATTTAGGTGTTTATCTGTCCAAAGGCAAAGCGTAAGCTTTTTGTGCAAAGTAGTTTTTTATATTAAAAAGATAAAAATAATTAATAGAAGTATAATTTTATTTTTTTTAAAATCTTCTTATTGTTAGATTTTTTAGTTTAAGGGGTGCAAGTGTTAAATAAAAATAACTTAGGAGTATCTGTTGTAGTTTAAAGGGTCAAAATAAAATATGTTATAATTTAGGGGGTGAAAATGCTTATTTTACTTAACTGTTCAATTAGTTTAAGACAGTGTTATTCTTTAAGGTGGCGTTTAGTAAAAAATTTGAAATCTGAAAACTAAAAACTGAAAACCGAAATTGAAAATTGAAAACTGAGAAAGCTGTTTGTTTAATTCTAAAAATTGTATCTGAAAAAATGTTATTTGTTCGAATATAAAACATTAGAAAAATGAATTTTTTTTAGTATGACAATTTTCCTTTTTATTTTGATCCCTCATCACCTTTAGTGCTACAGCCCAACCTACCACCCACTCCTTCGTCCATTTTGCCCAGCTCCCCCTTATATCCCTCCATTTCACCTCTCCCCCCCGCCCCCCTTTAAAATCCCCATTTGCATATTACACATATATGTATGTATATATATATATTTATTTCATATTTGAATATGTGAAAAATGACATATATATTGTGTGTATATAAATATATGTATTATGGGATTTTTCTAAACAGAGGGTTAAGGATGGAAGAATATGGGTGGGGAGTTGAGTGGAGCTGGAGTTAGAGCTGGTGGGGGTTGGGGGTTGGGAAAGGGCGGGGGAATGGTGGTGGGTATTAAAGAGAGAGAGTGTATTTAATTTTGTTAAAAGAAATAAGGTAAAATAGACATTTTACGCCCTTTAAAATTAAGTTTCAAATTTAAGTGGCAAAGTTGCCACTTAAAATTTTGAATGAAAATTTTAAATTTTAAATGGTAAAAATTAAGTGGCCACTTAATTTTTTAAATTATTAAACAACTTTTTATATCACTTAAATCTGAAAATTTTAAGTTTTCAGATTTAAGTAGCAAATTAAGTGGCAATAGCACCTAACAATCCCGAGAGGGATAAATTAGTCATTTAAAATGCCTTTGGGTTACAAAACCCTGGCCTTCATCTCCTCAGCTACTTCACTCCTGCCTCCGTTTTCATCTCCAACATTTAAACACTCCTGCTTCA
Source organism: Lonicera japonica (assembly GCA_021464415.1). Taxonomy (NCBI): domain Eukaryota; kingdom Viridiplantae; phylum Streptophyta; class Magnoliopsida; order Dipsacales; family Caprifoliaceae; genus Lonicera; species Lonicera japonica. The sequence continues at coordinate 26,419,612 of CM038464.1, forward strand.
TCTTCCTTCTTCTCTTCAACCACTTCACTCTTGCTTCGTCTTCCTCATCCTCCTCCTTCTTCTCCTCAACCACTTCAATCCTGCTTCTTCCTCATCCTTCTCCTCCGCCTATGCAGCTTCTCGTCTGCCCCACACAATTAACAATAATAGTATGTATATATTCCTCCCTCTCTCTTAATCTATTGAAAAAGTGGCGTTTTTAGGGTTTCAATTTTTAATTGTGCAGAAACAATGGGAAAAAAAACACAAAAGGCTTAAGCCTTAAACGCCTATGTGTAAAAGGCGTACGTCTCAACTAAAATGCGTGAGCTTTATTCAAAAGGCTTGCACCTAATATGCAAAATGCAGTTCCGCCAGTTCGTAAGAAGCTTTGAGGCGAAATCCTTCTAAGGCGCAGTAATGCTCGCCCAGTGATGCTTTTGAAAACACTGGAAAATACTACAATTTAATATATGCATGTACATTTATGTTTGGAAAGGCGCCTTGATTTTTTTGATTTGGAGTAGTTTTAGAACATGCTTTTGATGTAACCAAGTATATATATGCCCAACCTGTTTGTTATTTCAACTATTTCGGTTTTACTAGTTAAACCAGAGTAGGAAGAGGAAGAACAAGACATCAATTGCAAAGAGAGCTACTTTTGATGCTGAAGTCGTTGGTTCTTTTTAATTGGATGGCATCTAATGACAATGCCGGTGACCTGAAAGCTACTGTAACTGAGAGTATATTCATTCCATTTTCTTTATTTAATTTCGCTTCTCTAATCTAATTTTTCCTATTTAACAATAACTAGAGTGTTCACAAACTTCTGAGTTAATTGCTTGAAGCTTTAATATTTATTAACTTGGATAGATCTAAACAAGCACAATATATCACTTACAGTGTTCAAAAACATATAAATTCAAAGTTTATATATTGTTTTAAAAAATTTTATTATACATATTTTAATTTAATTACATCAACCAGAGTGTCAAACTGTCAATTTGATTATTTTTGTAGATTAGATGTATCTGTCTTTTAAAAACTAAATGGTGCTCTCATTTGTCTTCCCTTTTTGGTAATATTAAAGAAAAATACTCATTTCAACACAATCAATGATCATTGTGTTCAAAACTACAAGAGAGAGTATCTGTACTTGGGGTCCCACTCGTATGAATCAAATTCTCCATCACCTACTATATCCTCCCTTGTTGACTGAATATGCGCATGACCACTGTTGTGTTCAAAAGCAATATGTTTCTCAATTTGATTCTTTTTAGAGTTTCTGTATGTACTCAACAATCTTTTTTTGCTCCTCTTTCTAATCATTATAGGTTCTTATTGTTTAAACTTTTGTCTACTGTATTACAACATGTGCCTAGGATACTCTTCATTAATTAAGGTTGGATATATATATATATATATAGTTATATTCTCTCTCCTTTTTTTTCAGAATTGTATGCGGGTGGATTGACGAATAGGTGTATGAATAATACAATTACGCCCCACTCTGGTAGTAGAAGGAAGAATGAAGTTAGAATACCTCCTCATCTCTCCAAAAAAATCATATTCAACATCCTTATTCGTCTCCCTACTCAAATTATTTATGATGTGATCAGATATGTTAGTCCGGAGTGGTATAATATAGTCCATGACCTTTATTTCATTGATGCGCATCTCCACCAGTCAATTGCCCCCCTCTTCATTCCAAACAAGGAATTTCCATAATTTGCTCATTTTGTGGAAGTGACGGAAACTAATGTTAATGTAACCAAAATAGTTACTCTTTTCGCGGACCAGTTTGGGCCAGTTATGATGGTTTAGTTTTGCATAGTGATTTATTGAACCGTTAAGTATTACATGTTACAAATCCTGTTACCAAACAACATGTTAGCCTACCTCCGTTACTATCTACCAAGTATGTAAGTGCTATGTGCTCTTCTGGATTAGCATATGTTGCATCTACAGGGAAGTACAAAGTGGCACATGCTTTTTCCCAACAGTGGTTGGCCTCCCGTGGTTTAATATTAACCCTTGGTATTGATAATGCATGGAGAGATATTGATATGAAGAATGTTAGAACTGGCATATCCAATCCATTCTCTATTGGAGGTTTTATTTATTGGTGTGACGCCTTGGTCTCAAACAACATGGACCCCTTTCCATGTTTAGATGCGGAAACAGAATAAATTCATGAATTTTTTTTCCTAAAATATGAACATGGAAGTTTTTGTGGACACCACTAGCCACGGGGAACTTTCTATCTTTTGTGTCTGTGCCCAATGGATATTCTTTTGAGGTTTGGGTATTAAAAAAACCGAAAACTGAGGAATGGATTAGAATGCCTGATATTGACTTAGGAGGTCAAAGGCATGTTTATGAGCGCATCGTGTTTCCCCATGATTATAGTAGGCGACTTGATACTTATCACCGGTGGGACGAAGATGAACTATTTTGTTCAATTGCGTGGATGAAATATGGAGAGATGTTGATATTTCCGTGTTCGACGTCCATCAAAGATGTTCATTGGCCCACAATTTAAAGACAGGGAAAGCCTATTTGTTTAACCTCGATGGGTATACTTGGAGCAATACGGACCCGATGTGGGACCTTTACCGCCCCCACATCAACAACTTGGTAACTTTTTGTTCACAACTTGGTTAGTTCTCACTTTGCCTGTGTTTTGTTCTTGGTGCACAATGCGTAATGATTTTGTTCTCCTCTTCTTTATTGTCATCGTCATCATCATTGTACTCAGGTACTTATATTATTTATGACATTTATTTGTGATGCATGTGTTTGCTTTGCCTTCTGGTCTTGACTATATTCTCTTTGTTAATGTTTATAGTTTTCTACAAAACTTTGAGAGAAAACTACAAAGATATTTTTGACATTTATAATAAATTGTGAAGCTTTTAGTGTTTCTCTAACTTGTAGCTTTGAATTTTCATAGAGAATAATGCAACATAATCTACCATACATGAAAAGCTCAAATCTATCGAAGTGCCCCCCTCCTCATATCTTCTCTTCCTTTTTGATATATACAAATAACTCTCATAGTGTAAAACATAGAAGTTTTACATCCTCTAATAATCATTTTTTAAACTTATATTTAACAATTTAGCCGTTGGACTTGATAATTAATTAGCGGAATGGTAAATACTTTTTACCGTAGGCTATGGTAGGTACCTCTATAAATTTGTACATTTTTGTTATATTTAAAGACGATAATTTGTTAAATATTGTTGTATTAACTATATATACGATGATGAATATGATAAACACTTGTAACTTATTATGATATGTACGTATACACCATAATAAATACCGTTTATTACGTAAAAAAATAAAATAAATAGTTTTGGGTATAAAAAATTTTCAAATTGAACAATTCTTCTTTCCGAGCACTTTCAGAACTAAGCATTGTTTGACCAACATTTGTTATATATCCATATTGAATGAATATTGTTTGCTGAGAATTAAGCATAAACCTATATGGTGTACTATTTTGATGCTGATTGTCTACCTTAATTTATTTAATGTTAGAAGATATTCAAGCATGTTTAGAAATTAGTAAAAGAATTTATGAAATTCAAGAGATATGGTACATGCAAGTATTTCACTAACATACATATTACTTATGTAATTGGGTCGTATTCGTTATTTCGTCTATCTCCATAGTATATGTATTAGCATTCAAAAACAACGAAACAAATTAAAATGACAATCATGAGTCACTCCATGATGCGAGTCCAAGACCGGTTTTAATATGTTTTGTACGTATAAAACCCCTTAATTGTATGTTTTTGTAGACAATAGACGCTTAGTCCTATTCGATAAGTTTTATAACTTTTTCCCATTTTCAATCTAGATTTTTTTTTCTTTTAAATTCATAGATTTTTTGTTCTATTTGTTGTCCCAACATCTATCATCATAATAACTTCTCTTTATATATTAATTTAAGGGCTAATGCTACTTGAGTTAAAACTATTGGGCATTTATGATGATAAATGATAATGATTTTTGAAACTGTAATTTAACATGAGTTTTTTTTTGTTGTTGTTTTGTAGTAAATATAACATTATAATAACACAATATATAGTATAAAAATTCGATGAGTTGGTAGATTTAGGGTGCGTTAGACAAAAAAGTTGAAAAATAATTAAAAAAGTAAAATACTGAGAAAATTGAAGAGTGAAAAGCTATATTAATTTTTGGGTTTCCTTAGAATAAAACTCTAGGTGGTGAGTAAGAAATTATTCCATGACTTTTGGCTTTTAATTGTTTCTTATCTCAAGATCGTTCATATGTGACTAAATTGAGGTTAGTTTATATTTAATTTGATTTATTATTTTTTTTGTTCAACGTCTTCCTTTTAAATTAGAACTTAAAAATGGGTCAAAACAAAATAATTTAAAATATTGAGGCTTTAAATAAAAAAAACTTAAAAGGGATATAAGTTCATCTTTAGTACGCTAAACCCTAGATAGCCGCCTTAAAAATCGATCTCTCCCGTTTACTTAGAATGCAAGCGGTAGAAGAACGTTTTTAGTTTCGCCGGGCATCCAACGAGGCGAAACAACGCTATGTACCTAGTTTAATCACGTTAAATAATTATGTTGCTACTGAACATCTTACATTTGAAGAAAATAGACGTTTCAAAGTTTACGATAATGTGGTTTTGAGAAGCTTCAGGTACCCACCAGTATTAGGTAAATGCTTTAATAACTCTATGCTTATAATTTTCTCATAATTTTTTTTAATTTATGTGTGTATACATACATATATATATACATTGTTTCAACTGATCCAATTGATCCTTTTATTATTTTTTTAAGGTAAACTTTTGTTGGGGTTAAAGGTGACTTCACAAATTAGACATAATTTAATATTTTCTGCTCTTTATTATTGTGTAATGCACAAACTTGCGTGTGCGTGTTTACATACATACCCTTATGCCAAGGGCATTATTAATCATTAAAAAAACTTCTTAATTATCAAACACACATTCTTGACGTCATTTTTAAGATTCCTATTGTTTTAAATTAAACGTGTACGTAGATGTAAAAGACTAAAAATGGGTAAAATATCAATGAGTTGGTTGGGCATAAAATAGTTTAAAATATTGAGGCTTTAATACGTTTATTCATTTTTATACCATTTTTCTCTCTACGTGTTTGGACAAATTGTAAAAGAGTTTGTACAAACAACTATATGAGTATTTGAAGATTAAGTTAAAGTGGGTATGTGTGAACTTGTTGGGCGCTCCACTCTAACACCCTTTTTTTTTCTTTATTATCACTTATTTTAATATTATATGTTCCTCTTTCTTGTTACGAGAAGCATAAATTAATCTGTTTTATATTTAAAGACTTTAATAGTTCTAAAAAAAGTATCTCAATTGCTATTGACTTACATTTTTTGTCTTACTATGTAAGCCAAAACCATTAATTGATGTGTGAATTAACCGGAAGGATAGAGAAATTAGATGGCTAATCGAAAAATTAGTTTTGTAAAAGCACCCTTTAACAAACATGGGTGTCGAGTTTAATAATTATGGGAAGTTATTGATTTTGTTTAGTCTTTAGTTGTAGCCCTGTAGATTTTATGTATCTATGCTTGCTCTCATGCAGCTCTAGATCGACATCGAAAATTTACTGTCCGAAACGTTCGTTGGAGAGTACGATAACCACAACATCAGCCTCTAGTTGTTCATGCCCAAGCACCTCCTGGCATTGAACTGCCGCAATAACCATATCCCCGAAAATGCCGTAATAACCACATGCCCCCGAGATGTAACAACAGCCTTCTTCCATAGATTTACCGCAACTAGAACATGGGCAAGTGCTGCATCTTGGAGGAGGCTAGGTGCCCATGTTCTAGTTGCGGTAAATCTAGGGGAGGAGGCTGTTGCTGCATCTCGGGGGCATGTGGTTGCTGCGGCATTTCCAGGGGATGTGGTTGTTGCAGCAGTTCAACGCCAGGAGGTGCTTGGGCATGAACAACCAGAGGCTAATGTTGTGGTAGTCGTACTCTTCGATGAACGTTTCGAACGGTAAATCTTCGATGTTGATCTAGAGCTGCATGAAAGTGAACATGGATACATGAGATCTACAGGGCTACAACTAAAGACTACCTAATAAAACAAAATCAATAACTTAAAAGATACTAGTAAAAGCTAAGCTCCCATAATTATTAAACTTGACACCCATATTTGTTAAAGGTTGTTTTACAAAACTAATCTTTCAATCACCCATCTAATTTCTCTATCCTTCCGGTTAATTCACACATTAATTAATGGTTTTAACTTGCATAGTAAAAAAGAAAATGTAAGTCCATAGAAATTGAGATACTTTTTTTTTAGAACTATTAATGTCTTCAAATATAAAACATATTAATTTATGCTTCTCATAACAAGAAAAGGCAACATAGAATATTAAAATAAGTGATAATAAAGGAAAAAAATTGTTAGAGTAGAAACCCATTTTAACTTTATCTTCATATACTTTTTTGCAATTTGTTTAAACACTAGAGTGAAAAATAGTATAAAAATGAATAAATGTGTAAAGATGTTTAGGCCTTTTTCTAATGACTTGTCAAAGAATGGTCTAAATGTGAGGCTATTTTAGAGATTGTGACATCAGTTTTATGCCCAACTAACTGTTCATTACATATCCTTACATAAACACATACAAATTTATATACTCTTTTACATGTACGTATACGTGTGTATTTATATAATAAGGGACAATGGTCCTTAAATCTAAAAAATGTACAAGGAATCAAGAATTGTGTGTTTAAGAATTAAGACATTTTTTAATGATTAATAATGCCTTTGGCATAAGGGTATGTATGTAAACAAGCACACGCAAGTTTGTGCATTACATAATAAAAAGCAGAGAGTGTTAAATTATGTCTAATTTGTGAAGTCACCCTTAACCACAACAAAGGAGGAGTCTACGCATAGAGCTAATGCTTGGATTTTCATTTTAAAGTTGAAAAAAGTATGTTATTTAGTTTACATTAAAAATAATAATAAAGGCTCAATTGGATCAGTTGAAACAATATATATATATATATATGTATACACACATAAATTAAAAACAAGTTTGAGAAAATTATAAGCATATAGTTATTAAAGCATTTACCTAATACTGGCGAGTACCCGAATCTTCTCAAAACCACATTATCGTAAACTTTGAAACGTCTATTTTCTTCAAACGTAAGATGTTCAATAAGCAACATAATTATTTAGCATGATTAAACTTGGCTGCATAGCGTTGTTTCGTCTCGTTGGATGCCCGGCAAAACTAAAAACGTTCTTCTACTGCTTGCATTCTAAGTAAACGGGAGAGATCAATTTTTAAGGCGGCTATCTAGGGTTTAGCATACTAAAGATGAACTTATATACTCCCTTTTAAGGTTTTTTTTATTTAAAGCCTCACTATTTTAAATTATTTTGTTTTGACCCATTTTTTGAGTTCTAATTTAAAAGGAAGACGTTGAACAAAAAATATAAAAAAACAAATTAAATATAAATAAACCTCAATTTAGTCATATATGAACGATCTTCAGATAAGAAACAATTAAAAGCCAAAAGTCATGGAATAATTTCTTACTCACCACCTAGAGTTTTATTCTAAGAAAATCCAAAAATTAATATAGCTTTTTACTATTCAATTTTCTCAGTATTTTACTTTTTTAATTATTTTTCAACTTTTTTTTATCTAATGCTTATAACTCTTTTGTCATAGCTTGCTGCCAAAGTGGATTAATACTAGCTTCCTTATAGGATGAAGGTTCATAGTGAGAAATCATGGTAGAATAACAATGGTAATCACGAAAATGGTAAGGAAGCTCTCTTATCCGAGTGGATTGTCGTTGTGGTTGAGGTATGACATGATCAGTAGGCGAGACATCATCATTGGGAGGTACCGTATGGTGAAACTCGTTGGAAGAAATGACGTCAGATGAGGATGGTTCAGGAGACGTTGGACTAAGAGGTTGAGGTGGTGATGGTGTGGCTACTGGTTCAGGTTCTGGTGGGAATGTGACAACTGGAGCCTCGAGTTCAGGGTGGAAAGGTCAAGAGACGAATGAGTAAAAAATGGAAGCGAAAATTCTTCAAGGACATGAAATTTGGATAGAGAAGAGAACATTTTATGTTCTCAAAAGACAACATGACGAGAAATCCTTAAATGTTTTGAGATAGGATCCCAACACCGATAACATTTATGTTTTATCCTATACCCCAAGAAGTAACAAAGACGAGCTCGTGATTCCAATTTAGAGTGCTCATGAGACTAGAGTAACACAAAATAAGTACACTCGAAGACTCGTAAGAAATTATAATCAGTAGAGGTACCATGAAGTCTCTCATATAGAGATTGATGCTGAAAAAATGGAATAAGAATACGATTGATAATGTAAACAGCAGTAAGTGTTGCTTCCCCTCAAAACCGTTCAGGGCAACTACTGGAGTTAAAAAGTGTGCGAACAGTATTAAGAATATGTCTGTGCTTGCGTTCAGCACGACCATTTTGCTGAGATGTACCTGGACAAGAATATTGAAAAATAGTGCCCTGTTCACAGAGAAATTTAAGAAATGAGGTTTCCTTGTATTCCATGGCATTATTAGCTCGAAAAAATTTTATTAGTCGAGAAAACTGAGTTTGAACCATGCGAGCAAAATTATAATAGATTTGGGGTAATTCTGAACGAGTTTTCATAAGATAGATCTAAGTAAAATGAGTATAATCATCCAAAAAGATAACCAAATATTTTGAACTTCCCATGGTAGAATGTGGAGAGGGTCCCCAAACATCATAGTGAATAAGATCAAATGGTGCTGAAGAAATATAATCATTTTTATTAAAACATAATGCAAGTTATTTGCCAAGTTGACAAGTTAAACAAGACAACTTATCAGACTTTATTGACCCTAACTGACCAGATGACACAATATAACGAAGACGATCAAAAGACACATGTCCTAAACGGGAATACCACAACTCAAATGAAAAAACACATGGTGTAGATGCAACACGTGGTGTGGATGCAACAATAGGAGTGGGTGAGGTACGGAGGTGTATGAGCTCGAACATGCGTCCAACTTTATGGCCGATCCTAATAATTTATCTCGTCTGAGGATCTTGTACATGACAATCAGAAGAGAAAAATATAACATTCAGCCTAAGGTCACACAATTGACCAACAGAAATAAGGTTAATAGTCAGTTTTGGAATATGAAATATAGCAGGTAAAGAGAGACTAGGAGTAATAACCATCCCAACATGACTAACAGGTAATTGAGAACCATCCGCAGTTTTAATGGTAGTTGTATGAGAATTATAGCGTTTAGAAGTGAAAATAGCAGGATCAGAAGTCATATGATTGCAGCAGCCAGAGTCAAAGAACCAAGATATACCTGTGGTGGTAGCCATAGCAGAACCAGGAGAAGATGTAACCTGTTTAAGAAGAGCTGTGATGTCAGCTAGAGTCACAGGTGCAGTAGAAATATTCGATTCAGAGGAATCAGTGGTGGCAGTAGTGATGGTGCTAGAAGATGATTTGGTGGAGGATCTCCTAAATGGATTCTTGTAACAGTCGGCTTGAAAATGACCTGGTCCCACCTTTTTACAAAAGAAACACATCCTAATTGGACACTTTAGTAGCATATGGGTGGTGGCGTGGCAGTATGCACATTCTCGTGAAGGTAGATTTTTGGTAGGTCTCGAACTCTGAACAACTAAAATAGAAGTAGAATTGTGTGAGTGGCGAACCATGTTTTTTCAGAGAGAAGCTCTGTCATGACATCATCAAGAGATGGTAAAGGATTGCGATGAAGTAAAGCAGCCCGAACTGATTCGAATTTATCGTGAAGTCCCATTAGAAGAGTGATAATATGTGAATTATCACGGTATGTTTCAAACTTTTTAGCATCATGTTCATAAAAGGTAGGTTCAGATTGGGCTAACTAATCCCATATAGCTTGGAGATCGGACAAATAATCATTAATTGACTGATTGGGTTGTTGGGTTTTGGAATGTAGAGAGGTAAACAACTGGTATTGATGAGAGAAATCCTTTGGGGTGTACCGAGATTTTAGAAAATCCCAAACTTCCTTCCCAGTGGTAAAGCGACCAATCTGCTGTCCTATACGAAATATAGCAGTATTCCGAACCCATGTGATAATATCACCATTTTTGCTTTCTCAATCATCAAGTCGGTCATTAAATTTATCATCAATTTCGTCGATTTTTTTGGTTGGCTTAACAACTTTTCCAGTAACGATTCTTCAGGACTTACGAGACTTCAAAAAATTGGTCATGGCTTGGGACCACTGAACATAATTGGTTCCATTGAGGACGATATAAATTGGACGTGAAAATTTGTGCTTTTCCATTGAAAACAACGGTAGTTTAACATAGCAGCAGTAAAAATTAATCAGATTCAGAGAGATCTGAGTCCAGAAACGAATCCGGAAACGGTGGATTTGGTAGGAAACCAGTTTTAGGAGTGAAAAAAACCAGTGTAAAAGTAAGTGAACCGGTGCAAGGAAGTGAGACTGGTTCCAGAAAAAATCGATTTTAGGGTTAGGGTTTAGAAAAGCAGCAGCGCGTGGGGATGAGGTGGCGCGAGTGGGCTACCTTGTAAGCGGCACGTGGGGGTAGGGGTGTTGTCAGAAATCCGAAAACCGAACAAACGAACCGAACCGATCCGTCATAATCCGAAATTACCCTGAACCGAAAAAAAACCAAAACCGAAATCAAAAATCGAAACCGAAACCGAGTGATTCAGGTCGGTTCGGTTCGATTTTCGGGTCAACCAAATTCGAACCGAATTAGCTCGAAACTATAAAAAAATGGTGGGGCTTTCTCATACTCAGGCAGTGAGGTGTTTAAAAGATTAAAGGTTAAAAAAAACCTAATTTTCTCACGCCCTCCCCCTTTGCGCCGTATGCTGCCAACGTTTCTCTCTATCTTTCTCTCAATGCTCAAGCTACAGACAGCCACATTGCCACAGCCTTCTATAGTCCGCACTTCCACTGCTCCACACTTTCGCACTCATTCGAGTTTGTCTAGATCTACTTATAGCTATTGTAGATTTTTTTCCAGATTTGTATATTATATATATATATTATATGCTTTGTGTGTGTATATATATGTGTGTGCCTGTTTATAAATGTAACATTTATATATATATATATATATATGTGTGTGTGTAAAGTGTTTTCTGATCTGTATATATATGTGTGTATATATGTGTGTGACTATGTGTATATATATATGTGACTATGTGTGTGTGACTGTGTATATATACGTGTGTAGAACATTTATGTATATGTGTGTGTAAAATGTTAGGATTTTAAATATAATATAGAAAATGTTATCAATAGAACAATAAATATGAAAGCTTCGTGTGTTCTTCTCACAAATGTTATCAAGTTTACTATTAATTGTTTCTCTCTCTTCCTTTGTTTTTCTCACAAAAAGGGAAGAAGAAGATATATAATATTATAATTTATACCCACAAAATGATTTTACCAACATATTTGTTATTAGCTACAATTTGTCAAATAAATTTGAAGTACTTATCAATTAGAGGAAGATAAAAACTTAATAAAATCAAGATTAAGTGCAGTTTTAGTGTTTGTTATGGATTGTTTAATATTTATGGATATTTTATAAGTAGATTTAGTGCAAATTTTAGTGCAGTTTTTGTAATGTTTAGTGCAGTTTTTGTGCAGTTTTTATGCTATTTTTTTGCAGTTTCAATGTAGTTTTCGTGCAAATTTAAGGCAATTTTAGTGCTATTTTCTTGTGCAGTTTTTAAGACAATTTTAGTGCTATTTTTTTAATGTAGTTTTTAACTAAAGTGTTAGCAATATAAAAAAAACGAATGAGACCGAACCGGACCGAAATCGAATTATTTGGGGAGGGTTTGGGTTTCATAGATTAGAAAACTGAATGAGACCGAACTGAATTGAAACTGAACTATAAAATTTAGGAGAGGGTTTGGGGTACCCCAATCTTTACCCCGACCGAAACCGAAAACACCCCTATGTGGGGGAGCGTGCAAGGTCCGATTGGAGTGTTTTAAACGGGGTTTGGTTCGTATTGAAGAGACGAAGAGTTTGGTATATGGTTTTGGTTAATCGAGGTTCTGTATATGAGCACAAGTAGATCGACAGATTGATGGTTGGTTGTTTGGATTGATGACACTAGGGTTGATGATGCTAAGGTTTTTGATTTAGATTTTGGTGAAGGATTGGATGAAGATTAGTTCTAGAGGAGGAATCCATCTAATACCATGTTACGAAATAGAAAATGAAAGAGAGATTGAAGGAGAATAAAATAATTGTATTGCTTTATTGATAAATCATGTACAATAGATAATGAATATATATATATACAAGAAATAAAGCTATAATCTAGGCTACAATTAGGAAAGTATAATGGGAACACAATCAATACAATTAGGAAAGTAGAATAGGAAATATAATTAATACTAAATACATAATATATTCTAACATATGTAATCCGAAAAACCAAGTCCATCATGAATTAAATAATAGATTAAACATATCATTCATGTTTGAATAACATTCTCACATAATCTGAATTTAATATTATTTGCAATTGCAAGACAACTTAATAATATTTTAGGAAGCTCCCATATTAATTAAAAGTTTAGTAAGGTAATTTTTTAATGTAACTATGTAAGCCTTAGTAAACGAATATAAATTAATTGTGATAGTGGGGAATTAATGCTCGGAAAAAATAAGAATTCTAGTATAATAAGAAACCAAATCTATTTTTAAGGACAACATCTGAATTTAAAACAAATCAAATAGTAGAAATCCTAATAATATTAGGAGTATTTAAAGGAGATGATATCTGAATGTAAAATGGTTAAATATAGTAGGAATCCTATTAAGATTAGGAATATTACTTGGAAATCATAATAACAAAGAGGAATCTTTATAAAGGAGGGTTATTTTTGTCAAAAAAAAATGAAGAAACACTTTAACCCATTCATGCATGCTTTTATATATAGCGTATGTATGTACGTATGTGTATATAGATATAGATATAGATAACGGTCAATTCGTATTCAACTATTTTAAGATCTGAGCAAAACTTTACTTTTATTGAAAATGAATATAACACAAGTACATACAGACACGTATATATTTAATATCAAATGTACATGCATCATCTATATTGTATATCTAGTTAATTGTATTAGTCTGACCAATTCAAGATGAAACACACACCCCATTTCAATGTATAAAATGTGTCAAGATTCGACAATTAATCGTAGGACTTACCAATTTCCATCGTAGCGTTTATTACATGCCCGTTCTCACAAGCAGATTTCAACCTGATATTAAAAAACGTTATCAGCCCATTGAGTTTTTGAATAAGAGTACAATATGTATTTAAAAAAATTGAATAATCAAGGTTATGAGGGTGTGAAACTTTAAGGGACTACCTATATCAGATTATAAGCAACAAAATAACACTATAAAAAGGTTATCAGAGTGTGAAACTTTAAAGGACTACCTATATAAGATTATAAGCAACAAAATAGCACTATAAAAAGGTTAGTGAAACTTTAAAGGACTACCTATATAAGATTATAAGCAATAAAATAGCACGAGAACATAAGATAAGTAATTTCTCCAGCGCAAAAAAATAGTAGTAGATAATATTTGTTGGTGAAATTTAATGAAAATGGATGCAGGCCAAAAAAAATATCTAAAATAGTTGAGGTGTGCTGGGCACTGTCCTTAAGAGAAAATTTCGCTCATCGGGGATTGTATCCCGATGCAAATAAGTTTTAACGGTATCTTCCCTCAAGGATATAACGACAACAACTATGGGTCTATAAGGGTATAAGGATGCACTCCCAAATATAAAACCCTTTTGAACACCTTATAAGGGTGCATTCCTAAATATAAAACCCTTTTGAACAACTTTTGGACAATATCATATGTTTCTCTGGCAAAGAGATTGACAAATAAAAATTAGTATATAGATTTCGAAAATATATTGTTAGTGAAAAATTGTATAAAGGTGTGATGTGGCTTTATGGCCTTTTGTTTTTGGTTTCTTATTACTACTCTCATTTAGGGACATACACATATATATAGTACTTGAAGTCATCAAATAGAAGTGTGTAGATTAATATGAGTTGGACATGAGTTGTATATGAGTTGGATACTCATGTATTGTGTAGAAGCCTCACAAAAATTCTAGAAAAAAATGAAACTTATCAAATGAATCCCACAAAATAGAATGTTGTAGAATTATGTGGAAGCCTCAAGGTATTACACATTTTTGAATATTTTAAAATATAATTTAAATAAAATATACAACAATATTCACATTCACATATGCCTTTACAGTAGTCTTATTATTTATTTTATTTTTAAATCTTTGTTTCGGATGAAAATGATGTGGTTTGAGGGAAAGTGTGCTCAAAATGGAGAAGACAACATAGCAGATGGGTAATAAGGATGGAGGAGGAGAAAGTAAGTCAAAGCCATGGTGTTTACATGGAAAAGATGAGTGACAACATTTTTGTCCGTTTGTAAAGAAAATTGAGAGGGTTCGTGGTCCATTAAAGGACAGAGGGTTAAAGTCAAGGGTTATCAAAATGAGGATGTATGTCTAATTTTTCTATTAATACGGAGGCAAAGCAATAATATTTGTCTTGGATGCTCTAACTACATTCAATCCTAGGATTAAAAAATGTATCATGTGCCCAGGTCAACGATGAATATTGTAAAGTTACAAGAATCATAAGAAACTTCAAGAAGAATGGAAATGATTCAATTGAACGAAAGGTCTCCGTGTATAAATCCATATGAATATTGTGATTGGATGATGTCCATGATAAGTCCGATTTAACCTATCAACCATAATCAATTAGTCGCTTAAGTTCATTATATATAGCTCTTTTGACGATTAAAAAACCTTGAATAAAATTACTACTTTTGACGAAACTACGCAAGTAAGAAAGTTTGATAAATTGGATAAGGATGTACAGGCTACACTTTAAGCAACATACCATTCCACAAGACAAGTTCCAAAAAACACTTCCATCAGTGCACTAAAGCCAAATGAAGCCTAATTCAATTGCAAGAGACATATTTATTATTAATTCAGAATTTCAAATGTAGTGAAAGATGGAGACAACTATAAGAGTTCATATGGCAGGAAAGCAAATTCATTCTTTGAATTTGCATGACTTACATTCTTTTAGAAAATAAGCTATAGTTTAACCAAAATGTATGTACAAGCAGTTAGAAATTAGCAAAGCATGAAAATTACTAGGGCACTCCATTATGGCAAATAAAATTACCAAATTGAATCATCCGGAAAGGGTTGCAATGTATTTTGTTTGCCATTAACATAGTAATCCACAATAGCTTTCGTTCTTGAAAGGCTTATCAGGCCAGTAATTGAGATGAACAACTACTGGTTTGATCTATCTTATTTTAGCATCTTTCCTAACAGTCCTAAAGAGTACCTGACTGTTGTTCATAAAGACATACAAAACCATAATTGTCCTAGAGGCACGAAGGCCATCATGCCCAGGATGTGAAGGGAAAAACAACACCTCATTGAGAATAGCCCGATCCCAAGATTTTGGCTCTCGAAACAGCCTATCAGCCACATGATCTAAAATTCAATGGAAGGATCATTGCCTTTATGTAGAAGAAATCGGAATCATAAACCCATATTCTCATTATGTGAGCATTACGAACCCAACCCACTGAAGGTTCCTACCCCAAATTGTCATGATTATCACTAACTCGTACACTTCACCTTTGACACACGACAAATATAATAGCAAGGATTTTGTAAATAAACTAAACCAAAATCTGGGAGAAAATCATTCCAACTAGGTAGTAAGAACTCCATCAATATGCAAAATTTTAGTCCTAAGATGCCATGGTTTTCGCCAGTTCTTCCAGTTGAATCAATACTTTCGTTTAGGTTTCTCTTGGAAGATGGATCACTGTTTGATTGGCAGAAACTGGCAATTTATTCATCTAAAGCTACGACCGGGTAACTAGGTATAACAGCACAAATGCCTTGATGATAGCGCCATATTAAGTTCTTGATTAACAACAAGTTTTTCAAGTATCTTTGACAATATTGGGTTCACATATGCATCATGAATAACATAAGGGTTGTTTCGTGAACCATTAACCATGACAAAAAGACCAGCTCTCTGTTGATCAGCCAAAACCAAGACCTGTTTGTTTTTGTGTTTTCCTTTATTCAACCAATTGAAGCCTTTCAGTTGATTTTATAATTTACTTCTTAAACTCTGCGTTCTTCTCCAAAAGGGCTACAAACCGAACACATTGAACCTTTTAGAAGATTCACATGAAACAACATCATTAGTGGATGAAAATTCAAGCTTTATAAGCAGGGAATCATCAATGAATCAACACAGTATGCATGTCATAAACCTAGACCTGGACCAAGTTCATTCTAAAAATCTAGATCTCGAAACAAAAAATTAATTTTCGTCTAATAAATGATTAAGCCAAAATATTACATTTTTATACGTATTTAAATGGCTTAATATGCATGAATTTGATTCTAATTATCCTAAATTATTAAATAATTGAGTTTTAATCATGAAATAGGATAATATGTTTGTTTCTAGTGCATTATAGCCTTTTTACATGTTAAAAATGAACAAGAACGAATCCAGAAGTAAATTCCCCCAAAGTTAGTCATTGTCGGTCAAATTCAGAGCTAAATTAAGTTCAAGAGGTGAATCGAAAGGAGTTGATGAAAGAGACTAAGAAAAGCCAATAGAGCAATCCTAAGCAAAGAAGAGTCATTTGATTCAAACCGGGAAATTTTCGAATGAAGAAGAGATTCATCACGCGCAATGCTGATGTTCTAGCCAATTTTGGTATTTATCCGTGCAGAATTTAAAGAAAAATGTAGAAATTGAAGTTGTAGAGCTTTAAGTTAGCTAAGCGTAGGAGAAAACCTTGCATCAATTAAAGTTTGGAGCCAAAGTTATGGCAGAAATACGATCATTGCGCCAGTAGATTGGGTTTGAGTGGAAAGAATAGATAAATTCATGATGCAGATATTTATTGAATGGTGTCCTTATCTTAGATGGCAAGTGACCAGCTCTCTGCTCATGCTTAGTCCAGTGTTTGAATCCCGCGCCCAACAAGTTTTTTGAATTTTAAAAAGGTCGATGTATTTTAGGTTTAAGGTTTTAAGAGCATAGTCGTTGCTGTTTTTTATATTCTTTTATCATAATTTCTTCGTTTCTTGGCCGTTTTTGATGATCCACCTACAAAATTTTTGAATTTTAAAAAAGGTCGATGTATTTTAGGTTTAAGGTTTTGAGAACACAACCGTCGCAATTTTTTATATTCTTTCATCATAACTTCTTTGTTTCTTGGCCGTTTTTTATGATCCACCTATCGAAATAATTGTATTTTTATTCTCTACAAGTTCTTTGCCATTTTTTTTATCATAATTTCTTCATTTCTTAGCCTTTTTAATGACCCACCTATCAAAATAACAATATTTTTATTCTCTACAAGTTCTTGGCTATTTTTGATGATCCATCTATCAAAACGACCGTATTTTTATTCTCTACAAAACCTTACTGATTTGGAGACTCAAATTTCAAGTTTTTCAAAATTCAGTAGGCCATTCGTGTTGGTGGTAGATTATTTATTTTTCAAAAGTGTTCAGCCAATAATTTCTATTTTGCGCATGTTCTTAATTTTCGATTGCTTTAAAATTTTGAGTACATTTATAAACTTATATTCTTAATTAATTTTTCATTATTGAATATAAATATGTTGTTTCATTTAATTATTTTATTTTTCATGAATTTATTAAATATATTTGGCTAGTTCGTTAGTTAAGACTGCGTAAGGACCGGGTATACCGACGTGATAATTTTTCGGAGCCAAATTGAATTATAATAATTTTTTTATTGGTTAGTAGGTTATTATAAATTTGATTTTTATTAAATTATTATCCTAGTATGCTAATCACATATTTTTATAATAAATTTAATAAAATATTTTCGACAAAAGAACCAAACTAATTTGAATCGTTATTTTTGCGCTAAACCCTAATCGGTTGAATTAGAGAGCGGTCTATACTCTCTAAATTAATTGGTTTTGTATGTTTATAATTTCAAAATAGAGCGCGCTATTTTGGGTATTTGTTTTAAACCTTACTTTTTGATAACGAAATCGTTAATTTTGTGTTTCCACCACTCGTTTTAGTTCAAATTTGATTTCAATCATGTTTTAACCTATTTGAATTAAATTTTGGTAATTACTTAATTTTTCTAAACTTACTTTTAATAAAAAGTTTTGTAGTGTTAAGCACTACTTCACTTTAATAAACAAGTGTTTTCGGTAAAATGAAGTAATGCAAATTGATTCCATATTTAGTATTGGTACGATAGTTCATGTCATGCATGCATTATTGCGAAAAATACAAGTTTATGAGATCAATTAACTTGTGGAAAGTAGGCTAATTTTTTTAAAAAAAATTAATTAAAAATGATTTTCAGTCTACCGAATTGCCCGTTATGTTGCCCAGAACTTATGGATACTTCTACCTATTTTTATTCTTTATTTTAGTAAAAGTTTTTTTCACGCATTTAATTAATTTACTACGTTATTTTTATTAGTCATTTTATTTAGTCTTTTTGCATGTTCATTTTATGTTAGTTTAGTTATTGATTCTTATTCCATTCTTTCCATATTTCATATTTTCTATATTTTTTTCCTCTTTCCCTTTGAAAGAAACATTCCTAATTCAAAGAACTATCCTCCTCCCTGTGGATCGACCTCGGACTTATCGAGTATTTATTACTTGACCGACCACCTGCACTTAGGTGTAATAACTAGTGTTGTTTTCGCTGAGTCAATAAACAATCATTTCAAATCAATGAATCACCACAATATATGCTTCTTCTTTCTTTCTCCCCTTTTTTTTGAAACATACTCCAATAATCAAATTCAGGCCCTACTTTTAGTCAATCCGAGGTGGATAATTACCTTATGATTTTCAATTTGTCATCGGAATAATCATTTGCATCTTTCGATTAAAAAAAAGCCTAAAGGTTATGAAAAGAAGAAGTAGATGGCGAAAAAAGATTTCAAGAGCAAAGGGTGTTCGTTTGAGCCATTGACATTCTTTCAATGGGGAAAAAAGATTGCATCTTCACAGTACAAACATAGTCGAAAATGGATTGGGTGGCTGGGTGGCTTATTATTTGAAAGATTACATCTTATTTTTATTTTTAAAAAATAATAATAAAGGATATTATTACATATAAATGATGGTTATAATAAAAATATCATTTTAAAATTATTAGTTTAAAAGATAATTTTTTAATTAATAATAAAATATTAATTATTTTATTATTCTATTATTTTAATTAATTATGTTAAATTTTAATACTACCATTCTTAAAAAAATATAAAAATCTAAATATATAATTAAATTTAAAATTAAATCGATGAAAATAAATTCAAATACACATCACAAGAAAATCAAACTAAAAGATAAACATAAGAATTATTAAAAACAGATGAAGAACGAAAGTGTCTCAAACTAACCACACAAAATATGAAACTAAAGTTGCAAATATGTTTAAAACACAATTATCCCATAATAACAAGCACAATCCCCCCTATAATATTTTGGTTATGTTTTACACCATTTGTACTCAGTTAAGTTAGTACATTAGACATTTTACAATCAGGCACTCATAAATTTTATTTATTAGTCATTCCAAGTGTGATTTGCACTTTTGTATTTTACATCTCCTGTGCTTAGTTGTGAACATCTCATTTTACGATTTTTGCAAGAATATATTTTTTAGAGAAAATGAGCATGCATACACAAACATTCATACATGCATATATACCCTACATATGTGATACAAGTTGAAGAACGAAGTAAAAAGGAATCCCGGACAAGAAGTTACGAAGAGAACCAGAAGCTTTCTGAAGCCGAAAATCGTCAATCTTGTGAAATATTTTAATGAAAGCCTTCCCGTATTTTGATCATTCTCAAATTTTAAGGGTTGTTATGCATTGGTATCAGGAGTAACATACTGAAAAATTAGCTTGATCCGAGGGCAAAATCTTTGAAAAATAATCAAATCAATAGTTCATTTCGGTTAATCAAATAGAGGCCTTCCCAAAATTCAAATGATCTCAAATTATGTCAGTAGATGGGTTTTATTATAGGGAACACTATATTAAAAAATTATATTTTTGTTGTTTACCAAGTTGACATGCATCGCAAATTTTATCTTTAATAAATTTAGTTTTAGGCACTCCTTTAACTAATTCATTTGTAGACAATTTGTGAATTGAATCTATATTAGTATGTCCTAATCTTCTATGCCATAACTAAGAAACATCATTTATGGCAAATAAATATTTAACATCTTGTTGAGATAAATCATCAAGTTCAAGAGTATACACATTATTAGTTCTATATGTAACAAGTAAGGTAGAAATATCACTAATGTTTTTAACAATACATCGATCGGATCTAAAAATAACTTTATGTCCTTTATCAAAAATTTGACTACTGTTAAGTAAATTATGCTTTAAACCTTCAACTAGAAAGACATTATCATACAAATAGAGTCCTTACCAATCTTACCTATACTAATGACCTTTCCATTGGCATTATCTCCAAAAGCTATATCCCCTCCTTGTTTAGGAATGGGATTCAAGAAATTGTTTTTGTCTCATGTCATGTGCGTAGTGCAACCACTATCCAAAAACCATTTGGTTTTGGTACTTTTTGCCTTCAAGCACGCCTAGAAATTATAAAATTGTCCTTTTTGAGATCTGCATATTTCTTAAAAGGATTTTAAATTTTTTATGTAATTCTTCAAACATTTTATATAACTCATCATAGTTATTTTCATCATTATTATCATTTAAATGATCATCGCTAAAAGAGTTATAGTTAGATTGTACATCATCTTCTTGGGCAATTAGGCAAAGATTTGCCGTTTTCTCGTCACTAGAGTCGCCATTGGATTCTTCACTTTCCAAGTCACTCCATGTACCTTTCAAAGAATGTTTTACTTGGTTGAAAACTTGATCATATTTTCCTTTCTTCTAACCGGACAATTGGTTTTGAAATGTACCAGTTCATGGTAATAGAAGTATTATTTGACTTCTTCATTTTCAACCTTCGATTGAGAAGGTCTATCATGGTTTGTTTTAGATGAAGAGATATTGTTGTTTTCTTTTCCTTGATAGCTCTTCTTCTTGGCTAGGAATTTCATGAATTTCTTAGATAGAAGTGCCAAGTCTTCATCTCCTCCTATTGACTTTTTTTCATCCTCATTTTAACTTGCTTTGAGGGCTAGAGTGTTCTTTAACTTCAAGTCCGCCTGTTCTTCTATGTCTAAATATTTTTTATGGGTTTTTAGAGAACCAAAAAGTTCATCAATGCTTAGAGTTTTGAGATTTTTGGCCTATTGAATAGCTGTCACCTCAGGTCTTCATTTCTTAGGAAGAATCCTAATTTTTTTTCGAATCTTATATTCATTTGAATAAACCTCTCCAAAAAGATCCAAATCATTAATAATAATAAAAAATCTACTATACATGGCAACAAGAGATTCATTAAACTCCATTTTAAATAGTCTATAATTATGAACACGCATGTTTATGTTATCATTTTTAACTTGAGTGGTTCCATCAACCCAAATATCTTTGTCGGTTTTGCAACTAGAGATTTTGTTATATTCATCCATGCTCAATGCACAATTTAAAGAATTTAGAGCTTTAGCATTAAATTGTATTTTCTTAATATCATGCTCGTCATATTCGGACATTTATTTAGGAAATTTATTTCCTCCCTCATTGGTTTTGAAAATCTCAAAGGGTCCCTCAATTATAACTCTGCACTGTTCAAAATCACTACCTTTTAAAAATATACTCATTCTACTTTTCCAATAGCTATAGTTTTTACCATTGAACAATGGTGGCCTAGAGGTGGAAAGACCTTCGAAAATACCGGTTCTTTGATATATAGACATGATCGTAAAACTCTAAGATTGTTAAATAAAAATAAGAGTACAGCCTCTGATACCAATTGTCGGTCGAAAAATACCCTAGAGGTGGGGTTTAATAGGGTTTTTGAAACTTAAAGGAATTTTAAAAATAGTTTCAAATAAAGTTTAGACAATAAAACTTTAAAACAGTATGTAACAAAGAAATAAGTATATTAAACAATCACACAAGCAATCAACAATTATAAATGCGAGATAATAGAGAGCTTGAGTTTTGAGAGATTGAACTGAGTAAGACTATGATTTTTTTTACGTGGTTCATTTGTTTAGATCATACGTCAGCACCCGAGTAGTGCTTTCGAGAAATTTCACTAAAATCGATTTTCTTTTGGATGAAAATCAAACATTTACAATGTAATGTTTCTCACTACACTCAATAAGTGTTATTCTTCTCAGAACACTCAACAAGTGTGATTTTTCTCACCTCACTAAATACAAGAAATCCTCTTGCAATTATATGAGAAACACCTCTCAGAATTTTGAATGATAAATTATTTTTGGTGACAAACACCAATGTACAATAACTCTCAAGTGTATTTAAAGATTACAAATGATGCTCACACTAGAGTTATCAAGATTAATCAAAATATATAGCTCAAGAATGAATGATATGATCAATGCACAAACTTGAAAACTTGTATATTTTGTATTCATGAAACATAAGATTGTAGGATAATTCAAGTTGTACAAAATCACTAGCTTTTAAAAATATACTCATTATACTTTTCCAATAGCTATAGTTTTTACCATTGAACAATGGTGGCCTAGAGGTGGAAAGACCTTCGAAAATACCGGTTCCTTGATATATAGACATGATCGTAAAACTCTAAGATTGTTAAATAAAAATAAGAGTACAGCCTCTGATACCAATTGTCGGTCGAAAAATACCCCAGAGGTGGGGTTTAATAGGGTTTTTGAAACTTAAAGGAATTTTAAAAATAGTTTCAAATAAAGTTTAGACAATAAAACTTTAAAACAGTATGTAACAAAGAAATAAGTATATTAAACAATCACACAAGCAATCAACAATTATAAATGTGAGATAATAGAGAGCTTGAGTTTAGAGAGATTGAACTGAGTAAGACTATGATTTTTTTTACGTGGTTCATTTGTTTAGATCATACGTCAGCACCCGAGTAGTGCTTTCGAGAAATTTCACTAAAATCGATTTTCTTTTGGATGAAAATCAAACATTTACAATGTAATGTTTCTCACTACACTCAATAAGTGTTATTCTTCTCAGAACACTCAACAAGTGTGATTTTTCTCACCTCACTAAATACAAGAAATCCTCTTGCAATTATATGAGAAACACCTCTCAGAATTTTGAATGATAAATTATTTTTGGTGACAAACACCAATGTACAATAACTCTCAAGTGTATTTGAAGATTACAAATGATGCTCACACTAGAGTTATCAAGATTAATCAAAATATATAGCTCAAGAATGAATGATATGATCAATGCACAAACTTGAAAACTTGAATATTGTGTATGCATGAAACATAAGATTGTAGGATAATTCAAGTTGTATAAAATGAGTCTAAAAACTCATATTTATATGTGGAAAAAATTTATGGCTGTTGGGAGTAATTACATAAAGTTTTGGGTCAAAAGTAAACATTTTCAAAATCTCCAATGGCTAGTTTAAAGCCATAAGTCGACTGATGAGTACAGTTCAGCCGGCCAAAATCCTAAATTTTGGACTTTTACATTTAAGCTCCAAAATTAATTCTAATGTTTTAGGGACCTTAAGAATATGTCTCTAAGACACCTATCTTCGAGAAAACTCAAAAATAAATTCATTTGAATAATTACAAAATCGATTTTTGTAAGAATGAAGTTTTTCAAGGGATTTTGTTTCAAACTTGTTTTCAATCATTCAACCCATGATGCATGATATTTGAGCTATATATGATTATCAAATAATTAATTTTACATAAATCTAAGATACTCACTCAATTTGGAAAATAAACGAGTCTTTGAGGCTTAGAAATTAAAACCTCTTCAGTTCGTCACTTGCTTTGAGCCATTGATCCTCATTGATATGGCATTGTTCAAATGCTATAATCATATTGTTAGAGAGAAGAATACAATTTGTGTATGAAGTACATTTATAGAGGATTGAATTCACCATCGATTTTATAGGTTTTGTACCACATAAAATGTTTATTTGATTGTGGCAATATTTTGAAAGATATTAATTTTATTGTTATTATCAAAATAAGATTAGTGACTTTTAAGTCAACAACCCTTATTTCATTTTTTCTCTCTAAACAAGAAATTCAACATTTTTCTCTTTCTAAACACAAAATACTCGAGTACTTCATCTCCGTTCACAAATCTAAAAATTCTCACAAACCAATCATAAAATAGGCAATTCTCTACGATGTTAAAATACCTATACGGATATTTAATATATTGTGTAGATAATTCAAAACATTAGGTAATGGTGTATAGATAATAAAAAAAAATACTAGGCAATCATGTATTTAATGTATTGTATAAATAATTCAAACCATTTGATAATGGTGTATAACGTCAACAACGTTTTCATTTTATCTCTATATACATATACATACCCATATTTAAAGATTTATGTATACACATACATATAGAAGGTAAATCACGTTAAAAGACAAGAGGTAACTCAAAGGATTATCAAAATCGGGGGGGGGGGGGGGGGGGGGAATCTAACTATGGCCATTATCTATGGGGTGAATCAAAAAGACTATAAATTAATTGGTCTAACAATTTGGAGTTATATTAATGAATGATAATTATTAAAAAGAGAGATAAGAAATACTTACAAGCATGAAGAAGAACTTGATGAGTTTATTACATAAAAAGAGAGGGGGAGTGCGAGTGTTGAGGAAAGCTCCTAGAGAAATTTGAAATATATATGAATCTTAAGGTAAGTGATAAGATTTCTAAATGACCCTAAAATCCACCACAATCTACCAATAATTAAAATCCTCCTAAGTCACTAGACTTTTGAAAACCATAAGATTTAGATGGATACTCTAAAATCCTAATTGAATATAGTAAGATTTTAAAAGATTTTTTAAACTCCTATTTGCATACCCAAGAGTTTAAAAGTCCAAAAAAATTATACATTATCTAAGGATGGTGTATTCAATTCAAATTTTAAAAGATTTTAATTGAATTTTAAAAATTCATAGATTTGTTAAATCCGTGAATTGTTTTAAATCCATATGGAATTTGACATATTTTATGCATAGATTCTTTTGAATTTCTACAGATTTTATTAAGTCCACGGATTCTCTTGTTAAAAATAAAAGTAGAATCAATAGGAGAAAAGTATTATACACTCATGAATTGTGTACAAGGATGAGAAAAAGAAAAACATATCACTTAAAAAATAAAATCTAAAAAGAAATAAAACATAATATTAGACTGTAAGCTCCAAGCACACATCCTTATAATTTTAACTTTAATTATATGATATTTTTGTTAATCGTGACGGATACTATCATCCTATTTAATACTATCGACTCTTGTAACATGACACGAACCCGTATAACACGACACATTACCACCTCTAAATAAGGCCAATTAACCCAATAGAAAAAAAATTTATCACATAGTCATGAATTGAGTCCATGGAAGAGATAATTGAAGGAAGCAACATTATGTTCCCCCCAAAAAAGGAAGCAGTATTGTTGGTGGGGAGTGGGGGGGCGGACAACAAAAGAAATAGTAGTGCTTCTCATGGTTTTCTTATCCTTTTGTTCTCCATCATCATTATTATTTCCTCATAACAATTTGTGGTTATTTTAGCTTTGGTTATGTTAGCAAAAGGACTAAGGTGAACATATTTCATAGGTACTTCACATGAAATCCAAATAATAAGACACTTTGACCAGAGAGAGATAGAATAAAATAAAATTAAGAAAAATTCCAACATGCAGACCCCTGATTAATTCTTAATTGTTCGTCTTCTTCAAACTCTTTTAGGTGGTCGTTATTTGAGAGATAACATACAAAAATTAAAAACAAAATAAAAGTTCGTGTGTGATAATATTTTTTGCAAAAAATTTAGTAAATAATGTTTTTTTTTTGGAAATAAGAGCTTAGTTTTTATTATTTTTTAAAAATAAGGCCTATTTATTAATTGTGTTTTAAAATGAGGGCTTTGATCAAAATTGTATTTTGTGCAAACTTAAGTTTTTATAAAATTGTGTTTTGTGCAAACTTAACTTTGCAATCCAAAAATTTATGTAAATTTGTTGTGCACGACGTGTTTATAATTTTTAACAAATATATTATTATGTTTCACTCATAAAATTCTAAAATAACGTCAAATAAATTCAAATATATAGTAATGTTTTTTTTTAAAAAAAGTGCAAACTTAACTTTGCGTAACCCCAAAAAAACATCATGTCTATTTTATTATAATTGAGTGTTACCTATGTAATTTGTTGAAATTATTCTAAAGCGCAATCAATTAAATACTTATTTATAATAATACTCTAAAAAACATATAATGCAAACTTAATTTAGTACAATTCTATAAAAAAAATACAATTTAAAGATTTACTGCAAAGTTGACTTTGCGCTCTTTTTTGAGTTTTGTCAAATATAAGCACTTTTAATTTATAAAAATATTATTTCTTGGTTTTTTTTTTGCAGAAATTTTTTTAGACAAGTCTCATTTTTCATTATCCTAAATTTTAGATATGTGGATAGATTTCAAAATAAGGTTTTATTTATACTATGCACCCTAAAATCTACTATAATCCACCGATAAATAAATTCTTTCAAAGTTATTAGAATTTTGAATATCATAATATTTTAAAAAAATAAAATAAAATTCTAATTAAAAACAATAAGATTTTAATAAAACTATTTAAAATCGTAATTGAATATTTATAGAGTTTAAAATCCTTTTTTTTTTTTTACAAATTTTAAATTGAATATACCCCTCAATTATGCCAAAAAAAATAATTCAAAATTAACGAATAAATAACCTAATGGTCAGTTAGGCTTAAATGAGGATCTAGAAATAATTAAAAAGAGCAGAGCAGAGAGAGGAGAGTTTTCGCCAAATGATGAGTTATCCCCCCATTAACCCCACACATCATTGGGCCACACGATATATTATGACAATTTCCAAACTAGTTGGACTACATACCATCGTAATATCACCACACCACCCCACCCTTTTTTTTTTTTTTTCAATCGTTGTTGTTCATCTTTTCTAACTTACTCCTCTATTTTATATATATACATCTTTAACCATCATCTACAGTTCTTTTTTTTTTTTTCCCTCTTCTTGATCGAGGAATCCTGTTTCTTGATTTGTCCAATCTTCTTATAAATTTTTATTCTAGACATTACTATTCAAGATTATTAATAATTATTATGATAAAATAGTGGTGGGTGGGTGGGAAGAACTATAAATTAGCTGGGGGAGGGGAATCTTGTACAATAGATTCTGATTTGGTTTATTTTCTTCTCATTTCTTTTGGGCGGAAATAATAATAATCAATAATGGGAAATGTAAATGGCAGAGAAGATGGTGGTGGCGGCGGCGGCAGCCCATCTGGTGCGGGGGAGGGCGTTGGTAGTGATATGTCCGGGGCCGAGGACGGTGGTCCCCACATTACCTATCATCATCATCATCGGCATGAATTGATGGGTCAATCTCCTCCTCCTAGCCCTAGGGCTGCTGGTTCACCATTGATGTTGTCATGAATAGGTCAATTGTGTCATGAATGTAATTGTGGTGAGAAGTGAGGGTAGATTAGGAATGGTGAGTGTGTGTTTGATGAGAAATGTGAGGTAATGCATGAGGTCATCCATGTGTAGTATCATCTATATAATGAGGCTCAAATGGAATTGTAAAGCATGCAAAAATATATATGAAAAATTCTATCTCTCTCTAGAATTCTGTTTTCTCTCTGTTCTTCTTCTTCTTCTCTCTCTAAATTTCTATATCTAAATTCTAAATTCTCCCTTATAAATTTCTAATTCTTCCTTTTCAATTCTATTCCAATTATTCCCCTCTCAATAACAGTTAGTGTGGATCAGGAATTATCCAATTCCTGACATGTTCACTCCTCAGGTCTCACTTCTTCTTCTTCTTCTTTTCAATTCCCCCTTTCATATATATATGTGTGTGTGTGTACACCCTTTCTTACTCTTTTTTCTTTTGCCTCTTGATTAGATATTTAGAATGAAATTCAGTACTTGTTACATCTGTGTGGTAAATTGTCAATTCGTTTTTTCTATGTACGGCCAGTAGATCTAGAATAATTGTGCAACTTTGATCTAGGATCTGGTGAAACCCCCCTTTTTGGATTTTATGTGATATCTCATCAATTGTTTTTCTTTAATTTTGTTAGACGCTTGCAAGCAATTTGATGAAACTGCCCAAAGAGCTTGCAACTTTTCAGTGGCCCCTTTTCTTGAAAAGCTCTTTTTTCTATAGGTTAAGCAGAAATTGCAAAAGGGAGTAACCTGCCTTTTCTTTTTCTTTTTGTAGTTTCTTTCTCTCCAATCCTGCAAAAAATAAAAATAAAAGAAATTAAAAAAAAATCTTGCAATGAATTAATGAAATTTGGCTAAAAGCAAAGTGATAGAAGAAGTTGGAGTACTAACTGTCTGAGGTCCAAATTGTATACTATATATTTGTTTTAAAATTTTGGGAGGGCCTGGCGTGGCTTGTGCCCAACATGATACACAACACATCCATCCTTGGGATAGTCCATTCATTATATGGTTCCTTCAGATGGGATATTGTTTTTAACGGCATAATGGAAGAAATTGTCAGTGAAATTTCAATATGGTTACTCAAAGATATTGTTCTAGAAACTGTCTTTGTTTAGAGAAACACTTATGGTTATACGAAATAGTGTTTGCTGTCCTAAGTTCACCTTTTGGATGCACTTGATTGAATCAGTCTACAATTGTAATGTGAGCATCAAAATAGATATGTTGGTTTGCGCAATTATGTTTTGTGAAGTTTGTGCTCTTACCTTTTGTTTATTGTCATGGTCTGCGGTCCTGGAGGTACGCATGGATACCGGGGATTTTCATCTCTTGATATGTTATGCCTTTTGTTCATTGTCATGTCTACTCTCCTGGAGATATGTGAGAAAACCGGGATTTTCTTCTCTTGATATGTTCTGCCTTTTCCAGGTTCCAGTGGTGCCTTTGCAAAGACCTGATGAGTTGCAGATGCCAAGCCCCTCATGGATGCAAACTACATCAGGGTATGAAGACATGTGCAATGAGCAAAGAATTCCAACTATGATCACATGGAGCTATGATGGCAAGGAAGTTGCTGTTGAGGGATCATGGGATAATTGGAAAACTAGGTGAAGTCCGCTTTTATCCTCCCCTTTCATTATATAATTTTAAATTTGTGCATTTTAATTTGCTACCTTAAACATGAATTTTGCTTTATCGTGTTGTTGATCAGGAAGCCCTTGCAGAGATCAGGGAAAGACTTCACAATTATGAAAGTGCTGCCTTCAGGAGTATACCAGTATCGGTTTATTGTTGACGGACAGTGGAGGTATGCCCCCGACTTGCCATGGAGCCAGGATGAAGCAGGCAATGCTTACAACATCTTAGACTTGCAAGTAATGTCCTTGCCCTCTTCTGTAAATTTACGAGATACATGTGAAAACTTAATATAGAGCTCAATGTCAGTCAACCACTAATCATTACAGAATTACTGCTTTTATCTGATGGTTTTGAGGGATGCTTAAATTTCATTCAAGAACAAAACAGATGAACATGATTTTTATATTTACAAGAGATTTCCCTAGGCTGAGGTAAAAGACTGCTTTGTTAGCATTTATCCCTATGCTGAGGTATTTGGGAGGCTTGCTTCATCTTTTAGAATCGCAGTCTTATTGGACAGAGCAGTTCACACCCCCTGCCACAGAATTTGCGGCCAGGAGTGCATTGCCATAAAGATTACTTTGGGTGATCTCCAGGCAATTTTGATATTCTTACCATATTGGTCCATATGCTATAATCCAACCATTTGAGGTGAACACTGACCTTCCTGCCCAATCTGCTCTACTCTATGTGGGGGGAAATATTAATGTTATCTCGTTGTTATTGTTCCTTTCTCCTCCCCTTGGTCAGTTTCTCATGGCCTTGGCTCCATCAATTTCACTTTTTTGCGCAAATGAAGTTGCATCCCTTTTCTATTGAAAAAATATTGTTCTTTGGTGCATATCTACATTGCTTCCTTAAGACATTTTCTCTTTACCTGGATTTTTGAGACTTTGGTTGTGATGCAGTCTATTGCCAAAGTTTAGAACTTCAATTGCAAATTAGTCTCAGCTCGCCCCAACAAAGTCATTCCTTTCTCGCAAAATGATTTAAATGTTTCTTTAGCCACTCCCCTTTCTCTCATAGTGATATCATTTTTGGTCAATTTTGGAACTTGGAAGGGATTGTGCATATTTTGGACGCTTTGGAGGGAGGTTAATGGGACGTGCTTGAGGTTGTTGAGCTATTCACCCAAAGTTGTCATATTCTGTGCTTAGAATGTTTTTTTCTGGGGTTTAGTGAGGTAATCCTGGGATAGATCTCTTTGGGGAGCTAGATCTTAGCCATCATACATAGACTCTCTGTTGCTCTTTGCTTTTGATTTTTTGAGGCTCTGCTTCTTCTTGTTGGACCCGTCTACTTGCTTCTACATGGTTTTAACTCCCTTTGGCAGCCTTTCTAGTGTAAGAGTCTTGATCACACAAATAAGATGAAAAGAACCTGGACAGTTTGAAATAACACCTGGTTGCACCTGCCTATTACGAATTCATAATTATTAAGAAGTATAAAATTATAATAAACGTGTGGTCAAACTTTAGTAAATTAAACGGAATATTTTATCTGTAGTACTACCTCCTAATGATGTCATACAATATAGTTCTAAGGTAGAGCCCACACTTTGGGTTCAGTACTTCAGTACCTCAGCTTGTCTTTCCGTGCATTAGCAGGTTCAAACACATGGTGCAATATTAGAGACTGATATACATTGTTTGATTTATTCTGTAATAGCTTAGGCTTTTAGCGAAACTGTAGATATAAAAGCATATCATTTTGTCCTGCTGCTCACCATCCCCTCACATATCTCTGCTCGTTTTGATCAGTATTCACCAGCCACTAGATCAATGAGGAATCTCCCCAAGATCTGCTCTTTGATCAGCTAGTTATATGTCCATGAGTCCATCAAGTCTAGGCTATTCATCTCATGACCCTGGGGGACAACCTTTTAATGAAAATCCAAAGCAGACTTTTTAAGTCCTCTGAAAGAGCACAAATGCATCATAATGCCAAACCAAGTCTTGATATTGGTTTGTATTTAGCTCCTGATGTATGCTCCCATATTTGGGTTGAATACAAAACTTAGAGATCACCAATTTTGATATTGTATCACATGAAGTGTTATACCCTGTTAACAATGACAATATCATTTCCAAACAAGTAGATGAGGTATAAGTGACTTTTGCAAAAGAGGGTTCATTTACTAATTACTTGGGTAAAGTTTGGGCATGATTGCCACACAGGTGGAGAAGGGAATAGACAAGGCTAGTGAAGTAAATATAGAAGTGGCTGAGGCGAAATTGTGGATTTGGGTTCTATTGGTTCACCTAACATGACTGCAAATCTTGTGCAGATGTAGATTTTTTACCTTGTTGCTCATAATGTAATTGAGAATATTTTGAACTTATTTTGCTATGTCACGAGTTCTGCCCATGTGACTGTGGGTGGGTAGGCGTGCATACAAGCCCTTACATACATTGGAGAACTTGGCGATCTCAACAAGTGGATAAGTGATGTCTGGCTGGCATGTCTAATTTGCGGCTGTAATTGTATATATTATGCAGGATTATGTGCCAGAAGATATTGAAAGCATATCTGGTTTTGAACCACCTCAGTCCCCGGATTCAAGCTATAACAGCTTTCAACTAGGTGCAGAGGACTTCACAAAGGAGCCACCAATTGTTCCTCCACACCTGCAAATGACCTTGCTTAATGTACCATCAGCCCACATGGAGATTCCACCTCCTTCAAGACCTCAGCATGTGGTGCTTAACCATCTCTACATGCAGAAAGGGAGGAATAGCCCTTCTGTTGTTGCACTTGGTTCTACCCACTGCTTCTTAGCCAATTATGTGATAGTCATACTATACAAGTCCATACAGAGGTAAATAAAAAATAAAAAAATTGCTTCGGCGCCTGTCTTGGGCACTAGTTTTTTAACCCTTTTTTTTATTATGTAGTTTGGTACATCTATAAACTAGTAAATGCCCATCCCAATGGCTAAATGAACTGCCATTATAGTGATGATCAGAATGTTGTCAGACGACACAAATGCTTGGTGACATTTATCAGATAACTGCTTATGCATTTTTCTTCGTCCTTATGCTTTAGTTGGTTCTCCCTTGCGATTCTTAATGTGTAGATGAAGCAATTTGACAGCCCGGCAATGCAAAATATTGGTTGTACTTTAGTTGTCCTACATCATACAAGGGCAATATAGTAGAAAGATTGCATTATGAATCATTCTTTGCCTGTTGAAAAATCAGGATGAATAGCTGGAATATTAGGAGCTTTAATGATTCTGAATCAGAGGATGTTCCATGCTGATAGAATTTATTATGATTACAATGAATGTGACTGGAGTGGTATGTATAAACTTATGTGAGGGGTATTTGTATTTATTATGATTAAAATGAATGTGATGTGAAGGGTATTTGCTGTATTTGCAGTGTTCATAAATCATGTGCAGAGGGTATTCATGCCATTTAGAGGGGGAAGGAAGAGAAGATAATATAACAAGATAGGGTTATTTGGGTTTTGGCCCCATTTGGTTTTCATAATTAAGTCTGGTACCAACTTTTGTTTTTTCTTGCGCTTTGACCACCATTTTGCATGGAACCTCACATTCAACAGGTCAAAACCGTCAAAAAATATCTGAACTACCTAAATTGCCCCTGTTAAACACAACACCACCACACCACACTTATCAAAACACGGTGCAACCCCCACCACCCATTCCATCGCTGCAGAGGAGAATAACCACACACCCCTTGATTATTACCCTAGCATCTAAGTTTATAGTTGGTTGTTCATAGATTTGTTCAAAATATATACAATAAATTCGTATTTTTTTTTATGAGAAGGAGGCTTCTTTATCTGGTTGGCGGGATTAATTCAGTTTCCAATCAACTTGTTCCCTTGAAGCAATATTTATCGTGTTGTTCTTTTGATACTCTCCCTCGTTCACTTTATATTATTATCTCTATGTGTTGGAGAACACTTGGGCAACTATATTTCTTTTGGTTTTGTGTGTGTAAAACTGAAGATTTTGTTAAGAGTTTTGGTTGATAAATAATGGTGATGAGCCCAACAGACCTGTAATGAAATGTGAACATGATTTTAACTCTTTATGAAGATCTAAGGGATTGAGTTTTCTTTTAAGGTTAACAATTGCTCCTTGTTCTTGGTAATTTATCCTTTATTTTTTTTCTTTTGTTAAATTTGTTTTTGAGTGTGAGGTTCTTCTCCTCCTTCGTATTTGTCTTCTCCGTTGTTTCTTCCCCTCTGCAGCACCGGAATGGGAGGGTGGGGGAGGGGGGGGGGGGGGTTGCATCGTATTTTGGTCAAGTGTGGTGGGGTGGTGTTGTGTTTAACAGGGGCAAGTTGGGTAGTTTAGATATTTTTTAACGGTTTGATCTGTTAACCGTGAGATTCAGTCCACAATGGAGGCAAAAGCAAAATAAAAAATAGAAGTGGTTACCAAACTTAACTGTGAAAACTAAATGGGAGCCACATAACCCTATAACACACCATCCCAATTGACTCGGCAGACTAGTTTTACGGGCCATAGCTTACACAAATCTGAACACAGAAAAAAAGCACGGTCACAATTTTCCTCTGTTCCGGAAATTCCATCTTGGCTGCACAGGCGACGAATTGCCACTTAGCCTAGCTTGGGAGTCGCCTTGGCAGGCAAGTTGGGATTGATTGGTGAATTTTTCATTAGTTTTTGTGTTGAAAAATATTGTTTTTTTCGTGTTTAAATTATCATAATGTGAACTCTCAATGTTTTTCTCAAAAGTTAAATTATATCTTTTTTTAGCATTATCATTTTAATCTAAACGGATATGTAATAGGCCACGTTATCCCAACTCACACTGATTAGGGGTTTTTTCGGTCTCGGTCGAGATAAAAATTGGGGTACCTTAAACTCTTCCCAAACTTTATAGTTTGATTTTGGTTTTCGTACTTATAGAACCCAAATTATTCGGTTTCGGTCTGGTTCAGTCTCGTTCGATTTTTTTTTATTGTTAAAACTTTAGTTAAAAATTGCACTAAAAGGCACTACAAAACTTGTGTTCCTATATACTAATTCTCCCAATTTTGAAGCTAATTAAATTGACTTCTGTTTTGATGAGACTTTTACGATAACAATATAGATTCACTCAAAAGGCACTAGAAACGAAATATATAATGTTATAGATATTTATTTTAATAATTACTTTAAGTAATTATCTGTAAATAGTTCATGGGCTTGGGTCATTTATAACATAAATGTTGTAAGAAAGCTTCCGGGTTTTTTTTCAACGTTTTGTAAGACAACTTAAGTAATTACTTTAAGTTAGCAATTTTTTTTTAAAATATTCGATTTTTTCGGTCCAATTCAAGTACCTTGAACCCCTAACCCTTACTAACCCAAATCAATCGATTTCAGTTTTTTTCTTCTAATTTTTTTTTTTATCTGAAAAATTTCAAATCGCAATGGATCGGTTTATTCATTCAGTTTTCGGATTCCTGACAACACCTTTACTCCAAACCATTAAGGGCTAGCCACGTGCCCACATATCTATTAGGCATTTATGTCTCATTTTCATCATATTCTTCTACCTTTTACTACCTTTGGAGGGCCGGTGTTTTGAGAGATTCTATGTAAATTTTTGTTTTAGATTCTTTTTATTTTTTTATAGTCATATAACGTAGGTATATTAATAAACTTGTAACATAAAAAGATCATACAGCAATGACATTGGAATAATTATAAAAATAGTAATTAAAATTTTTCAATCATACATAATTTAATAAAAAAAAAACCCACCTCAAATCAACTAGAGAAATCATTATGAATCAAAGGTTACATTGAATAAGTTTGTGCATATGAATATATATTTGAATGAACTTTTTGTTTGTCAATTTGTACATTTGATACTTTAGTAAAGTCTCCCCTTTATTCTTCATCCTCAAAGATATCATTGTTAACTATAATTTCTGAACTGTCAAACACTTGAAGCCTGAATTTTATTAACATCATGGTAGCATTTAGATAGTGTCCAAACAATAAACAAAGCAATCGAGGATATATCGATGAAAGTTTTTAAAAGAGACATTGGAGTGCAACGATCAATAGAGAAAAATATGTAAATGTCGGTTCAGTTTTAGGCGGTTGTATGCACTAGAATTGAAAACTAAACTGGCAGACATCCTTGGTTTCACTTTTCCAACCATAAGAAAATTCAAATTTTTCATGAAAAAAGAAATTGAGGACTAAACAAAAAAAAAAAAAAAAAGAGAACAAGAGGAAATACCGGATGTCCCAGGATTGGGCTCAGTCCATGATGTGATGACCTTCTATGGACTTATGCAAAAGCAAAGTTGCCTCAGATTCATATCCGTTCACTTCTTCTTTGTGTGTGTGGTAACAAATGCAAAATTATCGAACCAAAATCAAAAATTAAAATTAAAATTGATTAATTCGGTTAAGTTCTATTCGATTTACGAATTTTTGAGACCCGTTTTGTACCCAAAAACCGAACTTTATAACAAAAAATCTTACTCAAAAGGTAAAATCCCACTGCATCTCTAGTCTCTACAGACGAAAACCTAATCAGCGTGGCCTCTCAGTCTCTCACTCTCCATTTCTCCGCCGCACCTCCATCCTTCTCTGTCCGCATAACCCAGCGTCTCTCTTTCTAATCTCTATCTCTTTCTCTCACGGTAGTAGCTAGCTACAATCCAGAGCCGCGTTCCGCCGTTCCTTTCTCTCTCTCTGAACTTTTCTCTTCATTGCAAGGGAGTTAACGAGATATATTTTCGCCTTCTCTGAACTCGTGTTTGGATCATTGTATATTTTTCCCTTCTCTTGATGTTAATTTGTGTTTGAATGAGGTTAATTTGTGTTTGGCCTTTTCTGAACTAGGTTAATTTGTGGCTGGATCTTCTATTCTTCTTCTTCTTCTCTTCGTCTCTTCGTCCACACAAGTGAGAGGGGGTGTGACCTGCGAGCATCTAACAAAGTGGTATTGATTTTTTTATATATATTTAATGCTCTTTTATGTTCTGTTGTAACTGATTGCTGCTTGGAAACTGGTTGTATTTTTTATTTGAAGTCCCAAGCTTGGTTAATTTCTTTCCCCTGAGAGTTTATGTGTTTGGTTTGATGGATCGGTGCCTTTTTCATCTATTATTAACATGCAAGTTCTATTGTGTTTAGTGCATAATTTTGGTTATGTTCAAGTGCTGAGTTCTAGTGTTTTAGTTGATATGGTCTTTATCCTCTAGATTTAGAAGTCTTGCTGCAGAGTATTTTGATGTTATATCATTGTTATTGTTGTCGTTTATACATAGGAGAATTTGGATGTGTAAAATTGCTGCATTCAGAAAGGAAAGGAAATAAGGAAATGTGGGGTGGAAAGGGAAATGAAAGAGTTGAGAAAACTGATTCTAGGAAATGAATGTTTGTTTGGATCTGCAGCAGCTTCTCTTCAAGTGTTACAGAATATGGAATTTAATTTTTGAGCGGAGGAGCAAAATAAATGCTAATGTAGTAGAAGAAATAGAACTTGTACGTGACGTTTGAGAAATATACAGAGACCAAATGGTTCATATTCCATTATTCTTCTGGTTTAAAGAGGAGAGCAAATTTTGCTATGAGAAAGGTTCTTTAGAGGAAACTTTCTTACAGTAATACGATATTAGAAGAAAATCCCCCAAACTAAATTTGCTATAAGAAAG
The DNA here is from genome assembly GCA_021464415.1 of Lonicera japonica. Classification (NCBI taxonomy): domain Eukaryota; kingdom Viridiplantae; phylum Streptophyta; class Magnoliopsida; order Dipsacales; family Caprifoliaceae; genus Lonicera; species Lonicera japonica. Next base: position 26,456,762 of record CM038464.1, read on the forward strand.
GGTCTTTAGTATTAAACTTGATCCTGAATACAGATCAAAGCAACTTCCTTCTTCAAGCAATTTTGTTTCTCTTCCGTTGTTTAATGAAACACATGGTTTGAAAGTTACATTTATTTTTGTGTAAATAATCCCCATCTGACAAACTAATTAAGAATTTGAGTCCCACTTTGATTTTTGCATCTACAAAGTTGGGCCTGCCGCAAACTTATTTCTCTCTTATCATCCATGTGGATTATTATGCAATTCCCCATTTGAAATTGGTATCAACATCAAAAAGGAGGCTTAGAAATGTTTGAACTTTAAAGCATTAATCACTTTAGCATGGCTTGGTAATTGTAGCTTAAATTACTAACTTTTAACTATATTCATGGCTGATTCAGAACTGAGTTAATGTTGGCACTTCTACATTTCTCGTGGAAGTTATGCAAAGTTCTACAAGTTTCACTTATTTAGAAAGCCATAGAAAGTTAACTTTGGGAATGAGTCTTTATTGTGAAATTGAACCTGGTGCATAACAAAAGATAATAGGTGGATTTTCACCCCGTTTGCGTGTTTTCAGAATTGAAATTTAAATTCCCAGTAATTTTATTGCTTCTTTGTTTATTTGGAACAAACTTTAGTTTTTTGTCACAATAGAAGCAATAATTTTTGGATATTGTCCTGCAGTGAATCTGCAAGAAAAAAGATCTTTTGGGCTACTTGTGCTTTTAATTGTATGAATAGGTCGAGCTTAAACCTAAAGACTGTTGGTGTTATGAGATGTTGTCCTTCACTGAATGTGTGAGTTGTTTACAGATGCTTTTGAATGTAAAATTATGATCTTAAGAGACAAATTTTCAGAATTCATGTTACACTTTAGTTGGATTCATCCCGATTTAATTACACAAATTACACTTTAGTGCCTTAGGACGAATTACATTTTAGTGCCGTAGGCACGGGTTACCGCTATTATACATGTATATGTTCTTGTTAATTTGTTATGTAAGATCACATATCTTTCGGTGGATGCGTCGATTGTTACTTTCAATTTGCAAATTGTTGGGTGTGTTAATTTCTTTTGAAACTTAAAATGTCCCTACTTCATTTCTCATATATTTCAGCCCCTTTTATGCAAGTGTTATCACTTTGATTATCTGTATTTATCAAAAGATATTAAGTACATTAATGTATACACCAAAATTATTATAGTGATATTTCACATCAATGTTATCATGCAGAAGAGAGAGAGAGAGGGGGGTAAGTAAAATATGTATTGGACTTATGTGGGACTTAATATTTTCTATTACTTTATTTTTCCTTTTCTTCTTCATTTGAAACTCGTTGGCTTCAAAGTAGTACCTTTTTACTTTGTATAATAATATTTGCCTTAATTTCTAATTGCAAACCAGCAATCAAGTCAATCCCTGTTGAATTAATTGATAAAAATTAAATTAGTACAGCCGAATTCTCCATTTATATCGTTTGCTTAATGTAATTGCAGGAAATGCAGCTTCCGGTCTAACCTCACCTTTCAATAGTATACTAGTATAGTATTCTTTTCCTGTCTATATACTAGTACTAGTATTCGACCCTTTTGAGCCTCATTTAAGTGCACCAAATTAAATATCCAAACAATGGAGGGCTGCCGTGATCTGGTGACAAAGGTGATGGTGATAAATGTGGCTGTTCAATATTTATTTATCTATGCATAATTATTTAAAATGTGAATAATTTTATTTATAGTAGTGTATTTATGTATTTGTTGATGATTACATTACAGAGAAACAAGATGATGCTACAGAAGGATTTTGACCAGATCCAGAGGTGTTGTTCTGTTGTGGTTGAGCAAAAGGGAAAGGAAAAGGGGGGTTTTGAAGAGCTTGATGAAGAGGAGAATTTGTCGCCCCAGCATGAAAAACAGGTACTTGTTGGGAAGCAATCCCCCCACCCTCCTTTCCCCCCTTTTCTTTCTATGTTATAGAATCAGTTTTCTAGTAGGTGAAATGCGTCAACAACATTGTCTTGGATGATGTTACACCCACCAAGGGAGATAAAGAAACTATGCTAAATTGCTAAGCTAGAGTATTTGGGTAATTGATAATCTATTGCGGAATGAAAGCAACACTATATGCCATAGTGCAAAAGGCTAAAATTGAGATGTATGTATGTGAGAAAATACTACAATTTGATATATGCATGTACATTTATGTTTGGAAAGGTGCCCTGTTTTTTTGATTTGGAGTAGTTTTAGAACATGCTTTTGATGTAACCAAAGTATATATGCACAACATGAGGACAATGTGTGAATTTTTCTTAAAACATATTATACAAAGTTCTAAAATCTAAATTACTAAGCCATTTTATCAGCGAAAGCAATATATAAATATGAAAGGTTTTTTTTTTTTTAAAAATATATTAAATAAATTAAGATTCAGGCTGATGTACCCACCTGCGGTTGAATCATCAATATGAAAGTGTGAGGTTCTTTAACTTGTTTGTTATTTCAACTATTTTGGTTTTACTAGTTAAAGCAGAGTAGGAAAAGGAAGAACAAGACATCAATTGCAAAGAGAGCTTTTGATGCTGAAGTTGTTGGCTCTTTTAAATTGGATGGCTATAAAGACAAAGTTGCTTCTAATGACGATGCCGGTGACCTGAAAGCTACTGTAGCTGAGAGTATGTTCATTCCATTTTCTTTATTAAATTTTGCTTCTCTAATCTAATTTTTCCTATTCAAGCACAATATATCGCTTAGTGTTCAGAAACATATAAATTCAAAGTTTATATAGCGTTCTAAAATTTTCTATTATACATATTTTAATTTAATTACGTCAACCAGAGTGTCAGTTTGATTATTTTTGTAGATTAGATGTATGTGTCTTTTAAAATTTTAGTGTGTTCAAAATTACACGGAGAGTATCTATACTTGGGGTCCTACTCGTATGAATCAAATTCTCCATGTCATACTATATCTTGCTTCGTTGACTGGATACGCGCATGACTACTGTTGTGTTCAAAAGCAACATGTTTCTCAATTTGATTCTTTTTGGAATTTTTGTATGTACTCAACAATCTTTTTTTGTTCCTCCTTTTGATCATTATAGGTTTTTATTGTTTAAACTTTTCTCTACTGTATTACAACATGTGCATAGCATACTCTTCATTAATTAAGGTTTGGTATATATATAGTTATATTCTCTCTCTCTTTTTTTTTTACTTTTCAGAATTGGATGTGGGTGGATTGACGAATAGGTGTATGAATAATAAAATTATGCCCCACTCTAGGGTTAGAATACCTCCTCATCTCTCCAAAGAAATCATATTCAACATCCTTGTTCGTCTATCTGCTGAGATTATTTATGATGTGATCAGATATGTTGGTCCGGAGTGGTATAATATAGTCCATGACCTTCATTTCATTGATGCGCATCTCCACCAGTCAATTGCCTCCCTCTTCATTCAAAACAAGGAATTTCCAGAATTTGCTCATTCTGTGGAAGTGAGGGAAACTGATGTTAATGTAACCAAAATAGGGTACTCTTTTCGCGGACCAGTTTGGGCCAGTTGTGATGGTTTAGTTTTGCATAGTGATTTATTGAACCGTTACGTATTACATGTTGCAAATCCCGTTACCAAACAGCATGTTAGCCTACCTCCGTTACTATCTACCAAGTATGCAAGTGATATGTGCTCTTCTGGATTAGCATATGCTGCGTCTACACGGAAGTACAAAGTGGCACATGTTTTTTCCCAGGGGTGGTTGGCCTCCCGCTGTTTAATTGTAACCCTTGGTATTGATAATGCATGGAGAGAGATCGATATGAAGAACATTAGAGTTGGCATATCCAATCCAATTTGTGTTGGAGGTTTTATTTATTGGTGTGATGCCTTGGTCTCAAACAACATGTCTCCCTTTCCATGTTTAGATGTGGAAACAGAAGAAATTCACCAAATTTTTTTCCCGAAATGTGAACATGGAAGTTTTTCGTGGACACCACTAGCAATGGGGAACTCTCTGTCTCTTGTGTCTGAGCCCAATGGATATTCATTTGAGGTTTGGTTGTTAAAAAAACCGAAAACTGGGGAATGGATTAGAATGCCAGATATTGACTTAGAAGGTCAAAGGCATGTTTATGAGCGCATCGTGTTTCCCAATGATTATAGTAAACGACTTGATACTTATGACTGGTGGGAGGAAGATGAACTGTTTTGGTCAATTGCGTGGATGAAAGATGGAGAGATGTTGATCTTCCGTGTTCGACATCCATCAAAGATGTTCATTGTCCACAATTTGAAGACAGGGAAAGCCTATTCGTTTGACCTCGATGAGCATACTTGGAGCAACACCGACCCGATGAGTGACCTTTACCGCCCCCACATCCATAGCTTGGTAACTTTTTCACAACTTGGTTAGTTCTCACTTTGCCGGTCTTTCGGCCTTGGTGCACAATGCGTAATCTTTTTGTTCTCCACTTTGTTGTTGTTGACATCATCATTGCACTCCAGTACTTGTATTATTTCTGACATATTTATTTGTGATGCATGTGTTTGCTTTTGCAACTGTTGCTTTGCCTTCTGGTCTTGACTAGGGGTGTTGTCAGAAATCCGAAGACCGAACGAACCGAACCAATCCGTTGCAATCCGAAATTTTCCGAACCGAAAAAAAAACCGAAACCGAAATAAAAAACTGAAATCGAAACCGAATGATTTGGGTCAGTATGGGTTAGGGATTCGGGGTTTCCGAATTGGACCGAAAAAATTGAATTTTTAAAAAAATTGTTTTTGCTAACTTAATATAATTACTTAAATTGTCTTACAATACGTTAAAAAAAGAAAAGAAAACTTTCTTATAACATTTACATTATATAAATGATCTAACCCTATGGATTATTTACATTTACAAATAATTATTTAAGCTAATTATTAAAATAAACATATTATATAATTTTTTTGTAGTGCCTTTTGAGTAAATTTATATTTTTAGTACAATTTTGAACTAAAGTTTTAAGAATACAAAAAAAAAAATCGAATGAGACCGAACTGGACCGAAACCGAATAATTTGGAGAGGGTTTGGATTTCATAGATACGAAAACCGAATTATAAAGTTTGGGGAAGGTTTGGGGTACTCTAGTTTCTATCCCGACCGAAACCGAAAACACCCCTAGTCTTGGCTATATTCTCTTTGCCCGCGTTTATAGTTTCCTACAAAACTTTGAGAGAAAATTATGAAGGTACTTTTGTTCTCCACTTTGAATTTTCATAGAGAATAATGCAACATAATCTATCTCTACCATACATAAACAGCTCGAATCTATCAAAGAGCCCTCCCCTCCTCTCGTCTCCTCTCTTCCTTTTTGATATATACAAATAACTCTCATATTGTAAAACATAGAAGTTTTACGGCCTCTAATAATCATTTTCTTAAACTTATATTTAACAATTTAGCTGTTGGACTTGATAATTAATTAGCGGGATGTTCTATAAATTTGAACATTTTTGTTGTATTTAAAAGTGAGGGTTTGTTAAATATTATTGTATTAATTATATATACGATGATAAATATGTTTAACACTAATTTGTAATATAAAAAAGTTTCAAATTAAAAAATGGTTTTTTGAACATCATGTAAATATTATTAAAATATTAAAATCACTAACCGGAATCCTAAACTCACCATAATCTATAGTAAAAAGTAACATTTTACTATTAATTATCATATATGTCAAAACTGCATTACATTAATCGGAAATCCAAGAATCGTTAATCACAATCAACGCTTAAAGGCAACCTGCCACCTCTGCCGACTGCCCGCCTCTGCCCGTCTCCTCTGCTGGCCGCCCGCTGCCTCTGCCCGTCTCCTCTGCTGGCTGCCCGCCGCCTCTGCCCGTCTGTTGCAGCCTGCTGCCGCCCGGCAGTTTTCTAAGCGTGTCCTGCTCTGCAATACTCGTTGACCTGTTTGGCGTTATGACAAAATAAAAAAACAGGACTATCTGAAAAATATGGTACATTACAAAACAAGGCTAAGACTGACCATAACGTCCTTGGATAGTGTATCCATTTTTCTTATCCGCACATTTAATTTGCCCGGGAGCTTGGGTACTGAGAAACATATTTATGTCCTCAACATTGAATTCTATGTCCTTGAGCTTTTCCCGGCTGATCGAACGCATTCCTGGTTCTGCTAGTAAAGACTTGGCATAATAGTCTGTCAAATCCTTCCACACATCCTCTAACAAAGGTTTTCGACAAGGTAGGGAAGGCTTTCCTGGTAGTATATACCCTATTATGAACTGCACAATTATGTCTATTCCAGGTTGATACAAAAACACATTATTATACTATAATCTATAAAGCCTTGTTTGGCATTGTTTCCAAAGGAAAATGGACAGTTTTCTGTAATACCATGTAATACCTGGTTAGTAGTAGCTTGAATGATTCCAATAGGGAGGGTAACAACCCAAGCCAAGGCAAAAGCCAGGAGCATTCCCCACCATGGAAGCAGCACATCTTTTTTCCATACAAAAGACAATAATAGGGATATGATGACGCTCCCTAGTAATAAGAAACCACCATTGAGGCACCTTTTTGTAATTTCTCATCAATCTTGCATGTACGTCCAATTTCACATACTTCGCTGCAGATCTGCTCTGCTTATATATATCCCTACACAACATATTAAAAGCCCAAACCTAAATTTTCAATATTGTAAGCATTTTATCTTTGGTTCTGTTTAATTACCCTAGTAAATATATATACTAGCGAAAAAATTAATACTTCACCCCTGATAGATTAGCTCCAGTTTTTTTATGATTTCAAGTGAACTATATAAATGTTAATAAGATGGGGGCCGTTTAGAATGCTATATATGCATTTTTATTAACTCTTACTAATTAATTTACCATATTCATGTTGAACTTCTTAAACATATGCATTCGATCTCCTTCTTGAAAATTCAAGATGTATGTACCAACTTAATTCCTACAAGTTGGGGAAGGGTTTTGAATTTTGACTCCTAAGGTGACTCTCGATCATTTGGTCCATTGACCTCTCCTCTTCAACATCTTTGAAAAAGATATTCCATTCTATTATATATCTTTTTCCCCTTTATTTATACCTTCTCTTTATATATATATATACATTATGTAATGCGTGTACGAAAACACACATATCAAAAGCAGCTATTTTTTTTGGCCAAAAGGTCATTCCACTTCCAAATGCAGCAATGGCAGTTATTGTACACAAACGAGTATATATGGTACTAAAATGGTACGGGACGTCAGTATTTCAAAAAATACAAAGCTTTGATGCACACGACTAACAAAACAGAAGAAAAACTTGCAAAAGCCGCTGAGGCTAAAAAGGCTTCCTCCCATTGCTTTCCCCGTACACTTGAAAGATGGGGGATAAGGGGACTGCTGTTTCAGTAGCCTTTTTCTCGGCAAGCTTTTTTCTTGTTGGCCTTAGATGGTTGAGCGTTAATATCGAAAACAAAAGTATTTTGAGTCAAATTTATTTTTAAGTATGTTTACCGAGTTTTGAAGAAGTTCGAGAAGTTATGTTAACACAAATTAATGAGAAAACTTATTTTTTTAAAATGTCTGAAATGTTTTATAGGTTTTTTTCTGAAATTTGGGTTGAATTGGATTTCGAATGGACTTAAAACAACAAAAGCAAAACATAGAAAAACTAAAAAGCGTCGAAAAAAGTAGAAAAACAAAAAAGCATCGTAAAAGACACTAAATTCCTATATACGTTTTTTATTGCAAAAATTCCTTTTTAAGTGTTTTAAACCATTTCAAATAAAACTTTGACTCAATATTTTTTTTATAAATATAACCCATTGGTTTGAGAGAAATATAGATAATTGTAGAGAAATTTTTGAAGTATAAAACAATCCAAATGCTATAATCACTTTTTGAGAGTTTTGAGATACCACTTAGATTTTGTTTATATGTCATAAAAGATTCTATTGTTCTTCAAATCTTAGAACTAGGTTTTAAAATGTTCACGGTCCTGCGGGATTGTTTTTGGTTGTGATTGGAGACGGGGTGAGCGAAGTTACTAACTTGTAAAAAGGGAAATTGCAAACATGGGGTGAAAGATTGTGGCCAAGTGCATAGAAAGATGCGACGGGTAAGCCAAAAAAAGGAGAAGCGCTATGCCAAGTCAGTTGCGGTTGGAATCTACGTTCAAGAGATTGACAAGATTATTGCATAAATTATGGAAAAACAATTTTTGTAAGTCATCGAGTATGCAATTCCATTTTAGTCATAATAAAGCACTGTCGGTTAGTCCCGATGATTAGTCCTACGCAAATAGGGATACCTCATTACTTCATTGTGTTGTGGATTACTTTTACGTGATTAATTGATTGATATAGTTGCTATAAAACACTACATAGGTTTCGACAGTAAAATTGATTATACCTAATGTTTTAATTCCGCTTGTCAAATCTATTTTTTTTTTTTGATAAAAAACTCTAAAATCAACTTAAGCAATACGATCCTTAAAGTAAATTCTCTAGTGGAGGAATGTCCTTCTCCACGCTAGTAACATTTAGGAGATTATTCCCCTATATTCTATAAAAATTAGCTCAGAGGGAGCCGACAGTGGCCTGTTTACCTGCCTTAGCCTTTTGGGGGCCAGCTGTTCGATTTTCTCCGAGGGGGCCCTCTTCGGCTCCCTTCCTATTCTTTTCTTTTGCATGTTGGTGAGCAAGGACCTTTACGTCTATAGGCATGGTTGACTCTGCCTTAAAACTTTCTTCGGATAAAGTTCTTTTTGAGGAAACTAACACGAGAGTTTGGTGGCCTGAAGTAGAGGGTTCCTTTTTTCAAAATCAGTTAACTCGTCCTTTAACTAATGACCATTTGCTAATCCTTTTTATTCAGGATTAAGTTTTTGATGTTTCTTTTTGGGCCTCCTCTATTGAGATTTGGATGGCCCGAGGACAATGTTACTACTGAAAACCTTATTTCTGCTAAAGTATTACCCCTTCCCTGTTCTACTTGGGAATGTGATGATGGTTTTGTGGGTTTGCTTGGTAATAGAGATGGCCAATCTTTGGCAAGTCTTGATGTAGGCCTTATTCGCTATATTAAGTTCACACTAGGGGAGATCGTCCACCCCTGGTCGGATATCTTCTACCACCTTCTCGTAAGGTGGCTTTTTCAAGTGAAGTGGGCAACCCTCTTTATCTTTGTTTTGGTCACCCTCTATTAATTGTGTACTATATTGATAATTTTGTACTTGACAAAAAGGGCCTCTTTATCTTTAATGATGGCTCTGGACCAATCCAATTAGCTCATAACCTAACTTTTGAATCTTTGTCGTCTTTACCTTTCACCCTTTAGGTAAAGGACGACCTGGTACTGGGGTAGCCAAACAGGATGTGAGCTACTCAGGGGCGAGTTAGTTGAGTGACCAACACACTACCTCTATTGTGATGTGTGAGCCAATTGATCTAGTCGGTCTTGATCACGAACCTATTGATAACGCCTAAAACGAGCAAGTTGTTACACTCAAGCGCATGTGGTCAAGTTATAGTATACTTGAAAAGCTAATTGAACTTTGTTTATGAGATTAAAAATGCAATTTTTGGGCTTAATCACCTATAAGGCCAATCGAAAACCTTGAAGGCACATGTGAAAAGAGAAATTTTACAAGTGTTAAATATATGCTCGGGAAAGTAAGAAATGAAAAGTTACAAGCAATAGACAAACCATGTTCAGAAGCCCGAGTGGAACATGTCTGTTGGTCGGGTCAAGCTCGATATGGCCAGTTATAACGATGGCATTCTTGTCGGCCCCTTTGTGGGAGTTTGAAAGAGCAAAAACTATGTTGGGGTCATTATTCCAAGTTTTAAGGAACCAATCATAGACACAATTGAATAAAGAATAACAATACTTGACTTATTCTAAACCTAAGTCTGTACCATGTGTTTTGTTAAGGGCATTTATGCCCCCTATTATTCAGATTATATTATAACTCAAGTGACCTAATGTAAGACGAGTGCATTTAAGGAAGTAAACCAATAAAAGCCAGGGGGGAGCCAAAGACCTACTACCTCTTTGAAGGAAGTGTGGATGGAATAATCTTTAAAGCCTAATTTATACTCTTCTACAAAAAGATTTTCATAGGCTCCCATAACCCTTAAATTAATTCCCTCAGGGATATACTCATAAGTTTTGGAAATTAGATATTAAGGCATTTCTACCCATAACAGAAGATTTAAGAAAACCAAAGACTGTTTACATTGTAAAAGGAAGAAAAATTAAAGAAGAATTAATAATAGAGAAAGAACAACCAAAAGACCTTAAGAGAAAATCCAGAAAAAGTTTCAAAAACTTACTTCTCCTTCTAGGAAAAACCCAATACTCTCTACAATTGTATCATCCTTTTTAAGCTTTCAAAATAATATACTCAACACACATACAAGGGATGATGCATTGCTAAATTAAGAATTAAAGTCACTGGAGGAACCTATCCATGAACAAATCTGGTCTTCTTTGTATTCTTGCTTACTGTTTATAAACTGATTAATTATGTGAGAATAAGAATGGTATAGTATGTAAATAGATATATGATGTTTGCTTTTCCATGTTACGACATAACATGCAATTTTTTTATCTATTGCATTCAAAATCTAGGGTTTATATGTTGACATTTTCCTCATCTTTCAGCAATGTTTTTTTTACTAGTTGGTTTTATGCATGGACGTTGTTGGTGCTAAAATTTGGAAGTGTATTTTAGACCATACAATCAAATGATCATATCAACTAATTAAAGCAGTAAATGTATTGAATTTAAGAGAGTCAAAGATTTATAGAGGAGATTGGCCTCGTATGAGGGGTTAATCCTCTAGTGTGGAATAGAGCTAGGAGCACCCAAAGTTTAATCTCTCTAACTTAGGAGCTCTAAAGTGAGCTATGGAGCTATATTTCTCTATATCTCACACTTGTAGTAAATACTTGATGGTTCTTGGTCGTTGGAGTGTTCTTGTTTGGTTGTTCTCCTATTTCGAAATGCTTGATTCTTCTTTATATATATGAGACAAAGGAAACGTGTAGATGAGCCCTATGAGCAGGTTGTGGCCATCCCCTGATCATCACCACATCTGACATTGCTTATCCCTGAATTTCGGTATTCAGTTTGTAGTGGGTGAACATTTAATGAAGTTGAGGGAGGCTCTACTGCGCCAGTGGAGTTGGTAGCAGTCGCCAATACTGCCCATGCTTTCTCTGACACGGTGGTTAATGGGAGCTCCAGAGCTCATTAGAAGAGCTCAGGTGTTCGAGCTCCGTAGTTTGAAGCACGAAAATAAGTCCTTAGGTCGACACCTATACTCTGGTCTTTAGGAGGAGCTTCCAAGCTCTACTCTGACCTTCAGGTGGCATTCAAGTGGAGCTTCTGAGCTCCCTTCTTCAAACTGTCCAGAATTGCGTGGGACCTGGTTAATTTGACCCGAAACGGCCTAGAGAATTTAAGTCATGGTCTCTGGCGGTGATGCACGTCATTTTTCGGCCAAATTCATTCGTTTAGGCCTCCGAATCCACGTAGGCTATATGAACAGAGCTCCTTTGAGCTCCTTTGGCTGTGGTAGAACATGTAGTTGACATGGGTCGCCACGTGTCAGCTTGTGGTTGGCTGGGTAAATCAGATTATTAATTTACACCATCAGACGTATTGTTTAGATTTATGTTTTTATTATCTACTTATTATGTTATAATTTTTCTAATAAAAGTTAGGTGGTAAATTAATGGGTCTTTTTGAGTTACCACTCTGGATAATGGCCATAACTAAAGTTACCCCCCATCGTTTAACAAGATTAGCCTTTTGTAAAATTGTTGCCGTAAAATAACTGTTTTGTCGTTGTGGTAACTCAAGTTATATCCCTAAACCTCAAAAGAAAAGTTTCTTAATATTTTTATTATAACCATAACCCTAATTTCATTTTTTCTCTTTAAATAAAAAATTCAACAATTTTGTCTTTCTAAACACAAAATACTCAATTATTTCATCTCCGCTCATAAATCCAAAAAATCTCACAAAATAGGCAACACTCTATAATGTCAAAATACCTATATAGATATATTAATATATTGTATAGATAATTCAAAACATTAGGTAATGGTGTATAAATAATAATAATAACAATAATAATAAAAAAGTTAATAGGCAATCATGTATTTAATATATTGTACAGATAATTCAAACCATTTGGCAATGGTGTATAACATCAACAACGTTTTTATTTTATCTCTATATACATATACATACCCATATTTAAAGATTTATATATACACTTACATTTTTCATTGTTTTCTCTCTAGATATACACATACATACATTTATATGCATACCTAGATTTTATATATACACACATAGCCGGTCCTAGGTTTTCTCAAGTGTGCCCTTTATACAAATTAAACAAAAAAATAAATAAATTATCAACTAATTAATTTTATTAAAATTATAAGAATTTACAAAATATAATGAAGAAAACTTTATGGCCTCATTTTTCTTAGGAAACATTTTTAAATTTTTATAATAAACATAACACAATAAAAAACAATAAATCTAATTAATGAAGAACAATAAAACCTGGATTTTTAGCATATTTTCTTCCACTTGGAACTTCCAATTATAAAGAACAAGAATCCCACCCAAGTTTTATGTTGAATCAAATAATAAATAAGTAAAAGTTAATGATTATTTTATTTCATAAATATATACGAATTATTTAAAGTTGCATAAGTCATTCATCAATTAAAACTAAACATAACTACATAAGTAATAAAGAACAACAATCAATCAAAGCTCAAAATACACACAAGTAACTTTAAAAAATGTATGATGTATCTTTGAAAAAAAATTACCTTCAAAAAAAGGCACTGGTCTAGCTGAGTAGCTGGTGAATGATTTATTTTCCAAATTCCAACTGTTGAAGATGAGGAGAATCACCAAAAAAAAAAAAGTTTGCTTGCGTGCCGTTGCGTTATGAACTGAGAAGCAAAGAAGGTCGAAGGGTTTGTTGATTCCCTATAATTTTATTTTTTTTGGTCTACGATTCCCATTTTCCAATATTTGAGATTTGAGTAATTAGATTGATTGCTTTCCTTTTCATTGGCAGCTACAGGCGGCTAGTCGGCAACCTTTTTGTTTTAATTTTTTTATGCACATATATATAAAGGCTTAAAAAAATTTTGTGGCCCCTCAACTGTGGGCCCCAGGCTGTAGCCCTGGGCCAAGGCGACCTCTGTATACACACATATACAAACTTTATTTTCTCTCACTATATATATCCGTCCAAAATTTTATGCAATTTGACACTTTTTTGACCTAATCTTCAACTTTCATTTTTTTTTTCTTTAAGAACCCTAACCCTAATTTCATTTATATCTCTTCAAGCACAAATTTCTTACCCAAATCCTAGAGCTGCCGATATTCTCACCATCGATCTTGACTCCCGTGAAATATCCTTGAAATCTGTGTACGCGTATATATAAATTGAGATTTATAAATTCTTTGGTGTATTATTCAAATGTGTATATAAAGAGAGAGAAAAATTAAATTTGGGTATGTGTACATGTACCCAAATTATATATATATACACATACCTATATATATATATAAAAGGAGAGAGAGATAAATAAAATTTAGGTATGTCAGTAGACACGAAACAATTGAATATTTAGTGTTTAGAGAGAAAATTGTTGAATTTTGTGTTTAGAGAGAATAAATAAAATTATAATTAGAGTTAAGGTTAAGGTTATAATAACAAAGTTGAAACTTTTCCTTTGAGGTTAATGTTATAATTTGAGTTACTCCCGAATAATATGAATAATTTAAGTTACCCCCCCAAGGGAAAATCAATCATTTTGCTTCAAAAATTTAACAAAAGATTAATCTTGTTGAAAGACAAGGGGTAACTTAAAGGATTATCAAACCGGGGGGGGGGGGGGTTAACTCTAATTATAGCCATTATCCATGGGGTGAATAAAAAAGACCATAAATTAATCTGTTTAACGATTTGGAGTTATGTTAATGAATGATAACTATTAAAAAGAGAGATAATAAAGGCTTATAAGGATGCAGAAGAACTTGACGCGTTTATTACATAAAGAGAAAGATAGTGCGAGTGTTGAGGAAAACTCCTAGAGAAATTTGAAATATATCTGAATCTCTAGGTAAGTGATAAGATTTCTAAATGGATTTTTATGTATACCAAAGACCCTAAAATCCATCACAATCTACCAATAATTAAAATCCTCTTTAAGTCATTAGACTTTTGAAAACCATAAGATTTAGATGGATACTCTCAAATCCTAATTGAATACAGTAAGATTTTAAAACATTTTTAAACTCCTATTTTAATACACAAGACTTTAAAAGTCCAAAGAAATTACACATAATCTAAGGATGGTGCATTCAATTCGAATTTTAAAAGATTTTAATTGAATCTTTAAAATTCGCGGATTTGTTAAATCCATAGATTGTTTTAAATCCCTATGGAATTTGACATATCTTATGCATAGATTCTTTTAAATTTCTGCAGATTTTATTAAGCTCACAGATTCTCTTAATAATAATAATAATTAAAGTATAATCAATAGGAGAAAAGTATTATATACTCATGAATTGTGTACATGGATGAGAAAAAGAAGAACATATCGCTTAAAAAAATAAAATCTAAAAAGAAATAAAACATAATATCAGAATGTAAACTCCAAGCACACATTCTTATAATTTTAACTTTAATTATACGATATTTTTGTTAATCGTGATGGATACTATCATCCTATTTAATACTATCGACTCTTGTAACATGACATGAACCCGTATAACACGACACATTACCACCTCTAAATAAGGCTAATTAACCCAATAGAATTTTTTTTTTATCATATAGTCATGAATTGAGTCCATGGAAGAGATAATTGAAGGAAGCAGCATTATGTTCCCCTCAAAAAAGGAAGCAGTATTGTTGGTGGGGAGTGGGGGGCGGATAGCAAAAGAAATAGTAGTGCTTCTCTTGGTTTTCTTATCCTTTTGTTCTCCATCATCATTATTATTTCCTCATAACAATTTGTGGTTATTTTAGCCTTGGTTATGTTAGCAAAAGGACTAAGGTGAACATATTTCATAGGTACTTCACATGAAATCCAAATAATAAGACACTTTGACCTAGGGGTGTTAAAGTCAATTCGAAAACCGACCGAACGAACCGAACCGATCCGGACCGATCCGCAAAACCCCGAACCAAAAAAAAACCGAAACCGAAAACAAGAAAACCGAAAACCGAAAAGTTTGGTTCGGGTTTGGGGTAAGCTAGTCTAAAACCGAACTAAACCGAACCGAACCGAATTATGTATAAGAAAAAATAAATGTTAATATATACTTTAATGGCACACGTTAATTATACTATAATACAAAAAAGATGACATTTTTATAGGAATATATTTCTTATTAGTTGCATATTATGATAATCTTAAAAAATGGTCATTAGCGCACGCCTTTATTATTTAATTAACTACATAATGCTAAGATTTTTTTATCACATACATGATGGAAAAATAATTCATCATTTTATTTAATGTGTTTCATTCTTATAAATGTACAAATAAAATTGTAATTAAATAGAAAATATGGTATTTATATGTTGCTCCTTGTTTCTAAAAAATAATCACTTTAATTTGAATATAAATCATTATTACATTACTATTAGTATTATATTTTTATGTTAAATTGATTTTAAAAAAAATATATGTAAAAATCGAATAAAACCGAACCGAAACCGAACCGAAAAGTTTGGTTCGAGTTTGGGTTTCGAAGATTTAGAAACCGAAACCGAACCGAACCGAAACCGAACTTTTATATTTGATTTGGGTTTGGGGTGCCTTGCTTTCTACCCCGACCGAAACCGAAAACACCCCTACTTTTTGACCAGAGATAGAATAAAATTAAATTAAAAAAAATTCCAACATGGCAGACCCCTGATTAATTCTTAATTGTTCGTCTTCTTCAAACTCTTTTAGGTGGTCGTTATTTGAGAGATAACATAAAAAAATTTAAAAATAAAATAAAAATTCGTGTGTGATAATATTTTTTGTAAAAAATTTAGTAAATAATATGTTTTTTGGAAATAAGAGCTTAGTTTTTATTATTTTTTAAAAATAAGGACTATTTATTAATTGTGTTTTAAAATGAGGGTTTTGATCAAAATTGTATTTTGTGCACACTTAATTTTTTACAAAGTTATATTTTGTGCAAACTTAACTTTGCAATCCAAAAATTTAATGTAAATTTGTTGTGCACGACGTGTTTATAATTTTTAACAAATATATTATTATGTTTCACTCATAAAATTCTAAAATAACGTCAAATAAATCCAAATACATAGTAATGTTTTTTTAAAAAAAGGTGCAAACTTAACTTTGCGTAACCCCAAAAAAACATCATGTCTATTTTATTATAAATGAGTGTTACCTATGTAATTTGTTGAAATTATTCTAAAGCACAATCAATTAAATACTTATTTATAATAATACTCTAAAAAATATATAGTGCAAACTTAATTTAGCCCAATTCCATAAAAAAAAAATACAATTTAAAGATTTACTGCAAAGTTGACTTTGCGCTCTTTTTTGAGTTTTGTCAAATATAAGCACTTTTAATTTATAAAAATATTACTTCTTGATTTTTTTTTTGCAGAAAACTTTTGCAGACAAGTCTCATTTTTCATTATCCTAAATTTTAGATATGTGGAAAGATTTCAAAATAAGGTTTTATTTATACTATGCACCTTAAAATCTACTATAATCCACCGATAAATAAATTCTTTCAAAGTTACTAGAATTTTGAATATCATAATATTTTTAAAAAATAAAATAAAATTCTAATTAAAAACAATAAGATTTTAATAAAACTATTTAAACTCGTAATTGAATATTTATAGAGTTTAAAATCCTTTTTTTTTTTTTACAAGTTTTAAATTGAATATACCCCTCAATTATGCCAAAAAAAAATAATTCAAAATTAACGAATAAATAACCTAATGGTCAGTTATGCTTAAATGAGGATCTAGAAATAATTAAAAAGAGCAGAGCAGAGAGAGCAGAGTTTTCGCCAACACATCATTGGGCCACACGATATATTATGACAATTTCCAAACTCGTTGGACTACAACCATCGTAATATCACCACACCACCCCACCTTTTTTTTTTTTTTTTCCATCGTTGTTGTTCATCTTTTCTAACTTACTCCTCTATTTTATATATATACATCTTTAACCATCATCTACAGTTTTTTTTTTTTTTTTCCCCTCTTCTTGATCGAGGGATCCTGTTTCTTGATTTGTCCAATCTTCTTATAAATTTTTATTCTAGACATTCTATTCAAGATTATTATTAATAATTATTATGATAAAATAGTGGTGGGTGGGTGGGAAGAACTATAAATTAGCTGGGGGAGGGGAATCTTGTACAATAGATTCTGATTTGGTTTATTTTCTTCTCATTTCTTTTGGGTGGAAATAATAATAATAATAATCAATAATGGGAAATGTAAATGGCAGAGAAGATGGTGGTGGTGGCGGCGGCAGCCCATCTGGTGCGGGGGAGGGCGTTGGTAGTGATATGTCCGGGGCCGAGGACGGTGGTCCCCACATTACCTATCATCATCATCATCGGCATGAATTGATGGGTCAATCTCCTCCTCCTAGCCCTAGGGCTGCTGGTTCACCATTGATGTTCACTCCTCAGGTCTCACTTCTTCTTCTTCTTCTTTTCAATTCCCCCTTTCATATATATATATATATGTGTGTGTGTGTGTACACCCTTTCTTACTCTTTTTTCTTTTGCCTCTTGATTAGATATTTAGAATGAAATTCAGTACTTGTTACATTTGTGTGGTAAATTGTCAATTCGTTTTCTCTATGTACGGCCAGTAGATCTAGAATGATTGTGCAATTTTGATCTAGGATCTGGTGAAACCCCCCCTTTTTGGATTTTATGTGATATCTGATCAATTGTTTTTCTTTAATTTTGTTAGACGCTTGCAAGCAATTTGATGAAACTGCCCCAAGAGCTTGCAACTTTTCAGTGGCCCCTTTTCTTGAAAAGCTCTTTTTTCTATAGGTTAAGCAGAAATTGCAAAAGGGAGTAGCCTGCCTTTTCTTTTTCTTTTTGTAGTTTCTTGTTTCAGTAGTTTCTTTCTCTCCAATCCTGCAAAAAATAAAAATAAAAGAAATAAAAATAAAATCTTGCAATGAATTAATGAAATTTGGCTAAAAGCAAAGTGATAGAAGAGGTTGGAGTACTAACTGTCTGAGGTCCAAATTGTATACTATATATTTGTTTTAAAATTTTGGGAGGGCCTGGCGTGGCTTGTGCCCAACATGATACACAACACATCCATCCTTGGGATAGTCCATTCATTATATGGTTCCTTCAGATGGGATATTGTTTTTAACGGCATAATGGAAGAAATTGTCAGTGAAATTTCAATATGGTTACACAAAGATATTGTTCTAGAAACTGTCTTTGTTTAGAGAAACACTTATGGTTATACGAAATAGTGTTTGCTGTCCTAAGTTCACCTTTTGGATGCACTTGATTGAATCAGTCTACAATTGTAATGTGTGCATCAAAATAGATATGTTGGTTTGCGCAATTATGTTTTGTGAAGTTTGTGCTCTTACCTTTTGTTTATTGTCATGGTCTGCGGTCCTGGAGGTATGCATGAATACCGGGGATTTTCATCTCTTGATATGTTATGCCTTTTGTTCATTGTCATGTCTACTCTCCTGGAGATATGTGAGAAAACCGGGATTTTCTTCTCTTGATATGTTCTGCCTTTTCCAGGTTCCAGTGGTGCCTTTGCAAAGACCTGATGAGTTGCAGATGCCAAGCCCCTCATGGATGCAAACTACATCAGGGTATGAAGACATGTGCAATGAGCAAAGAATTCCAACTATGATCACATGGAGCTATGATGGCAAGGAAGTTGCTGTTGAGGGATCATGGGATAACTGGAAAACTAGGTGAAGTCCACTTTTATCCTCCCCTTTCATTATATAATTTTAAATTTGTGCATTTTAATTTGCTACCTTAAACATGAATTTTGCTTTATCGTGTTGTTGATCAGGAAGCCCTTGCAGAGATCAGGGAAAGACTTCACAATTATGAAAGTGCTGCCTTCAGGAGTATACCAGTATCGGTTTATTGTTGACGGACAGTGGAGGTATGCCCCCGACTTGCCATGGAGCCAGGATGAAGCAGGCAATGCTTACAACATCTTAGACTTGCAAGTAATGTCCTTGCCCTCTTCTGTAAATTTACGAGATACATGTGAAAACTTAATGTAGAGCTCAATGTCAGTCAACCACTAATCATTACAGAATTACTGCTTTTATTTGATGGTTTTGAGGGATGCTTAAATTACAT
Source organism: Lonicera japonica (assembly GCA_021464415.1). Classification (NCBI taxonomy): domain Eukaryota; kingdom Viridiplantae; phylum Streptophyta; class Magnoliopsida; order Dipsacales; family Caprifoliaceae; genus Lonicera; species Lonicera japonica. The sequence continues at coordinate 26,476,188 of CM038464.1, forward strand.
TCAAGAACGAAACAGATGAACATGATTTTTATATTTACAAGAGATTTCCCTAGGCTGAGGTAAAAGACTGCTTTGTTAGCATTTATCCCTATGCTGAGGTATTTGGGAGGCTTGCTTCATCTTTTAGAATCGCTGTCTTATTGGACAGGGCAGTTCACACCCCCTGCCACAGAATTTGCGGCCAGGAGTGCATTGTCATAAAGATTACTTTGGGTGATCTCCAGGCAATTTTGATATTCTTACCATATTGGTCCATATGCTATAATCCAACCATTTGAGGTGAACACTGACCTTCCTGCCCAATCTGCTCTACTCTATGTGGGGGAAATATTAATGTTATCTCGTTGTTATTGTTCCTTCTTTCTCCTCCCCTTGGTCAGTTTCTCATGGCCTTGGCTCCATCAATTTCACTTTTTTTGCGCAAATGAAGTTGCATCCCTTTTCTATTGAAAAAATATTGTTCTTTGGTGCATATCTACATTGCTTCCTTAAGACATTTTCTCTTTGCCTGGATTGTTGAGACTTTGGTTGTGATGCAGTCTATTGCCAAAGTTTAGAACTTCAATTGCAAATTAGTCTCAGCTCGCCCCAACAAAGTCATTCCTTTCTCGCAAAATGATTTAAATGTTTCTTTAGCCCCTCCCCTTTCTCTCATAGTGATATCATTTTTGGTCAATTTTGGAACTTGGAAGGGATTGTGCATATTTTGGACACTTTGGATGGAGGTTAATGGGACGTGCTTGAGGTTGTTGAGCTATTCACCCAAAGTTGTCATATTCTGTGCTTAGAATGTTTTTTTCTGGGGTTTAGTGAGGTAATCCTGGGATAGATCTCTTTGGGGAGCTAGATCTTAGCCATCATACATAGACTCTCTGTTGCTCTTTGCTTTTGATTTTTTGAGGCTCTGCTTCTTCTTGTTGGGCCCGTCTACTTGCTTCTACATGGTTTTAACCCCCTTTGGCAGCCTTTCTAGTATAAGAGTCTTGATCACATAAAAAATAAGATGAAAAGAACCTGGAAAGTTTGAAATAACACCTGGTTGCACCTGCCTATTACGAATTCATAATTATTAAGAAGTATAAAATTATAATAAACGTGTGGTCAAACTTTAGTAAATTAAACGGAATATTTTATCTGTAGTACTACCTCCTAATGATGTCATACAATATAGTTCTAAGGTAGAGCCCACACTTTGGGTTCAGTACTTCAGTACCTCAGCTTGTCTTTCCGTGTATTAGCAGGTTCAAACACATGGTGCAATATTAGAGACTGATATACATTGTTTGATTTATTCTGTAATAGCTTAGGCTTTTAGCGAAACTGTAGATATAAAAGCATATCATTTTGTCCTGCTGCTCACCATCCCCTCACATACCTCTGCTCGTTTTGATCAGTATTCACCAGCCACTAGATCAATGAGGAATCTCCCCAAGATCTGCTCTTTGATCAGCTAGTTATATGTCCATGAGTCCATCAAGTCTAGGCTATTCATCTCATGACCCTGGGGGACAACCTTTTAATGAAAATCCAAAGCAGACTTTTTAAGTCCTCTGAAAGAGCACAAAAGCATCATAATGCCAAACCAAGTCTTGATATTGGTTTGTATTTAGCTCCTGATGCATGCTCCCATATTTGGGTTGAATACAAAACTTAGAGATCACCAATTTTGATATTGTATCACATGAAGTGTTATACCCTGTTAACAAGGACAATATAATTTCCAAACAAGTAGATGAGGTATAAGTGACTTTTGCAAAAGAGGGGTCATTTACTAATTACTTGGGTAAAGTTTGGGCATGATTCCACACAGGTGGAGAAGGGAATAGACAAGGCTAGTGAAGTAAATATAGAAGTGGCTGAGGCGAAATTGTGGATTTGGGTTCTATTGGTTCACCTAACATGACTGCACATCTTGTGCAGATATAGATTTTTTACCTTGTTGCTCATAATGTAATTGAGAATATTTTGAACTTATTTTGCTATGTCACGAGTTCTGCCCATGTGACTGTGGGTGGGTAGGCGTGCATACAAGCCCTTGCATACATTGGAGAACTTGACGATCTCAACAAGTGGATAAGTGATGTCTGGCTGGCATGTCTAATTAGCGGCTGTAATTGTATATATTATGCAGGATTATGTGCCAGAAGATATTGAAAGCATATCTGGTTTTGAACCACCTCAGTCCCCGGATTCAAGCTATAACAGCTTTCAACTAGGTGCAGAGGACTTCGCAAAGGAGCCACCAATTGTTCCTCCACACCTGCAAATGACCTTGCTTAATGTACCATCAGCCCACATGGAGATTCCACCTCCTTCAAGACCTCAGCATGTGGTGCTTAACCATCTCTACATGCAGAAAGGGAGGAATAGCCCTTCTGTTGTGGCACTTGGTTCTACCCACCGCTTCTTAGCCAAGTATGTGACAGTCGTACTATACAAGTCCATACAGAGGTAAAAAAATAAAATAAAAAAATTGCTATGGCGCCTGTCTTGGGCACTAGTTTTTTAACCCCCTTTTTTTATTATGTAGTTTGCTACATTTATGAACTAGTAAATGCCCATCCCAATGGCTAAATGAACTGCCATTATAGTGATGATCAGAATGTTGTCAGACAATGCAAATTCTTGATGACATTTATCAGATAACTGCTTATGCATTTTTCTTCATCTTTGTGCTTTAGTTGGTTCTCCCTTGTGATTCTTAATGTGTAGATGAAGCAATTCGACAGCCCGGCAATGCAGAATATTGGTTATACTTTAGTTGTCCTACATCATACAAGGGCAATATAGTAGAAAGATTGCATTATGAATCATTCTTTACCTGTTGAAAAATCAGGATGAATTGCTGGAATATTAGGAGCTTTAAAGATCCTAAATCAGAGGATGTTCCATGCTGATAGAATTTATTACGATTACAATGAATGTGACTGGAGTGGTATGTATAAACTTATATGAGGGGTATCTGTATTTATTATGATTACAATGAATGTGATGTGAAGGGTATTTGCTGTATTTGCATTTTGCAGTGTTCATAAATCATGTGCAGAGGGTATTCAGCCATTTAGAGGGGCAAGAGGAGAAGAGAATTTAACAACATATGGTTATTTGGGTTTTGGCCCCCATTTGGTTTTCGTAATTAAGTCTGGTACCAACTTTTGTTTTTTCTTGCGCTTTGGCCCCCATTTTGGACGGAACCTCACCGTCAATGGATCAAAACCATAAAAAAATATCTAAACTACCTAAATTGCCCCTGTTAAACACAACACTACCACACCACACTTGATCAAAACACATTGCAACCCCCCCACCAACCATTCCATCACTGCAGAGGAGAAGAAAAAACGGAAGAGAATAACCTCACATCCCTTGATTATTACCCTAGCATCTAACTTTATAGTTGGTTGTTCATAGATTTGTTCAAAATATATACAATAAATTAAATTAGTATTTTCTTTGTGTGAATGAGGCTTCTTTATCTGGTTGGCGGGATTAATTCAATTTCCGATCAACTCGTTCCCTTGAAGCGATATTTATCGTGTTGTTCTTTTGATACTCTCCCTCGTTCACTTTATATTATTTTCTCTGTGTGTTGGAGAACACTTGGGCAACTATATTTCTTTTGGTTTTGTATGTGTAAAACTGAAGATTTAGTCGAGAGTTTTGGTTGATAAATAACGGTGATGAGCCCAACAGACCTGTAATGAAATGTGAACATGATCGCAACTCTTTATGAAGATCTAAGGGACTGAGTTTTTCTTTGAAGGTTTAACAATGACTCATTGTTCTTGGTAATTTATCCTTTATTTTTTTCTTTTGTTAAATTTGTTTTTGAGTGAGGTTCTTCTCCTCCTCCTTCGTATTTGTCTTCTCCGTTGTTTCTTCTCCTCTGCAGCGACAGAATGGGTGGGTTGGGGGCGGCGGGGGGTTGCATTGTATCTTGGTTAATTGTGGTGGGGTGGTGTTGTGTTTAACAAGGGCAAGTTAGGTAGTTTAGATATTTTCTAACGGTTTGATCTGTTGACTACAGTCCACAGTGGAGGCCAAAGCAAAAGAAAATATAGAAGTGGGTACCAAACTTAATTATGAAAACTAAATGTAAGCCAAATAACCTTATAGCATATCATCCCAATTGACTCGGCAGGCTAGTTTTACGGGTCATAGCTCACACAAATCTGTACACAGGAAAAAAAGCACGGTTACAATTTTCCTCTGTTCTGGAAATTCCATCTTGGCTGCATAGGCGACGAATTGCCACTTATCCTAGCTTGGGAGTCGCAAAGTTGGGATTGGTGGATTTTTCATTAGTTTTTTGTGTTGAAAAATATTATTATGTTCACGTTTAAATTATCAGAATGTGAACTCTCAATGGTTTTTTAAAAGTAAAATTATATATTTTTTTAGTATCATCATTTTACTCTAGATGAATATGGAATAGGCCATCTTGTCCCAACCCACGTGATATTCCACCGCTTGCCGCCCAGCGTTTTGCTTAGTGCTTTTTACATAAAATTTTCTGGTAATGTGTAATACATATCTATCCTTTCCATTTTTTTCAATAGGTGGAGTATCCTTTTTTCTTTTAATTTTTTTTATTAATTTATCTAGCACCTAATGAAATTGGTTCTGAAGTTTAAAATAAACAAGCTCTGGTTGTTTATGTATTTTTGCCGGTGTGAAAGATGAAGGGCATGCAAATATTTCATCCGAGGTCGAGCTCGCTATAGAAATTCGCCAGAAGCAGACAAAGGCGTAACACGTGGCAAAAATAGAATGGAGCGTGGCTAGCATACGTGTAACCAACAAACCACTAATCCGCTATGTAACAGCTTTCACCATTATTTGCACTCCCTTCAATATGGGCGTGGTGTCTATCATTTTATAACAACGAGTCCTTTACATTTATAAAAGGGACTAACCTTCATCAGTTTATGATCATAAAATAATCATTCAATATCACCCATCAAACATTGAGTGTAGCTAACTGTTAGCGTATTCAAGTTTGTAATTGCTATCAGAGGGTGGATGTAAACCAAACTTACCATCTATTGGCTGAAAGAACCACCCTTATCAAAAATTCTTGTGTTCTTCTAGTCCTTTATTTTCTTGCACCTAGTATAAATTATGTGTGTGACCAATATTTCTTTACCTTCAAAATTTGTTGACCTTACAAAAGATATTAAATTGGGAGGAAAGACTACATATACTTGTAAAAGCAAAGCAAATTGCTGCCAAGTACTACGTAAGGGATTGATTGGCTTAATACAATACAAACTATAATTAGTAGCAAAAAGGAACCCTCTCCTGTACTATCATTGAGTAACTTATCACCTTCACTAATGCAAAGCGATTGGTTATTCAAATTTATGTAGTATATGCCCTCTTCCTATTCCTTAACAAACTCTACCATATTTTTGTTCGCACTACTAATATTACATTTACATGGCCTTAGCCCTCGACCATGTGAAGAAAATACTGTCCTAATACATGGCACACCAGGTGCACCCAACATCTACCGGGCTACTTGAAAATTGGGCATCCTTTAACTGCAATTCCAGGTGCTGTCGGACACGTGGCCAGCGGACAATGGTCAGGCTCGGATCCCCACCATTTCAAATTAATGCCATTATTCTGCAGGACGAAGAACAACAAAACACCCATAAAAGCCGTGCCAGCATCCAATGCTGCTGACAGTACGTAGTTATACTTTTGCCACCACACTTTTCTGTATTTGAATACAAAGTAGTTGAATATGGTCCCTGTGATGAGCCAGCTAGCGATGTTGGTTGGTGTTGCTGGTGGCATTCCAGCAAATCCGTAGGTTATAACTGGAATGTTAATCAAGGGAATCCATTTCTTTTCCGGGAAAACTTTGTGCAGTATCCAAACAGGTACAGGCAAGAAAGCACCGACTATAAATAACCATACTAAGTTTCTGTACAACCCTCCTGGCCCAAACAGCCTTTGCGGTCCAATTAGGCCCCATATAACAGAAGCATCAAAGGTGACTCTGAATTTTGGGCAGGTCCATGGGCTCTCGGGATGGAGTGCCTCCACATCACATATGTTCTCGATGCCCTCCAACATCCACCATGAAACTGCAAGATTCACTGTTCCAGAAACCAGAGTCCCCACCAGCTGTAAAAGGAATGTAAATGACTGAATTTCATAATAAGATCAAATATGATTTAAGTCTAGATGGTTTAACAAATTTGGTTGATTAGAAGCACAAACCTGAGCAGTGAACAAGCAGCGGGGTGGAATTTTCATGTAGTGACCAAGTTTAAGGTCGGATAAGAAAGAGAGAGCATGAATGCAGCTAATTCGGCCGTAAATCTTGAAAAGCAAGTTTGCAATTGGTTTTCCTGGTAGTATATACCCTATTATGAACTGCGCAATGATATCTATTCCGGGTTGCTACAAAAATACATATTATTAGACTATAATATACAAAGTCTTGTTTGGCATTGTTTCCAAAGGAAAATGGACAGTTTTCTGTAATACCTGGTTGGTAGTAGCTTGAATGATTCCAATAGGGAGGGTAACAACCCAAGCCAAGGCAAAAGCCAATAGCATTCCCCACCATGGAAGCTGCACGTCTTTTTTCCATACAAAAGACAGTAATAGGGATATGATGACGCTCCCTAGTAATAAGATGAGAAACCACCATTGAGGCACCTCTTTGTAACTTCTCATCAATCTTGCATGTACGTCCAATTTCACATTCTTCGCTGCAGATCTGCTCTGCTTCCATATATCCCTACACAACATATTAAAGGCCAAACCTAAAATTTCAATATTGGAAGCATTTCTTATCTTTGGTTCTGTTTAATTACCCTAGTAAAAATAAAATGCCAGCGAAAAAATTTAATACTTCACCCCTGATAGATTAGCTCCAGTTTTTTTATGATTTCAAGTGAACTATATATATAATTGTTAATAAGATAGGGCCCGTTTAGAATGCTATATATGCATTTTTATTAACTCTTACTAATTAATTTACCATATTCATGTTTAACTTCTTAAACATATGCATTCGATCTCCTTCTTGAAAATTAAAGATGTATGTACCAACTTAATTCCTACAAGTTGGGGAAGGGTTTTGAATTTTGACTCCTAAGGTGACTCTCGATCATTTGGTCCATTGACCTCTCCTCTTCAACATCTTTGAAAAAGATATTCTATTCAATTATATATCTTTTTTCCCTTTATTTATACCTTGTCTCTTTATATATATATATACACATTATGGAATGCGTGTACGAAAACACACGCATATAAAAAGCAGCTACTTTTTTTGGCCAAAAGGTCATTCCACTTCCAAATGTAGCAATGGCAATTATTGTACACAAACGAGCATATATGGTACTGAAAGCTCAAGAAAGTTGGCGAGAATCCTACCTTCCATGAAAGAGGGCCACATGGGTCAGCGTCGCTGTAAACCTCGCAAATCCAGACCCGATCGAAAGTGCAAAAAGAGGGCTGAGATAAAGCTTTCCATAACTATTATAAGCAGCAATGTTGAGATCATATTGTGGGGTCAAGATCTTGGTAGTATCATACTTGTGCCCACTAGTAGTGAACAACTGGTTTGAAAATATGGGGAATTTCCTTGCATCAAAAGTATTGAACTTCCAATAACAAAGTGGAACAATTATGTATATAAACATTATGAAGCCAATCCCAACATTTAGTATGGAAGTCCATGGTGTGACTAATGGGCTTCCATGATAAGCCGAAATCCCGGCCCAATCCAGTGTAAAGGCACCCAGCCCAAGCCCATGGTAACCCGAACCGATTTGCTGGGCCGTGATACTGTGGGGCCACACCCAACAAACCCATGAGAAGAAGGTCAAGATTTGGAAGAGGTAGCCTGGAAATGCATAATAAACAAAACTTGCAGCCAGGAATATTAGGAAAAATTTCATCCTGGTCATTCCTTCTGTTTTGTGTTCCTTCTCATGCAATGCTCTGTACAAATAGAGAACAAGCAAAGTTATGGGCATGATCAAAGTTTATTTGATGAATAGACAAAATGGTAGTAACGTAAAGTGGAAACAATTGGTCGATCATTCTCATTCAGAAACTCTTTTTTGCGCTAATTTAGAATTGTGGTGTTTTTGGAACTGTCGCTTTATGCTTATTCTTGGGGAATAAAACAGACAGCATGAAAATTCTCCGTTGAAACCATAAACAGATTAAGAAAAATGTTCGTTTTTCCACTCATTTTACCTTCTTCCTATGATCTTAAGGGTTCCCTTGCTTTGATGTAGTGCACGAGAATATTAGAATAACCACTGAAAAAAACATCCATGACGATAATTCTTTTCCCATAAAGCTACAATTGTATAATGCAGATTGACTTAATTAGTTAATTTCAAAAAATTTTCTTTCTGGCTGCTTCTTTTTTTCAAAATTAAAATAAACAGAAAACCAAAAGATGGTGCACTTTTTTCTTCTTTTTTTTTTATTAAAAAAAAATGTGCATGAAAACAAAGGCAGCAAAAAAATAATTGAAAGACAGGAATAAGAAGGCACCACATTATTTAAAATTGAGGATATTTAAGTGAAAGTTCAGTTGATAAGATTATACAACAAAAACTGGTTCCTGCCACAGATTTGTTTGTTCTGCTTTAAATTCTTTCTTAATTATTGTTTCAAATAATTTAAAGTTCGAATAACGGATTCAAGAATGTTTAATTAAGATATAGTAGAAAATATTAAAGAAAAGCTAGAAAAAATGAAATTAAAGGGGAGAAAGAGAGAGATCGAGACCTAAATAGAGAAACCTGAGCAAGGTTAGCCGGCCACCACATCTCAACAGGATAAACCAGGTACTTCCTCAACATCCCAGCCCATCCATACCCTAATATCTACGTATCCACCCAAAGATAGACAATTAAGAGTTTATATTTAATTGCCACCATTTTATTAATGATGCACTAATTAATTGTATATAACATAATCAATGGACGAATATATAACATAGCCAAAGATAGTTAAACCATTTCGGTTTACCCTCCATTTAAAGAACATATAAGTATCTGTTTGATAATAACATATAAAATAATAATAAAAATAATTGATTTATGTGAGAAGTTTGAAAGTGATTTGAGGTACATGGTGAGATGTTCTCCGTACTTTTTCATTTTTTGTTGAAGAATTTTCTTCCTCACCCCACAAGAGAATTTTTCGAAGTTAATATTACAACATATCTCAAATTATTTTATAACTTCTCACACAAATCATAAAAGTATAAATAATTAACTAAGAAAAGAATGGACCCAGAATTTGACAGAGGGTTGAGTTTTGACTGAGGTGGAGTAGAGCAAGCTATGTTCTTATATTAGCAATTAATTAAGAGTAGTCAAGACTAGAAAGGGAGGATAAAAGAAGTAGCTTATAAAGAAAGAAAGTAGAAGTAGCTAGCTAGGTACCTGAGTAGTCAAGACAATAAGGAGGCCACAGAAGAAATTCAAGCTCTGCTTATAGTAAGCCTTCATGACAGTAATGGCCCCAATCGAGTAGGCATCACCCCCACCAATAGATACCCCACAGTTAGCAAAAATAGTGATGATCACATGCTCCTTCATATTGAACGGCCCTGGATTCAAGCTGAAACTCCACCCCATAACCCTGAACTTCCTCGTCGGAAGTGTTGCCGCCATAAATTTACCTACCGGTAACACCCCTATTTGCATCAATATCGCGGATATCGTCAATGGTTGCGTACGATAAATAAAAAAAGTGTTCAAGAAAATTAAGAGTACGCATGATGTTATTCCGAGGAACCATGCACGGAATGTCATCACCGGAAGTGATGGGTCGTCAGTTTCCGGCACAACTAGCGCCACCTCCTCCACCGGACACCTATCTTCCGCCGGTGGCGATGATGGGTGTCCATTTGTGGTGTTTTTTGAGGTCATTTGTGGAGTTTGAAAATGAAAGTTTGGTCAGTAGTTTGTGTGTGTATGTGTAAGAATCTTGGTCTACTTAAAGTTGATATATATAGGGGGGAAAGATGTGGGGAAATGGGGTGTGATTTACGGTTATGGCCTTGAGTGGAGAGTGGGCACAGAGATGAGTTACAATTGCAGCACTAGGGAAAAAATTTGAAAGAAATTTACGGTAATGGAGGATCTAGTCCTTTGATAACTACTTACCTTAATTGTTATCATGCATATATATACTTTTAGACTAATAGAGTGGTGGGTACTTTTCATCCTAAATTATGATAAATATTTTTTTAAGTTTGACACATGTTTAAATTTGAAAATGATAATTTAACATTTTAATTATATTTATATAATATTAAAAGGATCAACAGTTAAGTATGAGAATTATTTTTAAAACTGAAATTATTTATTTTGATTTCTAAAGTAGAGTATTCACTATGGTATGTGCATGCATACAATAAGAAATTACATTACACCATTATATACTAAAAATTAACAAAAATATCAAGTACTTATTGTATTGATCATATATCGTGTATATATATATGCTTAATATATATAACAATATTGAACAGTACATCGTCTCTAAATACAACCAAAATGTAAAATTTTAGAAAGGTATATATCAATCATAGTGTATGGAGAAAAGATACCTACCATCCAACTACTTTATACTTTTTTTATTTAATTTTGAGAAAATGTCATTGACATGAAAACATCTCTAATGTTATAAAATGGAAGTGACCCAAATTTTTTTGTGAATTTTCCTAGTTTACTCCTATCCAATGGCAGAACTAGAATTTTTGTTCAGGTGGGGCCAAACGTTAGAATCACAAACACATATATTAATCTAAATATTAATTTATCAACTCAATATTCAACCTACTATAACCAACCAACAAACACATATATTAATCTAAATATTAATTTATCAAATAACAATCTAATAAGCAATTTAACCTCAATAATCAAATTTAATATCAATATTTAACAATTTAATAAGCAAATCAATCTCAATAATCAAATTTAATATCAATATTTAACAATCTACGAAGCAAATCAACATTAAAAATAATAATCAACAAACAAACAAATATATTAACAATCTAAGAAACAAATAAACATTAAAACACATAATTCTTAATAATATTCAAAATTTTAAAACAAAATGTATAAGATTATTAAAAAAAATCTAACCTAAAATACCGGAACAAATGAAGAATGAAGATGGAAAGAGGAGCTACTGCACTGCTGGTTGCTACTGGAAAAAAAAATGGAGGCTGTGTTTAAAAAAAAAACAAAAACAAAAACAATACTTTGAAGAAGAAGAAGAAAGGGGAGAAAGGGGGAGGAGGCTGCTGCGTTCCTTCGTATCTTATAAGTTATAACCTAATCTATATTACAAAGTCGCACCCTGAACTTATACATCTATATACACGCTGCACTCCCTCCCAAAAACCTGCCCTAACTTTACTTACCTAATCTATATTATGACACCTCGCCCAAAACTCTAGTTCACTTACACAATAGCTCTTAATTTTTCCCTTCTCACACAACAACTTTTATACTCTCTAAAAATTTTCAAAAAGTGTCACCCTCGTGTGCCTTCACCCTTGCTCCTATCGCTTTTACTTTTGTGCAAAAATTATAGTTGACTAAACTTGAACTTTGCCTAAAGATAGAAAACATGATTTTTAAACTTAGGCCAACAATAATTATGTTAAATTCTACACCAATATAATAATAGCATGTATACATAGATTTCTTGTACGTGTGCATTTCATATCTAATAATAATAAAAAGAAAAAAAAAAGGTAAGTTCATAAGTGCGATACAAACAATAAATATCATAAATTTAACGTCATTTTATTAACTGTTTATCTATCTTTGAGATAATCAAAAGTAATTTTTTTTATGTGCAAGGTAGAGTACTTAATCAATACAATACAAGAAGGTAATTGATATTTTTTTCTGTATATAGGTACACCGTGGTCATAATGGAACTCGATCTACGCGAGGCAAAATTATATAAAGAGAAATTAATGGCATCACGTGGCACTTTACTCTTCCATTTTGTCTAGTGTCATTTAACTGTATCTAATCTAATATTTTCTCATACAATTTTTTGGCACATTTTTCACAAATTAATTAACCATCACTCTCGTGCATATGTGACATAATTTCGAAGCTTTAACTCATAACTCTATCATTATCTTTTGACCAAGACGGAAATACAAATCTTACTTCACTAAGCAAGATAGTAATACTTTACTATTAATTAATTCACTGTTTTTTCCAAAAATAATAATAATAATATGTGATAACTTAATTGCGAGTCATATATATTTATTGTGTGCATAAAAAGTTGATGATACTATTAAATTCATCTAGATCAATCAAACCTAATATATATAAAAGTTTATGCAAATATTTATATATATTAGACCTCATGCATACGCGATACGCTTGCTACTTATATATATATATATATGCAATTTAATGAGAATTTTTTGATAAAAGTAAAAGCTGATCCACTAGTAAGTTTCAAATGTAGATTGCATGAGAGTTCAGTTTCTATTAGAAATTTTTCAGAAAAAAATAATGAAAATATCACAATGTAAACTAGACATTTCAAATTTTAACGCAATTTCACTTGCGATTGAAATCTGTACTGAGTTTATAATATACTAGATACTATGTACATGAATGTATAAGTATAACTTGAGAAAAATATTTTAATAACAATAATAGATGTCCTAGTGGTTAAATGTAAATTTATATTGCTTAAAAATGAAAGTTTCAATTCTGTTCCCTGATTAAAATTAATAAAGTTTAAATAATGGGTTTTTCTCAATTATAATCTTTCCTTATTAAATACAGTAAACTACTTGTATTTAAATAAAATTTGTGTGCCTTAATTAAAAATTAAATGTGCATTTACTAATATAAATATAGGTACAGTGACCCTAATTATTCTGCGCACATTGAAGCGTGGGAACGGAGGAAGGTTGACGGGTTTAAAGGGAAAATTGAAAAGTTGAGAAAATGAGGGCCAATGAGTGAACATTAATTTAAAATCACACGAGGTGGAATCGGCGGTGGCTGCTTCTTTTTCCGGCGTGTGATCGTAACGTGGCATATGGCGTTTGACACACTTTTATCTCCGTGTGAACTAAAGCCACCGTGGCATTACACTGTGCTTTTCTATGCGGGACCCTCGAAAGTACTTCCACGTAGGAAGTTATGGGTCCCACTGCCTGCATGGCACCTATGGTGAATTGAATTATCGGGTGAGCTGTCAAATGAGCGACAGCTGGATGCCACGTAATACAAAGAGAACGTGAGGTGCGCATATTTTTTCAGAACAGATTAGCGAGAAGTGGGATCCATGTGGCAAGTAGTAGTTCATGGCAACGATTGTTTCTTTTCAACGGAGTCCAAAAGTCGAAGGCACTTTACATCCGTAATATATCTGAGAGTATCAATTCTCTTTTTTGAAGGCATTTAATTTAATAGAAGATGAATATGAATAATCAAATTGAAGAAAGGCCGGATGGGACTGTAAAATCATCGTTTAAATAATTCGTAACCAAAATTAAATTAATAGATTAAGGGTTTATTTGTTTGCGTAAATTATCTTATTTATAATTGTTTTATAGTAAATTAACAAATTGTAAATTGTTACATTTCAACAAAAAAATTTGTAGTGTGATTTTTTTTAAATAAAACTTATGTGATAGTTATAAGTTATATAATTTTAACTTTATCTCTACGTTTTTCTATTTAATATCTTGAGTATTAATTTAAGTTTATAATTTTATATATTAATTCATTTTTTCAATCAAATACTTAAATTAAAGAATTATAAATAGTTTAATTCGTAAATTGAAGAATAACCAAACGGATTCCAAATAAATGCAGTTTGAATTTATCAATGTCATCTTTGAGTTTGGCAAGTACGGATTTGAACCTCATATTTTTATTTTATTTTATTTGGTATTCAAAATTTTCTAATGATAACCTCTTCAGATTTTGGAAGTAATTTGTGTCATAATCATTTAAGAATTTTAGTTTTTTGCTTAAAAATAATTTTAGAGTACATTTGATGTTTTGGATATAGAGGTCGGATAACATTATTTAATCCCATCTGAACATAATAAAATAATCGCACATTCATTCTTTTCTTTGTAAGATAAGAGAATTTTGTAAAACTAATAATGCACACATATATCCTATTCTATTTTATTTTTTAAGTTATGCATGTCAAATACAACTTTAACACAAAGGAAAATATTCGTTAGACAAGACAGGGAAGCACGGGAAGGGAAGGGAAGGGAAGGGAAGGGTGGGATAGGATAGGAAAGGTGGTAATAGGGACCAAGCAAGTGTATGGTTCCAATTAATAATTTGCCATAATGCGTCAGTTGAACTCAAACTCCGAAAAGAAAGAAAGAAAGATAATACTAGATGTTGTTTTTGACTTTTTGTTGTAAGTTGAGCCTTCTCATCTCAATGGTGTTGTAGTCGATCTAGTCCACCTGGATGAAACAAAGAGAGAGATTAGCCTAGCTACATATATGTACTACTAGTATGCGTTTAATTTGCTTTTCACTGTTTTAAAATCCAACAAAACAAATGGGTTTCTCCCACTCTCATAAAAGTCATAGCTTTCCTCCAACATCATTTATTTCCATTTCTGTGCCCCTATCTTTTCTACCCTCTTCATTTTTTATATATGTCAAGTCTTACTAATATCACTTTCACTTTCACTTTATGCATGTACACGCGCGTATGCATAACATATATATATATATATATATAGCTATCTAGTCTAGTGTAATCCATTCATAGCTGTATGTAATTTTCCTTTAGGTCCATTTGTAATCCCGGTTAAGAGATTTCATTCATTATTTGATAGTCAATTCACATACTCTATTGACTTGTTTATTTAGCACACGGTCAAGACTCAAGATTTTTAACTTGGTTCCGCCCTGGGGTCTCAAAATCCTCTCTCTACTCTCTAACTCATGCACGTACGTGCCTCTATCTTAGCGGAAAAATTCTAACTCGCCATAGACCTCCCACTCAACTATGGTGGGAGTATATAAAGCTCATGGGGAATCCATCAAGTAACTTATTTAGTAAGTGTGCGGATAAAGTTTGTATAAGAGCATTTGAGTGATCTGTGGTCCAATTAAAAACAGAAAGGAAGGGTGGAGGAGTGTGGCAGCCAGAGCCCAAAAACCTTTTATTCGCGTGTAGAGAAGGAAGCTAGCACATTGTCGGGACTTATTTGGGTCAACAAACGCACATGCGAAGGGTTGTTAGCTTCTGCGTTCATTTTTGTCTTGGAAACTTTAGAGAATGGAGTGGAGTGTAGTGGGTAGGAGAGGGATAAGGAATCTAATGCAACGACATTTGTATAATTATTCATATTGGACCCAAAACCAGTGGCCCTTGAACGTTTGGCTGCCTCAATTGTTCCTTTACTCGTACAATGGGGTGACCGAAAATGGACCCTGTGGGGGATATTTTGACAAGAGCTAAATGCCACACGCTTCTTGTCACTTTTTTTCTCAACACTCACGAGTCAGAGAATGACACTCTAATTCCTACCAAGTCAGAAGTTAAAATGGACACTTCCATTTGGATCATCCCTTGCTCTCATATTATCACTCGCAGCCAATTCACGCGCCTGTATTTACAAACAACAAAAATCCCCCTAAACCTCTAGCGTACACTTCACACGTTTTCACTTTATATCTAACATTTTTATTTGACAAAAAAAATTGAAAAATTAAGTTCCGTTTGATTGCAAAGTGGGAAAAAAAATTTTGAATTAGTTTTGATAAAAAGATGAAAAATAAATTGAGTGATAAGGGTGATATCCTCTTGATTTTTAAGTTTTTCCATAAATAAATTTTCTTTGCTTGGTGGTGAGTAAAAATTTTCCAACAAAAATATCAAAAGATAGAAGAATAAATTGAGTTAGTTTTCATAAAATGAGTAACAATTCTCACCTTATTTTCTATCTTTTCACACAAACTAACTAAATTTATTTTCCTTTTCCATCTTTGTAATCAAACGGAGCCTTAGCATTTCGGACAGAATTGAAGCAGGAGTACTAATTCAGGCACGTCAAATGTACCATTAAGCAATAGACGAAATGCCAAACAAGCCCACACTACCGCGAAAGACCATTTAAGGTTTGGATCATGCAAACACGTGCATTAGCACATTTTATAACTAACAAATCCAAATATTTAAGATCTACAAAGCACCAAACAAGCAGAGACACTTGGCACAATTTTAACCCCTGCATATTAAGATTCTTTAATACTCGTTGAGTCACTATATGTAGCTTTTCGATCTAGTATTTAATGAGCAAGCACTTGCCATAAAATACTACGAAATAGGACATTGATAGGCTCAGGGATTCACAAATGAAGCGAACAGAACTTTGGGTGCAGGTTTACTGAATAAATCAAATTTCTGGATCCATTAGGGGCGTCGAAGGCAAAACAACTCAAGAAACCATAATTAAAATTGAACAATGTGCATCAAGTCTAAAAGCAGATATAACAGCATTAAGTACCCAACGATTTCCCCTCAAAACAAGTCATGTTGCGGTTGTATAATCTAAATAAAGGCAGACAGGCAGGGCCCTTCTTAGTTCATCCTTTGAGCAGCTTCCTTGGCAAGAACTCTCTCTTTTGCCTTTGTCTTGGCCTGGGATTTAGAACCCATTATCCCACCACCCCACTTCTTCCTGTACTCCTCGTACTTGTCATTGAAGTTGGCCTGAAAAAATATTAATAAAACACACAATTACATTTCCATAATCAAGCATACCAAGCTACAATCTACATGGCTCCATTAAAAACATTCAAATGGCTCCACCTTAATAGCCTCCAAAATTCTGCTGAAGTCCATTTTATCTTCGTTCTTGACTGTGGTCAAGCACAACACTGATGCAGTTTTCTTGTGGACAATCTGAAAGAAACATTACATATATATATATATATATATATCAGTCTCCATGTCATTATACTGTCCTATTGCCCTCCTTCCCATTGCAGGAAAACTTTTAAGAATAAAAGGCTGCAGGAAAAGATGCTTACCGCTCCCAATCGTGCTTTCCCTTTCACAATGCAATATGGGATTTCCATTTTCCTGCACAATGCAGGGAGCCAAACAACCAACTCTATTGGGTCCACATCATGAGCTATAACAACCAACTGCGCTTTGTTCTGAAAGAAAAGTACAAACCAAGGGGGTGATCATTATTTGGAAAAGAATGCAACGACAGAAATTAACAAGGGTATCGATGCCAAGAGAAAATAAGTCAAGTACCTGCTCGATAAGGTAAGTGACATGGTTCAAACCATACTTCACCACAATTGGCTTCTTAGCCTCAGGAGCCTTTCCCTCAGCCTCAGCCTGAGCCCTTTTAAGAAGGCGCTCCTTCTTTGCAGCTTTATCCTCAGGCCTGTATTTGAGAAGCATCTTGAACAGACTTGTTGCTGCATATATTACAGAAGGAAATTGCATATTGTGTTGAGCAATCAATAAATTGAAATTAGAAAGGCCGCAAGAAAACCCATAAGCAAAATACCTTATGTTGCAAAAGGGAAATGAAACATGATTTACACAATGTGACAATTAGATTCAGAACCAAAATCTAGACCCTACTAAATCACTGGCCCTGTAAGGCTGTCACCCAGTTATAAGCAAGGAAAACTAATCACACAGAATCTTTACAGTTAATAAATAAATAAAAAATCGCAATTTTAGTTATTGACAGCCAACGAGAAATGCAAATTGTACTGGTTTCAGAGAAACACACACTTCCAGGGTCGGGTGTAAAATATTGTGTAATCACAGATAAGGTAGTCTTACACACAAATTCACCCATGCTCAGTGTCTTTCAAACTTTTATGAAAATTCGAATTCAGATACACATATGAGACACAAACAAGTGTAAAGATCCCTTCATTAAATGAATAGTGATATGAGCAATGCAAGCTTCATTGACAATTATTCTTCATTCTTGGCATTTTGGCATTTTGATGTGGTTGGGCTAGTAAATTGAAATAGTTACTTCGAAAGGATGAGAAATAAGTAAATCCATATAATCTACTGGACCATTGGAGCGGGTGCTCGGAGAACAATTAACTGATAAGTGAGGAAATGCCTGGACAGTAGACACTTGATCTAAAGCATAACCTCACAAATTGTAATATTTGTAAGAACAAAATAAATATGAAACCGGTGATTAAATTTTGAAGCCGCACTAAACAACCGAAGTCCGTTTTTCAATGAGATCTGGCACCTAATAGTGTTGGGTCACAGATACAAGTAAGAAGGGATGTGTATATATTTAAAATTTTATTTGACATCAACACATATAAAGCATTACAAATGGAAAAGCACGAGCATTCAGAAGTAAATCAAAGCAGTTTCCTGTTAACAAGAAATAGATAACATAAAAGATCAAAAATAATTTACAAGTTTTAATGAAGTTTTTTATCCTCACCAAGGTTCTTGTCAAGGGTCTTGGTGAACTGATTTAGAGCTGGTGGGACCTTCAACCTCTGCTTGAGGATCCTCCTCTTCCTCTGAATCCTAACAACTTGCGGCCATTTCACGAACCTATGCAGATCCTTCTTGGGTGGCAATGCTCCCCCTATCCCAAACTGCTTCGAACGTTTCTCGAACAATGGGTTCACAACCTTCTCCTATTAAAACCCCACTCACCAAATTATCAACGGTTAACAAGCAACCAATTTAGACTGACACAGATCGAAAATTTAAATATATAAACAGGCAGTAGTAATAAAAACGATTCATACCACCGTTTTCTTCTTAGCAGGAACTTTTGCACCTTTCTTTGGAGCCTTCAAATGAAAATTACAGCACAAATCAAATGGGGTTTATAAAAAAATCTTAGAACAAAGATCCAAACCATATTATCATCACAAACTAGTTTTCTATTTTGGTAAAGTTTGAACAATACTATTAGAATCAACAATCATATCACAAACTAGATATACTTATGGAAAAAAAAAAGGCTACAATCCGGATAACAATTCGACTAAAAAACACTCCAAGAAAGAGAAATGTAATTGAATCAAATACAGTAAATGCATACCATCAATTATTTACAAGCGTACATAATTTTTAAGAATCACATCTAGATGAATAGAGAGAGGTTAAAAGCTCACCATTTTCTTGCAGATGCTGTTTTTCTATCTCTAGTTTTTCGCGCAGCTCTCTCCAGCAGCTAGGGTTTATTACACGCCCTAAATGCAGGAGAAGAAAAACCTTGAAGTTGAATCCCCGAGCAACGGCGTCGTTTAACATGAACTAACGGTCTGGCCCAGCGTGGCTATAAATGGGCTTGTAAGTTAACCCCTTTAGAGCCCAGAGTCAATACAATTATAAGCCCAAATTGGCGAAGTCGTAAGCTTGTCTAAAGTGGGATGTTTCATGCTTTTTTTTTTAGCAAGTGATGTTTCATGATTTAACTAAAATTTTAATTTGTTAAAGTTATAACTAAAATAATTCTTAATTTATTAAAACCATTGTACATTATATTTAAAAATTTAATGTACTAAGTATTGTTTGTGCCAGACGGCACGGTTAAACAAAAGAAAAAAAAACTTAAAAATAAGTATGTTGTGTAAAATGACATGATAATTAATAAGAGCACATATTAGAATTTTAATAAAGCAAATAAGTTTTATTCGTGATAAAAACCAACATTAGTTTATGTTTGGAAAATAAAATTTCTAACCAACTTAATTCAAAATAAATAATAATTATTATGACATTAAATGCAAAAATCGGATATCCAACACCTTAGAGTAGGGGTGTGCACGGTTCGGTTAACCGAACCGTGCTGATTAACCGGCAACCGAACCGACCAAGTCGGTTTTTCAAAATTAGCAACCGAAGCAGAACCGAAAAAGGAAGAAACCGGTCGGTTTCGGGCAAGGTCGGTTGTGTCGGTTTCGGTTCGGTTTCGGTTTTAGCGTAAGAGGATTTTTTATGAAGAATTTTATTTTCAAAACCCATTTAACTTGTTATGGAAATCTTACTTTCATAAATCACAACATAATATGTAATAGAGATGAAGATTTTTAATTTCAAAACTCATTTAACTCAAGAAAAAAAATAGGACATAAAAAAAAGGGGTGGTATGTAAATAAAAACCTAGGGTCTTTTCATGTAATTTATATATCTCGGTTCGGTTTGGTTTTGGGACGGTATTCTTGACCGAGAACCGCCAACCGAACCGATGGCAGTCGGTTCTTTAAGCAACAAACCGAAAATGAACCGCAAGTTAACAAAACTGTCGGTTTCGGTCCGGTTCGGGTCGGTTCGGGCCGGTTTTTCGGTTTTTCGGTTATTTTGCACACCCCTACCTTAGAGCATCTACAGTAGTAGTATATAATTTTGTTTTATGTAAAATTTACACAACTTGTAAGAATTTTCATCTCAAAAATGGGTTTAGTGTAAAATAAAAGTGTAAAATACACCATTAATTTACAATGCCACGTCAACTTTTTTACTCCTCAATTTTTTCATAAAGATTTAAAATGAAATCACTTTTAATACAAAATATGAATTTTAATATTAATTATATATTTGAAATCTACTAATTAAGACCTACAAATGAAGATCCATTGTGATTATAATATTATGTGTATATAATTTCACGAAAAAAATAAAAATAAAAATTATATAAAATAACATAAAACATTTGTTTATATCTTATTGGTTTTTTTCAATTTTATACAAAAAGTTTACAAAATTTCCATTGGAGCACATTTTTTCTAGACTTCAATTTTTGTGTAAAAGTTAGTTAACACATAAGATATACACATCAGTTTTTACACAACAATTGAAAATACTCTTAATTGTTACCCATAATGTATACATACATAAGTTGATCATACAAAGCCATATAAAAAAAAATCACAGCACAAAACACCCGAAAACTAACGACAACTATCATTTATCTTGAAATTTTTCATAAAACTTTATATTCCCAATATATTGTTTTATAGATATTGATTAGTATATTCCAAATAAAGTTTTGTTTTTAAATTAAAAGTTATGACACTTTAATTTTTCTTCAAAGGTTGATGAGATATAAATGTATAGAAGATAAGAGATTTGAATAAGTGTTTTGGTGGAATTTTGTACCAAAAATACAATACTATTATTGATTTGTATCGAATTTCAATAATAATATGGTACGAATAGGTAATTGTATCGTACCAATGGTGTATGGTAATGGTAGCGGTAATGATTTTTATTACTAGTGATATATTGTACCATACTGAAACAATTATATATATTTATTTATTTTTAATTACTAAAATACCATATTACTACCAAAGAAAACAAATTACCAATGTATGCCAAATGTCCAAACTATACTAAACCTCCAAAGTAATATAAAATATCAATTACCAATGTGTACCAAATTATAACTCAACTAAGTTAACCTATAATAATCGGGCATTTGTGTAATGACCATAATAGTTTTGAGGCTTTAGTTTGTAGCTCGATTGAGTCACCCCCATAAAATTGGCTCGGGCCATAATAGTTAGTGACTAATTACTATTAAAATCTCTTCATCTTATTAACTTCTTCTTTTTTCTAATTTGTGATAAAAAAAAATTGGTATTATACCATTACCAATCTTACCAAAAACTTTTTATTTGGGAGGATGTATGAGATCACGAAGTTGAAAACCAACCCCTTTACTACTTGGGAAACAATCCAAGTCTATGCTAAATTTTGTGTTTTATAATATAGATTGCTAACAAAAGTTGTTTATGTTTTAAAAATACAACTATTATATAATAATTATCACTTTCAACTTTTTAAATTTTTTCAAGAAAAAAAATGCATTAAGACAAATTAGAGTAGTACAAAGTCAAAAGCTAGTTTGGGGACACAGGGTCCCAAATCTCCAATAAACACGAGAATGAACAACGAGAAGCTAAACCGTGCACAATTTTATATTTTCTCGAGGAAAAAATTAAAAAATAACTGACACGCCAAGCCACATCAATATTGTATCCTCTAAAACAGTACCAAATTCAGATGGATAACTGACTTAGAACAAATAAGCTCAATAGCAGAAAGGGGATGACTCTCCAAGATGAAGTGATAGAAGAAGCCCTTTAATGCTTTTGCTTTTGCCTCGGCCAATGCAATGCAGCCCACCATACATAATTCTCTCACTGTCTTGGATAAAAAATCACCCCAAACCAAAGCCTACCTTACTCAAGATAACCGACGGATCCGTATTGACTTTCATCCAACCCTTGCACGGCCTACACCAATAAACAAGTGAAGGAAGATGAGTTGCATTATCAACCAAATGCACAACGTCGAATATATCAATGGTCAGCTTCAAGAAAAAAAAAACTAGACCGCACTTTTTCCTTGCATTATTCTATAATGCCCAAGAAATAAGTAGTAAACAATCGAAAATGCGATCCCTATTGAATTCCGAGAAGAATATAAAATCGTATAAAATATATTTTTTCAATGGTATCCCAGCACGAAAAAATGTTACTATTTATCCAAACTTTTGGAAATTCACAACACCAAAGTGCATTAGGAATGGATTCAACACGTACTGAGCATTTACAACAAATTTTAACTTGTCTTTTTGTCTTCCTTTATGATTAAGTTGTGTTCGATTCTCTTTTTTTTCCTTCTCTCCTATTACATCAAGGAGGGAATTAATGTTAAAATTTTAGCTAGTAAGACTTGACTCTATCAAGATTTATGTTTCACATAGGCTATTTATGACACACCCACTAGTTTGACTTAGTTGTTGAGGTTGAGTCCAATGAAGATAAAATTGTATTTAAAAGATGGTTCAATTACGCTAGGTGTTAACAAGTTGGTTTTATTATAGTTTTGATATGGTGGTATATGAAAAAAAAAATGGAATTCAATATGGAGGAAGGAAAAGGTCAAAATAATCGAACATTACATGTGAAAGATTACTTTTTTAAAATGCAAATTAGAAATAGGTATTTTACTGATAGTTCCATAACAATGAGATGGTTCAAAATTAGAATACTCCGGACTTAATTTAGGGTAATACTATTAGTGTTGGAGACATTAAGTGGTAAAGGGGACCCCCACTCTTTTTTGGATAAAAATTACCTATATATGTATTATATAAAGTTTTGGGATTATATGTAAACTTTTAAAAATATATGGAGTCTTTTAGTAGTAAATAAAAATAAAAATTTGTCGCTAAATTTAGCCTTAATTTTAATTAAACTTAATAATTTTTTGGTGACATATATTAAACAAAACTCGTTTAAGAAAATTAAGAATGAAAAAGTCTTTCAATATTTTCAAAAAATAAAATCTCGTAAAACGTTATAATAATTTATAATTAGAGTCAATATTTTTGTTGCATTGTATGAAATATTTTTATTATAACATGTTTTTGATATTTTAAATTACTTTCGCATTAGTGATGAGCAGTGATGGATCTAGGGGGGGCGGTCGTCACTCCAAATTTTTTTAAAAATAAATTAGATATAGTAGTAATTTTGTATTTATAAAAAAAATATAAAAGTTCGTCCCCTCAAATTATTTTGAAAAGATTAAGTATCGTCCCCTCATATTATTTTGAAAAGATTAAGTAAGTCAATGTGTTTAATGTAATTTGCTCACATGGCTAATCATATGTATATATGTGTGTATGTAATTTTTGTAATTATATATATATATATATTGACATATTATATATGTTATATTTTTGCGTTAATTTGTTTTATTATTTGATGGTAAAATTTAGGTTGAATAATTTTTGTAATAATTATTTCTTGCTATCGATTCATTTATATTCTCGTCCCCCCAAACCTAAAATCCTGGCTCCGTCCCTGGTGATGAGGGGCTACTACCATCATGTTGCACAAGACTTTGTTATTTTACTTCGAGTTCCTTCGTCGAAAGTCAAATCAATATGCTTTTGCTAAGTTACCTATTAAATCAAAGGTATCAAAGGTGGTGATAAATGCACTCTACTTTTATTATCACTAATATTTTTTATATATTTTTTTTTTAAAAAAAAAGTTTAAGTCTCTCTCTTTTAATTATAAATATGGAAAACCCTCTCCATCTTCACCTCACGTAAGATTCAAACCTGGGATCTCCCGGTATTCGGGTGAGAGCCTTATCACTAGGCTACACACTCCCACCTAACACCTTCTATATCTTATGTCCCCCACTTTTAAAAAATTTATTACAAACACCACCCTCTAACTTAATAACCATAATTATGTTAATACTCTCCCAATGATGAGAGAGTATATTCATTGGTATTTACTCGACATTGAGTATCTTGAATTTTAGCAGTAATTTAAGTTACAGCCCATTTTTTTAAATATACTCGTTTAATTTATTGTGAGTAAATGAAGTAAAACTCTCCCGTTATTGAGAGAGTATCTTCATTATTACTCGCTCGACATTGAGCATATGAAACTTAAATATATCTGTATGTATGAATTTTTTTTTCATTTTTTTAGAAGAGATCTATATATATGTGTATTTTTTTTTTCGTTTTAAAATATATATATGTGTGTGTATGTATATATGTATGTTTTGAATATATATATATATATGTGTGTGTGTATGTATGTATGTTTTGAGGAGGAAGAGGAAGAATAAGAATCCATATTATTTTGCTTTCAAATATATATATATATATATTTATTTGTATATGTATGTTTTGAAGAAAAGAGGAGGAGGAGGAGAAGAAGAGTGTGGTGAGGAGGTGGTGAAAGATTGTAGAATTGTTTTATTGTGATTAATAATTAATTAATAGTTAACTTTCAAATAAAAAAGTGAAATGAGGTAGTAGTGGAAATATAATTTATTTTAATATTAATAAATTTTTTAAGGATGTTAGAAAAAAAAAAAAAAAAATTGTATTTATCACCACTCTAAATCAAAAGCGGTGATCGAAATAGCTCAGGGCAATGAGGAGCCTTTATCTGATGGGAATAAATATCGGGGGAAAGAGAGAAGTCGAGTCAATTGAGTGAGCTGTATATATATATTATTATTATTATTATTATATAGGTGGGCCTAACAAATTCATTGGATGATTATTATTGCTGGAGTCATTTTCATGTGTTGCTGGCCAAATTGGCTTTCGCTTTGCAACTTCAACTTCTTTTGAAACAACCTTTTTTCATGTTATTTTAACTTTACGCCAATTTGGTGTTTCCTAATCCTTTGTTGATAATACCGGGGGTTCCTTTAATAATGCTTTCGTTGACAAACAATGTTTATTGAATTGAATTACTTTTAATAATTGAATCATTGAATTCATAATTAACTGATCACAACAGGAGGGAAAAAAATATTCCATGATTAGGTTTATTTACTTATTAAAGCATTTTAACACTCTTCAAATGACTAAAGTTTAATTTTTTTTAAAAGCCACGTAAATAAAATTGGCTCCAACAAAAATAACAATATTTATTGAATTACTGTTAATACTTGAATAATTTAAATTCATAATTAATTGATCACAATAAGAGAAAAAAGAATCCATGATCAGGTTTATCTACTTATTACAAACCTTGAAAGTTAAAGGTGAAAGAGATTTCCAAAAAGTAGAGATATTGGCACCCAAAAAATACTTGGCAATAGTCCTACTTTCATTTGGTCTTTCACGACTGAGTTACCCAGTTCTTGAAGATCAATTATAAGTTTATATTCTCGGTCATAGATAACCAAGTAAAGTATTGTCAAGTTTATACTCGTCCATTCACAACTGAGTAATATACACCTTATTTAGTTGTTAAGGACCGAATGAAAAGTGAGAGTATTTTCAAAAAAATATTAGAGATGCCAATATCTTCACCCTTTTAAAGTGGGGCACACCCGAATCGTCAAAATAAGCTATAAGATGAATTTAAATATAAATTAACAATTTGACACTATTGTACTCCCTCTATCTCAAATTAAATGTATCATTTTAATTTTATACTTTTGAATAAAATATTATTTTACACTTGATCGATGATAAAAAATGATAATATTACAATTTCCTTTTGACTACAAAAGTTAGGGAATGTTTAGCAGAGCTTGCATTTACAAAAGTACAACTTAAAATGTGCTTCTCTAAAAGTCCATCTTTAATTGGACTTTTAAATGTTGAAGAATGTCTAGTGTAGTATAATTTATATAGCATTTTGAATATTATCTACTAAAAAGTTTTTGTCTATTATACCTTAAATTTACTATTATTTATTGATGAAAGTATTATTCTATAAGCATAAGTTTTAAAGAAAGAAAATTGTAAACATAATTAGGATAAATACTGAATTTGAGAATTTATCCCTTGAAATTATTAGGACTTTTGCATATGTGATTTTCAAAAGTCACATAGAGATGATTGCAAAGCCATTGAAAAAATTCCGGTTAGCTGCTCCGGAGGTAGAGTTCAGTGGGTTTGGCACCCTACTAAGTCGGGCAAGTTTAACGTGAAGTCTGCGTATAAAGAAGCTCTTACTTGGCTGGCGTCTTCCTCTTCGAATCTAGCTTCCTCGTCTTTCTCAGCCTTGAGCTCATTTTGAAAAATTGTTTGGAGTCTATCTGTCCCCCTATAAGATTCGTTTCTTCTAGTGGAAAATGTACAACAATGCTTTAGAGACAAAGGAAAATCTTTGGTTAAGAAAGCGTAACAAATCACCAATTTGTCCTCGTTGTGATTCGGAAATCGAAAGTGTTGAACATTATTTTTTATATGCAAATTTGCGCAGCAAATATGGAGATACTTTAATTTGGTGAATCCTGTGAATTCTTTTGATCTTAGCAATATTATCTTAATTGTGAAATGGGCAAATGATTTAGTTGATATTGCTACCTCCTTGTCCCAAGCTAGTAATACATTAAGTTTGGTTGCAATGGTTTACTGGGGTATATGGAAAGCTCGAAACTTGTGGATTTTTGAAGGTAAGTCCAACTCTAGCTTTAGAGTTGTTAATCAAGTTAAAGGTTGGATAGAGGAATTTTTGAAGGTAAGTCCAACTCGAGCTCGGTGTCAGCCTTTTGTGATGCTTCTTTTGATTGTTTTAATTTAAAAGCAGCAGTGGGGTGTGTGCTGTTTAACTCAGCAGGGACTCTTTTGGATGGTATTAGGAAAAAAGTTCTGATCTCGTCGGCACTAGTAGTGGAAGCGCTTGCAATCAAAGAAGTTTGCATAATGGTTCACATGAGGAATCTGTTGAATATCTCCATTGCTAATGACTGCAAAGTGGTTATCTCGATTATATTATCTGATTTTGAGCCGCCGTGGGAAATCGAAGCAATTCTTGCTGATATTAAAGAATTGGTAAGTGCTAGAAATATAAATTAGATTTTTGTTCCTAGAGATTTTAATCGGGTGGCGCATTGGGTGGCTAGAGAAGCTCGTCTCAAGTCTCTTCCGGTGAATTAGGTGGCGTTTCCTCCTTGTGATTTATCTAATCTTTTTTTCTAGGTTCTTGTCGGTGTAGCTTTTCTGCTTTATTTTGTTAAAAAAAAAGTCACTTAGAGTCACTTATTCGGAATAGACTTATATAATGGGTGACGTTTCTAAAAGTCCATTTTACTTGTGCAACGAAACAAAATTTGAAGTCTTGAATGGGGTGTAAATGGACTTCTTAACAAGTTTCCTTAAACACTGCCTTAATAAATTAAGGTATTAAGGTATCCCTAAACGAAGGTGAAGTAGATATCACTACAAATGATCCATAGAACTTTTGAATTGATAAAAACTCCAATACATCTTATGTAAGCCCAACATCAAACATCTATCATTGGGACCCAAACTTATATTCTTTAATACTAAAACCTCCATCAGTATTGTTAAAAAAGAAAATAAACCCCCCACAAACTCCAAAAATTAACTAGACATATTAAAGAAAGAGAAAATAAACCACGACTCATTACCGTCTATGACCTAGACATGCCAACAAGTTCACATAATTGTACATCCTTGAGGATTTTCTTCACTAAAATAATAGTCACACTTGCTCACGTGACACCCCTTACCACCACCATACCCATAACCCTCATAAAATGGTTGTGGCGGCGGTGGTGGTGGCAGAGTAGGCCTTTCGTGCCCGTGATAACATGGGCCCCCAGGATAACCTTCAGAACAGGGCCCACAACACCCTCTACCTGGATAAGGCGGCTGTGGTGGTGGCAGAGTGGGTCTTTCGTGCTCGTGGTAACATGGGCCTCCAGGATAACCTTCAGAACAGGGCCCACAACACCCCCTACCGGGATAAGGCGGGTATCCATATTGCACTTCTACACGGATCGGTTGGCATGGATGTGGGTCAGGTTCTTTTGGTTTCTCGGGTTGTTTGGGCTTTTCGGGTTCCTTGGGTTTCTCGGGTTGTTTGGGCTTTTCGGGTTCTTTGGGTTTCTCGGGTTCCTTGGGCTTTTCTGGTTGTTTGGGCTTCTCGGGTTCCTTAGGCTTTTCTGGTTGTTTGGGTTTCTCAGGTTCCTTGGGCTTTTCTGGTTGTTTGGGGGGTTTTGGGGGCTCTTTGATGTCAATGCTCTTGATTACCTTCCCACCTTTGCAGCAGAGCTTGTCTCGGATTTTCTCGGGGCTGCAGCATACCACGGTGATGATCACTTGATTTTGCTTGTCATCATACATTTGGTCTCTTATTTCTGTTTGCCAAAGAAAAAAAAAATGGAAATGGAAATTTTTGTGCACCACATAAATCAATCCATTCTCAGCCGCTAGTGCAATTCTTTATGAAATTACAAAAAGTACATGCGGTACGAAGAAAAGGTAACCTCGCCACTTGCTCGACCACTATTATAGATATATATCTACAATAATAATTTGTAAATTTTCATAATATCATAAACATTTGTGAGTCCTCAATACGATATCCGGTGACATTTATTTTGTATTTTTATGAAATTATATTAATATTAAATTATCAATTATATCATTGTATCCGCCAGTTCAATTCTAATACGTATGAAAGGTTGTGTAAATTACTGTCAAAATAATTATTTAATTCTTCGTTAGAACACAGTATTGTTGTAATTGTAAAAGGTAATTATATTATTAAGAAAGAGATGGAGGTGGTGGAGAAATTAACTCACGAGGGAATTTACAGAGTAATTTCTTGATCTTCTTGTAGCAGCAGGAGCACTGCAGATCAACCTTGAGCACCATTACCGTAACCTGCAGTTAATTATATAGAGACGTAGAAATAATAATTATTAACAATCATCAAAACACAATTTTTTGGGAATTGAGGGAGAAAATTTGGAGCAAAATATAAGAACAACTACAATATCATCCGTATATGCGAAACGAAGAATTGGTAGAATAGGAACATAAAAGGAATTGAAATTATTGATCAAAATTATTGCCGAAGGAGGAAAAAAAGAGGAAGAGAGATTAGTTTGCATATATATATATATACAGATACACCTTTTCAGCCATAACTGGATGATCAGATCCTGGGCGGCCGGCTGTTGTTATGTTATGTGGTTGAGACTCTGAAGTGAGAGAGAGAGAGTTGGGGGAGGGGGAGGGTGAGGGGGAGGGAAAATATCTATCTATATAGCCAGGTGGAAATGGTAGAAAAAGGAGAAGGAGAAGAAGAAGAAAGTCAGATTGTTGTGCACGTAGACAACATAAATATATATAAAAATAAAAATAAAGAGGGGGGCGTACGTAATGGAGGTTGAAATACATGTGATCATCAAAATTGTCGGTAAGAGGCACAAAGGGAATAAATGAAGTGGCCTATGGTTGTTCCCCTTTCAATCTCACCCATTTGCATAACATATTGCATGTGATTCCCCTCATCTTCTGCATTACACTAGTTTTTTCGTATATACGTAAGAGCATTTTTATCGAGTATATTAAATAGTTAAATTTGTATATTCTAATTTGTAATGAAAAAATTTGTATGATAAATATTAATCTTGTATGATATAGAACAAGTAAATTCTTGACATCATATATAATTTTATGAAAGAAAATAAATGAATATGATATTTGGTCAAATAATAATAATAATTTGTCACAAATTCTCAAGTAACAGATATAATTTCACTAATTAAAAGGAAAATGAGGGCTTCGATCCATTGTACGTGATTCGGTTCCTTAGTGTGGACTCTACCACAAAAGAGAGATCTCATAGGTCTTATTCTGTGTTCAAATACCAACGTACATAATTCCCCATTTATTCGAAATAGTCCTTTAGCAGATAACAGAAGCATTTCGAGTACATATAACAGAAGCATCTCGAGTACTTCTCAAAATATTATTTTATTATACTTTCTGGTGGTGAAGGATATTTTAAATATTTTTTGTACACACCAAAAATTTCCCTCTTCACACTTATTTAATAATATAGATAAGTAATTTATTGTATTAAAATTATAAAAAAATTTAAAAAGATTTGTGAGTAATGCAGAGGCTATGATTATTAATTTTTTAAAAAGAATAAAATGTTTAAATCTCTTTCTTTGTTTGCATAAAAAAAATCATCTCCCTTCCTAGTGAAATTGGAATTCAAATATCTCTTAAGCTCGGGTGATTTATTATTCTTATTAAATGACAAGAGTTCGAATTTTATTATTTATGCAATAATATAAAAAAAAAATTTAAAAAAATCTCATAATATAAATAATTCAAAAGTTTGATGCAACACTTTAATCAATGATATATATATATATATATAAGTTGATCGTGATTGGTAATGGATTTTGTAAGGTCCGTCGAAAAAAGGGTACAGACCTAAAGCTATCGATGCATAATGATCTCATGAGTATGCATCACCTTACATTTTCACAAGGATAAAGGTTATATTTTACATATAATTTTTTTTTGGGTACAATATATATATATATATATTACACATAAATATTTATAAGGATAAAGATTATATTTTGCGCATAAAGTGTACTTCCATTTTTATTTTTATATTGCAGGTGATTTGAGTTAGAGTTGAATTTAAATACTAATTAAATTTATTGTTTTAAAATTTATCTTTTTTTGAATCACATGCACCGGGACGTCACAAAGAAAATTTAGTCATTAAAATTAAATGAAAACTTTATTCTTAATGCAATTTAACTTTTGCAATAGTAAACAATACATCTAAGTGTTCATATATACAATTTTAAGAATTTTCATTACTAATAATAAATTAGTTAACTTAGTTATTGATTCATGTCTTAGATTCTCAAGAATTTGAATCAAAACATATTTGTTATATACTTATATCTTATTAATGATACAAATTAACTTGCTATAAATTGGTCGTATATCATAATCGTCCAATAACTATACATATCTAAGATTTTTTATTTTTTTTTAATACAAACAATATACAAATATATTTGGTGGTCGACAATAGAAAGAAAATAAAAAGAAAAAAGATATAATTTGACCAAAAAAATCCACTTGTTTTTTTTATTTTGTTAAAATTTCAGGTGTGGTAAACCATTTTACTTGGATAACAAGAATTGCCAAACTAAATTGTTTATCTTTAACCTAACTCACAATTGGTAGCCAGGAGATGTTACTCCAAAATGTGCAAGTGCTTAACGAGAGTTGGGCCAATTCTAATAATGGTGCCTTACGTATCATGCAAACCCCTACACCTACACCTCCACCTCCACCAACACGTTGTTAGCTGATCGTACACGTGTCCCAAGATGAAGTAGAGTGCATCTTCAACCACTGCATGATTACAAGGTTGCTTTAACTCTTCATTTCCTTCAACCACTTGTCCATCAATGTAGGCATCGGAGTTGTCTCACTCACAAATATTTGCTTTAGTTAGGCACTGTGCTTCTCGGCCTAATCTATTGTTTCTTGGTTTAATTTCATCAGAAGTTTTGGAAACAAACAAACAAAAAAAAAAAAAATTGTGCGAAAATGTCAAGATTTGGTTGCAAAAATTAAGAAAATCTATTTATTATCTAATCTAATACACGTTAAAAGTTTGTTCCTTTTATATACAAATTTTTAACAATTACGTATGATCAAAAAATTATGAATTCAACTTTTTTGCCAACTCTAGTTATTTTTCTCTTGTATTTTAAAATTAAACACTGAATATATTTAAAGAAAGAAAAAATATATATAAAAATAAAAATAAAATTAATATTAAAATTCAGTCAAATTTAATATTAATGCCAGTGCGTTAGCACTAACTTTGCTGGTAGTTAAATAAAACCAATTGTTGACTTAGAATAGCGAAGACCATTGAAGAGACTTTACTATACGTCATGGATGTTAGCTCAAAACTCAAAATCACACTGCCTGTAATCCTTAGTACGTGGGGCTTACTGGCCCTATTTTTATAATATCACACCTCATGTACTAACTTTGCGTTTGGATGGTTGTAATTTGTATTTATATGTACAAATACATATTCACTTTTGTGTAAAATAAGGGTGTTGATTATTTTTAACATCTTCTAGAAAAATAATTATTAATCAATCATCATTGGCCCTGAATACACATATTCAAAATAAATGCAACCTTCGACATCCATGACGTATATACCCTCCATTTCTGCTTCTTCCTCTTTTTTTTAACAATCCATTTCTTCCTTTTAAAGTTTATCGTCTTGTTTAATATATTAATTTTTGTGTTTTTGAATATCTTGATATTAGTAGTTATTTTTGAATAAGGTGAACACTTCTGAAAAAATATATAATTTGAAGGTGCAACTTAAATCCACCTCTTATTACTCAAAGGCGAACCTAAGATTTGTTCTTGAAGTTGACTGAATTAAAACAAAATTTATTACAATTTATTAATAGTTAAGATCTGGACTCAAGATATTTTTTTCTGTTTTTTTTTTAATCTTTATTGGTCTTAAGGTTTCATTTTAAAATAGTTTTGATTAGTGGTTGACAATGCCTTATGAGTATTTTGTTGAAATAATAGAGAGAGAATGAAAGAAGATAATAAGAGAAATCTTATTATTCAATTGATGATTAATATGGGTAGGGGTTAGCTCTATTTATATTAAGAACTGACCTCCTTATTTCTCTATAAAATTAATATGGGACAAATTATATCTTATAATATTACTTATGGATATCCACATATCAATACTTTTATAACATTCCTCCTTGGATGTTCATTATGCCATAATTCAATAACAGTTGCCTCATTAAAACCTTCTTAAGGAAAAACACAGTGGAAAAAAATCAAAGTGAAGAAAAAAGAGTACAACATTATTTTGGATTATTGGACTAGCATCAAACGCACAATATGCTACCTCGTTAAAACCTTTATTAGGAAAAACCCAATCGGACAAAACCTAGTTAAAAGAAAAAGAGTACAACGTGAAAATATTATGTAGCATACTTCAAGATGTTCCCACTGATTATTTACTCTCCCTAATGACAACATTTATACAGTTTGATTATAAAGTCGACGCATGTCAATATCATAAACTAACTTCTGGAATATCGGCTTCGGTAATGACTTTGTGAATAAATCAGTTAAGTTGTCACTTGAACGGATTTGTTTGACTTCAATCTTTTTATTCTTCTGAAGCTTGTGAGTGAAGAAGAACTTAGGTGAAATATGTTTAGTCATGTCACATTTGATGAAACCTTCTTGAATTTGTGCTATACATGTTGCATTGTCTTCATAAATAATACTAGGAATATCTATAATAGAAGACAACTAACAAGAACTACGAATATGATGGATTAGAGACATCAACCACACACATTCTCGACTAGCTTCATAAAGAGCTAAAATTTTAGAATGATTAAAAGAAGTGGCTACTAAAGTTTGTTTAGTAGATTGCCAAAAGATAACAGTTTTACCACTAAAAAATATATAACCTGTTTAAGATCGTGCCTTATGAGGATCAAAAAGATATCATGAATCTGCGTATCCTATTAACTCAGAACCATTAGAATTATGTGAATAAAATAAGCCTAAATCAGTGGTTCCTCGTAAATATCTGAGGATATGTTTGACACCAGTCCAATGTCGTTTATTTAGTGCTAAGCTATATCTAGTAAGCAAATTAACAGAGATAAAATGTTCGGCCAAGTACATTGTACTAAATATAATAGGGCACCAATTGCACTTAAATATGGTACTTCAAGACCCAATACTTTTTCATCATCTTCCTTAGGACGGTATGAATCTTTCTTTACATCTAAAGATCGGACAACCGTGTGAGTGCTTTGTCCATACCAAAACGTTTCAATATATTCTTAGTATAGTTTGATTGATGGACTAATACCCTACTAGTGCTTCTCTCGATCTACAGGCCAAGACAAAATTTTGCTTTCCCAATGTCCTTCATTTCAAATTCCTTCTTCAAATAGTTAGCAGTTTTTTCGAGCTTTTTTTGAGTCCCAATTAGATTAATATCATTTACATAAACTGCTACTATAAAAAATCCTTTTAAGAATTTCTTTATAAAGATACATGGGCAAATGGGATTGTTTTTATATATTTCCTTAAACAAATACTGACTAAGATGATTGTACCACATTCTTCTGAATTGCTTAAATTCGTATAGTGAACGTCTTAGTTGTATCGATTACGTACTCCTTGGCTTTGTTTCAAGCAAAGTAAATCTTTCTGGGATTTTCATATATATATTTGTGTCTAAGTCCCTGTATAAATAAGCAGTTGCAACAATCATGAGTCTCACATCCAAGCTTTCAGTAACTGCTAAACTTATCAGATATCTAAAAGTTATTGCATCAATAACAGAAAAATATGTTTGATCATAATCAATCACAGGTTTCCACAGAAAACCTTGTGCCACAGGTCGTACCTTGTATCGTGTGATTTCATTCTTCTCATTCATTTTCTTTACAAACACCCATTTGAAACTTACAAGGTTAACACCTTTTGGGGTTTGTATTATAAGTCCAAATACACCACGTTTATTTAGAGACTCCAATTCTGCCTTGATGGCAATTTCTCATTTTGGCCAATATTTTCTTTGTCGACGTTCATTTAATGTACGTGGTTCTGTATCATTTTCACCATTGCCCTTCGATACTTCAGTAGCTATTGCAAATGCAAATACGTCATCGATGACCTTTTTGTTCTTATTCCACATCTCTCTCGAATAAGTGTAAAGTATAGATATCTCTTCATTATTTGGTACCAATGCTTCTTCAAGGGCTTTTATAATCTCTTTAGGGACTTTTTCTAAACAATGACCTCTTTTGGGGCCTTAGAGATAGTGAATTTTTTCATGACCTCTTTTGAGTGAAATGGATAACCTCTTTAGGAGTGTTCTTAGGGCATGATTGCTCAGTCTTCCTCTTTTGAGGAGCTGAGCCTTTGGAACCTATAGGTCTGTCATGCTTCTGGCGTGGTGCAGATTCATTAGCAGCCATATTTTTATTTTGTCCTTTAAGGGCATTAATTTTGGTAGGTGCATTCATAGCTGGTACATGTAATTTTATTACATTCGCTGCATCATTAAATCGATTATGTAATTGTTTGCAATTTCTTGTAAATGTACCATTCTTCGTATTTTTTTTCTCACATTCTGATGTTCGTGGGTCCAGATAAGACAAGGTGAGATTATTCCACAATATTTCTCGCCATTCTTCTGGAACAGGTAGTTCTGCAGGAACTTTATTATCTTCCCCTAACGGCGGGAATACTATCTCATCAAATTGACAGTTTGTAAAACGTGTAGTAAACATGTCTCATGTTATTGGTTATAAATACCAAATAATAGAAGGTGAATCAAAACTTATATAGATCTCTAGTCGTTGTTAAGGGCCCATCTTAGTGTGCTGGGAAGGCGGAATAATAATATAAACTGCACAACCAATTTTACTTAAATGTGATATATTTGGTTGAAAATCGATTACTTGTTGTGCAGGAGAAAATGTGTGATAGGCTGTAGATCTAAGTCTGATTAGTTTTAATGCATGCAATATAGCATATCCCCAGGCACTAACAGGTAACCTAGATTACTTGAGTGAATGCCTTGCAATAATTTGAAGACGCTTAATCAAGAATTCGGCTAAACCATTTTGGGTGTGGACATGTGGGATAGGGTGTTCAACTTCTATCCCTATGGATAAACAATAATCATTAAAAACTTGAGAAGTAAACTCAACTGCATTATCAAGTCTTATAGAGTTAATATGTTGATTATGGAATTGCGACTTAAGTTTAATGATATGTGTCAATAAGCATGCAAAAGCAATGTTTCTAGTAGAAAGTAAGCTTACATCAGACCAGCGGGTAAAAGCATCAATTAAAACTATAAAATACCTAAAAGGTCCACTTGGGGGATCTATAAGGCCACAAATATCGCCATTTATTCTTTGGAGAAAAGATGGTACTTCAGAAGAAATTTTAAGGAAAGAAGGTTTTGTGATGAGTTTACCTTGTGAACAGGGGTACATAAATACCCACTTATTATGGTCAGTTGATGGTTTGCTAATGAGTGCCCATAAGAGTTATATATTATCTTTCTCAACATGGTTGTCTCTGGGAGTTCTAATCTATTATGCTACAATCTTAATGCCTTAGGATCACTAAGTTTCGGTATTTTAGACTTGAGCTTCTGGCTCATAACTAAGTGTGACTTAACATTAGATAATGTTGTGCAATATAGACCCGAGGAGAAAGCACTTAATTTTTCTAGTGGGAGCTTCTGGCTCGCGACATTAGTAGTGATGTATAAGAATTCTTTGTTACCTTCACTTATCATTTTAATATGATAGCCATTCATTTTAATATCTTTAAAACTAAGCAAGTTTCTTCTGAAATTGCTTGAAAATAATGCATCTTTGATAAATATGTGGGTACCATTTGGTAACATCACATGGACTATTTCGGAGCCTTTAATTATTTGCGCAGGTCCAGCTATGGTGGATACTTTGCGTGTATTAAACACTAATTCAGATAAAAACTTCTGATTTTCAATATAGTACGTGTTGTGCCACTGTTTACTAGACAAAAATTATCTTCGGTATCATGCATTCCATAATTCATACCTTTAAAAGAAATATTATAAACTATTTAATAACCCAAACATATTATAAAAGCAATTAATTTATCGTAACAATGAATATAAAAATAAACTATAGTTTCTAACCTAAAGTGATAAATATAAAAACAAAATAATAATTCCTACAATTAAATAATCAAATATCTAAGACTGCCTAAATGCATAAAATAAGTAGTGATGATTTAGCTATTCTGGACCTAACCAGGTGGTGCTCCCAACATCTCGTCAAACTTTTTCTTAATAACAGAATTGCCATCAGCATCTTCAAAAAAATTATTGCATTTCAGTTGAATGATATCAGTGACTGATATGCTTGTATCGTTCTCTTCCCCATCTAACTAGTTTGTCTTTATGGCATTAATAGAGGCCTTGTATTAATTCACAACATGTTTTGGTGCATGGTAAGCACGTGACCAATGCCCACCTTTTCCACATATATTGCAATTATTATTTTGTGGATTATGGTTCTGATCTTAATTTTGATTCTTATTCTGGTTCTCATTCTTCTTACCGAACCACTTCTGGTGGTTTTTGAATTTTGTATTGTTGCGCGAGCCTTTGTAACCACCTCTGCTGGGGTAGTTATTGCGTCCACCTCTTTCGGGAGAGTTCTTGTATCTACCTCTTCTAGGGGGATTATTACACCTGTTTTCACAGCCTCTATTCTGACCAAAATTGGCATTTGCTTCAGAACCAGTTGGTCTAGAATTATGATTTTTGATTAGAACTCTGTTGTTTTGTTCTGTAACTAGGAGACAACTTACAAGTTCAGCGTACGTTGAGAAACGACGCTCTGTGTATTGCTGCTGCTGGAGCATATTTTGGGCATGAAAAGTGGAGAGAGTCTTCTCAATCATTTGTTCTTTAGTAACTTTTTTACCGCATAATCTCAGGGGAGCAATAATGTTAAAAATTAAAGAGTTATATTCAGCCATTATTTTAAAATCTTGGAATTGTAGATTTATCCATTCATTACGAGCGCTAGGCAAGATGATCAACTTCTAGTGGTCATATCTATCCTTCAGGGATTGCCATAGACCCAACGGGTCTTCTTCAGTCATGTACTCATTTTTTAAATCATCATGAATGTGATGACATAAAAAGATAAGAGTTGAGGCTTTGTCCTGTGAGAAAAATTTATTTCCTTCCACGATAGTGTCACCAAGATTTTTGACAGTTAAATGAAGCTTAATATCAAATTGTTAGTTTAAGTAGTTGTTGCCATTAAACTCAAGGGTCTTAAATTCGAGTTTAGTGGTATTCGACATTATAACTGCAAAAGAAAATTATTATAAATTAATTACTAATAAATAATCAATAAAGTCAATTATTTTGGCCAATTATAGTTTCATGGATAAGAACTTTAAGTTCTTGAATTATGAGACTTCTGGCTCATTATAAATTTTAGAATTTCTAGTTCTTGCTTTAAAAACAAATATGAGACTTTGGGCTCATAAAAATTTATAGAACTTCAAGTTCTATCAAGACTTCAGGCTTGTAAAATATGGCCTTATTTTGATCCCTTGTAGTTGCAGTCGTTTAATTATTAAGGTTAAAAGAAGAAGGGTAGAATAAACAATAGTGCACACATATATGCATGCAATTTAGATAAAACTTATTAAGTTAGAGTAAATACAAAAAATTTAGATTTTATACCTCGAAGTTAATATCAAAATTGCAGGTTTAATTATTGAAGTATGTTTTTATTAAAACTTCAAGTTTCAAATAAAGATTAGGGAACTTCAGGTCCCTAATATAATCCATGAATCTTTAAGTCTAAAATAATGATTATGGAATTTCAAGTTCCAAATAAAAATTAGGAACTTCAGGTCCCTAACATAATTCATGGATCTTCAGGTCCTGAATAATGATTATGGAACTTCAGGTTCCAAATAAAAATTAGGGAACTTTAGGTCCCTAATATAATTCATGGATCTTCAGGTCCTGAATAATGGTTATGGAACTTCAGGTACTAAATAAAAATTAGGGAAATTCAGGTCCTTAATATAAATTCTGAATCTTTAGGTTCAGAATAATGATTATGAAACTTCAAGTCCAAAATATTTATGAAATAAAATATTTAAATATATAATAAAAGACCAAATAAAATATTTAACAGTAATATAAATCATCAGAGTATTATAAAAGAAAAGACAAGCGTAAATCTGACCTTTATGAAAATAAATCCTGCACCTTCTTTCGAACAGCCTCAAATTTTTTTTTAACTATAATGGCATGCTTTTGCAATGACCAGCCTTCAAAAAGAAAGAAAAAAATTCCTTCAAGAAAAAGGATTTTATTTTTTAATTATGGTGGCCTGCTTTCGCAATGGTGTTGATAACGTGTTGAAATAATAAAGAGAGAAAGAAAGAAGATAATAAAAGAAATCTTATTATTCAACTGATGATTGATATGGGTAGGGGTTAGCTCTATTTATATTAAGAACTGACCTCCTTACTTCTCTTCAAAATCAATGTGAAACAAATTGTATCTCACAATATTACTTATGAACATTCACATATCAATACTTTTATAACATATTTATCTATTTTGGATTATTTTTGAGTTACCCCCTATTCATAATATGATATTTGAGATATCCCTATTTCGTTAATCATTTGACTTAACTTTCCATAATTTAACAGACTGTTAAATCCATCCAACTTTTGTATAATTTGACCAAAATACCCCCATCTTCAACCTTAAGCCATTCTTCATCCCTACAAATAAGAACCATAATTTGGCGAGCTTAAAAAGCGAATTTAGATGCTTTCTTGACGAAGGTAAATCCATTTTTATCACTTTTGATTTTGAACCTCTACGGTGGTGTGCGTGATGGTGCTGGTAATGCTTACCTTTGGAAACAGATGATGGCAGTGCTTTAGTTCTTACAGCCTAATCAAGATCTGTAAGAATATCAGGCGGGGACGCATATGCCAGTGAAATGTCAAAAGCAAAGCCATCAGATTACGGTGAATCATCAATAAAAGATATAACGAATTTTAATGAATCAGAAACATGAGGTGTAACGAATTTCGGTGAATCATCAACATGAGAGGAAACAGACTCCAATGAATCATCAATTAGAGAAGTAACAGATCCCGATGAATTCACCGGAGAAAATCCATTAACATTAACTAGTTCAGGTAGGGGCGATACAATTGTAACGTAATATATTTCATCATTGCTAGACTGTTCAAAACCACTGAAATCGACCAGATCCACCGGCAGAGGAGCAACATCATGAAGGTGACCTTTTGGCAGAGATTGAGAAGTATAGTTAGCCTCATTACTAGTCATATTTATCTGCGGTGGTGGTGTGGATGTGGGAGAAAAGAAAAAGGGGTGACTGGAGGAGATGATGGCCAAATAAATTTGACAGAAACAGAGCATATTTTTTTTCTTCCTTATCAAATTCAAAGTTATTATGAAATTAAATGCTCAAAATTTCCCCAACTGAGCCCCCAAATCACACACAAGGCTTTGATGAAATCAATTGCTCATGAAATCTTTGTTTGAGCAGTTATGTGTGTATATATATATGTATGCAATTAATTTGTAACAATTTGTTCAAGGGAGCCATTATAGTTGTAGACACCATTAATAGAAGCTTGATTGGGTTTGGTTATGTGTTTTTTGGGGTTTGAAATGAAGATTTCAAATTTGGTGAGTTATGAAATTGGTATTGGTTGAGTTGTTGGGTTGTGTTAAGATAGAGAATGAAATTAGGGTTAAGGTTCATAAAGAATGAATAATGTGTTTTTTGGGGTTTAAATTGGAGATTTTGAATTTGGTGAGTTATGAAGTGGGTATTGGTTAAGTTGTTGGGTTGTGTTGAGATAGATAATGAAATTAGGGTTAAGGTTCATAAAGAATGAAGAAAATAAGGGCAAAATGGTCAGGGTAGCATATTTTTTGACGAGATTAAAGGTCTGTTAAATTATGAGGGGTTAAGTTAAAAGATTAACGAATAGGGAGTATCTCAAATATCGTATTATAAATAGGAGGTAACTCAAAAAAGCCCATAATGTCCCTCATTCTCAAAGTTTTACCTTGAGGTATTGTAAGTGCATGATTGGATTATTGTAAGTGCGTTATTGTGGTGGATTTTTATAGAATTATTAAAAAATTGTTCAATTTTGTTTCTTTGACCCTTCACTATTACTTCTACTACAGTAGAAGTTAGAAAATAAAAGTGATAACACAATTATAAAATTAATAAATTTAAAATGTGAACACACTAATAAGAATTTTAATAATCAAGAAATTAAGGATAAACATCATTAGAATATATATAAAAAAAAAGGAGAATAGAAGAATGGATGGATGAATTTTTTTTTATATTTAAGATGGGAGAACAGAGAAAGAGGAAGAGCCATAGAGGAGGTGTGCAGTGGTGAAGTTAGAATTATTACTATATATTAAGGTGGGTAATTTTTTTCTTGTCATACGGTTACATGACCTTTCTTTTGATATTTTAGTATTTATAAACAAAGTAAAAATATCTTCATTTAAGTAATGAGATGCATTACTTTTTAAATTGCTAAAGTTTCAAAATAGAGTGTAGTTTGTATTACACATAATAACAATTTGACGATAATGTAAATTAAGGTGGGCAAAAGTTTAAATTGGTATTTAATAAATTTATTTATTTTCTAAATT
Organism: Lonicera japonica; assembly: GCA_021464415.1. Lineage (NCBI taxonomy): Eukaryota > Viridiplantae > Streptophyta > Magnoliopsida > Dipsacales > Caprifoliaceae > Lonicera > Lonicera japonica. The sequence goes on from CM038464.1 coordinate 26,517,871, forward strand.
GATGAGTAAATATAAATACATTTAAAAAAAGTAAAATAAATAAGTACCACCTTGTATTATGAGTGATTCTGCCACTGGGGACGTGGGTGGAGAGGCTGATCTAATTTTTATTTGTATTATTTATTGATTATATGTGGGATTTGTTTGCAATTAAAATAAAAATAAATTGAAAGTTGAAATGAACAACCCTTGTACTGTGAATCTCTAAAAAAAAAAGAAGGAAAAAAAAGGTACTGAGAGTCTCTAGACAATTGACCCCTTTCAATATGTACATACAAGGGTATGCATGTGTCATCCGGCACGGCGCACCAATTTTTTTTTTTAATAAAAATGTTTAAAATGTATCATCCAATTTAAGATGTGTTCAAAAAATTTACACATAAAATAATGAAATTCAAAGATTTTTTTCATTGTAATTTTTGTTATTGGATGTGATTTTAAAAAATGTACATGATTCAATTTAATATTTTGTTACAAAAAATTTCAAAAGAATTATTAAGTTGAGTGTAACAAAGTTGGCAAGAGGATCGACTTTTCGACCAGCCAACCAGAGCTTGAGCCTCGAGAACTCTAATTACGTTTTCCGTTCTTCCAAAGTTGATGTCAACGGGTGTATCGATATATGACTTGTCATTACTAAAGATTAAGAATGTGATTGAAATAGTAATTCTTATTGAAATAGTTATTTTAAAATTTGGCTTAAAAGTTATTATATTTTCAAAGTTTTCTAAAAATGTGAGGAGAGAGAAAGTTGATATGGTTGAGTGTGTATGATTGTGTGTGATAATGTATATCATTTTATGTGTACTTTTCTATAGAATGGTGGAGCTTGTATAAAACCAAAAGAATCTAATGGTATGGATTGATTCTTAAGATAAATCATATCGTGAGGCTAAAGATAAAAGACAACTTTTTGAAATTTCATCTAAAACCTTAATTAAATTAATTTGTTAAATTGTCCTTGATCAAAAAAATCTTTCTTTATTATATAGATATATGTATTTTTTTTTTAAGTTGATGATAAGGTACATTTAAAATGAGAAAGTGCTGGACTAAGAAAGAGGGGCTAAGGGAAAGACCGAAGGTGGGCTAAATTGTGGGCTGGATTCAGATCAACTTTATTTTCTAATGTAGCTATTCGGTATATATTTTTTCCCAGGGCCAAAGCCCAGGTATTCTCCTCCTTATTAGAGTTTATAACATTTAACGTAAAATTTTAATAGGTGGACTAGAGACATCTCTGATATTATATTAAAATTTGAACATGAAACCAAAAATTAATTAATAATGAATGGAGTAGTCTCTTATTCTTATATATTAAGAATCCATTTTCTCGATGTGTGATTTATAGTCTCAACACCTCTAAGATGTAATAATATAAATTTACTTAAAAACTAATGTACGTAATTAGTATAATTCCAAGCGAGAAATAATTGTGCATGTACACTCTCTTCTCTCTATAGATACTCTTGCCGTCAATCCCTCTGTGACATCTCTTCCTTTGTCACCTTTCTCTCCCAAGGAAGAAGGGGATAACTTTCTTAATTTTTTCCTCGATATTAATAAATAAATCCAGATATATTTGTTTTTATAAAATCAAGTGATTTTCTCTCTCCATTTGGTTTTCCTCCCTCTTTTAAGGTGTGGAAGTGTTTTTAAAGCAATACAGATAGGAGTGAAAGTAAGCAAATCTATGCTTGAAGACACAAAGCTAACTATAGAGTATGAATTTGTACTTGCTCTTTTTCATATATTATTTTGAATTGTTTTAAACTTTTAATGTTTGTTAGTAATCTAAACATCGTTTTGGGTGCTCTTGTTGGTCTTTTTTGTCTTGGAGTGTTTCTTATAAGATTTTATATATCTTCGATATTTTTCAATTTTATTAAAGTTTTTACTTTGTCATGTGATGCTTTATTGAGACCGTTGTTTCTTCGACCTATGAGAGCATTGTTATTATAGATGTTGATCATATTGTCAAATTGCTCTTATAAAAATAAAATAAAAAATGAGGAGTATAATTGGAAGTGAAGCAAACATTTTGGTGCTACAACTATTATTTTAGAAGGATATATCGTTTGCTTCCTTGTAGTAATAGATTTAAATTTATTGGAAAACATAGTATACTTTATTTGATTTAAATTAAGAGGGGAATAGATTTAAATTTATTGGTAGATATTTTTATTTGATTTTAAATTATTAAGAGGTAGATGATCCCATTTGGTCCTTATCTTTAATCAAGGCAGCCGCTATTTACACATCAACAATTACTTGGTTTTACTTCATGTTTCATTCGCTCAATGATAAGTGAATAAGTGTATGTTACTCGCTTAATGATAAGCAAATAAGTGTATGTTATTCGCTCAATGATAAGCGAGTAAGGTATTGAAGTTTTTATTTGCTTGTCATCAAGCGAGTAAGATGCATTTTATCGCTTGTCATCGAGCGATGAACATATGCTTATTCACTTGAAATCGGGCAAATGAAAAGTGGAGTGTTATCAAACGTTTTTTGGTGTGTAAATAATGACTGCCTTAATCAAAGCAATGTTGCACCGGCAATTGTGTATGCAAGGATAGAACCAACCACCACACGCATAGGTGCAAATTGGACTAGCAGTCTGGATAGGCAATGGGCTAGCTCTTGAATTAATACTAAGACCATTAGTCTAAAGGATAGCCTTATAATAATCAGTTTGAGTCTTACACTTACAATTAGGCTCTGACTCCGAATTACTAGTAGAGGAACTTGGGGAGGGTGATTGAATTTCGTTAACAAACTCTTCTTCATTATCATCCTCTTCATCACTAGGGTTTAATAAAACCGCCATGAGTGGATAGACAATGGGCCAGCTCTTGAATTTAGTAAACCTCTTTCCAAATCTATTTTTTTTTGGAATGTATCAAATATTATTTTACAGAAATAAAACAATTAAATTACTCAAAGTAAGAATAATGGGAATTAAAAAGGAACAGGAGCTTGGGTATAGAATTATATTGATTATCCAATGAACGGAAAAATTTTTGATAGGATCTCAATAATAAAATGACGTGTGTTTATTTTTGTTTATTTAAATCAAATGAAAAAATAAAACAAAAATATAATTTTAGATGAAAGTAAACAAGTGTTATTTTATCATTAATGACCTCTTGACTCAATCCAATTTTACCTCCATGAAAAATTGACTCCCAATTAGCCAACCTGTAATTACGCACCTTTCAAATGAATTCATATCATGTGTACGTAAGTGACGTGAATGAGAGGATATCAATCAATCAAAATTTGATATGCACCAAAGTCAAAAGCACATATAAAAAGTCCAATATTCCCAAGTTGGCAACAGCCTTCACTGGCCCACCAGAACTACCAAACTAACCAAATAACAATACTACTTCAATTCATTAATATTTCTCATATCTTAAAATGATCCTCCAATAACACAAATATATCTTATTCCTATTAATCTTACTTTTATTAGGGTTGAACATGTACATAATGTTCTCACTTCAGCTAACATCCTTTCTTTCCACCACACAACTGAAAAAGAGAAATAATAATTAAAGAAAAGAGTCACCATTGACGTTCATTTTGATGAACTGGAACCAACATTACACGATTGTGCACGTTGACGGAGTCTCTTCGTGATGATCATACCCGTAAGTATAACCATTGTAGCCTGGCTGTGATGGTACTGGCCTCCCATACCCGTTGTAATATGGGGCCCCAATGTACCCTTCATAACTGGGCTCACCATATCCCCAACCCGCATTGACTGGGTATCCATATTGCACAAAGGGTTCCGGAGCCATTGTGCCCGGTATAGAATATGCAGGTGGGCCATATATCAGGGCTTGGGGTGGTTTATTGTCCTCAATCTTTTCACCAGCAGGTTTGCCATCAGGTTGCTTCGCGGGCTTTGGTGCTTCTTCAGATTTGGGCTTATCAGCTTTCTTCTCGGCTTCCTTGGGCTTATCATCGGCTTTAGGCTTTCCGGCTTCCTTGGGCTTGTCATCGGCTTTAGGCTTCCCGGCTTCCTTGGGCTTGTCATCGGTTTTGGGCTTTCCGGCTTCCTTAGGCTTGTCATCGGTTTTGGGTTTTGGGGGCTCTTTGATAGCAATGCTCTTAATCACCTTTCCACCTTTGTAGCATAGCTTGTCCCGAATTTTCTCCGGGCTGCAGCAGACTACGGTGATGGTCACTTGGTTTTGCTTTTCGTCAAATATCTGATCTCTCACTTCTGTTATCCACACAAAGTTAACCACATTAGTACATTACTCCATTATCATCAATCACAAGACAAGATACGCCACTAGTTAGTGCAATGGATATTATTTATCGCGTCGTTTTAGTACTCCAGTGTTTCGGAAACTGTCACAAAGAATATAGCGAAGTTTACGGTTAGTCCGTCCATCCGTCTTAATTACTTCTTCAATGAAGGGTCCTAGCTGAAATATACGTACTTCTTCAATGAAGTATATTCATCGTTCCAATATAACACCTCTTTAACCAACCAGAAGAGGTATCGTTCATTTAACAAATAAATAGACTAATATTTTTTTTAAAAGTGACATATTTGTGCATTTGGATCATTAAAATCTTTTATGGTGGCTCAGTTAGATTGAATATTTTAATAAAATTTGTGCATTTTTATCTACTCATAATACATAATCTCTTACAACAAATTTTATAAAAAAATTATGCATTTCTAAACAACAGGCTTGGCTCCTCTCCATTTTCTTTTTCCCTCAATTTCCCTGGTAAAAAATTCATGAAACTCGGTGGAACTATAATGAGTAGATCATCACCATAAAATTTTATTAAAAGATTTAGTTTAAAAGTGAGGAGACGATCACTTAAAATTTTAATGGCCAATAATAAATATATATACTAAATTTATATTACACCCACCTTCGATTTGAGTTTCTTGTATTTTATAGAGATGTTCAGCTCGTTACAAAAATGAGCTCTACTAAGTTTTATGAAATTTTTTTATCTATCTAATCCTTGAAGTGAAAAGCTCAAAAGCATCAAGAAAGAATGGGGGAAAGGGTAATGGTCTCACTAAGGAATCCTCCGTAGAATGTTGTGTGTGTGATGTGTATAAAGATTAAAAAAGTAGGGTGGGGTAGGGGTACTCACGGGGAGATTTACAAAGTAATTTCTTGATCTTCTTGTAGCAGGTAGAGCACTGCAAGTCTACCTTGAGCACCATTACCGTTACCTGTTATGTTATAACACCAAACAAATTAAGGATGGTAGAAATATAATCAATTTTATTTTTCCCAGGGAAAGAATTGAACAGAAAGAAAAACAAGTAAGATCAGATATGAACGAATTGGCTAGAGTTCAATTTTCACAGTGAAAAAGATCGAGAATAAGAAAGCAAGCTGCGCCATAAACTCAAATGTAAAATCCTGAAGAACAAGAACAAAATACCACATAAGGGATGAAAATTAAAAGGGCTATAATCAAGATTAGCATAAGAATACCTTCTCCACACCCATAACTAACTAGATCTGAATTGAATTCAGTGGAGGAGAGGAGATGAGAGGAGAGGAGAGAAGTGAATTAGTTAAATTTGTTTGTTTTGTCGGTGGAGTAGTAGTGGGATTGGGTTGTGTTTGCTGACATTTCACTCCTCCTCATCTATGCATGTATCTACTCCCTATGTTTGGTAGAGGCCACCTCACCTAATGCAATAATTTAGGGTAACTAAATTTGTCTTTTTGTCTGTATTTATTCCATAATTCAACGAATAATAATAAAAGTTATATTTTTCATTTTTTTTTTTAACGGAGCAACTCAAATGATTAGCCTTCAGGAAGGCTCCATTCATTTTTAATCACCTTTTCAGTTTATTATTACAGTTTTTAGTGTTTGTATTTGTTCCTCTGGTAGAAAAAAAATCTAGAATGATCGAAAGAAATAGAGTAAATAACCCATTTGCACCCCTAATTATGTACAGTATTTTAATTTGTACTCCAAACTTTCATTTGTTTCAGTTTGCACCATAAACTTTAAAAATCAATTTTAAATGTACATTCCGTCAACATTCCGTGATTTTTCTAATAGAAACAGTAAAAGGAGGGGGATAGGAAGGGTAAAAATGTAAAAATAGACACTTTTCCTTATTTCCCTCAATTTCTCCCATCTTTTCCCTCCATTTTCCCCGTTTCCCCCCATTTGACACACATGTATATACGTATATATCCATCTCTCCCATTTCCCTTCCCCATTTCAACAGAACAAAAAAAAAACACCATTTGAATGAGAGATGGATATATACGTATATATATGTGTGTGTTTCATTGTTTATGTGTGTGGAAGAGATGAATATATACGTATATACATGTGTGTCAAATGGGGGGAAATGGGGGAAATGGAGGGAAAAGATGAGAGAAATAGAGGGAAATAAGAAAAAGTGTCTCTTTTTACATTTTTACCCTTCCTATCCCCCTCCTTTTACAGTTTCTGTTAGAAAAAACGAAATGCGCATTTAAAATCAATTTTTGAAGTTTAGGGTGCAAACTAGAACAAATGGAAGTTTGGGGTGCAAATTGAAATACTGTACATAGTTGGGGGTGCAAATGGGTCATTTACTCAAAGAAATATAACACAAGAAGATCAATTTCTTTGTCCAATATTATGTGTCAAGATATTATTGGAAAGTCTAATTTGCATCCCCACAATGCGACGATTTTTGTTGTCAGCCTGTACACTAATGCTTGAAAGAAAGGAATATGTTTGTCCCGTGATTCTTAGCATTATCACAAGCGTCTAAACAAATATTTTCTCTTCGGAAAAACAATTCATCAAAACACGCACCGGCGAGTCTCTCTGTATGAAGTCTATTTAAAACAAGTCTTGTTTTATTTTAACTATAAACAAACCCCAATTAGGGCTGCAACAACAACAAAAAAATAAAATAAAATAGAGAAGCCTAAAACTGCAAAACAAAACTGCGAAAATCCCCCGAGACGGTGAGATGCAATTTGGAGTAAAAGACCACCTTTTCTATTTAGGTAGCAAAGCAACATTATGTGCCGATCTATTAAAACTTGCTTTAACAAAACAAAGTTTACAACCAAGACTACAAAGAATTTTTCTGTCTGAAACCATTGAACTTCTTTGTAGAAGCTCTTCAGAATCTGAGAAAATAAAATTTACATGAATGCATTGGCTTCGCAACAGGTAGCAAAAGCATCTCGGACAGCAATGGCCTCAGCCATAAACGCTGAGAAAGCCTTCACAGCTTGACCATGAAAAAATCAACCCGTTAATGTCATGATTAATAATCACTCCCACAGCTGTGCAGGGAGACTTGCTGTTAAAAGCTCCTTCACACCCAACCCTCACCCCATCAAAGGAGGGAAGATTTCCAACCGTTATTTAATGGAAAGGCGCAAGAGGCAACTCTTGGACGCTACCGTACGCAGGTTGGAATTTCGACAAAGCGGCAAAACCAGTACTTAGAATCCATTAATAGGCTCGCGATTGAAATAAAATTATTTCTTGCCAACCAAATAAACCAACCGAGATTGATACTTTGCTTAAAAAACAAACCAACAACTTGTAACCCGATCTAACAGAATCCTTGCCATTGCAATTATAATGCCAAATCAGATGGTCTTCTTCTCCTTCTTTACTAATGCCTATAGAGAGGATGGCGTGTCTAACTTGTTATGAAATAAGTTAGATAACACATCGGTTTTCCATCTGATTCTCCAGAGATCGGATATATCAAACAAGACACTTCAAGTCAGTACTAGGGAGAGGAGGGAAAGGAATCTCAAATTTTGTAAGACTTGAAATCAATTTATCCTTCCAAATAAGAATATAATTTCCATTACCCAGTTGCCACATTAAGCCTAGCTTTCTTCAATAAATACCTTCCTTCGAGAAGGCTATTCCAAACCCACAAAGCTCAACCCACTCTAGATGCGTTCTGAGGTTGCCTGAAGTCAATACACTACTTCAGCTATCATTTGAACTATAAATAAGTCACTTAAGTTGGTGAAAGTATCATTATTCTTAAAATGTTAAGTGTGTTACACAACCCTTAAGTTACACCAAATATTTTCCACCTAATAGTAAGGAGTGTTGGTTCAAATAGTTCCTTATTTCCTTACCTCAATTACTGCATAAATATAGTTGACAACCTTAACAATAGAATGAATATTATGCTAATTACTATATACTTCTGGCCGTGGAGACCAACAAAGGCAAAGGGGAAGAGAAGAAGAGGAGGATGGACAAACAAAAAACAAACACAAACATATGGATGGTTGTTTTTTTGCCCAATGGAAGTGAGACCTGCTTTCATGAGTTTTAGATCCCAATAGAGAGTTGACTTCCGAGTTTTTTAATTTTTGTTTCATGTTGACTCTGGACATAGCACATGCTCCATTGGTGTGTTCTAAGCTGAATGATGCAGAGCACCACACAAACTTGCATATATCATATTATTAAAATATAAGAGTCAACTTCTGGTGCCAAATTATCCTATAAGACCTTGTTTACGATGTTTAAAACATTGAATCTTTTAGACTACCCAATAATTCATTACTCAAAAAAATCAGTTCCCAAACCCAAATGCATAAATTATCATAAATTCTGACTTTTAAGGGTGGCCTGCAGGCCTGCACGTTGCACTGCCCAAATATGCTGCTCTCTCTCTCTCTCTATATATATATATAGCATTCTTCTGTTTAATGATTCAATGCATAATGGGGAACTGCATAAATCTACCCATATCCTCACCTCAGAAGAAAGAAAGATTTGTATTCGATGGAAGAGAAGAGCTCAAGGCCTCAACTAGAGTTGAAATTATAGCGTCTGGCCTTAACTCTATGGCAGCGAGTAAAATGTTGAACAACTGTAGTCAAAGAGTAAAGATTGTGGTGACAAGGCAGCAGTTGGAGTTGTTAATCAGAAGTGCCAACAGATTCCAATCTCAACAAATTGCCGTTAAGTTTATTTGGGGAAGAGAAGGGCGGCAAAAATGGCGGCCGTCCTTGGATACTATTGTAGAGTAGTAAATTAGTTGCTAGAATAATGGGATGACTTCCTTTTTTTGGTCCTTTACCTTCACTCCCTTCAATTCCAAAAATAAGCTAGGTGTATCTATTATCTCATTTGGTTGATGGGGAAGTGTTTATGTTTTGATGATATTTTCAATGTAAAATTCCTGTTTTCTTTTTTGCTAGAATTTTTCATTCTCCTCATTGAATCAAGTAGTGAAATTATGCCGTCGTTGTAACTGTTATTCTAAATATTGCTTCTTCTAGGAAATGATTTATATACGATAAAAGTATTAATATTAGGATTATGAGTGTTCAGAATAATATTCTTACACCTTTTTAAAAGTTACTATTCTGTTAGAATAATCTACAATATTCTAAGATTCATTTCAGCATAGTTTTCTTAAGGCTTCTCCCCTGTGTCCTCTGTTTTTCTTTTCCAAATTATTCTTGGAACTTTTACCCTTTATCATAATGATCTTCATGTTATTTGTTTGCAATAAATTTACGGATGATTAGTCACAAATACAAACCAAACACTGTATTGATTATTGATTCTTGTACATGTAAATGATAAACTTCATCCCAAGAGTTTTACAAAGGTTTCCTTTTTTCAAGCTAAGCAAACATTATTCCACCTAAACAGCATCACTCAAACACTATTCATATGAATCATATTTACATGTATAAATCATGATAATGAACCAGCTCATTTCCTGATCACCTTCATCTGCTAAAATCTTCAAGAAGCTTTTTAAACCCTAATGGAATTTGATAAAAGGAAAGTTAAGAACAAGCAAAACATGGAGGAGAATGAGTTTAATTTATTATTATATTTTTTAAAAAAAGATGGAAATAATACTGACCTTTTCGAGGAGTTTTTGTTTCTGTTCTTCTTGTTATCATCCGCCTTAGCCGATGCTGAATCCTTTTCTCTTATTGCTGCTTCTCTCTTCATTTTCTTGGACTCTACCTCAAATGATTTTATCAATGTGTCAACCTTCTTCATGAGCATCTGTAAACAAATTAGGCACAGATATTTAGCAACTGGATTGAGGGAAAGAGAGAATAAGGGTGCCTTTGATTGGTTTACATGAAAATAATTGAATTCCTTGGAGTTGTTTTACATCCACCATCTCCAATGTAAACAAAAATCTAGAGGCGAGGGAGGTGGATTTCAATTACATGGGAAAGAGGGAAATTAGGCTAAAGCAAGTTGTACCATGGAAATTGATTCCTTGCAAAATTAATTCAACTAAACACCAAAAAAGAAGAAATCTTGGGCATTTGCAATGGAAAAAAGTGTAATCAAAGACATCCCAGTGATACCTTACCTTGACTTCTTCATCTTTAGCATTCAAAATGCTGTCCTTGGCCTCACAAGACTTCCTTAGATTGATAACCTCTTTCTGAAGCCTGTCATACAAAAAACCCGAAACCGTATCATCACTTATAGAGTGTGAATTACCCTTATTTTCTGGCTCTTCATTGGCATCCCCATGGTTTTCAATATCCCCAGAAATACTGTTTTCATTGTCCTTAAACTTGTCAGCAGTCACAGTAGCATTTTCCTTTTCATCACTGTCAACAACCTTACTTCTTGACACCCATAAACTTTTCCTCACCAAATTTTCTCCAGAAGCAAATTTCTTTTTGAAGCTATTCGCTCGTGTCATTTTCACAGCAGCATTGCTTGCTTCATTTTCGACATCTGGCTGCTGCGAGCTTCTACTGATGGTGGAATCCCTTGGCTGGGACGTAGATCTCTTCCTTAGCCCGGCATTACTCGATAAAATACTGAATAAATGATTAGATTTTCCCTGTTTTGGGGACCCACAAAATGCATTGGGATTATCTGAGAAACTGGATCCATGCTTTAATCCTTCTTCTAATGTCTTCAGTCTAATCTTCATTTTATCCTGGAGGAGACTTTCATTATTAGTGACAATTTTCCTATTTAGAAAGTAATTTATAAAATACTAATAATATTTGAATGCGAGGCAAGAAGACATAATCTTGACCTTAAGTTGTGCTTCAGCCTTAGCTGTTCTCTCTGATATTGTTAGTCTGTCTCTCAATCGCTGCATTTCGGCCTGCAAATTTAAGGATATAAATGTGTAAGTGTCTCAACAAGTGAAAAGTACCTGCAATTCAAATAATGAAGAAAAGTAAATAAAGAAAAGAAAAAAGAAGAAGAAGAAGAAGAAGAAGAAGAAGAAGAAGAAGATTTTGAAAAGTATAAATCCCGTGAGTTATTAACGGCCTGTTTAGTTGGAGCATTTATGCTTCCAATAATCCTAAATTGGCAAACTCAAGGATGAAGTTATATAATTCAAGTCAAAAGTTTGCAATACATTTTGTGAATTCATCTGTTAAAAGCTCAAGCTTTATATACCAGTTTCGTAACTCGAGAACAAAAACAAGCACTAAACGGGTTGTTGTACATGTTTACCTGCAGTAGCCTTCTCTCTTCCAACCATTGCTTGACAGGCATAACTTTCCCACTTTCATCCTTCCACTCATTAGCCACTACAGTTGCGACTCGGTTTGCCGATACTTTGACCCTTGATAGTTCTCTTTCCAATGTCCTCTTCTCCTCCTACAAAATTATGCGACACCAAGGTCGGACCATATAAATGTCGACGACTAAAAAAAAAAAAAAAAAAAAACTCACACTTGCAGTGACATATAATAATTTAGTATTACTTGTAGTTCAGAAATCTGTCGCTGGTAGTCCCGAACGGCATTGGCTGTCGCTCCAGCTGAAAGAATGGCCTCCTCAAGTTCCTTAATGGTTTCGCTAAGCTTTTCAACCTCTAAGACCTTTTGACGGTTGGTTTTATCAAGAATTCTGTGCTCCTCCTGCTCATAAACATAACTCAAATGGGATGAATTTCTCATAAATCAGTTTACACATTAAACATAAGAAATGTTCACAGGACATCATGCCTGGTAGATCTCTATTTGTCTCCTCAGCTCAAAGTTCTGATTTTGAACCTCCTCTACTATTAATGCCCTTTCCAAAGCACTTCTCAAAATCCTCTCTGCTTCAAGCAGAGCTGCTTCTTTTGACTTATTGAGTCGGTCCAAAGCCTTCTTATCCTCCTGCAGCGATGCTATCTGAAAAAGACCAAATAGAACAGATTAGACACATGTGTACAAGCACATAGAGGCACTAAGTTATATTCCATAATGAAGTAATCCTTGTAAGGAACTGATTTCCACCTAGAGTACCTCATTTTTGTACATTTTAATGTCTGCCTCAAGTGGAGCAAGGATTGATTCGATAGGAATAGAATCATCATCCTTTTGATTTGCATAGACCCTTCTAAGAGTTGATTCTGCAGCATATTGTGCAGTAAGCGCTTCTTTCTTCTCATTTGTAAGCTTCTTAATATCAAGATTCTGCATTAATGAGATTTACAGGTTAACGCAACTGTATGAACCACAGTGCCTCATAAAACTAAGAAGCACAATGACAAACCTTCTGATCAAGAAGACTTTCAGTGATTCTGCGCTTCTCATCCAATTTACTCAATTCATTTCCAAGCTGTAAAAATATCATACAAGGTATCACTTCATCAACCTTATCAGGAATTTCTTCATGAATTTGCAATTATATATGAAGGCCCTCGGGTGTATGAAAAATCATGTATGCCTATGCATCATACAGCTTAGGATAAGCTAAATATGTTTATCTAAGAACTGCGTCACATATAGGTGTGAAAAATCTTGTGTATGCTCGAATTGATTATTTTGAGTACCTCTTCTACAGCTTTCTCCTTGAGGACATCAGCTGCTCTCAATGCCTTGATTTCATTTTGAGCCACCCCTAACTCCCGATCCTTTTCTGTAAAATAAAATATATATTATCATCACAAAATGTTGAATTCTAAGTTATTTGCTACTGGAACATTATATTTGAAGTTAATTTTTTTTTTTTTTTGCTTTTTTGGTCAGTCTCACTTTTCGCTACCAAAAGATAGGAAATTTGTTCCATACACAGCTAATTACTTGCAAAGCAGATAAATGAATGTTGCTAGTAAATAACAGTAAATGGAATACAAAGCTGCTTGTAGATACTTGTTGCTAGACTTAAACTCCACCTCAAAATGAATGTTATGTACGGTTTGAAAGAAGCAAGAAAAAGTGACTCCTTGAATAGTGCTATGCTTTTTGAGCAATGCTACATAACCCGTCAAAATCCCAAAAGCAAGTGTAAAAGCATCTCAACCAGTCATCATTTTTGCTCCCCCAGATTCCGGTGCAGAAAATATGGGAGTTGGAAACTTTTCAAGGGACCTTTTGTCTATGCCACAGTTTATTGTCAAAGCAACATAGAGTTTTGCTGAAGTACTTTGTCTATTGCTACACTTTTGCTGAAGTACTGTTCAAACTAATAACTCAGTTTCTATTGCTTTGCAATATAGGCATCCTTCCATTCGATGGAGGTAGTAATTGTTATTATTTAAACGTAAGAATATTCCACCAACAGAAAAGGCATCATAACTCAGTTTATGACTCTGGTTTGGACTATTCCTCAATTTTGATGTAGATAAGAACTTCTACAGGGACACAACTTAGAGACACATACATGGATTCGGTGATTTGTGATTTGTCACAAATACGTTCGTTGGTTTATTTAGTGAAGTGGGTCCGTCACGAGTAATCCTCACACAAACTTTAATGTTGATTAACACGAGTGACACATCATTGTGCCCTCAAATAATGATCCAAATTTGCGTCACATAAGAATTATTGTTTCTGGAACCTTAAGAACCTTATCTTTTGGGAGAGTCGAGACAGTCATTAGAGGGAGCAGGGGAGAGAAACGAAGGGCCCTACAAAAGTTGGAACTGACCCCTTTTTCGTATACAACATACTTCTGAACCCTCATTCTAATGTAGTGTTTAAAATATCAGCCTTGCATAAGTTATAAGAACTTCTCATGTGTGATTGCGCACCCTGCACTCTCTCGCGCCCGACAGGAAGGAAAGAGGGTAACTTGTGTTCTCTAATTAACCATGTGGTGATTGAGGGCTTGGGCTACACAGATTAGCTGCTAATCTCAAATCTGTATCCATAATTAAGTTAGTGCAGGATTAACTAAAGCAACACCACAATAACAAAAGAAAGAGAAAGAAAGAGAAATAAACCTTTAAGTTGGTTGTGTAATCTATTGAGCTCTAAAACGACCGGGTCAGTATGAGGAAGAGAAAGCTCTTCTACACTACTACTAATAAAATTAGCTTCCTCCAAACCCACCATTTTCCTTTTCGTTATTGTTTTTTTGGGTTTTGTGTTTTGGCACTTTAAAATGTTGCAAATGCAGAGTATGAGTTACTGTAATAATAATAAGAGAAGAGCAATGGGTTTTTGTATGTGCTGCACAGGAGAGAGATATATAGATAGAGAGAGTCCTTTGTTTGTGTTGTCGTAAGGAAATTGACCGCAAAGAGAGGGAGAGGGATAGAGAGAGTCTTACCGTTTTTTGAAGCAAATATTCATTATGGATACAAATTACAAGCCGTCTTGGCCGGCTTGTCACCCTCATTTCCCTTACTCAATTTTGACGGTAACCGTTACATTAATTTTTCAAATATATATATATATATATCTTGTGTGTGAGCTGTGTGCGTGATACTCTCTATCTTTATCCTCTCTCAGTCTCAAATTTGTGTATCATCACCCAACCATATGTATTATCTCTTAAATAACCTCAAAGTTTATATTATTAGAAACCATGTAAAGAGTTTATGAGTAATACTACACTTACTTATAAATTTTACCATTTATTCTTACAAGATACAACCCATTTAATGCACTAAATAAATATATGTAATAAAATTTATAGATAAAAATATCAGTTTCTTAATATAAAACATCCAACGCCTTTGTAGCATCTTTCTCTACTCCTTGTTCTTGTAACAAAGTGTCCCGAATTCAACCTTTATAACGGGATTATCAACCTTTCGATATGGGTGGCATGCCAAAGCAATGATCTCCGTGCTAGAGTATAATATTACTTTTAGAAGTTGTATCATATATTTTTAAAACTGTACATTACTCTAATAATACATATAATTACTTTAGCAACAATGCTATCTTTTATTAATAGTGGCAATTTAAATGATTTGTGCGTAATAAAAACCTACACTCAACACCTCCCAGCATGTAGGAGTAAGCAAAGAACTATAATCCTCTCAAATATTACTTTAGCCAAAACAAAAAAAAAAATATTTGGAAACAATATACGTTATGATCAAAGAATAATATTATATCTTACTATGGTAAACCTAAATGGACTGCAACTCCAAAGGAAGCACAAAATCACATGTTTGGGTGGTGCACATTGACAACTCTCTGGAAAACAATAAAATATTTGATCATTTATAATCGTGGTATTGCAAAACCTATAAAGATACATAAAATAAGTAATGTTAACAAATTCGTAGAACTAGACCGACACATGAAAAATACAATCTTTTGGCAAAATAAGGGAGTAAGTATGTGATATAACTTGACCATTACAATTCCCTGGAAAAAGTCCCCTAAAACATCGAGTTAAATTTTATTTTATTTTATATAAGGGATTGATAGCTTCAGATGGTGAGAAGAGAGTTGTGATCAAGACTCGAATTTGGACGCTTTGTGTGAACATCGACCAATTGAGCAATCAAAGCAAAAGGAATGTATTTAAAAAAAATAAAATAAAAAAATCCTACTCAATTAAAGCAATTGAAATTTTAATGGGTATAATGGGTGTTATTTGATTCTTGATGAATACATGCATTTTCTAGCTACTGCAGGGGAGCGGTGAGTGTGGTAAGTAAGACCAAACATCCATTTAAATAGAGGATTCTAAGATAAGCCACAATTAAATACCTTTATAACAAAGGGACAAAACAAAAATGGCATTCCAAAAATAATCATAGAAGATAAGAAAGAAATGAGATAAATTATTGGGGGTATTTTGCTATTGCCATAATCTGATGGAAAGCTCTTGTTTAGGAGTAAAATCAATTGCTTAAGCACTAAACCCTCCTAAAAGTACGGTTTATGACTTAGTGGGAACTGGGAAGTCATTCAAACAGGCTAATAGATTGAGAGTAAGAAATTAATTAAATGAGGTATTTATGACTCACAAAATTTTGAAGTGGCTTGAAAGTACAAACAAATTCAAAGAAATCTCCCCCCCTCATCTTTGCTTGTAAGTATGATTAAATATGAGAAATTAAATAATTCTTTTTGAAATTCCAGCTATTTGATGACACTACTGCCATTTGGCAGTTTCTATGTGTTTTAGGCGACAAAGGGAAGACTCCACCTACACCCTAACAGTACCTTAGACTAGAGAATAACAAGACAAGGCAGCAAAATATATATATATATATATATGTACATGATAATTTTTTTTAATATTTTATCCGGATGACGATAAAGTAAGCATGATTAAAAAAATGAAGTTGGATTTTATGATGTTAATTAATCAAACCTCAATGGAATGCCCACTAACCAAATTCTTGAAAGTGAGGTGAAAATGGTGGTGTCAAGCTAGCTAAGTTTTGGAAGATTTTCCTCATTGTGTGCTTCCTATTTGTTTGAGTAGGTAAATTGTTTTCAGGAAGTGGTAGTTGTACTTCGTGTCTTCACCTACAAATAATATTTGTGATATCACCTCTTAGTGTTAAGTGTAAAAAAAAATAAAAAAGAACTAATGGGATTGGATAAGCAATTAGAACTCGTTTAATACGGGACAAATTTTTAGTTCGAATCTCCTCTGAACTCAAATCACATGTATCTATATATTTAGAAATAGATCAACTAAAATTAAAATGCATCTTAGAGTGAGCAACAAAGTATCTTTCTTTTATATATATATATATCTTAATAACTCTTTAGATCAAGTTCAGTTTTACAACCCATATGCCTACTTGACCTACATAGTAATTAAATGAGTTATTAAGCCTTGATTATTTTATTTTAGGTCAAGTTCAGTTTTACACCCCATATGCCTTAGTGGCATGACCAAGAGAGGGATTCGCAATGGTTAAATACGTATATTTAGTCTATCATTTTTGATGGTGGACCTAAGAATTTATTCAAGTGGAGCAAACTTTAAAGTACACAAAAACATATTTAAATTTATAAAATTTTAACACAAACATAATAGTATTAATAATAATATTTTATACAATTCAAAGTCTCAAATACTCAATGTGAAGTATATTTCTTAATTAATTGCATTAATATAATACAATTAATTAAGAAATATACTTCATATTAAAAACCAGATCTAATTGTAGGAAAAAATGGGTATGCAAACATTCTTTTGAGTTGTTTTGAGAATAATTTTTAGTAAGACCTCACATTTGGTTGTGAAATGTTATTATGGATTCATGTTCTCTCCTCTGTAAATATATTGAAATTGTATATTTGTTTGCTCAAAACAGTTATGGGATGAATGAGAAATTGTCACCTAAAGTGAATTATTTAAGATGAAAAAATGGAACGGAAGAGTAGGAAAAAAGAAGTCTCGCATGAAAATTTTGTTGAAAAATTAACGGATTTATAAGGGATCAACTTTTATAAACTTGTTAAGCAATCAAGAAAAATAAGACTCGTTATACTTATAAGAAGGGGATCCAAATCACGGATTGAAAAACCATGCAAACTTATGTTGGAAAATGAGTATTTTATATATCATTTTTATTGGATGAATGAGAAATTGTCGCCCAAAAATATTTTGTTATAGCATTTATGTTAAAAGATGTTAGTGATCACTAATGAGTATGATATAACATCCATGAAAATGGGTGTTAGTGGTCACTTATGACCATGTTTTAACATACATGTTAATAGGCGTTAGTGGGCATTTATGAGGAGGTTACTAGCACTTATTTCATATTTAGTGGCTAGTTAATTATCCCAAGAGTTTTTCATACATGATGATTATAAATAGCTTTCATCTTTCACACAACAAACATAGATCATACACTAGTTTTTTCTTTAGTTTTCCATAGAATTCGTACGTTCTTTGTGTTCAAGTTAGTCAAATTTCGTGTCGTGTTCAGTGGTCGTTCACACAATTTTAATTCGATCAATATATCATGTGTTGAGATATAATCGATAAACCGTTTTATCTTGGAAGATAGATGCCAATTGGAAACCTCGAAGCACTCCAGTGAGGTGGCGTAACTATTTTAAGGAGATCGTGTAATACACGAGACTCAGTTTTATTTTCTGTTTAGATCTGTAAATCATATTTTTTGGGGTTTAAACGACCTCAAATGCAAAAATAACCTGAGACAAAAGTTGTTCAAAATTGAATTTTACATTGGATTATGAAGTTTCAGAATTTTATGAACTGATTCACTATATTTAAAAGGCAAAATAGTATTCTAAAATTTTTTCGGTAACATATGGTTCGAAAAAAATTTCAAAAAATATATGATTTTGAGACAATACCATTAATGGAATTTGTCTATTGTGGTACATAAATTCAGAAACATATATTTCAAAAATTTATATTGTTTGGTTTCTAGTTGTACAAAAGGTCTTATAAATTTTCTTCGTGAAAAATATTAGTAGGAGTAAAGGTTTTGTTCCCTTATACTTTTTTTTTATTAGTAATAAATTCAAGGGATTTTCAAGTTAATTTCATTTAAAAAAAATCCTCTTCTATGATTTAAGAACTTCATATTCAAACCAAAATTTAATTTCTAATTGCATTACATTATAATTCTATACTATATATAAATAGTGACACACTTTTTTAGTGTTACTATTTAATAGTGTAAATGCTTCTCACATAATACTCTTCCCTTTTATTTATCGAAGATTAATTTTGTAAATTGCCAATTATTTTATCAAATAGTTTTTAACAGCAAGACTTGAAATTATGACATCAAGTATAAACAAATTATGTTATTACGGATTAATCAAATACAATCACATGTTTTAAATTCAAAAAACTATCAAATATAATATTACACATGTGTCGGTTGTGCCACAAATTCTACTAATTATAAGACACTAGTTTCAATATTTTCACATAATACTTGCAATTCAATATCAAATTTACTATACAGCTTATTGAATCATTTCTGATTACAACATCACCAACAAAAAAAGTACTTTACCAACAAAAAAAATCCCAAAAGATTAATGAACAACTTAATAAAGATTTTTTAGAAAGTGTTTAAAAGTTAAAAGTGCGGAAGGAAAAGGAATAAGGCATACAATAAATCTCCCATCGTATAACTCAATCATGCCATTACGTACCCCAGTAAAAGAATGTATGAGAAATTGTTCCACCATTTTACAACGTACACGATATATATATATATATATGTGGAATAAATTAACCAATTCTCCTAAACCCGAAATTCAAATGAAAATTTCTTAAAAACTAAATTGAACCCTTTCGTAGGATTGGAAGTTAAACTACTCAAAGTGTTTGAAAATGGAGCAATTAATTAATCCGATTCAGTGAGTTTTAAGAACAAGGTACATGTAATATCCCGTAATATAATTAGTATAAATTAGACACATATTTTAGAAATCTTGGTTGAGTATGAACCAAATTATAAAGTTGTAAAAGTTTAGGGTTAAAATAATAAAATAATGAAACTTCAGGGTAAAATGCCGTAATTAAGCCAAAACCTTGATTTTTTTCATGAGCCACCAACTTGCCCATTTTACTTTTAATCTTCATGCTTCACCATTTTTGTTCATTCTTGCTGAGAGAGACAGAAGAAAAATAATAATAGGTACGAAAACTTTCTTTCTATAAACTAATTATCCAAACTCCGCCGAATCGAGTCGAGCCTTAAGGAAAAGTTGTTCTATACGTCGAAAACTACACAAGGGTATAAGAATTTTAGAGTTGTGCTGGTCGAAATTCGGGTATCAACTCAAATTTCATTATTTGGGGGGCTAAATATTTTGAGTTAGGGGTTTAATTATTTTTAAAATCTGATAGTATGATTTTATTATATATGAATCATCATATTTTAATTGTCTTTGTTTTAAGAATTTTTATATGATGAGGATGATGATGTTTTATGATTTATTAAGCCATGGGCATGTGATTTGAAGCAAAACATGCCATTATACTTGATAAAGTTATGTTATTTAATATACATGAAATATCCCTTATATGTATAAATATTGTATATTTATAAAATTAATTAATTGATAAATTATATACATCAAGGGACATGTATAGAGATTTGTTGTAGTTATATGGCATAAGTTGTTTCAAATATTCATTTATTAGCATGTTATGCAAACTGTGCATCGTTATTGTGTCAACTGAATTCTTGGAGACCTTTCAGCAAGTTTGGACTATTATTATGACCTATCATGTAGGCATATATCTTGTATCTATGGTGCCGAAAATTTTTTGTATATGTTATATCATTCTGGGATGTGATATGATCTCGTGACGAATCCGATTATAATTTCTATTGTGACCCTTTGATGATGAAAGGAATATGTGTTGACTAGTGCTTGCCGATATGAAAATAAATAGGGCTCGGTGTCCTTGGATTGAAAATTCCTAAACTCCCGGCGGACAGCAATGAAGTCGGCTGTCTAGAGTCAGCGGTGAGTAGCCCGAAAATTTAGACCTCGACAAAGCACTGGTGATTCTATGATATGATATGGATGGACATGTGGTCCAATTCTATTATGATATGATGATGATTTTTTATGGGCCGGATGATATTATATTGTGATTATGTTCGATTTATTCTCTGGGGCGGTCAGGCCTGTTTTTCTTTTTATGATTATGGTTCGGCCCAATTTTGGTATCTATTGGGGGCGGTCAGGCCCATTGTTGTTGTTGTTGTTATTATTATTATTATTATTATTATTATTATTATTATTATTATTATTATTATTATTATTATTATTATTATTATTATTATTATTATTATTATTCGGTTCGGTTCGATCTCGGTATTTTCTCGGTATAATGGTTGATACAAGGGAGGTAACCTGCATATGCACATGCATGCATTATTTTATCGGTTGAGCCATGATTTATGATTAAATAGTTAATTACGTTTTGTACGTAATATTGCCTGTTATATCCCCCTACTGAGCTGTGAGCTCACCCTTTTTTATGTAAACAAATTCAAGTATCTAGGAGACGGATACGACAGAAGAAGCAATTGGGTCAGGAATGAAGTAGAGGACCTCTGATACCGACTCATTTTTGTTGTGTCGCGTACATGGCAAGCCACGGCTAGCCTGAGTTATTGTTTACTTTGTAATACATGTTAACATAGTGTGTATGTCTTTCGAATTATATGTATGTGTATAGATGTATATTACACTCATGTTCTATATTATTGCTCACAGCATGAGTATCAGGGTTGTTTATTCCAAGCTATATAATTTTCTTGAATTTATTATTTCATTATTTATTTTAGACTTACTTTAGCTTGTCTAAGGTGGGTTAGTAACGCTCCAGGTCTTAATTACAAGTGTTATCATACTAATTAAGGCGGGAGTGTTACAAGATACATGATCGTCTAAAATTTATTTTATTTTTATTTATTTTGATCAAAAGTTTGAGCCTCTGTATAAGTCACCTCTTACTTTAAATTCAGAAAAATCACAGGTTTATAACCATATATATATGTGTGTGTGTACTTGGCCAAAGTAAAAGTCCTTTTTATGTTGATGCAGAAAGCAACCAAGAATCAGAAGAGGTTTTCCTTCCGCAATGATAAATAAAGTACTAATGTAGAGTCAAGTTTGCTCTATGTCGGAAGTGAAACTTATTTAGAAAGAGAAGCCGAACCTGTGAGTACTGTAAATTCCATATCAATTCAATGAATAAAGAAAAATTAAAGACGGATGCGTACCCGAGTCTATTTGGAAGATGATGAGCAGAAGCAAATCTCTTTTGGTCTTCCAATCGATACGTAGTTTCTCAATTTTTTCACTCTGTAGATGGGGTTACAGAAGAAGAAGAAAACCTATGTTCTATTAGGGACCAAAACCCCGTATGTTATAAAACTACTTTGGCAACTGCCAAAGTGGTTACTAGCTTTTAGTATTTATAAATTGGCCCCTCATCAATTTAAAAAATACAATCTGGTCTCTACACATTAATTCTATAACAAAAATACCCTTAAGCCTAATTAAAAAGCTTAATTAGATCACTTAAGTTTAGGCTTCTTAATAATAACACACATTAATAATTTATATGTGTGATCCCAATTAAAATTAATCTAACAAAACTAACTTAGTCGTCCAAAGCCCCTAATAAGTAAGGTGAAATACGAGAGGGAGCGACTAAAAATAATTCTTTAATTTCCCAATAAAAGTCCAAACAATGCGAAATACTTGTAATGTGCTTAATTGTTGAGTATATCAACCCCTCTTGTAACTTTTTAAGTGGCCCTAGCTAGCACCCAATCTTAAAGAGAGTACGTTTTTGATTCCGGAAAACTTAAGGTACGTACATCTAACATACGTTATTAGGGTTTCGTGTAGTTCTAATTAACTTTTAATCCATCTTCAATCATTTGTTTATGAATGTTTTCCTATGATGAGTTTTCAACTTTTTCAAAATATGAATGTTTTGTGACTTATATATCCCGGACTACCAAATTGAACTAATCACCCCATCTAAAATTTTTAACTTCAAATATTTTAATCTAATTTGTTTTTGTAAACTCGCCCTAAATTTAACGCTGGTCACTGCTGTGGTCTTTTTTTTTTTTTGTTAACTCTTCTCTTCTTTCAGCGTCTTCTTCCTACTCTCCTTTTCCTCTCTATCAATATGCTCCACTCTTATTTTGCTTACTAACTGTTGCTAGAAATTTTCTGGTCTTAACTCACTAAGTAAAGCAGTTATTTGGTGGAAGGTGGAGAACATGATTTCGTATCTCACTCGAGAAAAAAAATATAAATTTTCTCCATCAATTACTAAGATTTTGAAGATATATATTTTAAAACTTATTATTCATAACTATGAGGCAGATACATATGATACAATAATTGTTATAATTCTAAAGAGATCGATTAATTATGTGTAAATAGAATAAACTATTAAAGTCTCTTTAATTTCTTCTCCATCCATTTCAAATTATTTGATTAGTTAATTATCATATTATTTGTGTCTGGTTGCAACTTGAGAGAATGAAGAAATTTGGAAAAATCGT
Organism: Lonicera japonica; assembly: GCA_021464415.1. Lineage (NCBI taxonomy): Eukaryota > Viridiplantae > Streptophyta > Magnoliopsida > Dipsacales > Caprifoliaceae > Lonicera > Lonicera japonica. The sequence goes on from CM038464.1 coordinate 26,541,074, forward strand.
GAGCTTAAAATACACTAGCTATGTATATATATATATGTTTGGAGTCAGAAAATTTGTACAAGTCATCAATGTAAAATGAACTAACTTATAATTAGGCAAATGATGCAACTAGAGGAGCCCTAACTATTTCATTAATGAATGGTCGGGTCTTTTCTTGTTTTCCTTCCTTAGGATATTGGCTTTAATAAAATCACCTCATTTTGGGATGCATTTAAAGGATTTTAGAAAAATTTGCTGAGGTGAGAAACTCAATTTAGCGGTCCATTTAAAATCTACTCGTATTTTAATATTGGAATTGAACTAGCACATGATTTACTTATCCAAACATAAAACTTAAATACCATATTTGGCCCTCCAACGTGATGGTGTTGGCCAGAAGTAAAGGAAAAAGATGATAAATTGTGAACTTTTGGTGTTTCGACCAAAATATTTTTGATTTTGTCATTGACCAAAGGTAAATTTGAACGGAGTGAGCAAAATAAAACAACTTAAATAGTTAAGCGTTCAAATGAAACTATATAGAGTTGAGTGATCAATTTAAAATTATAATAATAATTAAACAGCCAAATATAATACATAATTTAAAATTAACGTTATTGGTAATAATTATTTCATCGCAAACTGTGTTATTCAAAATAAAGCATATGTGCAGGGACATGCCCATAGTGGACCGAGGTGGTACGAATGTACCTCCTGAGATTTTGGAAAAAATTACCAAGGGAAAAAAATTATAAAAGGGTGGACCGTACCCTAGTGCAATTAATGTTAGCGGTATAGGGTAACCCAGTGGTAGCGCAATGAGATTAGCGCTGGGTTTGATTGAGAGCTCCATAGGTTGAATTCCGACAGCTGCAAAAACATCTGGTGACTAGCGATTGGCTACTGTTTTGCAAACATGAATTAGTCGAGGTGTGCGAGAGATAGATCGGACACCCTTTAGTACTAGAAAGTATCTAGACAAAAAAAATATACAACCTTCAAAAAAGTTACAAAGAGGGGGGGACTTACATGTATATAACAACAATAGTACATGCTCAAGACAACACAAATCCTATGGTTGACGCATTGACATCAAGTGTCGGTCCATGCTCCATGAGTGATGGTCCGCTTCAAAGAGTTTCACTAGGGAAGCTCGAACCTGAGACGTTCCACACGTCCCAAATTCACCCCTCCACTTGACAATGAACCAATCATTTAGCATTTTCAAAACATAAATTATCGTAGAGGGTCATCGTAAAAAAATATCATTTTTCTTTTTGTATGTAGAATGTGCATATTTTTTCTCTTTTTTTTTTTTACGTAAAACATTCATATTTATATATATTTATAGTATTTTAGCTCGTCGTGATTTTTAGTACTTGGAAACAATTATTCGTACATTTTTAAAACTTTTGTGTTCGTATCCTCTCAATTAAATTCATGCGTACATGCCTGCATATGTGAATGTGACCCTTTCATATACTCCTCAAAGGGCAGAAGTTCAGATTCATAATTACTCATATATGAAATGAACTAACATAAACAAAATCATACCCTTTTTCTTTCTCTCTATTGCTATTGAACTAACATAAACAAAAGGAACAAAGATAATCAGATAAATAACTACCCATATATATATATGAAATGAAAGCCTCTCCACCTAACTGAAGCCCTCCTCCTTCACACACAGTACTAAAAGTTCTTAGTAACTATAATCATAAGAGAAATCAGTGACACCCACCATAGCTGAAACAACTTGAGAAACAATATAAAAGCCTCCACCAAATATAGTTAGAACCAGAATTGCAGAAACTGGGTTCTTCAACAACTCTACTAGAGGCTGAAATACAGCATAAAGTACCCCTGAACTCACTGTCAGTGCATAAAGTCCATATCTCCTCATATTGTCCCAAAATTCCTCCATCAATGGCCCTTCTGGCCCCAAAGCCAATGCCTTGTGGTCGTCAATACCCATAACAAACATCATTAATGCCAGTGACATAGTCCCCAATATCACAAATCTTGAATACCCATTTCTGCTAACTGGTAAAAACTCAACCTTTTGGGTGTTTTTGTGTGTGGATTTGAGTTGTACCATATGGGTTTTGTTCATATGATTGGTATCTGTAGGGTACCTTTGGAGAATTGTGGAAAGTTTGACAAGGGATGGGGTTTTCATTGGGTGCTTTCTGTGGGATTTGAGTATAGTGGGGATGAAGAATGGAGGATTTGAAGGTGGGTTTGTCAGATTGGCGTGTTTTGGGAAGTTGAATTGAGACCTAAGTGTAAAGCTCTTCATGATTTTTTTGTGATCTCTTTTCTTGCGAGCGCTAGAGAGGATAGTAGAAGGGGATTTTTTTTAGCCTGTGGATTTTAAGTGTATGGTTTGAGTGGATGGTGGTTGAGGTATTTGTTTATTATCTTCTTCTTTTTTTTGGTTATCATGCCTTATCTAGTTATCTTCTACTACTGCAAGAAGTACCCATAACCCCTGCACAAAGGCCAATAAACTAGGAGGGTGGACAAAAGTTCACCTCCATTGGGTCCTTGAAATCCACTTGGTAAAGAAGGGAATAAGCCATTCATGTGGGTATGACACAAATTCATAAAAATTTATTGCAAATATAAAATTATTAGTCTTTCATATAGATCAAAAAACACTATACTTATAAAGATTCAACACTAATTCCAACAAAAATTGACGCACACATATATATACATATATTATAACAATTATGCAAGAATCCGAATAAAACAAAGAATATTTTAGTTATTTTTTTTCAAAAAAATCACAAATTTAAACATGTATATACATATATAGAGAATTTATATGAAAATTGTAGATCGCTAATGTGGTGTCTTAGTGATAGAGAAAACCTCCATCAGCGCATTGGAGATACATGGGACCTTTGAATATGTTAATTGCAGTGCATGATGATAGTGGTGATCGTTGGGGTGGCGTTGCCGTGAGAGAAAAATAGGGGAAAGAAGATGGTGGAAATAAAGGTAAAATAAGAGGAAGAATAGGTTTAAGTTTTGTCATTTTTTATATTTTGATTTAATTAATAATTTTATGTCAAAACTTATTTTTAATTGTACTGACATTTATATGATAAAAGATAATTCCAATGGCATATTTGCTAACCCATCAAATATTTTCACCGCTCTTTCTTTTTTGAAAACAAACATCATGTAGTACTATAAAGTATTTAAAAAAAAAAAAAAAACCCTCAAATCTCCATCATCCATTCCTCTGCATTGAACCTTGCCTTCCCCAATCCAGCCAAATATTGCAAATTGTATTTGTATATATATTTTCACACCCTTGAAGAATTAAAATTTTCACATAAGACCCCATATATAAAAAAAATAAAAATCAAATGGTGATAGGGTTTAATTGGTTTTTAATTTTCAAATGGGTCCTTAAAGTATAAAAAGTTTCACATAAGTACCTTGAAGTATACAAATTTTCACATAAGAACCTGAATTATTATTATTTTTTCAAAAATTACCTTATATATGGTAAAAAAAAAAATCAAAAATCAAGGGGTCATTGACCCTTGGCCCAATGTTGTGTCACCCCTGATCACATGAATTAATTTATTTGCCAACGTAGCAAACAAATTAGTTATTTTCTTTTATTACTTTCCATGTTGCTATCAAATGGAGTCTAGTATCACAAAGTAATGCATTGCATTATCTGATATTGAAATAGTTGTATTTACTTTGCTAAAACCAATTTTCTCTAAAACCTATTGGTTAAATTATTAATATTGCACTCAAATCTGTTATAAGGTGTCACTGTTTTTATTAAAATTTATAAAGTACTAAACTAGAGGATATTTAGCCATACACCTAAAATAAGGTTTAGATAGTAATTAGATTTTATGGTAAAGTCTTTTAAGCCCAAGTTAAATTAGGAATTCATCTAGTTATGATAGTAATAACAATATATAGAAATACAACTCTTTTATTTTAACATAACAAACGAGTCATGAGTTTGAATAAATATACATATATATATATATATTTGTATTTATATATTAAAGAGAATAGGTTAACATTTCTTTTGGATTTAAGAAAATGAAAAGGAAAATAAAGAAGAACTAGGAGTTAATTATCATTAATAGGAGTAGATTTCGAGTGTTAAATGTTATGCGTATCGTAGAATTTCTATTAATAAATCGGAGCTATATATTTTACAAACGTTTTAAAATAATTAAGGTAGTTGTAAATTATTCAAACTACAAGAAAAATAAAGTGTAAATAGAGCATGTCACAGGAAAGGGGGACACCATCATCTTAAGATCAAATGCTATTGTATTGACTATTATTGTTTGAAATAGTTGGAAGAGTTGCTTGCTCAATTTGCTCAGTAATTAGATCATATTTAACAAAAATTAATTCTAAGAGGTAAAGATGTAAAATTTCGATTAAACGGGCAAAGATAAATGAAAGATATATATAGAAAGTAAATATTTTTTCTAAAAGTAATAACTAAGTATGCGTTAGCGGCCCTTGATTATTGTAGTGTTCGTTTTATTTGTAAATCAGCGAATGTGGTTGCCCATACGTTAGTTAGGGCTTCTCGTTCAATATCTGGTCGGCAGATGTGGGAGGAGTCCTGCCCTTCCATTATTTCGGATGTAATTGCGCGCGATTTGCTTTAATGAATTTTCCAATTGCCATTCAAAAAAAAGTATGCGAGGATACGACTTAACAAAAATATGGAATCAGAATTTTTAAGACTTGTCATATTTGCATTTTTGCGCGCCACCTGCCATCGTCCAACATCGTGATACACTAATTTATTATATATAACGAATTTCATATGAAGTTAAAGCTATTAAGTATTATAATTTATCGCAGAGAGCAAAGCTCAAATCAAAGAGGAATGACACAATGGAACAAACACTTAATTAAGATGACTTAATTTATGGTAGAAGTTAAGTGAGAAAATTCATGTATTCATAGCTAGCGCAAGTTATATAGAAGTATCTTCAACCAAATAATTAGGGATGGCAAAAAAAACCAACCCGGCCCAACCCGGATGGAACGGGTTCGAGTCGGGTTTTTTTGAGCCCGGGTCGGGTTTCTAAGGAAAAACCCGGACCAAGTCCAGAGCGGGTTAGCGTTTTGGCATTTTAAAACCGGACCCGACCCGCATTCTTATATATTAAAATATATATATATATAGCCTTTTAAGAATCCTTAACTTCATCCATTCTTAGATAGCATTTTCATGTCTTTATTTTTATAGATCTAATTCCTTAAATCTATTCATGAACAAATTTGATTTTGTTAATGTTAATTCGTGAACATAAATATTTAATGGGCATATATATTCAGGGTAGTTTGGGGTTTTAAGGCATACACGCTGAGCGGATTTGGGTTCCAAAAAATAAACCCACATCGGGTTCGGGGCGGGTTTGAGGCGGAGTATTTTAGATGCGGGTCGGGTTTGGTATTAGCCAAACCCGCCCCGAACCCGACCCGTTGCCACCCGTACAAACAACTGCTTCGATCTCATTATAAACAAAAACAACTTGCAACTGGTGGCGGAGCAAGGAATCTGGTTAAGTAGGGGCGAAATTCAAAACACAAAAAAATATATTCAAAGTCATAAAATTTAAACGTAAACACAATATTATTAATAATAATACTTCATACAACTCAAATAGAAAATGTGAACAATTATGAGAAATTACAATAATATAAAGCAAATATAATATTATTAATAATATTATGCAATTAATCAAGAATCATAACTAATATTATATAAGTGATTAAGAAATTTAATTATACCTAATATTAAAAAGCAGATATAAGAAATGATTTACCTTGGTAGTGTTAGAAAAATAGGTAAAATACCATTTTGGAGCCATTTTGAGGGTAATTTTTAGTGGCAACTCACACTTGGTTGTGCAATATTATTATAAATTCGTAATTTTCTCCATGAGGATATCAAAATTGTATATTTTGTTTTCTTAAAATGATTCTGGTGTGAATGGGAAATTGTCACAAAAAGTAAGTTACTTAAGATAAAAAAAATGGAATGAAAATGAGTAAATCCCACATGAAAATTTTGTGAAAAAATTGACGGGCTTATAAGAGATCACCTTTTATAAACATGATAAGTATTTAAAAAAAATAAGACCCCTGTGTACAGTTTTGTTCTCTTACACTTTAGTTACCTTTAAATATAAGTCTCTGCACATAAGCTCTTATATATATAGATATATTTTTTATTTTTTTCAAAAAATGCCCTATATACAATAAAAAAAATTCAAAACTAAGTGGGGGCGTTGACCCATTGCTTGCCCTCATGTGGCTCCGCCTATGCTTACAACTAGCTAGTAATACCCGCCCTGTTGGTTTACATTTCTGAAGTTGCTTCCCCCATTAATGGTTTTTGTCTCGCTCAATCAGACATGCAGACTAAGGGAGCTAGTGATATTCTACGAACCTAAATGTTTTTAAAGAATAGAAAGCAAATACATTAGAAAAAGAAACTCCAATTCAAATAAGATATGCAGTAAAGAGAATTTGAGATACGATTACGTACTTTAATTGTGTGAATTACCATGCAATAGTCTTTTAGGTTATTACTGCGCGTGGAAAAGTACTCAGAGAGTGAATAATTCGATTTACCTTTGATCTATTTTGACTAATAAACATCCAGCCAGTTTTATGATATACTTCACAGATTAAGTAAGTTACTCTTATAAGTTATAAGCTAAATTGATTTCCCTCTATTTTCACATGACAACAGTGACAAATATAGCAATTTTCGCATAGTTTCTATTAATATACCATATGCATGATAGAGATGTAGACATTTACAAAAGAGATATAGTGATAAAAATTTGTTTTGTAAGATCCTTATTGTGGTTCTTGTCTTTATGATCATGTAAACTCTTTTAAACAAACTTTCATTATTGTTATAATGTTTGATTTTATTAATATTATCGAGTTCTCAGCTTAAAAAAAAGGAAAATAAAAAGACAAAAGAATTATAGATATGAGAAGCTTAAGTAGCATAAATTTGATTGTTCTGAAACTCCTTGATTTATCCCCTCCTTATACAATTAAACCACCTGGATTTGCCTTAAATCTAATGGATTAAAGTCTTAATATTTTGAGCTAGTTTAGACGGTAAAGACCAGTTTGGGCTTAAAAGATCTCGAGTTCGAGCAACTAGGTTTAGGAGATTCGCAGTAAAATAAAGGGATGTTTAGATTTTGCACCTCACATTTTGACCCATAATTTAAGATTGCACCCCATATTTTAAACCATTTGACTTTGCACCCCATTATTAGTATTTTTTATTATGTCTAGTTAATGAGTATTTTTCTTGACCATCTTACCCTCATATGATTCTACGGCTTGGAGAATATAGCTGTGGGAATAAGATTTCTCTATAAAAGTTAACCAATTTAAACTTTTTTTAAAAAAAGAAATAGAAAAAAGAGGAATTACTTAGAGATGGGTAGTTCGGACAACTCATCTAAAAAAATGAAGGTATCCGATAAATTTCTTCCTTTAGGAATGGTCTCTCTTCATTTTGCTTACTTTATGTTTGCATCATTTATTTTGCAATGCTTCTATTGTAGTGATGAATATTATTTGGTGAAGAATTTCATATGGAAAGGATTTCCATATATAGCTAGCTACCCATAAAATAAGCATATGTCCTGGTCATCACAAGAACATAGTGAAGTGATGGTGTGAAAATTTAGAGTAAGTTTATTTCTGACCACACAGTCAAATAATTCAACACTAATTAAAAAGATCACAAGGTAAATAGAATAAGATAAGAATGTATAGAATGTTCACTCTTTATGAGAATATGAGTTAGTCATCGTCTTATGAATAGAGCTAGGAGTTCGGAGTGCTTTGTATTATAATGAATGAGTTCAAATTACAAGCAAAACATTATTTCTCTAACTATTCTATCTCTATAACATTACAATTGGAGGAGTTCTAAACCACTTAGAGTCTGAACACCCAATTTTAGGAGTTTTATATTACGCTTTAGAACTCTTTCTCTTTGTATTTCTTTCGAATGCTATATCTTTGCCTTGTAGTTTTGTAGAATAACTTCTGTAGCAAAAGCTTAATTGCTTTTACTTGGTTGTTGCATATTTTTGAAGGAAGTAAATGCTCTACTTATATATGATAGAGAGGGAAACATGTGGGAAAGCCCTTAAACCAGGTCTCAAGCCATCCCCTGACCATCATTAACTCTGACCTTATTTCTTTATGTATTCTAGTGCATTAAATACAATTGGTGTGAATTGAATGAAGTTGAAGGAAGCTCTGTGGAGCTGATTAAGTTGGTGGCTGTCGCCTATACTACCTGTATCTTCTTTGACGCGGTAATTGGTCAGAAAGCTTCAAAGCTCAGTGGAAGAGATCTAGTGTTTGACCTCTAGGTTTCGGTATAAGAAAACAATATGAATGCTAAATACGCACGCTCTCTGGAGTTTTAGTCCCCAAGTGGCAATCAAATCAGAGCTTCCAAGCTCCTTTACCACGGTGATCTTGACTGTTGACGTGGAAGGCCACGTGTTTTCTCGCGACTATCTGAGTAAATCAATTTATTAATTTACTCTATCATAAAGGATGCAGGTTCCTCAAATGCAAAAGTCAACTTAAGTGTCATGCATCATCAAGTTCAACTTTCAAAGTATACACATTTCTTTTAATTTTTTTGTACACTTGGATTATTATATTCCTAACATTTCATTTTATTGTTTCAAGGTCTGCCTGTAGCCCTATTGATAATTAGTGGCAACACATGTGTATCTATATCTTATATGCTGATCTGGTTCAATAAAGTCCTCTTCTTCATCATCAGTTGAGTTTTCATATTCAAGCACTTTATCATATGAATTTAAGTGATCCCAATATGGACTATCAATAATTTCCTCCAAGTTTACTTGATTATAAGCCTTTTGAGATGATTCAATCACATCATTTCCACCTTGCACATCTACATATTAATAATAAACCATAAGAAAATAACTAATGAAAAGCATAAACTACAAGTGAATCAAAAGAATAAAAAACAATAAGTGAATTAATTGGAATGTTATTTAATATTGCATCAAAAGAATCCTTTGAATGCTCATATGTTGACTTAACTTCAGTACCCTCATCAAGTGAATTCGTAAATGGAACTGGAATAAGTTTAACTTAGCATCGCCCCTTTATTGTGTTGATCCTCCTTTTAACATGTAGCTTCTTAACTGCACTCTGCTTGGATGGACTATCATACAGATAGTTAAGATACACAAGTAGTGTTTTCACTACACCCTATGTGCTTTTGCTTATTGTGTTACTTGCAGGGTTGCTTATCGTGTTATTTACAGGGCTCTCATTGGGATGGTAGATGCCATGATAGTATTTACTTTAGATTTAATCCTAGTGTTCTTTGCAGGACTATCTAAATTAATTAATGTAAATGTTTAAATCTCAAAGTTTAAAAATTCCTCATGGTTGGATGAAATTTTTTGACATATTACAATAAATATGTGTGGACCCATCTTCTTTTAGCGCGGAATTTCTTCACATGAACTCAGTCTCATGATCATCATTTGTCTCAAGTCGTAAACTCTTAATCACGTAGTATATATTTAGATTTTTATGCTTTTGTGGTTGGGAAATGCATTATAAACATGTATACTAATTTCTGAAAATTAATAGACTATAAATGAACATATTTTCATCAACATACTCACTCCTAACACATTTCACCAATCTGATAACACTAGAGCCTTGTCTATCTTCCTATTCACCACCATAATACGACCTAAGATTTATACATTCCAAATTAAGTCAAACTGTAATTCCAACATAGAAAAAGAAAAAAAGAAGGAGAAAAACAAATATGCATTAGCAATGAAGTTACATACAAACCCTAAATATAAGAATAAAGGACAACATGTAATTAATTAAAATCTTGGAAGAAAAATCGAAAAATATTTAACAATTTATACATATATGAATCACTTACATGAACTATTTTGAAGATCTTCGACAATCCTCACTCAAATGAAGCCCTAAGCACGGATTAGCTTATCTCCAAAATTGTTGTTTTCGCTTCTTTTTCTTTTGTGTGCATTTGTTCTTCTGTAGTTTTACCGTGTTGTGTAGATGGCTTGTGTTATAGAACACAAACGTGACATTTACGTGCTTTCATACGAGGGTAGGATGGTCAATGGAAATATTCATCAACGAGACATAATATAAAATATTAACAAAGTCAAAAAATTTAAAATAAAGTCTCAAATATCCTTAAAAAGAAATAGTTTATGGACAAAGAAATAAATAAAAAAAAATTAAAATTTGAGGGCAAAACAAAAGTGTAAAATTTGTAGGAGTAAATAACCAAATTGGTCACTGAACTTTACCCCCGAGTTTTAATTTGTCCACTCAACTTTTTATTTTCTCAATTTACCACTTGAACTTTAAGCCGCGTTTCAATGTGCCCATTTCATCTAATTTCAGCCATTAAAGTTAGAAAAATGTACATGTGTGAGGCATATGACCTCAAATAAAGGGCAAAATAGCCAATTAAACTAACCACTGTGTTAACACCAAATCCCTTTGGCTCTTTTTCTCACTATCTCTAAAATGTAAAAAGAAAACAACCCCCTTTTTTTTTTATTTTATTTCTTCTCCATTAGATCTTCAAAATTTCATCAAAATAAAAAGCTCACATTCACAATTTACAATATCTCAGGGCCGTAGAAAATGACCCTCAAATTCCCCCTAAAAGTTCACATACACATACATACACACAACTCGTATATATAACATATATATAAATAAACACATGTATATATACATAGATTGCCTCACAATTCCGTGGATGCCTTTCTGCTCTCCTTTTCGCTCCTCGGGCGATTAAAGATTGCCGGAAACACGAGTACCAACCACCACCGTCGGTTTTTCGCTCTGTTTCCCCTCATATTACTTGCTGAAAATTTGACAACTCCGATTGACCGACTCATCACCACCACTATTACCATAACGAATAAGATTATATGTTATGTAATGCTCTATAACTAAGGTTTGTGTAATAATTTCCACTTAATTTCTCTCTCTATACAAGCCACTATAATGGGTGCTTCTTATTGCAGACTCGAAACCCCATATTTTCCAACGCTAAAATACGATCGCAGGAGAGTGGAAGGTGGGAAAGAGAAAGATGTAAAGAGTTGGTTGTGACCAGAGATGTGAGAATAAACCGGGAAAAATTGTGTTTTAGCTTAATTGGCAATTTTGCCCTTTATTTGAGGTCATGTGCCTCATACATGTATTTTTTTAATTTTAACGACTGAAATTAGACAGAATTTGACACATTAAAACACGGCTAAAAGTTCAAATAATAAATTAAAAAAAAGGTTGAGTGGGCAAATTAAAACTCGGTAAAATTCAGCTCACAATTTTGTTATTTACTCGGTTTGTGGCATCACCTTTTTTCCCTCCGGATGTAGATGACCAGATGTCATTGAATCCCCGATGTCTCAAAGCTCTGCAACCCTCTTAGTGACTGGTGTCATGGCTTTTGCCCTCCATCTCTCACTTTCTTCTTACTTTCTACCTCTATCTCTCCTTCTCTTCCGTTACTTCTTAAACCGTCATCACAGATAGCACCACTACTCATATACCACCTCACCACCAAAACCCTACTCCCTTTCATTCGGTGCTCCTTTCTGTCAACTTCTCTCTCAACCAATTTCTGCTCTTCTCAGGTAAAACCCCGGCCCCCCTCTTTTGTTTTCCAGCTTTAGGGTTCTCTGAATGAATGTTATTCTCTTCTTAAACCCCAGAGCCCTTGTTTCACTATGATGACTTGTTTTTTTAGTGCAGCTTGAGTTTTGTTCTGTCGTTGATTTCATTGAGCCCTTTTGGCATATTTGTCTAAAACCATAGTGCAAATTCATAGTATCTCCTTTTTATTTTTTTTTGCCCTTTCTGATGGAGGATTTTTGTATTCTCTTATCTCTACTATGATGGGTTTTCTCGAATCTTTGGGTTTCCTCTTGTATGCGTACGTTTCATCATCTTAGGTTACTAGGATTTGAGCAACCAGTCTATTTAACTGTTCTAGTTGACGTGCATTTACATGGAAGTGGTACTTCTCGCTTAATGTATTTGATGGTTCTCTCTGTAATCAGTATGTCTGCAGATAATCTTGTTTTTGTGGCATGGGAAGAGCATATTATTTCTCACGAGAAGGGAAACCGAATAGTTCACTATTACTTGAAGCATTCATCAGGGGATTTAGTCCTTGCTGTTAGAGGGTATGAGAAGAGTATTAGGCACATGATCTATGTTGTTTCAGATGAGTTTTTGTATGCTTATGGGCCCAAAGGATCCATCAATATGGGCACCAAATGGCGAGCAAGGCGCGAGGTTGTGGATTGGCTCAATTCATTGGTCTCAATTCCTCACCAACGACCAGAATTTCCAAGTATGTACTGTCCATGTGCAATTCTTAGAACTCCATTGCTCGAATTTTAAATTTTTCGATGTTGCGTGTAATGTACATTTAATTTCTTCTAATGAATTTATAATAATTATTTCCCTTCATATCATTCGGATCACCCATTCAATCACAAGCAAAACTTTTACTAGAATGACCATCTTTTACGTGTACGAATTGCCTGGAAGTTTGTGCATTACTGCGTACAAAATTTCTGAGTTCAATTTGGTTGTATGTTTTCACAGTAGTATTATTTCATGAATGACTATACTTCTAACTGAACTTCCATAATTTAACTTTTCATATTATTCCTGGAGCTTACCACTGGCATTGTGGACATCTTGGAAAGTAAGAGGTGGAGGATTAAAGCCCACCAGCTCCATGGTATAGATTTTTTTGGGAAACTAATGATATTCCCTGAAAAGGGAGAAAACCCCCTTGAACTGTTGTCACATTTTTAGCTTGAATAAACTTACTTATGGAAAAGATGTATTTATAAATTATAAGGGAAGGAATGTGTTTCCAAATTCCACTAACAAGATACAGAAGCATTTAAGTGAGAACACATATTGTATGAGTCTTGATACTTTTTAGGTCTAATTTGTCCAAGTGGACAAAATCTTCCTAGATGAGTATCAATCATTCAGTAAAGCTTGTTTTCATTTATTTTGTTGTTTTTCTTTGAACATATATCCAATAATTCTTTGATGTTCCTGACTAGTTCCCAACATGCCGCATGCCTTGATTTTGCAAACCACTATATATTTGAGCAATGACCCAAAAAGTACATACACTAATATAAGTGTAGAGAGAGTATGATTGTGTGACAATACCTAAGAAGTGTTTCAATTACTCGGACTACTTCAAAAGAGGATTGAGATGTTGTTTCCAATCGAGATGTAATCAGGTCCAGAGTTGCAGTATCAATTACTGATTTACTGTTTATGGGAACTATTGAGATGATTGAGTTTGAGTTGTATGCAAATATACGCTTTTTAGAATATAAGAAAATCATGAGAGGCACCATAGAGATAAGCCTACTCAGCAAGAACAGATGATTTTGCCTCTAACTAGAGATGATTCGGCTACTTCACATTGAAAACATGTAAAACAATACCCCAAAGCAACATACTTTGTGGTTGTATAAAGAAAAACAAGCCAATACCAAGGCTTTTGTCGAATATATTCTAATGTTAGTGAGAGAGTAAGGTTTGAAATCTTGGTTGTGCCAGGGATGAATCTTTAAGGTGTTGAGGAAGTAAGAGAAGAACAAGAAATAATATTTGGACACTGTGGCATCTCGGGAACTGAAAGACTATTTGTTCTCTCACATGCAAGAAAAGGGCATTTTTTCTGATTAAAAAAGGAAAAGAAAAACATGTTTTCTGTTTTCTTGTTCAAATTACTCTATGAAGTACAAGTGAACTGAATAACTGAAAAGAGGACATTATTTCGGATTTGTGTATTGCTAATTCGCTATAAATTTTGATGCTACATTCCTTTATGAGGAAATCAATTGCACAATCGCTTTTAATGAACTAGTTTTATTGCTATATAAAGACCTACACCTACTAAATAACTCTGAACTACGGCAAGTTTATATTATATGTTATGACTTTTATTGCGACTCTATGAGATAAGGTTCATTAATTTTGAAACATATAGATGGAAAAATAATTGGTCAAGAAACTCTAAGTGAAGCAACAGTTAAATGCTGTATGTGAAGAGTTAAATTGTTAGAGCCTTCTATCTCAGAAGAGAAGCAAGCAAAAAAGTCCACAAGATTAAGTTGGGAATCTTATTATAAGTGGAAGCACATATGCTTCAAGTTCTTCAAACCCAGAATATAGGGTTAATGTTTTCATTATGTACTTAGGCTACTAGCCTAACACAAATGATCGACCCACAAGGAACAATAAGAAACATATTACATTGGGAAAGTTCAAACATGGTTTGGAATTTCGAGTTTGAATCTTGTTTCTTGTTCCAACCTTGAGACTACATAAAAAATCTTGTGAATAGGGTTCAAAATTAATTGAGCCTCTTTTAAGCAACTATAGCTTGGTTTGCTAACAAACTCATTAGCTATCGAAACAACCTTGTCCTAACTCATGTAATATCTTATTTCATTATCCGAAGGAGCCAAGCTTGAGCAATCCCTTTGGCCTTGCTAAGCTTATGGAAAAGGGCATGATGTGGCTTGTAAAACGTTCAATAAGTTGAGGTCTACTAAGGCTTATTAGGAGAATCTATAAAACTATTTTTGTATTAGTAAAGGTCAAAAAAGGAAGAATGACGTATCTGAAAGACAGAAACCTAATAAAGTATCTGCATTGTACACGGTCACGTGAGATTGACAGCAACTAGAATGCAATGTTACTCTTTGGAATAGGCATTATGCATCTTTTCCACTCTCTCTCTCTCTCTCTCTCTACAATCAACTTTCCTCTTTCACAGTCTCTGTGACTATCACCTCATACTCCGATTTATTCCAATGACGGCTTTCAAATAAGAGCATATAGTCCTGTGGCCTTCACCTTCACTCTTGGAATACTCATTATCTGTGGCCTGACTCGACGATTAGTGATTCGGGTATTCAAGATACTCTTCCCTTCTTGTTATTTCTCATTTGCTGCTTTTGATTCAATTGAAGGTAACATAATCCTTCTTTGATTACTAGAAACTCCACTGAGTTCTTATGGTTGTTTTTAGTGTGCAAATTGAGCCTAAGGACAGCTCTAACACATCATTACCTGGTCAAATTGTGCTGATTTGGTTCGTGGTTCTCTCTTTCTCTCTCTCGTATGATTGTATTTCTAAAATTAAATTTGAAAAAAAATGGATAGCTGAAATATTTATTGATTTGTCTCACTATCTCAGTCCTGCAGTAGATGTGTGAGGTGCTGCTACTTACTTTAGGAGACCTACTGTATATGAATGACAGGAATTATTATTGTACCATCTAGAGGTTGCCGGTACATAAAATTTGATCAGTATCAGTATACTATGTGGATCACACTAGAATTCATCACTAAATTTTTGTTTTAGTTGGCGCTTTATTGAATTTCAATCCCTAAGTAGGGTTGATGTATGTATATAAGCTAGGCTTTGAAAAGAGATTACCTCTCTTTAACAAAAAGAAGGGATGCCCATTTGGAGGTGATCTACTCATCATGTTGAGCATCTTTACAAATTTTCATAAAAAATCCATCTAAATGGGCATCCCTTCTTTTTTGTTAAAGCGAGGAATCTCTCTTTATAGCCTAGCTCTGTATATATGGGTACGTCCTCTCAGCTCTAAGTTTTCTCTAGATCAATCAAAGAGATTGAATTCATTGATTGATTATATATATGTGTTAACATATATAATATATATTTGCTAGTTCTCATCGATATAGTTACCATTTATAAGAGTTGACTATTCAATCTCTAAATCTCTAGGTTAATTAGGTTTTTGTATTTTCCTTATTTAGATCATTCTTATAACCCTATATAAAGGGTCTCCATTGTAATAGTTTTATATCAATCAATTCAATAATATTTATCTCTTTTTATATCTTTACATGGTATCAGAGGAAAATAAGATCCTCCTAGTCTGAGTTCTAAATTATAGTTCCGCTATCTTCAGCGGGCGATACATATTGTCGCCCGCCGGACCACCTTCGGCACTAATCCACCATTCTCTTTCACCGTTGTCAAAATTGCAATCACTACTCAACCAATCTACCATCATCCTCTAGCTTGGCCTCATCCTCTTGCTTTGTCTCTCAACCTAAACCATCAATCAAATCCTACCATCTCTTAGTGGCCTTATTTCTTTTTTTTTTTCCATCATCTATTTTCAAACTCAAGTTAATCATATCAAATCCTAGCCGTTGTGTTTCCATCCCAGCGCGGAAAACCTAGCCGCTGTGTTTCCATCCCAGTGCGTAAACCCTAGCCGCTGTGTTTCTATTCCAGCGCGTAAAACCCAGCGCCTAAACCCTAGCCGCTGTGTTTCCATCCCAGCGCGTAAACCCTAGCCGCTGTGTTTCTATTCCAGCGCGTAAAACCTAGCCGCTGTGTTTCTATTCCAGTGTGTAAACCCTAGCCGTCGCCATTCTCTTCCATTAAAACCCTAGCCGCTGTGTTTCTGTTCCAGCGTGTAAACCCTAGTCGTCGCCATTCTCTTCCATTAAAACCCTAGCCGCTGTGTTTCTGTTTCAGCGTGTAAACCCTAGCCATCGCCATTCTCTTCCATTAAAACCCTAGCCACTGTGTTTGTTCATCGGCTTCATCTACTTTCAAGACATACTTTCCAAACTCAAGTTGGTATATTACCATCTTGAGTTTGAGGGGGGATGTTAACATATATAATATATATTTGCTAGTTCTCATCGATATAGTTACCATTTATAAGAGTTGACTATTCAATCTCTAAATCTCTAGGTTAATTAGGTTTTTGTATTTTCCTTATTTAGATCATTCTTATAACCCTATATAAAGGGTCTCCATTGTAATAGTTTTATATCAATCAATTCAATAATATTTATCTCTTTTCTAAATCTTTACAATATGTATATATGTACTTGTATGTTTTTGGCATTATAGTACTGCAGTATTCCTGCTTGAGATAAACTCTGGCAAATATGATGTTCGAAGGTTTCCATGGTGATTTGTTTTGTTGTTTCTCTAGAAATAGATAGTATAAATAGAACACAATGGAGATTTATTAATTGTTTTTATACATAATAATTCATATGGGCACAGGTGGTTGCCAACTCTCCCCCAAGTGATCTAGGATGCAGTTCATTAAGCATCGAAACTGATGCTTATTGAGCGTACCAGTTCGGTTTGGCGGATACTTTGAACCATATGAGTGGGCTACTATAATTTTCCACTCTTTTCTTTGTTCTTTTTATTTTTCTTGATATATTTCACAAGTCTTGGAACTTGATCTAACTGAACTTTTTTTCGCTGTATGTGCATTTGGAGCTTTTGTACACAAAGTCTAGTCAGCTGAACCATAAATTGAACATTTTGATATCAGCATTAAACTGTATTACGTGCATTGGGAGCTTTATTATGCTATCGGAAAAATTGTAGGAAAACTTGGAATATTTACATACCTTAATGTAGTAAGAGCAGAGACAAAACTGTTTTTGATTTTTTTCCAAGCCCCTTAAATGGTCTCCTTAAAATGATGTTGGCCCCTCACTTAGGTGCTAATAAGTTTCGGACCAATCGTCTCCCAGGATAAAACGGAATACTTCTATAAAATGGCAGCACTACTACTCACCGGAACAATAGACACAACTATATATTAATGTGTTTTAAGAACTCAACAATAGAAAGGAAGAAGTGAGAAGAGGAATTAATCTTTCATTCCTTGAAAATGAGAGAGGAGAAGCCTATTTATAGATTTGGACAACGTGGTTATTGGCCAAAAGAAGTTAGGGTAGTTTTAAAACCACTAAAACTTACTCTTCAAAATTTAAATTTGTCATTCAAATTTTAAAACATTTTCCAACAATCCCCCACAAGTTTGAAAATTTGGAAAAATTGAGTTCTACACACATAGATAAAAGAGTGACCTAATCAAGAAAAGTAGTCTAGAACTTTGAAATTTTCTTTAGCAAAAAACTATCGGAGTTACTAGGCTATTCAGTGTGACAAGACGTCATTGAACTGCTAACCGTTAATGTAAACCAAGACAATAGAATTTTAAAGTAACCTTTAAACGTAATTGGCCCTCCTTTTGTGTTCATTTTGGCCTTGAACAACTCCTGGTTTTATGAGTGTTTTTAGAGAATTCAGCCTTTCAAATTCTCGTAGAAGCGGCCCCTTCACACTCACATAGGTGATTTCTATTAAATATTCCTTAATAAAATATGAAACTTGAAACACATCCAAGTTATAGATAATTATTAAAAGCATATAGCTTACCCTGATGCTTATGCACTGTTTGCTACAGGAATGGGATAAAGGAATAAACCTCACAGTGCATTCTTAACATTGTCACTCAAACTTTAGTTGCCCCCTTGAACCTAAATCTTGGGATCTCCAGTCAATTAAGTTGGTTTTCTAGTCTGGTGCATGTTATATAACAGGTTTTAAGCCCATTCCTTTTGATGATTTTTCAACTTACTCTCTCGACAAACCTTTTGTTAGCGGATCTGCAATATTATCTTTCAACTTTACATAGTCAATGGTGATAACCCCATTCGAGAGTAGTTGTCTAACGGAATTATGTCTTCGACGTATGTGTCGAGACTTACCGTTTTACATTTGATTTTGTGCCCTACCAATAGTTGACTGACTATCACAATGTATACATAAATGGAGCACTGTCTTTGACCAATTTGGAATATCTTCTAAAAAGTTTCATAACCATTTGGCTTCTTTGCTTGCTTTGTCTAGAGTTATGAATTCAGATTCCATTGTTGATCTAGCAATGCATGTTTATTTTGAAAATTTCCACAATACGACTGGACTTGCTAATGTAAAGACGTATCCACTTATGGAATTTGAGTCTTTCTTGCTTGACGACCAGTTGGCATCAATATATCCTTCTAGGATAGAAGGATACCTTGTATAGTGCAATCCAAAGTTCTGAGTAGGCTTTATGTATCCTAATACTTTCAATAAAGTTTTCCAGTGATCTTTACCAGGATTACTCGTATGTCTGCTCAACTTACTAACAACATATGCGATATCTGGTCGAGTGTAATTCATCACATACATTAAACTTCCTATTATTCGAGCATACTCAAGTTGTGAAATGCCTGTTCCGGAATGTTTAAATAAACGAAGGCCCATATCAACTGGAGTTTTCATCGGATTTTTATTTTACTCTTTGAATTTATCAAGAATTTTCTCTATATGATGAGATTGAGATAAGATAAGTCCATTAGGTGGTCTAGAGATTTTGATCCCTAAGATAACATCCGCGACACCTAATTCTTTCATATCAAATTGTCGAGATAGCATTTGTTTTGTCGTTTTAATGATATCATAATTACTACCCATAATAAGCATATCACGACATATAAGCATAAAATGACATAGCTGTCATGAGTTTGTTTGAAATAAACACATTTATCACACTCATTGAATTTAAACCCATTTGACACCATTACATTGTTAAATTTTTCATGTCATTGCTTTGGTGCTTGTTTCAAACCATACAATGATTTAACAAGTTTACTCACCTTATTTTCTTTTCCAAGGACAATGAACCTTCAGGTTGTTCCATGCATATCTCTTCATACAGTTCGCCATTTAAAAATGCCGTCTTTACATCCATTTGATGGATTTCAAGATTGTTTAATGCGGTATAACAATTAACATCTGAATAGATGTTATTCTAGATACTGGTGAATAAGTATCGAAATAGTCAAACCCTTCATTTTGTCTGTATCCTTGCACAACATGGATTCAATTCCACTGTTTAACTGTTTTTTTTTTTTTTTAATATAAGGCTTCAGGAGATGACAAAGCTTCCTTAAAGCTTTAAGGTTCATTCTCTAACAAAAAAGTTAGAAAATCGTGTCCAAAGGACTTTTTAATTCTTTGCCTTTACTATGTCTCGGTTTAATCACATTTTCTAGATCATTAATGTCTTGTGGTTCCAAGGTAGTAGCCTCGTTATGTGATATCTTTTGTGTATTTGCGCCTTGTACTATTTTATACCGAAATATATCCTAAAAAAATGACGCATTTCTTGATTCTATAATCGTATTTACATGTACATCAGGAATGTTTGATTTAATTACCAGAAACTTATAAGCACTACTGTTATGGGCATATCCAATGAATACACAATCAATGGTTTTTGGTCCGATCTTATTTGTTTTTAGTTTTGGAACTGCCATTTTTGCTAAGTACCCCCACACTCTTATGTATTTGTAGGAAGGTTTATGACCTTCCCATAATTCATAAGGAGTTATGTAGGTTTTCTTATAAGGTACTTTATTAAGAATAAAGTTAGCGGATAGTATTTCTTCTCCCCAAAAATTTTGAGTTAACCCAGAACTTATTATTAGCGTATTCATCATCTCTTTAAGAGTTCTATTCTTGCGTTCAACAATACCATTAAATTGAGGCGAATAAGGAGTAGTGTTTTGGTGAATTATTCCATTTTCAAAACAAATTTATTCAAATGGAAATTCATATTCACCACCTCTATCACTCCTAAGAACCTTAATCTTTTTGTTTAATTGATTTTCAACTTTATTCTTATAAAGTTTAAACATATTAATTGTCTCATCTTTATTACTTAGCAAATACACATAACAATATCTTGTGCAGTCATCAATAAATGTAATAACATGCTTTTTCCCACCTCTTGTTTGAACTTACTTTAAATCACACATATTGGTATGAATCAAGTCTAGAGGTTCGAAACTTCTTTTAACTAATTGAAATGAAGATCTTGTTAATTTAGATTCTACATAAACTTCACATTTATAACTTTGATCTATATTAAATTTAGGCAAATATTCCAAGTTAATTAATTTATGCAAAGTATCATAATTAATATGTCCTAATCTACCATGCCACATATTAGAACATTCAAGCAAGTAAGAAGAACTCTCATTCTTATTATTGATATTGACAACATTCTTTACACTTGATAACCTTGACCAACAAACACATCGTTCTTAGTTAAAACAAACTTGTCTGATACAAAAACCAATTTAAAACCATTTTTACTTAACAAAGATCCAGACTCAAGGTTCCTTTGAATATTGGGCACATGGAGAACGTCCTTTAGAGTCAACATCCTCTCGAAAGTCATATTCAATACGACATTTCCACATCCTGCCACGTTTGCTGATGCAGAGCTTCCCATATAAAGAGGCTCTCCATTTTCTACGATTGTATAAGTGGAGAACATCCACTTATTTGCACAAATATGATGGGTGCTCTGGTATCGACCCACCAATCCTTTGCATTTCCCACCAGATTGCATTCAAAAACAATTGTAGAGAGATTCATATCTGAGACATCTTCAGATAGATTATCAATTTCTGTCACATGTGCCTGAGCTTTCTGTCTCTTGAAGTTCATTGGCTTGCGGCAATCCTTCATCCGATGCCCTCCCTTTCCGTAGTTGTAACACCTGCCTTTGAACTTTGGTTCCACTGATGGCTTTTAACTAGGGCCTTCATCAGCTCGTTTTCTTTTATTACTCCCATGCTTGGACCCCACTACATTAGACTTAGTCATGAAGTGTTTAGGATTAGAAATGTTCTTTTTCTCTCACCCTCTGTTATCTTCCTCAATTTGGATTCGGAGAGTTAGATCCTCCATGGTCATTTCCTTTCGTTTATGCTTTAGGTAGCTCTTAAAGTCCTTCCAAGATGGCGGTAACTTTTCAATAAGAATGGCCACTTAAAATGACTCACTAAGGGTCATACCTTCTACTTCAATTTCATGGGGTATGATCTTGAAGGCATCTACTTGGCTTCCAATAGTTTTAGTATCAACCATTTTAAAGTCAAGTAATTTTGCGACAACAAATTCTTTGTGCCGGCATCCTTCGTTTTATATATTTTATCCAACTTCTCCTAAACTTCCTTAGCCGTTTGACAAGGGCTATAAACCCCGTACAGGCTATCAACCAAACCACCAAGGAGATAGTTTCGGCAAAGGAAATCTCCATGTTTCCATGCATCAATGGCCGAAACTTTCTCGCAGTTCGTTTCATTTTCATCTAACTTTGGGACAATTTCTTTGAGAAATTTATTGAGGTGTAGAGTGGTCAGATAAAATAACATTTTCTGTTGCCATTGTTTAAACTTCCTCCCAGAAAAATTTTCCGGTTTCTCGACTTGGCTTAAATTGACTGGTGGAGGTAGTCACTGCCATTTCTTATATAAAACCATAAACACTTTCTGATACAAAGACGGATTACAATGGAAGTAGACAATATTGCTTTAATAATATTATATATATATAAAACAAGCAGACAGTACCACTTTTACAATGGAAGTAAACAATACTGTTTTTGATCTTTTCTGAGCCCCGTAAACGGTCTCCTTAAAATGATATTGGGCCCTCACTTAGGAGCTAATGAGTTTCGGATCAATCGTCTCCCAGGATAGAACAGAATACTTTGGTAAAATGGCCGCACTACCACTCACCGGAACAATGGACACAACTATGTATTAATGTGTTTTAAGAACCAATAATAAGAAGGAAGAAGGAAGAAGGAAGAAGAGGGTAATCTTTCATTCCTTGAAAATGAGAGAGGAGAAGCCTATTTATATAGATTTGGACAAGGTGGTTATTGGCCAAAAGTAGTTGGGGCAGTTTTAAAACCACTAAAACTTCCTCTTCAAAATTTAAATTTGTCATTCAAATTTTAAAACATTTTCCAACAAAAATAACTTTGTGAGGATTCTAACCATATTCTCCAACAGATCCCCCTGCATTCAAGTCTGCACAATATTTGGGATCTCAAGGATTCTCAAAGGCTGGGTTCAATAATCCTCGAACCCATCTACAAGATCAGATGGTATGCATTTTCTTTCAAACTGCTATGTCTGCTTCATATATTATTCAAGCGATTCTTCTGATTATGTTTGAGTTCCATTACAAATTGATTTTTAATAATCTTGATTTCAGATCCAAGTACAGAGAAAATTTAAAGTTCAACATTCAGAAATTGAGTGGTCAGGTGATGCTTGGATTTGTTGTAAACAGCTCAAGCACTACCCTGCTTTTCGCAGGAATGGAATTAAAATAGCTGTAAGTATCAGCACCTACTCATCTTTCTTTTTCTGTGGCATTCTGATCCTTTGAACTCCCTTAAAATCATGGTTCGAAAAAAAGTTTTGGTCAAAGACTCAACCTTTGACTTTGTAGCAGTTCCGTTTTTGAGAGAGTTGGAAAAAAAACATTTAACTGAAAGGTCAGAAAACTGACAAAGAACTTTGCTCGCAATTCTTTTCTTGATGTTCAGGTTCACTCCTTTGTATTCATCATGGCTGAAGAAGACGGTCACTACCTTGGTTACTTGGAAGATTTGTACGAAGATAAGAAGCGACAAAAAAGGGTTAAAGTGCGATGGTTTCACCGAAGTCAAGAAGTCAATGTTGTAATTCCTGAGCTTAACCCACACCCTAGAGAAGTTTTCATCACGCCTCATGTTCAGGTGATAAGTGCAGAGTGTATTGACGGTCTGGCCACAATTTTGACTCCGAAGCATTATGAGAAATGCTTGCCTGTTGCTTGTAAAACGTTATCATCTGGGATTCATATGTGCTTTAGGCAGTTCAAAAGCAACGAAGTCAAGCCCTTCTCACTAAGTAAATTGTGTGGCTACTCGAACCAATCAATCTTCTCGTCTTTAGATTGCGGCATTGTCTCCGAGCAGAAGACCAAAATCTGTAGTTCAAATGGAGAAGAAGAGAAAGAGTTCACCTTGGATGTCTCTGCAAGGCAAGGTTCAAAGAGGAGTAAAAGTTGCAAAGGGCATTGGAGACTTCAAAGTAATTCTCAAATGACAAATTCAGACTTTGGGAACCAGATAGCTAAAAGTGAACAAACTTACAAGAAGCTGAAAATTAGGTTGAAAAGTGAGAGACCACTGGGTATTAAGCTTGACGGATCTGAGGCTCAGCATAAAGCATATTTTAAGTTTGATGAAAAGATAGAGTTGCTCTGTCAAGATAGTGGCCTACGTGGCTGCTGGTTTAGGTGCAAGGTCTTGCAGGTATTACAAAAGCGTCTGAAAGTTCAATACAACGATGTGCAGGATGTAGATGGATCGGGCAATCTAGAGGTACGTAAATGCACCAAAAAACTACTGTTTTGTTTTGTATTGTATTGATGTTCAACCAAAAAGTAAGGATGGAGGACTGAAATATAACTTATACGGCGAACGTGCATAGTAATTTTGACCATCTGGTAGGACTTGACGTTCCCTCAGAAGTACCATAGGCAACAGCCTATTTCCTCCATCTCAAATTAAGAGCAGTCTCACTTTCTTTTTTGAGACATCTCAATTCTCAACTACTGTTTCCCATTTCTAAAACTAGGCCATAAATTTTAGCTGGACCTTTCATTACTAGGCATGGACACCAGTTTATCTTATGTTATATTTTCTCAGGGAATGTTCTTGTAAGCCTTTTTTTGGTTGGGAGAGAAAAAAAAAGGGAGGCTTCCCCCCGTCGGGGGGGGGGGGGTGTGTGTGTGTGTGTTCTGTACATCATGTAGCCCTAATTCATTTTACGCATTTTTATGCTACAAAAACTCTCTCCTGGCACCCCGGTTTAAAGTTTCTTTTAAGGAAACTATTGCTTGTAAGAAAAATATTTCTAGTACTAGGGGGTAAAGCCAAGCAAATGTTGTTCGTTCTCTCTCCCTTCATTTGATGAAGGGGTTTTGAAGGTTCCCGATATGTCTCAAGATGTTTGGCAAGCCAATACTCTCTCTGCTTGCTGAGTAGTTGTATGATGATAAATTGCAGTGTCTCTATTCAAGGATACTAAAGCTATTGTTATTGCTGGCCTTGTTGGCCTTGTGCATGCATAAGTGGCCCAGGGAAAAAATTTGCATGATAAAATATGTTTCATAATATTTTATTTAATATGTAGGAATGGGTTCCTGCATCTAGAGTGGCATATCCTGATAAACTGGGCATGAGAATCTCAGGCCGACTTATAATCCGTCCATGGCCTCCTGAGGATTCCTCAGGCTCTTCTTTTAAGGTTGGCGCTGCAGTTGATGTATGGTGGAGTGATGGCTGGTGGGAAGGAGCTGTAACTGGAGTCGACATATCTGGAAGTGATAGTTTCCATGTTTATTTACCCGGTATAGTCTCAAGTTGCAAAATACATATTCCCTACTTTAGTTTGATATCCATACATTGAAACGCCAAATTGATTTTGTTTTCTTTGGATTTTTAGGCGAGGACAAGTTCTTGACTCTTCAAAGGAAGAACATAAGAACATCAAGAGATTGGGTTGATAACAGATGGGTAAACGTACAACCAAAGCCTGATATAATCTCGGTCATATCTTCAAAACTTAGTTCTGACATGAAGTCTCCAGTGTGCTTGAATTTGGCCGATTCATGTGGGCATTGTGGTTCTGCTTTTGTTGACTGCGGACTTCTTAAAACTTTGAAACGTAAGACAGTTGAAGAAGATGCACGAGAATTACCAGGTTCAACAGCACCAAGTGGACCTGAAAACATGATCTTTAATTTGAAGAAGTGGCTTCGAATCAATTATGAGAACGAAGTTCAGAGAGATTTCAGTAAGAGTATTAGTGGGGATGATGATAAAGTGAGGCCAAGTCAGTTGTGAAGAATATAGTTTTTGATCCTGCAAACCGTTGAAGCAATGAACCTTAACTGTGCGAATGAATGGGTTTGGGCTGCTGTGGAGGATTTTTGGTTTTGTAAGTAGTAGATCCTTGAAGTGTCTACACTGATTGGTGTAAATATTACAGCAAGGTATCGAGATAGGAATATATGCGTAGTACCATTTTGTAAGGTGCTAACTAACAAGAGAGTTGGCAAAAAAAAAAAAAAAAAAAACAGATACCAGTTTAGTTTATGTTAGGTTCTGCCACCAAGTTGGTTAATTCTCCTCTGCTCTTGTAAACTAAATATGGTTCAAATATATATACATCCTATCAAGTGGTGGTTATTTTTTGTGAAATTTTGCTGTTGCTGCCATATTTTGCTGTTTCTTTTTTGCCTTTTTTTAAATCCTAGTTGTGTTTTGCCATACGTTTATGAAGAGACCCAAATTTATCTTCAATCTGACCTTGAGAACATGGTTCAAACAAGTAGTGCCGAGCTCCTCTGCAAGAGCAATGCTAAACTCCAAAAAAAATGTCGACCTCATAAATAATCAATATGCCGAGCTCCATCAAACAATTTGTGTTTTGCCAAATAATTGGCAAAACGAATGACAGACGGAGAAAATCATGGGAAAGGCTCTTAATCCTTTTCAAATTAGGAGTTATTACACTTTTGGGCACTCTATCCGTTGCCGGGAACATTACAGAATTACCAAATCTCACTCCTTTTCAAATTAAGAGTTATAATTTGTCTTTTGGGCACTCTAAGAAACTATTGATTTCAACGTAATGTTGAAGAACACAGAATGGAGTTTTTCAAAAGTTTCACGATGAAAGAGTTGCAGCCTCTGCAAGTCTGGTCATCAATAACATAGAACTGAAATGCAAGACAACAGTCAACCAGAAAAATGTATATCTTTGTTCGTTTAATCCTGTACCATTATACATGCATATAAGCAAGAAATAAACACAGTAATCTGATTTTTGTGAATGAATAGGGCTGAAGTTCAACATTTTCACGGTTGTGCAATCCCCTTTCTGGCAAGCATATCATAAACTCTATCAACTTTGGCCGGTTCAATATTAAATAAAGAATAAGCATCGGATTTCTTAGTAACATTGCCACTGAAGATCTGTACTGACATAACCTCTTGCATCTTAAGATACTGTAACGGCGGTATCCGTATTTCTCGGCATAGTCGTTTCTCCTGCCAACACATTAAATTACAAAACCATTACAGAAATGTATATAACCATAAAATAGCTGCTGGATAGTATCAAAAAACTGCACAAGTACTTACAGGTTCAGATAATAAATCCGCCTTTATATCCAAATCCGTAAGAGAGCTTGAGATAGCCTGTTCTGCTGAGTTTCTTAAATTTGAATATGTGCCCATTGAGTCCATATTTACACCTGCCTGACTACCTTCCTTTCTGCGTCCACTTTCTTCACCTTCCCTCTTCCTTTTCTGTTCTAAATACTTATCAGCATCGGCTGATGAATGACAACCGGCAGCTCTTGCTTCCTGCACAATTTTCGTTCAAAGTCAATAAATAATTTTTTATTTTTTTTTAAATCACCAAATCTGTCAGATTATAATAGATACCAAGAGCAGTAGTACCACCATGAATTCGATGAGTCTAATAACTTCCATTTTCCAAGAGGTGAATCAAGTTCATAACAGAGTCGGTGCCAAGAATATAACATACCGTAAGTTCTTGTATCCTTTTTAGAATCCGATGCTCTGAGATGACAGTATGAAGCAGTTCTTCATGTTCTTCCTTAGAATGAAACCGCATGAAGACGTCATAACGCCGACAAATATTTTTCTCTTCTTCACACAAGTCCTTCTCAAACTGATTTTGATGGAGCAGATCTCTCTCTAGAATGAAATCCTTCCTGCGTTTTCTCTCATCAAGCCTGCCAATTAATTAATTCAACATAATAAATGCATAGAACAGAGAACAATAAGGGGAAAAAAAGGAAAGGAAGGGAGAGAGACTGAATTGTAGAAATTAGCAGTCTCATAATCGAAATAACTGTTGAATGGAGAAACAAATCAAGAGAATGAGGAAACTTGATATACTATCTTTCTTTCTCTCTCTTTTTAAGTAAAATGGATCAAATGTGTAATTGCGTGAAAATAGAGTATTAATTCATAAACTTGACACCTCTTTGAATAGATGCGCAGAACTCGCAACTTTAGATCACGCTCCTCCTCAGTATCAGCCTCCTTGAATTCCATATCAGCCAGTAACTGCTCAGCATCATTATCATATTCAGGATCAAATTCCTGTCTTTTGGGGTTATAACCACTTATGTCCATCAAAGAAGGTCCCTCGTCCCTCGAAGATTTAGGTTTGTTACCCCCAAAACTCCTGCCTGATAGATGATCTGCCAGCAATCTAAAACGTTAGTAATGTGAAAAACAGATAATTTATTAATTACGAATTTATGACTGCTTATTTAGCAGCTTAAAGAATAATAATAGAATATGCCAACCTTCGAGTTTTATAGAATCAGGACCATCCTTGACCTGGACAATGTTGGATGCCTTCTTCACGGCAGTTGTTCCAGACAGTAAACGACCTGAAGGACCACCTTTATGCGAATCTTCGATTCTAATTTACACAGCCAAAATAATTGGAAATGAGTAGATTCTCATGAATTTTTTAAGATGATTTACATGAATAGGAAATTGAGTGCATACTTGACTCTTGAAAGGGAAAATAGAGATTCATCCTTTAGCTTGAGATCCCCGAGTGAAGAAAGTCCTGTGATAGGAGCAACTAATATGAATAAAAACACTCACAAGAAGTGGCATGCGGACTTTAACATGAAAAAAGAAAAAGTGTATGCTAAATGCCAGATTTTTCAAATTTAGGACCATATATGGTTAGCCTAGAAGCTGATGGAAATCCCCCTTCTTGAAAATTGTACAGTTGTACAATTCATATATATTCTAGGCCAAAAAACACCCTCACATCTTTGCAACCAATCCTCCCAACATCACAAGGTATACATACGACTGCACAATGTTTGGTTCTCAACTACGAAGACCAATGCAGGTGTGGGTTCTTAAAAAGGTAGGATACAGGTCTATTGGCAACAGAACCATAATATACAATACATTACCTGCGTCTATGACATAAGAGCTCCACTTTGATTGTTGCACTTATAAGAAAACACTAGTTACAGTGGACATGTAATGAGTGCGACAGTGGACATGTAATGAGTGCGAACAGGAAAGAATCATAGATTCTGGTGTCACTTGAATTCTTTGACCAAATGTGGACAAAAAAATTGGTCACCAATTAGCCTCATAAAACACTAGATTAGACTTTTCTAATATGGACCAAAAGCAAGTTCTATCAAACCTCTTAAGAAAAGTAATATTGAAAATTAGACTGAAAAGAAAGAGGGACCATGTTACCGACCTTTCTTATCGTCGCCATGCCCTTTGGCCATAGCTAGGAGGTCCTTTCTATTTTTGCCCACAACATGAGTCATGTCCTATAAGAAAAATGTCTTTCAACAAATTAGTTGCAGATATAGAAGAGGAACCCAATCCCACTTACCTAATTGTTTCAACTCAAACTCTCATACCGGGAGAGGGAAGTACGGGGAGTTCATGTATGCAGTCGTATAATGTGCAATGCATACTTCTTTACTCTTTGTCCCTACATGATCTCCAATTTCTGTCCAGTTCCCCATGCCATACATTTCCATTGCCTACACTTAGTACACATCATGAAGCAACAACAACAAATGAATATATATATTTAGAGAGAGAGAGAGAGAGAGAGAGAGGACATGTCAGTTCATACCTCCAGAAACTCAAAGAAGGTTATTTGCAAGTAAAGAATGTACGATAAGGAGTTAAAGAAATTATGAGCACCTCCAAAAGCAACATTTCCTCGTCAGCATTCCAGTCGGGACAGATAAGAGGGAAAGATAAATTGTCCTGTTCAAATAAAAATATATAGAGCATTAGCACAATGGGCCAATAAGAACCCTTAATCATCATTTTTAACATTACACAATAGAAAATTAATAACTGCATTTATATTAACCCTTACATGAAATTATGAAGCGGATAAAACATTCAAACAATATGATTCCAACTAAAAGTGCCACGACAGGCCAACAGCTTATATTAAATCCCGAAAGTTTTGCTTCTAAGTTCAAGGCAGATTTGCAATAATCATACATATGGTTGATTAGTCAAACAAATGCATTAAATCAATACTCACAACTAAGGCATAACTTATTGTGCATATTGATCAGTAAAACAAAGAACAATTAAAATTATCAATAATTACTTGGAAATTAGGAAAAATTGGTTGTTAGGAAATTTCTCTCAACTTTATAAAACACGAACTGAATCTTCCATTTACCAAAGAAATCTCAGGAAATAAGTAAAATTTTAATTTTTTACTTCAAATTCAATATTATCAGGAAGGTGGAATCTGCTTGCAGTAATTTTTTACCACTGAATAACTCTTCAGATCAGCAATGTATCAGAAAAAAAAAATCACTTGAAATGTACCAACCATAACCCTGTAAAGGTGATTGCTTTTATGAGGCTTGACTTCAGCACCAACTGAAAAACACTCTATGCATAGATCGAAATCAGAACAAACAGCACACTTTATACGAATTTTCCCACTAATGTCTTTGTTGCAATAGTTGCAGTGGTACAAAGCCTTGTCACTTGTTCCTTGACCTGTGTAACCAAAAACTGAAGTCATAACAGGATATAACAAATAAAATAGCTCAATGATGTTAACAAATGAAAGGGAGAATTATACCTTAAAAGATGTATAATTATATACATATTGTAAGATACAAAGGCAGACCCAACAATTGTCAACGCAAAACCAACAATAGTCAAAAGCCTATAACGTCATCTAAATACGAGACGTGATAATGTACCTGCAGGTGCAGTGTCTAAATTTTCTCCGCTTGAGGCATTCTTTTTTCTCCTTGATCTACATTAAAGGAAAAAAGTGGGTGTTATAAAAAGGTTGCATAATGTGACAATAACAAAGGAATTAACAAAAATATTCAAGTCAGTCTTCAAGGAAATACAACGTAATGAGTGATGAGGAGTAAGATGGGGATGCCCTTCGTGCACATGCACAAGGCTCCAAGCAATGTGTGGTTAAATGTAGATAATCTTCTCCATGTACACATACAACGAAGGTATTTCTGCAAACCCAAACCTGATGCCCAGGTTGCACAAAGGTCCGCCATTAATTAAACAAAACAAAAGAAGATATATATTTTTCAGATAAAAGAAGAACATTAAGGGAAAAGGGAAGAATAAAATTCTTAAACAAAATGATGTAAATCTTTAGTAGTACTATTGACAAATGCAATTTACATGCCCACGAACAACAAGAACAAATTATGAAAATCAATGGCTATGAGCCTATGAACAATACCCAGTATATGATGTGGCTATAATTCCCTTTAGATAAATAAAAATGAAAAAGTGATATTACAGTCACAAAAAATAGATGTGGCCAAATTGTTGCGTCCAAGTACCAATCTCAACAGTCAAAAATCACAATAGAGAAATGCACTTAATGATCTCATCAATAGAGAGAAGACATACATGAGGACCATAAGGCTTTGCTATTTCATGAGCTAGTGAATCAATTCATGTGTTGGTCATTTGCTATTTTATTTTTTTTCCTTTTTAGGGGGGTGGGGTGGAGCAACATGATAAATGAAAGGGCCTTTTTGAGTTACCCCCTTGAATAATTGCCATAATTAGAGTTACCCCCAGTTTGATAATCCTTTGAGTTACCCCCCTGACGTTTAACGGAGTTAGCCTTCTGTTAAATTGTTGGTGTAAAATGACTGATTTGCCCCCGGGGGTAACTCAAATTATGCCTATTATTCAGGGGCCTAACTCAAATTATAACATTAACCTCAATGAAAAATTTTCTTAACTTTTTTATTGGAACTCTAACTTTAACCTAAATTTTATTTCTTCCCTTTAAACACAAAATTCAACAACTTATTTTTTTCTAAACTCAAAATACTTAATTGCTTCATCTCTACTCAAAAGAAAAGTATCTTTCTATGCATCATTCTTTCTTTACCCTCTCTCTCCCTATTAATAAAATTGAATCAAAACATTCCTCCCAATCAAGAGTCTCTATTTAACGATAGATTCATTGGAAACGATCTATCTCGGCGATTCTCTTCATTCTTTCTCTATTTTTGTTTTGTTTCAAATCTAGGGCTTCGAAATTGGGTTTAATTTGCTTCATAGCAGTAAATGTAAAAATTAGGTTTGATTATTCTGATAGCAAGAGATAAAGTGAGTTTTCTAAAAATAATGAAATAAAAATGAAGGTTTAGCTTATTTTGGATTTTTAAATAAGAGAGAGTCTTGTCGGTTTTATGTGAGAGTAATTGTGCGAAATTGATGGTCTGCAAAGGGGTAATTTTGCAACTTTTTTTTATTTGAGGTACTATTTTTAGGACAGAGATAATTGAGCCTTCTAAATCTTTGACATAAAATTGACATATTCATATCTTGAATTTGCTCATTGTTGATTGCTAGTTAAATTTTGTTGATGAAGATAGAGGGGAAGAGAAAGAACGATGCACAGAGCGAGACCTGTTGAGGATGCTTCGTAGATTATGGAGGGAACTTGGTGGTGCTTCGTTGAGAGAGAAAGAAAGGGGGATGATGATGGAGCTTTGTATTGTTGAGAGATACAGAGAAACAAGAAATTCGAATAAAGAAGCTGACTTGTTTGGACATGTATATATATAGAGAGAAAATGAATTTAGTATCTATGTATGTATAAAAAATCTAGTTATGTGTATATATATAGAGAAAACAATGAAAAATTATTGTGTATATCTATAAATCTTTAAATCTTTGTATGCTTATGTATAGAGAGATAATATAAAAACGTCGTTGATGTTATATACCATTGACTAAGGTTTGAATTATCTAGACAATATATTAAAAACATGATTGAGTATTTTGTGTTTGTTACTTTATCCCACCCTATTTTGTGTTTGGTTTGTGAGGTGTTTTTGGATTTGTGAGTGGAGAAGAAACAATTGTGTATTTTGTGTTTAGAGAAAAACAACTGTTGAATTTTGTATTTAAAGAGAATCAATAAAATTAAGGTTAAAGTCAGAGTTACAGTAAAAAAGTTAAGAAATTTTTTCATTGAGGTTAATGCTATAATTTAAGTTATTACCTGGATAATAGGCATAATTTGAGTTACCCCATGGGCAAATCAATCATTTTGCACCAAAAATTTAATGGAAGGCTAACTCCGTTAAACTCAGGGAGTAACTCAAAGGATTATCAAACTAGGGGTAACTCTAATTATGGCAATTATCCAGGGGTAACTCAAAAAGGCCCTAAATGAAATGGATTGCTGCAAAATCCATCAATTAAATTGATATTCAAAAGTCCAAACCAGAAGGCGTTAAGAAGAAAGTCATTACCAAATTGTATAAAGGAATTCATATCTCAGTTACAAACAAGTATGTAACTGCAATTACAAACTACATTCCTTGAAGAAAGTGGCGTTTATCTGCAATTACAAACTATGTATAAAGGAATCCATCGTTTTTCTAAATTCAGTATAGCAAATTACACTACTACAGTGATTTAAGTCTCGTTCTTGATGTACGATTACATTGAAATTAGAGTTTTTTTTCCCACACTGTAAAAGTAGACCCATAATTTTTAATGGTGAGTAGATACTTCTGGCAATCACCATTAGGGCCAAATGAGCACTACCCAAGCCTAACACGCAAAATTATGAATGAAAGAATTTCACTTTCATATAAAACCCAATACATAATCGTAAATATTTCAGCTTAAAACCACACAGTTGTAAAATAAAATCAAAGCAGACCAAAAACAAAACAGAAAGAAAAAGTTTGGGATTTAAACCTTTGGCTAGGATCTTCGTCAGCTTGGAAATTTCCACGGGAACGACCCATTAGAATCTGAAATTGAAAGAACTCACAAGCACGTATATATATATACTTACGCTATCAGATTCTTTCTGTCTATGTCGCAGTAGAGTAGATTTGGATTCCCCTCAAATTCCAAACTGGTTTTTGGGATTTTGTGTGCTTCTGCATTCTAAATTTCTAAGTTTGAAGCAAATCGGGACCTTTTGGAAATACGGATTTATTGTCTATTATTATTTTGCTGGTCTTTGATAATTGAATTGAACCTTTTATAGAATCAACTATAAACTATCAAGAGACTTATTGGGCCATTTTTGTGAAGAATATTTTTAGGTGGTTAATGGAATTCTGTTTCTTTTTCCATGGGTGAAAACTAAATTTCTTTCTCATTTTTTTTTTGTTTAATAAAGTATGAAATGTATATAAGAAATAGTATATAATTTTCCTTTCATTATGTAGTTTGTATAAGAAAAAAAAGTAAAAATATATCAATATTTTAATAATATCTTTGTATTTTAAAATAAAAATAAAATCATAAAAATTTGGAAAAATAACCCATAAATACACTTTCCAACCCACTTTTATCCATTAACTCTTAACATGCTAAAATTTGACCACTAACTAAAAGAGATTACCTCTTCTTTTTCTCCTTAATACAATTTTAAAATACCATTCCAATTTTACCCTCCTATTTAAACATAGGTAAAAATTATCTTAATTTGAATTGCCATTCTTGCTCAACATGATCATCATCTCCATTGATTTTCACAAATTTTTATTCTTCACAAACTTCTATTCTTCATCTCCATTCTCTATCGCCGTGGTTGACACCGATATTACTTGCTTCGACGTTATTAGTGGAGAAAAGAGAGTAAGTGGAAGAGAGAGAGAGAAAGTGGAGATTTGGTAATGGGAAAGAAGAGGGGAGGTTTTAGAGAGAGAAAGTGGATCTGAGAGAGATGAAGTTTAGGGCATCATCTTTATTGCGAACATTTTGATTTGTGAGATGGATGATAATCGAGTTTCATCTTTATCTCAATTTGATTTTATATATCATATTTTTCATTATTTTTTGCGTTTTATTGTAATTCGGATTATTGCGTAATAATTCAACAATAAAGCGAAGATGAAGAAGAATGGATGAAGAAGAAAATCTAGATTACTGCCCCCAGTAATCCAACAATAGAGCAAAGATGAAGAAGAAAATTCGGATTACTGCCTCCAGTAATTTGGATTATTACTCCCACTAATCCAACAACAGAGCGAAGATGAAAAATAATGGATGTTCTAATTTTATTTTTTTTTGAGTAATTCAACAACAGAGCAAAGATGAAGAAGACTGGATGTTCTACTTTTTTTTTGAGTAATCCAACAATAAAGTGAAGATGAAGAAGAATGAATGTTCTATTGTTGTTCTTTTTGGCATTGAGTAAGTTTACATTGGTAATTTTATGAATTACTAGGCGATACTTTCCAATAATCCAACTACAGAGTAAAGATGAAGAATAATCGGACTTCACATTTATCTTGGTTTGATTCGTTGCTTTGGTGATTTTCAATTCGGATTTTCGCATTTTTCTGTGATTTTCGAATCTTCTAACTTCAATTCTGATCATCGCGAGTTCATTTTATGCCATGGATGATAGTCGAACTATATATTCATCTCGGTTTGATTTTCATAAACTT
Organism: Lonicera japonica; assembly: GCA_021464415.1. Lineage (NCBI taxonomy): Eukaryota > Viridiplantae > Streptophyta > Magnoliopsida > Dipsacales > Caprifoliaceae > Lonicera > Lonicera japonica. The sequence continues at coordinate 26,576,499 of CM038464.1, forward strand.
CCACTCTGATCGTTGCAAGTTCATTTTATGCCATGGATGATAGTCGGACTATATCTTCATCTCGGTTTGATTTTCACAAACTTCCATTCTTCAACTCCATTCTCCATCGCCGTGGTTGACGCCTCTATTCCGGCGCTACTGGTGGAGGAAAGGGATAGTAAGTGGAAGAGAAAGAGAAAGTGGAGATCTTGTAATAAGGAGAAATGTGAGGTTTTAGAGAAAGAAAGTTGATCTAAGAGAATAAGTGGAGGAAAGAGAAAGTTGAGATCTTGTAATGGGGAGAGATGGGAGATTTTAGAGAACGTAGATTTAAAAGAGAAAGTGAAATAAATAGAGAGAAATTGGAGATCTAATAATGAGAGGGAGATGGTAGTTTTGGCTAAAAGTTCAAAATATGAATTAGTGGTCATTTTTTACCTGGGTAGTAGTTTATGGACAATATTTATCTTGGGGGGTGTACTTATGGGTCAATGCCCTTAAAATTTTTGCAATAACATATCTAGGCAGAGGTATTATTGTCTAAAACTTTTGTAACAAATGCTGGTAAATCAGAAGGGAAAATCAATCACATGAGATCTGAGTAGAATGATTTCCCTCTACTTTTCTCTCTATCAGGAACGTAGTTCTAGAATTTGTGTTTACCAAACAAAGGAAAGTAATTACTTTCCTTTTTTGAGTCCTCAAATCTACGAACCAAACGAGACCTTAATGTAGTGACTAATCATCATTGCATTTATTAAAGGGTAGAGTGATAATCAATACACTGATATCATCTTCAAAGTTTTTATGTTGCGTTTCAATCCTTTGAATTAGTTGTGTTATTTTGTATGGTTTTTATTAAAACTGACCGTACCGATTCGAGTAATAATAATTTGAGCCATTTGGATTTTGGTCTCCATTTAATTTTTGTAATAAAGTTTGATACCCACTTTTATTAATTCTTGGGCTTTGACCCTCAAAATGCACGAATCTATTAAGTCAATGAGTCAAACCATTTATTGTGTAGAATATGAGTCCAATCTACCAAAAATGCCCCTGTTACATTTTGCTAAACTAAAGTTCTATCTCATTGATTAGTTGGACAACGAAAAAAAGAGAAGAGGAAAATCAATAGACAATAGAAAATGATGAGTTATTAAGTTCAAATTAACTGATCTCTCCCATTAAAGCTTCGATTCCTATTGGGTATACTTGTGAAACCCAATGGGACAAAAAATTAAGTGTGATAGAAATTGAGAAATTTTTTTAAGAAGAACCCAAGCCTCCCTAAAGAAAGATGACAACAACTCCATTCCATGATTCCGACATGCTAGAGTTGAAAAAAATCTAGAAACTCAACCACTTCTTCTTCGCCAAAAGTCTCTCCAAGAGGCTTCCTCAATCAGTGAAGCACCAAATCCCTCATTGTTATTTTTAAAAAAACATACATAAAATCTCACTCAAAACCTCCCGTTTTTCGCTTTTCCCATCTCTCAACCTCTTTCTTCTCAAATGGCTCTCCTTTATTTCACAAAAATTATATGCATTATTTTAACTCATTTTCAAACGGGTTCTTCATTTCTTCTAGTGGTTTTAAAGATCACCGCCATAAAGGGCCTCATTATTTGAAGGCAGTGATTGTGACGGTGGAACTGAGGAAAGAGGGGCGGAAAGGAAAGGGGTGGTGGTTGGTTGGTGTTGAAGTTGTAATGGTGATTTGGATGTTGGACTCGAGAGTTTGGGAGGTGTGAGGTCACCACAGTTTTTGGTGTGGATGTCCTCTCTGGCGGATGGCAATACGTGCTATTAGTGGGGGCATGAAGAAAAAAAGATAGAAAGAGACATGATAATAAGAGATGATTAGGGTTCAATAAGGGCATTTTAGGGATATTGGTCATATATTTTACACAATTAACAATTAGACTTGTTGACTTAACAAATTTGTCTATTTTGGATGTTAAAGTCCAAGAATTAACAAAAGTGGGTGCCAAATTTTATTTTAAAAATTAAATGGGGGTCAAAACCCAAATGACCCTACTAGTTTTAATAATCTATATTAGGGCTGGGACTGGCTCGGTTCCATGAAATTTTTTGAAGAACTGCTAATACATAACGATTCAGTTTTAACTATGTTTTAGTGAAGCACATATTTAAAAACCGAATCGGTTTTAATGGTTTGGTTCATCAGGTTTATTGGTTAACCGTTAGCAAAAGAAAAACCAAAATTAAAAAATTAACCGAATAATGATTAAGAGCCAGTATTGTAAAAGAACTGTTTAGAAACCAATTCTTTAGTGAAGAACCGTTAAGAACCATTAGCAATTTCATTTAATTTCAAACAACCTGCACAAAGCTGAATTCAAAAAGTCTAAATGTCCAACAGTCTAAATCCAACAAATACATATATACATGTTTGACATATTAACTAGTGCAATCTTGCATAGTTTAACTTCCAAGTATTCAAGAATAAGAACATAAAAATAATAAAACATAATAACCGAATAACATGTTATAAAATTCAAACACATAAAACTAGAATTAATTAATTCAACTTCAAATTAACTTTTGGAGGCATTTCCGACGTCAGACCCTTTACTTCCCCTTGCTACTTTACTTTTCTTCTTTTCTTTTTGTTTCTGATTCTTTTCTCTTCTTGCTCAGACTCTACATTAGCCAATCAATAAAACAAGTAAACAACTAATTGTCCAATTCAAATGAAACTATGAAATAAAACTATGCGAATATGAGATTATGAGATTATCTACTAATCGGTATTTAAATTAAATTGAATTTTAGAAGTGGTAAAGTACCTTGTTTAGTGTTTTAAAACCACTCAATTTCCTCGGGGGTAGGAGAATACTCTAGGTTTGTAATTGAGTCGGACTTCAACCAATTTTATAGACAAATCAATGCCTCAACTGATCTAGGAGTTAGAGAACTCCTATGAGGATCAATTACTCTTTTCCATGTGCTAAAACTAGACTCAGAAGTAACTGTACTAACTTGAATTGCCAAAACATCCTTAGCCATAGCTTGTAAGTTAGGGTACTTTGCTCTCTTTAGCCTCCACCATATTAATATATCAAAATCATCAATTTGTTTCTCTATGGGATCTATAAGGTACACGTCTATTTCATGAGCAACAACAATTGAATTCCCTTCTTTAAGATCCTTTTCCCAATCATTAAACGTCATCGCCCTTTTTCCCAAGAGTTTTTGATACATACTAGATTAGCAATTATAGATTAAATTAAACAATTATATATTTAGATTTAGCACTTAACGATTTCAGTTTTGCCCTAAAAAATCAGCACTTAACTATTTCAGTTATGCCAAAAAATAATCAACAATTTTATACCTGCTACTACCGCTGCTAGATTATGTTGTGTCTTTCCTTGTGTTAGAACTCTAACCACCTGTTAAACAATTACATTATAAATTAAATTAATTCAGGCATTCAAAAATTTTAAATCATATACATTACATTATAAACAAATTAAATCAATACTTGACACAAAAGTATAAAGGTCAGTGAATGTGACAGTCAGGTACTTTAATTAATCATTTTTTTTTCTTCATTGTCTTATTATCTTCATACAACATCTTCTGAAGAATTCTATTAAAGTATTTAAGCTTAAATCTAGGGTCTGAACTAAAGCAACAAGGATGAGTTAGTTCATATCATCTACCGTATCAAAATACTTATTATACTTAGTTCTCATTTAGGCTAGCATATCAAATAATGTATGTTTTGTCTACATCACGCAAGTTTGTTGAATCATTTGCGTACATCTCATAAATCTCAGATCTGGTTGTCACAATCTCAAAGAATGCTTTGTGTGCAGTCGGCTTGTTTGTTGCACTAACATTCACAGTAGCTTCAAAGAAAACTTTTAAAAACTTCAAAAACTCCACAGCCTTACCCCAATTAGCTTTAACCAGAGGACCGACTTTGTTTCTACCTTTCCTTCATATGACAAACCCTAAGTGATCTTCTTCGTCATCTTCTTCTTCTTCATCAAAATACCCAGTATGCTTGAAATCTTCCTCTTTTACCAACCTATCAAATGCTCGTCTAAGCTCAAGCACAGTCTCGAGTATTATGTAGGCGGAATTCCACCTCGTTGGTACATCTAATACACACTTTTTTACTCTTTAACTCCTCTTTCTTAGCACACTTCCAAGATCTAAAATGCAATATCTCACTACTAATAATTAATTATCATAAAAAGAACTACAATATCTCAAACTTCCAAGAACAAATAGCTAAAAAAGACCTCGACACATAAACAAATGAGATGAGCGAAGTTAACTAAGATTCGAAACTCGAGTACAAAATGCAAATAGCCCAAATACACAAATAGAGGAGTAGGACAGAGCAAATCGACCATGCAAATTGCTAAATAGAGATAAAAAAGAGACGAAGATTGAGATAGATAGATAGAGTAGCGTATCGTTGAAGTTGAGAGGGGGTTGGGGCTGAGAAGTCATCGCCTCGTCGATGGCTAAGAGTTGTTGAGTTGGGTCTATGGTTTTGTTTCGATGGTGGCTATGGAATGGGGCTAGGTTTTACGGGCAAAAGAAAGAGGTGATAATGTGATATTTGTTAGGTTTGGTTTATTACTAAGTTTTATTATTATTAAGTATAACATAAATTATATTATATAATAGTTATATACAAGGGCGAATCCAGGATTTTACTTTAGGGTGGGCTGATGATAAAAAGAATGTTTGTAAATTTTTTTTTTTTCAAGAAAATATTAATAACGATTTTTTTCCCTTTTCCAAGCATAAGAAATTTTGAAATTAATTTTTTGTTTGGCTAAAAAATGTATAGACTAATTTTTCTCAAAATTTTAGTTTCAAAGCTTTAAGATTAGGTTCTGAAATACAATGAAAAATTAATTAAAATATATATGACGGTTGATTACTAAAACTGAGGCTTTAAAATATAAGCTCTTGGAAAAAAATTAAATACAAGTATTGGTTCAACTGGAAACAATAATACTCTAATAATCTAAATTTTTTTTTGCATATAATATATATTAAATAAACTGAAGTACTGAACAATAAATTAAGAAATGAACAAACAATACTCTAAATCTCTAATAGTATAATAAATAATATATATAAATTCAAGCCCCTCTCCTTCCCCCTCCCACTTAAGGCTTGAACATCTAGGTCTATCACGAGCAATAGCGCATATTAAAAAAAAATTAATAATATATACAAATTATTATTGTCGTATGGTTAGTTTGAAATTAATAATTTATTAGTTATATAAATAATATATAATATAATATGTATTAAGTGAACTAAGAGCATCGTTGACCAAAAATAAAAAAAATTATTTGGACTAAAACAAACCAAGAGCATCAGTGGTTAGTTTAGATGGATAGAATAATGGCATAAGTTATTGACAAAAGTCAAGTGGGCCAGACTACTATTTAATTCATTAGTATTCTAACTATTTTATTTTTTTTTGAATGGGTTGAATTGAATTGATTTAGGTTGGGTTGGATTAGGCTTGGCTAGGCGGCTGTTTAACATTTATAGGTATTATAAGTAATTTTTTTTTTTTGGGGTGGGCTCCAGCCCAGCTGGGCCCCCCTCTCTACGCCAGTGATTATATATATATATATATAATTATATATATAAAATTGTAAAGACCAATATCGGTTCCTTAATCGTTATTGGAAAGAAATTATATCAAGAATCGATAACCGAACAGCTAATTATTTATAAGAACTGATCGAACCATTAAAAAAAATTAACATATTTCTAAGAATCGGACCGAACCGGGTTTTATCGGTTTGGGTCGAACCGGTTCTCTGGTTCTTGGTTTTAATTTCCTAGCCCTTTTCTATATATGAAACTGAAATACCGAAACTAAATATACCCCAAATTTTTTGTTTGGTTTTAGTATTATTCCTATAAAAAAAACGAAAATATCAAATTACCACATCGGAACTACCGAAATTACAAATTACTAAATGACCGAAAGTAGATATACAAAAATTACCGAAAAACATAATTATTGTCAATGATATAATGCTATTTTAAGCATAAACACAAAGGTTCGGTAAATGCCTGGACTGAAGTCTATCGTTTTATATTTCTAGCGAAAATATCAACATCTCTCTTACACATATCCATGAGAAATGTAAGTTGATTTTGCCCTCCTTAAATATATTCGTAACAGTGATGCGGACTTCGTAGCAGGATTACAAGGCTGCATGGCTGGTAATTTTTCTCCTATTCGCTGAAGCTATTGGAATCCGAGAAGCTCTTAGCTTAAGAACTTATAGCTTAGTCATGTTATAGTTGAATTAGATTGTCTTGGCCTTGTTAATTCCCTTAGTGGGAATAGTGTGGATAATTCTTGTTTGGGTTTGATCATTGATGATTGCAGATCTCTCCAAAAAGACTTTAGTCGATGCTCGTTTTCATTTGTTCGAAGATCAGCGAATAGTGTAGCTCATAGTCTAGCTAGGGATTCGTGTTATGTGATTGGTCAAATAAGATAGGATCACGATCCCCCTTCGATTATTCATGATGTATTGTTGACTGATTTGAATTAATATATGCTTCCTTTTTAGTTCAAAAATAAATAAATATATATTTGTAAACTTTTCTCTTGCTTGTATTTTATGTTCATAATAATAAATTACATGCATCTGAACAACATTTTATTGTTTTAGTTGTCTCCCTATTTTCAAATGTGCATTTATCGACATAACATTTTATCAAAAAATACCGGAGATAAAATTGTTCTCGAAATCTTGGAATAAACCGAAATTACCAAAAATTAAAATTAACTGAAAATATTAAAAGACCGAGTAGTTCGGTAATGGTTTTTGATTTCAAATACTAATGGGAAAACCGATAAAATTGGTATTGAGTAATTTTATTTTATTTTTGATCTTGGTAAGGAGGAGTTACCGAAATCTGAATCCTCTTGAATGACATTAAAGAGTAAAAAGTTGGTAGATGGTACCTCTTGTCAGCTAAAAAACAATATTTGGATGTGCCGGGGTCTTATATATATATATACCCACACATACATGATCGATCCTCCTGGTTTTCCTCATTTGAAATTTTGTAAGGTTTTATGCAAGAGGATTACGCGACAAAGTTCAAGCTAGTGGACTTGTGATTTTTCCTGTACGTCTAATTTATCTTACGAAATTTCGGATTTTTAGACCACGGGTTTCTTTTGTATTATTTATATATATATATATGATGTTTAGATAAATAGAAATTGAGAGATCGATTTGATTACTCTCCGGCCACTGCACCTAGATTATGCATGATCTAACTTCACTTTGCGCGCTTTGAGTTCCATTAATGCCTCTGTATTGATAACATGCACTTGAACATAAGTGAGCACAACTTGACTTGATAAATGAGCTCGCCTCGCCTCAACAAGAATAAAGAAATCACTCCTAAATATAGTGTTTAATTACCCAACATGTGGTTTGGCATTAATTAAATACCAGTAGGTCGAGTCCAAAATCATGAAATAAATATACACATAGAAAATGAAATTTATAATCTTGTATTGTATTTTAGTTATTGTCACTCATTTGATTGAACTTTTATATATTTTATTCATCCTTCATTGACTTCAATTCGTTTAAATGTACTAATCATGAATTTGTCAACCCCAAAACTCAACAGCTGTATATGATTTAAAAATACAGTAGTGTCTGAAATCAGGAAATAGAAAGAAATTAATTAAAGGAAATTTAATCTTGTACTGTCTCTCTTCTGTTCTGGTTGTTATTTTAATTAATTTATTCAATCCTTCATTGACTTTCTGCCAAGATCCATTTTGGGTAGTGACGAACGATGTGGTAAGTTATTTGTTTAAATTTAACAATAATAATAATAATAATAATAATAATAATAATAATACAATATCAAGTGCTTGTGTACCACATGCTGAGTTATCAAGTAGGTGCTGTAGATCGATCAGTTAAAAATACAATATTTTACATATGAGTGAGACTTTCGCTCACTTACTGTACCACTTCAACTGGAAACTGCCAAATGAGATGAAGCCCGGAGATGAGTGAGACTTTCAGACTCGCTGCTGAAAGAAGAGATAACTTGTATTTAATTGCCACCCATCATACTTAGCTTGAGTACTCTAGTGAGTAAAAACAAAGAGGTGGTCCTATCTCCTATGTAATGTAATATTTGCTTCAAAACCTTCATAATTTTCAGTATATATGTTCAATCCATGGGTCGACCTGGAAATTTAATTTGGAATGTGTTGTTCTATGATAGTTTGTAGGGTTTGATTATTCGTATTAGTTCCACCCCGGCCATATGTGCTGTTGTTTGAATCACATTCCTTGGACTGTGGCAATGGCTTTCCTCTTTGTTTGGCATTAATTGAATACCAGTAGGTCGAGTCCAAAATCATGAAATAAATATACACATAGAAAATGAAATTTATAATCTTGTATTGTATTTTAGTTATTGTCACTCGTTTGATTGAACTTTTATATATTTTATTCATCCTTCATTGACTTCAATTCGTTTAAATGTACTAATCATGAATTTGTCAACCCCAAAACTCAACAGCTGTATATGATTTAAAAATACAGTAGTGTCTGAAATCAGGAAATAGAAAGAAAAGGAAATTTAATCTTGTACTGTCTCTCTTCTGTTCTGGTTGTTATTTTAATTAATGTATTCAATCCTTCATTGACTTTCTGCCAAGATCCATTTTGGGTAGTGACGAACGATGTGGTAAGTTAATTGTTTAAATTTAACAATAATAATAATAATAATACAATATCAAGTGCTTGTGTACCGCATGCTGAGTTATCAAGTTGGTGCTGTAGATCGATCAGTTAAAAATACAATATTCTACATATGAGTGAGACTTTCGCTCACTTACTGTACCACTTCAACTGGAAACTGCCAAATGGGATGAAGCCCGGAGATGAGTGAGACTTTCGGACTCGCTGCTGAAAGAAGAAATATGCTCAGAATAAAAGCTTGAAAATAGATAGACAAGGCACATCCAAAAGTACTACAGTTTGTTCCTCTCTGTGATGGATCTCCAGTCTCCCTTATCCCTCATCATTGTCATTGTCCCCATATTCTTCTTCTTTTTTTGTTTTTTTCTTGTAAGTTTGTCAAAGTATGATCCAAAACGCAAAATACATTTTAAATGATGCCCCTGGTCCATGGAAAGTGGAAACTACCTCTACTTGGAAGTCTACTCTTTATAATATAATTAAAGGGGAAAATATATATATTATACATGCATACAAGCACCAAATCCATACACGTATATATATAAATAAAATGAATAATGGAAGCGTGCCGGAATCCATGGGCGAGGATGGTGATTGAGCGAAAGAACAATTAAATAGAGATGGTAATCTTTCGATTCTTTCTTTATGCACTTATATTATTCTCTCAAGAGAGGGTCATGAGAATTGTTTCTCAAAGAAGAATTGGGGACCATTATCCTTTATATATATAAGTTTCCTTATGGCGGTTGATTTGAAACTTTGTGTACTCGATAAACACAATAGAATTAGCTTATCCAATGAATATAAGAAAAAGTTACGAGTAAGGGTGTTCACGGTCCTGTCAACCGGACCATTAACTTACAAGACGAATCGGATCTCTGTTTTTCTAGACTAGACAGGATTGGATTGGACTGGATTGGACCGAAGAACAGGACAAGACCGAACTGGACCAAAAAACAAACCAAGACCAAATTGGACCGAAGAACATGCCAAGACTAAACTAAACTAGACTAGTTTAAACAATCCAATTTTACTTGGTCCAATCGGTCTAGGCTTTTACAATTGGCTTATCTTTTTTTGGGCTCGCCGGATAATTTTAAACAATTGACCTATTTTAAACAATGTGACAATTTTAAACAACGGGCCTATATTTTTAGCCCAAACACAATAACCCGTTTTTACAAAGACAAAACCTATAAATGCGTACAAATCCACTGCTAAAACTGTAAACACATACAAATGTGAGACAATAACAAACCCATAAAACACTACCAAAGGTAAAAACTGACTATACATCAAATTCAGCACCAAAATAGCGCTATTGGCCACCACTAATGACCAAAAACTAATTTTAAGCTACCAAAAAGAGTGGGCTCCAAGCAAAAGATAACACCACCAATTTATATATATATATATTTTTAAAAATATATATACATTTTTTAAATGTATATACATATTCGGTTCGATCCTATTTTTTTAGGGTGCAAATTGACAAGACTGAAGATTGGACTGATTCAGTTCGATCCACTAAAATTTAGACCGGACTGAACAATTGTATAAGTAAAAACCGAAAAACCCCTATTTTTTTGTCCCATCCAATCCGATTTCTGAACACCCCTGACTTATGAATGGGTGTAAAGCTACTTAATCTTTAACCGTTGTAATTTGAATCTTATCCATATATAAATATATATGTAATTCAGGGTTACAACCCTAAAAATCTAATGGTTTTTCAGTTTTGCACTAATATATTGAAAAAATATGTGTAATTAGTTAGGATATGAGGAATCTCAAGATTAATAAATGGCCTTTTAACTATAGAACTAACAATATTTTTATATTATATTCTTCTTATTTTTAATTAGAACTGTACATTTATAAAAACTAGTTTTGTGCACGAATGTGATCTAATTAAGAATTGAATCATTAGCATCAAGTGTGAAATAAAAATAATAACAAATAAGCAAAATTATATTATTAAGTATAAAATTCAAGTTGTAATTATAAGAAAATCACATAATTAGTCTACTATAGAAAAATGTTGTAAATATATGATAAAAATTCAGCGCGTTGAATTCTTTAGTACACGGATAGACAAGTTGACTCTTGATCAAAGACATAATAAGAGTAATATATTTTTTCTAAGTTTTATAATTGATAGATAGTTAATTCAAATAAAAGTATTTGAGATTATTGTGTATAGTACCAAACAATAATATAACACTCCTATAAATAATAGATTATATAACAAAGAAAATATTAAAATGGTCAAAAAAAAAAGATTTCACTTACGCCGGAATGTATAAGATGAATGTCTTACCGATCCACAGCTATAATATATTCGTTTTTTAATTACTGTACATGTGGTTTGGCACTAAATCTCCGTAGATCGAGTCCAAAATCATGAAATATACGCGTAGAAGTCAATTAATCCTTCATTGACTTCCTGCCAAGATCCATTTTTTGGGTAGTGACGAACGATGTAGTAATTAAATTGCTGATTGTTTAAATTTAATAATAAGTGTGTACCGCAAGCTGAGTCATAAGGTTGGTGACTCCAAAAAATCAAAAATTCAATAGCTGTAGATCGATCGATCACTTAAAAAATACAATATTTTACAGGATAAAAACTTGGTAATCCATCCACAAAACTCCCATCCAAAATATTAATGTAGCTTATTCAATTCCTCTCTTAATTCGTAGAATGGATCTCCGACCTCTCATCTCCGCAATCACTTTCCTCATCGTCCTCTTCTTCTTCTTCTTCAAGTTAGTGAACCTTTTGAAACGACCCAAAACACAAAATCCAGCTAAACGACTTCCCCCTGGGCCATGGAAGCTACCTCTCATCGGAAATATTCTGAACTTGGCTGGTTCACTACCTCATTATGCCCTTCGAGACTTGGCCAAAAGACATGGACCCCTCATGCATCTGCAACTCGGTGAAATATCTGCAATTGTCATATCATCCCCCAAATTGGCCAAAGAGGTGATGAAAACGAATGATCCTGCCTTTGCTAGCAGGCCATCTATTCTAGCCACCGAGATTGTTGGTTATAATAATTCCGACATCGCCTTTGCTCCCTATGGTGATTACTGGAGACAAATGCGCAAAATTTGTACCTTGGAACTCCTGAGTGCCAAGAAAGTCAGGTCGTTTTGCTCTATCCGGGAGGATGAGGTACGGACACTCATTGAGTCCATTCGCTCATCCTCCTCCTCAGGATCACCCATTAATCTTACTGAAAAGATTTTCTCGTCGTCAAATGCCACAGTTTGCAAATCGGCATTTGGAGCAAGATGTAAGGACCAAGATTCCATGATAAAAAACGTCAGAGAGCTGTTATCTGCAACAGGAGGTTTCAATGTGGCTGATTTTTTTCCTTCCTTCAAGTTGCTTCATGTCATTTGTGGGATGAGGCCTATGTTAGAGAAGCTGCACAAGAAAGTTGACCAGATCTTTGACAGCATTATCAAGGAGCGCTTGCAGAACTCAGAAAAGGGTAATAATACTGGTGTCAAAGGGGAGGAATGTCTACTTGATGTTCTCATAAGACTGAACGAGGATGGTGGCCTTGAGTTTCCCATCACACCTAACAACGTCAAAGCTGTCATTTTGGTTGGTTGTGATTTACACATCAAAGATGTTACCTAATAGTATTTTCTTAATTGCAACTTACTTTTTAGCGTTGATGCAGGACATGTTTGCAGCTGGTACTGATACTTCTTCAGCCACAATTGAATGGGCTATGTCCGAAATGATAAGAAATCCGAGGGCGATGGAGAAGGCACAAGCTGAACTGAGACAAGCCCTCAAGGGCAAAGAAGTAATACACGAGAGTGACATTCAGGGATTGGGTTACCTGAAGTTGGTGATCAAAGAAACACTACGGTTGCACCCTCCTGCTCCCCTTGTCCCTAGAGAATGTAGGGAAGAATGTGAGATTGATGGATACATAATTCCCATTAATACCAAAGTCATTGTCAATGCTTGGGCTATCGGAAGGGATCTTGAATACTGGAAGGATGCAGAGAGCTTTTATCCGGAGAGATTTGAAGACAGCGGAGTTGATGTGCTAGGCAATAATTATGAGTACATCCCATTTGGGGCAGGAAGAAGGATGTGCCCAGGTATTACGTTTGCTTTAGCCAGTGTCGAGCTTCCTCTCGCTCACTTACTATACCACTTCAACTGGAAACTGCCAAATGGGATGAAGCCGGGAGATCTAGATATGAGTGAGACTTACGGAATCGCTGCTGAAAGAAGAAATAACTTGTATTTAATTGCCACCCATCATACTTAGCTTGAGTACTCTAGTGAGTAAAAACAAAGATGTTGTCCTATCTCCTATGTAATGTTATATTTGTTTCAAAACCTTCATAATTTTCAGTATATATGTTCAATCCATGGATCAACCTGGAAATTTGGAATGTGTTGTTCTATGATAGTTGTAGGGTTTGATTATTCGTATTAGTTCCTCCCGGCCATATGTGGTGGTGTTTGAATCACATTCCTTGGACTGTGGGCATGGCTTTCCTGTTTGATTTATTCAATCTCACTTAACTTGCAGCCATTGATAAGTTGATGGCTAAAGGTTTATTAGCTTTAACAATTATTTCTAGGCAATATGGAATGTCAAAATTAGGGGTGTGCACGGTCCAGTTGACCGGACTGTTGACCACTAGACCGGACCGGACCGAGCACTTCGGTCCTAGGAATTTTGGGACCGGACCGAACCGAATTACTAGCTAAGACCGGACTAGACCGGACCAATTTAAACAGTCCGGGTTCGGTCAGTCCAACCGGTCTAGGCTTTTTTAATGGGCCAATTTGATTTGGGCTTTTTATCCATTTTTCACACTTATTCAGCACATTATTCATAGCATATTTATATATATGTGAAGCTCATTTTAATGGACCAATGCTTTCTAAACACAAATAAAAATGCATAGGCCCAAAATATAACAAACTCATATATATTTTTACACAAATAAGTATATATATTAAAAAAAAAATTATGTATATATATGTATATAAATATATCGGTCCGGTCTGGTTTTTGATAATTTTTTTGAGTCAGACCATAAACCGGACCGAATAGTAACGGTTCAAGATTTTTTGAACCGGATCAGACTGTTGTAGTTATAAAAAAAAAATCTTATATTTCGGTTCGATCTAGTTGGTCCGTTCGGTCCGAATTGATTTCTGCACACCCCTAATCAAAATTATAATTTGTCAATGACGCACAGATTTTGAGTATAACGTAACATACTGTAAGCATACTGTTATTGTATTTCAACTCTTGGTGCGCATTTATTGTTAGCTTGTCCATAGGTCGGGTGGCTCGCCCAGCCTATTTAAATTAACCTGACAAATTTGGGTCTAGACTAAAATATAAACCCATAGAAGTCCAGTTGAGGTAAAATTTTACGTGCGGTCAAAAAATAGAATGGGGTTAGACTAAGCTAATTTTAACCCAGCCGAGCCCAACTTGAAGCGTAATAATTATATATTTATATTTATTTTACATACACATATCAATATCTATCTATATCTAATATAATATAATTATATATAAAAATACGGATACTTTTAAAATAATAGAGAAAAAGAAAGAAGAGATTAAGAAAAATCTTATTACTTAATTAATATCTAATATGTGTAAGGGTTAGCTCTATTTATATTAAGAGCTATTCTCCTTATTTCTTTACATAATCAATGTGAGACAAATTCATTATATATATTATTGGGTAATCATTCATTCATACCACCATTTTAATGTGGGATAAATTGTATCTTATAATATTACTTATGGATATCCACATATCAATATTCTTACAACAGATACCAAATTGTGTTTTTTTTCCTTTTTTTGTAACGACAAATATACCCATTGATTCTAAAAACAATATTTTAAGATTTGCATTATATAAAATAGTATAATTCCATATATTTTTATATTAGAATTAGTATTCCAATTAAATATAAATTCTACTTTATTTGACTAAAATAATTAAATAAGTTAGATTTTGGGTTGAATTAAATATTTTGTATAAGACTTCTATATAATTTCCTAACAAAACATAACTCCATATGTTTTTTTATTAGTATTAGTATTCCAAATAAATTTAAACTCTACTTTATTTAGATTAAATAATTAAACAAGTTTGAATTTATGTTGAATTAGATGTTTTGTATAAGACTTTTATATAATTTCGTAACAAACTTTTCAAGAAAAAAACTATTTAATAGATCGTATTAAAATTACAAGCCTCTTAGGTTGCGTCCTTTTCACAAAATTTTGAAATCATGTCAATTGATAAAATCATAACATTTTAAAATTAGGTGTTCTTTTAATAAAAAAATTAGAAGTTTTATTAAGTATTTTATAAATTATCAAAATAAATAATGTAGGTTGAGTTTTAATGTGATTCTTATCCTTTTACGTGTTTTAGTTGGAGAGAGGAAGCCTTAGTGATGGATGAGAGATAAGATTAAAAGGATATGGATCAAATTTAAACTTTATAATTCAATACGGGATTTCCAAATTCTCAACATTTGAGTGGGAATTTTAAACTATTGAGACTTATCCAGAAAACATTCTTAATTAAATTACATAAACCACTTGATTTATCAAATCCTATCTCAAAATCACGTGAAATGAATATAGCCTTAGCGTTAATTAGAATTTTATTCCAAAGTTCACATCAAAGGTATGTATATTAAACTCTACTCTACTTGATTTCTTTTAACATTATAAATTTATATTAATTTATATATGCTAAAATGTATTTGTTTATTTATCATTATATTTGTTCAAAACAAAATATATATATATTATATGACTATATTGAAGTATGGCTCAATAAAATATTCATGTTACATCATTGGGTGTAAGTGAACTTTATTCACATTTTTTTCTTTACTATTTTAATATTTTATCTATTATATAATCTATTATTTGTATTGAGTGTTCTATTACTATTTAATTGGTACTGCGCATAATAATCCCACATATTTTTAATAAAATTAACTATCTACCAATTTTAAAAATATAGTAAAAATATTACTCTCGCATGTCTCTAATCAAGAGTCTACTTGGTCACCTACGTACGAAAATAATTCGGACAATTTTTTATCATGCATCTACAACATTTTTCTATAGTAGGCCAATTCCATGATTTTTTTTATAATTATTAGTTAAATTTTACACTTGATACTATATTTTTGTTTATTTGTTATTTTTTTTTGTCACACTTCATAGTAATTATTTAATTCTTATTATGTATGTATTTATTAATGAACTTGACATTTATCAAACACTAATATCACGTGCAACACACGTAAACAAAAACTAGTACTATATATAAAAGTACGAATAACTTAAATGTTTATCACTTTTTTATAGAGTGAAATATGCCCCTTTATTTTAAATACAATATTTTAAGATTTACATTAAAAAAAAAATATAACTCCATATATATTTTTGTATTAGTATTAGTATTAGTATTCATAAAAAAATAAATTTAAACTCTACTTTATTTAGCTAAACTAATTAAACAAGTTAAGATTTTGTGTTGAATTAGATGTTTTGTATAAGATTTCTAACTATTTTAAACACAAGATTTTAAGATTCACAATAAATAAAATAGTATAACTCCATATATATTACAGACCAAAAGAAACATCTATATAATTTTATATTAGTATTAGTATTTCAAATAAATTTAAACTTTACTTTATTTTGCTAAAATAATTAAACAAGTTAGATCTTTTTATTGAATTAGACGTTATGTATAAAACTTCTATGATTTTAAAATTTATAATAAATAAAACAGTATAACTCTATATATTTCATAGAACCAAAAAAAACGCTCTATTTATATTAGTGTTTCAAATAAATTTAAACTATACTTTATTTGGCTAAAATAATTAAATAAGTTAAAGTTTGTGTTGAATTTGATATTTTGTATAAGACTTCTATATAAATTTGTAACAAACATCCCGAAGAATGAAACTATTTAAGTATTAAAATTACAAAACTTTTAGCATAAATTATAATTTTCTTCCAAAGTTCATCTCCAAATATCATATGATGCCTTTGACTATTTGTATACATTTTTCATATTTTCCTAATTCTTCATTAAGCTGTAGCTGTGAGAAAAGTGAAAGCGGGGGTTAGGCTTATTTATAGTTATATCTAATGTTTAAAACAAAACAAAAAAATGAATATATTGTAGTTGTAACTCTGCAAAGCATTCATGTTATACATCATTTGGGATAAGTGAACTTTAATTCTTCTTCTTTTTATCATTTTAATATTTCCTTTGATATATATTCTACTATTTATATGAATGTTATATTATTGTTTGTTATGTACATAATAATCTCAAATACTTTTATTTGAATTAACTATCTCTCAATTCTAAAATCTTAGTAAAAATATATTATTTTTATTTTGTCTCTGATCAAGACTCAAGAGTTTGATTGGCATATATTATGTACTAAAGAATTCAACACAACAATTTTTCATCATATGTTTACAAAAAAAAATTATAGTACATCAATTTTGTGATTTTCTTATAATTATTAATTAAATTTTACGCTTGATATTATATTTTTATTTATTTGTTATTATTGTTATTTTGCACTTGATATTAATGACTCAATTCTTAATACATAGGAATTCATTAATAGATTTAGGGCTCGGTTGTTCGAGTTGTAGGAAAAGAATTGGCCATCTAAGTTCCGGGAATTTAGGATTACTTTTCAATGTTTGGTTTAAACAATTGCGCTCTTTTTCTAGCACTCTCAATTATTTCCAATTTATCAAAGTTACCCTTCTAATATTTTTTTTTTCTTGTCGCTAAGCACCAGTATACTTGTTTAGCACCTTTTTTGTACCGACCAAACAGATCAACAAACAAAAAAAGACAAAAGGAAGAAGAGGACGACGACGACCAAGCTAACAGATCTATGCAAAGTTAAAAAAAATAATTAAAAAAAATAAACCATAAAGGAAGAAGACCAACTGAACTAAAAAATGATATACCTATATGTATGTTTATGCATATATATATATATATATTTGTAAATCTGTACCCATACATATGCATATGTAAACAAAACAAAAAATCAAAGGTAAAATCGATTTAAGGAAAACATTAGGCATATGATTGTTAGAATTACAAATTCCATATCAATTAAATGAGTAGAGAAGATTAAAGAGGGATGTGTACCCGAATCCATGGGAGGAGACAATTGAGACAATTGAACGGAAGAAGAGTTTACGGAGGATCTTCCAATTGATACGTACTATCCCTTTTGGTTTCTTTTCTTTTTTTATACTCTGTCGATGGGGAATAGAGAGAGGAAAGCGTTACGCTCAATTGGGGACCAAAACCCCGTATATTAGAAAACCGCTTTGGTAACTGCTAAAGCGGTTATAAAATTCTAGTATTTATAAATTGGCCCCTTCATCAATTTAAAAATACAATCTGGTCTCTACACATTAATTCCATGACATATATACACCGAAGCCTACTTAATACTAAATTAGATCACTTAAATTATTTTAGGCTTCTTATATATGATAACACACATTTAAATATACATGTGTGGTCCCAATTAAGATTAATATGAAAATTAATCTAACAATCTCCCACTGGACCACATATGTAACCTGATAAATGCGTTTGACTTTAGTGAGCTCAGAATTTTTTTTTTTTATCATAACCTGAGGGTATCCGAAACAATTTCGTCCATTAACTATGCTGATATAGGATCAAAGCGGTCTTCGTTACATTAATCGTAACTGGACCCATCAATGGTCACATATACCAACACAGTCAAATGACATAAATCAATCATGGATGCGTAGCATGAAAATTGCATGAAATGTGATCCATACATGCCTATTTCCAACTGGTCCTCTTTATTTGAGATCGATACTTCCAAAATACTTAACAGAGTGTGATAAACTGAATACTTTATTTCTGCAGAAAATAAACTGAATGTTTCTAAACTGTAACATAGAGCCATAACTTAAATATAAACTCCCACTAAACTAAAGTATCCTCAAATAGTACAACACCCATATGAGCAGTGTGCTCATGAAAGACCTTGGGTGTTAGTCCTTTTGTAAGCGGATCCGTTATCATGGAGTTTGTTCCAATATGCTCTATGAAAATTTGACCACTCTGTACTCTTTCTTTTACAACCAGGAACTTGATGTCAATGTGCTTTGACTTTGTCGAGCTCCTGTTGTTGTTAGAATATAAAACCGCTGATTTATTGTCACAGTATAGCTTGAGTGGTCTTTCAACACCTTCCAAAATGCGCAGCCCAGTGACAAAATTTTGCAACCATATTCCATGATTTGATGCCTCATAACATGCTACAAATTCTGCTGCCATGGTGGATGAAGCTACAAGCGTTTGCTTGGCAGACCTCCAAGAAATCGCTCCACCGGCTAACAGATAGATATATCCTGATGTGGATCTCCTGCTATCTTGGCATCCAGCAAAATCGGAATCAGAATATCCAATGATCTCTAACTGATCCGATCTCCTATATGTGAGCATATAGTCCTTCGTTCTCTGTAAATACCTCATAACCCGCTTGGCTGCCTTCCAATGATCCATGCCGGGGTTACTTAAATATCTGCCTAACATGCCAACTATGAACGCAATATCCGGACGCGTACATACTTGAGCATACATTAGACTCCCTATAGCCGACGCATAGGGAATTTTTTGCATTTCCTTAATTTCAAGGCTATTCTTCGGGCATTGACTGAGACTAAACTTGTCTCCTTTAACGACCGGGGTTTCGCCTGATTTGCAATTTTGCATGCCAAACCTATTGAGAACTTTCTCAATATAGTTCCTTTGTGACAATCCCAATATACCCCGAGAACGATCTCGGTGTATCTCAATTCCTAATACAAAGGAAGCATTACCAAGATCTTTCATTTCAAAATTCTTTGATAGAAATCTCTTGGTGTCATGCAACATACCTATGTCATTTGTGGCAAGCAATATGTCATCGACATACAAAATCAGAAAAATGTGTTTACTCCCACTGAATTTGTGATACACACAATCATCAACAACATTAGTTTCAAAACCATATGAAACAATGACTTGATGAAATTTGAAGTACCATTGACGAGAAGCCTGTTTGAGTCCATAGATGGATTTTGTCAATTTGCAGACTATATTCTTTGGGTTTCCTGACACAAAGTTTTCTGGCTGCACCATATAAATTGTTTCTTCAATGTCACCATTAAAAAACGCTGTTTTGACATCCATTTGATGCAACTCAAGATCAAAATGTGCAACAAGCGCCATAATTGTCCTAAAAGAGTCTTTCGTAGAAACCGAAGAGAAAGTCTCTTTAAAGTCAATTCCTTCCTTTTGAGTAAAGCCCTTGGCCACAAGACGTGCCTTATACCTCTCCACATTACCATTTGCATCCCTTTTGGTTTTAAAAATCCATTTACAACCTACGGGCTTCGCACCGGCTGGTAATGGGACAAGTTCCCAAACTTTATTGTCTTGCATAGACTTATACTCTTCATTCATGGCTTCAATCCATTTATGAGAGTTGGAACTTTGCATAGCTTGACGGAAGTTGATCGGATCATCTTCCGACATTCCACTTTCTACCTCCTGTTCTTGGAGATACACGACATAATCGTCCGAAATTGCAAATTTCTTTTCTCTCGTGGATCGCCTTAATGACGCAGATTCTTGAGGTTGTTGAGTTTGTTCCTCAGGAATAGGTTCCTCGGGAACAATTACATCATCTTGAATGAGAGGTTGAATAACATTATCCTGTCGAGGATCTGGAATTACTTCTTGATCAATGACAGGTAAAGAAACTTGTACATTATCAAAAGTAACATTAGGAATTGGGATTGCTCCCTCTTCCTCCTCAAAGACAATGTTTCGAACTTGATTTCTCCCCCCAAACTCAACATCCTCAAAGAACGTTGCAGTTCTCGTCTCAAAAATTGACCTACTAGTGGGATCGTAAAACTTGTAACCCCGTGATCGTTCTGCATAGCCAATAAAGTAGCTGCTAACTGTTTTGGAGTCTAATTTCTTTTCATGAGGCTTATAGGGCCTCGCTTCAGCAGGACATCCCCAAACACGTAAGTGCTTTAGACTAGGCTTTCGCCCAACCCAAAGCTCATACGGCGTTTTTACAGCTGCTTTTGTTGGCACCCGATTTAGAATATAAGTTGTTGTCTTTAGAGCATCACCCCAGAGTGACTCTGGTAAAGTAGATTGACTAATCATACTTCTTACCATATCCTTAAGAGTTCGATTTCGTCTCTCAGATACACCATTCATGCTAGGCGACCCTAGCATAGTGTACTGTGGGACAATTCCACATTCCTCTAGGTATTTAGCAAACGGTCCTAGACGTTGTTCACCTGAGCCGTCGTATCTGCCGTAGTATTCACCACCGTGGTCATATCTGACGCTCTTTATCCGTTTATTGAGTTGTAACTCAACTTCGGCCTTAAATGTTTTGAACACATCCAAAGACTGCAATTTTTCATGTATAAAAAATAGGTAACCATATCTAGAATAGTCGTCTATGAATGTTATAAAGTATTGTTGACCATTCCAAGAAGCTGTAGGGAATGGACCACAAATATCCGTATGGATTAATTCTAAGACGTCCGTAGTTCGATTGGCACCTATTTTCTTTGTTTTAATCTGTTTTCCCTTAATACATTGAACACAGACATCAAAGTCTGAAAAATCAAGGGAATCCAAAATCCCATCAGATACAAGACGCTCAACTCTAGATTTAGAGATGTGACCTAGGCGTTTGTGCCATAATGAGGCTAAATTTTCCTTATTGAACTTACGCTTCGTACCATGCGATTCCAGATGCAAGGTTTCATGATAAGATGAAATAGTTTCAAGCAAATATAGATTATCGAAATTACTAAGTAAACCGGTACCAACAATATTTGAATTTAGAGATAAACTAAATTGAGAATTTCCAAATGAACAAGAGTATCCATATTTGTCCAAAATAGAAATTGAAACTAAATTCCGTCTAAAAGACGGTACAACAAAAGTGTTTATCAAATCCAAATAACAACCAGTTTTTAACAATAATCTAAAGTGCCCTATTGCCTTCACTTCTACCGACTTGCCATCACCCACGTAAATGCATCTTTCAGCATCAGTTGGCTCTCGGTAGCTCAGGCAACCCTGCATTGAAACACAAATGTGAGTAGTAGCACCAGAATCTACCCACCAAGTGTTTCTTGGTACTGAAGTTAAATTAATCTCAGAACAGACCAAAACAAAATATGTACCTTTCTTTGCTCGCCAAGCGGCAAATTTGGCACAATCCTTCTTCTTGTGTCCGGACTTACCACAAAAGAAACAATCATTTTTAATTTTCTGTTTCTTTTGATCCGGACCCTTAGGAACATCAACTTCCTTGCCTCTATCCTTCCTTTTTCCCTTGCCTTTAGAGGTACTAGCCAGATGAGCACTTTCGGTCATGTCTTGCTTCAATCTTTCTTCCTCTTGCACACAATATGAAATGAGCTCATTAAGAGTCCATTTCTCCTTCTGGCAGTTGTAACTAACCTTAAACTGATTAAATTGTGCAGGGAGAGAGATGAGAACCAAATGCACTAGCAAATCATCCGATAAGTCAAGCTTTAGTGCCTTAAGTTTTGAAGCAAGATGAGACATCTCCATGATGTACTCACGAACATTACCCTTGCCCTTATATTTCATTGAAATCAAGCTTGCTAAAAGCGTGCTTATTTCAGCCTTATCGTTTTTGGCAAAACGCTTCTGAATTTTTGAAAGGAACTGACTGGCAATGATATCAGCATCCGTTATTGCACCTCTGAAGGCCTCTGGAATTCCGCGCTTCATGATCATGAGACTTAGCCTATTTGAACGATCCCACTTTTCAAAGTACGCAATTTCCTCAGGAGTACTTTGTTCAGTGAGGTCATTTGGTTTTAGCATTCTTAATGCCAAGTCTATGTCCATGCAGCCAAGAATAATCAATATATTCTCTTTCTAGTCCTTAAAATTTGTTCCATTCAATACTGGAACATTGTTCATGTTGGCAGAGATTGAAGCAGTAGACATTAAAGCTGAAATAACAATCATACTCACATCAAATAACTAATTAAATAGTCTTTAAATTGATTAATTTTATCGCAACATCTCAAGATACGTAGTACAACATTAATAACAAATCTTTGGATAGTAATATTAACTGTAAGTGGTACTCTTGTGGTAATGGTCAAATATTGACAATAAGTTATGTCAAATAACAAATCTATCTTTGGATTGATTTATTATTCACATTCAGTTACCTGAATAATTGTCACATATATACCATCACAAATGTGTATGAAATTCAGCCAAATATAAACCCCTCTTTGGATTGGTTAATATTCGCACGAATTAAATAAACACAAACATCTAATCATTCTTTATTTACATAAGAGAGGTCACTTTGGTAACATATAATGTAAATTGGACTTCATAGAATGTTCAGACAAGTAATAAAAAGAAAATTAGATGTCACATGTAATTAATCAAATTTATTATAAACAGAAAAATTCTGATTACTTTGTCACTGCCGAAAACAGTGACAAACTGCAACTAGTCACAGTTAAAAACTGTGACAATTATGGATAAACTAGTCACTGCCATAAACAGTGACAATTATAACGCGAAAAAGAACAGTTTATCTTCTTCATCAAATTTTCTGAAATTCCGCCCTTATATATATATATATAAGATCAAATTTAATTAAATAAAAAAAAATACTCATGAAGTATATACATAAAAAAAAAATATACAACCAAAATTCATGAAATAGAATCATGAAGAACCAAAGGGCAATACATCAAATATGCCTGTTGATATATATGAAGAATAAACTGGGACCACACAAAGTAAGAATGAATGATTGAAAAGTATGTAGTCTTCATATATATACTCACGTCAAACACAGCAAACATATATATATATATCACACATATATATATATACTCGAAAACACATATATATGTATATATATACACTCAGCATACAAATATATATATATACATGCAATCACGGCAGCAGGCATATATATAGGCAATCACGTATATATAGATATGTAATAATGGCAGACCACGAAACATATATATATATATTCAATCACAAAAAATATATATATATATAAATTACTCAAGGAATTGATAATGGAACCTCCCTCTGATACCAATTGTTAGAATTACAAATTCCATATCAATTAAATGAGTAGAGAAGATTAAAGAGGGATGTGTACCCGAATCCATGGGAGGAGACAATTGAGACAATTGAACGGAAGAAGAGTTTACGGAGGATCTTCCAATTGATACGTACTATCCCTTTTGGTTTCTTTTCTTTCTTTATACTTTGTCGATGGGGAATAGAGAGAGGAAAGCGTTACGCTCAATTGGGGACCAAAACCCCGTATATTAGAAAACCGCTTTGGTAACTGCCAAAGCGGTTATAAAATTCTAGTATTTATAAATTGGCCCCTTCATCAATTTAAAAATACAATCTGGTCTCTACACATTAATTCCATGACATATATACACCGAAGCCTACTTAATACTAAATTAGATCACTTAAATTATTTTAGGCTTCTTATATATGATAACACACATTTAAATATACATGTGTGGTCCCAATTAAGATTAATATGAAAATTAATCTAACAATGATCTGATAAAGATTGAAAAGAAATTGATTCTTGATCTTGGAGATTCGTCGATGAAGCTTGAAGAGACGAATATGTGAAGCAAAGATCAGAAAAGTATAAGAGAGTCGCATGGCTGGTGGACATGAGAGTGATGGCATTGGTAGTGGAGATGGGGTAGCATTGGTGGTCAAGGGCGGATCCAGGATTCTTCGAAGGGGTGGGTTGTTACTAAAGTAGAAAATCATAACAAAATAAAATATATTTTTTTCATTTATAATATTAAGAAATTTTTACATCAAAGCATAGTAAAACAACAAAAATACCTATCGAAGTTGCGCCCGACGAGTCTTTAAAGTTTCAAACTCATCAATTACCAAATCTATATCAATACTCAATGTGAGGTCCCGTTCAATGTAAAGAGTTAAGCAATCAGTAAGAAATTCATCACCCATTGAGTTGCGAATCGCCGTTTTAACATGCTTCAGGCCTGAGAATGCCCTTTCTGTAGTCGCAGTGGAAACGGGAAGAGTCAACACAAGACGAATCAATCTATCAACCAAAGTGTAATGCTCGGACTTTCTTCTTACAACTAGTTCTCGACATAAATCAGTAAAAGTGGAAATTTTCTGAAACTCGGAATCAGAAGCAACATCAAGCTTGAAATGCATCAATTCAAATCTCAAAGCATGAATATCTTGAGTAGTGAAATCTCGAGGATAAAATTTTTTCGCTAAAGTGAAAATATTATCCTCATTAAATGATTTAAAAGAATCACTAGGATCTAAAGACAAGCTAAGGGTAAGAAGTTCCACAACTTGATCATTGAATCTATAATCTAACTCCATCAATTGAAAATCTATTGCCGAGTTGAATATATCAAAATGATAATGATGTTCAACGGTAATATGATCTTGTTGTTGACAATGGCAACATGTACCTTCTCCGTAAGTAGCACTCATATCAGGCACATTGACATTATGTTTACGGCAAAAGGATATCACATTTTCAAGGAAAGTATCCCAATCATCTTGTCTTAATTTTTTGGAGAAGAACTTTTGTTGTTGAGACTGACTTCATAGCATTTAAAATATCTAGAGACTTTCGTGGTAAGGCTTGACAAAGTGTGTTTGTGATTCCCATGATATTATTCATCAACTGCAAAACAAATATGAATTCAAAACTCCTCATAACTTTGTGAACACCAAGAGCTTGCCCACGTATCGCTTGACTTTGTCCACCGGTTTTTAGAATTTTAATTACTATGCAAGATGCATTATACATATCCAAGAGATCTCTAATAGAACCATAGTTTAAACTCCAACGAGTAGAACCGGGTTGATGCAACGTACCAATTTGATTTGCCCCTTTACCGGATTGACGTTCACCAGTGGCCAACATAGATTTTATTTCATCCCTTTGAGCAGATTTTAATTCACTGAGTCGCTTTGGAGAAGAAGCAACGAGATTGACAATACAATTCAAATGAGAAAAAAATTGCCAAACATTAGGTTGATCTTTCGCTGCAGCAACCAATGTTAGTTGTAATCGATGTGCGAAGCAATGAACATAATATGCATATGGGCAATCTTTGAGAAATAAGGCTTGAAGTCCATTCCATTCACCACGCATATTGCTAGCACCATCATACCCTTGCCCACGCAAATTTTGAATAGAGAGATTATACCGAACAAGCATATTTGATATCTCTTTTTTAAGAGTTAGCGCTGAGGTATTATCAACACCCATAATGCTAAAAAACTGTTCTGCTAATAAGACATCATGCTTGACATATCTCCAAACAAGTGCCATTTACTCTCTTTTAGATTCGTCTTGTGATTCGTCAACAAGAATACAAAATTGCCTCCCCCGATCTCATTACAAATCATATTTCTCACTTTGTTAGCGAGAATATGCAAAATCTCCTTTTGAATCGTTGGAGCAACGTACTTGGTATTTTGTGGAGCATTATCTAGAATGACACTTGAAAATTCATTGTTGCCTTCTGCTTTATACTTCAATATCTCAATAAAATTCCCCCTGTTTAATGAACTTGCAGATTCATCATGACCTATTAGAAAAATTACAAAATTATTATAAAGCAATATACTTGTGTTATTTGAATATATATAATTTTTAAGTTTCTAACAGCACTTTTAAAAGGCACTGCCTGGAGTGCAAGCAATCGAACGGTTTGAATAGATACTGTAAGCCTCATTCGATTCTTCGCAATTTCTTCCCTTAATTGTGCATTCATCACTTTGTCAATATGTTGTGATGATTTTTTAAAATCCTCATAACAATTTGCACAATTACTATGTGATGAATTTGGAAGTCCGACATGAAGTAAAAATACACAATTTTCTCCATCATTGACTCTCTTCCAATTGTTAAACCCATCTTCGATTAGTGCAGAATGACTCACTGACTTGTTTTTACCTTCAAAGAGAAAACATGGAAAACAATATGCTTTATCCTTTGAAGGTGAATATTCTAACCAAGAAAATTGTTTGAACCAAGCATGTTGAAATCGGCGATGCTGTTTTCCAAACGAAGATCTTGGATACTCCGAAAGTTTTGGTTGATAAGGCCCCAAATTTATATAAGCTCGCCTAACTTCATCTCTTTGATTAATGGGGTAGTCATGTATTTGAGCACGTAAACCCGGATCCCGTTCAATAAAAGTGGAATTAAATTGTCTTGATTCAACTACTTGGGGTACGAAAGGAGGATGCAAATCAGGAGCAGGCGTGTGAATATTAGACGTATGAGTGTCCTCTTTTGATTGATCAACATCGTCTTTCTTTTTAAAGAATGACAAAAGAGTTTTTCCTTTCTTTGATGGTGGTTGAGAATGTGCCATTTTTATTAACCTATTAAAATAAATTCAAAAATAAGTTAGATAGTTAATCTAAACAATTAAGGTTATGTTATATATAATAATATATTAACATTTAATAATTAACATTTGTCAAGAACTAATAGTCTAATAAATAAATTTATATATAATATATATTAACTAGATTGAACAATAGTCAATAAATAAATAACATTACAACAATCAATGAACACATGAATAATAAAATTATTTATTAATTATACATTTATAATAATCTATTTGAAAGTTAAAGAAAAAAAACGAAATTTTTATATAAACAATGAATAAATATTAATCTAAACAAATGTACATTAGTGCATAAATATTATATATATATATATATAATATTATAAAACAAATAAACAAAACAAATAAACAAAAGTCAACATTTCATCCTAATGCTCTGTGCACAGTACACATATAATACATATAACATATATATATATATATATTATATATAATATTATAAAAAATAAATGAATGAAGTCAAGAAGATGACAAATGTTTTTTTATAATATACTTACTTTATTTTATTAAAAGGAGATGAGAAAAATCCAAACAAAGAGAGCTAGAGTGAGGACCACCAGGCACTTTTTGTCGGAGTAGTGCTGTCTTTGCTCTGTGCTCTGCGGTAGCTTCTTCTTTTCTCTTTTTTTTTTGTTTTGTTTTAATCTGTCTCTAGACTCTATTGGGTTAAGTGGAGGTTAAGTGGATGTATGGGCTAGGCTGAAATGTAAGGCTGGCTCAAATTTAAGTAGTACTCTAAGTACTTTTATTTTTTTTGGGTGGGCTGAAGCCCACCTGTGCCCCCCCCCCTCCCTACGCCAGTTTTGGTGGTGGAGATGAGATAAGATGTAAAATGACACTGAATAAGAAAAAATGTGGTTTCTGGGAGGGGGAATTAGTCATTTAATACAAAATAAAGAGGATTTCAATGCAGTTTTTAAGCAAGTTATGAGTTATATTGTGAGTTGTTTTTTTAACAGTTTTAGTGTAGTTTTTTGAACAGTATAATGCAGAATTTTAATACTATTTCCTTGATTTTTAGTGCAGATTTTAATTAAAATTTTAGCAATATAAAAAAACTCGAATGAGACCCAACTAGACCGAAACCGGATAATTTGGAGAGGGTTTGGGTTCCATAGGTATGGAAACCGAAACTGAACTGAATCGAAACTAAACTATGAAGTTTGAAAAGGGTTTGTGGTACCTCAATATCTACCCCGACTGAAACTGAAAACACTCCTAACGCATACACTATCAAATATGAAAGTTAACGGCATCTTTGAGTTTATGAAAGAGTCCAATAAATGCTCCAAGTCCAACCATAAAACTTAGATTATATAGACAATAGCATGCTACTCTCTTAGTTTCTTTAATGGATCTGCAATCTCCCATTTCTCTTTGCACTGCCCTCATCTTGCTCTTCACCAAATTTTTCTTGTTCAAACTAGTGCAAGTAAAAATATCCAAAACAAAAAATAAAGCTCAAATATGCCCCCAAGGCCTTGCAAGCTACCTATCATTGGAAGTATCCTCCACTTGGCTAGTTCACTGCCAAACCATGCTCTTACAAACTTGGCCAAAAAAACATGGGGCCCTTATGCATCTACAAATTGGTGAAATCTCTGCAATTGTTATTTCATCACCCCAAATGGCCATGGAAGTATTGAAAACCTACGATCTTTCCTCTGCAAGCAGGCCAAAACTTATAGCCACTGAGATTATCTCGAATAATTTTACAGATATTGCTTTTGCTCCCTATGGCGATTACTAGATACAAATGTGCAAAATTTCCAACTTAAAACTCTTAAGTTCTCAGGTATTACATTTTGTTTACCAAATATAGAGCTTCCACTTGCTCAACTGCTTTACCACTTTAACTAGAAACTCCCCCAAGGGATGAAGCCCGAAGATTTAGACATGAATAAGAGCTTTGGAGCTTCTATTAAAAAAAAGAAGTGGATTGCACTTAATTGCTGCCCCTCATGCTACACCTCAATTAACCTGATTACAAATTAAAATGAAAGAAATGGATTAATGTATCTACGTAATGTTTAGTTCACAATTTACTTCTTTCTTTCCTTTTTTTGTTTATGTAAACATACGAAGATAAACGGGTTACCTTTTTCGTAGATCGTGCGGAAGTGGATCGGATCGTTGAATCGGCTTGTTGGTTATGAGCCTCGATGAACGTCACGTATTTGTTTGTTCCTTAACATAATGTCTTTCTCAGTGAAGTGTCAGGTTGGCTACTAGAGTTACCCCTTCATCTTCACGTCACAAATCCTAGGGTTCTTTGGTGATAACCCTCTAGAGAGAGTTATATCTTTTGAGAGAGATGTGGGAGGCACTCACAATACGTGTGTGCCCTAGAAAGGCAAATAAATGAATATTTATATGTCTCTCTAGGGTTAGGTATAGACACACTAACCTGGTCGGGTCGACACCAAGTGGGCGACCTTATTGTATTCAGGTCAAGCCCATACAATTTATTAACATCTCCTACTCGCCCACGCAGAGCAACTAAATTTCATTTTCCTCAAAATTTTCAGTCTCTCTTCTCTTCACACAGGAAATAGGACGTGCAACCTCACGAGAAAACAAAAACTTTTATGATTGTAGTTTCTAAGCTATCACCGTACTAGCAATAAACAAATCACTCAAAAGATTCTCGTATACACCCAGACAGTCAAATTACACCGAACTTAGCACTCTTAATCCCTTATCAAAAAGATGTGCATCGCCCTTTATTATGTGATGCACCCATGTCCCTTTATCTGAGACCAACTCGATATGGTCGCTGGCCAGCTAATGAGTAACAAAACATGGTGTAAAATCAAAAAGTCTTCCCAAAGCCCTCATGTCAATTCAAATATTCACAACTACTTTTCTAGTCACACCCTTTATACGGTATCATTCATCGCCCTAGGTAAGTGTGCTAAAGTAGCTAACATTGAGCATCATCTTCATGACATAATCTAAGGTCACATAGGTGTAAGAGAATGATCTCTTATGATCCAAGTGGCTCACACAGCAATGAAGCAGGGATTCATTCATCGCTCCCACTATTGGTCGGCTACAGCACATGTAGTATGAAATGCATGCTATGGTGTTATCTCACGTGAATGGGTCAAGTCATTTTATAGAGAAAAATAAAATAACAATATACGAATCTGAGTCTAGTTGCTAATCAAGCACCTAACCTGAGTTTTTAGCCCAATCACTTTCTTAGCACTCGCCTGAAAATCTCACATTCGGCTAATTCAAGCTTCATAGAGTCGTGGAAACACTCCATAATCGACCATTCATAGAAGGTCTCATCTTACTTAAAGGCGACAAAGAACTTATTAAGGTTAAATCATTTATATCATGCTAACCTTCCAGGCGCAATAATATAAGTGTCTTAGCTCGCAATCAAAGCGCCACATACATGAATGTCTCATCTTACATGCCATTTAAGAGTAAAAGAGAATCACCTGTATGAGCAGGTCAATTTGTGCCTATTGACATATCATAAGATGTGGATCCAATAATAATCATTTAAACACAATAAACGAATATCATTTTATTTAATAATAGTAATGTAAATAAAACAAATAAGATTTTGTTACATATCATATCCTACGTAGCCCTATACTCTTAATATGAGATATGAACACATCTCTTCCTATGGTTTTAGTTAATGGATCAACCACCATACTGCCCGTGGAGATATGTCTCAACGTAACCTCCCCTTGCGTAACCATCTCTCGAATGTAGTGGTATTTAATCTATGTGTTTGGACTTCCCATGATATTTAGGATCCTTAGCATAAGCTAAGGTCGCTATGCTGTCACTATAGACGACTACGGCATTTTCAGCATGGTCCGTAAGACTTAGCCCACATAAAAACTTTCTCAACCAGACAGTTTCCAGAACTGCTGCAAAGCAAGCCACATATTATGCTTCCATTGTGGATAAGGCAACACATATCTATTTCTTACTACACCAAGTGATAGCTCCACCTCCAAGTATAAAAGAATATCCAGAAGTGGACTTTCTTTCATCTTGATTACTGGCCCAATCAACATCGCTATAACCTGTCAACCTCAAGTCCCCACCATGGCAACAAAGGGTGAGATCAGCGGTCCCACGTAGGTACCTAAAGATCCTCTTAACTGCTTTCCAATAAGATTGCCTAGGGTTACTTTGATAATGACTTATCATGCCAACTGCATAAAAGATATTTAGACGGGTACACAACATAGTGTACATCAGACTCCTTATTATAGCTAGATATGGCACTTTGGACATTTGATTTCTTTCTTCATCAGTATTTGGACAACCATCTAAGGTTAAGGCAC
Source organism: Lonicera japonica (assembly GCA_021464415.1). NCBI lineage: Eukaryota > Viridiplantae > Streptophyta > Magnoliopsida > Dipsacales > Caprifoliaceae > Lonicera > Lonicera japonica. The sequence goes on from CM038464.1 coordinate 26,608,212, forward strand.
ATTCTTTCTCTATTGAAGTGTCTATGGGTTTAGAGTTATGCATGCAAAAACGTTCTAAGACCTTCTTTATGTAAGTCTCTTGAGACAAACCAAGCAGCCTCTTAGATCGATCTCTCATAATTTTAACTCCTAGCACATAATTTGCTTCTCCCATGTCCTTTATTTTAAAATTTGAGGAAAGCCACTCTTTAGTGGCGACAATAGAACTCATGTCATTTTTAGCTAATAGTATGTCGTAAACATACAATGAAAGGATAAGAATAATTTTCTTGGATCGTTTAAGATACACGCAATGATCTTCTTCAACCATCTGAAAACCCGCAGAGGTTATAACAGATTGAAATCAAAAATACCACTGCCTTGACGATTGTTTTAGACCATATATAAAACGTTTAAAACGGCAAATTTTGCATTCATGTCCTTTGGACTCAAACCCAATTGGTTAATCCATATAGATATCTTCGTCTAGTTCTCCATTGAGAAATGCAGTCTTTACATTCCTTTGAAAAAGTTATAAATCCAAATGTGCGACAATAGCTAGGATTAGGCGAATTGAGGCCATTCTCACCACTGGGGAGAATGTGTTTTCATAATCTACTCCCTCTTGTTGGGTATAGCCTTTCGCCACAAGAAGTGCCTTATACTTGTCAATCGAACCATCTGCCTTACGCTTGACTTTCAGGACCCATTTATTTTCGTTAGTCTTGCGTCCTGATGGAAGGTCAACTATCTCCCAGACATTGTTCTCAGTCATAGAGTTTATTTCCTCCTGCATAGTAGCCATCCACTCACCTTTAGCTTTAGAGGTAATTGCTTCTACAAAAAAGCAGACTCATCCTCATCAATAGCAGCACACAAGAAAGCATTCCCTTCAATTTCAAAATGACGACGTGAAATATTTTCTCGATTGCTTCGGTGAATTGGAGTATCTTGTAATTCGGGTGGTACCCATGGTACACTTTTATTAGGTGTACTCTCACTAGGAAGAACACCATTATTTCCATCTTCTTCAGCAATTACAGGACGAGGCACTATTTCCCTACCCTCACTGATAGATGGTAGGACTTCTCCATCATTCTCTAATTCATAGAGATCAAGATTCTCTTTAGATTCGCTTATGCTAGAAAAATCATTCTCAATGAAATCTTCATCTCAGGACTTTATTTCAGTCATTGCTCCATCATCATGTTTACTATATATAACATAGCCTTTTGAGCTCTCTGGATATCTTATAAAGATACCCTTATTAGATTTTGGGCCAAGCTTTCCATGTATATGAGATGTACTGTGAACAAAACCAGCTGAACCCCAATGGCGCAAATACTCCAGATTGGGCTTTTCGCCTTTCCAAAGTTCATACGACGTTGAACGGACTGATTGTGAAGGCATACGGTTTAGTATGTAGGCTGCAGTCAATAGTGCATCCCCACAAAATGATATTAGGAGGTTGGTTTGAGCCATCGTAGATCTAGTCATATCTAGAATTGTTCTATTTATTCTTTCTGTAACACCATTTTGCTGCGGAGTGTAAGGAATAGCGAGTTGTCTGCGTATCACCTTTTCTTTACACAGTTTTCTGAACTGATTAGATAGATATTCACGTCCTCTGTCTGTTTGAAGAGTTTTAAGGCTCTTTGATAGCTAATTCTCAACCTCAGCTATATAGCACTTGAAACAATCCAAGGCTTCATAGCGGTGAGCGATCAGATAGACATGTCCATATCGCGAATGATCGTCTATGAAAGTTAGGAAATAAGAAGCGTCATGACCTGCCTTCACGCTTATAGGTCCACATATGTCTGAGTGAACTAGCTGTAGTGGCTCATTAGCTCTACGAGCCTTACCAAAAGGCTTCCTGCATGCCTTGCCTGATAGACAAGGCTCACATAAAGGTAGAGTGACATTAGCGAGTGGACCTAAGAGGCCTTCTCTAGCTGAATCAACTTTTGCATTAGCAACACATGATAATGATGATGAAGAAGAATAAAGAAAACCATTATCTAAATCCAATTTAAATAAAGTATCCAAAAGGGATCCATGTCCAATCAAAACACCATCAAGAGTAATATCCAAACCACTATTACTAAAATTAAAATAACATCCCTTAATAGAAAGTGCCAAAACTGAAAGTAGATTATGCGTAATTGTAGGCACATAGAGTACATCACAAAAAAGTATATTTACATCATTGTGTAGCTGGAGTTGGTACGAACCGGCTCCTACTGCATCCTCACGAGCACCATTACCCATGAACGCACTCTGAGCACTTGCCGAAACTTTGTGATAATCTACAAATCCTTCTTGATCTCTAGTCACATGTTTGGTTACTCCTGTATCCATAAACCAATTGGGATGAGAATGAGCAACTAATATGTGTGAACATACTAATGTATGGAGAGGATTAAGTGAAAAAGATACCTTCTTCGGCTTAGTGCAATCACGAGTAAAGTGGCCCTTATTCCCATAGTTATAACATTTCACTTTGGACATGTCTTTCTTTCCTCCGCGCTTGCCTCTCTGACACTTAGTTATCCTCTTTTTGGGGCCAGTTGCCTCATTGTGCTTGTTTGGCTGCGCTTTTCCAGCACGCCTAAACCCAGTTGTCTGAAGCTTGCCACTCCGGGCGATAAGTGCAGCTGAACTTTGGTTCACCACTTAGCAATCCGCTTTGAGCTCAATATGACGAGAAACATTAAAAAAAATTCTTAATGTTCTTGTTATGAGTTAAAATCTGCTTCATGTGCACCCAAGAATCTGGCAGGGATCGAATAATTGCCTGAACCTGTTGCTCATCAGTGAGAATATGATCAGCATCTTTAAGCTGATAAATCATATTGGATATCTATCGGAGATGCTCAATCATCGTATGCTTAAGATTTTTCCTATAAGTTTCAAACTTTAAGACAAGGCCACGAAGCCTTGTGGTGGACGTACCACCTAAGTCAAAACGAAGTTGGTACCACATGGCCTTTATTGATGTATACTGCTCATACATGCCCATCATGTCATCGTGCATATATCTTAATAACGTATAGCAGGCACTACGATCCCACTTAAAGAATGCCTGATAAGCCTCATGCTCACGGCGATGAGTCGCTATGTTCCCTGCCTCAGGTTTAGGCATCGGAGCATTGATGGTATCAAGCAACTCATGCTGATTTAGGATGCCCATCATCCTTTTATGCCATATCTTATAGTTTTGGTCGTTAAGCTTATCTTCTTTAGCCATAAGGACGACAATGCTATTGGTAGCCATCACTACATGCAAGGCTTTAACAATTATTAACAACCACATCTTATCAGTTAGTCTTTAAATCTTAACAAAAAATATTATTTAAAATTCATATATTAAGATCGAAAGTTTGCTAGGCTTGCAATCATCACTCAATAATGTAAATTTTAGATATACTTTATTGTCAATTTAAAGAAAATTTTTTTATTAGAGAGAACAAATCTAACTAATAATATCCATAAAGAATATAATTGAACCAATCACTTAGATAAGTTCGTGATAACATACAAGTGATGTAACAAAAAAAATACTATAACAATTTTGCAATTAATTATACAAAATAACTAGATATAGCATGCATAAAATAAGACATTATTTTTTTTTAACATTTTAGCCTCTTTCTAGCACTTATAATTCAATCACAAAAACCAAAAATATTCATACAAATATTCACAATATCTAAGCATACAAAATACTTAAAATTAGAGAAAAAATTGCATAAAAAGAACATAAATACTTACATAAAGCATTTAATTGATCAAACATAGCTCTTGAATTTTTTTAATTTTTTTTTTACATGTTCCAATAGCCATGTTTTCATATAATAAAAATTTCCAGAATTTATATCAATAATTAAGCATTTAAATAGACTTATAAATGCTAACTCAAAAATTAATTGAAGATATACACAATCTGGAAAAATATGAAGAACATATCAGCGAGTAGAATATCATTATCTATACCTACTATAAAAAATTTAGGATCCAAGTCTCTTTGAAAAATGTGTACTCTCGAGAGTAGGGAATTCAATAAAAATATATTTTAAATGAAAAATATTTATGATTTTTCAGAAAATTAAATTCTGAGCAAAACAAAAAAAATTGGCTAAAAACAGAGTTCTGATGATAGCGCAATCACCGAAACTCTCCACTGCCGCAAGTGGGCGTTGCACACTACTGTTCATTCTTCTTCCTTCAAAATTTCCAGATTTCGTTTTTCAAGTTGCTCACTTTGTAAGATCATATCTCATTCATTATAAGTCCAAATAACACGTATAATATATGGATGGAAAGAGCACAGAACATAGAACGAGTATATGTAAAGAAATCATATTAAAAACAAGATTTAAATGCATCAAAAAACATTCCAAAATTTGCCAAAATTAACCTTTTTAAAGGTTTAAATCAAAACTAGGGTTTGATTTTTCTCCCAAACCGCTCCAACCATATTTGACGAAATTTTGAGGGTACATAAACCACATACAAAGGAACAAACCCATGTAAAAATTTCATCAAGAAAAACCCTTAATTAAAAAAAACGATTTTTTTTTTCATTAATGGGTTTGTATTTTGGAAGAAGAAAAGACAAGCAAAAAAACACATGCAACGAAACATGGAAAATCAACAAAAAATTATTACTCTGATACCAATGCAAACATACGAAGATAAACGGGTTTCCTTCTTCGTGGATCGTGCAAGAAGTGGATCAAATCGTTGAATCGGCTTGTTTGTAAGAGCCTCGATGAACGTCACATACTTGCTTATTCCTTAAAGCAACGTCTTTCTTAGTGAAATGTCAAGGTTGGCTGCTAGAGTTTCCCTTTCTTCTTCACGTCACAAATCCTAGGGTTTCTTTGGATGATAACCCTAGAGAGAGAGTTATATCTTTTGAGAGAGATGTGAAAGGCACTCATAATACGTGCGTGCCCTAGAAAGGCAAATAAATAAATATTTATACATCTCTCTAGCGTTAGGTATATACACATTAACCGGATCAGGCCGACACTAAGTGGGTGACCTTATTATATTCAGGTCAAGCCCATACAATTTATTTAATAGTTTAGAAGAGTGCCCAGAAAGTCAACAAAACTGAAAAAGACAAATGACAAGGAAGATTTATTTTATTGCCAGCACAGTTTGCATTATATTAGATGTCGTCACTTTTAGTTTGTGACACTCAAAAAAGTGACTTTTAGATGTCTGATGCTGAGCATGAGTGGAATTTTTGGGGAAAAGAAAACTAAAAGAATTTTCGTAATTTATCAAGTAAGGGATTATTTAAGCTAACTCACTCGCTAAGATATCATAGTTTTTATATAGTTTTTGCATTATGTTTGCATAATTTTCTTTTTACTTGTTCTGAATAAAGAGTCATGTATTCACCATCATACCTCACAAATTAAGTGCTGCACCTTTTTTTTACATAATCAATATAAAAATATCACAATTATATGCATTCCATTCTTCCCAAATTATGAATCACAGAAGCGTATCCATTATTGAATTAATGACTTGGATTTGAATTTTCACATTTTTTGTAGATATGGTAATTTTTTTTACAAGGACCTTTGTGTAGATTTCAAAAGTATAAGGTTGAAGTTGTAGTTCCTGAAAACCTTTGGGTTTGTAATGTAATTATTATTTTAAAAGAGTAAAACTATGTAAATGGTCCCTAAACTATGAGACTAGTTCCACTTAAGCCTTCAAACTTTAAAAAGTGTCATTTAACCCCTCACATTATTGACCAATTTTCATTTTGGTCCTTTCGTCCACTTTGGGCTTTAAAGTTGACCGATAATAGTCATATGCACCACACATTACCATTTTTTATTTTAAGAGTATACTGATTCAACTATTAAAATCTACTATATATATACATATATTGTCCTATTATTGTTACTTCAATGTTTTCTTTTTCGCTTAGAAGTGTGTTTGATTGCAAGCATATAACTTGTCTTGTATGGAAAGAAAATAAGTTCTAGGCAATTAAATTGCCTAGAATTGAATTGCGTGAAAAATGTTAATTAATTATATTTGATTATCTTAATTTTTTACCTGAAAAATATTATACTTTTCCATCTTTTAGTGTTTGATAGCCATTTCTTTTCATATAAATTGTAACTTTTTTCAACTTTTTTTATTTGATAGCTATTATTTTTCATGAAACTTGTACTTTTTTTTATGAAAATTGTACATTTTCTACATGAAAATTGAGATATGTTAAAAAAAATATACATAAAAATAAAGTAATTTTTATTTTTTTTGATATCGTAAATTAACCATAAATTTGGGAGCATAACAACTATAATAATAAGAAATGTAATATATAATAGTGATAAATAAATATTTCCCCTAAGTTAAACAATATAAAATAGTTGTCATACTTGTTAGTCATATACATGTAGTACATTATAAGGTAAGACGGCGTTTTTTTAATTACCTACAAATAAAGTTTCAACACTGCTTCATACGCAATTATAAAAATTCAAAAAAGCTAACATATAAATAAAAATTCTACAAGATGCAATTAAAAAAATTGAATCAAACTTAACTAGTACTCTTTTTCATATTGTTAAATTAATTTTCAAAGATACATGAAAAATATTTATGGGTAGTATTGAAACTGCCTAAAAATGTATGCAAGTTACCATAGAAAATAAAACCTCATATCCCTTAAGAAAACATTTTTCAACTTTTGGAGGAAAATAATGTCACGTCACCGCAAAGTTGGAATTTGACTGCCTAAAAAATAAAGCCAATCAAACACACCAAAAGTGGAGAACTTAGGTGGAAAACACCTATTTTATAGCGAAAATAATGCCTATCAAACACACATTTGAAATCGTAACTATGCCACCAGAGGAGTCTTTATCACGCGGGATTAGAGGTCTGTTTGGATTAATTAATCATCTTTGGTATTTGTTGTTAAAAAGGATATGATATACAAATCATAACTCTTGTTTGGTGCAAGGGTTAATATGATATCTTTATCCTATCCCACGTTTGATTCAACATGGGACAGGACTGCAACAGGATTAATTATGCTTTCATCTTATTAGAACCGGATAAAACTATACCACCCTTATAAGTAATATTATTTTATCCCGTGATTACCAGATAACAAAACGAAAATAAAAATAAATTTTTAATTAATTTATTTCGATCTTCTTCTTTACACCCTTTGGATAAGCCAATTGGTTAATGAAAATTTTCGATCACTCAAAATTATAGTAACTCAATTAATAAATTCATTTATCGTGTAATATAGCATTTTTATTTTTATTAAATGAAGGTTTTCATAAGAAAATTTAATTGTATAAAAAAATAAAATTTACATTAGAATTTGAAACTATACTTAATGCTAAGTTTGTAAATATTATATGTAATATAGAACTTTTCTCCCAGAAGAGTTTTTTACGAAACTTATTTATAAATAGGAGACTCACATTGGCCCAAAAAAAATATTTTGTGGACAACAATTAAAATTGCATGTATTTTAAAACAAAAGCAAGTTTAGTTATGTAATATCCGGGACTCCATCAAATGCAAAGTTTATTAAATCTTTATTCGACTAATCCATATCTTATTCAGATCCCTCTTAATCCTTATCCGACTGACTCATTTACTATCATGGTGTGTTTGTCGTACGGGAATGGAATGATAATTGGATTAATTAATCATATCCGGTATTTGTTGCCGGAAAGGATAGGATAAATAAATCATATCATGTATTTGGCGTAAGGGTGTATAGGATATTTTAATCCTATCTCACGTTTGGTGCAACACGGGATTGTATTGTACTCAGGATTAATTATCATTTTATCCCTTTAAGAACCGGATGGTGGTATTATTTTATCCCATGGTTTGCCGGATAACAAAATTAATATAAAAATTAATTTTTTATTTTGATCTTTTTCTTTACGCCTTTTAAATAATCAAATTTATTAATGAAAATTTTTAACCACCCAAAATCACAGTAACTTAACTAATAAAATTCGTTTTTTGTATAATATGGTATTTTTATTTATTTTTTATTAAATAAAGGTTATTTATAAGAAACATTAATTTTAGAAAAAAAAAAAGGTAACATTAGAATTTGAAACTGTAGTTAAGGCCCAGTTCGTAACATAATGTATGTAATATAGAATTTTTATCCCGAAAGAGTGTTTTACGAAACTTATTTATAAATAGGAAAATTGCATTATTTACAAAAATTGTGGACAACGTATTAAAATTGCTTATTTTTTTAAAAGAAAAGCAAGTTGTATTATATAATATCTAAACTTGTAATATGAAACTCCACGAAGTGCAAAGTTTATTAAATCTTTGTCCTGACTAATTTTTAGCCTATCCGATCCCACTTAATACTTATCCAACTAATTCCTTTCATATCCTATCCCACATAATTCTTATCCAACTAATTCCAACTCTTATCCTATCCCACATAATTCTTATCTGACTAATTCCGACTCTTATCCTATCCCACATAATTCTTATCCGACTAATTTCGACTCTTATCCTATCAAGCATTTATGTTATCCTATCCTACCTCCTTATCCAGCACGCCAAACGCACCCTCATATCTTATACAATTCTTATTCGACTAATTTTGACTCTTATAATATTCGGCCTTTATCATATTCTATCATACTTCCTTATTCGGCGAGGCAAACGCATCCTAGGAATTCACATATGACTTTTTCACATTTTTAATAATACACTTTTTAAACATTATCAATGGTTAAGAGCAAAAGTCATTTACTATCATGAGATTTAATATGTTGATTATATTCGACAAATAAAATAATACTTTAGACATTCGAAGGGAATAGTGACTTTTTAATTTGGGATGGGTGTAGTAAGTTTTATTTGTGACAATTGATTAAGTTAAAAGTCGTTTTTTTTAAAAAAAAAATTATGTGAAACCAAAATTTAACTTTTAATTTAAGATAGAGTATCAATTATGGATCAAAACATAGAAAGTTTTCCTTTCACAAACATGCAACTCCAATATAAATAACACTTTTTTTCTTCTGAACTACAATAATATAGTTTTAACCATTGACCCCTACTTTACAAGATGTCATCAGCACTTACTATTGTATTACATAACCAGAGGCCAACTGTTTTAAATTTAGTCCCATTTTCCTTCTTAGATTATCTCAATTAAGAGATACATTCCAATAATTATATAATCAATTGACTTTGATACTATATTATAAAGATATTTAATTTTGGTGTTTTAAGATTCAAAAAAAATGATTCAAAGCGAGTGTCATGTAACACCCCCGCCTTAATTATCTGGATAACACCTATAATTAAACCTGGAGTGTTGCTAACCCATCATAGATTGACTAAAATATGTATATAAATATAAATAATCCAAACAATATACATAACACATGTCAAATCAAACAGAAATATATAAGATGATAGCTTTTTATATACGTCTAATACTTGCGTCACGTGTCAATCAAGCACAAGGTGCCAAAACAATAGTAACATTCCTACACAAGCTTATAACCATTATACAAAACTGAACCAAGTATGTTCAAGTCAATATATAACATTTCAGGCTAGTCATGGCTTCCCGTAAAAGTATGTACATCACAAAAATAATTCCATATCAGAGCCTTCTATTTCGATCCCGAATCCATAGTCTTGTTAACATCATTAGTTCCATGTTTATACTTTATCCAATGATTCGATTTAAAACCATCATCTTATAAAATAATACAATATGATGATAATCTATTCCTCAACAATTAATCTAATTGAAACCCATGATTCCATGAAAACATGCATGCTTATGCATATGCAGGTTACCTCCCTTGTGTCAACCGCTAAGCCACGCCACCAGAACAAGAATATGGGCCACATTGCTAAGAGAATAATAATAATAATGATGATACTGTCTCATCATCTCACCAAGAGAATTGCCAAAACAGAGCCGAGTCATAGTCATAATAACAATAATAACAGTGGGCCTGACCGTCCCCCAAGATAATGAGTATCAAGATCATAACATGGGCTCAACGTCCCCCAAGAGATATAAGTATCAGGATCATAACATGGCTTCTCCGTCTTCGGGTGAATACCAATAGATAATCAACAACTGGACCACAGTCCAACAATATCACATTAATAGACCATTGTCACATCAATCAGACTATTAGTGCTTTTTCATTGTCTAAATTTTTGGACTTCTCACTGCGGGCTTCTAGACAGTCGACGACTTACTACCTAGTGTATTGCCGTTGTTTAGATTTTTGGACTTTTCACCGCGGGCTCTAGACAACCAACGACTTGCTGCCCCCTAGAGGTTTAGGAATTTCAATCCAAGGGCACCAAGCCTTACTTATTTTTTCATTCCGACAAGCACTAACCACAATCATTTTCCCTTCACCGACTGAAGGCCAAACATAGATACAGATAACCGTGGGCAACACCCCACTATATAATATAACTGAGCATATAATCTCATACAAATGAAGAACTTTCGAAGATAGAAAATCATATGTTCAAGAATGCCGCCTGAGCATAGAAAGTCGTCCATAACATGGATACGAAATATAATTCTCTCAAGAGACAATTTTCACCTCATATGCCATAAGGATGCTTCGAACTTTCCATGAGATCATCAAGATGCTGGGTTGACATAATAATTATGCATAGCATGCAATTCATGTTCTAAATATAAACTAGAAATGACATGTGCCACATAAACCCCATTAAACATCATTCTTGTCCCTTAGTATATACAAGAATCATTTACTAAGTTCATTCATATCAAATTAACACATATACACCCAAGGGATATCCCGTAGAAATCAAATATTACACGAGAACCCAGTTTATATGCCATATCTCGCTTCACATCATAGATTCATAGCTCAATCATGCATAAATCACGAATATCAATTGACATGACTTTCATAGTAATTATACATATATAAATCATTCATATATAATCAGTAACAAAAAACATACGCTTTATATTGAACAAATATATATATATATATATATAATCATCCATTTCTCGTTAAACAAAAATCATTTATCGAGCTTTTATGAAAATAAAGTTTAGAACCCCTACCTCAAGTTTATAGACCAAAAGAAAGAAGAAAGATGTAAACCGAAGTCCCGTTCGATGAAATCTTAAAGCTCTCGCGTCACCACGTCCTTAGAGTAGCAAAACCCCCAAACCAATAGGGCATAGACTTTGTTTTGCATGGCCCCAACTCACACCTGAGCTTCTATGGAGGAAAACCAAGGTAGGAGATGATGAATAGTGAAAGAGAAGGATGTTTGGTTGATTTGGAGCTTAAATCTTCGATAGATGATGAGAAATACGCAAGAATTGCTTAAGAACTTCCTTCATTCTCTCTCTAGAACTCTCTAGAGGTGTGTGGAAGTGTTTGGGTGGAATTTTGGGGTGAAAATGAGTAAAAAAGGCTTTAAAACATGTTTAAGTCAGTAGGAATATTTAACTGGCGGACCGATATGCCAAATACCCAATACCCGTCCGCGGGATACAATTTTCCCAAAAAATTACTGCCGGACCGGTATGCCAAAAACGCCATACCGGTCCACGCTATAACTTTAAGGCTCTGGAGCACTGTTCGTATTTTGGCAATAACTTTTCGCTCTGAACTCCGATTGGGGTGATCTTTATGTCCACGGAAAAGTAATTTAAAGATCTACAACTTCCTGAGAGGAAAAGTTTTCCCAAATTATGGATGGATAATTCCTAAAACTTCTCCAATGACAACACTTGGCCGAAGCACTATCGAATGACCAAAATTTAGCGATTGCCTACTTTGGACCCTGTTTTAACCAACTAGGAGTATGAATTGAACTTCGGTCAAAACACAAAAGTTGTAGACTATCATGCAACCTTAACATAGGTGCAAACGATGACTAAATCGAATAAGAGACGAAGAAGTTATACGGAACTCCAAAGTTAACCAAAAATAGTGAAATGCGTAAGACCAAAACTTCTTGTTTACCTACCAAAACTTCTTATTTACGAACCGAAATCAATTTGGACCACCTAAATCACCAAACGATCACTCACATTAGCATAAATAAGCCAATATAATTCAATTTAAAACAAATTAAAGTATGGGGTATTACATGTCACATGATAAGAGTCTCCCTTTTGTGTCATAATAATGAGTCAATTTATTGTTTATTTTAATGCTAAAAATTGAGCTTAAAATTTTTTACCTCCTCCTCCTCCTTTAAATAAAAGGGTGAATATAAGGACCCATTTAGTAATAATATCAAAAAGAAAAAATAAAAATAATTGATTTTGTAAAAAGTTGAAAAAGAAGTTGAGTCATGTAATAAGACGCTCTCCATTTTATGCTTATTTTATGAATAGATGTTTTCCATCCTTTATATTTTTTTGTGAACAATTTTACTCCTCAACCACCCAAAAAAAAATTCTCCATGGGAAAAGTTACAAAGTAAGAAGATATCTCACCACATATCTCAACTTATTTTTTAACTTCTCACAAAAATTAGAGCTAATGGGTTATAAGACCTCGCTCCATAATGTTTTATAACTCTAAGGACGGACTCATATTTGATAAATTGAAGTATTACTAATTTCATAATTTGGTTTTACAATAATGACACTTTTCATAATATTAATTTATTTTAAGAAAAATGATAAATGTTGATAGACAAAAATACCCCTAATATAAACACCTCTTATTATACACACTATTTGCTACAGTAATGGTGAACCAATTTGCCCCTCCTCCCCCACCGAAACTTTCAATGCATCCTCTCTCTCCCTAGATTCCCATTCAACCATCAAATATTCCCATTTGTCTTACCAACGATTTCAACTCCTCCACCACCACCACCACCACCACCACCCTCTCCCGACTCTCCGATCGTATTGTCAAGAGGAGCGCCGTTCTCATCTTTCTTCTTTTTTTTTTTTTGCAGGTGCAATCATAAATCAGATATAACTTTTTATTGAACTGTTAGATTAGGCTAATTTTTTGATATGTTTTTCGGAAGACAAGGTTACTCTAATCTACAAAAAATCAAAACGATAAGAGGTCGTTTTGCTATCAAAATTGACCAATTTCAACAGCCTAGCGGGATTTGAAAAAAAAATCTGTTCGCAATTCTTTTTTTTTTACGAACCCTACGCCGATTCATATATATATAAAAATAAATTGAGTGGATGGTGATCTCATTAATTTTTTTGTTTTCTATTTTGTATTGGTGCTAAAACGGATTTAGCACCACCATTTATGATTTTGGTGTTAAAACCATCTTGATGTGTAGCATCGGATGGGTGTTAAATCTGTTTTTAGCACCATGAATTTTGTTGTTCTCTGTTTTTTATTGGTGCTAAAACAGATTTAGCACCATTGGTGCTAAAAAGCATTTAGCACCAATTCTGATGAAACGTGAAATGTTATAAGGATTGGTGCTAAAACATATTTAGCACCATTAGTGCTAAAATCATTTAACACAAATTCTAATGAGATGTGAGATGTTATAAAGAATGGTGCTAAACATATTTAGCACCATTGGTGCTAAAACCATTTAGCACTAATTCTGATAAAATGTGAGATGTTATAAGAAATGGTGCTGAATAGATTTAGTACAAATTCTAATGAAACGTGAGATGTTATAAGAGGGGTGAATGGTGCTAAACATATTTAGCACCAGTTCTGATGAGACGTGAGATGTTGTAAAGAATGGGTGAATGGTGCTAAACAGATTTAGCACCAATTCTGATGAAACATGAGATGTTATAAGGAAATGGTGAATGCTAAATCTGTTTAGCACCAATTCTGATGAGACGTGAGATGTTATAAGGAATGGGTATTAGTGTCTTTTTTATACAGTATCCTTAATTTATATAGCTAATTTGTAAGTATCCTTTATAATTATGTTATTATTAAAATAAACTCTTATGTCCAATTGCTCCCCAAAAATTAATTGTGTTTTTAATCCCATTTTATTATCAAACAAACCCACCCTAAAATTTTTATACCATTCCCGATTATGTTTTATTTACAAGCTATCCTCATGGAATAGAACCCCAAGTTTAGAATGTAGAACGTATATTATTAGCCCAACCCACTAGGAATAGTATTCCTCTTAGTAAAAATCTATCTTTAGCCCAACCCAATGTTGCCAATGAAGGCTGCTTTTGTCGGAAGGCTTTGCTTTCCTATATCAACTATCATAATATTATTCTAAGTTGACAGTGTAACTTCAAAAAGTATAAATACCATCATTAAAAAAATAAAACGGTCAAGTTACTCAAAATCTTATGGCATTTTTAAAATTTTGTTTCAGGATTTTTTGTACTTTGGAGAAATTATTATCTTGACTCCCTTCTTTTCATGCTAAGCCAATATTCAACTTTGCTACACTTTGACAAAACTTAATTCAAGTACATTCAAAGAATAAATAAAAAAGTATTTGTTGTTGTACATTAATCAAAAAAAAATGTGATTTTTAATTTGAAACATCACAAAAGAAAAACTTGAATCTTCTTGGGGATATAAGGAATAATATTTTTAGCATAATTATTATTTTTAATTTTCACTTTATAATCATATAATTAGCATAGACTATATTGAATTTCTGGTTCCGCCACTTATTATTTATACGTGTAAATCGGTTTGTAAGATGATCTAACATTTTGAAAAATAGTGAGCCACATGGTTTGTTGTAAAATTTAATATTTTTGGTATTTTGGACTTTGGAAAACACTCTCAAAACAAAAAAAAAAATTTATTTAAATGGTGTGAGTTATGCGGCCGTTTGTTATAAAATTTACTCTTTTATGCATTTTGGACTCTTTTAGCATAATTTTCATTTTGTGAAGAATTTCCAATTACGTTAAAGTCGCGTATTGTTTTTATCAATAATAATAAAAAAACACACACATACACAAGTTTGTGCTTTGAAAGAAATGTTTTAATTTGGACATTTTCCCATTTTTATTATTACTAGTTTTTTATTTTAGTACATGACAAAAGTCATTAAATATATTAATAAAATAATTAATATGAATTGTGAAATAAAAAAATAATAATAAATAAACAAAAATATAATATTAAGTGTAAAATTTAATTAATAATTACAAGAAAATCATAGAATCGGTCTTCTATGATAAAAAATTAACTCTTGATTAGAGATATAAGATAGTATTATATTGAATATATATAAATTTATAATGTGAAGCAATCAAAATCTTAATACACATACCTTTGTAATTCATGCTAAAAGCTTTGTAATTTTAATACGATCTATTAAATAACTTCTTTGTAAAGTTTAAATTTATTTGAAATACTGATACTAACATAAAAAAATGTATAAAGTTATACTGTTAAATGCAAATCCTAAAATTATGTGTTTAAAATCAAGGAGCATATCTGTCTCTACACAAAAAAAAACACACACACACACTTAAATTATTCATATTGTTATATATAACGTAGATTATTTTGAAAAAATTTATATTAATAATTTGATTTGAAGCTGCAATTCTCTTGATTAACGGGAGCAATTTTGAAAAATGAGCGAACTGTTATTTTTTTATTTTAACGGTTGATTCATTCAATTCTTTATAAATTGAGGCGACCAAAATGATTGATTATGAAGAATAGTCAATTTTGGGTTCTTGGGTAGTATTACATCATACGATAGTAAAAAAATGAAATGCAAGAGCATCTTTGACTTTGTTAAGAAAATTCAATAAATGCTCCATCCATAAAATTGTAATAAATAGATGAACATTTAATAACATACTCACAACTAGAATTGTTGGCTAACTAAAAATCCTCTCTAAATAATGGATCTGCAATCTCCCTTTTCTCTCTACACTGTCCTCATCTTGTTCTTCACCACATTCTTTTTGTTCAAGTTATTTCAAGTAAAAAGATCCAAAACAAAAAATGAAGCTCAGAATATGCCCCCAGGGCCTTGGAAGCTACCTCTCATTGGAAATATCCTCCAGTTGGCTGGTTCAGTTCCCCATCGCGCTCTTAGAGACTTGGCCAAGAAACATGGACCCCTCATGCATCTACAACTCGGCGAAATTTCCATGATTGTCATTTCATCGCCTCGACTGGCCAAAGAGTTGATGAAAACGCATGATCTTGCCTTTGCTGACAGGCCAGCACTTCTAGTTGCTAAGATTGTCATGTACAATGCTACAGATATCGCTTCTGCTCCCTACGGCGCCTACTGGAGACAATTGCGCAAAATCACTACCTTGAAACTCTTGAGTGCCAAGAAAGTGAGATCGTTTCGCTCTATACGAGAGGAAGAGGTCTCTAATCTCGTTCAATCCGTTCGATTATCCTCCACAGGATCACTTGTCAATCTTTCTCAAGAAATCTACACGTTGACTTACAAAATAGTTTGCAAAGCAGCTTTTGGAGGGAACTGCAAGTACGGAGATGACTTGAAACTGCTGATGAATGAGATTGTATCTTCAGCAAGTGGTTTTGATGTGGCTGATTTGTTTCCTTCACTGAAATTACTCCATATCATTTCTGGGACGGAACCTAAATTAGCTAAGTTGCACCAGAAAGTTAACCATGTCTTGGACAACATTATCGAAGAACACAACGTGAACCTGGCAAGCGCGGGAAAAGATGGTAATAATGATGACACAGAAGAGGAAGATCTACTTGATGTTCTATTAAAAATTCCTGAGAGCGAAGGCCTTGAGTTTCCCATCACGTCCGACAACATCAAAGCTGTCATTATGGTTAGTTACTATTCATATATTACGCACTAATTCCTTGTATTTTTAAATAAAATTAGGAAGTACAGTAATGCGGCGTTTGTTTTCATGTGTTAACATGAAGTCTAAGTTATACTATGAACCGTCAATTTCAAATTGAATGGTCATGGAGATGAACCCAGACGGATACACTTCCTTTGATGACAATAAAAAAATGAACTGTGCAGTGGGCCAGTGGCAGAGGAAATGTTGGCCTTGAGCCCCACTTGGATTTTTATTTTTTGAAAGTACAACAATACAAGGACTTTTGTATAAACATTTAGGATGCGTTTGATTGCAAGCATGAAATTTGCATGAAAAGAAAATAAGTTACAGGCAATTGAATTGTCTAGAATTGAGTTGCATAGAAAATGTAGTGTAGTGTATTTGATTGCCTTAATTTTCTACCCGAAAAATATTTGTTATATTATGGCATTTTTAATGTAGAAAAAATTATTGGTATTTTTTTTATATATAATTATATAGTCATAATGAATCTTGTTTAATTGATCTTGATTAGTAGATTTTTAATATTAAATTTTTATATTATTTTGAATTTTATATTTTAAGTTATGGCATTTTTTAATGTAGAAAATGGTAAAAATCTTGTCTCGTGAACCGTGCCCAAGCATGGAAAACAAAAAACCACCTCCCCCAAAGAAAACATTTTCCTCAATTGCCTTGAAAATACACATATGTGAGCCAAAAGTGAAAATTGAATAGCCTAGAAAAAAAATCAATCAAACAACTTAAGTTGTCAAATCAAATAAAAAATACTCATTTTTCATGAAAAATATTGTCAATCAAACACACCCTTATAGTTTGCGGTTGGGTTTTAACGTCTCAAAACTTGGAGATAAAATTATAATTATTTTTGTAAAACCCTCAAAATGAAAAATGTTGCCAATCAAACACACCCTTATAATTTGCGGTTGGGTTTTAAAGTCTCAAAACTTGGAGATAAAACTATAATTATTTTTGTAAAAACCTCAAAATGACAAAGAGCTTTCTTATATCAACTATAGCTTTCCAGTAAGTACATAATGAACATGTCATTCAATGTTTTTAAAATATGAAAGCCATAAAAGGAATTTTGTAACTCGTATTTTTTTGGACATCTATTTTTATAATAGATATTTTGGTTAGACAACTCTTTATTTAATAAATGTTTAATATTTCAATAATATATGAGTTAGATTCAAGAAAGGATTTCATTCTTTTAACAAAAAAACAGACTTCCCCTAAAAAGGGAGTAAATGATTGAATTTTTTGATAAAATTTTGTGGATATGATCTCTATGATGAGTAGATCAACTCCACAAAATGTTATCAAAAGATTCAATCGGAAAGTGAATGAACTAAAGATCGATATATATGCGTGCATTTTGATCGTTGAAATTTTAGTTCTTTGGATCACCCTCTTCTTAGTTGAATTTTTTGATGAAATTTTATAGAGTTGATCTATCATGGAGATCATCCCCACCAAAGTTTATCTAAAAATTCAATTATTTACCCCCTAAAAGGAGAAGTCCGTGCTTTCGTTAAAAGAATAAAGTTCTTTCTAGAGCCTCACTCTATATATATATTGTCATGTTACTTTTTTTTTTCTTTTTTTTTTAGTGCTAGTGAAGCCTACACTGTGATAAAATCATACCTCCGCCACTAGAACTGTGCAATTTAAAATTAACAATTCAGATATCATAACTTTACCTCTAAAGATCACTTTAGAGGAGCCATATATATCCCTGAATCTGAAGTTTAAAGGCTGGCTCTGATTTTTTTTATTTTTTTCTCTGAATGTAACATCTTCTTTTGACCATTTAGCTCTTCTCTATCTTTTAAGTTATGACCAAAATAGTTGGGTTGGGGCAAAAATGGAACGTTAGCGACTTTTGGCCATTCAAACTTTAGAAGTTGAAAACAAACATACCTTAACTTTGAACATATATTGATACATGCAGGACATGTTCATAGCTGGCACAGATACTTCCTCGAATGTAATGGAATGGGCAATGTCAGAAATGATAAAAAACCCAAGAGTGATGGACAAAGCACAAGCTGAATTGAGACAAGTCCTG
Source organism: Lonicera japonica (assembly GCA_021464415.1). Lineage (NCBI taxonomy): Eukaryota > Viridiplantae > Streptophyta > Magnoliopsida > Dipsacales > Caprifoliaceae > Lonicera > Lonicera japonica. The sequence continues at coordinate 26,627,078 of CM038464.1, forward strand.
AAGGGAAAAGATGTAATACATGAGAGTGATATCCAAGATTTGATTTACCTAAAAATGGTGATCAAAGAAACCCTACGGTTGCACACACCTGTTCCCCTGCTACTCCCCAGAGAATGTAGGGAGCAATGCAAGATTGACGGATACGATATCCCAATGAAAACAAAAGTCATTGTGAACGCATGGGCGATTGGAAGGGATCCCGAGTATTGGGATGATGGTGAAAATTTTTTACCAGAGAGATTTGAAAACAGCTCAATTGATATCGTGGGAAGTAATTACGAGTACATGCCATTTGGGGCAGGAAGAAGAATGTGCCCTGGTGCTACGTTTGGTTTAGCAAATATCGAGCTTCCACTTGCTCAATTGCTCTACCACTTCGACTGGAAACTCCCCCATGGGATGAAGCCTGGGGATTTAAACATGAGTGAGAGCTTTGGAGCTGTTGTTAGAAAAAAAGACGAGTTGTACTTAATCGCTACCCCTCATGCTGAACCTCAAACAGCCTGATTTAGAGTGCACTCGCAAGTTAAAATAAAATTCAGGGACTATTGCATCTAGGTAATGTTTAGTTAACAGTTTGCATCATATTAGATAACATGCATAAAAATTGAGTATATGTAACTCAAAAGAAATGACTTTTAGATGTCTGATGTAGAGCATGAGTAGTCCTATTTGCAGAAAAGAGTAACAAAAAGAATCTTCGTCAATACAGTATATAGACTAATGGCATCGGCTCTTGAAGTTCAAATCCTCTTCAAGCTACCTGTCATACCGCGTCCAATTTTGAGGGTCCTAAACCTATCATTGGATGCTATACTAAATTGGGCTAAAGGTGACAGCTTCAGTGCTAGAGTGGGAAGAGTGGCCTCTGCTGTTGTGGTCTACTGTGTTTGGCAGGAGAGAAGCCAAAGAATTTTCCAAAAATATATAGAACTGCAAGGGCTTTACTTAAAGACATTGACAACTATATTAGGGGATAAAACTTGGGGTTTAGATGATAAAGTGATGATATAAGTGCATGTTTTCCTTCTTTGTTTTAAGTGTTGTTAGTGCTTGGGGTATGCCCCAGCTTGTAAGCGTATTTCTTCTTGTTGTTTGAATAATATTTGAAATCCAACCCAACCCCCCAAAACCACAGAATAATAATAATAATACAGTAATTACTGGTTCATGGTTATCAAGGATCCAATTCATATCTCATTAGAAATACTCTATACTTAAGTTCCAAGATTAAGAACAAGATTCTGACTTCTCTGAGAAGTGGCCTGGTGACTATTTACCATGTTATATATATAATTCACTCCACAAAGATTTACAGCATAATGCCACACTTGGAAGCAGTACTGATACTGCCTTTCTGTTGAAGATTCATGAGCTGTGAGGGAAATTGCACTATGCAGAGTTATCCTGTGAAAAACAGATTAAAAAAAAAAATTGGGGCTGTAGTAGGGGCAGGCATCTTTGAAAACAAGCGTCCCTTGAGGAGAGTAAAACCATAGTAGTTTATCAGGGGAGGGGTCTTTTGAGCTAACTCACTCGCTCTGTAAGCTTTATTTCTTAGCTTTTATTTACAGTTTTTGCTTATTTTCTACGTATACTCATTTTATTCTAAATTAAGGCACATCCTCTCACTCAGACGTCACAATTATACATATTTCATGTGAAATGATTGGCTCTCCATTTGGTGATCATGATCGATCATGGTTTAGCTGAGATTTTTTCTTGGCTAAGCATGATCGATCATGGTCCCAGGCAAGCTTGTGTATATAGTGCATTTTTAGACCATTTGCTCATTGGACTTGTTTTAGCTCAAATTGTTAGTTTTACTATTTGAGAGCTAATTTGGAGAGTTTTGCTTGAGTGCTTGTAATCAATCTCCTTTGTTCCGATAATCAATAGAAGCTATAATCTGCGTGGAATTAGTGGCGTTTACGCCAATGTGCGTGCCTCAAGGCGAGGCGCCACGTGATTTTTTGGGGTAAAAATGAAGCCTACCCGTAAGCCTCGAGGCGTGTGAGGCGTTAAGGCATTAATACTACTTTATACCCTAGATCTAAACGGCCAAATTGAGAGAGGGAGAAAAAACGGCGAGCAGAGAGAGAGAGAGAGAGAGAATAGGTGAGACGAGAACCTGAAGACGGTAAAAGAGACAGAATTTAGAGGAAAAAAATGAAGCTTACCTGGAAAATATGGTTGTCGTCGGCGGCGTAAGAGAAAAACCCTAAAGTGGGAAAAAAGACGGTGGGAAAAAAGAAAGACATGGAAAGAAATAGACAGGTGTCTTTTTATCCCAAAATATTATATTTTAATTTTTTTTTGCAAAAATACTATTTTTTTGTTATAAAAATATTTGTTTTTTAATATTACTTTTTTATTCTATAGTTTTTTAATATTTTGGTTATGCAATTTTATAAATTGTTTAGGATTAAAGAATTTGTTTATAGGTATTGATATTTTTGTGTGATGCATTAGATTAATTAATTTTTATGTAGTAACGTGATATTTGTTTCTTTGGTGTGATAATTTGAGATTGTTCTTAAGTTTGTAAAGTTGTTATTTTCTATTTTAATAATGATAATATTTTTAAGATTTTATTACGAAAAAACTAAATAAAAAATGGGATTTACACCTCAATGTGTCTCCAGGCCTACATATTGCCATCACTCAAACAAAATACTTCAAACTCTTCCCACGCCTTTTAAAACATTGGTTTACGCCGACACCACATTAAACTCTTATCTTGTATGATTGTTGTTTTCTTTTCTTATTTCTCTATTGTGAGCGAGCTTGCTTTGGCGATTTCTTCAATCGGGGAACTTTTGCGCTTTGCGTGATTCTTCTGCGTTGTGTCTTACTCAAGTTTGAGTAGTTTGGCATGACGCCTTTGTCCCAAATTAAAAGTCCGTGTTGTTCGAAAATATGATATTTATTATTGGCCCACTATTTAATAACTTAAGTTTTTTTATGAGATAATTACTAACATATATTTGATTTTTACGCGTTTTTAAGCATACATTAATTTTAACATAATCGATAATCAAACAAATAGTTGAAAATTATGTTTAGTTACTATATAAGTATCTATTGAAAATCATATATATCTTTTATTGTTTTAGTTATTAAGTTAGATTAAGTATCTTTTCATACATCACATACTTTTAGATTTAGGGGTTGTTTGTTTGTATCACTTAAATCTAATCCGAAAACTTAAATTTAAAAACTTAATTTTTTTCACTTAAAACTAAAAAAATTCATCAAACGTTTTAAAACTGAAAAATTTCATCAAAAGTTTTAAAACTGAAAAATTTCATCAAAAGTTTTAAAACTAAAAAATTTCATCAAAAGTTTTAAGTGGATAAATTCACCACTTAAAACTGAAAACTTAATTTTAAATAATATAAAATATTTATTTCACCCTTCTTGTTACCAATAATATCAACTAACAAGGGTAAAATTGTCATACTAAAAAAAATTCAATTTCCAAACGTGTTATATTCAAACAAACAACATTTTTTCAGATACAATTTTTAGAACGAGATAAGGGGTTATAAGGTCTCGCTCCGTAATGTTTTATAACTCTAAAGACGGACTCATGTTTAGTAAATGAAAGTAGTACTAATTTCAAAATTTGGTTTTGTAATAAGGACGCTTTTTATAATATTAACTTATTTTAAGGGAAAATGATAAATGTTGATGGACAAAAATACCCTAAACAATACCCCTCTCTCAGCCCCTAAACATTTGTATTATACCGATTTTAACTCTATTGGTGCTAAATATGTCCACCACCTCATTCTCCGACCTCCTCACCAATGATTCACTTCTTCCACCACCACCCGACTCTCCGATCGTATCTCAGAGAGGAGCGCCGTTCTCATCTCTTTTTTATTTCTTTTTTGCAGGTGCAATCGTAAAACAGATATAACTTTTAATCGAACCGTTAAATTGGGCTGATTTTTGGATATGTTGTTCGGAATACAAAGTTAGTAAAATTGAGCTAAAAATCAAGACAATCAGAGATCGTTTTACTATCAAAATTGATCAATTTCGACAGTCTAGCGGGATTTGTAAAAAATATATATAATTACAACTCTTTATTTTTACAAACCATAAATCAAATATATGTAACTTTTGATCGAACCGTTGGATTGGACTAATTTTTGGCTGTGTTGTTCGGAAGACAACGTTACTATAATTATGCATAAAATCAAGACGATCAGATGTCTTTTTGCCATCAAAATCGACCAATTTCGACAGCCCAGCGAGATTTGACAAAAAAATCTAATCGTAACTTCTTCTTTTTTTGTCGAACCCTAAATCAAAGATATGGCACCATTCTAGTGTTGAAAAATTGGTGCTAAAATTAATTTAGCACCATGTGATTAGTTACTTTGCACAAAAATGGTACTAAATATATTTTAGCACATTGATATGTAGAATTGGATAAGATGCTAAAACTGTTTAGCACCTTCAATTTAGTTATATGTGTTCACATATGGTGTTAAAACCTTTTTAGCACCATTCTAGAGTTGAACAATTGGTGCTAAAACTATTTTAGTACCATGTAATTAGTTACTTTGGATAAAAATTGTGTTAAATACGGTTTAGCACCTTGATGTGTAGAATTGGACGAGGTGCTAAAACTGTTTAGTACCTTCAGTTTAGTTTTATGTGTTTACATGTTGTGTTAAAACCTTTTTAGCACTATTCTAGTGTTGGACAATTGGTATTAAAACTGTTTTTGCACCGTGTGATTAGTAACTTTGGAGAAAAATGGTACTAAATATGTTTTAGCACATTTATGTGTATAATTTGATGGGGTGTTAAAATTGTTTAGCACCTTCAATTTAGTTATATGTGTTCACCTATGGTACTAAAACCTTTTTAGCTAAATTCTAGTGTTGGACAATTAGTGTTAAAACTGTTTTAGCACCGTGTGATTAGTTACTTTGAACAAAAATGGTGCTAAATATATTTTAGCACCTTTAATTGTAGAATTTGATGGTGTGCTAAAACTGTTTAGCACCTTCAGTTTAGTTATATGTGTTCACTTAATGGTGTTAAAACTTTTTTAGCACCATTCTAGTGTTGGACAATTAGTGCTAAAACTGTTTTAGCACCATGTGATTAGTTACTTTGAACAAAAATGGTAACATGTTTTAGCACATTTTTGTGTAGAATTGGATGGGTGCAAAAACTGTTTAGCACTTTCAGTTTAGTTATATGTGTTCACCTATGGTGCTAAAACCTTTTTAACATCACTTCAATATGTTGGATAATTGCTGTTAAAACTGTTTTAGTATCATGTGATTAGTTACTTTTGACAAAAATTGTGATAAATATGTTTTAGCACCTTTATGTGTATAATTGAATGGGTTGCTAAATTTGTTTAGCACCTTCAGTTTAGTTTTTTGTGTTCACATATGGTACTAAACCTTTTTAGTACTATTGTAGTATTGGACAATTGGTGTTAAAACTGTTTTAGCACCTTAATGCATGTGTAGAATTTGATAGGGTGCAAAAATTGTTTAGCACTTTCAGTTTAGTTATATGTGTTTACCTGTGGTGTTAAAATCTTTTTAGCACCATTCTAACTAGTGTTAGACAATTTGTGCTAAAACTGTGTTTAGTACCATGTAATTAGTTACTTTAGAAAAAAATAATGCTAAATAATTATAAAATTGGTCTTAATATTAAACCTGCTTACACGACCTTTTTCATATCTTCTTTTTGATTTAACAGAAACTTAAAGGAATTCATTGTTAGCGAATTATATACTTTGCTACCTATAGTGATGACAAAATGTTGCTTCTTCTTAGCCTTGTCATCGTTGTTCTCATTTTTTTTTTAATTAGTTGTCTTTTGAAAACATGAGATGTTATATTAATTAAGATTATTTTTTTATTAGTTAATTAAGGAAGGGGCATTATTGTCATTTTGTATAGTGTCCTTAATTTACACTGCTAATTTATAATTATCATTTACAATTATGTTATTATTGAAATGTGTTATAATGCCTAGTTGCCTCTTTTAAAACTAAACAAACAATTTTTTTAATTTTAATTTTTAATTTTCAATATTTTTTTATTTTAAATTATTTTATCAAATGCCCACCGTCTTTTATTTTATTAGGATTTGATTACCTAGATTACTCGGTCCTTTTGTTTACTTTGCTTCAGTTTGTAACCCTAACTTTTATTATAAATATAAGATGGCCGCCTCCGGTTGGAGTATGCCAAAATCCATCAAAATCCATTGGGTGATTTTATTTCTATCTACGATATCTTGCAGTTAATCCGCGTTATTAAGTTAATCCGCGTTGCGTACTATATTAATCAACGAATGTGGATAGACTGACAACAAATATTATTGATTTAATTTTATAAATATTATTTTATTAATGATTTAATATTAAAAAATCTGCTAGATTAATAAGTACATCCACTTTAATTAAATAAATAAAAATAAGGGCAATTAGTTTTAAGGACAAATATTCCATTTCTCTATCTATTTAAGGACACAACTTTTATACCAATACTTTAAGGTCCAAAGTTTTATTTAAAATACAAACTTTTACGGATAAATAATTAAAATTAAATTAATATAGTTACAAAACTAATTTATATTATTGTTATTCATATAATGTCACTATCATCTAATTGATTATTAAACTAATCTAACCTTTTAAAATCTTGCTAGAAACTAATATCTATAAAATCAAATTCGAAATTTAAATTTAAACAATCAAATAACTTCTAACAACTTAATCAATTAGTAAAATATAGAAAATCAAATAATTCAAAATTTAAATTTCAACAATCAAAAAAAAAATAAACAACCTAATCAATTTGATTATTAATTAACATGGATGATTTTATTTCTATCAGCGAAATTTGTCAGTCTACCCTTCTTTTTGAGTTTTACTGAAATAATTTGTATTACCCACTAAATTTAATCATGTTGTTGGATAAACTTACAAAAAATAATATTGGAATAATTTTTATAAAATAATAATTCTTTTTAATTCAATTGTAAATCATCCACTAAATTTTTACTTCTATCTACCGTCATATAATATATTCAAAAAGTAAACATAAATTGTATAATAAAATGATATTTCTAATATATATAATTTATTGTTAATTATATCCACTTTTCCAGACTCGAGATTAGACTATAATCTATTGATTCACATTTGTTTTTAGAATTGACATTATACAATAATTCACATTAATCTTGGAATAGTAATTAAACAGTTAGTATAGTTTGAAACATTTATAATACGTCTACAAAATTTAGTTCCTACCTAGAAGTAAATTAAAACTTTAACTTTAATTATAGATTTATCATAGCAAACAAGAAAACAAGCATATATTATAATTGAATATTCTTCCTTTGACTTGAAAGGATTGAGATTGAAGGAAACGATATTTGTTGCCTCCGACCAGTAATTCTTAATTAGTTTCTTAAGTTCCAATTCTGCTTTATTTTTTTTTATTTAGAGCCCTCATTGTATAGAAAAAAGAAAAAGAAAATAGTAAACTCATTTGTTGAAAAAAATTATTCATTAAGTATTATGATTTAATAACATAAATTAATTCCGACCAGTTTTGTAGTATTGTATATTTTTGATAAATAATGAGTCTATAGTACTTGTATGGATATATCTTTTAACAAATAAAAAAAATATATTATTAAGAAAGTATATTTCTAATTAGGAAATTAATTTTAAAAGTAAATACATTTAAAAGAATTATTAATTGGTGGATATACTTCTCAATTTTTATAAGAAAGTTTTGAGAAGTTTCAATTTTAATTTCAATTTCAATTTCAACATTAACATAAATTAAGGGTGAATAAACTGCAAAAATTCCGCGGATAAGAAATAAAATTACCCAAATCCATTACGTTTTTCAACTTAATAGTAGTGAGATGCGATTTTAACCTAGGGTTTCTTCTTATGCTTATCCCGCTCCATTTGCTGCATCTAAAGGGAAGATGGTGATCAAAGAAACTCTGAGGCACTACCTTTCCGTTCCCTTATTACTCCCTAGAAGAATGTAGGGAGCAATGTGAGATTAATGGATACCAAAAATAAAAGCCATTGTCAATGCATGGACAATTGGAAGCGATCCTGAATATTGGGACGATGCTGAGAGTTTTGTACCAGCTGAGAGAACTTTTTTTTCCTTTATAAAATCACTAGTCTGACAAGTGTCATACCATAAATAATCAAAAAAGACGCATAAAAAGAGGATACAATAAGTCATTTACATGATTCTAAAAAACGCTAATGAAATGAACAAAAATTACAAGATGGACTAACGGATAAGACCGAAAGTCCACCAAGCAAATCAAAATAGAAAGATAAAGTCTAAATAGATGTTTAGTCGATTTCACTAAAAGCACGTAGTGGACTACACACAAAAAGGCATGGACAAATTGATCCTATGCTATCCGCACCTTTGGTCCGACTAATCCCCGGTCTTTGCATAGGCCATCGCCGCCACATTTCACTAGGAAGACTCGAACCTGAGACATGTCACATGTTTCAAATTCGTCCCTCTACTAGCCCACCCCTTCGGGGTTTGTCCTGCAAATGGTTTGAAAACAGTTGAATTGAAAACTTAGGAAGTAATTACGAGTACTTCCCTTTTGGGGCAGGACGGAGAATGTGTCCAGGCTATATGTTTGGTTTATCAAATGTCGAGCTTCCACTTGCTCAACTGCTCTACCACTTCAACTGGACACTCCCCCCTGGCTGAGATTTAGACATGAGTGAGATCTTTTGGATCTGCTGTTAAAAAAAGAAATGAATTGTACTTAATTGCTACCCCTCACGCTTATTTCCATAAAAAAAACTCAAAAGAGTGACAGTTCAGATGTCTGATGCAGACATGAGTGTTATTTGGCGAAAAGAAAACCAAAAGAATCTTTGTTAATACAGTAGATAGACCAGCGGAAAAAACAAAAACTTGACTGTGAAGAAGTTCTTTCATTACCTAGGAAACAAGTCTCTCAACATGATTAATTACATTCATCAAGGATCCTGGATCCTTTTTATATTTTCATTGGACATGCTCTAACTCCTCTAGGAGAGTAAGGCCAGGTTAGTTTATCAGGCAAGGGATCATTTGAGGCTTTGATCTAACTCACTCGCTCAGCAAGCTTTCATAGTTTTTTACAGTTTTTGCCTTGTGTTTGCTCATTTTCTTCGCGTACCCACTCTATTCTAAATTAAGAGTCATATATTCTCCCTTGGACATCACAAATTGAGAATTGCGTTTTTTTCCAAATATAATCAATGTTTAAAATCTCACAATTATAAGTACTCCCACCATCCCAAATTAGGAGTTCATATTTGACTTTTACACATTTAAGAACACAAGTTGTTTACCATAACGAGATTTGATACAATGATCATGTCCCAAAATAAAACTGCATTCGTAGTTTGGGACATCCCATATGAGAATAGTGGACTCTTTAATTTAAAATGGATGGAGTAATTTTTATTTGTCACCATTGATTATGTTGATATTAATGTTTTATTTTAAAGGGCTCATAGTATTCCTGTATATGTTTGATTTATAAACAGCCTTTGAAAAAATTTAGGGGGCTGCTAATGACACACTCCATTTTACTCTGTAACACTCCCTTAAAAAAATGTTGATTATTCTATTGACACATACCATTTTTTTTATTTTTAATTAATAATTAAAACATTAAACACTCCCTTAAACTTCATCATCATCATCACACCACCACCACCACCAGCATCATTGCTGCCTCTTCTTCTTCATCATCATCATCATCACCACCACCATTGCCGCCGCCACCTCCATCATTGTTGGTACCACCACCATCCAAATCATCATTCATCTCCAAAAGAAGTAGGATACTTATATTTTGGTTATTGCTTTACGTTTCCTTTCATTTATAAATCATTGGATATAAACAAACGCAAAAAAAATAAAAAACAGAAACAAAACACGAAGAATGTTTACTCGGCCCTTAGGAACCGAGTGTTGAACAGCCTACTCGGTCCTAAGGAACCGAGTTAAGCTCTGGGTTATTTTTCCAATTCCACTCGGTTCCTTAGGACCGAGTGACTTGTGCTTTACTCGGTTCCTTTCGGTCGAGTATGATGAACAACACTCGGTTCTTAGGAACCGAGTAAACCTTCATCCATGGCAAATTTTTTTTTGATGTGGTGTGTGCATTGGTGGAACTTTTTTTAGCCAATAACAAAAAAGTTCAAGAAAAAAACAGTAGAACGATTAGATTGTTAAAGAAAAAGTTAAAATAAGAAGATCGAAGATGAGATTTGTGGGGTGACTGGTGTGATTTGTTTTTTTGAATTATAGAGAGTTGAATGCTTAATTCCAACCGGAATTTCTAAAAAATCCTTAATGGCAATGAGTTGATTTGTGGAAGAAGAAGATTGAAGATGAGAGAGAGTGGAGTGGTAGAGAGTAAGATTGGAGTGATTTTTAGATGAATGTTAATTAATCCTAAAATTAAATGTGGACTGGTGGAGTGTTGGGAAGAGTGAAAGTGTATCTATGGAGTGTTAGAGAGATATGGAGTGTTAGAGAACTAAATGGTATGTGTCAATAGTAGCCCCCAAAAATTTATACGTAGGAACAGAAGTACTACAGCTGAGACAAACCCCAAAACTTGATCTGAGCAAATGCTCCTCAAAGTCAGAGAGAATATCTGAGCAAATAATCCTCAAAGTCAGAGAATATCTGCATCAGTAGATGCCAAAATCAAAGCTTGCACAAAACCAAAAAAGTTTGGATCATGCATCTTATCTTTCTGCAATGATTGAACCATGTAGTTTAATCCCAGAGATGAGAAGGAAGAGCATCTTTCACTTTTTATAAGAGCTTAACTCATTCAGATAGGTTAAAACTTTACAACTTGTTCAACAATAAAAACCTGGTGATAGATAAATAAGAGTGCATATATACAAACCAATTAAACCTTGTTCCGCTCTTAATTTCCATAATGGATCTCAATCTCCCTTTACTTTCCTCCTCCTCCTCCTCCTCCTCCTCATCATCATCATCATCGCCACCTTCTTTGTCTTCAAGTTATTTGAATTAAACATGTACTTCAAAAAGTAACCCCCGGGCCATGGAAGCTACCTCTCATTGGAAGTATGCTCCACTTGCCCAGTTCACTCTCACACTGTGCTCTTAGAGATTTGGCTAAGAAACATGGACCCCTTATGCATCTACAACTTGGTGAAACCCCCGCAATTGTGGTATCATCACCTCAAATGACGATGGAGGTTTTAAAAACACATGATCTTTCCTTTGAAACTAGGCCCGAGATTCTAGCTACTAAGATCGTTGCTTATAACAATACAATCGTTAGCTTTTATGCCTCCTATGGTGATTATTGGAGAGAAATGCGAAAAAATTGCACCTTGGAACTTTTAAGCCCCAAGAAAGTCCTTTCATTTTGCTCTATTCGTGAGGATGAGGTGTGACATTTCATTGAAACAGTCCGATCATCATCCTCCTCAGGATCACCCCTTAATCTTTCTGAAGAGATTTTTCCATTGATAAATGCTTGTAAAGCATCATTTGGAGCAAGATGCAAGGACCAAGATGCTCTAATACATTTCATTAAAGAGGTGGTTTCTTTGGCAGGAGGTTTTGACGTGGAGGAATTGCTTCCTTCAATTTAGTTTCTCCATCTCATTGGTGGGATGAAGCCCAAGTTAGAGAAGCTGCACCAAAATCTTGATCAGATTTTGAACAACATCATCAACAAGCACTTGGCAAAGGGTAAAAGCGATGATGCTCAGGAGGAAGATTTACTTGCTGTTCTACTAAGACTTAGAGAGAGTGGTGGCCTTCAGTTCCCCATCACATCCACCACAGTCAAGGTCATCTTTTTGGTTAGTACAGTAGTATTGACACATTAAAGTTGCTTGCAATTAAGATTCACTATTCTTACTTTTACAGTGTTTAAGAAAAATAATAATTTCAACCTAATCAAATCTCAAGAACAAAAGCTATTTACTACTATGAGATTTGATACATTGATTATCTTTAAAGAAAGAAGTGGGACTTCTAATTTGGGACAGAGGGACTATTATTTACTCAATTACAACATTAATAGTAACTTGACTTTGATGCAGGACATGTTCTTGGCCGGGAGTGATACTTTGTCAACAACAATTGGTTGGGCAATGTCAGAATTAATAAGAAACCCTGGAGTGATGGAGAAGGCACAAGCTGAAGTGAGACAAGCCCTCAAGCGAAAGAAAATTGTACATGAGAGTGATATTCAAGGACTAAATTATCTAAAGATGTTGATCAAAGAAACACTTAGGTTGCACCCACCTCTTCCCTTGATACTCCCCAGAGAGTGTAGGGAACAATATGAGGTTGGTGGATATAAAATTGCCCTCAGGACCAAACTGATGGTCAATGTTTGGGCTATTGGAAGGGACCTTGAATATTGGGAAAATGAAGAGAGTTTTTTACCGGAGGGATTTGGAAACAGTTCAACTGATATCTTAGGAGGTAACTATGAGTACTGAGTACATACCTTTTGGGGCAGGACGAAGAATGTACCCGGGCTTTACATTTGGCTTGGCAAACGTCAAGCTTCCTCTTGCTCAGCTACTCTACCACTTCAACTGGAAACTACCTGATGGGAAGAAGCTGGAAGATTTAGACCTGAGTGAGAGCTTTGGAGCCACTGTTAAAAAAAGAGATAACTTGTATGTAATAGCTACACCTCATACTCCACTCGAGTTAGAAAAATAAAGGGAATGTACTACGTAATACTTATTAGTGTTGTTTCATCTTGTGAAATCTTTTGTAAACCATTCAAAGGAAATTCTTGTGAGAAACTTTTAACTTATATTTGAAATATGTATTTCCTATTTATCTGGTGAGACCTTTGTGCCACTTTATAACATAATTCTCAAGTCAAACCAACACAAAAGATGCCTGAAGTGCTCTTGTAAATAGAGTTTTTTCTATACATTGATGCACTTTTATCTGGCCAATCAATTGTGATTGATTTATTTTATAGGGTATGTATCTTCAAGTAGTCTTCTTGTTTCCCTTCGATAATTTCTTTAGTCATATGTTTTCTTATCAACATTTTCAATTTTCGATTGTCCAGCACTAATCTAAATAAATAAGTTACTTAGTATTTCTGAACTTGCAAATGCAATTGAATATATCTGGATGGTTTCCTTTGTATCCTTCTTGGCACCAAACACAACTGTGAAGCATACTTAACTCACCTTGAACTAAATGGATCTAGATCTATATGTATATGTATACATAGGATAATTCCTCCTCCTCAGGATCACCCATCAATCTGACTCAAAAGATTTTTTTTGTCAGCAAAAGGACGTAGTTTGTAGATCGGCATTTGGAAGAAGATGCAAGGACCAAGATTCTCTAGTACAGCTTATTCAAGAGCTGACTTCTTTGGGTGGAGGTTTTGATGCGGCCGATTTATTTCCTTCACTTTAACTTCTTCATTTCATTAGCAGGATGATGCCAAAATTAGAGAAGTTGCACCAGAAGCTTGACCAGATCCTGAATAACATCGTCAATGAGCATAAGAACTTGGTAAGTGAGGAAAAGGTAAGTGGTGACATAAAGGAGAAGATCTACTTGACATTCTAGTAAGACATAAAGAAAGTGGCGGCCTCAAGTTTCCCATCACATCCAATAACGTCAAATCAACCGTTTTGGTTAATTACTATTCATGCAATAAAGATACTTATTACTTAATTAAATATGTAGATGTTAAAACATATCAGTCAAAGAACAGACAGAAACAAGATTAGCAAATGGCGGATGGAGATAAAACCTTAGACCTCCCAGTGTCCCAACAATCAGCCTATGATATCATTTTGGAAACCTGCTCTCCAAAAGTTTAAACTGATGCAAAAAGTCAGCCACAATGGATATAATGCTAACAATAGTAACCATTTATGATTGATGCAGGGCATATTCACAGCTGGCCCTGACACTTCTTCGACAACAATATATAATTGACTGGGCAATATCAGAAACGATGAGCAACCCGAGAGTGATGGAGAAGGCACAGGCTGAATTGAGACAAGCGCTCAAGGGAAAGAAAAATTTAAACAAGAGTGATATTCAAGGACTGAGTTACCCAAAGATGGTGATCAAAGAAACTTTACAATTGCATCCTGCTCTTCCATTGATACTCCCTAGAGAATTTAGGGCAGGGAAGAATGTGAGATTGATGGATACAAGATTCCCATAAAAACCAAGGTCATTGTCAATGCTTGGGCTATTGGAAGGGAGTAAGGGATATTGAATATTGGGATGAACCAGAGTTTTAAGCCGGAGAGATTTGGTAACAGTTTGGTTGATATCATTGGAACTAACTATGAGTACACCCCATTTGGTGCAGGAAGGACGTGTCGTGGCATTACTTTCGGTTTAGCAAATGTAGAAATTAGTCTTGCTCAATTGCTCTACCATTTCAACTGGAAAATTCCCCATGGGATGAAACCGGGAGATTAAGACAGGAGTGAGAGCTTTGGATCAACTGTGAAAAGAAAACATCACTTGTATGTAATTGCCACTCCTCGTACTGTGTAATATTTATGTTAAATTATTAAATTTCAAGCTTATCCAAAATAAGTTTTTGTAAGTTAAATTTTGTCTAATATTTTGAACATGCCTTTCCAGTTCTCCTGTTCCTCTTGGTATGCATGACTAGATTCCTGGTATTCTTGTGTGCTGCAGGATGTTTGTGCGGCAGAATGTATTTTCATAATACTTCACCACAAGACTAAATTTCGCAAGAATTAAAATAGCTTTGGCAACAAGTGTAACTGTCACCGATAAGCAGCCCACTTAATTTCGTCCTTGTTAAACCATCAGTGGAGTTGAATCCCCACTGAAGGAGCAAACTCAACAGGTGCATTGGAAAGGCACAAATCCAAGCATCAAGGAAAGATAATGACCTCCCTTACGGCTAAGCCACAACACTTGCTGCTTACTCCATTTTGAATTATGGGCGCATTGGAAGGGCACAAACCAGGGGCGGAGCCAGAAATTTTTTTCAAGAGGGCCAAATTATTTTTAGGAGCCGCAAGAAGAAGAGGAGAAATTGAGCTGCTGGAAGAAGAAAAAAAACAGAAATCTGGGCACTGGACCAATTGATACCTAACTTAGCATAATTACAAAACATTACACTGAACTAATTTGTCTTCTTGCACAAACACCCCTCACTGTTACCGAGTTCCCAAAATACAAGCACTTACCCTGTGTTTACTCGCAATTCCACAAAACCCCCCAACTTTTCTTACTGTCCAACAATAACCCAAGTACTCTAGCAAAAATTTTCAAACATTCAGGTAAAAGGCCATGGCCCCCTGTTCTCTCACTAGCTCCGCCCCTCGCACAAACCCAAGATCCATTAGAAGATGATGACCTCCCTTACCACTATGCCACTTGCTTAATCCATTTTGAATCTGATTAAAAAAAGTTCTCACCCAAAACCCACTGAACTTTATTTGCAGAACAGATTTTGTCATTTTCTTAGATTGTATTTTCTTGCCCAGTTCCAGATGTCTAGTTTTATCGCAAACATAGGTTAAATCTCAATTAAGTTGACTTACTCTGAATCTGATAAAGAACTTTCCCAGGAAAGAAACAAATGAAAAGAAGTACATTAACTTAATTAATATGGACTGAAAGTTGAGTGTGGAGCACGGATTGGGGCCTACCTGCAGTCTCAAGCCATCCCTATTCTTTATGTGTTTGTGTAAATATATATAATTATATTTTCCATTAACAACAAAGACCCATTATATAATAATCGTCATGCCAAACGTCATTCGCAAGTGGACCTCATTATTGAAGACAGACCCAAAGTTATCTAGTAATTTCATCTTCCAATCTAAATTGTTTTGCACACATTATTGTGTTTGACTAATGGGCCATTTCAAAGAAACTGCTTTCTTCTCCTTTCTCTGAGTCATTTTTTAATGAAAAAAAATTAGAATACGGTCCCTCAGTCCAAACTTTTTTTAATGCAGTTCACAAATTATTATTTGTAAAGGACGTAGTTTCTAGATATTATGTAACGTGAGGCAAATTTAAAATATTACAAAATTGAGTCCGCCAGAAGCAGATACATATATTGGAACTCTATCCTTAAAAAAAAAGAAGGGAGAACTCCATCTTAGAATCGGATCTTAAAAGTCCATTTATAATAGTTATTAACTTAGTTTCAATAACAATTAACCTCTTTGTTTATGATTGACAGTAAATTTCTTAAACAACCATTAAATAAGCAATTTCCATGAAATAACTACTCATACTTCATCCTCACCTCACCATCTATATAAGCCATCCGCAATGTAAAACCCAGCATAACAAGAAAGCAAATTCTCCTTTTTCCCTTTTCGTTTTGTAACCAATCCCTTCTGATCTACGCCTTTTGTATTCCATAAGCAATGGCTTGCTGTATTGATAATACAAGAAACCAAACATCAAACACTTGCTTTTCCTCTGATTCCAATCGGTGCCCAATCAGTGATTCTCTATCCACCCTCATGAAATTATGCCGACCCATTGTCACTAGTCACTGTTATGCTCCAAAATCTAGCGACCCATTGAAAATCAGTCCAATTCATGGTGACGAAGAAGATCATATATGGATATCAATTCAAGAAGAGGCTCAATCAGACGTAATTCAAGAACCCATATTGTCAAAGTACTATTATACCTCAATACTATCACACACTTCACTAGAAAGCGCACTATCGAATCATTTGGCAAGCAAACTGGGCAATGCAAGTCTTCCTAGTGAAACCCTCTACAAAGTTTTCTTAAGCATATTTATTGAAGATAATGAAATCAAAGGAGCCATTAGAGATGATCTCAAAGCTGCAAAAGAGCGGGACCCGGCTTGCATTAGTTATGTTCACTGCCTTCTGAACTTCAAAGGGTTCTTAGCATGCCAAGCCCATAGAGTGGCACACAAGTTATGGTCACAAGGCAGGTCTGCCTTAGCCCTACTAATTCAAAGCCAGGTTTCGGAGGTTTTTGCAGTGGACATACATCCCAGAGCAAAGATCGGACGGGGAATATTGATCGATCACGCCACCGGGATAGTGATCGGAGAGACGGCAGTGATCGGAGACAATGTGTCAATTTTGCATAATGTCACATTAGGAGGGACCGGGAAAGGGACAGGGGATAGGCACCCCAAGATTGGTGACGGGGTACTAATAGGAGCTGGGGCTGAAGTCTTGGGGAATATTAGAGTTGGAAGTGGTGCTAAAATTGGGGCTGGCTCAGTTGTTTTAAAGGAAGTGACTCCTACAGCTACTGTTGTTGGTAATCCTGCTAGGATGGTTGGTAAGAAAGATAGATGAACGATGTAAATTAACTAAGATTGCTAGCTGCCAGTAGTTGCATGGAATGGGACTTTTTGTAATGTTGTCAATTGTAGAACAAGGAAAATGGTCAGTTTTCCGTAGTACCCAAATTACATGAATAATGAAATATACAAGTTTGTTTTTTTTGGAAGGGTGCTTGTAGTTGTACTGTTGAGTCTGTTGTAGTTGAGAAAATGATTCCTAATATAGTATCATAGTTATAATTATTTGCCATGTCTTGGTTGAAATCATTTTCATAGACTAGTATAGTATAACAATAATCAAGTGTAAGAAAAAAGTAGATGAGGCACTAAATAAATACTTAGCGCCATAACTAATCAAATACAAGGAAACATAGATTAGGCATTAAACAAACGAGTACTTAGCAAACCACAAATTAATTTTATTGCAATAGCAACCACTCAAGTCGAACAGTAGATGGCCTATCTATCAGGTCCGCACTTGTGAACATTTTCAATCAAGAATCAAGCACACAATAAGCAAAGCGTGGTGAAACACAGACAAGGCACTAAAATATGTAGCACAAGAGGAGCCTTGACGGTGGTAGCGGATGTTGGAGAGAGAGCATTGGTCGAAACTGCTTTCCCTATCCATTTTACCCCGAAGAATGCGAGGGTTTGTGTTGTGAGGAAATCATGGGTGACATTGAGGGCAAATGCGGCTCGAGAGGATCAGGCTCAGATTGTATGCTCTCGTTCGTTGCAGCCCCTCTCTCTCTCTCTCTCTCATGGGGTTTGGGAACCCGAGTCTCAACCGTCGGAGGAATTTCTTGTAAGTATATGAATTTCCAAGTGTCGAGACACCATTCGCCTATATTGGGAGGGGAGGAGTTATGCAAGTTCCCAGGTCTTGAAAGAAAAGTCCAGAGTCAAAAAAAAAAAAAAAAAATTGAAGTCAACTTTTTCAATGTAACTTTTTGATTAACTTTGAGTAAACAGCAATTTTAGTCACTAAATTATTTTTTAATTTTAATTTACTCACTAAATTTTTATTAATTTCATTTCATTCATTAAACTTTAAATTTGTTTCATTTCGCCCACTTCGTCCACTTCTGTCCGTAAATGTGCTATTAGTGTGGATATTTTTGCCATTTCATGCGGAGTAAACAACAATTTTGATCACTAAACTACCTCTTAATTTCATTTTGCCCATTAAACTTTCATTTGTTTCATTTCACCCACTAAACTTTAAATTTTTTCAATTCCTCTCATTCATAAATGCACCGTCAGTGGGGGTATTTTCGTCATTTCACGCTGAAAAACCTTCCCTCCCTTTCTCCCAACCAATTTGACACCTAAATGCACCTATATACAACTATTCTAGACGCTATTTTACACCCAATTTTGCACCACTTGAAGCGGAAAAGAAGGTTAAAAAAAGAGGAGAAAAGAGAATAAGTAAACATACAGATATTGCCGGTCCAAATTAAATGTATGTGTATATATATATTCCATTAAGTTATTATAATATTCCCCACAATGTGGACTAAAATTTGTATTGTTTTTTTAGAAGATGAAAAGTGGATGTGTTTGTTTTTACGATTCTTTTGCAAAGCTTCAAACATGATAGACAAATTTATGTTGATGCAATTGGAGAGCATTTAGTAAACATGTGTATTTCATTCATATATAGTTACACCTATTATTTCATCTAATTTCTGCATATGTTGTAATTTCTTTTGTTGTCACTTTAAGCAAGGAGACCTAGCCAAGGATTCAATTTACCAAGGACAATAAATGCACCACATATGCATTCAAGCCAAACACAGCCAATCTAATCCAAGAATTGCATCACAAGGGCAATCAAGTCAAAGGAGTTAAGTGACCAATCTTAATTGAATTGAAATACAAAATATGGAATTTTTTTTTGTGTAGTTTATCAACAGATTTGTTGTTTTCTTATGGGTTACTAGTTTTTATGAAACTTGGGTATATGTGGCTTTTCTGTGGATTATATAGCTACATTTGTTTTTTTTTTGTTTTTTTTTGTTTTTTTTTTGTTTTTTTTTTGTAGTTTATTGCATGAAATGACGAAAATACCCCCACTAATGGCACATTTATGGACAAAAGTGTGCGGAATGAAAATTTTTTAAAGTTTAGTGAATGAAATGAAATAAATGAAAGTTTTGTGGGCAAAATAAAATTGAGAGATAGTTTAGTTTCCAAAATTGTTGTCTACTCCGCCTGAAATGATAAAAATACCCTCAATAACAGCACATTTATGGACGGAAGTGAATGATATGGGAGGAATGAAACAAATTTAAAGTTTAAGTGGGTGAAATGAAACAAATAAAAATTTATTGGGCAACATGAAATTGACAGATGGTTTAGTGGCCAAAATTATTGTTTACTTATTAAATTTAATATAAAAAAATTGTATTTTTTTCATTGTCGTCTTTTTATAGCCCATCATATTTTTTTGTCACAAACATCTTTTCCCAAACATTTCTTAAAATGTAACTTTTTTACCACTAATACCCAGGGCTGACTCTATAGATTTTGAGGATCCCAAGCGAAACTTAATATCGACAAAAATTGGGGCCCTATATCACTATCTTCTCTTCAACAAAACAATCTTAAAATCATATTATTTACTAATTTGAAGCCAAAAAAATTCCAAAAAATAGATCAAATCAATTACCGAATTTTTTTTAAAAAAATAAAGGCAACAATTAATATAAGATTAATAAATAAAATCTTAGAGTTTTAACAAAAATATGCAAAACCATCACATATACAATCTAATAGCATAATTCTTCTTGCTTTTTGATATGCGCAATTAGTAATTACATCACTACAATCAATAACGGTTAACACTTTTTTTGAATAAATAACATAGCCAACCCACTTAACATATCTTTTGACAATGTTGATCGAAGATAATTTTTTATCAACTTCAACTTTAAAAAACTTCTCTATGCAGTAGCAATTGTCACTGATATAGTCAATAAAATTATGTAAGTAACCCAAGCATGCGGGAAACAAATATGCATATCTTTTATATACTTTAATACTTCAATTGCTTTTGTTGTACTTTCAGGTAATTATTTTCTTAGCAATTATAGTTTTGAAAATAACTCGATTACATCAATATCACTATCACCTCCATGTTTTAAAAAAGTTTCAAAGGTATCATAAGAACGCATCAACTCCTCATCGCTTAAAGTCTTTAGCTTACTAGAATTAAACAAAAATCCAAAAATCTCTTTATATTTTTAAAATTGTTCAAATTTACTATTAAGTGGAGAAATGGCATTATCAACAACTAATAAGAAGTATATGACTCTACATACATTTTTCATGAACTTTATTTGCTCATCCCTTGCTTTCTCATAAAAAAAAATCTTTTTGCTACAAGTATGTGCCTCACAAAACTGGGGTTCAATATTTAATTTAAAGGCAATATTTTCAGCTTCAATTTTGGCTTTCTCAAACCCTTTTTCTTTATATTCTTTTAAAAAAATAATGAGACTTTTTAAGAGACTTATAGCAACATCTATATTCAAGTCTCTTTGTTGAAGTAGTTTGCTAACTTTGTTAACCTTATTTAATATCTCATACCAATAAAAAAAATCAAAGTTCATTTCATATTCAGATACGGACTAGCTTGGCATCACTCACAGTGCTAGCATCATTATTATGTTTCGTCAAGTACTCCAATGCTTGTCTTATTTGTTGTGCTTAAAATTTGATTGCTCCAACACTAGCAATACAACTTTCCCAATGTGTATTCCGACCATGATTTAAGAGTGAGATCATTTCCACCACGATATTTAACATAGTGCTTGAAAACCTCCCATCATTTTGTTGAACCTGGAATTATTTGTAGCCATAAGATGGTGGAAATAAATTAATAAAGTAAATAATTTATAAATAAAGTAAATTAATTAATAAACTAAATGAAAAAAAGCATGGACGAACTTGAAAATAATTTATAAATTCATTGTACCATGCCAAAAAAATGTTTTCGCTCGTAGACAACTCATAGCCAAATCACAAAGGGCGAGATTAAGAGAATGACAACCGCATGGTGTGTAAAATGCTCTAAGATATTCTTGTAAGACTCTAGCTTGTACACCTTTGTTGTCTCCTTTCATGTTTGAACCATTATTATAACCTTGTCCTTTTACATTATTAAAATCAAGTTCATGAGTCTCAAGCAAACTTTTAAGTTTATGAAAAAGGTCTTCTCCAGTTGTCTCAACCACCTTCATAAATGTTATAAAAAACTATTCCACTTTTATAGGAGTTGTAGAAACATTTACACATTTTATTACAAGTGACATTTGCTCCTCGTGACTAACATCCGGAGTGCAATCAGAGATAACATAGAAATACTTTGTATTTTTTACAATTTGAAGGATCTTATTTTTTACTTTATTTGCTAACAATTGTATTATATCATTTTGAATATTATGGCCAAGATAATTGTTTCGAATCTCTTTTTTCGTATACGCCTAAGGTGTTATTGCATTATTGGATAAAATTCTGCAATTATATTAATAATCTTTATAAAGTTTTCATTTTTCTTGTCATCGATCTTCTCATTATCTCCACAGAAAGCTAAGTTATCTAGCAAGAATTTTGACAACAACCATAATTCTCTTCAAAACATCTCTCCAACACTCATTCTCTTTATTAATAGCTCTTTTATTTATAAGCATCAATTGTGGTCCTTTTTTCAGTATTACTGTTGCTTCCCTCAAAGCTATCTTGCTACGGATATACTCATTGCTTGTTTCATGCTCCATAAGTCTACATTATATATTATTCCAATCATTATACCCTTGCGTTACAGTAGTTAAAGGACTTGACACTCCCCATTTTTTAAATAATACACAATAGAAACAAAAGACCTTATTCTTCGACGGTGAATAAATTAACCATGGCCTATTATATTTTTTCCCAATTTGCCAAGCATCAAGTATAGAATTTGTCATTAAAGCTTCGTGTTTTTTCAACCGGATATCTAAGACCACTTACTCTT
Source organism: Lonicera japonica (assembly GCA_021464415.1). Lineage (NCBI taxonomy): Eukaryota > Viridiplantae > Streptophyta > Magnoliopsida > Dipsacales > Caprifoliaceae > Lonicera > Lonicera japonica. Next base: position 26,649,495 of record CM038464.1, read on the forward strand.
TTAGGACCTATCTCAATTAACAAGTCCATTTATTTTTAAGAAATATGTGCTTTTCAATTTCCCGGGTCATATAAATCATCTATGTTAGCATTCTCATTCCCATTTTCATCATCAACATTTGCATTCTTATGCCCATTTTTACCATAAACATTTGCTTTTTCATCATTTACATTTTCATTTTTACTATTTACATTCCCATTCACATTTTCACCATTAGAATTTGCATTCTCATATAAAGTATTCATATATTCATCATTCACATCCATATCCATATCTGCATTCACATCCATATTCATATTCACAATATCTTCATTTGAAATTAAGAGAGAGTGCTTTTTTTTACATACCTATCCATAAAACCTGCAATAAATTGTATGGCCAACATTTTTTTTCCTTTTTTTTACTTCTAGAGTATCGTATCCACTTGCCCATCACTATTAGAGCTAAAAATACAAATTGTAACAACCAATAAATAAGCAAGACTAGTACAAGTATACAAATAATCGATTAATTAATAAATACACCTAATATTATACAACTAATCAAGAATAAAACTAATATTTAACAACCAAATAACTAAATCTAATAATATAAAATTAGGACTTTTGACTTAAATTGCCAAATATATTCAATAATCAATAAGACAACAACTCATTAATATTTCAAGAAATATACTTCATATCATGCTATTAATCAAGAAATATGCAAGAAATATACCATATACGTCCATAAATAATCAAAAAATGGGGCTTAAGGTTTAAGGAGTAATTAAACTTGGTGTGTAAGTGTGATTGTGTGGGATGCTGGACAGAGATGGACTGGTGGAGCACGCCAGACTGGTGGAGGATGCCGGACAGAGGTGAGTACGGCAGGCAGGCGACAGTAACAGCGTGGAGGTGAAGTCGTGGTCGCTTGACAGAGGTGAGCGAGGACGGAGATGGATGAGGAAGGGAGAAGGAATAAGGAAAGAAAAAAATTAAAAGGGATGAGAAATAACTCGAGAGTGAGCATTTCACTCTTTCTCACTTTTATTTAACGTATAAGTTTCATTTTTTAAAGAGTCTCTAAACTTTTCTTTCTTACAATTAAGTACCCTTAATTATATATTTTTACATATAAGCCCTTAATTTTTTTGTTGCCCTATGTCAAAGTGGGGCCCTAAGCAAATGCCTAGGTTGCCTCCCCACTATAGCCAACTCTGTTAATACCATCTACAATATCATGTCTTACTGTCCATTTGCTTAACTTTAATACAAATTAATTAATTTTTAAATTAACTTTAATACAAATTTTCTCTCTCGCCATCACCTTCACTTCCCCCTTTTAAATTTTCCACTCTTGTTTAGATAGAGAAGATTATAAGAGAAAAAATTCAACCCCCTTTGTATATGGTTCATTCTCTCTATTCGATAATTTATTTACACAAATCATTCATGTATTTTTTTTTCTATTCAATTATTCTTTTACAACTATAGAGAAAGAAAAATTTATGTTTTGTTGAAATAATAAAATAGATCGCTCTTCGTTGCTTTGTTCTTCCCATTCGGCTATCATAAGTTGAACCCAATACTTTCACTCAGTCCATCAGAACCAAAAAAAATTCAAATGTTCTGTTCAAGTTATAAGGTTTGGGTTATATGCTTATATTTGGTTTATATGGGCTAAGCCCGACAATTTACAACACGACACGAAATTGACACGAATTTACTGGGTTTATGTGAACACTTAACAGGTGCGAGTCATAATTAAAATAATAAGTACATAAAATATTATAGATAAACAATTTTTTCTTTTGCTTATCAAAAATCATTTAATGTATAAATATTTATATACATTAATTTAAAATTAAATATGTAGTTAATTAACAAGAACAAACTGTTGAATAATTTATTATTATAAACAAATATTTACCTAAAGCTTTAATTTTTTTTAAAAATTTTGTATTAAATCTTTTGCTTTTAATCATGACATTTCCTCTTATCTACACTGATTTCATGCCCCTCAAATTTTCCACTTTTTAAATTCTCAAATTCTAACATAATTACAATATACGATGGTTTTTAGTTATTATTGTTGCATATAAATTGTTGGTGCTAAAAACTAGGAGGTCATTTTCAGCGCCATGCAATCAATTCGATTATGACAAATGATAAGAGTGATAAAGGAAAAGGTGCTGAATTTTTGTGAGAGTCGGTGATTTATAGAGGAGGTTGACCTCGTAAGGAGATACGGGTTACTCCTCCCCTGTGTAATGAAGCTCGGAGCTCGGTTTGTCTTATATTGATAATAAATTTACAAGTATACAAACTCTTATAAGCCTCCCTTGTAGCTCTTTTTCCCTACTATTACAGTAAATTAGAAGAGCTGTGTTATTGTCAGTTCAGTCTCTTATAAAGAGGAACTCGGTTACAAGCTACCTGGACTTGCCTATTCTTCTCTACCCTCCTCTGTGAAGTATATTCCTTTTTGTTTTTGCTATTTTTAATTAAGAAATCTCTCTTTTTTCTTGGTTGTTTTTTCGAAGTAACTGCCCCCACCTTGTATATATATCATTGGAGGAAACGTGTCGTCAGGACCCCCCAGAGAGAGTCCGGAGCCATGCTTGCATCAGTACCTACTCTGGCCTTGCTTCTCCATGAATTCCGGTGCATTAATTGCAGTGGGTGGGCATTTAATGAAAGTAAGGGAAGCTTTGCACGTTCTGTAAGGCAGGTGACAGTCGCCCATGCCTTTGCCAACCACTCCAGCAGAGTGGTTGAACGATGAAGGGGAGAGGCAATTCTGGAGCTCACTCAGAGGGCTCTAGAGCCCGTGTTTTGTGCTACATAGTTTAGAACCGATCCTCAAGTAATCGTCCAAACTTTAAAAGAAATCCATTTTCCTCATGAGGTTATGATAGATCTTCTCCGAGCTCCTTGTCCAGCAATGAACTCGGCGGTTGTCACGTGGGCGGCCACGTGCCAGCTCGAGGTTGGTGGGGTAAAATGCACCATCAATCCGCACCATCATAAATAAATTATTGAGTGCGTATATTTTAGTGGTTAATTACTTAATTGAATTAGACCTTTTTTGAGTTTGCCCCTATTATTAATACAAAACTCAACATACCGCCCTATTTTACTAATCGTTTGACTTACTTCCCTGCCCTTTCACAGAATGCTAACTCCATCCACTTTTTAATTTCTTGGACCATTCTACCCTTACCCCTCTGTTTACTATTCATATTATTCTTCAAAGGTGAAATACAAACATGGTTTTACTATTCATCTTCTTCTTCAAAGATGAATCTAAAATAATTTCTAACAATAAACCCAATTTTGAAATCCAAAATTGTTTCTATTAGTAAACCCAATTTACAAATCCAAAAATTGTTTACTATTCATCTTCTTCTTTAAAGGTGAAATACAAAAATGGGTTTACTATTCATCGTCTTCTTTAAAGATGAATCCAAAATAATTTCTAACAATAAACCCAATTTCAAAATCCAAAATTATTTCTATTAATAAACCAAATTTTCAAATCCAAAATCCAAAATCGTTTACTATTCATCTTTTCCTTCAAAAGTGAAATCCAAAAATGGGTTTACTATTCATCTTCTTTTTTAAAGATGAATCCAAAATCGTTTCCAACAATAAACCCATTTTTATACCCAATTTCGAAATCCAAAATTATTTATATCAGTAAACCCATTTTCATACCTAATTTATAAATCCAAAATCGTTTATATAAATTAACCCAATTTGACACCATTATTTTCGAATATAAAATTATTTCCATCAATAAACCCAATTTAGCACCCAATTTTCAATTCCAAAATCATTTATGTAAAAAATCCAAATGGAGAAAGTGATTGAGTTTGAGAGAGAATGAGAAGGAGAGAGAGAGAAAGGTTTGATTTGTTATAAGTTTAGAGAGAGAAAGTGAGGGTTAGGGTTTTTTTAAGAAGAATATGAAGAGTAAGGGGCAAAATGGTCAAAAATGTTAAAAAATGGACGAAGTTAGCTATTTATTAAAAGGTGGGGGGGGTAAGTCAAATGATTATTAAAATAGGGGTATGTTGAGTTTCGTATTAATAATAAGGGGTAAACTCAAAAAAGCCCATTGAATTATTAGCAGGCCACTAAATGTTATTCGTATACGACCCGATCCGAATCGTTTATCTTTAACAAGTTAAACGAATTGGGTCATATCATTCGTTAATTAAACGGGTCGTGTAGTGGATGGGCTTTTCACCAGACACGATTTCAACCCGACACGAAACCAACCCGTACACGACCCATTGCCAAGCTTATTATGGGCCAAGTAAGGCTTGAACATAGTGACTAATGAAATTAAAGGGGGTTTAGACGTTGAAGACGAAGAAAGATAAGACTTTCTTTGTGGGAAAAGGATTTAAGTTTTAAATTAAAAAAAAAGGTAATTGCACCAAACTTAGGTGCAATTTTTACAAATAGTTAAAATAGGATACTGTGCCTTTTTTTTTTGTTTTTCAATTTTTTCTTTCTTCACCATTTCCATCTTTAAGCTTCATTATCACACACAACTTTGATCCAAGCTTCAAATAAAACTTTAACTCTGATCCAACACTAGTTCTTGAGTTTTTTCTTTGAGTTTTTGAATAGCGAAAATGATTGCTTTGGGGGGAATGTTCAGTGGATGATGTTTATTTATTAAATTAATGCTTTTAATCGTTGTGTAAAAGATTAACGATAGAGGATGGTAGTGACAAATTTTTGAAACGGCAGTATAAGAAATTTGTTTATTTTAGTGGATGATGTTTGTGACAAAAAAGGGTGGGCAATAGTATTATCCTTTATTTATTATGTAATTATTAATTAGGTAATCGCAAGGCATTACCAATCACCTCTGTTACCATAGCAAATTGTTGTTACCAATTGTTAAGCTCCAATAATGTTCTCCAAAGCTTTGACTGGATTGCCAGAGTTGTTGTGAGAATTTTTATATCTTACAAAAATGAATGTGCATCAAAATCTACATTTTTAATTATTTGCGAATTTAGTGAAAAAAATAGATTTGGCTAAAATTATATCTTAAGTTATTTGTAAATTTACTGCAAACACATTTGCCCTAAAATATATTTATATTGTTAAGTGTTTACGGATTTAGTGGAAAAACATATTTATAGTGCATGTTAGATTTAATGCAAAAATAGATTTACAATGCACATGGATTTAATCTAAAATTTATATTGTAAGTTGAATACGAATTTAGAGTTAAAATAGATTTGTTGCGTTGGAATTTTGACGAGCTATCGACACTTTGTTAATGGTTGTTGGAGATCCAGTGAATTCGTCAAAACTATAGTGAAGTCGCGACATTCTGGATATTTGGGGGCCTTAGGCAAGTTTTTTTATTCATTTTTTTTTTCAAATCGATGCGATCATATTGAATAATATTGTCTTATACTATGAGTTAGGTTATAAAGAGAGATTTCATCACTTTAGCAAAAAGAATGGATGTCTATTTGGAGGGGTAAATAGAATAAATTTTTTTTTGAAATTTTGTAGATATGATCTATATACTAAGTAGATTACCTTTACCAAATTTTATATAAAAAAAAACCCAGCCTAGAAGTGAGTGTATTAAAAAATTGATATATATACATATATGCGCATTTTTTACTGTTGAATTTTTTGGTGATCATCTTACTTACTTCTAGGTTGAATTTTTAATGAAATTTGGTGGAGATGTTTTATTCATAATATATATCATCTCAACAAAATTTCAAAAAACAATTAATCAATTTACCTCTCATTCTTTTTGCTAAAGTAACGGAATTCCTCTTTATAGCTTAGCTCATTATACTATATACAATATCGTATTTTGATACAGTATACTATTCGCATTATTACTTTAACATAATGTGTAAATTTTTTTTAAAAAAAATGTATTATTTTTTTTACGTGTTTTAGATTTGAATTGTTAATTAATTTTGTTGCGTTTTTGTGAGTATGCGTTGAGGTAAATTAAAAAGTTTATACAATGTGCCTTAATTTCTTAACAATGCAATTTACAACATTTTCAATAGACACTTTAAAGTTGTACTTTAAAGTTCTTGAAATTCCACAATGGATAATCCAATAATAATAATAAACTAGAAGTTTACTTTTCAAAACTATCAAAACTGAATTTTATGAAATACTTATATAGTTTTTCAAGATTCTTGAAAACCTTTGTGATATTGATGCAATTAATGAATTAAAAATATAAATTAATCAATCAATCACAACACAAAGGTTTTTTACGAGGTAAACTCTCAACGTGAGAGAAACATCCACAGAGACAACCTACCTTATAACAAAATCCATTATTTAAAAGTTTATTAAAAAAGTATCACGGACAAAAGAAATTACAAGGATCCAAATACACACACCCGTACAATCCTAAGGGTACACATTTCCCTCACCAAGTTGACTCAACAAAACTTAACTAATAATAGAGGATCTCCAAGCTAGATAACCTCACAACAAGAATCAATTTCATCACAAATAAGCTCAGTCAAGAGTATATTCCATAACTTCCAAATTTTGAAATCTCAATAGATCACCAACAAAATCAAGAATACAACAAATCTCACATGAATAAAATTCTCACAAGTAATCAATAAAAAAGTCCTAAAAAAACAGCATATATATTACCATTTTTTCTTACAAAAATAGCTTTTAAAAGACAGCAAATAATAGTTTATATGGACTATTTTCGCAACAATAAAAATAGGTTTATATGGAATTTTTCACAGCACTAAAACGCAGCAATAACAGAAAAATAGCACTTAATACACGGCAATAAAAAACATATTCGCAGCAAAATTAAAACAGTAATATCAGTAAATTCTCAACAGTAATTAACAGCAAAAACAACAATATAGAATTAAATTTTCTCAGTTATTTCGTAGTAGTAATAATCAACAATTAATTATGGATTTCGAGTATAAAAACAAACTAAAAAAAGATCAAGAATGATTAGAAATGATAATACCCGAGTTTAGATGAAATATCCTCGCAAAATTAGTGAGATAGAGCCAAAATTCGAAGAAGAAATGCTTCTAAAGTGCTGACCCAAATCCACACAGCATAAATTCGAAATACACAGTCCAACCGAGTACACAGCTGATCCAGGATATATACCACTGAATACAACACTCACAGACCTCTGAAAATACACAAAAAGATTCGAATTAAAAGCATACATCACCTTCAAATACACACAGCACTTCCGATCTTGATACAAAGAACCCCAAAATCCAAATACAATACCCCAAGCGATGATTTCGCACAAAGGTTAATAAAAAATTATCACACAACTCACTCTCTCAAGTTAAGAAATGAATATTCAAAAGTGTATCTAACAATAATCAAGCCTAATCTCTAGATTGATACACCAATGAGCCTATAAGAACTTTTGTTATTCAATATTATATAGAGAGAAAACTAATAAGAGAGAAGAAAACTAGGGCTCGTAATTTTTGTATATGTGTGATGTCTATAGCTGAGTGGAAAAGAAAGAGAAATATATATATATATATATATGTCTAAAATGAAGGGCCAATACCATCCTCATCAAACGGCTAAGAGAGAAAAATAGCTATGCATTTAGCCAATAAAAAAGCAAGCATTTATATCATATGGATCAACATCTAAACCTATAGATTAAAAAAAATCAAGGACTAGAAATAAAATAGAGCCAACAATTATAAAAACACATAAGCACATTTAAAAGAAACACACTTAAGATCAATTAAATTTTTTTTAAAAACCATTTTTAAAATTCTGGAACTTATTGGAAATATACTAAAATGAAATTTAAAATATATACCTGAACTTTAGCTTTGCAATTCTTTCTTCTCAAATACAGTTTCAACGCTAAAAAAATATAAAAATTGAGGGGCATGCAATCTAGACACGAAGAAGAACTTTTTGACTCGAAATACTCCAAACACTGTAGTCGAAGAATGACACTTAGAGTATTGTGTTGATCTATGTAACAATTTGAAAAATACTTTTTGCTATATATATAATTGTGGTCGGCTCTTCAATTGTTTTATATTTTATTACTTTAATTTCAAATGTCGGAAGATAGACAAGATATAAATAATTATGTGAACGTATATAATATTAGTTTTTACATTTTTTACTAAGTTGAAAAGCCAACTTCACTTTTCATATTTAAAAAACGAAAAGTTGTTTTTCAATTTACAGAATGGTTTTGGATGAGGCTCTTGGAATAAAAAGTAATGATACGACTTCACAAAAGTGCATATAATCCTTTAAAAATGCTTTCAATGCGATAGGCATAAATGGCAGTTAGTTTTGCGTCTTATGCACACACACACACACACACATATATATATATATATATATATATTATTGGGTGGGCATTATATAAGATAGTTGTATGATAAATTAAAATTTAAGTTCTTACCATTCGTATTTTAGAACTACATATGGTGTACAAATGGCTTACTGAAGCGCTGGAGAGGCAATCACATTTAAAAAATATTAGCCTTGCATTTCAGTACTTATGCGTTTGTGATACTCAGACCAACTCCATACCCCCATGTTTATGATTGTTGATAGATATATCACTTAGTTATCATTGTAAACTAGTTTTCTACCCGCCCATGTTTCTACAAATTCCTTGATTAAACCATTTTATACATAAATATTTTACTAATTTTTTTTCCTTTTAAATATAATTGGGTTTCATTCATTATCTATGCAAATTACATTTTATTTTACGGTGTTAAACATATAATTCTGTGATATCCTGTCATAGTTTCAGGAGAAAATAGTAAAACTATAAATAATTAAGTTTGTCCTGATGGTTAGAAAATGGAATGGATTTAAATTGCATTATTGTAATTCTAAAAATTAATAATTCGGGAGAAAAAAGAGTGACTTGTGTAATGAAAAAACATAATACCCAATGTAATTAGACATAAATATATAAGAACCTTTCTTTTTTTTGCTATAATATTGATAGCCACAATATTTTTAGTCTTTCCATTATAAAGAACAAAAGCCTTGATCTTGCCATTAATTATAAGAGTACGGTTTCAAGTTCAAATCACGACACCCTTATATAATCTGTCCGCATCACCTTATGGTTCAAACCCCAAATGTATTCATGTATTGCTTATATATATGAAGAAAAAAAAATAATAATAAAAGCCCCAATGTAACCACAATACAAAAACTTACATCTTACCAAACACCAAAGGGATAGTATCCGATAGAAAAATGAAACATAATCAAACAAAAGAAACAATAAAAGTCATAGTACCAAATATTTCAAAAAAAAAATTAAAAAATATTCATAGTACCAAAAAACACACACACATAGAGCATGGATATCAGCTAAATGCATCATTCTAAATTTCTAACAAACGGGATTACAATAAAAAAGAGAGGGATGAGGACAAATTTCCTATGAAGGTGTTTTATAATATTGAATATAAAAGGGAGTAGAGAGATTCAAAATATGTATAATTAATAGAAATCGATTCGAAACAAAGAGAATTAATTATAGAGAATAGATTTAAAGAATAAAGAGTGGATGGGACTATTAAGGGTAGGTGGAAGAAAAAACAAAGGGATTAGAATAGTAATTAAAGAATTAAATGCCACCTAGAGAAGATAGAAAAACACACCATTTTGAAATGAAGATTAACAAAGCATTAATAAATGAATTTTTGCATTAAATTATGCATTAAATTTCACACTTCTCCCATTTTACTTTGTTATATATTTGCCCAATCAAATCTTTTCAATTAAAAAAAGAAGTTTTTAAAAATAGAAATCTCAAAAAAAAGTATAGAATAACGAATCCAAAAGACGGACTAAATGGGCGGGGAAAATTTTGGAGGCTGTTTTGTTTTAATATATACTAGGGTATGCCGTGCCAATGGCACGAAAGATTTTTTTTTTTAAGTTGTATTTAAGTTGTTTCATAATATTTAGTTGTTTGCTTATGTTTTATTTTATGCTATGTTTTATGTATTTATGTTAATCAATTGTGCATTAATTTTTCACTTACCTTCGTTACTATTACAGAAGATAAGAAATTGTTGAAAATAAGAAATCATCATAGATAATTTTTTGTAAAATAAAGGTATATCAACATTAATTCTTACAATGTTATTTCAAAATTTTAAAGTTTACTAAACAAGTTTTAAGAATTTCTCGATTTAAGGCTCCAGTTTTTGTTTTGTGATGTAATCAATTAGATTTTTCTTAATTATGCGTTAACCGATAACATTGCATAAATCGAGTTAAATTTTGTACATATTTGTTTTTGTTTACTTAACGAGAACAATTGGGTTGTGTCTTACCCGATAACAAATCAAGTCATATACAAATTTGAAAAAAAATCACAAAATAGTTTATTGGGTTGTGTTCGGATAAAGGCAAAAATAACCTACATTTATTAAGAACTGACATGAGACCGGTCTGTTTCTACGTCTATAACCAATGTACCATATTCTAGAGTGCAAAACACTGTATAACTAAAAAAAGCATGGTGATTGATAAATGTGCCATCATTAAGCACTATATTGCAACAATTATCAATGATAATTAATTTTCATTTAACATTATAAGATAGTTCGTGCCATCTGGCACTATCGAGAGAAAGAAGAAAAAAAAGATGATAAAAGATAAAGTGTGTAATTTAAAAAAAATGTATATAATGTTTCTTCAAAAAAAATGGAAAACATAAAAAGCGTGGTGATCAATTAATGTGCCTTCATTAAGCACTGCATTGCAACACTAGTAATTAACTTCCTTTTAACATTACTTTCAAATTGATTAATTAAGTGTATCGTATAATTCTAGTTAAGAGCCCAGATTTATTTAACTTTTGTAATCGTAAATATACGAACAAATAGAAAATTGAATTTTGAATTTGAGATGCAATTTTTTTTTTCTTTAATATACTTTAGGGAAATTATATACTTATGAATTGAAATGATATGCTTTAGTTGTATATTTTAAGAATGTACAACCAACAAATAAACCGAATATGAATATGTTGTTTGCACTTGGTTTGACAAATAAAGATTTGAATCTACCATAAAAAAGAAATATATAAATACTAATAAAGTCTTTTTGTAATAAAAATATATATATATGAGTAGCAAATTGTGACATACTCGTGTTAAATCACAACACAAAGTTCACTACAGTGCATGAAAAATCTCTTTCAGCAAATAGAATTTGCCTTAATAGATGAGTTAATTGCTGAAACAGAAACTAACGTGAAAAATATAAATGGGGAATATTAGTTGGAACAGTCAGGTAAGATTCCATCAACACATTGTTAACGGTGTGTGATGGGGTAAAAAATAATTTTACCATTGGCCCACAAAAATAATATTTTACACTTTCTTTTGAAATAATATTCCACTATTTCTTTTAAATAAATATTCCACATTTTCTTTTAAATAAATATTTCACACATTAATATTCCACACTTTCTTCTAAATAAATATTCCACTCAATAATATTTCACACTTTTCTTTAAATAAAATTACTTTTATCAAATTACCTCCCCCCTCCCCCCCCCCCCCCCAATTTTTTTTTCCATCAAATTTACCTTTTTATCATTCTGCATTTACCTATTGATGGGGTTAAATACTAATTTTACCATTGGCCTACGAAGGTAATTCAATACTTTTACCTCCAGTAAAATACCATTTTTTACCTATGTGACCTAAGCATACACATCATATACACCTCCACCAAAAATTACCTTTTGCCCTTCATTTTTATCAAATTTACCTATTTGCCATTCTACATTTACCTATAAATACCCCCTCATACATCCATCCAAAGACACATCAAAAAAACATCTCTTCCTTCTCTCCCAATATCCATCCATCTTTCCTAAATACAAGCCAATTTTTGAGGGTCTTATACTCTCTCTTTTCATACCCCAAAAAAAAATACCAATCCTTATACGCTCTCTCTCCTACACAGTTTATTATTTATTCTGTTGAAATATTTGTAATCCTAATTCTATACTTATAAATAGAATTAAGGAAATTATAGAAAGAGAGAGAGAGAGAGAGATTGGTAGCTTGTATTATCATCCAAATTGATTGCCTTTGAGCTAATACAAAGCAAGCACACACAAAAGGAGGACGTACTGCCGGACTAGCATAAGCGCTACCGGGGGAACCTACCTTAACAAAAATGTCTTGTGTTCACCTTCATTTTTAATCAGTTTCTGCCGGTACTGTTCACAGTCACTGTTCATATATACGGTGGTACTGTTCACATTTACTGTTCACAACTACTGTTCACAACCACTGTTCACATATACAGCGACACTGTTCACAACCACTGTTCACATATACAGCGATACTGTTCACAACCACTGTTCACATATACGGTGATACTGTTCACAATCACTGTTCACAGTTACAATTCATTATTAAACCTCTAATTCACCATTATTCATTGATTGGTCGGTCGTCAATTATTTGTTCTAGATTTTGACACCATCAGTTTGGCGCCGTCTGTGAAAAAGATATTTCCTTAAAGTCACACGCTTCTCAAAAAGCCAAAAACCATACATTCACCATGTCCCAGTCAGAAAACACCCAAACAGACCCCTTGATAGCCTTAGTGGCTCAACAAACTGCTCTCTAGGTCCAGATTGACAGATTGATAGCTCAAAGAGAACCCCCTTCGTATAGTTCAAGAGATGGATCGCCTCCGACCCCTGTTTCTGCACCGGCTCCTCCAGCCCCTGCGCGAATCCCAGCCATTGAAAGGCTGGGGGAACGCCGCCGGAGGTATAGGAGAAGTCGAGGCAGGCCCAATGGGTCTGATGCCGATCAATCCAGTTCTGAACAAGGAGATTCTTATGATGAGTTCTCTATTACAGCTCCCCCATCATCTCCAAAAAGAAATCCACAAATTAATGTTGTTTGAGAAAGACGCTCTGAATGAGAGGCTCAAAGACAAAGTGTGAGCAGAGGAGGTCGCCCCCCCATTCTACCAGTTCTGGAGACAAATGCTAGGCCTCGAGGGTCCGTGTTCGACAGGATCTCGAACAAGAGCTCTGTTGAAGAAGTATAGCAGAGGCTCAGATCAGAAATGAAAGCCCAGCTGGCCGAAATGATGAAAACCATAGGCCACGTCGGGGGGAGCTCGGCAGTAACTCTGGTAAGAAATTCTAAATCGCCGTTTGCAGCGCACATCCAGACCTGTGCAGTCCCGAACAGATTCAAATTACCTCCTCTAGAGTCATATGATGGCTCAACTGATCCGATGGACCATTGGCAGCAATTTGAAAATATGATGGGGCTCCAGAATGTCCCAGATGGTATCATATGCAGGGCTTTTGTCACAACTCTCAAGGGGGCAGCTCGGATATGGTGCAACAGCCTATCTCCAGGCTCGATTCAGAGCTCGCACGAGCTTGGTACGAGGTTCGTGACTCACTTCGTGGGGACTAGAAAGCAGTCTAAGACCTCCACCCACCTCTTCACAATCAAACAAAGTTCGAACGAAGGTCTGAAAGACTATGCTTGCCGATTCAACCAAGAAAGCCTCATGATCAACGATCTCAATGAAGCTGTGGCCGTAGCTGCATTTATGAACGGAGTAAGCTCTCCCTACTGCTTAATGACCTTAGCTAGAATGGCTCCAAAGACCATGTCTGAGCTCCTGGACGAGGTCAACAAACAGATTGGGGTGGAAGAGACACTCCAAGGACGCAACCTGTCGGGGTTTTCTGCTCTCTGGCCCCCTTCCAAGCGCCAGGGGGAACATAGCTCTTCTTTTGGCCAAGAGAGGGAGACCAAGAAGAACAAAAAGAATACTGAAAAGTTCAAATCTAGCGAGGACAGAGCTCATCGGAAGTTCACTCCCCTTACAGCTCCACTAAGCGAGGTCTATGCCCAATTAGAACCAGGAGAGGTACCTAAGCCTAAAAAGACGAGCACTCCAGAGAGGAAGAGGGACTCTACCCAGTACTGTCGGTATCACAAAGACCACGGCCACGAGACTGATAATTGTTGGAAGCTCAAGGAAGAAATTGAGAAGCTTATCCAGCGAGGTCAGCTCCGACAGTACATAAAGAAAGAAAAGGATGTTCCCCCAAAAGCCAATGGGAAGGAGCACGCCAAAGAAATATTCATGATTGAGGGAGGTTCATCCTTCTCTGGAAACAGCAACAGGTCCCGAAAGGCCTACATCAGGCATGCTAAATTCTCGAGCTCAGAAGCAAAGTTCTTCAGCTCAAGGCCCTTAAAGATGGCTAAGTATGAGACCTTCGAGATCACTTTCACTGATGCGGATATGAATGGGGTAGAGTACCCCCATGATGACCCGTTAGTAGTAACAGCGATGATAAGCAACCACAACGTCCATCGTATCCTTATCGACACAGGAGCGACCTCGAACCTCTTGTAGTACAGTGCTTTCAAAGCGATGGGTCTCACTAAAGAACACCTGGTCCAATCGCCGGTCACATTGGTAGGGTTCTCTGGGGAGAAGACAAGGTCCTTAGGAGCAATCAAGCTTTCGGTAACTCTAGGGACTGCTCCAAAGCAGGTCACGACCGTGGCAGAATTCCTAATTCTTGACTCAGCTCCCCATTACAATGCTATCTTGGGCAGAGGAACCCTCAATGAAATCAGAGCCGCCATATCAACCTGCAGCTTAACCATGAGGTTCCCAACCCTCCATGGGATCGGGGAGGTCAGAGGTAACCAAATGGAGGCCAGGCACTGTCAATTTGGAACCTTAAAAGAAGTTAGAACCACGGAGATCGTCACCGTAGAGCTCGAGGTAGCAACTGCTGAAGGGGTGAACAATACAGGAGAATCCACCACCTCTGAGAAATTGGAAATTGATACCCTAGACCCCCGGGATGAAGAAAAAGAGCTCAGGGAAAAGCCCGTTGAGGATCTAGAAGACTTGCTCTTGGATCCTTTACTACCTGAAAGGGTGCTCAAGATCAGCAACCAACTCAACTCGGAGGTTAAACGAGATCTTTCCCAATGCCTTAGAGTTAACGCTGATGTCTTTGCGTGGTCCCATGATGACATGAAAGGGCTCAACCCAGAGGTCATGGTGCACAGGCTTAATGTTGATCCAGCCTTCAAGCCCGTAAGGCAGAAAAAGAGAAACTTTGCAACAGAAAGAAACATGGCTGCCAGAGAAGAAGTCCAGAAATTGCTTCAAGCTGGTTTCATTAGGGAAGTCCACTACCCAAAGTGGCTTTCCAATGTTGTACTTGTGAAGAAGCACAGCGGAAAATGGAGAATGTGTGTGGATTTTAAAGACCTCGACAAGGCTTGTCCAAAAGACAGCTTTCTGCTCCCGAAGATTGATCAGCTCGTGGATGCGACCACTGGGCATGAAATGCTAAGCTTCATGGACGCTTATTCTGGATATAATCAGGTAAGGATGGCCCCTGAGGACGAAGAAAAGACATCTTTCATCACCAATGAAGGGACCTACTGCTACAAGGTTATGCCATTCGGTTTAAGGAATGCAGGAGCTACATATCAAAGGGTGATGAACTTCCTGTTCAAAAAACAAATAGGCCGAAATATGGAGGTCTACGTCGACGACATGCTCGTCAAGAGCCTCAAGGCGTCCAACCATGTTTCTGACCTCAATGAAGCCTTTTCCATACTTAGACAAAACGGTATCTCCCTCAATCCAGCTAAGTGTGCTTTTGGGGTAAAAGGTGGCAAATTTTTAGGTTTCATGGTAACACAAAGGGGAATTGAAGCTAACCCCGAGAAGATACAAGCTCCGATTGACATGAAGTCTCCCACGAAATCAAAGGAAGTCCAGAGCTTAGCAGGTCGAGTGGCAGCCCTTAACAGGTTCATCTCTAAGGCTACTGACAAATGCCACCCATTCTTCAAAACTCTGAAAAAGGCCTTCGAGTGGACGAAAGAATGTGAGCTCGCTTTTCAGCAGCTCAAGCAATACCTTCGAACTCTTCCTTTATTTAGTTCTCCGAAGAAGGGTGAAATTCTATGCCTTTACTTGGCTGTTTCTCAAACAGCGGTCAGCTCAGCCCTTATGAGGAACGAAGAGGGGGCGCAACTCCCTGTCTACTACATGAGCAGAGCTCTGCATGCGGCTGAACTCAATTACCCCAGGTTGGAAAAATTGGCATATGCTCTCCTCATCACTTCTAGGAAACTGAGGCCCTACTTTCAGGCCCATGCCATTGACGTACTCACAGACCAACCACTACGACGAATTCTTGACAAACCAGATCAGTCAGGAAGGCTAGCTATCTGGGCTATAGAACTCGAACAATTTGTGATCAGTTACAAACCACGAGTATCAATCAAAGGGCAGGCTGTGGCTAACTTCATAGCCGAGTTTACTTACACAGAGGAACAAGTTGCTGAACTTCCAGAGCTACTGCCAACAGTAGACCCAAGTGCCTCAAGCCCTTTCACCTCAATAGGCCTGATGCCAGAGATCCCAGTGTGGATACTCCACGCAGATGGTGCCTCCAACACTCAAGGTTCCGGAGCTGGTCTAGTATTGATCACCCCTGAGGCTAACACATTGGAGATAGCCCTCAAGTTTCTTTTCAAGGCATCGAACAACGAAGCAGAATACGAAGCTGTCATAGCAGGTCTAAGGATTGCTGGAGACTTGGGGGCAAAACAGATGGTGGTTTACAATGACTCTGCAGTCGTAATTGGCCAAATACTTGGCCATAACATGGCTAAAGAAGATCACGTGGCCGCTTACCTGGCTAAAACTCAAACGGCAGCTCGAAAGTTTACAAATGTGGTGTTCATCAAAGTTCCCCGAGCTCAGAATAACAAGGCAGACCGCTTAGCCAAACTAGCTTCGTCAACAAAGGCACCAAGCGGTGTCCACATTGAATATTTGCAAAGCAAAGCCATCAATGAGGTTGAAGAAGTGGATGCAGCCCCAGTACAGATCTGCAAGTGCTGGATTGACCCAATTCTGGGCTACCTCACAAATGGAGTTTTGCCAGAAGAAAAGAAGATGGCCAAAAGAATCAAATACATCTCCAACAGATATGTAGTCATAGAAGCAACCCTGTACAAGAGAGGTTATGTTCTTCCATTTCTTACTCTGCCTACACCCCCATCAAGCTCAGACAGCCCTGTTAGAGATCCATGAGGGGTTGTGTGGTAGACACCCGGCAGCTCGTTCCTTAGCTCTCAAAGTTGGAGACAAGGTTACTTCTGGCCAACCATCCTACAAGATGCCAAGGAATTGGTAAAAAAGTGTGACAAGTGCCAACGGTTTGCCAATGTCCAACAGCTCCCAGCAGAGCTCATGACTCCTGTCAGCAGCCCATGGCCCTTTTCTCAGTGGGGGATGGACATTGTTGGTCCTTTCCCCTTGGGTAAAGGACAAACCAAGTTCGCAGTTATAGCCATTGACTACTTCACCAAATGGGCTGAGGCAGAAGCATTGACCATCATCACCACTATGAAAATTCAAAGCTTTGTATGGAGAAATATCATCTGTCGTTTCGGCCTCCCAAAGATTCTGATCACTGATAATGGCAAGCAATTTGATTGTGATCTCTTCAGAAATTTTTGTGAAGATCATGGAATAGAGAATCACTACAGTTCACCTGTCCATCCCCAAGAAAATGGCCAAGCAGAAGTCACCAACAGAACTCTCCTGAACTCGCTGAAAAAAAGACTCGACGATGCTAAGGGAAATTGGTCTGAAGAACTCCCCTCAGTTCTTTGGGCTTACAGGACTACGATCCGAGGGCCTACAGGGGAAACTCCTTTCTCTCTGACCTATGGAACTGAAGCGGTGATTCCAGTAGAAATGGGAATGCCAACATACAGAATCAACCATCATGACCCAGCTCGGAATGACGAAGGACTCTTAGCCAACTTAGACCTCCTCGAAGAAAAAAGAGAACAAGCTCGGATTAAAGAAGAAGCCTACAAAAGAAACATGGTCAAAAGTTACAACAAAAGGGTCAGGCACCGAAGCCTAACTGTGGGCAACTTGGTGCTTCGAAAAGTTATTCTAGCCACCAAAATTTCTCAACATGGGAAGCTAGCTGCCAAATGGGAGGGTCCATATGTGGTAACCAAAGTTAGCAGACCTGGTACCTACTACTTGAGAACCATGGATGGAATGGAGCTCATGAGGCCATGGAACATAGAGCACCTCAAGAGATACTATCCCTGACTGAAGTACTCTGTAGTCTTGTAATGACTTGCTCCGAAGAAAAATATATGAAATTTTACTTTGGTATACCGTTATTTACAAGAAGCAAAACTCTCACAAGGAGGTCGGAAATACGCTAAAGAGGTTGCATAAACATAATTAAGAAAGCTGTTATAATTTGCTTAAGTCAAAAGAAGGCATGACATTTCTGTAGACTTAACCAAAAGCACAAGTTTTCCTTTTATACATCAACGACCTTGAAAAAAAATTCCTACCGCCATGTAGGTCAGCCACCAAGCATATAACGTCTAAGTGCAGACTTGCTGAGAGCTGAGAAATTCCTCTAATTAAAGAGGTCAGTTTGTTGGTGCACAACTCTTTTACATGAGCACACTTACACTCTGAGGAGTCTAATTGGCGTTTGGAAAGAATCTTACAAAATTTGGTTAAAGTCTAGAGGGCACAACTCTTATACTTAGCCAAAATAAAAATAATTCCTTACGTACAAATGACCCAATAAAAACCTGTTGCACACCAGGTCCCTTTTGGGAAAAACTGCCAAAAGACCTCTAATACAGACATCTTTACTGGATTTATTTTCTCTCTTTTGCCTTTACTGTTTTACTGTGAGTGTGGGGGAAAGGGGATAACCATTCATATATGGCTTATTCAAATCTCACAATAACAACTCAAAACAAAGCATAAAAAGCGCACACAGAAGATATAAAAAAATTCTGAAACAAAACTTGTTTATTTATTGATGAAAAGAGATGTTACAGGTGGAATATTTGCGGAACACTTGCTTAAAGAACAAAACCCTCACTAGAAGTGCATACATTGTCTGGGCTGAACGGTATGCTATTGAATGATAAGCAGATATGTGTTGGACCCCTTCTTCGCAAACAAAAAGACATGAAAGTGGAAGGGTAGATAACTTATCTAATCAAAGAAAAGGCTGAAGAATCCGAAGATCATCAGCATCAAAATTCAAAATAGTACTTAAATCAGAAAAAAAATCATGGCGAATATCCCCTAAAGCTGTCCAGTCAGGGCTGGACAGTTCGGCAACCTCCGTAATAAAATTAGCTTGCGAAGATTGCGATAAAAAACCGTCTGGATTCACAGCAAACGGAATAACATCAGCCGTGTTATTTTCTACCGACGAAAAGAACCTCGAAGAACCTCGAGGATGAGCAAAGGAGCATAACGGGTTAACACAAGAAGGCCCTCCTTCTAACCGAGCCTCTAATGCCGTCACCCGTTCTTGTAACTCTTCCACCTTCTGTTCAAGAGAAGCAAGGAGAGCAGTACCCCCTTTAATGGGATTCTCGACTCTCGCCTTAGCTTCAAAAAGAAATGAATTAAGGGTCTTAAGATATTGATATTCGGGAATATGTTGTAAAATATCTGCAACGTTCTTCACCCCGAAAACAGTGAAGATTGTGCGATAATCCTGGCGATTAATCACATCTCAAAAAATTTGTGCATATTCACACCAGGGCTGACATCTCTTGCGTTTATAAGTACAAGCAGCACAAGAAGAACCTGTACAACGGAAGGTATTCGGCACATTCGGCATACTTGTGATTTACTTTCCCTTATTCATGGGTATCCCCTGTAAAAGGTATAAGAAGAAGATGGATCTTGAGGGAGATGACAAGAAAGAGGGGACAAGAGGCATCTAGCATTGAAAGAATCCCGAAGACAAAAAGCTGTCTTCTTAAAAAGTCAAAATATACAGCGCCCCCCGCGTGCATCTAGACTCCACCGCCCTAGATCCCTCTTTAATGTCGCCATAGGGGAAGAAAATGTGCGTTGATGTTGATGCTGCGGTAAAATTTTTTACCGTGGTAAGATTTTTTATACTGACTTTAAAAAAAAATGTATATATATATGTATATGTATATATACATATAAAGACAGTTGGAAAAAGCCCAAGTAGAACCAAACTACTTATGATCAAAGTTTAGTCAACTTTACACATCAATGATCCAAGCCCCATAAACTTACGGTCAAAAGTTAACAAAACCTTACACGTCGATTATTCGAACTCTCTCCATGATTATCTTCCTCGACATGTATCCGCTTTCACGCCTTAGCTTTGAGCAGGACCACTTATCCGGCAAAATGCATTTATCCTTCACATTCAGCTTTCAGTATAAAAATAAAGGATAGGAGGCAATTGATGGGGTTAAATACTAATTTTACCATTGGCCTACGAAGGTAATTCAATACTTTTACCTCCAGTAAAATCCTATTTTTACCTCCAGTAAAATACCATTTTTTACCTATGTGACCTAAGCATACACATCATCTACATTCTAGAATACATGTGACATAAGCATACACATCATATACATTCTAGAATACATGTGACCTAAGCATACACATCATATACACCTCCACCAAAAATTACCTTTTGCCCTTCATTTTTATCAAATTTACCTATTTGCCATTCTACATTTACCTATAAATACCCCCTCATACATCCATCCAAAGACACACCAAAAAAACATCTCTTCCTTCTCTCCCAATATCCATCCATCTTTCCTAAATACAAGCCAATTTTTGAGGGTCTTATACTCTCTCTTTTCATATCCAAAAAAAAAATACCAATCCTTATACGCTCTCTCTCCTACACAGTTTATTATTTATTCTGTTGAAATATTTGTAATCCTAATTCTATACTTATAAATAGAATTAAGGAAATTATAGAGAGAGAGAGAGAGATTGGTAGCTTGTATTATCATCCAAATTGATTGCCTTTGAGCTAATACAAAGCAAGCACACACAAAAGGAGGACGTACTGCCGGACTAGCATAAGTGCTACCGGGGGAACCTACCTTAACAAAAATGTCTCGTGTTCACCTTCATTTTTAATCAGTTTCTGCCGGTACTGTTCACAGTCACTGTTCATATATACGGTGGTACTGTTCACATTTACTGTTCACAACTACTGTTCACAACCACTGTTCACATATACAGCGATACTGTTCACAACCACTGTTCACATATACGGTGATACTGTTCACAATCACTGTTCACAGTTACAATTCATTATTAAACCTCTAATTCACCATTATTCATTGATTGGTCGGTCGTCAATTATCTGTTCTAGATTTTGACACCATCACCTATAAATATCTCCTCTCATTCATTCATTCATTCAATACATCAAAAAAACAAGCCAAAGCAACAAACCAACAAAAACACACAATTCTTCTCATCCAAGATATACATTTTCTCTCCTATACATTTTATTATTCATCCCATTGAAATATTTGTAATCCTAATTCTATACTTATAAATAGAATTAGTGAAACTGTAGAGAGAAAAGTTGATAGCTTGTATTATCATCCAAATTGATTGCCTTCGAGTTAATACAAAGTAAGCACACACAAAATGAGGACGTACTGCCGGAATAGCATAAGCGTTACCGGAGGAACCTACCTTAATAAAAGATGTCATGTGTTCATCATTGCGCCGCATTTACTTTTTATTCGCCGATATTTATTTATTGATTGATTAATTATCTACTTCTAGATTTTGACACTATCAGTGTGAATTACTATGATTAAAGTGGAACACAAAAAGTGTGATATAATTTTTTTTACAGAAAAAAAGGGTAATGATCAAAATAAAATTTAGTGTAAAGTATAATGTTTTAAAATACAATTAACCTATAATAAATCTAATTTACTTTTTTCCAAAAAAAAAATCTAATTTTCTTTGTATTACATTGATTATGGGTCAAGGGAATATTTATTTTCTTTATACGTACTTCTGTACTTGTTAATCAAGCTATACTTGTTTAAAAAATGGAACTATTTATTTCAGGACAAAAAAAGTATTTAATTTGTTAATTAAACTCTATTTCTAACTCTCCCACGCCTGGTCCTTCCTTCCTTCTCTCTTGTAGCCTTAGAAGACATAATTCTTTTAAAAAGTTTCTTAATTTGAGTTTCTTTTTTTTTTGGACTATTTTTAATTTGAGTTGGAAAAACTAAAATCAAATGAATTTCTAAACTTTCAGTTTTGAATTTCTAAATATTGTTTTGAGAAGTGTGAAAGTAGGTTGAAAAGTAAATTTAATTTTTGTTGGAGTTTTTTTCAACCAATTTAAAAAATAGTCATAATGGATCTTATTTAATAGATCACGATGAATAGATTTTAAATATATATTTTTTTATATGATTCCAATTTTTGAATTTAAAGTTATTGTATTTTAAAGATTTTGTGAGAGATAAAGTAAAGTGAATTAATATTGGGAGGTGAGAACTAAATTTTAAAAACCTGATTTTAAAATTTCAACTAACCACCACCTTAATAAGGGACAATTAAAAAAAAGGTCTTATTAAAGAAAGATTTTCACACTAAAGCCAATGAATAATTTTTTTGTAAATAAAGGGCCTATTTTTTATTTTATTGATAATATGACATTTGTCTATTTTTTTCTCATTGTAAAATGACATCCCAACCCTTAAAATAAACTAAAAAAATACCAATATGCATTAAAATATGGGCTGCAATATGAACTTTGCAGTCTATATTTTACTGCAATATGAACTTTGCCAGTTCATATTTTACTGCAATATGAACTTTACCGTCCATATTTTTGGTGCAAAGTTCATATTGCAGTCCATATTTTACTGCAATGTGAACTTTGCAGTCCATATTTCTAGTGCAAAGTTCATATTGCAGTCCATATTTTACTGCAATGTGAACTTTGCAGTCCATATTTCTAGTGCAAAGTTCATATTGCAGTCCATATTTCACTGCAATATGAACTTTGCAGTTCATATTTTATTGCAATATAAATTTTTCAGTCCATATTTTTTATGCAAATTTCATAAAGAGGGGTAATTTAGGTAACATATAACATTTTTTATTAATTAAATGATATTTAAATTTATTCAAATACCTTCATTTAAAATATAAAACAAAATAAGCCTCTTAAACTAATTACCAATTAAAAATAGGCCTTCATTCAAAAAAATAATATTCATTGATTTTTTGGTAAAAAATAATGTATGATAAAACCTTCTACCTAATTTCTAGCCTTAATAATTGTTATTTAGAGAGAATAAATAAAAAGATATTGTATAAGTGAATTTTTTTTTACTTTTCACCTAAGACAGCGTTCACATTAATTACTTTAATTTGTATTATAGATACAGATGCTATTTACAACTTATTAATTTGTGTTTAACCTGAGGATAATCAGTCGGGGGTGTAATCGTGTTGAAATAAAAAAATAAAACAAGAGGAAAAAAGTTCAAGGGTATAATCGGATTCACAGCTCAGCAAAAACATCGCGCGCCTGCGACTCCGAAAAATTTGAATTCAGACAGCGCCAAAAGCAAAACATATCACAAAATTTCGCAGAGCCAGATAGGCACGCCTTACTCTGTCCTCCTCCTCCTCCTCTCTCTCTCTATTACTCAGAAGTAGTTGCATTTCATCAACGACTACAAAACCCAATTAAACAAACCCTAGAAATGCTCTTTCTCGCCTAAAACATAGGCCTTTAATTAATCCCTCTTCCTCTTATCATCAATCAATTACTCCCCCAAACATGTCTTTATTCAAATCATCTTCCAGATACAACTCCTTGGAGTCTAGATCTTCAACTCAATCTCATCAATCAGATCCATCTTCTTCCATCGACCTCCAAAAGAACCAGTCCTCCCTCAAATCCCTCACGGGCAGCTCAAAAAACTCGTCCCGTGCTATTGTGAGGACCAAATCCACGGAGGTTTCTCAAGGAAAAGTCAAGCAAGAGCAGAATTTCAGTGCCATGGTGAAGAAATTTATGGATAACAAGTCTTCGGGATCCAAGTTGAAGGCAGCCAATCGGACTGGATTGATTGTACCTGCTGATTTTATAGCAGAGGATTTGAAGAAGAATGCGAGAAAAGGGACGAATTTTACGACTTTGCACAAGAAATTGTTTAGTAAGGATAAAAAGAGTGAGGTAAAGGCGTTGACTGAAGTGAAGCCGAATACGAGGACTTTGTCGATGGTGTTGAGGAGTGAGAGGGAGCTTTTGAGTCAGAATAAGGACCAGGAAATGGAGATTGCTGAGCTCAAGTTGATGGTTGAGGAGAAAAACAGAGAGGTGAGGTGACTGACTTTCTATGATTCTGATAATACATATATCTATCTGTTTATTTCTAAATAGCTTGTTTAATTCCTTGATAGAAAAATGGAACTGGCAGTAGCCTTATAACATAGTGGTAGTCTTGGCTGCCAAAGGGATTGAGAGGGGAGGGGTCAGGGATTAGATCTGAAGTACTTCAAATAAAAAGAAAGTAGAAAAATGGGACTTTGTGATATATTATTTCTTTGGTTGTTATCTGTTATTAGGCATAAAGAATGGGTTTGATTTATTTTTACACTGAATGTGGAGGATTAACTAATTCATATTATCGTTGACTTTAACAAATGTGATATGGCATTTGGAAGTATGGGGCTTTATTGAAAAAATCTAGTCTTGCAATTGGTCTAAACATTTGTATTGTGCTAAAAAATATTGAGGCTGTTTGAAGCTTACTCGCCGCCTTGCAAAGTTGCAGGTTTATGTTCCTGATAAGATAGTGTTATCCACTACTGAATCCGACTTGCCTCAGTGAATGTTGTGTCAGAGCTGTAAACAAGTACAAAATTGAAATTGAGCCTTATGAAATTACTGATTATGCTTTCTCAAAAAAAAACAAGAAAGAAAAGAAAAGTTTTTTTTTTACTGAATATGCTGAAATAATGGAAATATTTTTGAGGAAATTACTATTCCTTTCAATAAATATTGAAGTTAATTTCATTGTAATCAGTTGCCCTATATATTTGTTTTGATTTTGCATGATCGATTTGAAAAATAGGGAAGTCCTTTTTCCTACTGTGTTCATTGTTTATTAATACCGCTGTGCTTGCAGGTTGAGAAGCTGAAGGATTTGTGTTTGAAGCAAAGGGAAGAAATAAAGTCATTGAAGAGTGCGATACTCTTCCCAGATGTTATAAATTCACAACTTCAGGGGCTTTTGGAGAAGCAGGGTTCTGAACTAAAGCAGGCAAAGCAACTCATCCCTAATCTCCAAAGGCAGGTCACTTCTCTTACTGGCCAACTTCAGTACCTCGCTGAGGATCTTGCAGAGGTAAGCTCCTACGATTGTGTAGTAATGATAATGGCACAACATA
This sequence comes from Lonicera japonica, assembly GCA_021464415.1. NCBI lineage: Eukaryota > Viridiplantae > Streptophyta > Magnoliopsida > Dipsacales > Caprifoliaceae > Lonicera > Lonicera japonica. The sequence continues at coordinate 26,674,868 of CM038464.1, forward strand.
TTTCATATATTGGTAGAATATTTCTTGATGGCAGAGGTATCTAGGTAGCTGTTGTGTTTACAAACTTGTTGGAGAAAATCTGATAGGAACCTATAAGGCTATAACATGCACTCTTGTATTGTATGTCTGTGAGTGTCATCATTTTGGACCCTGAAAAATAATTGTATTTGCTTGACATAAAATGAAAAATAAAGCTTGTAATGTGTTATTTTAAGAAATCCCTCTGTACCTAATTGAGAGTCCTGTGTGTAGCTCTTGCATTCCTTTTGCATCTATTCAGGATAACTATTTTTCTGAGCAGGTGAAGGCAGAGAAAAATTCATCCAGAGGATGCTTTGATGGTTATATCAGCTCTCCAAGGACACCAACATATGACCAAGAAGAGGCAGCTAATTCTCTGGTAAATCTATATCATAAGGGGCAATGGTTTTTGAATCTTGAAAATATATATGGGATAAAGAATTGTGTGATTGAGATTGAAGATAGTTTTTCAAAGGTGGATAGTGCCTTTGGCACGGGTTACGACTTAGTACCTCATGTTATGTGTGAACACGAAATGATAACTGATGGTTAATTATTGCAATCACAATGGTTTTTGGCCTGATCAAACATGAGAGACTTGCTAATACATCCTTATTACTTGTCTTAGCAAGAAAGAATGCTTCATAATCAAATCTAAAGTGGATAGCATTTTTATGGGTATTTTGTTTATAACTTTCCTTGGATATGCTTCGAAGGAACTTCCTAAACGTTGTGTTATGAGAAACGTACTAGTCCTATTGGAAATGTTGCCTTCCGTCTATATTTGGACAGGGATTTCTATTCAAAATTCTGATGAGAACTAAATTTTTTTAACTGTTTGCCTAAAATTTGAACAGGAGTTCAGCTGTGGAGATCAAACAACCCCTGGCAGCCCTGATGACATGTTCCTCAAGGACTTGAATCCTTGCTTAACACCTTATTATGCCAACACAAAGTCTAAGGTCAGTTTAACCATGTCTTTCAGCAAATGTGAGACTGTTGCTGCAAAATTTAATTCCCCAGTTCAAAATGCAGAACGCCCCTTTCTCTCAGGTAAAAATATATTATAATGCCTACTTAATCTTCAATATCTCGCAGGATTTTGATGCAACTGGGATGATTCTCCACATCATGAAAAGATGTTCGAAAACAGTACTCCTATTTGTCATAAGATTGACTTTGGCTCTGCTGGTTGGAAGCTATCAAAAAGTTCAGATTATTGCCAATATTCAAACTCCGGGAGCACTTCAGCGCAAGTAGCTCGGAGATCTGATGAAAGCAAATACAGAGGTGGAAAGCAAATGAAGAATAAGCGTTTTTGAACTATATTGTGGCCAGCTTTTTATTTAATCCTGGGTTCCTTTTCATTATTGGATTCCAGAGTTCTATTGTAGTCAGTGATCTTTGTGTTTATATATGTTATAAGATTAAAGGGCAACATGTGTTTTGCCCAGTGGCCAGTGCTACATGGAAATTTGTAAGTTGCATAATGAGCCATAATTTTTCACTTTTCTGAAGACAACTATTTCTGGTGTAAGGAGTACCTTGGTGAAATATTTGCTATTTGGGTAATATTTGTATGGGAATAATAAAACTGTAAGCTTCGTCAATTATGCCTTTAGGGTTTTTTTTCTCCGTTGGCCGACTGAATGGGTAATAACTATTTATTTTGTTTTGGCCACTTTTTTAGATTTAAATGGTTTTCAAAATTGTTTGTTTGTCAAAAAAATTAAGTGGTTTGTCACTTAAAATTGAAAATTTGCATCAAAAATTTTAAGTAGTAAATTAGCTACTTAAATTTGAATATTTAAAATGTTCTATTGTAAAATACATATTTTATTCTTTTCAACAACAATGACCTTGCTCTCAACCCTATTACGTTATTATATTTACACTGTGTATGTATGTATATGAAAATATATATGAATCCCTCACCACCAAATACAAATCCACTATTTATTCGAAATGCATTTAAATTCAAGTGTGATTATGTTTGTATATATGGTGAATTCGCGCAAAGTGATTTGAGTAATTGTGTAGCTTCAATTGAAACACCTATTCATGGCCAATAACGAAGATCTTTGTTTTGGAGATTATATTTCTCTCTATATCTATGTATATATACTCCTTTATTTTAATTTTCTCATTTGTAATTTACTTTATTTTCTGTCTCCTCCCACCGGTAATTTTAATAAGTGAAATGAGTTAGCTTGGTTGAAAAGTTTAAATTATATGGTATTTTTTTTTATTATTTTCATTTAGAATCATGTGATCTAAATAAAATAATAAGGGTAGAATTGTCATATTAAAAAAAATCAATTTTCAGATACAGTTTTTAGAAACTAAATAAATAGTTTTTTCAGTTTTAATTTTTAATTTTTAGTTCAGTTTTTAATTGTTTTATTAAACATCACCTAAATAATAATTTGATTTAATTATAAAAAAGAATTGTGATTGTAAACAAATCTTTGGAAAAAGGAGAGGCACCCCCAAGTGAATAGGGCCAGCCCTATTTAGAAAATGGCAGTTAAACAACCCTATCCTGGCCCATTAGTTTTCTTGGACGCCAATTAACCTAATTTTTATTTTTGGACTAAGTGAATGTGTGGCACCCAATAAGGAAGCGTTGGGTCCATACTTAAATACAGTGAGTTACCATTATACTGAACTCATTAAAGAAAAAATTATTTTTATAACTGTACAAGAAGTATCTAAATTTAGCACTATCAAATTTTTTAATAGTAAGGTGCAAAAATGTTGTCAGTGTTAAAGAATTTCCATCCGAACGTATAGATTTTTACTTCATTGAAGTTGAAAACTATTGACATTTCAAATAGTTGATGTTGCTTCAAAATCACGCTATAAATGTTTACCACAAAACCACACATACAATTTCTATAGTATCAAAATAATCATCAATATATATAAAATGTTCTAATACCAGATGCATTTCAGTATGATTCTCTTGGTTGGTGAATCCGTAAAGAATTAAGTAATTTTTTTATTTTAAAATATTGAATTAAAAGGATCCCCATAAAACTAGAAAACTGTAAGAGTATCTCCAATGGAGTAATTAAAATTGAGTAATTAATATGACTTTTGATTATTCATTTAGTAAATTATTAAAGTTAACAATGTGAAGTTCCACTGATTATTTTTTCTCTAACCAAATTTGTAGGATCCATTACATTGATTTATAAACAAATTAATCAATTTAATTTTTTTGTAAACAATAAGAGTAAAAGATTATCTAAAATTTGAAAAAAACTTCTCTTATATTTTGTTGTAGTCAATAAAATTAGTGGGACCCCCATTTTAACTATTGAAAAATGTTGTTAATTTTAATTATAGAGGAGGTGGATTTAATTATTGATTAAATGATTGCTAAAATTTGATTATAATATTTGAGAAATTTTATAGTCAACATTATTAAAATTAATTATAATTACTATTTTGATTATACTAGTAGAAATACTCTAGTTCCTTAATTTCCTTAAAATTTAATGGATGTTAGTAACCTTATCAAAGCCACAAGTAATGTATGCTTGCCAAAATTAGATATGAAGTAGCATGCATACAATTACCATTCAGCTAAGTCTTATTAATTCTGGCTCATAATCAGTTTGTTAAACATGTTTAAACAAAGAAATTCAGATCATACACGGCTCTTGATAGATAACATATGGATTATAGGAAAAAAATATGATATGACCCACACCAACAGGACACAAACACCTATTTTGACATGTTATGGTTACGTTTGATAACAACATAAAAAATATAAGAAAAACACTTGATTTAAGTAAAAAGTTGAAAAATAAGTTGAGATATGTGATGAGATACTCTTTATCTCATACTTATTTTATAAGTAGATGTGAATTTTTTTTCTCCCTCAACTACTGAAGAAAAATTTTCTATCGGAAAAGTCACAAAATAAGAAGATACTCAGTACATGTTTTAACTTACTTTCTAACATTTCACAAAAATCAATTTTTTATTTTTCTTTTATGTTGTTATCAAATGGACCCTACGAATCGGAAAAAGTAGCACAAAAAAAAAATATAGGTCATGAAGACTATAAATAGTTCCATTTTATTTAAATTCTTTCAGTAAACAAGTAAATTAAGATGCATCTCTATAACACAGTAATATTTCTTTGTTTGTTAGTGATGATAGCCAATCACCACTATTAAATCCTCTGTCCCTCCGGCCATGCATGTTGCTGATCGAGGTTATTCCACCAGTATAGCTAGCTTGATTATCTGAAACACAACTGCCAAATAACAAAGATGAATCCATTTGAGCACTTTTTCTGAGTCGAAGAAGTATCATTACTGTATGCAATAATATTTCAAGCATTAATTAAAGATGCATTTCAGGGAAGATAACTAAAACTAAGAGTGGAACTCAATATACATACATATATATATATATATATAAACTAGGATTTATTGATATTTCAGGCTTCAAATTAATTCATCAAAACTCACATTGGGTTTTAGCTATAAGTTGTAGTTAAAAAAATATAAAAATTAAACGATCCATTTAAAAAAAAATGTTAGCAAATGATTGAAAATATTATTAAATTTAGGAGAAGTTGGAGGAGAAAGAGATGAGTGCTTTCATGCTTTGGTCTTTTTTTAATGGAATTATTTTCTAATTTCTACCCATATATATATATAGCCCAATTTTTTTTAATTCCATGGTGAAATCAAAAAATTATAGAATATCTCACCAGAAGAAGAAATTAAAGCATAATATGTGCGAAGGAGAAGAGAGGGAATATTGTAGGATATAAATAAAGATAAATTACATACATGAGCCAACAATAACAAAGATACAGAAGGCAATGACAATGTTGTCGAGAGTGAATTTGTTCTTGGTTGAGGTTACCCCGGTCAATCCTCTCCTCGTTATGTTCTTCTCAAACTTTGCTACTTTCCTTTCTGCCAAACGCTTTGAGGTTGTCTGCATCCCCAAATTATTCAAAATATGTATTTAAGTTTCAGACAATTTTTAATAATCATTATGCTGGCTGTTGTTCACATTTTGTCACAAACCAACTATTTAATAAAAATTGGTGCAAATGTGCTGTTGAATTCATCATTTTTGATACCAATCAAATATGTAAACACAAAACATGTATTTTTTTTTTTTTTTAAAAAAAAAAAAAAAACATACTCAATACATTCAAAACAATTTCTATTTTATTGAGTGGTAAGAGACCAAACACAACCATAGAGTAATTGTGCTATACTTGCTATCTACTTTATGCAAAGTAGGAAATTATTTGATAATTAAAATCATGACACATATATGCACGCCAGTAAACAAGAGTCCAACCCTTGTTAGGTTTAATTACGTCGGAATCATTCATTACTATATATCAAGTTATTTCTTTCGAAATGTTTTCTATTTTATAACATCATCCACTTATTCAGACAATCAATCATGATAATCGAACATGTATCGTGTGTACACAAAAAGCTAATATGAGAGACGCCATCATAAAAAAGTTGAGAAAAGGTAATAAAAAAAAAGGGTTGAAATGCATAATTAAAAAAGGAAAATTTAAAAATGATAGGATATAGAAAGAAACAGCAGTCAAACCATTTGAGTTTGCCTATACAAACAAGAGAAAAACAAGCCATATATTTAAGATTGAGGATCATCCATCAATACACACACATATATATATATAACACAAAACAAATCTATATAACTACTAAGAGAGAAAATTAATAAACAGAAGTAAAAAATAGAATCTAAAGGAGAGAGAGGATGGAGTTTCACCATTTTCGTTTCTTTTTGCAGATCAAAGACTAGCTTAGTAGTTGTAACGTACGTAGCCCACAGTGGAGAGAGAGAGAGAGAGAACCTTTTCAAGATTAGGGGAAAAAAAACTTACGCCCACTTTCCTATTAAGCTGTCCAAGCAATTAATGCACACTCACTAAAATATTTGTAAAAATAATAACACCTTTAATATGGTAAAAAATTTCTTTTATTTGTTATTTTGTTATTGTTACTAAATTGTCTGTCTTTTTGAATTTAAATTCTTAATCTCAAATGTTGTAATAATAAGATTTAGCCTATCTCCATTACATTTTTGGTCGAATTCTGTTCAAGAGGGTTTATTTCGAACGCTAAATGAATTTTTTTTTTCATGAAACTTGGTATAAATGATATCTATAATTTTATCAAAAAATTCAAAGTGGAAGTCGGTGTAATCGAAATTTGCTATACATGTCTATTTTCAACCATTAAAATTTTAGACAAACATTTCACCCACTTTTAAATTGAATCTTCTGTCATTTCCAACAAATTTATGAGAAAATTCCCTCATTTAACTCTTGAACTAAACTCCATTAAATGGAATTGAACCTAAAAGTAATGGAGATAAGCCAAGTCCCTAATAATATGGTTCTTAATTTAAATCTTATATGGAAAGCATAGGTCCTTATTAGGGAAAACAATCAATATGATGATATTACCAAAAATAATAAAAATAAAATATTATGAGAAAAAGAATATGAGAAAAATATGTTGACTCTGTTGATAAAAGAGCCACAGAGGACACAAAATTAATGGGTGATTTTGTTTCTATTCACCATTTTTTGTAGTTAATTTACAATTAATTTAAGGAACTTTTGAATCAACTTTCGCAACATTACTCTTTTAAAAATTGAGAAGTATATATCCACCAATAAAAATTAATTTATAATTGTATATTTGATTTTTAATTTAGATTCCTAATCATAATATGCTTCCAAATTAATTTATTTCCTAATTTGCTTTAAGAATTTTTTAAAAAACTTTTATTAAAAATACTCTAATAACTTAGTAGACAATTTCATCGATCAAAATATAAACCCTAGAATTATATTAGTTTTACAACAAAACATATTTTATCAACGAGTGAATTGAACAATATTTTACAACACGAAAAAAATTGTACAATAGAATGGGTTAACGTGACATTGAAAGTTAAGAAAAAATTAAGAATTAGTGTGAGCACGAGTTATTTCGATAGTAATTCTTTAATAAATTATAGAGAGAACATTCAATACACGGGACCTACAATTTTGTTTTTCTTTATGCATGAATTCATACTTGAAATTATACTTTTTATAAAAAGTTTGATAGAACAACTTAATTCTAATTATAACATAGTGAACTTAAGAAGAACGTGATTTATATCTAATATCAATTTCAGAATTAATGTTTTATTTTGCTAAGAGCTATATTGTGTTGGATAAAAAATTTACATTTTTCATATGACCTTAATATATCTATTTTTTATTTACCCTGACAATCACTTATAAAATATTTTTAGAAACCTAAGGTATTCAACTCGAAAGAATTTATTATTCCAGATACTTTATCTGTGTGCTAACATAATGGTGTAAAGTTACTGGTATTTTTTTTTCCTTTTGAATGGAAGATCCTGGTAGCTTGTGGAGTGGTTGTTAGCATAAAACCTCTAGAGTTTTGTAGGGTTTATAAAATAAATAAATGAAGAAAAGGAGGAGAATAATGCTTGAGAAGTGCAATGACCAAAAATAGAAATCACTTTCTGGTATACTAGAAGAACTTGCGCTAGTTGAAAGAATGTGTCGGAACTCATTGCATCATGGAGAGATTGAATTAAGATGAAGGAGAACGAGTTATGTTCTTTTCACTTTTAATCTTTTGTCATTTTACCTTTACTTTCATCTTGTTAATATTCACAAGTAATTAATTAGAGTGGATATATTAATTAATTTAGTAGATATTTTAGCAATAAATTATTAAAAAAATAATATTTATACAAATCAAGTCACCAATATTTTTTCGGTTAATCTATCCCAACTCAAGGTTGAACTTAAAAGGCGACGTGCAATTAATTGTAAGAAACAAGATTACCTAAAATTAATCCCCTCAAATTGGTTGTGGCATTTTTTTTAAATGAAAGTCTTATTTCATATTTGGGACTTATTATATATTATATCAATGAATTTCAAAATAAAAATAAATTATATTCTTTTATTATTAATTAAGTTAAAATTATTGTTTCTTTAAAAATCACCAAAACACAAAAAATGACAATTAATTTAAAATTAAGGAAGTACGTTAGACTTGTTCTTGGCACTTTCTTTTAAATTAAGAAAAAGTGAAAGACACATATTGACAAAACGTAACTGTATATCATGTTACATTAATCAAGCTTAGATTTCAGGAATTTTGGCGTTATCCGTCTACATAAGCTCTAAATCTTTTTTATTATATACCAAATTATAGATGATAAATGTACCATAATGATCGAATTTTATCCATTTTCAATGTTCATTGAAATAAAATTAGTGTAATTAAGCTTTATAGCACTAGTTTAAACTTGAAATTTTCCAATAATGTTGTAGCACATAGTTAACTGATATCATGAGTTGAGAAAACTTACAAATTTGTTTCTTATCGTTGTAATTCATAAAATTAAATTTTAAATTTTAACACTAATTTCTATTACATATAATTTTCTTTCAGGATAAGGTGGCTTTTGATCATTAAGTTGAAAGCTGAATGAACTAATGATGACATAAAATTCTATATCAATGTATTGCCACTCTCATAGTATCATTATCTTCTTTTTAGACGGGAAGACACAAATTAAGGTAAATGGGCTACACACGAGTAGAGGTAATTACTTGCTTCTAGTTTATCAACTACATGTACCTTAATTCATGTTTTTTTTGTCTTACCCATGGGTGTTAGTGCGCAAAAGCTGGTCTGGACATCCCATGAGTAATACTAAAAAAAAGACACGAATTAAAGTACATGCAGTTGATAGAATAAAAACAAGTAATTACCTCTACTCGTGTGTAGCCCAGTTACAATGCTATATGTAATTTCATTCTGGCTTTAGTTTTAATAAGAAAGAAGCATAAATAAAATCTATAGAAAAAGAAAGAGCCTTTAAAGCAGACATTGCTCCTTTCTTATTTTTTTGGTTCAATTTTCTTCAATGAGCTTCATTTCTAGAGCTAATTAAATGTATGACTTTTTTAAGAAAATCTGATAGAGATGATTTTATAATGAGTAGATCATCTCCACATTCATTAGAAGATTCATTTTAGAAGTAAATGGGATTATCATATAAAGTTCAACGGATGAAAATGAACATATATGTGAAATTCTTATTTCACCCATTTTTGTTTAAATTTCTTATTGAAATTTTGTGGAAATAAACTTATTGGGATAATCATCTCGTTATATACATTATCTCTACTAAATTTTATCAAAAAACCCATCAATTTTAGCTTCCAAAATAAGTTAAGAAAAATTGAATCAAAGAGAAATTAAAGAGAAGCGAGGTCCCTTTGGACGGGTATAAACAAAAGTAAAGAAGCGCAATTGCCCCAATAATTAAGTTTGGAGAGGACATGTATTGAAGTTATGAAACTTTGTTAATCTTTGGATCGATCCTTTTTCAAGATATGAAAGAAGATATCTGAAACAATGTATTAGTACTGAAATTGTGCCCTTTAAATCTCGTAAAATATTGATAATAATTTTTTTCATAATTTTGTTTCGACATATATTATTATAGCACTGAATATTCTTTTTAAAGCTTTTCAAAAGTTGGACAACTAAAATAGATAAGGCCCAAATCTGGACTGGGCTGTATCCAAGGTCCACGTGCGAAGGGCTTGGATTAACTGCCCAAATTGCAACAAAAAACATAGATGACTGAGTCAAACCAATACCTTATGTGTTATCCATTTAGACTTCAAAGGTTTTAAAATCTATTTCATAGTTTCAAAATTTTAAATATGAAGTATTAATTTACCTCTTAAAAATACCACTTTTGCCCTTGGTTATTTTCATAAAATAAAAATACGATAGCAAAATTGTCCACATAACATACATTCAACATACATTCAACATTTAGATGTCATAAGCTAAAACACCACCACCTATTCAGATATAACATTCAAAAATAAAACAAACAAACTTCCATAAAAACGTTTAAACTTTCAACAACGAAGTCACAATTTGGGCGGGAATATACAACATTCCGAAAATTGGAGGATATAGGATATTTCATGTACATCATCTTACTGAAACCTTTATGGCAAAAATAAAAAATAAAAAAAAGAAAAGAAAACGCTGCCAAATAAGTGTATATACAGTTCTAAAGAAGTGCCGTGCATGATTAATCTATAATCTTGAACAAAATTGAACTCCTTTGAAAATTGCAATCCCCGCAAAAAAGTTGACAACACTTGCACATATGGAGCATCATAATAGAAACCAAAAAGAATACATTTTCCTCACCAATTCTGCAACTGAGAAGTAATACTCTTTACCACAGGGTGGTATTCTGTGTGAATGTGTCTCTTAGCTTTCTCTGAACCGGGTTGCTCAAGCCACTCTTCATATATACCTCTTGTGAGAGGATTATCAAATGGATCAGCTACTGAAACCTGAAAGAAACAGCCCATTACCCAATCGCAAGAGAAAATATGTGCATTGATCTAAGTATGTCTGTGTTAATGTTATCATGTGGGTAAAAATATGTCCGTTAATGTGTATCATGCAGTAAAATTATGTCCGTGTTAGTAACAGCTCACATTTTGGAAATGGACATTAAGCCCTAGTTTATGAAGCACCAGAACCCATGATAACAGTATCTATTATTGCCAACACAAAACCCTATACAAGTATACAAGTCAAATTCTGAAAAGAGCCAAAATACTTACATTTTCCATATATGTGGTCTCTAACGATTGAATTAAGTCTTTGGCAGACTGTCCCTGCCTCGGTTTAATTTGACCTCCACCATTCAAACACCCTGTTAATCATAAGCATATAAAATACAAACATATTAAATCTCAAGTTCCAGTAAAAAATGTTGAGTATTTTGAAAACTAAAGAAGAATATTACCTGAAGGGCATGCCATGATCTCCAGAAAATGGTAGTCACATTTTCCAACTTTGACTTTCCTCACAATATTTTGCAAGTTCCGGAAGCCATAACACAGCGCAAACTTCAATACAATTTCACCATCTACCTGCACCAAAGTAGTTGAATTGAGTCCTAAAAAAAATTGATTCATGAATTTGTAGAATTGGTGAAATAACATGAACAAGATACAAGGATGGACTGAACTTACTTCTAGAGTCACTTCTTGGAAATCTGAATTCCTTATAGTCTTGAATTCCAAAGGTCCTTTAATTTCTCTACCATAAAGTTTCCCAGCAGCATGCCGGAAAATTGTTTCTGCATATCCTCCAGAACTTCCATGAACCCCATAAAGATGTCCTCCTTCATTCACGTTTGTTAGCCTGTAAAAAAAGTTCTTCGTGTCAAAGCAACTTACTGAAAATATATAGGCAAAATGACCAAAAATAATAATGAACTTTACCCTGACTTCCACTTAGGTTATTGAACTTTTTTTTGCATCAATCATAACAACAAACATTTACCCATTACATCCAAAATGTAACTTCCGTCTATTAAATTTTAATGGAGTGCTTATGTGGACATTAAAATCTGATGTGGCTTATTAAAAATAAAATAAAATAATAACAAATCATAAAAAACGACACTTTCCTCTATCTCTCTCTCTCCTCTTCCCTCAAAAAATCCCTCTCTCCTCCCCCCCACCCCCTCCCCCTCCTCCTTCCTCTCCTCCCTCCACCTCTCCGTCCCCATCACCGTCAAGCTCGTCTACCCCACCTTCCATTCCACCTCCACCACCCCACTCAATACCCTCCTCTCCGCCGGCATCAAAGAAATAATATAAACAAATGGAACCACATTACTTCATGACTGTCCACTGAGCAATATAAACTGAAGTTACATTTTCAATTGGGTACCCAATTGAGCAAATAGATGTAGACCCCTTGTACAGGCTTCCCCTTGTCGAAATCTAGTTTGACAATTTGGTCAATTACATAGTAAGGGACTGAGATGAGAGGTGATCGTAGAGACGAGGGCATTTTACTAATTTCAGATTTGAGTTATTTGGTTAGTGCGGTGGAGAGAGAAGATGAGGGGAGAGAAACATCGAGAAGGAGAAAGTGGTGGAGAGAGAAGGTGTTGTGGGTGTGAGTGAAGGGGTGATGACATGGAACTTATCGGAGGTGATGGCGGCGGAGAGGAGGCTATTGAGTTGGGCGGTGAAGGTGGAATGGAAGGTGGGGCCAACGAGCTTGATGGTGATGGGGACATAGAGGTGGAGGGGGAGGGGTTGGTGGGGGAGAGAGAGAGAGAGAGAGAGAGGAAAGTATCGTTTTTTATGATGTGTTATTATTATTATTATTTAATAAGCCACGTCAAATTTTAATGTCCACATACGCACTCTGTTAAAATTAATGGACGGAAGTTACATTTTGGATGTAACTGATAAACAGGTAAAAGTTCGTTGTTATGATTGATATGAAAAAAAGTTCAATGACCTAAAGTGAAAGTCAGGGTAAAGTTCATTGCTATTTTTGGTCATTTTGCCAAATATATATAAAGCCCTTAATTAATAGAATGGTCATTCTTACAGTTTATCTAGAGGAGACTCTTCCAATGATTTGAAATCTACTGATTTTAACTGCAAGAATCATTAGAACAAAAGTTCAATGTTAAGAACTATGTTATGTAGCCTCCATTTTTTTAAAGGAAATCACCGCAATGTGGGCTGATAAATGAGTAACAATGAAAATGAACTTACCTGTATCAAATCTAAAACCTCTCCAGATGTTAACACTGAATCTACCTCTGTAATCTTTAGATCTGCATGCTCCTGAGATTCCACTTGAAACACAAAGTCATCCCTGGCAGCCTCAAGCTTTTTGTCATAACAGGGCATCACACTCACATGGTACACCTCTTCTGGCCTGCCCATGAAATATAATAAATCATAATCAAATAAGAACGTGTGTCTGAGAGAGAGAGAGAGAGAGAGTTCTCTCCTAACGGAGCAACATAGTAGAAAGAAGTATATGAGGCAACCAATTATGTTCTAAGTGTATACTGTTCAGAGAGACTCACATCATCTAGAGAAACTCCTAAGTTTTTACATGATAAGATCATGTGATTAGCCACCACACCATTAATATAATAGAAGACCGTTTAGACATATAACTCCTTAATGCACAAGAAGTATAGAAAAATAAATATGGTATGATAGTATTTATAGAACTTTTATTAACTAAGACAAGTACGCAACATTTTGCTTACCTAAGGCACAGTTTTTGGCATACGTGGTGCTTAATGATAGCTCCAATAGTTTGCTGGGGGCTCTTAACTGAGGAGATATAAGGCAGAATATATGATCCAAGAGTTTTTTCAGCATAGCATATCCAACCTGGAATTACAGTAAGGCGTTTGCATGACAGATGATGGTAAGATTCAATTAGGACCGACCTAAATAAAGGATTGTGTATGATTTGCTTGCAGGATTGGTGATATGTTGATGGTATCAGAAAAACTATATTACGGTGCCATTTATACCTGGGCATGCAGAAGATATCATGGGTAGGGATAATTTGCTTTCCTCATCATCAATTGAACGGCTTTGTTTATAACGTGATATGAATTCGTTACACGATTCAATAAGTGATAAGTCTCTACTGCAGCTGGTATCAAAAACTGCCTTCACTCCCAAGGACTTGAAAAATGTGGTGAGTTTCCTGAAAACCTGGAAGTTGAGATAGTATATAAGACTACCACATCAAATTTTTGGCCTCAACAGAAAAAAGTTTGAAAAATTGTACATTGGGAACATAAATTTCAACAACGAATCATTTCTATCGGGGCAGTCCACTACAAGTAATTGAAAGTTAAAGCCATTTATATATATATTACCTGGAGTGGTGAAAGGCCAAAATATACAGCAAGGGAAGCCCTGGATTGGGGAGAAAGGGAGACGATAACGGCTTTCCCCTTATCAATATTAGAAAGAAACTCATCCAAGCTCTGCTTCTCAAGCATAACTGTCTCTGCAGAAGTAATGCACCCACTGTTTGATCACCATAATCATCAGTTGTGCAACTATCACATGATTTTGAATTGTTTTAAAACATGATAACTAATAAGAAAGAAGGGAAAAACGAAAAGTAAAGCCAATATGACAAATTTGAAGAGTACCTGCATGCCAAGCAGTCCTTGAGTGAAATTTTAACTGGTTCTGTTTGCAGGGTTTTAGTACCAATTGCAACTTTCCCTCGGGTCTTTGTATTAATTTGAGAAAACAAGTCGAAGCAAAAAATTAGTTAGAATGGCCTTAGAAGCTGGAAACTCCATTAACCTATCAAAAAATTTAAATAAAGAAATGGAAAAATCTCAGTAAGTGTTTGTTTTGGGAACCCAAATCCAAGGTCTGGAATTGGAAATAAGAGCTAAATTCGTTTTTAACAATAGAACTATATTTGGTCCATTTCCAATCTTCGAACCTTGGAATTGGGTTCCCAAACACACCACCCTAAGGCCTCGTTTGGTTCACGGAAAGGAAATTAGTTCCCCTATCTTTCCCATGGAGGTGGGAAAGTAAATTTCCTGTCAAATTTCCTTTCTTGTTTTTGGTAAACCATGGAAAGTATTAAGGTAAGAGTATTATTGTCTAAAATTTGTGTAATAAATGCTTGGAAATCACATGGGAAAATCAATCCCATGTGTTTTGGGAGGAATGGTTTTACCCCCTACTTTCCCTCTCTCGGGAAAGTGTTTTCCGGAATTTGTGCTTACCAAACAAAGGAAAGGAACGACTTTCCTTTTTCCGAGTACTAAAATCCGTGAACCAAACGAGGCCTAAGTGTAAAATTTAACTGCCTTGGCGATTTCAATGTAACAATTTGAGCTAAAATAAGATCTAATAAAGAAAAACTGTTGCCTTTTAGGTTAATATGAACTAATAATTCAGAAAATAAATATATTTGGCAGACTAATCAAATTAGATAGTTTTGTGAAATAGTTGTTACCTCAGGCTTATCGAGCCTTGCAGAGCCAGACTTGAGAGAAACAACGCAACCCTGTGAGGGTGCTATGTAATCATTAAGATCACCAATCCGTAGTGTTGCCGAAAATTTCTCCGACATATCTCCCCAAATTATAAATCTTTTGTTTATCGGCGCGTTTTGAATACTATGTTTATGAAATTATTTATGTGTATATATATATAGAGAGAGAGATTGATGGCTAAAGATTAAGTTTTGTTCGTACCAGGAAATTAGGGCGCGAAAAATTAATAGGAAGAACAACCAAGGGATCAGATCCAGGGGCTTTGGGGAGAACGGAGGCGGTGGAGAAAGGTTTCCGTGTGTGCGAGAGATGGTCACATGTTGAGAAATATCAGTAGGCAACTGACCAATAGGAATTGAGTTTTCTGTGGAAATTTGAGACTCAGATTCGTAGTCAACGAGGATGATCCAATCAAATTTTAGGAGGTTTTGGTTTTTTGTACAAGTCATCCTTTTCAAGCGTGTGTCAACCACGGTTCACCACGCAGCCACTACCAAAAAATATGAAAAAAACCAAACAAAGCTAGTATAATTAAGATTTGGGTCGATTGGCTTCATATATCGAGTCTTGGGTGCTAAAAAAAACAAGAGGTTACGTGGTTAATAGTGAATTAGTATAAATTACGAGAATTAGTTAAAGGTATGCAAAAATATAACCATTTAGTTTAGACTACTAAAAAAAAAGTTTATAACACAAACAATTGTCATCATGTAATTTATAATATTTTACTATACCTTAGGTGAGAATAAAGTTCAAATTAATTTTTTTTCTTCTTTCGATATACCATTATCAAAGAAATATACTAAAAGCATACAATATGATTTCTCAAAATAATATTATACTTTAGCAAAGAGAAAATTGCTTTATTAATATAAATACCTTACACGAATTATCCAACTTATATGAATAAATATATATAAATTTGACCAAGTTTCTTGTCATACGTATAACTGTTTTTCTAGCTAAATCTCTTAGCATATGATTAAAAATAGTTAGGTTTCAAACGGAGAATAAATATGTGTATACGTAAAACTAATCCAACATGATGCCTCAAATGGGTAAAACAAATTTACTTTAAGTTTGGTATATTTTTTATGTAGTCTAACAAAGAAATTAAGTGTTTATGTTTACCGTTGGAAGAAAAAGATTGCTTAAATCCAATTTCAGCAATTATAAAACTGCAAAAATACACAAGTGTAATTGATCATTTGATCCTATGATTTACGGGACATTTTTCCATCATCTATCGTTGCCATTTAGGTGTTCAAGTGAAAAAATAAGAGTGAATTTTCCGAAAAAACTCACCCATGGTTAGTTGTAATTCAAAAAATTCAAAGATGTAGGCAAGTAAATTAACAAGATTGGATCTCTTGCAGCTTAACAAATCATTTAGTCGTTTCTCACATTGAGCTGCTTATAAGTTTTCATATCTATATGTAAATGCGAGTGAGTGGTAGACGCATTGCTTATGCAAGTAGCGTGCAGCAACAGCTCGCTTTAAGCCGTTCTGTTCGGATGTCCATTTAGCTGAGGTGTGGGCAGTGGCGGATGGTCAAACTGCTGCAACGGAGGTGGGTTTTCAATCTATTATAGCGGAGAGTACTGATTCTCTTGGGCTTGTGTCCATGGTGAATTCGGGGGAAAGTGTTCTATCCAGGTTTTGAAACTTCGCATTGTGGTTTTGTTGGTCGAACGAATGGCCAGCTGCTACTGATCTTCCCCCTTGGCTGCTCAATCTGTCTGCTCAAGATGTTTTAGAGTGATGCTTGTTTGTGCATTGGTTGTTAGTTGTTTTGTCTTGTATTCTTCATTTCTTCAACGTAATAGTAATAGTAATAATAACAATAACAATAACAATAACGACCCCAGTCTATAAATTAAATACACCCCTCCCGCCTCCTTTGATATACAATATTTTGAGCTACCTTCGCAGTTTGCTCAACCAACACTTGTGGATTTACGCGTGTTGCATTGAAATGGTAGTTGCCACGTCCAGCTTCAAAAGCTTATTCATTACAAATTGCCACTTGCTTTTGACAGATAGAAGAACAAAATATGTAGTAAACTTTGTAACAAAACATTTAATACCGAATTCCCTCATTTTAGCCTCATCTTTATTAATTGTAAAACCAAAAAAAAGAACTAAGGAAAATAAATCAAAGCCACCACTTTACTTCACATATATATGAGAAAGGAACACAAGTTAAACATCTTCATTCACAGTCAAGATCGACAACAGACAGTGAAAAAAAGAAAACGTAGAGTTTTTTGTTGAACAATAGCAGCAGTCCTAATTAAGATAGTAATATATGGCATATCTACCAAGTTGCACTGTTCTTATCTTTGCTGATCCCCCCATAGAGTCGGAAGAGACTAAACGCAGAGATAGCAGAGAGGACCACCATGCTAAGGCTAACTAGTATTGCACTTGCTATTCCTTCTCCCACTTGATTACAGAACTTGCCATACATACTGCATATTTTCATCCACTGCAATTCTGTTTCCCCTAGCTTTGCAAAAACTGCCGACTGTGCTGCCGCCACCACTGCCGCCAGCGTCAAGTATGCCATCAGCTGCACCACCACCATTCATTATATGGAATTATATATTTATGAAAACTCAGCTCACAAATATATCAAGAAATAAGTAACTAAGCATAACCAGAGGTGGAACTGGGGCCTAGTAGAAGAGTAAGCTCCAACCAGGCCCAACAAAAGGAAAATGCACCGTCAGTATACAATACATAATTTTTTTTATTTTATTCTAGTCCATTGCAACCCATCCCTCTGTGTAAAATCTTGGGTCCGCCCTTAATTGTCACATGCCTTGATTTGATCATACATTCATACTTGAATAAGTTCCCAGTTAAGACCTAAATTCTCATGAAAACGGGTCATGCTATGTTGAGTTATATGAGTTCAAATTGACCTACAATGGGTCGTCTTGTGTCGTGTTATATGAGCTTCAAAATTGATCAACTCTATATAAATGGAGTTCTTAACACATGCACATAGGGTATTTTGATTGTGTTAAGAATTGTCAAACCTACATGTTATTTCATAGCCTCTCAGCTTCGGGCAGTTAAAATAATCAGGTACCATATTTTGGATTTCTTTTAATCTACTTTGGACGGACCCGATACCTCTTAATTAGCTAGCAAACCGAAAGGCTACTAGCTAAGCTTCCTAGTCCTACAAATGTTCTGCTCAAAGGATGGATCAATAAATTCTGTTACAGCTAAGAATTTAATACATGTGTTAGGATCCTCTTTATATGTAAAGGTCTATTAGATTTAAAAATCTGTGATACTATCTATTTGTAATGCGTCTTCACAAAGGAAGTCCACATAGAAAAGGACAGAACAAATCTGTTACAGCTATTCACCAAATCAAGATGATTTGTAAGATTCATAAGCAATGCTACACTTACCTAATAAATCTGACCGCCTATTCTTACCGGATGCATTAAATGAGTTGTTCCTTCACAAAATACAACAAAGGTACAGCCCATTTAATGCACCCGGTAAGAATATGTGTTAAGATTTGTAAGCAAGAATAGCATTTTCCTTCAATTATTGCAACTTCTAAATGGTTATATATCAATGTAGCAGAAGGGTTAGGTTATTGGAAATAAAGAGGGTTGCTTGAGGTATAAATGAGGTCAATACGACCAACCGTGTTTCTCTAAAAACCCAAGTAGGCTATAGACCCATGTTAGTGACTTAAAGTCAACATTAGCCATTAATGCCACAAGGCCCACAACTAATAACACAAGCACACACATCACTAAATACCTTAACCTCAAATATTCATGATCTTGTTCATAGACCAGTGTCATCAAACTTATTTACAAGGTAGAAATTGAAATTAATGAAAAAGAAAAGGGAAGTCCCCAGCCCAGAAACCTAATTTCTGGGAGGCCAACTCTACAAAACAATTTCTTGATCAAATGGATTATAAATGTTGTTAGGCCATCTCCAATCCTTGTACCAAAACTTACCAAATTCAACATCCATTGCAAATTTTACAAAATGAGCTCTAAGACTCAGAGCTATATTATATATAATATTTGAGCAACTCAAATTTTATAATAAATCAAACCAAACCCCCACCCTATATTAAAAACATATCCAAAGGTTTGAGCAAGTATTGGAGAAGCTTAAACTCAAATTTTAGTCACTTTTGATCGGATAAAATTGTAGTAAAGATTTGTGCCAGGACTGTGAAACGTTCATCCTCAACTTTAAGTTCTTGAAAACATTTCTTGTAAAAAGATAGAAATTCTTGAAAATTTGAGTTTTGCCATTGGAATACATTATGTAAAATAAGCTGCATGTTACTTACATTCCTACTCAAATTTCAGTGAGAAAATTGACTGTAAAGAGTTGGTATATACCTGATCACCAGAGAAAATAGCCCAAGCCAAGGGCTTGTTGAAGAGCACATGTCCCCTGACCATACTCACAACACACCTCAACCCTTGTGCCAGTGAGTAGGCTGCAACTAACCCATTGGCTACCACCAAAAACCTAAGACACAAAACAAAAGCAAACCCAAAATTGAGTCAAAAATCAAGAACTAAATTGAGGGTACTTTAAACTCAAAAAAGATATCATTAAGAACTTACACAAGAGCTTTCATGTCTGTAAATTTAGCTTTCTTTTTAATACCAAAGATCTCTTTGACCTGTTTATCAGTCTCTAGAAGAACAGCAGAAAGAACAGCCAAACCACATATCACAAACCTCAAAATCAACTCTGCTAGCCTTACCCGCCGATCCACCACCTTTAGGTTGGACCCATGATACACCGGAACATTTCCCGGACTCACACCAACACCCAAGTAACTCATCTTTACCAAAATACCAGACAACACCCCAAAAGCAAAGACACAAGTTAACAAAGAAGAGGTATATAAATAAAACCCAGAAAGCTACGAAAAGCACTAAAACTACACTCTAAACATCAATGACAACAACGACCCAAGTCCTACTACTTTATATAGACACCTATGACCTACCAACCATTATTTATTATATTATTATTTTTTATTTACTTTGGGTGAAATTAATCTCCAGATACCTGGTGATTCAGCTTTGGTGGGGGACTAGGACGCGTGTAAAAATATTAAGATTTGAGTTCTAATTTATTTGATTAATTTTTTTCTTTGTCAATTTGTCGTGTATATATATATATTAATTGAAGTGTGAAATGTTTGTAAAATTTTAATCAACATATATTTACTATATTAATTAATTTAAAATTTGATCAGATAAATTTGTTGTTGTATTATCAACATACTCCTTGAGTTAAAAGAGGCATTGAATGAAACCTAATCCAGCATTAAATGGAAGGTAATTCTGACATGTAACTGAGGGCGCTAAGCATTTAACGACACGGTGGGGAAAGAAAATTTGGGATTCAGGGCTAGGGTTTTATGGGGAATGTCAACGTTCCTTGTCCCAAGGGAATAGAGAGAGGAAGAGAGATAAGGGTAAACGAGAGGGGGTATGGTGTTCTCCTGTTACATCCTTTTTCTTTTTTTTTTTCCCTGTCATTGAAGGAAGGTGATGGTGGAATTAATGATGACCCATTTCTTTGTGCATTGCAATGGGACACATGGTGAAGATCTATCAAGTGTGAACATGAGTTGGCCTGGACCATTGAAGCCAAACACAAACAAGGCAGTAAAAAGTGAGAGAAATTAATAATTAAAGCGACTATTTTTGTAATATTGTAGTAGTGGTGGTTAGGTGTCACTCAAGGACTAAGCTTTCTTCATAATATGTTAGGTAAGGGGAAAATGGAGCCACAAGCAGGTGAGATCCACTACTACCTGCTGCAAGGAGCAGCATTTTAGATTGAAGGCTTGCTAGTTATTAAATTTTTCGGACACTAATCACATTTTTACCGTGGGTGTTTTACTGTGGGTCAATCACCTCATTCATCAAAAATTAAAACGGGACAATGAGTACATTGTGAGACTATAAGACCATTAGTATACACATTGAAAAATCGAACATAAACACATCGATCATAATTATGTACTAAAAAAAGATTATAACTATTTATAGACTTTGTTTCAGTTTTTTTGTGATTACAAGAATAATTAAACTACCAACTCCTTTTCACGCAGTGGCGTAGCCAGAAATTTTTTAGCCGGGGTTGTGCGCAAATTTTTTTTTTATACGATTCTTCTATTTATAAATAAATTTCGAACAAACACAAATTCTAATATTTCTTGTCAACAATATTTAAGAATTAAGGTTTTAAATAATCCTAAATTGAAATCTTTTCCGTTTCGTGTGCCTGGCCCACGGTGCTTTGGACAACCGGACGGTGTCACCAGTCAAGAAAAAGAGGAGATCGGTGGCTCAGTGCAGTGGAGATGTAGAGTGAAACGGAAAAAATTTTATTTTGATACTTTGAGCACTTGCAATTTTTAAATAAAGATTATCTAAACAGGGGAGAAGAGAATGGAAAAAGAAAGGGGGAGAGACTCGGATCTCCCTCTTCACTTAAGTGTATTTCAATTCTCCAAATAGCCCTCCACTTTTATTTCTTCCAATTATATACTCTCAACTATAAATTTATACATATAAATTCCTATATTATTTTAAAAAAAAACTATATTTTTTTTATTTTATTTTTTTTAAAAAAAATTATAGAAATCTTCGGGAGTGCACCCGCACCCCCTCGCCACAATGTGGCAACGCCACTGCTCCCACGGACATCTTAAGTTTTTCTTCCTTTTACTCGTCCTAGTACACAACAAGAAATCTCTCCGTTTAGCTTTCATATTTTCTTGGAAAAAAGTGTGATTAATTAATGGTCATATATATTTAATGGCTGTAACAAGAAGTCATTACTCGTAAGTAATTAATGGAGGATTCTCTAAGGTAGTATTTAAGTATTTTGTTGCGTCATTTCCATTGAAAGACCTGATCAAAAAAATTGAACAATATATGATTTGGTTAAGAAATGGGCGTGATGTCCTAATCAAGAAATTGACTGCATATAACGTGTAGTAAAACCATAAAGTACTTAATCAGATAATGGCAGTTTTTGGAATTGAAGTGATCTTCAAATAATGGTTATTTATGTTCTTAATAGTATAGGAAAAGCCTTACATAATATGGGTTGCATTTGAAGTTAATATGGATACAATTAAAAATTTAGGATAATGTGAATGTAACATTGAGAAGGAACTTGGCTGCAAAAATTTTGAACCAATGTCAATGGGTAGCCAAATTACAATATCATTGGAGATTTGATTCATAATTTCATATCATGTGTAAATTACTGATTTTAGATGAGGATACCAAATAATTTGATTTCCCTAAACATAAACAACAATATTCAAAGACAGAACCTTTTATTAAATATCAAATGGCACTAAGCTAGGTAGTCATGATGTATCATAATAAGCAAACACTTAAAACTTAACTCTAAACTGAAAATGAACAAAAAGATTAAGTTAAAGAAGCTAGCAAAAGCATTTATTAAAACGAGAATACTAGGTAACACATGACAATCGTAAACTACTAACTAAAAAATAATCATTAATTATGTGCGACAACATAGGGGGATTTTAGGGCAGGGACAACCATATCGAAGCATACGGAAATTGCAAGGCCTTCAAATTTCAATAGTGCTCGTGCCAGGTCCGGACCCCACGGTCAATGGGACGGTTATGAACTGAATCAAAAATACCACAAAAACAGCCCTGAGTGCAAGTTGAAGATACTTCATCGCTATTTGTGAAGTATGGAACTACTGGTTTAGTGTTGATGAAGTTTAGGAATTAGAATGAGGAGAGGGGTTGGTCCAGTGGTAGGCAACCTCCACCCTTGTCTTGAGGTCAAGGGTTCGACTCATGGGGTTGGGTGGGGGTTTTCCTTTATTTTGTAGGATTAAGGGAGAGACTTAGACATCCCTTAATTTTTTTTTAAAAAAAAAAAAAAAAGTTTAGGAATTAGAATGGAGTAATCTTCCATCCAATCGAATTTAGTTCAAAGTTGATGTAGTAAATCAAAAATGGATGAATTTTTTTATAAAATTTTATAGAGACGGTCTCTATAATGAGTAAATCATTTTCACAAAATTTTAACAAAAAAATCAAACTGAAAGTTGATGTAGTAAAATTTTAATACATGTTCATTTTTTACCATTGAAAATTTTAGTTGATCATCTCACTCACTTCTAGATTAAATCTCCTGATGAAATTTTGTAAAGTTGATTATCATAGAGATCATCTCCACCAAATTTATGAAAAAATTCATTTATTTAGCCTTCGAACTGGATACCATTAAACATAATTGGATCACAGTGTAATGAAGAGAAGCCAAGTCCAAATATGAAGTTTTTCCACTCCTACTTATAGGGCTGAAATGAACCTCTAGCCAAAAATATGCAAGGAAATTAGGACATTACTTATCAAATTAACATATCTAAAATTGTATATTTGATTATGCGTGTAATTATCAGTAATTGGAAGAGTGATTTGTGGCAATTTTTATGTGCAATGTGAAAACTGTCATGAAGTAATAATCTACTGTATAAAGCGCAAGGCACTTCTGAATTATTGGAGTCGTGTAAAGTTTTTGTTTTTGTAAACTTTATTTTACAAAAAGATATATATTTTTGTTACAACGTAAGTAAAGATATTCAAGTGAAAGTAAGTCTATTGATCACGCTACTTATTAATTTTTTTTATATTTTTTCTTTAATTTGAAATTGTTTGCGGTTGCACATGAATCTAAGAAGAGATATATAACATATTGATTGGAGGGAATTGGAATGCGTGCTATATTGATGTCAATGACCAGAGAAGAAAGCAAGTTGATTTTTGCAAAGGAAAGTCCAATATTTTGGGATGTGGATTTGATGTCAAAAGAATTGACAATACTTTAATAAAAATTCAATTCAGGCATGTGAATAAAATTTCTATATTTATTCTCACATCTCTAATTTTGCCATCAACATCATACTGCTCCTTATCTTCCATTTACTTTCTCTCTCTCTCTCTCTCTCTATATATATATATATATATACACTTCCATGTTCACATTTCTGGCTTTAGCTAGTTATATTTGTAAGGTTCAGATGGTCCACTACTCATCCCATACTTCTGGGCTATATATATATGGCTGGTGTTCATTTCCTTTTTCTCAATTTATGTCTATTATTTTAATTTTTATAACTTTAAGAGTGCTATATGTTCGAGAGAAATATGTTATGGAAAGGATTAGCAGTTCGCATTATAACTACTATCAAGTGAACAAAAATATAAACCATTATATGATCCGTATGTGGTCAATAAACTTTATTAAATGGTCCGTATATGATGTTTAATAATAATTTTATTAATGCGGATTACATATACTTTCATAAAATAATAAGTATATATGTAGGGGTAGGTGAAATGTACTATAAACTATTGTGGCATGAGCCAACTTCTATAAGCAGCAAGTACACGTACATCTGGCAGTGTACTCCAATCATTTCCCTATAGTAGTTTCAAAATTGGTGAAAATTTTTAGGAAAATCACGTTTAGAGAGAATTATTCCTGTGATAAACGTACTTTATTTTCCCCTCGCAGATAAATATTGGTATAAAATTAAAGGAGCTATAAAACAAGGCATTATACCCAAACTCTAACAATAGGTTTTAGGGCAAGCTTCAACTTAGGCTAGATGATACGGATCATATCCACTGCATAAAGTCGCTTCCTATTTACAACCTTAGATACATTTATAAATACAAACATATATTAAGTACTCATTCTAAACTTAATTCTCAAAAGTAATTAAAGATAGCAACTTATTAATAATATTAGAAAATTATTAAACCACCTGAGCGAATGTTTCCGGATATCATGTCTATGAAAATAGATATTATGACAAAAGGCATTCATAATTATGAAATCGAAATTTGAACGTAGGACCCCTATTGTAATTTTTGTATTATAGCTTAGATGATTTTTCATATGAAAATGAACAGCGTTGAAAACCCCTTAAAAATCCTGTGAGGAACAAATTCAGATCTTCAACGTACCATTGGTTCACGGACGAAACTCAAACGTGCATCCTCCGTAGCCTGTCATGAAAGATTAAAAGGAAGAGTCACACTATCATTAACATTTTAATGTTGCGTTCATTTGTATTTATGCTTATTTAAGAATTTTAAATAGAATTTAGTCACGTTTATTAAAACTCAAAACTTCCTAGAACGGATCCACTAAAATTATAAGAACTCAAAAGGGTCGTATGAACGTGTGCCTTAAAGGCACATATTAAGCGCTTATATTTGAAAAAAAATAAAAAATTCTCCCAACATACATTAAAAATGACACGAATTCTAATACAATAGTTCATTTTTTTTATTTATAATAGTTTTAATATTTGCCTCAAGGCACATGTTATCTTTTTCCTAAAACAAAAGATGTACCTTACAAAGCTAATGTAAAATTTATTGTCCCCTTTAGGGCGCTATTATTTTCACCCAAAATTACTTGATACCATTCTCATTTTTATTACCACTCCCGCCATGTCCACTTTGCACCACTTTCACTCTTAGTTATAATTAATTATTAATCATTAATAATAATCAATTCAACCCTACTTACCTAACACCATTACGGCTGGCGATGACCATTCCACTGGAGAAGGCGAAGGAGTCGCCATCGCCAGAAAGAGGAACAAGGAGTCGCTGGAAAGAAGGAGAACAAGAAGTCGCCGGAAAAGGAGAAGAAAACGTCAATGAAGAAGAAGAAGAAGAAGACGGAAAAAAAGAAATCATTGCCAGAGAGGAAAACAGTGGCGATGGCGGCAACAATGGTGATAGAGAGAGATAGGAATTGTTGATTAATTGAATGATTAATTTAAAGAAAGTGATTAGTTGAATGGGATAAAAATGGTATGATGGGACTGGTACCAATTAAATTTGGGGGTGGAAATAAAACCATCCGTAGAAATTACCACTTTCTTTTAACTTTCATTTCAGGGTGTATCCCTCTTTACTCCATTGACATAGAAACGTCATTTGGAACTTCGAAAGTGCTCAATATTTTCTCCCAAACACTTGCGCAGCCAAACATGTTGTACTAATAAACGTAGCATGTCTAGTTTTGTAAAGGTGGTAGGAATTTTTTAATTTGCACCTTCTCTCAAATTAAGAGTTCAATACCTCTATTTATAACCCGTTAGTCAACGCTTTTATCAAATCTCACAATTCTAAACACATTTGACCAGATATGTATATACTACGTTGAGATTAATGTGTCTTTAGAAATGTGTAAAAATGAAATACGGACGTTTAATTAACAGAGAGAGGGGGGGGGGGGGGGAATAAGAGTAATAATTAGTGTAATATATTACTTGGGTCGCGAGAAGTGAGAAGGCCAGCAGCATTGAAATAGCAAGTAGGTCCATGAGTATGTTTGAACCTTTGATAGTAGCTGTTAAATGCATAAGAGGCATGGTCCTTAATGGTATCTGGGAAGAAGCAAGGTTGGTTTGACTGTTGAATCTGACTGCAATCTCCACCGTTGGCACATGCCCAATCAAGGGCATCCTTCACCACATAATCTGGTACCTGCTCATCCGCTACGCACCAGAACTTCTCTTCCTCTCCATCTATTTTATTTTATTAACTCCAATCATTATTATTATAGAAAATGTTAATTGATTAATCACAATACAAATGTTAAATAGCCTCTGATGTTAAAAACCATCTTTACTAAACGCATAACAAAGGTATCCTTCTAACACGTCCTTAATGCCAAAAGGCTCGAAGAATAATGTGATGAAATGTACTATATTTTTCATACTTGAATTATTTTAGGAAATCAATAAGAAACTAATTTACAGGAGTTTTCAAGCAGGAAAAACAATGGGTTTTTCAAATATTTACCAGATTTTCTTGACAATATTGATATAAGAAAGATTAGAGTAAGCGAAATCCTTAACAATGCAGACAACATTGATCCAACGGATCTGTTGCAGGGGCCTCCACTAGAACTGAAACTGAACATCTTTAAAATCACCACAAAAAGTAGGCACTATATATGTATATGCGTGCGAGTATTATGAGAACCAAATAATAAGTAACAATTCTTGTTTTAATTTATCAATGGTTGGGACACCACACTCTTTGCATTCCCTTGATGTAAGGGCAATTTTCTATTATTTTGGCAATAATAAAACAAGGCCAGCATGACTTTTTCCTTCTAATGCTGGATGCATAAAAACTGAGATGATTTAGCTGCGTTTCCGCAATAGATAGTACAGAAGACTCGCATTATACAAACAAAAATAGAATATGATAGTAAAATTCCCTTCTACTAGATAGGAAACCTCACAACCTTACATGCATATGCACAATGCAAAAATTAAAATAGCATTCTGGATAAAAGTTAGCATATCCATCAGTCTTCAATGTTTCCTCTTCTTCCCAGTCACAAAATTAAATTAAAAAAAGAAAAAGAAAAATAAGTTAACACAATATTGATACAGACACAAACAATTCACGCAGTGAAGCAACATTTCTAGACCTAATCATAACTTAAATAATATACGACATATTCAGGACTTACTTTAAGGCATGGGACCAAAAGAGTGTAGATCATTTGACTGGCCCTCCCCTTTAGAAGGTACATTATACATATTTTTGAGCAGGTCTTGTATCTTGCAATACATCATCATCTGTGAAGGGTCACTTCCGCCGCCGCTGCCCCCGCCGCCGCTGCTCTGCTGCGAGGCTCTAGAACTACTCTCTTGAAGCTTAATCTTTTCAAACAGATACTGTTTTTCAGCTTCAGCCTCACTTAAACGCTGCTTCAGATACCTGCTCGCATAATCCTCCTCGGATTTTTCGGTTTTTGCAGCTGCAATTCTTTGTATCCTCTCAGCTTCCCGTCTAGCTTCACTGGCCTTGAGCTCAAACATATCAGCCTCGGCCTGTTTAAGCCTTACAATGCTCTCAAGTTCATCAATTTGTTGCTTCTTTCTGTGCCTCTCCATCTTTAGAGAGGCCACTTCCCTGGCTTTGTCTTTAAGTTCTTGATCACAGGCGTCGACAGCTTGGCGGGCTTTCTTTACCATCCGCATCTTCTCCTCCTCCACCATTTCCATCTTTCTAATGGCTTCCTGCACCACATCAGCAATCCTGTTGAAAGCTTCCTGTGGGGCTATCAGCCGGCCACCATCCTCATTTTCTTGATTCTTTGTGGGGTCCACCTCAAGCTCTGTATAAGTACGAAAAGAAAAATTACTCAAATTATTAGCATGAAAGAAAGCATAATTCATTCACAAATAAAACATTCATATCATTCAACTGATGATCCGTCTCCCTCCAGGCTCAACGTGCCTATCAGTTGTTAAGTGCTGAAATCAGCATTTAAAAGGTCATCACCTAACTGCATCTTTTGCCATTTCATTTTATTCTACATCATTAGTCAAACAATGTTATCAACTGAAAAGAAGCACACAATCACTTAATTTTAGGACAAACAAGATCCTTAGTTATGAATCCACCTTGAAGAGCTTCAAAAAGTGTGAAAACATCTCAGCAAGTTTAAGGCAAAGCTACGGCAGATGGTTATCAAACATAACAGGCTTCCAGCTATATTCATTCTGACGGAACCCACACAGTGGGGAAAAAAAAAAGTAGAAGTCAACAAACATAACAGGACATTGTCCGTATATATATGTGTGTGTGTAATTGTATCCTAATTGAATGATTCCACCACAATTTATAAAATAGGGCTCTTCTCCTTTACCTCTAGTGCAAGTCATGGAAATGGATTTTAGATTACGAAGGACTACAGCCAAAGGAATAAATAGAGTCTAGTTATTTATGATCTTCCTTTTTTATTCTCAATCCAAGCAATGAACACAAATAATAAGCTCATGCTTACCTTGGAAAAATGTCAATATCAATTTACAAGCCATAGGTTCACCCACCCCACCATTCAATTTTTCTATGAGTTCCTCGCACTTCCAGAACAGTTTCCGCCCTTTGGGGTCCTCACTCACACGGAAAATTCTGCTCACATACTCAAGTTCTCTTATGAGAGCTTCCCGATCCCAGCTTGGTGCACAGTGTTGGAATACATCTTTAACCCATCCTAATAGCTCAGATGTCCTACTGCAAGCTCGGCACCTAAAAAGCATCTCTGCAGAGCTTGCTCCGCTCTTAACACAAGGGCCCATGCCAATATGTACATTGTGAATGGCACAATCTGTGTGCGTCCAGTGAGAACACAAATCACAACCAATCCATCGGCATGTGTTCACCTCAAAATCAAACTTGTTACAAATTACACACATGCAAAGGTTGCAGAAACCATTTCTCTTTGAGCAAATTTCACAACTACAGTCTTCTGCTGGAAGTGCATTTCCGCATGCTATATTTCTGCACCTCTTATACAGAAAAACCTCAATAAGAGAAGCTTGAGAGAGACTGACACTTGGATGGAGAAACGCCTGAATTCCAGTCTTGATCGCAACTAGAATTTCTAGCTGAACCCGGTGAGCAATACTGAGCATTTTATCTGTCAGATCACCTCTACTCTGAACTAGCTTCTGCAGAAACATGAACTCCTCTCTGTGCTGAGGACCACCTGTTCCTTCAAGAAAAACCCGAACTTCGCTCTTCAACTTTTCTAGAAACTCGTCTGGAAGGTTCTGCATTCTTTCTGCAATTGAATCCACTCTTTCTCTAGCTATTTCTCGGAGCGACAGCTTATCTGAGCTCGAAATGCGGCGGATGACAGAATGTTCAGCAAAGCCATTTTCTCTTTCCTTCTCTTTCTCAAGTTTTTTGGTCATCAAAGCATCATGAGTGGGCCAGGTTTCACGTGAACTAGCACTTTCTGATGGGGATTCACGAATCTGATCAGAATTGGAACCACGCTCTTGAAGATTCGGAGAACCTGAAGCATCTGGTGAAATTAAGGACAAGGAAGTCTGCAGTCCAACGGGCCAAGACTGTTGACGTGGAGGCAGCATTTTTGGAGAAGGTTGGTGATTGAAATGAGACCCTGAAGATGTTCCCATATAAATACTGCTGGTTAAAATCTGAAAACACAACAATCACGGTTCACTTTAGTACTTATAATCTCAAGTCACCCACTTGCTCATTCATCCCATTAAACAAAACAGTGACAATGGTAAATCATTGTCCATCAAAAGTGTATTTTAACAAGCAGCAAGTAGTGATGATTCTGTAGTGTTACTAAACCGCATCCAGTAGCCACCAGTTAAAAAAAAATGTGTTGGAAGTGTGACCAAGATACAGAATATTTCCACCAAAGAAAAAAAAAATACGCTACAACAAAAAAGTTAAAAGTCCCTTCCATTTTTTATGCTTACAGGTACCAAATTCTTTGTTCAATTTGTGTTGGAGGTGTGAATTAACTCCTAACATTTTCAAAAATCAGATGCACAAGCAATAACATGAGCTAAGAGCCTAGCTCTAGCAGTAGCAGTAGCAAAATCAAGGAGTAATTGATTTTCCCCTCTTTATATACCCAGTAATTACACATTACCAAAACCCTAATTTCAATATCATCAATAGCGGATCAAAGAACATAGGCAGTCCATGCATATAGCTAGCAAAGTTAGTATTTAGCATATAAAACGAATCAATCATCCAATAAATAAATAAAAGAAACAAGTCAAGTCATACAATGAACAAGATCTGGGATTCAGTAGATTATATAGATTACTTACCAGAAAGCACTGAAATCGAAGGGCGAAGTAACCGAGGGGACTTGAATTCGACTAAAAGGACATAGAGAAAATTCTCTTTATGCTTTTCCACAATTGTTTTGAACGAAAAATAACCCTAATCCACGAAGAAGACTTCCAACAACATTCGGGGTATGATAACAGAGGAGATTCTCAATCTGTGTTTAGTCTCTGCTTTACCAAACGTTGGAAAATGATACGCTGAGATAAGGAGGAAAAGGGGACGAAATGACCGGATGAGCCGGTAGTCAGCTACCTGGTTGGCTCAACGTCTTTCCTCTCCGCGTCTTTGACTTTGTGGGCCGCTAAAAGACTAAATGCCTCAACTATTGTGGCAGTTTTAAAATAATAGGTAAATTACGCTAAACCACGTTAAATTATTATAATTTGATACTTTATTTTTTAATTTATAAAAATTGACACTAAATTTTTATAAACTATTAGATGTTAGAGACAATTAAAAAAAAATTTATTAGAGAAAGATTTTCACACTAAAGTTAAGGAATAATTTTTTTTTGTAAATAAATGGCCTATTTTTTATTTTATTGATAATATGACATGTGTCTTTTTTTTTTCATTGTAAAATGACATCCCAACCCTTAAAATAAACTAAAAAAATACCAATATGCATTAAAATATGGACTGCAATATGAACTTTGCAGTCTAAATTTCACTACAATATAAACTTTACAGTCCATATTTTACTGTAATATGAACTTTGCAGTTTATATTTTTGGTACAAAGTTTATATTGCAGTCCATATTTTTAGTGCAAAGTTCATATTGCAGTTCATATTTCACTGCAATATGAACTTTGCAGTTTATATTTTTTGTGCAAATTTCATAAAGAGGGGGTAATTTAGGTAATATATAACATGTTTTTATTAATTAAATGATATTTGAATTTATTCAAGGGACAATTAAAAAAAAGATCTTATTAGAGAAAGATTTTCACACTAAAGCCAATGAATAATTTTTTTTGTAAATAAAGGGCCCATTTTTTATTTTATTAATAATATGACATGTGTTTTTTTTTCATTATAAAATGACATCCCAACCCTTAAAATAAATTAAAAAATACTAATATGCATTAAAATATGAATTGCAATATGAACTTTACAGTTTATATTTCACTGCAATATGAACTTTACAGTTTATATTTCACTGCAATATGAACTTTGCAGTCCATATTTTTGGTGCAAAGTTCATATTGCAGTCCATATTTTACTGCAATGTGAACTTTGCAGTCCATATTTCTAGTGCAAAGTTCATATTGCAGTTCATATTTTATTGCAATATACATATTTTTTGTGCAAATTTCATAAAGAGGGGGTAATTTAGGTAATATATAACATGTTTTTATTAATTAAATGATATTTAAATTTATTCAAATACCTTCATTTAAAATATAAAATAAAATAGGCCTCTTACACTAATTACCAATTAAAAATAGGCCCTTCATTCAAAAAAATATTATTCATTGGAGTTTTGGTAAAAATCAATATTTAGTAAGACATTCAACCTAATTTCTAGTTTATTCAAATACCTTCATTTAAAATATAAAACAAAATAAGCCTCTTACACTAATTACCAATTAAAAATAGGCCCTTCATTCAAAAAAATATTATTCATTGGATTTTTGATAAAAATCAATGTGCAACAAGACCTTCTACCTAATTTCTAGTAGATGTTATTACTTAACTTTCAAAATTATATAAATATCCTTATACAAAGTTTCAGAAAAAAAAGGAAAAATAAAACAAAACAAACCCTCTCCCCCACCCCCTCCTCTTTTATTATCAGTTATTATTAGAGGGAAAGAGCTCTACATCCATCACCATTTATCATCATCATCATCATCATAATCATCATCTATTTACACCACCACCATTAACCCAATTTTAGCAATGGAACTCTGATAATCCATTCTCTTTTTAGAAATATATATATTTATTTATTTATAATAAGGGGTCATGATTTTTCAACTCTAAAAATGTATAAGAGGATAAAGAATTTTGTGGCTAAAACTTATGATTTTTTTGAATAGTTGATACTTGATAATGACTCCGATATGAGTTACGACTTAGTATATATATATGTCTAACTATGTGTTACCCAAATTTTATCTCTAAAAATATGCATATTATGCTTATGTATGTATATATATAATTTATAAATACCTTAATATAATTCATATGTATGTTAATATTTACATATGAGAGTTATTGGCTAAAGATGATAAAAAATAAATAAATTGGAGTTATTAGATTTAATGGGTGGAAAGATTAAACGAAGTATATATGTGTGTGTATAAAAAGATAGATTAATCAATTTTTTTTTATTTTTTTTCTATTTTAAACATTTGTAGAAGGGCAAATATGTTTTTTTTTTTTTTTTTTTTTTGGGGGGGGGGGGGGGTGTTAAGTGACAACAACTAATAGTTTATGGGAGTTTAGTGTCGGCTTTTATAAATTAGGGGGTAAAGTGTCAAGTTGTGACAGTTTAGGGGGTTTACTGTATTTTACCCTTTATTTTTATTTTTCATTTTTTTTTCTTAAACTTTGTACAAGGGTATTTATGTAATTTTGGAGGTTAAATGATAACATTTAATAGTTTAAGAGGGTTTAGTGTCAATTTTTATAAATTAAGGGGTAAAGTACCAAATTATAATAGTTTAAGGGGGTTTAGTGTATTTTACCCAACTTAAATAATTATCGGTTTGTTTTATTTGACCCACTTAATTATTTTAGTTATTTTTTTAAATATATATTTTATTTATTGACGGAAGTTGGTCATGCGCTATTCACATGATCAACTTTTAGGGCATTTTCTTTCAAATAGCCAAAAGTAACTTGATCCTTCCATCTTCATCTTCGGTCATGGCAACATCTCTTCCCCCATTGGCAACCACATAATTAATTACACCCTTAAACCCTACATATAAAATACATCTTTTTTATACACCAATTCAATTTCATCAAATGATTGACATGAAGTTCGATCCTCGTTGCCAATTTTCCTTTGTTTTATACACTATTTTCCATCATTTATACACATAATTATACAATTACACCTCACCAACTTTTATTATCCTTTTTTTTTAGCAAAAATGGCGATGGAAGAAGACGACAAATAGAATTGTAGTATCAAAACTGTGG
The DNA here is from genome assembly GCA_021464415.1 of Lonicera japonica. Classification (NCBI taxonomy): domain Eukaryota; kingdom Viridiplantae; phylum Streptophyta; class Magnoliopsida; order Dipsacales; family Caprifoliaceae; genus Lonicera; species Lonicera japonica. Next base: position 26,708,785 of record CM038464.1, read on the forward strand.
AGGTCGACTTGTCAACAAAGCCAAATTAGCAGCATAGGCAGAGGCTCGAGTTTTTCAACGAGGTCCTCACTCATCTCCACAATATGAACCACAAAGAGGTTAAGCTTCCTGATTTTGAAGACTAGTTGTGGTTTCATTTCAATCGTTTTCTTGCAAGGTCCATCAATTATGCATAATATTGAACAAGGGAAGAATAAATGATTTGATGTGATTTTCGCCGAAAGAGGAGACACCGAATATGAAGAATAGGGATGTGATTTTTTTGGTCATTTAAACGAAAATGCCCTCAAATTTAACATCGTAACTAAGTTAGAAAAACCTAGTTAAAGTGCATTTGTATTTTAATGTATGCACATATACTAAATTTAATAAATTATTTGATATATGTATATGTATTATATATATATATATATTACGCAATTCTGTATTTAGAGAGAAATATTTGTGATGGGGTTGAAATGGGGTAATGGTTTCTTTCGGATTTTCACGGATGGTTTTTGATGGTTCAAATTATTAATCTAATTTACCCTGCCAACTACGAGATGACACATGGCCGTCCATGTCAGCTATCAGACCTACCCTAGCGAGAAACTCGGAGGAGCCCTGTTGAGTCACCGTAAGAAGGATAGAGCCCTTCAAGAATTGGGTACCCGCTCGAGAGTTGGTTACGTACGGCAAATTGCAAAGCTCGGATTCCAGAGCTTTTTCGGAGAGCTCTAGAGCTCCCTCTCTTTGCAAAAGTATGGGCAACTGCCACCTGCTCTGCAGAGTGCGCAGAACCCCCTTCACCTTTATTAAATGCACGTCAACTGCATTTAATGCACCGAAATTCATGGAGAAGTAAGGTTAAAGTCGGTACTGATCGTAGCATGGCTCCAGACTTACTCTGAGAGCTCTGGCCACACGTTTCTTCCAGTCATATATATACAAGAAACATTTACCTTTTTCAATAACGAAGTTCAACTCAACGATAGCAAAAGAGTCCAACATTTAATAGCAAGAGGACAAGAGAGAGAATAAGAGCTCGGAACACCCTGTAGAGTTACTAGAATAGAGAAGCCAGTACCTGCATAAGCTTGAATGCACTCCTATTAGAACATTGTGATGACAAAATAGTTAGAGAGACTTTTATGAGTTTGTAATAGTTGGTCACTTATCATCAATACAAATCAAATCGAGCTCCTAACTCCATTCCACAGAGGAGGATTAATCTGTATCTTCATACGAGGCTAACCTCCTATTTACATCTTTGACTCTCTCAAATTCTTTACATCTTTATTGTTTCAATCATTCGATATAATCATTGACTGTGTGGTCTAAAATACCTCTTTAGATTTTAGCACCAACTATTTTTTTAACACCGGAGCAGATTTGGGTTTTAAAATAAAAATCTAGTGCATGTTTAGGTCGAGTTTGCACAAAATTAACCCATTTAACCCTCCCTGCCATGAATATAGCATTTTCCCCCTTCAATACCCTTATAATATTGCATAATTACCACAAGTTGGGGAAGGTTAAGACATAGTGGGTTGAGTATAGGTTTATGCATATACTAATCGGGGAAGGTTTGGGTTTTAAAAAATAAAACCCATACTGGGTTCAGGTCAAAAGGGTTTATATATAGGCTGCATTCAAGTTTAGCCAAACCCGCTCCAAATTCGACTCGTTGCCATCTTTATTTAGAGGTTGCTTCGCCCTTAAAATACAAACTAACGTGCTCTTTTTAAAATATTATTTGATCGGTTAAATTGTTACATATTTTATTATTTATTAACAATTACAAAAGTTTGATTTACAAACGCACTAGCATTGGTATTTGGTACACCATATGATCGATGAGGCAATCGAGACCCCAACTTTATTACATTTTTTTATACCAACAATATCTTAATTTCATGCGAGAGCAAAAAGAAATTAAAGTTCCTTCAAATGTAAACTTCACCCTATTTTTTGTTGCAACTTGCAATATTAACAAAGGGTGATATCACATTCTTGTAAACCGAATTCAAAACTTGTTACGAGGATAAGGACAACTATGTCAAACAGACATAAGTTCGTTGACAATTTTATTACATAGCAACTTTATGTATATGTATAGTGGTTTACTGTAAAACATTCAACTCCATTTTCATACGGAAATTAACAACTATTAGACTATATACGAAAAAGATTTTGGGCAAATCGTTTGTATTAATTCAGACCGCATTTTTAGCAACAAATTTTTAACGCTGCAAATATCTCCAAATCTTTTGCAATGAAAAATCAGTCAATTAATATATATACCAAATTCGAACCATATATAAATAGATGTAAATAATGACCATATTGGATTTTAAGATCTCTGAAATTGAATAATTTTGATATTTTAAAAAGTAGATCCACTATAATCCAGTCTAATTCATAATATTGAATTTATTAAATGGGTCGGTTGTTGAAAAAAATGTGGTCCCTAAAAATTATTTTCTAACTTCATCCCTAATAAAACCTTTTCATGCTTAGCAACTAAAGCCATTTGGGTTAGGTCTTCTGTGGGGGACCAGTCCGCAGGTTATAATTTGTGTATGAATTGGTGGAATACGATCAGATGTATGAATTGGTGGAATACGATCAGATGTATGAATTGGTGGAATACGATCAGATATAGGGCTTGGTGGAATACGATCAGATATAGGGCTAGTAAGGTGAAGCTGGAAGAAGAGGCATAGTTCACTGTGGTGTATATGGCATGGTAGGAACAAAATGATCTAGACCGGAAAGCCGTTCGTAGCAAATGCAATCCTTAATATGTCAAAATTTACAATTATGCAGTTGTGTTTTTCAAAATTTTCCACTAGCAGCACAGTTAATTCAGGATTAGTAGCAGTAATGCCATGGTCTTGCCCTCCTTTGGGACGTGTCAAGTGCAATATAGATACTCGCATTGACTCGAGGAATAATCTTACCGATTTTGGTTTCATTATCAAAAATCATGAAGGCAATTTCTTGGCAGGAAGAGCAGGTAGCCGAGTGGGTGTGCAACAACCAAAGGTGGCGGAAGCGCTAGGAATTCGCGAGGCATTAAGTTGGTTAAAGCGAAAAAATTTCCACGATATATCTATAGAAACTGATTCCCAAATTTTCTTTCATGCTTTTAATAATGTTGACTTAGACATGTCGGTTCTTGGTCTTATTTTGGATGATTGTCATGCTATTGCTAGGATCATAGGGTCTTGCAAAGTAGAGTTTATATGTAGGTCAGCGAACGGCGTGGCTCATAGTATTGCTAGGGCGGCCCTTTCTATGACTGGCTTTAAGGATATTGGGGGAGCTTGTTCCCCCTCAATTTATTTCCGATGTAATTGCTTCACCTTAATCTTTCCATTTCTTGATTTCAAAAAAAAATAAAAATACTTTGCATAATATAAGGATGAAAAAATATCCATTATCAAACTAATTAATATGGATCTTTAAAACAATTATTTAACATGTGACATGCTTATTAATTGCGTGCTTCACAAAGAAAAATTCTACATTTTTTCTGGTATATATGTCTATTGTGATTTTTACTGGCCTATTTTTATTTTTCCGCTTGATCACGAGAAGTCGAGCCTTAATACCTCACTTGTACAAAAAAAAATAAAAAGAAGCCCTTATTTTATAGATCTCGATAAGTAGATTTTAAATATAATTTTTTTTTTATCTAATTTCAATTTTTGAATTTAAAGTTATGGTGTTTTAAAAATTTTACGAGGGAGAAAGTACGTAAAGTAAAGTGAATTTTGAGAAGTGTGAAGTAAAATTGACTTTTTAGTAGAAATTTTAAAAACTTGATTTTAAAATCTCAACCAAACACCACCTTAGTACCTCACGTATTTTTGTTGTCTTAAATCTTAGAGCATGCATTATTTATGGGTGATGTTAAAGCACCCTCATTTTGTAGCCAATATACTATTATAGTTTCAATACGATAATTTTTAGAATTATTAATCATGGCACTTATATGGGGACACCCCAAATTTAAGCACCAAGTCCGTATCTCGTTATCGAACATTGACATTTGATTCGGTAATTTTTCACCTACTTGATATTCCGATAACTTGGCTGAGTCAAATTTTTTTATATAATTTACTAACATTTGATCTCGGTAAAAATTAACTGAATTTTAACATATAACTCGATAAAACTGCCCCCGAAACTGATCCATAATTTTGTAGGCCACATACCAAATAGTTGATACTTTGGTTCCCCCCACCCCCCCCAAAAAAAATAAGCTAAAGCAAAGTATTTTTTCTATGTACGCAAATTACTCTTCTCGTATATTAAATTAGGATAAAATAATGCTATAAGAAAGAATTGAACTCATGACTTTAAACATGAGAACACTTTCAATTATTGCTGGACTAAATGTTATTATATATTTATAATTTGAAGATTTACTATCATATTACACATATGCATGTGAAATGTCCCTCCTCAGTAGTATTTAAATGCCATGCCAACTTGTTAGCAATTAAAATTGGTAAATCTTGGCCGCCCATTAACGGAGAAGTAATTACACTTTTTTTTTTATAAGAAAAGTAATTAGAAGATTCATGTAATTTGCCAAATTATATACATTTTTATTTTTTTAAACAAGACTTACCATTACAATAGGAAGGTAGTTATCGTGTTTCACTAATGTTAATCTAGATCAAACATATATCTATTAATTTTACCCTGAAAAAAAGGATCAAGGTTAATGTCATCTAGGCAAGCTTTGAGTTAATTAAAGAGATACTGAACCAAGGCAAGAGAGATTTAATGTGTTACACCGTTACGTTATAATTTCCTAAGAGTTATTTAGAAAAGTAAAAGTTTATTTTATACTTTTATAAATATTAGTTGGTACATTAACTGATAGCTAAATATAATGGTCGATGCAGTGCACCATTTTGACATATCAATATATACGATGGAGAAATTACTTTACCTATTACCAATTGATTTTGAGTTGGATACTCCAAACTCTAATATGGTATTAAAAGGAAGGTTATTCGCTATGTCAAGGCCCAACGTACAGCCACACAAGTTTCATGTCACCCAATATAAACAGTTTATGTGTTAGGCTCAAAATTATGCCACACGTGAGGGGGCCTGTGGAGACTATAAATCCTACATTGGGAAATGAGATCATCTCAAAGCAATATATAAGAATAAGGTCTACTCTGCTCATTGTCAAGACTCGGTGGAGTCAGGAATGACTCAATAAGAGCCTAGGGTGTGAGTCACTATGAAAAGCATCTTGGTAGCTTGACTAGGGTGGATCGGAAGCGTATGGCGAAGTCAGACTCAGAGGACTAAATGTGGAGTACGTAGTTACAGAGTTTACATGTTTAGCTAATGCTAAACAACTGTATATATATATAGAATGAAAAAGTACATTTTTCAATAATCAAGACTGTCAGAAGGTTATTTTATGTGTCAATTACACGACAGACTCTACAGGTGTTCAATACTATACATATTAATTACTCACATCCAAATATAAATGGCATTTGGTTAGGTAGTAAGTGCATGCATGTGATTCCTAAATCGAAAGTTACAAGTCTAAATCTCACTTATATACTAGTTTCAAACTCATGCGATGTATGGATGTTTGGATATACATTTTTCACAAATTTAAAAAAACTATCTTTAAGAATATAAAGTATTGATCAAATGCTTTCATTTTTAAGATCACAAATGTGTATTAGTTTAAAATAGTTACCAAGAAAAAAAAAATGCTAAAATCTAAATGCCCTCATTTTCCATTACTCGATCACCTAGATATAGAGTTTAAATCATGACCGGCATTAATGATTATTGAGGTTATGTACATATATGCTATATTATAATAGAATTCACTATTTATTACATAAGTTTTATAATTCATTATCTGGCATAACTTAACTTCGATGTATGAAAATGCATCAATTCCAATTTGCATGGACAAATATCTAAATGTATTGATGTTGTTGAAAACTCTTGTTTTAAAGAAACTTGGCCATTCATTAGTACAATTTGTTGTTATGTATAGAAAACGTGTTTTGCAATATAAAAACTTCAAATAATTTTATAAATCAGTCCCATAAATTGGTCCAATTATAAAATAATTGTAATTAGTGTAGTTAAAAAATTTCTATCTAAATTACTTGATAGATTTAACTTCTATATCTTGTCGTTTTCCAAAATATAATGTATAACTTGGCATCATTTTAAAAAAATACATTAAAAAATGTGATTTACCTACAATTAAGTTAGTCGAAATTTTATAAGTTCCACAAAATTAATTAATTTAAAAAAAAATGTGACTTTATTAGAGATTGACATGTGAAAGTGAGAGACAGATGGACCAATTCAAAAAATAAAATAAAAATACAAGTTAAACTCAGTTGCAAGGTGCTAAAAGTCTCCTTACAAAATTGTTTTTGCAGATTGAGCACCTCAATCTCTAAATAATAATTAATGGTCAAATGTAAAAAAATATTAACAAAATACGTAATAACTTAATTTAACGCCAAATGTATCATCAATTTGGTTACTAAATCCAATAATATAAAATAAAACAGTCATACAATACATTTTTTATCTTCTATTGTTTTACTTACCTCCCCGACCAGTTTCTCTTTTCTCCGGTATAAAAGTTGATTACTTTGATTAATATTATTTTCTAGAGACATGTCATTATTTAAAAAGCCATGTATATATTAGAGTGAGAGGAAGGAGTATAGATACAAATTAAAGAGTTATACGATTTGAGAAAAAAAAAAGCTTTTTAATCTTTAATTACGTGAGAAAAACACTATTTCTATCTACCATTAAAAGGTGTGTATAGAAAAACTTAAGAGAAAAAATGAAAAGAGATTAGTAACATAATTAAATGGATGGAGAGAGAAAGGTAATAGAGTTGCCTTTGTAGATACTACAAAAATTCAATGGATGGAGATATAAATATAATATAACAACTTAAATTAATATAAATAATGTCATTAATGGAGACACTTTCTCCATTTTATTATCATAGTATAGATAGATGATATAGAAACCCAAGGGGTTGGCCGAGTGGAACGACTCTTCGCCCGAGGCTCGGGTTCAACTGAGAGCTCCTTAGGTTGAATCCCGGCAACCTCGAGTCGCTCTTTGGGCCAGCAGTGAACCGTTGCCGACAAACTGCGAGAGTGGATTAAATTTTTGTCTCAATAAGAATATTATTATATATTCATAAATGAATTAAAAAATGGGAAATGATATTAGCACTCCACTTTCATCCTTAGGCACTCCACTTTCATTTTTAGTGACACTTATATATATCATTTGGGACACTTTTTATGTCACTAAAAGTAAAAGTGGAGTGCATAAGGATGAAAGTGGAGTGCTAATATCATTTCTCTTAAAAAATCTAGTTCACGTTTAATATATAGTATAATATATATATATATATATATTAGCCGAATCGCTTGTATTCTTTAATTTACCGGTTAAAGTTTATGAAAAAAAAAAAAAAAAAAAACTGACCGTAAACTCATTTGTCTTAAATATATTTGGAAAAAACACTTCACTCTTATATATCTTTCTTTCATAGCTAAAAGAATATCTGCATACGGTCTTAAAATTACGAGTTATATGTTCATGCCATTATATATGTGCAACGTACAAGAGTTTCCAAGACAGAAAATTACTTATTTCGTTCTCTCTCTCTCTCTCTCTCTCTCTCTCTCTCTCGAGTGACCCTTCAATGGAAATAACACAGGACGTGTCCATTATTCATACTATTAATTTAAGCGCTCCCATAATAATTGAGATGATATATATATACCAAAAGAGTAAATCTCTTTCTTCTTTCCCCCACCCCACTCTCCTTTTTTATTATTATTATTATTGATATTATTGTTTTGGACCACATTAGCTAGAGAGAGAGTGTGTTTGCACATGCGTATAATTTGATAATTCTTTTATTTCCTATGATTACCGCAATGCATGGTAGAATCATAATTTAATAGTAAATAGATAAAAAAATTACAGTAAACAGCTTGAATGGTCATCGAACTTTCAAGCAAGTATTATTTTGTTTATTAAATTTTAAAACGAACTATTTTGACCATTAGTCTTAAATAAATTTAACTGTTAAATTGGATGGAATATAATGAAAGATTTTATTTTTTAATCAAAATGCAACAAAACACTCTTTCCTTCTAACTATTCCTGCCAAAATGATTCATATGCTACGTATAAAACTCAACAAACAAATTAAAGCAACATGCCAATAAACAACCCTTAAATTAAATGGACAAAAAAAGCCCTTAATTAAATAAAGACACATGCCTTGAGGATTCATTTTGTCCAATTTATTAACCAAATTAGATGGAACATGCACATTAAAACTCCACTCCAAAATTTGATGGCTAAAGTGGTTTATTTTGAAGTTTGATTGCTAAAGTAGTGCAGGCTCCAAAACTTAGTGAACATTAGACTTGTTTACTCAAATTTTTAATTATTATGTATGATCAGATACGCTTATTTTAACACTTTTAGTACGTACTTCAAGAATGCTTTCAAAGTGTCAAAATATTTATCTTAAATTTGACTTTTAATGTGCTGAAACACCAAAATACAAAATAATTAACTATACAAAAGTACATTTTTCCATAATATATATATATATATAAGGTGCGCAATGGTCTAATTTTATTTATTTTTTTAGAAGTAGTAAAAAACTAGTAACAAGCAGCATATGTATTTCAAAAAATTAATTAAGTTGTGTATTTGCCCACCTTATACTCTACCGCGGCCTATCCCCGCTACTGGAATACCAATCATGCAGCAATGGTACGAATAAAACATAGAGAATAATTCAACGACCCCCATGGAAGTTTCTTTTAATACCAATGAGCATATATATATATGCCAAGAACAAACCAACAATATATATAACTTTGCATTGCTCGATCACCATGCATATAACGTACAAATTCTAACAACTACCTAGCTAGTATATATGATTAATGAATTCCCTGAAAGAGGATTTCAACTTTATGATAATGATATATAAAACCGAATGTCTTACAGACATTTAGTAAACTACATGCATGTGATACACCATTATGCCGATTGAAACAATCATCTCATCTATATCAGTCAGGCTCTCAAACAGGCTGATCTTCGCAGCTAGAATCATGCAGACTCTCAAAGAGGCTGATTTTGGTAGATCATAGCAACGAATTTTTTTTAATATTACTTCACATCTCTACAAATGAAGAGAAGTATCAACATCAACATCAGTGTCAATATTGTTGTTTGTATATCTGATGAATGAAGGGTGGTCCAAGTGCGAGTCAGCACTGACACGCGACTTGGCTAAGTAAGATGGGGACACTACAGCAGCCTGGAAATTAGGGTGGTGAATATTGAGGAGGTGGGATGGTGAGTTTGGGCACAAGGAGAGAGAAAGTTGTGAAGGTGGTACTGCAGCTCGTCTACTTGGAACCATAAGTTCGGAATGAAATAATAACTTTGATGATGATGATGACGACGATGACAGATCGTTGTGCATTGTAGTGCATCGATCCGAATCAGATAAAATTCTTAATATCTCTCTTCGCTCTCTCATCTCTTTTGCTCTCTCCAATTGCCTAAACCTCTCTTGCAACAAAGCAATGGATGAATATTGAATCACTGTTTGATTATCACTACTTTCCCTGCCCATTTTCCGTGTTTCAGAGAAAGAGAGAGAGTTATAAAGTAGGAAGCAAGAGATGGTATCAATGAGTTGTTGAATTATGCATGCCCCTCTATATATATACACGATGTGTGAGGTTACTAGTGTCATTTTACCCCATGGCATGGATATATATATATATATATATTACTATTATTTAAATTAATAGCTAGATGTGTGCCTCGTTCTCAAATTGATTAAAAGTCTAACGTGGGATTTGATCTATGAATAATATTTTACAATAACAAAAGTGTCTCCCTAACCGCATGTGAGACTCAAAACTGGATTGATGAGGTTCAAGTGGTGACTTTTACCATTTAACCTAGCCCGAATACTCCCTCAATTTAATTTAGTCATTGAGTACAGGAGAACTTGTGTATATAACGTACTATATATTAAAATATCAGTTATTTAAAAGAATGAAGAGAATACTGTGAAATCTATAAATAGATTTTATATTTAATACGTAAAAACATAGGACACTCAATAAAGGAAAGGAGGCATCGGCAGGGAAGCCGCAAAATCCAAGAAGAAAAAGGTTGAGAGGCCAATCTAATGAAGAGTACTTTGTGAATAAGTGCAAGTGTGGAGAGAGAATTAAAGAGGCCAAAGTATAGGTAAAAGGAAGAAAAGGGTGTAAGAGAGAATCCAAAAGTAGGTTTTAAAAGTAGCACATGGAAGGGTGTGTTTGGAGGAATAATAGGTAGGGTGATGCTCTGTCACCTTGTCCCCATAACACACCCCCCCTTCTATACTCTTTTATCTTTGGAGAAGATGGCTCTCTCTTTTGTTGGCTTTGGATCCATATCAACTTCTTTTCGAATATAACTATTTTTATGGTAAGGTTATTAAAACTTTAAATTATTTTAGCACGTTAAAATTATTTTTACTGATATTTTACATATATATTTTTGAACATTTTTTATATATTAATTGATTGATGATATTTTTAAATGTTAGAATATTCATTTGGAATGTCAGTAATTATACTTTACTAGTATCTTTATCTCTTTCTTTTTTTAAGTGTCACGATACTACACTGACTAATTTATCTATTTGGTCTATATATAGAGCTTATAATGCTATTATCATTTTTTACAAGAGTGATCATGCATAGTTTAAATTTCCAAAGACAGCTTCAAATCTCACCAAGAAATAGTTAATCTTGAGAGAGGGTTATCTTAGTTGTATAGTTCAATATAATTATATTTCTTAACAAGTTTAACGTTAATTGTTGGCTAGAATTTGAGGGAAAAAAAACACGTATGCACACACACGTAGTAATTGGAATACATGCAAAATTCTTAGAAAATGTATCTCTTCCAGTATTTAAATTACAATCACATCGGTGAAATGGATTAATTGATCAGCTTAACAATATATATTCTCTTCAATCTAGCTATTATATATTATATTTTTATAGATTATTATATTTCAAATTCTCTCTTTCTTTTGGAGCTTTTCTAGTTGTTGGAGCGTTGGAGCAAAGAGAGAGGAAGGAGTGGAGGAAGATTTTACGAGGGGGCCGGGAAAAAGGACAAGTATTAGAAGTGGGAATAATCTAGCTAGGAGGTCATCATGCTTTGGTTGAACAAAACACTAATAATAATATTATTAATGTACTAGGATAAATAATTAAATAAATGAATGAAATGTAATAATTAAAAAGAAGAACACATTCTCTCAATATTCTCTCTCTCTCTCTCTCTCTCTCTCTCTTTAATTCTATCAATTCATGCTTTTGTCTTGAAGCTGTTGGAATGGAATGGCCTGCAGGGATAAAAGCTGCAGATGCTTAAATGTTATGTTGATGGATATATCTACAGATTGCTTCTAAATTAATTTTGCGCACCCCCTCGCCCCCCTTCTTTATCATTTACCAGTTATATAGCTACTCTTTTCTTTGAAATGAATTCCAACTTTAAGGAGCGCTATAATTTGTCATACGTAATTCGTACCAAAGAAATTATAAATTATTAACAAAAATTATTAAATTTTAGTCATATAATTTTTTATTTTTTATACATTTTAAAATTTTGAAACTGTTGTCTCCTATATATATATATAATCAAGCTCTAGAAAGAGTTTTTTTTTTTTTTTTTTTTTTTTTTTTTTTTTTTTTTATAACTAAATAATAGAGTTTCCTTTTTGAAGGAGTAATGATTTAATTTTTCGATGAAATTTGACTGAAATGATCCACATGATAAGTATATCGATTATACCAAATTTTATCAAAAAAATCAACCAAAAAGTAAGTGAACTAAAAATTGATATATATATATACACACACATAGACACATATGTATGCATTTGTGGCCATTGAAATTTTAGATTTTTAGTTTGCCTACTTCCTAGTTGAAATTTTTGATGAAATTTGGTGGAGTTAATCTACTAATTATCAAGAAAATCATCTCCACAAAATTTCATCTAAAAATATGTTTAACCATTTACCCCTCAATCAAAAGGGAAAATTTGTTCTATAGTTATAAGAAAAAAGACATTTATAGAACTTGACTGTGTATATATGCGGATATTATATATGCATTTATGTTAATAGCCGGTCTATTGGTGTGTAAGTTAAGCAATTGCACATGGCCTCGATCGGAATTGTGTATGGTTCGAAAGCCAAACTGTTGGCCTAGTGGAGGGGCGGATTTGGGATGTATGATACGTCTCAGGTTCGAGCCCTCTCTCGTGCAACTTTTTGGGACCAAACATCACTCATGAAGAACGGGCTGACATTTAATGTCAATGCGTCTGCCATGGGATTTAATCACCTTATACAGCGGTGGCTTGTACGAGGACCGAGTATTAGTCGGACCGAAAGTGCGGATACCTCGGGACATGGCAAAAAAAAAATTAGTTTAACTTTTTTTTAACCCAATCCAAACAAATTATATTAAGGACTTAACCCAAAACAAACAACAAATGAATTGGTGTGGATTGAATTGTTGGTTTTAAAATTTAATGAGAATAAAATCTAAAGTTGTATTATCTAGAATGAAAAATATTCTAAATATATTTACGTTTGGTATATTTGCTTTCGAAGCTAAAGAAAAATATATTTATTTGAACAGGAAAACAAATAGCAATAATTATCATATGATAGTATAAAAAAATTGCGACATAAGCATTTAGAGAAGAATTGCCAAGGTTTCCAATTTTCATTTCCTTCCGATCCATTTACATAAAGACATTTTGTTATATTTTTTAGCTAGACATTTAGTTTTTCTAGTTTTTGTTATTCAATTTAGTGGGAAAATTATTGTTTTACGAGTTAGTTTTAATTATTTAATTGTTGTGAATATGTTTTTTAGGATTGACAAAATTTTATTGAATGCAAACTTTGTTTGGGTTTATTGTTTATTAATTCCATAATTTGTTATGAAATAAGTGTCGTAGTTATGCTAGAATTGTTATATAAGTAATGATAGAGTTGTTATGCGAGAAAATTATGAACGCATAGCAGTGAAAGAATTTATCGCAATAACGTGTTATTAACAATTAAATTTATTTATGATAAATTTGTTTCGTTCATCAATTTATATATAATGAGGAAATGAAATGTCTTCGTAATGAAAACATTAGTCGCAACAAGTTCTTCTCTTAATTGTTTCCAAAATTATTGAGAAAAAATAATGCATTTAACAAGAAATATTTTGTCATTACAATTCCGTAACAAGATAATTAAATTTTGCATTTAAAACTTTATAATGACAAATTTAGCAACTATATTAGCGAGAGATGGATAACACATTTAGCTAGGAAATACTTTAGTTGCTATATGTATTGTACGACAAAACACAATTTTTATCATCATATAGCTATTACGATAGATTGATCAATTTATTGTCATAAAGTTATTATGAAGAATTGATGAATTTATCATCATAAAGCTATTATGAGAGATTGGCCAATTTACTATTATAAAGCAATAACAATGAATGGAACAATAATATTTGCAAGAAACTAAACAAATTTTCAGCAAAAAAGTATTTAAGTTGTCGAAAGTTTCTTACAACAAAACTTATCTCTATCTCACAATGATATTATTGGGGAATTGAACACATTTTAATGGAAAAATATTTTTGTCGCATTATATTTCTCGTGATGAAACTCATCTTTTCTCGTCATAGAGCTGTTACAAGGGAGCTAGCGCGATAAGTTTATTGAAGAACAAATTTCCTCGCTATACAACTATTGCGAGAATATAAAACCTTTATTGACAACCATTTTTCCTCATTAAAGCTACGTTTTCTTGTAGTGATAAGATGTTTTATGGCCTAGCAAACCTATGGACAAGTAACCTAAAAATATCAAAAAGTCAATTCAATCCATAACATGCATAAAAATTAAAGAGATATTTTGAGTTCGAAAATAATGATATTCTTCATTACAAATAAAGTATAAAACATATACAATTTATGAATGAATGAAGAATTACAATGAAAGTAATATTCGTGATAGACAATTTCAAAAGAAATCCATCTCCAATAAGGTTGCCATGGCGATGGTTATTTAGCATATTCATTTATTTTTTAAAAATATAATTTGCTTTTAAGAATGGATCTTGTTTAATAGATTCCAATGAGCACTTTTTGAAAATATAGTTTTTTATTAAAAATAAAATAGTTTTAAATTAGAATAAAAATTAAATAGTTTTAAATTAGAATAAAAATTTGGGAAACAAAATGCTGATGTTGCATGCAATACATTATTTAAAGAGACCTCTAGGCTCTACATGTAGAGTTTCTCGTTTCACATTGTCCCCCCCTAATATATGGCATGTAAGCTTCATACTCATATATATTATATACATCCTACATGGAACATTAACTTTGTGTTTGGTTAATGTTTCTAGACAAGTTTTCTAGATTAGTTTTTAAAAATTTGGTGTTTGGTTGAATGTTTTGAGTTAGAGTTTTTATATTGAAAAGTGAATTTGGTTTTGTTTGACTTTTTTTTAACTAATGAAAAAAACGCATAAAAAATTTCAAAAAATAGTCAAAATGGATCTTATTTTATAGATCTCGATGAGTAGGTTTCAAATATATATTTTTTATTATTTTTTGATTTTTGGATTTAAAGTTATGGCGTTTTAAAAAAAATTTAGAGAGAGAAAGTATAGTGAAATAAATTTTGGGAAGTGTGAAAGTAGAGTTGGTTTTGAATTGAGTTTTTAAAATTTTAGGGAAAAAAAAAATAGTGAGCAACCAAACACAACCATTTTCATAATTTATACATAATGCTCTTAGTTTTGATTTAATATCAATTTTAAAAACTGTCGGCTCTAGGAAAAAAGAGCTCACTTTCACAAATCTTTTGCTTGCATGCATAGGCAAAGTCATGTTGGGCAAAGTGGGAGCAAGCGCCTCCGCTTACGGTTGAAGGTAACTAAAGTACTATATATAAAGAGCCTTATTTTTGTTAAATGCATATCAAGTTTATAAGAGGTGATCTCTTATAAACCCGCTAATTTTTTCACAAAGTTCTCATGTGAGACTTACCTATTTTCATTTCATTTTTTTTTAGCTCAAGTAGATTAATTTGTGTGACAATTTCTCATTCACTCCATAACTATTTTGAGCAAATTAACAAATATACGATTTCGATATCTTCACGAAGGATAACACAAATCTATAATAACCTTTTACAATCGAGTGTGAGGTCTTACTGAAAATTACTCTCAAAATGACTTGAAAATTTTATTTTTTCCAACACTACCAATGTAAATCATTTATTAATCTACTTTTTAATATTACATATAATTTTATTTCTTAATTATTTACATAATATTAGTTGTATTTCTTCATTAATTGCATAGTATTATTAATGCTATTATATTTGTGTTGTATTTTTGTAATTTCTCATAATTATTCACATTCGCTATTTGAGTTGTTTGAAGTATTATTATTAATACTATTATGTTTACGCTCAAATTTTATAACTTTAAATATATTTTTGTACATTTTGAATTTCGTCCCTCCTAACTAAATTACTGCCTCCGCAACTACTTGGATGAGTATTATTTCTATGGATTCCCAGTTAATAGTAGAAAGGTTGTTAATAAGATTATTTGAAGCATTACGTAAGGGCAGAGCCAGATTTTTTTTTTTATTTTGTGGAACATTTGGGAAATGTAATTGTACAAATAATGATTGTAAACACAGTTAATTTCTTTAAAATTAGGTCTAAGTAATGTAAATGACATATGTGCACACAATCTCCTGAATATATCTGCCCCTGCCCCTGGCATTGCCCAGAAATAATTTAAATAGAATGAATTGTTACATTATTATATTTATTAGTCGTTATATATCGTTATGTGCTCAAAGGTTAAATCTATAGCACCAAAAAAAAAAATACAAAATTATGCTTATAACATTTCCTCTATTTTGGCCCTAAAATTCTTCTTTCGTAATCTACATTACTATATTTAATATCTTAGCCTTCTCCATCAACTAAATAATAGATTATGGTAGCTAAGATCCATTTTTTTTTTCAATTTGTGTTTCAAGCATTAATATTCAAATTAACAATAATTTACTCAAAACTTAGAACTTTTATTTTTTTATACAGCTGAAAATGTAGATTGGATTCTTGAATAATTCACACTACTTATGTTTCTATTATAACAAATAATTCTCTTTTTACGTGGAAAATGTTTGTATCACTACGTACTTCTGTTTCTAGTATAACAAATGATTATCTTTTTACGTGGAAAATGTCTGTGTCATTAATTTTTAATTTTTCAAAATCATTTTTGGTTTCCAGTAAAAATGCTCGAGGGATTTAAAGAGTTCTATCTCCAATATTTTTAATGTTCCTGTTTTGAAGAAATTAGGAAGTTCTTAGGCCTCCCATTTGAATGGGTCAATTTAGAAAAAAAAAAAACAAAACTAATTAAACTTGGCTAGGTTCGCGATGGTATTCACTCAAAATTACGTTGCTTTGCTCAGCTCAGCTCAGCAGGTAAGGAAGCACTCTTGAAATCAATGATCCAAGTTCTTTTAAAGCTAATTATGATGGTGCTCTTTCTATTCAACCGAATTTTGGATTTATTGCTTTAATGGTCAAAGATTGGAAGGGAAGTTTTGTCGCAAGTGACAGTACTTCCTCTTTCTCTTATCGATTTTTTTATCTTGGCTGAGGTAATGGCAATCAAAATGGCGGTAGACCATCCTTGCTCTTTACATCCCTATCCTATCAAGATTGATTATGATTGTAAAGTTGTTGTTTATATATGCTATTTATTATCTTTTAAAGTTGATTGATTGGGATGTTTTTTATGTTTTATTTCTTTGTTGGTCTTTGTCGATGTTGTGTTCGTCCTTAGATTTGCTAACAGGATAGCGCATGAATTGGCTTGCTTTCATTGAAAAGTTTGCTTTACTCTAGAAAATTGATCCTTTTACTTGCTGCAAGAATTTGCTGAGATTGGGCGCCAATTTTGATGCTATTGGTGTTGGGTGAGTATATTATACTTAGTTGCTGCGGCTTTTTTCTTTTTCTTTTTTCTTTTTTAAAAAAAATGACTCTAGTCAAAGAGAAAATCAAAATTTTTATTAAGAAATTATTACAAGCCATATAAATGGGGTAACCCTCCTCAATCAAATTATTTCTTAAAAGGATTGAAAATACCCCAATGGGGGTTGAGCATCACCACCACCCGTGAACGTTTCTTTGAAAACTTACTTTCGTTCTGATTTCGTCATAACGCCATCACTATCATGTTGCCCTTGAGTTTTTTTTTCGAAGACTTGCTTTAACTCTGAATTTGCTTAGTCATACCTGCATCACCATTCCCTTTAGGAATTAATCAACTATCCTATCATACTTCCTGGTTTTTTTTTTTATTCTTTTATGTTTATATCTCAAAACAAGAGAGAGGGAGAGTGTGTGTGTGTGTGTGTGTGAGAGAGAGAGAGAGAGAGAGAGAGAGAGAGAGAAGAAAAAAGTTCATTAGCGTGATAAATTTTCACTCAAGTCGACCACAAAATTAGGCATGGGCTTTCCAAATTTAAAAGATTGTGGGCGGTCCTTAAATTTGTGTCCATGCACACGTACAAGCCTAGGGTCAAATAACCAAACCAACCCAGGATGCTAAGGCCCAATTCTCTATTCATTCTCAAAACAAATGTAAGTTTGAATGGACAAAGTAAAGTTATATTTCGTCTTAAATTTGAAGGTTAATCTTGAATTAATATCCTTACTATGTAAAAATTTAAACGAGAAAACACGATACAAACGTTTTTATCCACAAATCCTTTCTTTTTCTTCTTCTTTTTTCTAATTAAGAGAGGTCTAAATCTTCCATCTCTCACCTCCATAAGTTGAACCCTTGATTTCGAAGTAAAAGTGAGGTTACTTACCACTGGATTAATACTTCTCCTCAACCTCATATCCTTTCTTGCCATCTCATTTTTATAAACAAAAATGGTCTTTTAGCATTATTCCAAATTTCAAATTTTAAAATATAAAAAGGTGACATTGGCTACTCCTTTCTTCCTAATAAAACAAAAAACTTTCTTGAATTTTAAACATAATTCTTTATAATTAAACTTGTAAATATCATTGTAATATTTTTTTCAAACTTCTAGTCAACTTCTAAATTCTGAAGAAAACAAAAAGTTCTTGAAAATCATTAGTGGATCTTATATACTTTTGCGCGAAAAACTTTCTTACAAATCTGCAGTGAAATTTGTAAAATTCACTTCAAGTTTGCATTGACTTATAAATTTCAATGAAAAGTTTTCTAACCAAATTAAAAAATAAAATTATAGAGAAATTTGATGTTGCCCGATAAATCCGATAAAGATAAACAAAAATACCAAAAAAAAAAAGAGGACATAAGAAATATAATTAGCAAATTAGAAAACAAGTATCGCTATGGGTATATATGTCAAATCCCAATGCAATTAATTCAGTTTTTGTCCTTGCTATTGTTTATGTTAATATAGTTTCCTTATTGTAATAATATCGTACATTTAATCTTTAGTAAAAGTGTGATCATATAAAGAATTTTTCTTCGATTTTTCCTATTTTTTAGATATTTTAGATTAATAGTTTAATTTCCTTTTTCTACATTTATTTTTACATAACAATTTGTCAATCTTGTAATGACAATAAGTTTTCTTACGGGACTTATTCATGAAGGAAAAAGCTATAATTTATTTTTAAAAATGATTCAGAAAATCAAATTAATGGTTTATGATCTTTTGCAATACAGAAAAATAAAGAAAGTAATGATATTGTAGTTTTGGAAGGTTAATATTGAGATTACACGCAATATGATATAAAATCTATAATGATTGCAATTTTATTTTATTTTTTTGAAATCTATAATCATTGCAAGGTTAATATTAGGATTACATACAATAGAAATTTATTAATTATTATTATTATTATTATTATTATTATTATTATTATTATTATTAATTTTGTGAATACTTGATGGATTGCAAAAGATTGACTAATTTATATATTTATCATAAATAAATAACAAATTAGATAACATATATCCCAGAAAAGAAGGATTTTTTTTATTTTCTAATTGTTGAACATGAATGTTGAATTTTTAATGTTGAATGTGAAAACTCTGTTTGATCTTATTTAGTTTTGAATGTTAAGATATTATTTTACAATTTTATCCTTGTTATTATGTATATATATATATCAGAGTAAAGGGATGGAATGTACTTTCTACCATAAGTTATAATATATATTTCTCTAATTGGTACATTTTTGTTATATTTATGAGTAATGATTCGACAAATATTGTTATATTAATTATATATACGATGATTAATATGATAAGTACTTGATATTCCAAGTAATTTGTGATAAATAATGGTGTGGTGTTCCATGCATGTATCATAGTAAATACTTTATATTATTTAGAAAATCAAAATAAATTGTTTCAGTTATTAAAAATTATCAAATTGAATAGTTGATCTTTTTAACATTATGTAAACATAATTAAAATGTTAAATCAGCAGTTCGAATCCTAAGTATGTGTTAATTTAGATAAGCACCATACCCACAATAGCTTATAGTAAAAATTACATACAATTCCACTACAATATATATCAATAGCTAATATATAAAAAGTAAAAATAAAGCATATTTGAAATTTGAAATGTAATTTCATTGGGTTAAATAAAAAATTCATCATTGTACTTTTTCTCTTAATGTTTAACGAGTTAATGATAAATTTTAATTTAACTAGTGTACGACTCACGCGATGCGTGGAATTTGAATTAAGCTGGATATATTAACCTAGTTATGTTAACACTTAATAAAGTTAAGGGTATTAAAGCCAATCCGAAAATCGATCGAACGGATCGAACCGATCCGAACTAATCCGTAAAACCCCGAACCAAAAAAAAATTGAAAATGAAAAAAACCGAATAGTTTGGTTCGGGTTTGGGGCTAGCTAGTCTAAAACTGAATCAAACCGAACTGAATTATGTATAAAAAAATAAAATATGTTAGTATATATTCTAAGGACACACGTTAAGTATACTATAATATAAAAAAGTGAAATATATTCCTTCTTAATTGCATGTTGTGATCTTCTTAAAAAAAAGGTCATTTTATGTTAAATTCTTTATTTATTTAATATGTTTTATTCTTGTAAATCTACAAATGTATAGAAATACTATATATATATATATATTTATCATATAAAAGATGGTAAGATAATTCATTATTTATTTAACATGTTTTATTCTTGTAAATCTACAAATAAAATAGTAACTAAATAGAAAACATGGTTTCTATACGTTTGCGCCTTATTTCTAGAAAACATTACTTTAATTTGAATCTGAACCAATATTATATTAATATTAGTATTTCATTGTTATGTTAAATTCATTTAGAAAAAAAAAATATTGTCAAAACCGAATAAAACTGAACCGAACTGTTTGGTTCAAGTTTGGATTTAGAAGATTTAGAAACCGAAACCAAATTTTTACATTTGGTTTGAGTTCGGGGTATTTTAATTTCGATACCGACCGAAACCTAAAACACTCCTAAATAAAGTAGAGGTTCTCTGCTTTAAAATTTTATTCTCTTATAGCAATTTTTTATTATTATTATTATTATTATCATGAATTTGTAAATGTCATTAACAAACTAAGCTAACAGTCCGTTTGGATTGAAGGGGATGGAGGGAAAAGAAATAGTTAATTAAGAGGGGAAGGAATGGAATAGAATGGCAAGGAATGAGTTTAATTTTATTGTTGTTTGGATAGCTAAAGATAGAAAAGAATGGAAAGGAAATAAATCTTGTTTGGATAGAAAGAAGAAAAGAAAGAAAAGGAATGTGATTTAATATATTATTAGCAAATTAGGGTTAAATTTGGAATAACTTGAAAAAATCATTAAAATCTTTTCCTTTCCCTCCCAATCCTCCCAATATTGGAAAGAAACAAAATAAAGGAAGAGAAGGAATTGGCATTCCCTCTCAATCCCTCCGTTTCCTTTCCGCTCCCTCTTATAAATCTATCTAAACAAGTGAAATGCAATCCCTCCTCCTATTTTCCTTTCTTTTCCTTCCCATTCCCTCAATCCAAACGGACTGTAAAAGTTCTGCTATTTTGATCTATAATTATACTAAGTCAAAACCCATTTAAACATAATATGATATTTTTTTATTTTCTGTTTTGCCCTCGTGGACTTTTGTTTTACAAAAATTAAACTTTATAGGATTTATAAGTAATGAGATTCAAATTTATGCTATTCATATGACATTATAAATCCCAACCCGCTACGCTAGCTGGTTATTTTTTTTCTACTTTTTTTCTCTTAAATTATTTATTCCTTTATCCCGCACGCCTTGCATAAGTATAGAAAATGCCTTACTAGTTTGTCTATTTACATATAGCTAGCGATAGACAAAACAAACCTACTAAAGTCGTACACACAATAAATTTGTTATTGAAATTGCATATACATGTAACATATTTTGAAAAAGGTGAATTCCACATTTTTTTGGTTCAAGGGTTAATCCACGGAATTCCAGGTCAACTTTCGCGCATCTCGAACAATCTCTGCTCGTAGTGCGTGACTGCCGCTGGCCAAGCATTATTTTAACAATGGCAACTTTATACTACTAGACCAAGAGGCTTGGTTTATGTTTCCACTTACTTGATAACTCGTTTACCCCCTAAAATGCTTTGAAAAAAAAATGGAATAAATAAAGTTACAGTAATAATAGGAAAAAAGAACCTTAATCTTTTCGACGGTAGATATTTATTTTTAATCAATTAAAACTTTAAAGTTAATTCTGAAAATAAGAATAATTAAAACTAAATGAAATTGATTGAAAATCTAAAGTTCTAACACAAAACTTACCTTGTAATTTTGTTCACATGAAGAACAAAAAGAAAAGAGAGTGGCAATATAAAAATAAACAAAAATGAAAATAAGTAAATAATTCATTAGCACAATTTAAAAATAGGAATAAACATTGGCACGAATATAACTACTATTGAGTGGAAAACCTTTGAGAGTGGTATATACAGAATATATCTATATCAAACTAAAATGGTGTAAATTAAAAATTTTGGTATATAAACAATAGGGGGTATTGGGAAGTTACACCCATGTATATATATATATATAATTAAGTAGTTTACCATCAGTTTTAAAACTTAAAAGCCATGGTAAAGGAGTACTAATTAGAGATAATGGGTTATAGGGTCTCGCTCCGTAATGTTTTATAACTCTAAGGATGGACTCATGTTTAATAAAGAGAAGTAGTACTAATATCATAATTTGATTTTATAATAAGGACACTTTTCATAATATTAATTTATTTTAAGCAAAATGATGAATGTTGATGGACAAATACACCCCTAATTAATTCAAGTTAATGTCAAAAGTAACAATTTTCTTTCTCTCTCTCTATTTCTTCAGTTCCTATTTCTTCTATCTTCTCTCTCTCTAAAATCAAATACCTTGCTTTTTCTCTCTCTCTAAAATCAACGACCAGCCTCAGCTCCGACCAACAATCTCACCTCCTCCTCCACCACCACCACCACCACCACCACCACCACTTGACTCTCTGATTGTATCGCTGAGAGGAGCACTGTTCTCATCTTCAACTTCTTCTTCTTTTTTCTGCAGGGGCAATCATTAAACAGATATAACTTTTGATTGAATTGTTGAATTTAGCTGATTTTTGAATATGTTGTTCAGAAGATAAAGTTACAATATAACGCGTAAATTAAGACGATCAGATGTCATTTTGCTATTGAAATCGACCAATTTCGACAGCCTAGCGGGATATTGAAAAAAAAAAATATGATCGTAACTATTTTTTTTACGAACCCTACGTCGATCCATATATATATACATATATAAATATAGTGGATGCTGATCTCATCAATTTTATTATTTTATGTTTTGTAATGATGCTAAAATCATTTTAGCACCTTCTGATTGTTGTCTAAGTGGTGCTACCTTCTGGTTGTTGTTCATTTAGCACCTTTTGGTTATGGTGCTAAATGCATTTAGCACCTTCTGGTTGCTATCCAGAAAACATGCAATTTGTACCAAAATTGCTCCATTTATTTTTATTTTATGGAAAAAAAATATTAATTAGTAATAAAATTGCTATTTAATGCACATTTGGTTTAAATTTTGTTTCATTCTTAAAATCTTAAAATAATAAATTCATACTAATAATAACATATCAAGAGGTTGAATTATAATTTAATGAACCTCAAAATTTTGATGAGAATTATAATTTTAGATTGCACTAATCAACAAAAACTTAAACTAAATAATAAAATTATGAAAATTTGCTGGTTTCTAATAATACACAATTGGCGGTGGTTGAAGAAATCAAAAATTGAAAAGAAATGAATGGCTTTGATCTCAATACTTGTTTTAGTACACAAAGTTGATTTAATCAACGAAATCCAAATCTGATTATTAATTAAAATTAATATGCTTGAGCCTGGTCATACAATGAGATGCATAGGTAGATAGGACGCATAATATAATAAAATTGGGAAATCAAAGATAGAGAGAGATGAAAAAGAATGAACACCTTGCCGAGTGTATGAGCGAGAGAAGAAGAGGTATTAGTGTTTTTTTTTGTACAGTGTCCTTAATTTACATGTTTAATTTTTAAGTGTCCTTTATAATTATATTATTATTAAAATAAGCTCTTATGCCCGATTGCCCCAATAAATTACATAATTAAAAGTCTTAAATCAGGAGAGAAACGAATGGGATGATGGGAGAGACTAAAGAATAGAGAGATAAATTGCAATGTAGTTAATTCACTTTATTGCTCCCACTTCTAATGACGTGTTTATATCTAAGCCCTTAGTTATAAATGAAGGGCTATGATTATTCCACTGTATATATACAATGACTTATACAACTTTAGAGGATCTCGATATACCCACAGTAATAGATAAAAAAAAATACAAAACGATTGTATATGTATGTATGTATGTTATCTATGTATATAAATAAATAAATAAATAAATAAAAGGTCAGGTGCCCGGGGGGTGGTATTGGGGCTGCCTGGCAAATTAATTTGTTGTGTAGCCAAGAAATTAAAACCTCTTACATTTATGGAATTAAATACTAAATCAAATAGTTCCTCTATTTTAAGCTAAGTTTAAAGGAAAAAATTAATTAATTAAACAATAATGAGAGACACGTGTCAACATTATATGCAAAGAAGACATTTTACTTGTATATACAAGTGTGCATACCTGCACGATGTGTAGATATTTTAAACTATAAATTTGTTATAATGTGATTATAAGATGAACAATATTAAATTAAAATACTATATTGTCTTACACTATTAAAAAATCAATAATAATTTTAATAATATAATGTTATATGTATAATAGATAGTGTTATAATTAATATAACAGATCTTTTGGTGGCAATATGGGTATGGTAATTGATTTTACTAAGGCGTTTGATACGATAAAGTGTGACTTTTTGCTCAGGGGTGCTTCGATGTTTTGGTTTTAAGGAGGTGTTTATCTCATGGGTTCAATCTATTTTGCAACCTGTCTATCTCTCTTTTCTTATTAATGGTAAGGTGGTTGGTTTTTTTCAATGTTCGAGGGGGGTTAGGCAAGGTGACCCCTTATCTCCACTGTTGTTTGTTTTGGCTGAGGAGGTTTTTAATCATGCTCTTCATCATATGTTTTCTCATAGGCAGATTCGGGGAATTAGTAGTCCTCGTCATTGCATTACTCCTTCGCATGTGTTTCTGTGCTAATGATTTAATTATTTTGTGCAATGCTTCGACTGTTAATGTGCAAAAAGTGGTGACATTGTTAAATGAATATGGGGCTGTTTCGGGCCAGCTTGTTAATAAAAATAAAAGGAGTCTCTTGGTGGGGTTGGGTGCTCAGCGACGGTTGCAAAGCTTGAAGGATATTACTGGTATGTCGGTCATCTCGGTTCCTTTTGTGTATTTGGGGATTCCTTTGTTTTTGGGGAAGCCTACTCGAAGTAAGTTGCAAGCGTGTTATGATTCCATAAAAACTAAAATGGAAGGGTGGAAGGGTTCGTTTTTGTCTATAGCTGGAAGAATACAACTTGTGAGATCTGTGATTTATGGCAAATTGCTTTATTCTTTTGCCATTTATAATTGGCCGATGAATCTTATTAAAAGCCTGGATCAAGTTATTAAGAACTTCATATGGACTGGTCATTGTAGTAAACATAAGCTGGATTCTCCTTCTATGAAAGATATGTGTCGACCTATTGAAGAGGGGGGCTATAATCTAAGGAGTTTAAAATCTCTTAATTGGGCTTCTTTAGTTAAAACTGTGGGTAATATTATAGTTTCTGAAGGTGATTTGTGTTCTTTTGTAAGGAATAAATTACGACTTACTGCTAGTGGTTGGGGTGTTAATTGAGGTTGTTCATATCTTGTTCATGGGTTTAAAGCTGCCTCTAGTGTCATTGGTATTAAAGCGTTTTGGTAGGTGGGCGCTGGCAATAAGATTGATTGTTGGCATGACCAATGGCTTGGGGGAGCTATGACTAGCATTAATCGGGTTTTTAATATCCATTTATCAGTTTCTAATAAATTACGAGCTCGTGTATCGGATTTCTTACAAGATGGGTATTGGAATATTCCTCGCAATTTTAAAATGAATATTCCGGATATTTCCGGTCAAATTAAAAGCACTAGTCTTTACTCTAAAGGTAATACTTTGATTTGGACTCATTCTAGGGATGGGAAGTTGTCTTTTTCCAGTATATATGAGGTTTGTAGGAGCCGTGGTGGAGATTGTAACTGGATGAGTTATGTTTGGCAACCGTACATTCCTCCGATGTGATTTATTTTGTGCTATAGAGTTTTGAGCAATAGGTTAGGTACGGATGATAATTTGCGAAAGTGTGGTATGATTATAATCCCATACTACTGTTTGTGTTGTTGCTTTGAGGAGACTGTGGTTTATCTTTTTTTTATTGCTCTTTTGCTAGGGAGATGTGGAGGCGGCTTCTCGATAAGTTTTTGATTAACATTGAAATTAGCAGATGTTTTATGTCTTTTGTCAAAAGGATTCTTCATTTGGATATGAGCTCCCAAGTTCGGAACCTTTGGCTTGCTGCTGTGATTGTTACTATGTGGGGGATTTGGTATCAGTGAAATGCATATAAGTTTGGAAACAAACTCCCTATTTTGGGAATGCTTCGTTTTAGTGTCGTTAGATGGGTTAAAGAAGCGGCCGTGATTGCCAAAGGGACTATGTACAATTCTATTCATGATTTTATCATTATTAAAAATTTTGGAGTGCAATGTAAGCCTTCCAAAGCTCCTAAAATTGTAGGAGTTAGGTGGTACGTACCCTCCCGTTTTTGGATGGGTTAAATGTAATACTGATAGGATGTCAAAAAATCCTTCTAGGTTGGTTGCGTATGGGGGTTTGTTTCGAGATCACAAGGGCGTTGTTTGTGGGTCTTTTGTTCAAAATATTGGAGTAGAAACGGCTTTCCATGCTGAATTTTTTGCAGTGTTTTAGCTGTTAAGCTAGCGTATAGCAAAGTTTGGTTTAAATTGTGGTTAGAGATGGATTCTACAGGCGCTCTTTGTAGTTTTTTTAATAAAAGGTTTTATCCTCTTTCGCAGTTGAAGCAAAGATGGAATAAGTGTCTTAGTTTAATGGAACAGATGGAGATTAGATTGTCTCACATTTATCGTGAAGGCAACGTCCCTGCGGATATTCTTTCAAATGTTGCCTCGCAACATGCTGACTTCAAATGGTGGGATGGGGGTGTTCCAGAAATTACTCAGGTTGTTTATGAAGAAAGAGTCGGAAACAAATTTTATAGATTTTGTTCATTTTGTTTTGAGTTTTTTTGTTCTTTCTTTGTAATTCTCCTTTCTTTTACTCTCAGGCTTCGCGCCGATCTTTATAATTAGTATAACGCTGTAGTAAACATAATACGAATTGATATATTTAGTATATTATAATATATGTATAACAAAATAAATATTTTATGTAATATATACTATTAATCATTTTATTTTAAGGTTAGATGATTTGATTGAAAGAGGGAGATAAAGAAAGAAATAAACATTTTAATAAATAAGGTTTTGCAAAACAAATGACTTGAGGTAAATGTTCTACCGACTGTCTTTTCACAATTGTTTATTGTTTTTTGAGAAAAGTTACGTATGCATTGGCTAATAGAGCCACCCATTATAAAATACATATTTATTTTAGAAATTAAAGTAAATAAATTTAATAACTTCTCTTTTAATCTAGAATTACAAAAAAGTACTATTTTTAACATAGAATTTTATTTTTGACAATGTACTTTTAAAATCATTTTTAAGGAATTAAAGTTCAATTATATGTATGAATATCACTTTCAAAAAATGCATTCTACAAATTAGATAGAAGCGTTAATTGTTTGCATGTTTGATGTGTTGAACAATAGAGAGAAAATGGAAAACTTGTGATAAAACTTAAAAATATGCCGAAAAATCAATTATGTCAAAAGAAAATAGATCTAAAACTTCATGTAACATTTTTTTGGCGAAGTATTATACCAAATTCACTTTGGCATACCTCGATCGTAAGTTTGATGTTTTGAACAACAGAACAAGATACAAGAGATCTGCAATGATAATAACAAAAAATTACAAACACAAATAAAAAGTATAAATTGAAAGAGCATAGGCATTGTAAATCTAGTGCTTAAAACAACAAATTAAGCATAATAGATAAAAATACAATAACATTTTAAAAAAATGAAAGCGAACAATTTAGGTAAAAAATCATAGAGATAAATGAAATTTTCAATGCACATGTAAAAAGATAGCTAGGCATGAAGAAGATCGAGAAGAGAGAATGAGTGCCAAAATATATCAGAGTAAAAAATTAGAAAACCATGAAAAAGAGAGGAGGGTAAATCATTCATTTGTTTCATCTTATGATTTAAGTTATTTGAAAGATATAACTAACCTTATAATTATGTTTATTGGGTCTTAAATGCATTAATGGGTAACAACAAATTAACAATATAAAAGAAAAAATCGAAAGGTGAGTAAACAAAGATGCTACAAAATAAAGTGATGATAAAAATGACCAATTCCACCCATAAGATGTAAGTATTGAAAATCGTAAGAAAAGATAAAAGAAAAAAAAAATCTTAGCTCTTTGTCTCCTCTCTATGCACATTTAGACGACGACCATGGTGAACTGGTCCAATCATATCATCCAAAACTCATAAAATATATATAAAATTTATAAAAGAAAATTTTGAAATTTTAAAGAGTGAAAAAATAATTATTAGATAATATTTTCTCTCATTGAGATACTCTTTTTATATAGTAAAAATAATTATAACGAACTAACATAAAAAATCCTCATATTAATCTACATAACGCCTAATAATATTATACATTACAAAATAATGAATTCTCATAAATCTCCTCATAAATTATACACAAGTAATTTTATAATTGATAACTTAATATAATATAATTATTTTTGTGAAATTTTGAACAAATTGTATATTTTGTTAACTTTTTATTTCAAAAATAGATAAAGAGAAAAAAATTATTGTTATATATAATATATCAAAGATTTTTATTTTTCAAAATATAGAGTTGAGTTACGAATAAAATAAGAGAATATCAAAGAAACTAAGAAGAGTTGTATTAGTCATTCGTTGTTGTGTATCATAAAAAAATAGGAGAAAATAATGAGAGGAAGACCCGTTTCAAAACAAAATTGTTGAATTTTAATTTGAGATGGGGAGTGTTGACCTAAGGTCTTAATCTTATTTTGATAATAACAATAAATTAATCATGTGTAATTTAACATATTTCTTGATATAAGTGTACAGTTCATTTACTTGGAAATTCAAGAAAAACATGATAATGATCAATCTTTCACTATTCGATCATTGGATAAAATAAGGAAGATCAAATCTCTCAATGCAAATCATGAAGCACAAAGGATCAAAAGATTATATGAAAAGCTTCAAAGAAAAAATTTCAAATGAAGATCAATTCGAAGTAACAAATCAAAGCATTCGAAGACTCGCTAATTTAGTAATTGATTGAGTGCTTAAGATTTATGTAAAGCTACATTATTGATCAAATCCTTATAGCTCAAACGTATTCATGCATCTTTTAAATATTGATTCAAACAAGCTTGAAATTGAATTTATTTGAAAAACATCATTTTACAAAGACCGAGTTTCAAAATAAATTCATATTAATTTTAAATGATCATATTTTAAGCTCTAATAAAAATAGGTATCTTAGAAACATATCTTTGAGGTTCAAAAATCATTAGAATTTTATTTGGAACTAAATTGTTAAATTGCAAAAATATTTTTATTTTATATTTAAAATTCGCTCAATTTTTGTCCAGTTTTGATTTAACGGTAAAATGGAGGACTCCCGAACTCCGATCATTTTTAAATTTTTACAGTAGTTAGACAACATCTCCTGTCACTTTTGACTAAAATTTGAGCATGATCCAACGGTCAAATTGGGAGAAATTAACAAAACAAATTTGAATTTTTTGTCAAAACTAGTTGTTGGAAAGTTTGAAAATGTATACCTTGGAGCCAAAACCTCTCTTAATCATCCCCAACGGCCATATGATTTTGCAAGCTATAAATATGAGGTCCTAGACATGTTTTAATATACTGTAATCATTCTACAAACTTATTTTACATATATACAAAGTTATTCAATTATTCAATTCATTTTATTTATCATATTCTTCATTTTTGAGCTATATATTTTTGATCAATCTTGATAACTCTAGTGTGAGCTTCTTTTGTAATTTTCAAATACACTTGAGAGTTATTGTATTGGTGTGTATCACCACAAATAATTTATTCTTCATTTCAAAAGAGAGTTTGTCTTTTTGTAGAGTAAGAGAGCATATCTTGTGAGAAGTGTAGTGTGTATATCTACATTGTGAGTGTTGTGAGCATAACGACATTTGTATTGAGGTTTGATCTTCACCCGAAGAAGATTGAATAGTGAAAATTTTCGGAGAACTAACCGAGCGCGGACGTATGGTTGAAGAGACCGAACCGTGAGGCCAAAAAGTTTCGAGCTTCAAATTGGTTCAATCTTTCTAAACTCAAGCTCTTTTTTTATTGCTATATTATTGCTTGTATTTTGAGATTGTTTATTTGCTTCTCTTGAGATCGATTACTTGAAATTTATTATTTTCTTGATATTGTTGCTTAGCTAAGTTGCTTTGCTTAAATATTTTTAAAAAACGTTTTAATTCCGCATGAAGATTTTAAAAACCCTATTCACCCCCCTCTAGGGTTGTTTTCCGATCAACAATTGGTATCAGAGGATGTACTCTTATTTTGATTTAACATTTTTAGAATTTACGATCATGTCTATATATCAAGGAACCGCTCTTTCCGAAGGTCTCTTCACCCATAGAGCACCTCTATTTGATGGTAAAAATTATAACTATTGGAAAAGTAGAATGACTACATTTTTATAACCTAGTGATTTTGAATAATGGAGAGTTATACTTGAAGGACCCTACGAAATTACCAAAAGAGATGATAGTGGAAAAATTGGTCCTAAGAAAGTGTCCGAGTATGATGGAAATAATATTAAGAAAATTCAATATAATGCTAAAGCCTTAAATGCTTTAAATTGTGCATTAAGCATGGATGAATATAACAAAATTTCTAGTTGCAAAACGGCCAAAGAAATTTGGGATAAACTTGAAGTTACCTACAAAGGAACCATTCAAGTTAAAGATGATAACATAAATATGCTTGTTCATGATTATGAATTATTTAAAATGGAGCCTAATGAATCTCTTGCTTCCATTTATAGTAGATTTTTTTCTATTATTACTAATGATTTGGATCTTCTTGGAAAAGTTTATTCTAATGAAGATAAAATAAGAAAAATTCTTAGGATTCTTCTAAAGAAGTGGCGTCCAAAAGTGACGACAATTCAAGAAGCAAAGAATCTCAAAACACTCAGTACGGACGAGCTTTTGGGATCTCTAAAAACTCATGAGAAGGAACTTTAAAGAGAAGAAGAAGAGGATACAAAATCAAAGAAAACTTTAGCTCTCAAAACTATCCAACATGAAGATAATGATGTATCAATGGATGGTGATGAAGACATAGCGCTTCTATCTAGAAAATTTATAAAATTTATAGCTAAGAAGAAAATTCTCAAGGAAAGGATAACAAATATTCATCATCCTCTAGAAGAAACAACGATCGATCAAATTAACAAAGAGAAGAAAATGAAGAAATCAAAAAGTGTTATTATTGTCATGAACCCGGTCATATCAAGCCAAATTGTCCCATTAGAAAAAAGGAGAAAAGGGATAAATGAGATAAAGTATTCAAACAAGTGAAGCATGCACTAAAAACGAACATGGAGCAATTCCGAAGAAGGAGAATTGGATGCCGATTCTAGCGATGAAGAAACGGTCAACCTTTGTCGTATGGCAAATAAAGATGAGGTAAACTCTAACTATAGCTCATTTAGTGATAATTTTGATGATAATGAAAGTGTGCATAATGAATATGATGAATTATATACCATGTTTGAAGAATTACATATTAAATTTGAAATTCTCTCAAAAAGACATGCAAGTCTCAAGAAAGAAAATTCAATTACTTCTAACAAATATGAAACTTTAGAAAAGGAAAACATTGATTTTAAAAAGGAAATCAATTATTTGAAAAAGGGAAAAGAAAAGGAGACTTCAAACTCACTTGCACTAGAAAATGAGGATTTAAAAGAAAAAGTAAAGGATTTAACTAATAGTTTAACCAAGTTCACAAATGGAAAAGATAACGTAGATAAACTATTGGGAGTACAAATGTGTGTCTTTGATAAAGTCGGTTTGGGTTACAATCAAATCCATAACCAAAATGATTACAAAAATTTCTTCAAAACATACACACCACATAATCCCACTAATCTTTGTTCATTTTGTGGAAGAAATACTCATAATGCACATTCTTGTTATTACAAAGAAAAGAATTTTGCTAAGAACAAACTTGCTTGAATTCCTAAAGGAACCACTATGTACACTAACCCCAAAGGACCCAACTTATTTTGGGTACTAAAAGAGAAGTTACTTAAGATTTTGGTGTAGGTTTGCATGAGAGCAAAAGCTAGCAAAAAAAAATGGTTCTTGGATAGTGGATGCTCGAAACACATGACGGGAGAAAAGAGAAATTTCTTGAGTCTCACTCCTAAACAAGGAGGCAACGTCACATTTAGAGACAACGCCAAAGGTAAAATCATTGGTATAGGTAAAGTTGGTAATAAATCTTCTTATATTGATAATGTTTTACTTGTTGATGGTTTAAAACATAACTTACTTAGTATTAGTCAATTGTGTGATAAAGGTTATGGAGTTATTTTTAAATCCGAATGTTGCATTGTTAAAAATATTAGTGATAATTCTATCTTGTTTGTTGCTTATAGATCTAATAACATATATACTCTTGAACTTGATGATTTGTCTCAACAAGATGTTAAATATTTATCTGCGTTAAATGATGCTTCTTGGTTATGGCATAGAAGATTAGGTCACGCTAATATGGATTTAATTAATAAATTATCAAAAAAGGAATTAGTTAAAGGATTGGCTAAAACTAAATTTACTAAAGATAGAATTTATGATGCATGTCAACTTGGTAAACAACACAAGTCTTCCTTTAAATCTAAGAAAGATATTACTACTACTAGACCACTTGATATGTTACATTTAGATTTATTTGGACCTAATTCGGTTGCTAGTTTATGTGGTAAATTGTATGCCTTTGTGGTTGTTGATGATTTTTCTAGATTTACTTGGGTATTCTTTTTTGCACATAAAAGTGAAATACCTCATGTATTTGTTAAATTTTGTAGAAAAGTTCAAAATGAAAAGAGTACTTCTATTGTACATGTTAGAAGTGATTGAGGTAGAGAATTTGATAATATTGATATTGAGAATTTTTGTGATGAGCATGGTATTAATCATAACTTTTCAGCACCTAGAACTCCTCAACAAAATGGTGTGGTTGAAAGAAAAATAGATCTCTTCAAAAGATGTCTAGAACCATGTTACATGAACATTCTTTACCGGAATATTTCTGGGCGGAAGCCGTTAATACCGCATGCTATGCAACTAATCGTGTTATTATTCGTAAAAAGTTAGATAAGACACCTTACGAATTATGGAATGATAAGAACCCTAATATTATATATTTTAAGGTTTTTGGTTGTAAATGTTTTATTTTAAATGATCGTGATCATTTAGGAAAATTTGATGTTAAATCCGACGAAGGAATATTTCTTGGATATGCTACTAATAGTAAAATTTATCGTGTTTATAATAAGAAAAGTTTAGTTGTTCAAGAATCTATGCATGTTGTTTTTGATGAATCTAATCATTTTGCACCCATAGTGCATTCCGATGATGATGTTGAAATTATCAAAAAAGTTTCAGATATTCTAATTAATGATACATCTAAGGAAGAATCATCGAGTGCTCAAACTTCTTCTAAGGAGATAGAAAGTAAGGGCGAACAAAACTCGAATGATTTACCTAAGAATTGGAAATTTGTGTCTAACTACCCTATTGATCAAATTATTAGAGATCCATCTAGTAAGGTCTTGACTAGATCATCCTTAAGAAATGTTTGCAATAATGTGGCATTTGTTTCTCAATATGAGCCTAAAAACATAAATGAAGGCGAACAAGATGAATCTTGGATGATGGCTATTCAAGAAGAACTCAATCAATTTGAGAGAAATAAAGTATGGATACTTGTTCTCAAACCAAATGATCATACTATTATAGGCACTAAATGGGTATTTCGGAATAAAAAGGATGAAAATGGTGTTATTGTTAGAAATAAAGCTAGACTCGTTGCCCAAAGATACAATCAAGAGGAGGGCATTGATTATGAAAAAACATATGCACCCGTTGCACGTTTAGAAGCTATTCGCATGCTACTTGCTTACTCTTGCTTTAAAAATTTCAAACTATATCAAATGGATGTGAAAAGTGCTTTCCTGAATAGATTTATTGAAGAGGAAGTTTATGTGAAACAACCTCCCGGATTTGAAAATTATACGCATCCGAATTACGTATTTAAATTGTCTAAAGCATTATATGGCTTGAAATAAGCACCTAAAGCATGGTATGATAGATTAAGTTCATTTTTGCTTAATAATGGATTTGTTAAAGGTAAAGTAGACACTACTTTATTTATTAAGAATCATGCCAATGATATGCTACTTGTGCAAATTTATGTTGATGATATTATTTTTGGTTATACTAACGACAATCTTTGCAAAGAATTTTCTACTCGTATACAAAAGGAATTTAAAATGAGCATGATGGGAGAGATGAATTATTTTCTCGGATTGCAAGTAAAGCAATGCAAAGATGGAATCTTTGTTAATCAAGAGAAATATGTAAAGGAACTCTTAAAGAAGTTGTTGTGCACAAACTTTATATATTAAACAACAACTAGAAGACTTTGGAATTAGTCTTAGCCACATTCCCATTAAATGTGATAACACAAGTGCTATTAGCTTGACCAAGAACCCTATACAACACTCACGTACTAAGCACATTGAGATAAGATATCATTTTATTCGTGATTATGTGCAAAAATGTGATGTTGATATTGAATTCGTTAGCACCGAATCGTAATTTGCGGATATTTTCACTAAACCACTCTCGGACGATCGTTTTTGTACTATCTGTCGTGAACTTGGTATGACTAGAGCTTATGACATCTACTTTGATTAAATATATATATATATATATATTTCTCAAAGTCGAAAAGCTATTTTTTAAAGGAAAAAGTCAAAATATACAGCGCTCCTCGTGTGTATCTAGAATCCATCGCCCTCGCATGGCCTAGATCCTTTTTCGATGTTGCCATAGGGGGAGAAAATGTGTGTTTTGTGTAGGTGTTGTTGTAAGATTTTAATTTTTTTTACATTCACACTTTTGAAAGGTTTATTTATAATACATATATATATATATATATATTAGTTTTGGTTTTAAAACTATCTCAAATATTTTTAATATTTTTTAATTGTCATCTTTGCATAAATTGAGGGGGATCATATTATTTATTTACATTTATATGCTATTTATGCTTGTTATTGTAAACAAACATTAATTTATTGTCATCATAAAAAAGGGGGAGATTGTTGACCTAAGGTCTTAATCTTATTTTGATAATAACAATAAATTAATCATGTGTAATTTAACATGTTTCTTGATATAAGTGTACAGTTCATTTACTTGGAAATTCAAGAAAAACATGACAATGATCAATCTTTCACTATTCGATCATTGGACAAAATAAGGAAGATCAAATCTCTCAATGCAAATCATGAAGCACAAAGGATCAAAAGATTATATGAAAAGCTTCAAAGAAAAAGTTTCAAATGAAGATCAATTCGAAGAAACAAATCAAAGCATTCGAAGACTCGCTAATTTAGTAATTGATTGAGTGCTTAAGATTTATGTAAAGCTATATTATTGATCAAATCATTATAGCTCAAACGTATTCATGCATCTTTTAAATATTGATTCAAACAAGCTTGAAATTGAATTTATTTGAAAAACATCATTTTACAAATACCGAGTTTCAAAATAAATTCATATTAATTTTAAATGATCATATTTTAAGCTCTAATAAAAATAGGTATCTTAGAAACATATCTTTGAGGTTCAAAAATCATTAGAATTTTATTTGGAACTAAATTGTTAAATTGCAAAAATATTTTTATTTTACATTTAAAATTCGCTCAATTTTTGTCCAGTTTTGATTTAACGGTAAAATAGAGGACTTTCTGAACCCCGATGATTTTTAAATTTTTACAGTAGTTAGACAACATCTCCTGACACTTTTGACTAAAATTTGAGCATGATCCAACGGTCAAATTGGGAGAAATTAACAAAACAAATTTAAATTTTTTGTCAAAACTAGTTGTTGGAAAGTTTGAAAATATATACCTTGGAGTCAAAACCTCTCTTAATCATCCCCAACGGCCATATGGTTTTGCAAGATATAAATATGAGGTCCTAGACATGTTTTAATATACTGGAATCATTCTACAAACTTATTTTACATATATACAAAGTTATTCAAGTATTCAATTCATTTTATTGATCATATTCTTCATTTTTGAGCTGTATATTTTTGATCAATCTTGATAAATCTAGTGTGAGATTCATTTATAATATTCAAATACACTTGAGAGTTATTGTATTGGTGTGTATCACCACAAACAATTTATTCTTCATTTCAAAAGAGAGTTTGTCTCTTTGTAGAGTAAGAAAGCATATCTTGTGAGAAGTGTAGTGTGTATAACTACATTGTGAGTGTTGTGAGCATAACGACATTTGTATTGAGGTTTGATCTTCACCCGAAAAAGATTGAATAGTGGAAATTCTCGGGGAACTAACCGAGTCCGGGCGTATGGTTGAAGAGACTGAACCGTGAGGACAAAAAGTTTCAAGCTTCAAATTAGTTCAATCTTTCTAAACTCAAGCTCTCTTTTTATTGCTATATTATTGCTTGTATTTTGAGATTGTTTATTTGCTTCTCTTGAGATTGATTACTTGAAATTTATTATTTTCTTGATATTATTGCTTAGCTTAGTTGCTTTGCTTAAATATTTTTAAAAAACGTTTTAATTCCGCATTAAGTTTATAAAAACCCTATTCACCCCCCTCTAGGGTTGTTTTTCGACCAATAGGGAGAATTAAAATAAATTGAGTTATGCAAGTTCATTCAATTTTTGTACAAACACTTTTGACACCAAAGAAATAAAAAAAAGACATATAACATATTAAGTGCAAGACTATACTAATTTATTTGAGTAGTATCACATCAATTTATACAAAACTTAAGTAAATATAAAATTTTCCAAATAAATTAATAGGGAAAGTAAAGAGGTGAAAAAGTAAAGTTGAAGAGAGATAATAAGGGCCTGTTTGGTAAATGTTTTGAGTTAAGTTTTTAAGTTAAATTTTTAAAATATGGTGTTTGGTAGAATTAAGAAGTATGTTGAAAACTTGATTTGATTTTTTTTTTAGTTTTTTTCAACAAACTAAAAATCTCATAAAAAAATTTCAAAAAATAGTCAAAATGGATCTTATTTTATAGATCTCGACGAGTATGTTTTAAATATATATATATATATTTTATTTTATTTTAATTTTTGAATTTAAAGTTATGGTATTTTAAAAGTTTTTTTAGAGAAAGAAAGTTGTAACATCTCGTATTTCGTTTCCGAGCCAACTCTCCTCTTCAGCCCGGTTAAGGCTTTATTGCCGTTAGATCGTGAATATTGGGTTTTGAGCCTCTTATATTTGACTCGACACCTCTCTCATGTCATATTAGGTATATTTAGTTTGTAAGATCAATTATTTTATTATTCGGGTGATCCGAATAAAAAATGGGAAGCAATCGCATATTTTGAACTTTTCGAAAAAGTTAATTTTTGGCCAACTTTGAAAAGTCATAACTTTTTTATCCGATGTCCAAATGACTCCCCGTTTTCGGCAATGTATTCATCTCAATACCTTCTACAACTTTCATGTTTTGACCAAAATCCAAATCACACTCTTCGGTGGTCGAATCAGCTTGCAAAGTAAGCAAATTGTTGAAATATGGTTATTCGGAACACTTCGGCAGAGCGCTGTCTTCGGTGAATTTATGGTAATGATCCATCCAGAATTTGAGGAAACTTCCTCTTAGGAAGTTGTATAGCTTTGAATTACCTTTCCGTGGACATAAAAATTACCTCAATCGGAGTTCCGAGCAAGAAGTTATGGCCAAAATACTAACAGTGCACCAGATTTTACCCATCAGTTGACTGATGGGATTGATCAGTCGACTGAAGGGGTCCTGAGCACGATTATAAAGCCAAAATAGAGCATATTTCGTCCCCAACTTATACACCAACCTTGAGAACTTTGAGAGGGTGATTGGGGGCTATTTTGGGAGATTTAGAGAGGGTTTGTTCACCCATACATATGATTCATCATTTGAATCATCACCATCATCATCTTCCTCTTCAATTCCTTTCCTCCATTAATGAGGGTTTCAAGCTCTACCGTGGGGATTTCGCAATTTCTCGGGCGACGACTAAATCCACCACTTTTAACTTTGAGGATTTGCTTAACTGAGGTGGGATCACTATTATTCAAACCTATTTTCAAGTTATGTTGTGTTATATGTTTGATTCACACCCAATTGGGGGTTTTAGCTTAATTTCGAAGATTGCATGTTCATAGGGTTTTGGGTCGTTTTCTTGCGATTCTTTGCTTGATTCTCATTTCGTACAACTCCAATATGATTATTATACAAGAATCCCCAATTATATATTCATCCTAGTATAAATTGGTTCAAAACCCTTACTTACGGATACTATATCGACTGTTAAACCATGATATGGTTCTATATCGATACATAGATGGGTTTAAAAGTCTGATTTAGTTATAGGTACTTGTGATTGTGGTATTATTGTTGTACTTTAAAGATTACTCCCTTATTTACGAGATTTGTTAATTATTTGCTTGTCCGTAACTGCGCTGGGCGGATTTATAAGTTTATTATAGATAAACTAAGTACCGAAATCACATGGGAAAGTTTACGTTGAACTTAAATCTTATAAATTATATATTATACTTGGCTTGCAGCTTATGTGATGAAAACCTATGAAACTTTCCACATGAGTATTATTTTTAACGAAGCCAATAGTTAACGGACTTGGCAAAGCGAGTTTAAGTACGACGACAATACTACTATGTAATCTACGGTATATATACACACACAAGTCATATATATATATATACATATAAGACATGTACATATATTTTAAAATATATATATTCGTATGGTTTATACACGTTTGACAAGATTCTTATATTTACATGTGAATGAGATTTCTTGTGTGATATTTGAAAAAGTAGGTTTGATATATGTATATATATATCTTCATTACCAAAAGTATTGAAGGGCATATGTATGTTAGATATGAATCAAAAGGTGTATATTTATATGTGTGTGCGTGTGTACTATGAATAAGTATATTCTTTGGGATAAT
Organism: Lonicera japonica; assembly: GCA_021464415.1. Classification (NCBI taxonomy): domain Eukaryota; kingdom Viridiplantae; phylum Streptophyta; class Magnoliopsida; order Dipsacales; family Caprifoliaceae; genus Lonicera; species Lonicera japonica. Next base: position 26,748,105 of record CM038464.1, read on the forward strand.
ACTTTATATTGATTTCCTAGTTTTGTAAGGCACTAGTGGTTAATAGGGTTGACCTAGCCCTGGCGGCTACATACCCTGATCCATGTAGAGGGACCCCACTGTCAGAGCGGCATACTCTATGGTCCTTAGGGGGACCCCGCGATGTGGCATACCCTACACCGTCTAGGTGGTCCACGGGGGGACTCAACCTTGGGGGCTTAAATTCGGATTGCAGTGCACTGTTGAGTAAACCCTAGATGTTAGATGATTGGATACAAGATGAGTAGTTGGAATGAGATTAGTGCCTACATCTGTTTTACGACTATACTCTCTTATGCTATTTTTTAATATGATATACTTCCTTATTTTGGTTTATCGTATTTTGGAGGTGTATATACCTTATTATTACGATTACGAATATCTTGGCAATACTTTTGAATATATGTTTTCTCTTGTTTTCAAGGATGGAAGAGCACTTGGTACGCATTGTATGAAAAATAGTTTTCATATCATTAAGATTTATATATGTATATGTATATATCTATAGATATCTATAATGAGTTATAGGAATGACATATATATATATACACATGATCATAACAAAAAACTATTTTCATTATAATGCATCGCAGGTATGGTTTTAGAAATTATCTTGTATACCAAAACCTTATAATTCCTACTGAGCCCGTATTTGGCTCACTCCCATTTTCAACAGTTTTGTAGGTACTTCCTTGGGACGATACGAGTACGGATTAGAACCTATAATGACCATGTATAGTTGTAGTCGTCCGTGGATGACTTGTATTTTAAGAATTATATGTATTAGTACCATCAATATTGTTTGTATCATTAAATTGTATTTATTTCTATTTATATAAGTTGTAAGGCATTTTATTTAAAATTAGGATCTCGTTGGAGGGTTTGAACTTTGCAAAATATAATTACTGTGAATGTGGAATTGATTTTGAAGAAAAGAGATTTATAGCTTTTAATTGTTTATTTCCAGGGCGGTTTTGTTATAAAAACGAACTCTACATGCCAAATTTTTCTAAAATAAGGCATTCCATGTAAATTACTATTAGATAAGTTTCAATTTATGCATTTTATAGCCTGCCGTCGTGTACGGCACCGTGATTAACCGGGTTTCGGAGGTCTAAACCTCATAATAAAATTCAGGGCATCACAAAAGTAAAGTTAAGGTTTTTTTTGGGAAATGTAAAAATAGAGTTGATTTTGAGTTGAGTTTTTAAAATTTGAGAAAAAATAAATAAATAAAGAGGAACCAAACAAGGGCTAAGTTGCTAGAATTTCATTTAAATCATTTATGATACTATCATATCACGTTGAAAGGAGGAGTTTTCTGGTTTTAAATATTAAGTTATAAGGGATAAAGAAAGAGAGGGTAATTTTAAATAAACTATAATTGATATTATTTTAAATATTAGATATTTTTAATTGTTCAGATATTAAAAAAATTTAGAATTATGGATATATAAAATTATGAATATGAGAAATTAAATATTACAAAATAATTTAGTAACTATATAATATGAAAGATTACAAAAGCTTTTTTCAATTTAATTTTCAAAATTAAATGGATAGGAGAGAGACAGAGGAATAATTAATTGCACCAATTTTAAAAATTGGAATTCAAGAGGAGAGAGATGGTGAGAGAGAAAATAGGGTGAATTTCAGATTTGTAGAGGATAAAATATGAGATAAACGAAAATAATTATTGGAAGGAAAAAAGATGAGCAATTAATGAGAGAGTGGACAAATATAAAGCCACCAAAATAGGAGAAAATATAGAGATAAACGGAAATTATAGCCCCATTTAATAGGCATTTAAATTTTCAAATTTAAGAGTGATATGAGAGATAAAATAAGCAAGAGAGTAGGAATAGGAAGAGTTTTTTTTATTTTAAATATTAAGTTATAAGAAATATAGAAAGATAGGGTAATTTTAAGTAAACTATAATTAATAATAATTTTTTTTGGAAAGCAATATTATTTTAAATATTAGATATTTCTAATTGTTTAGATCTTCAAAAAATAAAATCAATTTAGAATTTAGAATTTAGAATTATGGATATATAAAATTATGAATATGAGAAATTAGATATTACAAAATGATTTAGTAGTTAGAAATATAAATTATGGATAATATGAAAGATTACAAAAGCTTATTCCAATTCAATTTTCAAAATTAAGGGTGCGTTTGGCGCACCGGATAAGGAATTAGGATATGATAGGATAAAGGCCGGATAGAATAAGAGTCAGAATTAGTCGGATAGGAATTATGTGAGATGTGATAGCAAAGGAATCAGTCGGATAAGGATTAAGCGGGATCGAATAGGATAAGGATTAGTCGGATAAAGATTTAATAAATTTTGCATTTGATGGAGTTTCGGATTACAAGTTCAGATATTATATAATACAACTTGCTTTTTTTAAAAAAATATATGCAATTATAATTGTTGTGCATAATTTTTTTTAACTAATGTGATTCTTCTATTTATAATTAAGTTTCGTAAAAAACTCTTTTAGGAGAAAAGTTCTATATCACATACAATATTTACGAACTAAACATTAAGTACAATTTCAAATTCTAATGTTACCATTTTTTCTAAAATTAAAGTTTCTTATAAATACCTTCACTTAATAAATAAAAATGCCATATTATAAAAGAAATAAATTTTATTAGCTAAGTTATTGTGATTTTGGGTGGTTGAAAATTTTTATTAATAAATTTGATTATCTAAAAGGTGTAAAGAAAAGGATTAAAAAAATTAATTAAAAATTAATTTTTATATTCAGTTTGTTATCCGGCAATTATGTGATAAAATAATACCACTTATAAGGGTGGTGTATATTTATTCGATTTTGAAGAGATAAAATGATAATTAATCCCGAATGCAATCCACTAATCCAGTCCCGTGTTGTGCCAAATGTGGGATAGGATTAAAATATCCTATCCACCATTGCGCCAAACACATGACATGATTTATTTATCCTATCATATCTGACAACAAACATCGGATATGATTAATTAATCTTATCCTGCTTCTAATCCCACGCAACAAACACACCATAAATGGACAAGAGAGAGTTATTTCCCCCATATAATTAGATGACAGTTACAATTTTGAATTAATATCAATTAATGAGGAGCCATAATTATAACAATATAAGATAGTGCTACATGTCAAATTTACAGTAAAAAGACAACGTTTTAATATCTATATAATTAGATTATTAGATCTAAGGGGCTTTTTGTTTTTAGCCTCGAATATTCAAATTGTTTTGCGTTTAACCCATTACTTTTGGAAAATAGTAATCAGCTCAAATGAATGGATAATTATTAAATATATGTTTTATAAATGTTTTTTCCATCTTACCATTTTTAGTTGCTAGAATGTAGGATATTTTTAAGGATTTCTTTTGTTTTAAAAGTTTTAATTTTTTAAATGTAAACTACAAGTAATAACTTTTGGTAATTAATAAGTTGACAAAATATCTAACATTAAAACTTGGAGTATCTAGAAGATATATTAAACGTAAATATTACACACAAGTAAAACAACACATTCATATTTAAAAGAAATTACACAAATAAAACTAAAAGTAAAGTCATATTAAAAATATAAAATATTAAAACTTGGGGTATTTAGAAAACATATTAGCAGTAAATGTTACACATAAGTAAAATTAAAAATAAAGTCATATTAAAAATATCAAACATTAAAACTTAGGATATCTAGAAGATATATTAATAGTAAATATTACACATAAATAAAACTAAAAACACAATCATATTATTAGTACAACTAAAAACACATTCATATTAAAAACATCAATATCAAAAATGCTAAATATAAAAAAATAGAGAGAGAAGAATTCAAAAGAGTGAGAAGAAATAATTTACTGATATTGAAATGGACATTTTAATAAGGGTATTCTTAAATACACCAACATAATCTGTCTTCTCACCCTACCAAAAGTCAATATTACGTCAATTGATCTTAATCTAAAAAATAGCGTAAGATTCTTTCCTCTCACCCCACTTTTTGTACTTGAAAAAATTGTCACTAATTTATCTTCTCACTCATTTAAATTTTTTAAAATAAAAAAGATCCATTCTTTCCAACAAATAATTCTACAACTCTAGTTCCAAAATATTTTAATAAACGATTTATTTTTATAAAAACTATTTTATTTTTCAATTCATTAGATACAGCCATATATGAGACAACAATATTACGAAGATTGAAATTTTATTATTAGCTAGTGGAAATGATCGGGATAACTATCTTGTGTTAACTAATTAATTTTTATTTTGATCAAGTATTTCATTTTAAACAGTTGGTCGCCTAAAAGTCTAAAATTATTGTTGTTGCTATTTTTATTTTTCAAATTTACACTTTACTATATTTGAAATTGTCACTTATGGGGCTTGACCTTATCTCTAATTAGGAATTTTGTGAGGTCAATAATGAATTTTGTGAATGTACAATAAAAAAATAAATTTATTATTTGACTTATAAAAAAGAGATGGTATGTCGATAGCATGTATAAAAAAGATGGGGTAGGTGGATGTTTTCGATACCAAAATATTTTTATGGATTTATATATGATTTTCATATTTTAGTTTTAGCGACGACGAAATTAACGTCCCAATAGTGCATTTAGTAAACTCACCCCACCATTGGGGTGAATTGAAAGTTTTTTTAAAAATAAGTGGGGTGAGAAGAACGTATTCTCTTATTGGGGTAAGAAGACTGATTATGTGGGTTTATTTCAACAATGCCACAAGATTATCTCTCTTAATTATATATCTGGATCATTTTTCTTTCATTATTGTTTCAAAGATTTTTTTGAGAATTCAGAGGCTTATCAGTTTGTTTTTTTACCTAAAATTTGAAGACTACAATTTAGGAACTTGATCAAATGGGCACATTAGTTAATTTGTAATTATAGAATAATAAAAATGGAATAGAAAAACAATTTTTGGTCCTAGGCTAAAAGCAAAACTAATGGACTAAATATAAAATATTAAATTGTTCACTAATTTCTAAAATGAGTTGGGTATGAATAAAGAAACCTCTATAAATTTGGGCTAAATACTAATTTCTCATATATTCAATAAAAGATAATAAAACAAAAACTAATTATATCTTTTAATGCTAAGTAAATTCATATTTGATATAAGAAAGTAAAAACAAACACTAAGGTAGCGTTTATTTTGTTTTATAAACTTGGAAACTAAATACTAGTTCTCAAGTCTAAAAACTGAATCTGAAAATGTCGTTTGTTTTCTTTCTAAATATCATATCTAAATAGGTATTATTTATTTGAACGTATCACATCTAATGCTGAATGATATTATTTAAACAATTTTTCCCTTATTTTCTTATTTTATAAAAATGACTATATTTAAGAATAAGGGTAAGAGAGGCATTTTATCTCTTTAAAAATTAAGTGTTCAGACTTGAGAGGAATTTTTTTTTTCTAATGGTGCGTTTTTTCGTTATTTAAATTTAAATGTTGAATCTTAAAACTTAAGAGAGAGAAACTTGTCGGAATTTTTTTTTACAGGACATCTTAACAATCGGTGCAATTTTGTTCAACTAAAATTGATACATGGGTGCATAATACTTGTACATTTTAAATAAAACAAAAAACAAAAAAACTAGCATCATGTACCAATTTTAGTTGAACAAAATTACATCGGTTGTTAATGTGTCTTATACATATTTTTTTTCAGCAAAGTTCTCTCTTTAGAATTAAATCCCAAACCCACCACCATTTAGGATTTCGATGTGAAGAATGGACGGAGAGGGATGATTAAAGACGAATTCTGCCGGGCAATTAGATAGGAGCAAAAGTGGTGGTGATTTTAAGATTCAATCTTAGATGGAGAAAGCAATGGGGGCGGTGGTGGATTTTCCGGCAGGTTGAAGGTGTTGGTGGAGATGGAGATAATTGAAGGTTAAGTCAATGAGGAAATATACGATGATTGGTCAAATCGAGTCGTGGTAAATCAGAGGTTAAGTGAAAGGCAAAGTTATCATTTATCAAGAGAGGTGAAGGGACAATTATGCCAAAGCATTAAATGATCCGCAATTTCTTTTACTTTTGTAATTAGTTTGGGTGGATTATTATATTTAGTAATTTTTCAAAAATTTCTATTAGTTTTGTAATATTATATGAAATTATGTTATTTTTGTAATTCTCCCTTTAAAATATCAAGGATTCAATTCAAACCTTATTGCATGCACATTTTTTGTACCGGAAAAGATTGAACACGTCAAGATAAAATTGATAATTAAAAAACATGACAACTTTAATCATGGCGGTTGAAAACCATAATAGCTTTATATAGAATTAGATTATCAGGAACAAATATGAGGGTGACTTGCATATATTATATTTAACAAAAACGAAAAGCATATAACCGGTTAATAGTGAGCTAAAATAGCTAAGAAATGGATAACCGAAAAATAAAAAACAATTTTTTTATTTTTGAAATCTATGCTGATTACTTTTTTAGTAAATAATTCTATCCAGAGTTTGTGTATCGAGATAGTAAACATTTCATCCACAATTGGCAATAACTTATATATATATATATATATATTTGGTTAACTTAGACACGTGATACATTTACTATATTTATTTTGAAAAAAAAATGTGATCAATGGTGTAATGGTTAAATTATAACCTTGTTCATGTGTATTTTTAGGTTAAAAGTTCAATCCCTATATATATATTGATATAGGCAATAACTCTTATTTTGACGTAATAATACATCGATACTAACTATCAACTTGTGCAATGTACGGGTGGTGTAAAATTTTTTGTATTGCAAAAAATTAATATAATTATATATTATATTATATAATTATTAAAATGTAAAAGTATTTAAAATTTATCGGCAAGAAACGCAATTTTTTTTTTATATTTTTCTATGTTACTTCATATTTTTGGTATCTATTTTCGTTATATTTAATTTTAACCCCGACTATAAACATTTTAATCTTACATATACAGCATAATCAGGGCAGGATTGAATTAAATGAAAGTTAAATTAAGTAAGACTAAATAAATGGAAAAAATGAGCTCTTTTTACGATATTGCTGCATGTTATGAGTCCTTCGGGTTTGGAGTTTTTTAAAGCATAGCCTTGTTAGCGATGGTCAAGTTATTCGGGCTTGATTTTGTTGTATTCGAAAGTGATTTGCTTCAAATTTTCAATTGCTTAATAGTTTAGTTTCTTCATTTAATTGATTAACATACAATTTAACTTCTCAAAAAAAAAAAATAGTTGATACCAAAAACCTGAAATGACAAAACACAGTTAATAAAATTAACACATAACATACATTGTTAAATATTTAAGGTAAAGAAGGTAAGAATAAATATAATACAATAAGAAAAGTGTGTCAATTATATATGTTTTGAGAATGTAAGAATGATTTTTCCACCATTGTTTTGTAAACAACTTAAATGCAATTGGAATTTTAATAAATAATTTATAAATAAAAATAAGTTGATGTTAAAAATATTTTAAATAATGTAATTTTTTCCCTAACTTGAATGTATTGTCCTGCATAAAACAAAAGAAAGAAACAATCAAAGCAAATAGATTAATATTAACCTTAAAGAACGGAGATTTTAAATAGATAAGAGAAGAGAAGATTAATGCGAAGGGGGGAGCTGTTGAATTCACATATATGAGAATAAATTAAAATAATTGGGGGAAAGTAACGTAAAAATAAATGAAATTTATAATATTAATGAGAATGTAACGGAAAACAATAATAAAAAGAGGAATAGACTTTTTAAGCAAGACAAAGCGCATATAGTTAAAGTTAGAGTTCCCTAAGATTTTTATGAATAATTAATTTGGTGGATATTGGATAAATTGTAACAAAAACAAATTAATTAACAAAAGCGTGAAGAAATAAAAAGAAATCAAATAAAAGAAGTCAACAAAATCAAAACGCATTAATAAAGATAATTATTGCTCCCAACCTAAAGAGTTGTCATAGCAGTAAGGGCGAACTTGAGACTGTATGAGTAAGCACACGATTTCACGTTCAATTATCCGTTGCGTGAAACTTTTCTTGGGCCACTGATGGCGTCTTCCGGTCCAGCAACCATGACCTCGTGAGAGGATTAGTGGGAGAGGATCCTGATACCCATAATTATATAAAAAAAAGAGTAATAGATATTGCAACAATAAAGGTGTTTTTGTACTCTAATTTCTGATTAAGAGTAATAGATATTGCAACAATAAAGGTATTTTTGTACTCTAATTTCTGATTGACACTAAATTGAGATGTGAATTTTTTTATTACATGGGGAGTAAATTAGTATATTTTTTTTCTATACAAGTCAATAATTTAACAATATATTTATATATACATAATAATAATAATAATAATAATAATAATAATAATAATAATAATTGCATCATATAATTATTATAATAAATAGTGGACATATAACTACCGTAAATAAAAATTAATACGAACACAGCCAAAGATCCAAGAACACAAGATCCTTGATAATTGATGTTAAAACTTTATGGCTAGTGTAAGTCTAATTTGCAATTTCCAAGTTCAAATCGAATATTTATGGAGAAAGGTTTTTGAATCTAAAAGAGTAAAAAGGATAAAAAAAAAAATGTGTGATTGAAATTATATATATATTTTTAAATTTATAATGCCTTTGATATTGGTCTCATTCGAGTGAGATGATATTACATAAAATTATTTTCCTCTATAACACCCAAATAATTTTTATAGACCTAATTATAGAAAAAAATACAATGTAAAAGGAAAAATAAAACATACCCACTTTGCGTTGGAATTTATAATTCAACGTTAAACTGGGAAGTTCACCATCTTCCACCACACTCCTCTTACATTTTTACACAAGACGAGAGGATAGCCAACTCTCTCTCTAGTCTCTGTCTTCCCCATTTTGAAAAAACTCATCACACACCCCATTGAATCAACACTTAATTGGAAGGAAAGAAAAAAAACAAACAAAGAGTGAGGAGAAGGGGTGCCTCCGGCCCCTCTGTTCTTCTTTATGCCCACTTTCAGATCTTAGTTACGTCTTTCCATCCATCTTTATAACCTGGGTCTTCCTTTAATTGGTAATCTACAGCTTTTACAATTTTGGGTTTTCATCATTTCTTGCCAATTTCAAGTCAAAGTTAGATCTTTCCTTTCCTTTTTCTACAAATTCTGGATTGCGGGTTGATCGATTTTCGATCTGTGGAAGAACCGATGCTCTTTAATTGAATCCATCATTTTTTTCCGTTTAATTTAATTTGATTATAACAATCTCCTAGTTTCTGCTCACGATGCAGTTCTTCTTTCCTAATCTACATTATTATGTTTAATATCTGGTGCTTCTCTGTAGACTAATTAATAGATTCTTTGCTGTCAGAATTATGTAGAAAATGGATAGTAAATTATGACAGGATTCGTTTTCATTCAAATATATATTGCCGATTAGATCTGTGGTGTAATATTTCCTTGTTGATTTAACTTTTTTAAGATTGATGAATTGATGTATGTTAGTGAAGTTAATTGTTGTTTATTATTAATGTGAAATTGAGTGATGGGATGCTTTGGAAATGGCATGTGCAGAATGGAAATGGAGCCCGGCAAGTTGTTTATTGGTGGGATTTCTTGGGACACCAATGAAGACCGGCTAAGGGAGTACTTTCAAACTTTTGGTGAAGTAGTGGAAGCTGTAATTATGAAGGATCGAACAACAGGCCGTGCCCGCGGTTTTGGCTTTGTTGTTTTTGCCGATCCCGCTGCTGCAGAGAGAGTTATCAAAGAAAAGCACACGATAGATGGTAGAACTGTAAGTTTTTCAATAGAATTTATAGCATATAGCACATATCTTTTCATTATCAACATGCGAATTTTAGTTTATTGTATCTGTATTATTTGCTCAAACAGGGATAGAGTGGATGTCGTGGTAATTCATTTAATCTCAAAACTATTGTCATCTCCATTTTGGTTTGAGCTTTATTTATGCTAGATAGTATGTCTGATTAAGTTTAAATGTTGAGTAATGTGAACATAATTAAGATGCAACAGCTAAAACGCTGCTTGCATTAGACACATTGTTGCTGCCTTTAGGTAACACTGAGCAGCAGTATAAGTGAAGTTGATTAGTGTCGTATGGAATACTGAAATTTGAATATTGTCAAGTAAACGTTGTTGCCACGTGATTAGCAGCACACTCAATTTGATTGCAAGGATGCTTTGGAATGGGTGAGAAGAATGCTGGATTGTGCTTCTCTATTAAACGTTCTCGCAGTTAGTTTACTATTGAAGCATAGGAGCTTGTGAAGTTTAAACAGCATTAGGTCCAAAGTATTGAATGCATCTTTTCTCCTTTCCTCTCTTATGGACCCTCTATTGAGATAGAACAATTGGAAGCATGTATATATATCTTGAGCGAGGGAGAGGGAGGGAGAGAAGGAGCCCTTGATAGATTCTATCATATTACCGATAACCTAATCTCCATCCGACTTGAGAATTATTGATAAACAAATTCCGTTAAATTTCAAAAGGAAAATGCATAACATCAAAGTCTTGTCACAGTTAATACTTTCCTTATTTAGGATCTTGTAACGCATGCATTGATAATAGATGATAGGAGGAAAATTTTGATATGCCCTCCTCATGCCTTGATTCCTTTTTTGAACATTCTTAACCTCAAGGTATGGGTAAATATCATCCCCTCTTTTTCGTACTGTAAATGTGAAATTAAGTGAACTCTTTTTCTTTCTTTCTTTTTGTTTGTCCTTTCCAGGTGGAGGCCAAGAAGGCTGTTCCTAGGGATGACCAGCAAAGTCTGAACCGAAACGGTGGCAGTATTCAGGGATCACCAGGCCCTACTCGCACAAAAAAGATATTTGTTGGAGGTTTAGCATCCACAGTCACAGAGAGTGACTTTAAGAAATACTTTGATCAGTTTGGGACAATCACAGATATCGTCGTTATGTATGACCACAACACCCAAAGGCCTCGTGGTTTTGGATTCATCACCTTTGATTCAGAGGAAGCAGTCGATAGAGTGTTGCTCCGAACCTTTCATGAACTCAATGGTAAAATGGTTGAGGTCAAGCGGGCTGTTCCGAAGGAGTTATCTCCAGCTCCAAATCAGAGCCCGTTAGGTGGCTATAGCTACGGTGTGAGTAGAGCCAGTAGTTTCCTCAATGCCTACACTCAAGGATATACTCCGAGCTCAGTTGGAGGCTATGGAGTACGAGTGGATGGTAGATTTAGTCCAATTACTGTTGGTCGAAATGGGTATCTTCCCTTTAATCCATCTGGTTATGGGATGGGACCGAATTCTGAGTCAGGGTTCAGTACAAGTGGAAACTTTGGTTCAAATCTTGGCTATGGGCGTGGGTTGAACCCTTTCTATAATGCAAGTTCAAACAGGTACAGTAGCCCAGTTGGGTATGGTGGAAATGGTTCCGTTTTAAGTTCAACAAATCCGAACATGTGGGGAAATGGAAATCTTAATTATGCTGCCAACTCTGTGAACTCTAATGACTTTGTGGGATCAAGAAGTGGGAGTAATGGGTTGGCGGGTTCATTTGGAAATATCGGCACAATTTGGGGTTCCTCTCCTGTTTCTGGTCAAGGCGGAGGAAATGGTTCTGCACTTAGTAGAGGTAACATTAATTATGGAAGTGCCGAAAACGGGTTTGGGTCGAGTGGAGGAGCTTATGGACGAAACAGTGGAAGTGGTGGTGGTGGTGCTACTAATGATAGTGGTGCTTTTGGAAACATTTATGGGGGTGGTTCAGTTTATGGGGACCCAACTTGGAGGTCAGCATCTCCAGAGCTACAAGGTGGCTCTGGCTCCTTTGGTTATAGGCTTGGGACTGCAGCAACTTCAGATGTTATGCCTAAAAACTCGGTTGGTTATGTGGGTTACAGTGTTGCGAATAGATCGACTAGAGGTATGTTTTTCTTTCACTTTCTTTATTTTGTTGTTACATGCTACTTTAAAATCTTACGAGCTTCTTTTACGGATTATTGGTTTATTTACTTCCAGTTGCTTAATGCGCAAAAATTAATTGAAGTAGATAATTTGGGGTTCTTTTCCTTAAACCATATTATTCATAAATTGAACTTTGGGGTTGAGCAGTGGTCTTTTTCACCCTAATAGAAGAATTTTGGATCAGTGCATGTAACACAAAAGAATGTGCCCGTTGAGGTTGATGTATTCTTTACTTGCTAATCTATTCTTTTTTCCAAGAAGCTTGCTTGGCAATTATTTACGTGTTTGGCACAAATGTGACCATTAAATTCATCCCAGCTTACCAACAAGGAAATAAGGCGAGAAGTAAAATAATGAGGGTGAAGACTTAATTATTTTTTTGAATGTCGAAATATTGGGTTATTATAAGATTAGTATTCATGCACTTGAAAATATGTTTCAGTACGCCTATGTCTTTAGATTTTCTTGGTGAGGTATATATGTTTGCATGGAAATTTTTCTTCAGATGTCCAAAGTTGCTTGTGATGTACATTGAGGCTGAGTTATGTTCTCTATTGTTCTTTTTCACAATGATTTAAATACATGAGAAAATAAATATAGATTGATTGGTTTGGTTCAAAGTTTAACAAATATAGTTGGTTGTATAAAATTGTGACAAAAGTTGGGATAGGGATATTGAAAAAATCTCCACGGCTGGGCCACTGCCCCTTCTCTCTCTTGTCAGTCCTCTCCCCTTCCTCTCTAGTCTTGCCCTTCCCCATGCTTTCAGTGCCTCGGATTTTGTTGTATGAGTTTTGTTCTCTCTTAATTGTTTTTCCTTTGGGGACAGTTGTCAAATCGTGAATAAAAAATGACTGAAACGTATGAATTGAGTCTAAAGATACAGTGTGAGATAACAGAAGAGGTAAATAGTGCATAAATATGTTTGTGAAAACAAAATATATTACATAATAAAGATAGCTATTGGAAGAGCCCCTGAATGTAGGGCATCTTCCAACAATGCATTTCTTGGACCGAGAAACAGGAACTGCCTGACGTATCACAGCAAATCATTATTATGACATGATTGCATCATCTGATTGAAAGACACTTGCCATTGTCACAAGAAGAACCATGAATCTAATGATCCCAATCCAACTCGCACACAACTTAAGTGCGTTACCATAAAATGTTAATAATCCATAACAAGTATTATATTAGTAGCTATATTATATGAGTAAGAGTCCAAGAGAAAATTGATTGAAATATCATTGACACAAGTGTTAATAAAAGTAGCTATTTATTAAATCGAATCGTATGAAGGGTATTATTATTATCATAACTCACAAGGTTCACTATGATTCATGTTCCATTTTAGTTTTGCTACATGATTCTTATTGATTGAGCTACTGTTTGATGATAATTAATCATTTGTCTGATGCAAATTGCACCTTTTAGAAAGCTCTATTTGGGAGCTGAACCCCAAGATTGCCTAATCTTGTCATGATTTAAGGCTTATGATAAGCTTGGTTGGCCATTGTAAGAGTGGTGACAAATTACCGTCTAGCAAACATAAAATGCAATGCATCCATCAACCATACTTATGCTTATTTGAGTATATATATATGCGAGAAACATATTGAAATCTTATGTGTATTTGATTGATCATCATCATTTGCTTCAGGAATTGCTGCCTAGGAAGATTATTACAAGGATGTCACAAGGTCACTATAGGTGAAAATTATCATGCAAAACTAAAATGGAGGAGTGAGTGCAAATTTATTCATAGTCAATCAGCGAGATATTTGAGTTTAGTTGAACAATTGATTAGAGCTAATTGGAGCGCCTGTTTTACAGAAACTCATCAAAGGAGCAGAGTGAGTTACAGGAGGAGGAGATCCCATGTAAGGTTTGGTGTTGAGCTTTTTAAATATAGTTTTTTCTTTCTTGTTAAGATATTTTGGTTGAGAATGAACAATTGGGTTGCGGGATTATACTCGAGAATATTGATTGTATCATGCATCTCTCGTAACATGATGATACACATTTCTCTTTTGTTTTCTTTCCGTTTATTTTCTTTTCTTTTTTGCCAATCGGCTGTAATGTCCAGCAAATTTGCTGGTTGTTGTGGTTGTTTAATCTGTCTTCCCTTGCTGGGTTTTTGTTATTGATAGTTTGTATGAAATCTTTGGTTGCTTCAATGAATTAATCTTAACAGATATTGATTTATTTTCCTTTTTCTAGTGCAAAAGTTTTAGCTTTGTTCTTGTGAGAAACTTCTTCTTTAGATTTTGTTGTTACCATTGTTTTTTGAACTTGAAAGTTGTGCATGAACTTCAACCCAGTTGAGCTAATATAACTCTCACTTCATTATAACTTTTAAACTTCTTTCTTGAACTTTCTTTTAACCATCCATAGGTAGAAATAGCAATGCTGCTTGCTGTATTTTTCTCTTAATTTATGAGTTTTTATCTGTATGGACACACGTGTTAATAAGACACTTGCTTCGAATCTATTAACTTGCTTGTAGGTTTAAGGAATCACCAAATAGGTTGTTCCGATTTCAAAAAATGATGCCCCCATTTTTCTTAACCACATGCCCTGCCTATATATATATATATAATATACAAGGTGACTTTTTGTGCATGTATAAATTTTTCAAGCTTTTAATTGGTAAATTAGCAAGGAAAAAATTCATGAGAAAATGTAAAAATAAAACTTTTACTTTCCTTTAGGACACATTGTATATCTAAAAGATCATATGAAAGAATTTAGCGTTGGTCCTGTAGTTTAAAAATCCTAGTCGATAATAACACAAAAGGTTGAGAGAAATATACTATTAACACCCAAAGTAAAAATTAATGAGAATAAAAATAACCCAGGATATATCCTAATTTGGAAACCTGTTGCTATTTGCTAAAATTGAGAAGGCAATTTCTATAATATAATTAAAAATACAAAAGTTGCGGCGGATATGCTAGGTGGGTGTACCAAATTTGGTAGGGTTCATAGTTGGGACTTGGGACCCCTTCCCTTCCTTATGGGCAGGTACCCTCACTGAAAAAAAAAATAAAAAAATGCCCTAAATGTGTGGATACTTTGGAGAGTTATCCAAGCTTCCACAACAGATAAGTCTTGAAGATAGGAGAGGAGCTTTCAAATCAATAATCTCAACAACATCCAAACTAGGCACAAATAAAAAATAAAAAAAATTATTGGGTGGTCCAATCTTTCTACTAAGAGCTCTCTGGTAGAATTATTATTAGTATTTTTTTTTTAAAGGTCCATATCATTTCAATTCCCACCAATTGAATTGATAAGGAGATCCATCCACGTGGATGACATTTTGCTTCAGAATTGACATCTTCACCTCAACAATGCTTATTATTTTACTTTACAAACACGTGCTCTAGCAACATTTATAGACAGATGAGAGGCGGCCGGTCCAATACCATTTCGGGAACGTTAAAAATATGATTTTAAAATGATAAGTGCTATTTGTCACACACTAAAATATTCATTAATATTTTTATCATATTTACTTGATACCGAGTATATATACATACTCAATATTTAGAGACTGAACCATTTTTAGGTAAAATAAATTACACTGACTTGACCTCTAATAACCGAATATGTCAGTATGTGTATATATACTCAGTCCTTAGAAACAGAGCCAATGTGCGTACTCGATCCTTAGGGGTCGAGTTAATGTTAGAGTGTTAGAGAATATTTTAATGTGTGTTAATAATAAACACATTTAAAATTACAAATAATTATAAGTATATTTTTTAATATAAATAAAATATACCGCTCTTTCCCTTTTTATGATCTTATTTTCAAGTTAGATAGTTATGATTCTTATTGTTTAATTTATAAGAATTTTATTAAGAATTAAAATCTATGTTAATAAAGTCCATTCGATATTGGTCTTGAGGGTTTAAACGTTTATAAATAATTATGATTCTATTTTAATATAAGAGTATTTTCGATTATTGTATAAAAATTAATGTGTAAATTATATGCGTTAAGCAATTTTTACACAAAACATTTACTAATTTTCAAAAATATATATATTCTCCAATGGTAATTTTGTACTGTTGTAAACTCTTATGTAAAATCTGAAAGAACCAATAAGACACCAACTCATGGTATATGTCATTTATGAAATTTTTATTATTTCTCTCTTGAATTAATTTGTACATAATTTTGTAATTACAATGGATCTAGATTTACATCTTTTGATGAGTATATTTCAAATATATAATTTTTATTAAAATTCATATTTTGTATTAAAAGTTGGTGTAAAGTTATAGTATCTTTTGTACATCCATTTTACACAAAATTCACTTTAAATAGAGTTCTTGTTAGAATCAAAATCTACGCTAATTGATACCATTCGAGATTCATCTTGAGGGCTTAAAAGTTTATAAATAATATTAAAAGTTTATAAAAGATCAATATTTATTGTATTAAACTTATTTATTTATGATAAAATCTAAATCATTATTTAGGATAAAAGATTTAATATTCTATTAAACTTAATGTTTTTAAGCTATTTATTAATATTGTAGCAACAATTATTTTTTTTGAAAACTATAGAACAAGCAAAAAAAAATACAAAATTTCCAACCTCGCAAGTTCAAGAACCCAAAAAGAAAAATTAGACGATAAAATTACATTCAATGACTGCGAGAAAGTCGGGGACTGCAGCTCGTGAGGCAGCTTATTTGCTAAACTCGGTGCATGCTCAATATTGTAACAATATTATCTATATGTTTTAAAATAAGGATTTTGATTAAAATTTTATTTTGTGCAAATTTAACTATGTATAAAATTGTGTTTTGTGCAAATGTATCTTTGCAATCCAAAAAATTTAATGCAATTTTATTTTACATGATATATTTATATTTTTTAATTAGTATATTTTTATGTGTCACTCAGATAATTATAAAGTAACGTTAAATAAACTTCAATACATAGTAATGAATTAGAAAATAAGGAGTACAAATTTAACTTTGCATAATCCAAAAAAATTATAATATGTGTTTTATTAATAAAGGTGTTTAAATTTGTAACTTATTAAAATAAGTCTAAAACTAAGTCAATTAAAAGTTTAAAACCAAGATGCGTCTGGGTTAGGGTTTGTGATTTTCTGATGGAATCGGTGCCGGGGAAGACGATGGGAGGTGTGAAATCATTTGCAAATGTGGCCGATGGGGATAAACCGGCTATTATTCAACTTAAAAGCCCGGGAATACATCGAGGAGAACCCGCTATGCTTTTTCTAAGGAGGATATTAAGGTATTAGCCTCCCCTTTCAAATTTGCACTAGTTAGAAAGTTCTTTCATGGTCGACCATCACTTTCAGAGATCAAAACGATGTTGGATTCAGTTTAGGGGTGTTAAGGCCAATCCGAAAACCGACCGAATGGACTGAACCGATCAGGACTGATCCGTAAAATCCTGAACCAAAAAAAAAACCGAAACTGAAAAGTTTGGTTCAGTTTTGGGCCAAGCTAGTTTAAAACCGAACCGAACCGAATTATGTATAAGAAAAAAATGTTAATATATACCTTAAAGGCACACGTTAATTATACTGTAATACAAAAAATATGACATTTTATAAGAATATGGTTCTTATTAATTGCATATTGTGATAATCTAAAAAAAGAAGTCATTTACGCGTGCCCTTATTATTGAATTAACTATACAATGCTAAATTTTTTTTATCACTTACATGATAGCAAGATAATTCATCATTTTATTTAATGTGTTTTATTCTTATAAATGTACAAATAAAATTATAATTAAATAGAAAACATGGTATCTATATGTTGTTCATTGTCTCTAAAAAATCATGACTTTAACTTGAATATGAATCATTCTTATACTACTATTAGTATTACATTATTATGCTAAATTGATTTTAAAAAAATATATATATGTGAAAACCGAATAAAACCGAACCGAAACCGAACCGAAAAGTTTGGTTCGAGTTTGGGTTTCAAAGATTTAGAAAGCGAAACCGAACCGAACCAAACCAAACCGAAACCGAATTTTTATGTTTGGTTTGGGTTTGGAGCACCTTAGTTTCTACCCCGACCGAAACCGAAAACATCCCTAATTCAGTTAGTTTGAAGGCAGCTTTCACCGTTGGTTTGTTGAATCATAAGCACATTCTTATGAGATTTAATCATGAAGAGGATTACCAGCGAATCTGGCTGAGCAGTGGTTTCTGAAGCGATTTCCAATGAGGGTGTTCAAATGGTCTCAAGAATTTCGGGTAGATGTAGAATTAAGTATTGCTCTAATATGGGTTACTATGCCAAGTTGGCCGTTCATTTTTTTCTCGAAACACATTTTATTTTCTTTGGGAAGTATATTAAGTTATCCCCTGAAGCTTGACTATGCTATGGCAACTTTAACTCGGCCAGTGTAGCTAAAATTTGTGTAAAGATGGATTTGCTAAAGAAATTTCCTAATCTCATATGGATAGGGAGTGGGATTGATGGTTTTTAGCAGAAGATAATCTATAAGAATATTCCTAAATACTGTGGCAAATGTTTCAAGCAGGGGCATGAGGGTGGTGAGTGTAAAATAGAGGGGGAGCATAAAGGGATTCAGGGGAAGGAATAATACATTAAAGGAATCTGATGATGCAGGTTCAAATCGGCTCTAAGGAGAATATAATTTTTGAAGGTCATCGTAAACAACTTGAAGATAATGCAGGTCTATTGATGGGAGATAATGGGAATAAGGGTGGTGTTAGAGAATCTGAAGCAACTGTTAGCAGAATAAAGGGCTTAAGCTTTTTACAAACGAATATGTGTTTAACTAATTCTGTAAATGATAAAGCTGTTTTTGTATTGGAAGGTGATATAGGCAAACACGTTATACAAAAAGAAGAAGGTTGCTACCAAGATCAAGGTATTTTGCAAAGAATGGGGGTTGATTATGAACTTAATGATGTTCCTGATGGTAGTGTTTCTGAATAGTTTGTGAGTGAGATTAATTTTATTAAGGGATGAGATGGCCAAGCTAAATCAATTGATTGAGGGGGAGAGGCGGAAAGGAAGGTTGGAGATTTGGAGGTTTCGTTTGGAGTTTCTCCTTGAGCTCTAATGGGTTCTCATGTTTAGATATGCATCATTATCTCGTGAATTATTGAAGGAAGTACTTCTAAGGGATAAAATTTAGTTGGATTGTAGATGTCGAAAACTTGCTAATGTGCTTGAAGAGTAGGGACAGACTACTCCTGCTAAAGAGGGGAAATTGATAACGCAGGCTGGGAAAAAAAAAAGGAAAACGAATAAGGCCAGGAAGGAAGAAGAAGGGTGCTCAAGCTTCTTTATCATCAAATTGTCAATGATTAAAGTTCTATTTTGAAATCTTAGAGGTATTGCAAATATCACTACCTTGACTAGATTGAAGAAGTTAATTAAAATTCATAATGTGAGTATTGTCATGACTATGGAGCCGATGGTTAATGAAATTCAAATAGATAAGGTTAAATTGCAGTTGGGTTTTAGTGATGGTTTTAATAATGTGAATAGTAAAATTTGGTGTTTGTGGAGTAATTTGGGTAGTTGTCAAATTTTCCAGAATCATTAACAGCTTCTTATATGTCGATGCAAGTATGAGGATGTTAAACATGAAGTGTTAGTGTCTGCAGTTTATACTAAATATTCTAGAGGTGAAAGGAAAGACTTATGGGAGGTAATGAAATCTACTCAATTGAATGTTCCGTGGTCAATTGGGGGTGATTTTAACGTTGTCTGAAAGCAATCTGAGATGCTTAGTGGATGACCAATTGATTTATCTGTTGCTGGAGACTTTAATGATTGTATAGCTGAATGTGCTTTGATTGAAGGAGAGACGCTGGGAAGTTAGTACACTTGGAAGAAATCTGGTGCAAGAATGTGGCAAAAACTTGATAGGGTCATGTGCAATAAGGAATTGTTGGACCAACTTTCTGATGCTAAAATAATTCATTTAAATAGCCAATAATCTGATCATGCTCTATTGTTGTCTTAATTTAGTAATTCTAAGAGACGTGGGGGTCATTTTAAATTTCAAAATATGTGGGTTAAACATGCTCAATTTCAGTTAGTAGTTGAGCGGTGTTGGAGTGTTCCTTTTGCTGGCAATCCTTTGTTTTCTTTTGCTGGGAAACTTAAGAGACTTAAGAGGACTTTGGCGGAGGAATAAAAGTCAATTTGGCCAGTTGGATCAAAATATCATTAATGCGGAGGCTGCACTTCTTGATGCTGAAGTTAAACTTACAATTGATAAGTCTTCCAATGCACAAGAGCAATTTGATCTAGCATCTACTAGGCTTAATCAAATGCTTGCATGTGAGGAGTTATTTTGGAAGCAGCATACAAATGTTAAATGGTTGAAGGATGGGGATAAAAATACGAGTTTTTTTCATGCAATGGTAAATCAAAAAGGTGAAAAAGTAAAATTCATAAAATTCAAAGTGCCGATGGGGATTAGTTAATGGAACTAAAAGATATTAGTGAAGAGGGTATTCAATTCTTTCAACGGCAGTTTTCTAGTGAATCAAATAATATGGTGTTCAATTTGGTGGATCACTATATTCCTCATTTGATCTTTCAGCAAATGAATGATATGTTAGTGCAAGTTCTAATGGAACGGGAGATTTTTAATACTGTGTCCTCCATGGATTTCGATAGTGCAGCTAGTCCAGACGGTTTTGGTGGTGTCTTTTATAAAGCTTGCTGGCCTATTATCAAGCAGGACTTTATTTCTGCAGTGGTTCCCTTTTTTCATGGGTATTCTCTCCTAAAAATATGGACTAGTACCTTAGTTGTGGCTATCCCTAAGGTGGAAAATCCGAAGGGTTTCGACGATATAAGGCCAATTAACTTATGCAATTTTTGTGTTAAAATGATTTCAAAACTTCTCACCAATAGATTGGCTCCGATCTTGCCTCAAATTATTTCACATGAGCAGAGTGGTTTTACTAAAGGCCGAAACATTACTGACAACATCTTGCTGGCCCATGAATTGTTGCAAAAGCTGAATTCAAAGGTGAGGATGGGCTCAAACGTAGTTCTGAAACTTGATTTAGCTAAGGCATATGATAGAATTTCATGGCTGTTTATTACTAAAGTGCTGAGAAGTTTTGGTTTTTGCAAGTAATTGATTGATATGGTTTGGCGGTTGATTTCAAATTGTTGGTATTCATTGATTATAAATGGTCAAGTTGATGGTTTTTTTCATTCTTCTAGAGGGGTTAGACAATGCAATCCTTTGTCGCCTAGTTTGTTTATGATTGCTTCGAAAGTTTTTAGTAGAGGCTTGGAAAGTTTAGTCTATCTAAGCATGTTACATCATTCTCTACCCCAAGGAATTATGATCCGATATCTCATTTGGCCTTTGCGGATGATGTGATGATATTTGCTACTCGGAACAAATAATCACTTTCAAATCTTATGACTTTTCTTACAGCATATGAATTGGAGTCGGGGCACATTATCAATAAATCAAAAAATTGTTTTGTAATAGGAAGGAGAACATCTTTTGCAAGGATTCAAATAATTTCGGCAATTACTGGTTTGTGTAAGAAGGGCCTGCCTATAAAGTATTTAGGATGTCAATTGTTCTTGGGTAGGAAAAAAAAGGCGTATTTTGGTGAATTAATTGCTAAAATGGAGGATAAATTAGTTGGTTAGAAAAGTAAGTTATTGTCTCAGGGTGGGCGATTAATTATGATCAAGCATGTTCTTCAAAGTATTCTTATTCACATATTTGTTGCATTCAATCCACTAAAGTCAGTGATTGCGAAACTTGAATAAATTTTTTCCAATTTCTTTTGGGGAGATGATAAGGAAAGACATAAATTTCATTGGGTTATATAGATGAATTGTTGTTTTACAATTGAAGAAGAGGGATTGGGAATTTGAAGCTTATGAGATACTTGTGTTGCTTTTGCCATGAAGAACTGGTGGAATTTTAGAACTGCTGTTTTTATGAGACAGAAATAATGTAGCTCGGTACATCCTACTGATTGTGATAAGGGACTTTTGGGCTCTATAACTTGGAAACGAATGATGTCGGTTAAGCATTTAGTGGAGAGCAATTTGTATTGAACGTGGTAAAGGTGAAATTCATTTTTGGAAAAAATGATGGTTCGGTGGAATTTGATTTGCAAATTTGGGATTTCCTCCTGATTCGGTTGAGAATATTACGGCTAGAGAGGGCATTATGAATACGGGGAATTTCTTAGATGTATATAGTGAGAATATTCAGTTTCGAATTCGGTGCAACATTCAAAACATGGCCCCGTTGCTTTGTGAATAGGAAGATAAATGTGTGTGGGTTGCAGTGCAAAATGGTAAGTTCTCTATCTTATCCACTTGGAAAGTTTGTTGACAAAAGCAAGAGTCACTGCAATTAACTAAGTTAATGTGGGCTTCCTATATTCCTCTTAAATGGTCTTTAGTGGTTTAGAGAGTTTTACAGGAGAAACTGCCTTTGGATCTTAATTTGCAATATCTCGGAATTAATATTGCATTGAAGTGCAACTGTTGCATGCCTCCTCATATCGAATATATTGATCATGTTTTTTTTGCTTAATGTGGAAGCTCAAAAAGTATGGATTTATTTTAAAAGGAAAATAGGATTATTGTGCAAAGCAAATTTGTTAAAATTAAGGTTGGTCGAACGGTGGCTGATTAAATTCAAATCTCCTTACTTCAAAGTCCTTTTCACTGTAATTCATGTTGGGAAATATGGAAGAAGATAAACAAATCTCGTTTTGAGGGGTCAAAGGTGATGCGGAATCTCTTATCAGGAATGTTGAAAGTAATTTGGGAAGTTTGTTGTGTAATGTCAATTTATTTTTTAAACAATGTAGTTAAGATGCTTTGCTGGTAAAATAGTTTGGATTAAAAACTTGTGTTAAAGTACCAAATCATTTTATTACTAGATGGATAAGGCCTTTAATGGAGAGGTTTAAATTAAACTCGGATGGCTGCTCTAAAGGTAATCTGGGTGAGAGTGGAGGGGGGAGTTTACTTAGGTCATGGTAGGGAATTATTGTGTGGGCTCGGGCTGATTACTTCGGGACTCAATCGAATATGGTAGTTGAAGCGAGAGCATTGCTTCAAGGGTTACAGAGATGTTATGATAAGGGAGTGTTGGAGCTAGATATTGAAGCAGATTCTCTAGTTATAATTCAGGTACTGCAACGACAAGTATCTATTCCATGGATCATTGCTTATAAAGTTAGACTGATGCTGAATATTCTTGGTAAAATGGATTTTGTTTTGATGCATACATTGAGAGAGAACAATAGTGGAGTTAATTTTTTTAGCAAATTTAGGCTGTATGAGTAAGAGAAATGTGAGTTTTGTTGATGTTGAGAATTTGCCAAAGAAGTTGAAAGGAATGTATAGAATGGATAGGATGGATATACCAAATGTAAGATTCAAAAATCTGTAAGGTGGTTTTATACAGATATAAATATATATAGAATAGAAAAAAATTAAACACTCGGATATAGTAATATAATAAGAAACATGCAGTGCAAATTTAATTTTTTACAACATCATAAAATATTTCAATTCAATAATTTACTTCAAAGTTAACGTGCATTCCTTTTGGAGTTTGGTAAAAAAACAAAAATATCATTTTAATTTACAAAAATATTATTCCCTAATTTTTTTACAGAATTTTTTTTCAAAGAAACTAAATTTTCCAATATCCTGTAAAGAAAATTAAAAATAAACCTAACATGGAATACAATTATATATATAGTACTAAATGTACGCAGATAATGACGGCTTAATAAATATAAGCATATATTACTAATAATATCACGCTATGTGATTCTTAAAAGCAATTATGTCAATGGCAACCGCGATTGAAAAATGATTTTATTGGTTAATAAAGTTAGTAAAAATTATAATTACTAATCACGTGCATTATACATGTGAATGGCTAAAATCTAACCAAACCCATTTTAAAAGAAATCGGCCCAGATTTTAGTGTTTGGTAACCATAAAATGTGGATTAAGATAATGGTGGTTCTAGTTCCCAATCCGATAGTGCATCCTCCTTTGTGTGGGTGTGGGTTTTATTAGCTCAAAGGCTTGAGAAAAATGGATATTGTTGGGGTGAAAATCTATAGCAGGTATATTTCCAATCACACAATCAAATGATTGAGTAATAATTGAAATGATAAAGAATTGAATATGAGGAAGATATATAGAGAATGTTCGCCCTTATATGGATATAGGAGTTAATCATCTTCTTGTGAATAGAGTTACGAACTCAGAGTTGCTTTGTATTATAATGAATGAGCTCTGATTACAGACAAACGTTGTCTCTTTAGCTATTCTATCACACACTATTATAATTGGAGGAGTTCTAAATATCTCAGAGCTCGAATACCCAATTTTCGAGGCTTTATCTTTATCTGTATTCCCTTCTTTTACGTAGTTCTATAGTAAAAAGTTAGTTGTTGATGGAAGTAAAAGCTTCCTTATATATTTATATAAGAGAGAATGGCGTTCAACTGCTATATAGCAGTTGGATTTTTGCCACTCTCTCATCATTACAGCATGCTCGACTGAATACCTTGCTTCTCTTTTTAATCCGGAGCATTAAATGCTGTTGGTATGCATTTAATGCAGTTGAGAAAGGTTCGGCATTTCCTGCAAGGTTGGTGGCAGTCTCCCATGCTTTCGTCAACTACTTTGACAGAGTGGTTGAACGCAGTTGGCTCCACCTCGGTGAAGGAGCTCAAAAGACCTGTGGCCCCAAACATAAAGTAGATACTGTTCCAACATCTCCACGAGCTCAATTAGACACGCAACCTTAAGATCCAGGCCTTATAACTCTGTTTTCATAAGTCAGCAGAGGTAGCCCCGTGTCCTTATGTGATTGGTCCAGGCCTTATAACTATTTTACCCTATCAAATACGACTGTTGATTAGGGTTTTTACTTAAAGGAGAGGAAGAAAAAATGTGGGAGTGAGTACAAGCATAATTAGAATTGATTATGTCTAGTCGAGAATTTCCCTTCCTATTTATATGTATAATATAAGGTTATATTAGGTTGAAATGAATGAAAATTACAAAAGGGTAAACTTGGGCGCTAATCTAAGATTTCAGCTATCTATAACTCTATTCACATTTATACAAGTGGTTATTTCCCTCACTTATCTTTCAACTCAACTATCTCATCTTTGTTGGCCGACCAAAGTTGCGTAGTCTTCTGGCTGTTTCATTGTCGACGTCAAAGAGTAATAGTTGACAGATGGTTGGCCTGATGGCTATTTACCAATAATAAAATTGGACCTCTGGACTTTGATTGTGGACCGACCAGCAAGTTGGATTTCTAAACTAGGCTTTGGTCAAAAGTCTACATCCAATTTTTACTTCCCACAGTACATAATCAAAAACTAGTATTGCAAAATATACTATAATTTTTACTATATGTAATTATAAAATGGATTTAAAATTTAATAAAAAAGTTAAAATGTTTCTTCCTTTAGCTACATCTTTTATAACATATACTTTGTAAAGACTCAAATATTCATATGGAAAGAATATATAGTAAATACTGCTTATGTCAAAATATATATATAGTATACACTAGTACTAGAATTTTTTTTAAAAAGTATAAAACTAAAGATTATTTGTCAAACTTCAACTAAGTCAATGATTTATTCCGAAGAAAAACACAATAAAAACAGCTTATAAAAATCAATGATATCAAGTAAGAAAAGAAAAAAAAACACTTATAACTATTACCATTATGAGAAATATAGAGACTTTTAGTGTAATATTATTACTAATATAAAATTTTAAGAATAAACAAAAACTCAAATTACATAAACACTAAGGCTCCGTTTGATAGCAACATGGAAAATGAAAAAAAAAAATAACTAATTTAGGTGAGAAGATGGAAAATAAGTCGAGGGATGTGGTGAGATTAACTCTTACTTTTTGTTTTTTTCCATGACAAAATTTTCTTTGGGTGATGGTGAAGAAAATTTTTCCACAAAATATTAAGGAGGATGGAGGACATATACTCACAAAAATGAGTATGAATGCCTCAACTTATTTTCCATCTTCTCACCCAAATTAATTGTTTTTATTTTCATTTTTCATGTTGCTATCAAACGGAGCCTAAAAGTTAAGTGATGATGAACAAATATTCAAACGTAACCACAAATACATTAACAAACCTTATATCGTCTATATATGCGACTGCGTGAACATAGTCCGAGTTGTTCATGTTTTATGACTCATCTAGAAATAGAACCAATTATTTTACCTTTTTCTCACGTTAGCTTGAAAAAAAAAATGCAAATCTGAGCCGCTGCACCACGCCCTACTGAAAACCCTTTTCAGTTCAGCAAAAATGTTGAATATGCATTTTAATCTCTCCATCAAATTCAACGCAAAGGCTTGAATTATAATTAGAAAAGTGTCAGCACAAGAAAATAAATGCTTTTCAAAATATTGGGTATCGATCAAAATTTGTTCGACGGTTGAAAGGTAAACACAAATAACCGAAAGTCTACTGTATTAAATCCGATCGAGGATTACATCATTTGCACTTCATCGCACACACCAAAAATATTGTACACGAGAAACAACTTAATGATAATCAGCCTCAAACGTGGGATTTTATTTTCTCAATAAGCAACTCACAATATTGTTACAACTCCCCACTAACATTACCTCAGCTTATTTACAGTTTCTCTACCACCTAAAAAAAGAAAATTTGTATGTTTAACAGTTTCACTGGTAAAATGAATGAATTACAATTGGAGAGAAGCAATGTTCACATTTTTCAGCAAGCAACAAATTGGGTTCACAAAGAACCTGCAAAAAAAAAAAAACAACTGATCCGAATTTGAAACTCTGAATCTCAATTGTAGGGTCCACTAGGATGAACAACATGGACCTTTCTTCGGTTGCCCATCTGCTGGTGTTTCATGGTTTTTATCATCAGCCTGTAAAACAACAGTCTTTCCATTGCTCAAGTCGGGTTCTTGTTTCTTTAGCTCCTGGGACTTAATAACTTTCTGGCTCAAAATGTTGAATATTTCTTTTACAATCATTTGAAAAGCTGCAGTTACATTTGAAGAGTCGAGTGCTGAAGTTTCCATGAAGAAAAGACCCTCTGCCTCTGCCAAGGTTTTCCCTTCCGCCGTTGAAACTTCTCTTGCATGTTTTAGGTCCGATTTGTTGCCCACAAGTATTGTGACCACGTTCATATCTGAGTGAGCTGTTTTTTCAAACAAGTAGAACAGAATAATCAACGCTTGAAACCTCTTTAGGGTACGTTTGCTTGGATGACATGGAAAATAATATAATTCTTTGAATTGTTTGACATGGAAAAGTTTCTCATGGGAAAGAAGTTATAGTGGAGATGGTATTGGATTCCATGGGGAAGGGAAAAGACGTGATAAAACAAGTTGTACCATAGAAAATGATTACTAGAAAAACTAATGGCATCAAACATCACTAAAGATGAAAGATGTAGAATCTTTGACATGTTTGATGGAAAAGAAGGGAAGAATCAAAACCTGCTAACAATTACAATATTAACTGAAATAATCATCATATCTGTAGGTTGAAGAAATCTCAATCTTAATGCTTTGTATGGGTAAATGACAGCTGCGCAAGATTATATCGTTAGAACTTGGATTCTGTGACTAAGTGGAAATTAGGTTAAAGCAAGTTGTACCATAAAAAAAGGTTCCTAAAAATTACTGCAATCAAGTTATCAAACACCAACAAAAATGTCAAATATGGAATCTTGGGCATTTTCCTGAAAATAAGTGCAATCAAACACACAAGAAAATGCATAAAAGAAAATGGACCAAACATTGATTTCTACATAATGGTGACAGTGCTTACTGTGAAGTTCGTTAAGCCATCGGTCAACGTTATCAAAAGTCTGGCGCCTACTGATGTCATAGACCAAAAGGGCACCAACCGCACCCCTATAATAAGCAGAAGTGACAGCCTTGAACCGCTCTTGACCAGCCGTGTCCCAAACCTGTGCCTTTACTACCTTCCCATTAATTTCAATCTTCTGTGTTTGGAACTCCACTCCTATTGTCGATTTCGAATTAGGGTAAAATTCGTGCCTTGCAAATCTAGCAAGCAAGTTTGATTTCCCAACAGCTGAATCCCCAATCAATACAATCTTGAAAAGGTAATCTTTAGTTTGTTCTTCCATCTTCTATCTACCTAGTAATACAATATCACATAGTAGACAAAGGATGTTTACTTATATATAGCTTTGCTTATCAAAGTTTCTCAGATCAAGGCGAGGTAATGTACAAGGGAAGTAATGAGAACAAAGGCAATGGTGAGAGAAAATGGAAGGCAAGGAAGGTATATTATGAGGGGGCAAAAGCCTGTGGCGGTTGGTGGGTCTAGCAATTAAGGCCATACAGAAAGTTATATGCCCCAAGCATCAGCATTTACAAAGGTGAAGATTATTGAACTAATCACAGATGGCAGGAAAAATTTTTGATGGGGGCAAAATTAGATGGGGTCATGGGGTCCCAATGAGAAAACGACACGTGTCCATTTTTATCTATTTAAATTAAATGAAAAAATGAAAAAAAAAATAATTTTAGATAAGAGTGGACACGTGTCGTTTTATCATTAGAGACCCCATGACCCTATCAAATTTTGCCCCCATTAAAAATGGACTCCAGATGGCAACACCTTTTTATGCCACTTGCAAATCTATCTAGAGATTTGTTGGTGTCAGATTCCAATCTGGTACCTCATACAATAGAAAGTGACAGCCTTAAGGTACCTGCAGAGTGAAGTAAGCATCAGAATCTGAAGTAAATCTTCGTTGAGAATCCCTTTTTCCTTTTGTCAACGCCACCCCACACACCCACCCACCAAAACAAGTAACTTCGGTTCCTATTGTAAGTGGTTGTTTGGTGTTCAAGTTGTCATTTACAGGAATTCTAGATTGCTCAATTCAATTATGTAAAGTATCATAGTTTACGTTAAGAGTTTGAATTAACTACAAAAATTTTAATGACACAAAACCTTGAGATGAATAGACCAACTCTTAACAACTAATGAAGAAAATTCAACTTAAATGGCGGTACTGGAAAAGAACAGATAATGTGTTCCAGCATGCCAAATTCCCATGTCAATACCTATCAAAAAATCATGCGTAAGAATCCATGTAAGTTTATGGAAAAATATAGCATGATGGATAACGACATACACGGGTCGACATCAAATATGGATGTCATTGTTTCTTGAGTGACTGTCACTTAAACTTTTGTCCGCATTGCGCGCTTTTGTATTTAACAAGTGTTACAAGCAACAGTCCCACGAGACAGACCACCTACCAAGCAAAAGAATTTCCCCAGTGTAATCCACGTATGCATTTTGAATCATTTATATATGCCATGCCCATGATGATGGGTTATTACAAAAGTAGTGTTACTGTTAAACTTATAGTGCACAACCACATGCTTGGCCGTTGTAACTCTGACATGCCATGGTTACTAAATCCTCACCTATTCTATCCCAAATTAAGAATCTATTATTATTTTTCTAGATACTTTTATTTTTGAAACATGATCAATGTACTAAATCTGCCTATTGATTAGAGCTAAAATTAGTGTATTCTTGTTTCTTACAAAAGCTGCTAAAGTCAAACTAGAATCTTAAATTTGCGATAGGTAGAAAAAAGAACAGAAGAAATGTATTTGTAATATACCCGCTTCTTAAAAGAATGAAGAATAGGAAATGGGGAGGAAGCATTTTTCAAGGAAAGGACTTCACCGTCACTAGAGTGGTTCGCCAAGCCTCCACTTTCACCATTGAATATATGCAGCTATCTATGGAACAATTTACGCCCTTTCCGCCTGACCCAGTCAATAATCGA
Source organism: Lonicera japonica (assembly GCA_021464415.1). Lineage (NCBI taxonomy): Eukaryota > Viridiplantae > Streptophyta > Magnoliopsida > Dipsacales > Caprifoliaceae > Lonicera > Lonicera japonica. The sequence continues at coordinate 26,778,036 of CM038464.1, forward strand.
TGGTCTAAACTGCCACCAGGTTATCTCAAGTTAAATGTGGATGGTGGGTTCAAGGACGGTATTTCTTCTTATGGTGGCATTCTTCGTGATAATGCTGGACATTGGATATGGGGGTTTATGGGTCGATGTTCCTCTTTAGTCCCGTTACGTGCTAAACTAGAAGCTATCAAGGAAGGGGTTTACGGGTTGTGATTGAATCGGATTCGTTGCAGGCAGTCAATCTCGTATACGAATTTCATCCTCATTTGCAAACTATCTTACGCTGCAAGCAGCTCCGTACATCAATTTGGAGCTTCCCCATCGTTTTTGTTTCTCATCATTGTAATGACGCAGCACACACCATGGCTGCCCTTAGTTCTTACTTTTGTAATATGCCAAACACTGTCTTTGTTGATTTTGTTGATGTAATGCCTGCTTCTGTTACTCAAACTATTGTAAATGATCTATATAAATCGATAGGCATTTTAAGCAACATTTTGCACCCAAAAAAAAAAAGGAATGAAGAATTGCGATCTTCCCCTCTCTCCGTCTAAGAAATTTGATGAATTCAGAACCAATTAAATGTAGTGGTAGATCCAGGAACGTGGATTAAAAAAAAATGCTTTTATTCGATAATGCAGCCAAAGATTCGAACAATATACAAAGTATTGATATGCTAATATTAGGTTTTAAGGTTTACGATTCGAGAGAGGACAACCGTCAACCAGATTTACATTGCAGACAAACTTTGGCAGCGTCAAGTGAAATTGGGCCTCTGATATATGTATCATTGTATTGGGTAACACCATTATTCACATTTTTTATCATAGAATTTAATTTACTTTTATTTTTATCATGACACTACAAAAGTACACTCGGTTGGAGAGAGAAAAATTAGGATTAAAACGGAACCCTTTTTTTTTCCTCATTTTAGGTTGGGTTTAGTAAAAAAACTGAAAACTGAAAAAACTGTTTGTTTAGTTTTAAAAATTGTATCAAAAAAATGTTGTTTGTTCAAATATAACACATTTAAAAACTGAAAATTTTTTACTATGACAATTTTGCCCTTTTATTTTGATATCTCATCACATGTAGTGCCATAACCCAACCTGCCACCCACCCCTCTTCAACCCACTCTCCGCCCATTTTGCCCAACTCCCCCTTCTATCCTTCCATTTCACCTCCCCCCTTGAAATCTCCCTTTTTATGTTACACATATATGTATGTATATATATTTATTTCATATTTGAATATATAGAAGATGGCATATATATTGTGTGTATATAATTATATGTATTATAGGATTATTTTAGATGGGAGATTGGGGATGGAAGAGTAGGGGTGGGGAGTTGGCTGGAGCTGGTGGTTGGGGGTTGGGAAGGAGCGGGGAATGATAGTTGTGAGTATTAAAGATAGAAAGAGTGTGTGTGTATGTAATTTTGTTAAAAGAAATAGAGTAAAATGAACATTTTGCACCCTTTAAAATTAAGTTTCAGATTTAAGTGGCAAAGTTGCCGCTTAAAATTTTAGATGAAAATTTTAAGTTTTATGTGGTAAAAATTAAGTGGCCACTTAATTTTTTGGATTACTGAGCAACTTTTTATATCATTTAAATCTGAAAATTTTAAGTTTTCAAATTTAAGAGTTTTCAGATTTAAGAGGTAAATTAAGTGACAAGTGAACAGCCCCTTAATCTAGTTGGTTGAGTGATAAGTTTAGGCAACCATAATTATTTCATGAAACGTGACTTTAAAACTCATCGGATGTAAATATTTATAGGTTGTCACATGTAATGTCTCACGTCTTAGTCTTAAGGTGGATGATAGTTTTACTTTGATTGTATCGGAAAGAGTTTAGAATAGTTAGAATAAAAAAATATTTGGTGGCCACTATTCTACGAATAAAAATTAATCAATGTGCGTAAAAGTTAACCCAAACACCTTGTAATGCTAGAAAGTATCTTAATAAAAAAAATATAAGTGATTAGTATAAGAATATATCTAAGGGTTCTTGTGAATACACACTTTTTAATACCAATTGCCCCAGCACCCTGATTTTTTGGGAAGTGATGCATAATAATTTTTTTTTTTTGTTTGTTTGTTATTTTCATGGCATTTTTAATATTTTAAATGATTTTTTTTTTTGCAAATGATAATATATTTTAAGTAAATACTAATCGGAAAAATATTAAGGCACTTTACAACTGCACTACTTATTATTTTTAGTTTTTTTTTAAAAAAAATTAATTATATTTAAATAACATATATATATATATACATTGTGTGCTTCAAGTAAAAGCGTTTGGCATTCTAGATAAATAAATGTGAAAGCCTTTATAGGTTGGAAACCATTTGTAAAGGGACGTGACAAGGCGGTTTGAAGACGCTATTGCCATGCTTCTTTTAAAGTGAGAAAGAGCAGTGGAGTGGAGTGAATGATGATAATAGAGTAGTGTGGTTCACCATTTGTCACTTCCTCTTGTCTTATCCAGTTAACCAACAGCAACTTACAGGACCATTTGCCTTCTTTTCAGTAAATGCATGCTGGACTATATATCACTCGTCATCTTATTAATTCTTCTATTTAAATTACAGTTTTGCATTTGCCCTTGTATTCCCAGTGGAACACACCTCATTTTGAATGAATATTTTTAATTTGCTCGATCTCAGGTGTTCTCACATGCATTCGTGAGAAGAATTAATCACTTACTGTTGTTGACCGAATAACTGATGTATACAAATTGGTGGTTTGACTCGAGATTCTCAAGCTTAATGTTTCTCTCTCCCTCTCAGAATATATATATATTAGGCCTTCTCTAATACATAGGATAATATTCTAAAGTAAAAATTCATATTTAGCTTATACAGTTGAGCGAAGCACGCAGCGCGAAAGGAAATTTTTTTTTTCCAACCACACGACACAATGAATGTCGTGTGGTGTCCACGTCATCTGCTTCCCTCGTACATGCCACCTCATTTGTTTCCACGATGTAGTGTACATCGTGCGGTACATGCCAACCTATTTTGAAGATTTAAGGCCCAAACAACCCGCAACAAAGCTTCTTGAGCACAACCTTCTTTTAAGATTAAGGCCCAAACAACCACAACGGTATGTTAATGCTATTCTTTGGTGCGGCAAGGCATCACCAACTATGAAGAAGTTTTAACTTCATTTTCCCCAGCAGTCCAGCACTAAAACAAATTAACAAAACTGTGTGGTTGGAAAATTGTATCCCATTAACTTGTTCATACTCTGTGGGTCATGTTAATTTGTGCTTTAAGATGTATATGAACAAAGTTATACAGGACTACTCACCCAGAAGTTGAACCCAAAAGTTATTCTACTCCACGGAATTTAAGCCATGAGATCACTGGAATGCTTTTTTATGTTTTTCATTTCCTCCTACATTTGGTGAACTACCAGTTGAATTCAAGCATTTCATGTACCTTCGAAAAATGGACTAACTAATACTTAATAGTCCCAACTACCTGTGTGTATATAGCACAATACAGAATAGTCCACCATACAATTACTAATCTTTGTACAGAAATTGAATCTAATTTTACAGAAGTAACCACCCAAAAAAACAAAACTTCTGCTAGGAAACCATTCTCCTTGTCCAAAAAACCCACCACCAAAGAAACAAATAAAAAAAAAACTAGTTAAGTCAACAACCATAAAACCTAAAATGTCAGCTCCAGCTTCTTCTAACTAGCATCTACCTCTATTCTATTCCAATGACAAAACTCTCAAATTTCTGAACCACTTTGTACAAAAAATCAAAAGCACATGTTCCGATATACTACACCCAAAACCCAAACCATATCTTCCTGGCAAGTATAATATCATAAATATATTATCATATTAAAAATATATCTTTCTCTAAGGACTTGAAGTCGAAGCCTCTTGTCTCGGCTCTCTCAAATACCCAAGAAGTCTTTCAGCCTGCCATAAAACCAACCAAAACACACGTTAAACAAAAACGATAAACTAGTTTATAAATGTGTATCTCGAATCAATCTAAACAAAACAGTTCAATCCAAGAATTTACACATATGAGATAACTAGATAACCAATAAGTAAACTATACTTGGCATCCGAGATGTGATCGGATACTACTGCAAGAATCGTTCTCATTTAACCAAACAAAGTGTGCATTTTAGGTATAATTACAAATAAATACTCACCTTATGCTTAGCGCGAGCAGTACCAGACTGTGAAAGAGCAACAAGAGGGGGTATCCCACCTTCCGCAACAAGCAGCCCTCTGTTCCTCACATTCTCCCCACACAACTGCAATAATGTCAACACTGCGAACTCCTTCCCCTTCACCGAACCATCTTCAATCACTTCAACAAGCGCGGGAATCCCACCGTTCTCCAAAATCGCCGTCTTCCCCTCCTCAATCGCTGCCAAGCTACTCAGCACCACCATCGATTTCTCTGCCATCCCCGTCCCCTGCTCCGCCACCAGCTCCACCAGCGGCCTCACTGCTCCGGCGCTCACCACCCTCTCCTTGTTCACCTTCACCGAACAAAGCTTATAAAGTGTCGTCAATGCGTCTTTCTTCCCCCGATTTGAACCGGTAATCAACAGCGAAACCAGAGGCGGAATTGCTCCACACGCTCCGATAGATACCTGTTGGAACGAAAATAGATACAGAAAAACTTGTAGGTTAATGCTTGGGCGGACACAAATTTCTGAAAGTGAATTATTGGTGTATTAAAAGCTGACAGTTCGGTTCTAAGAAAGTTCTGCTCAAGGCTTTATCAAAGATTATTAATGAATGTTATAAATTTTACAATTAATGTGGCTTGAAAATATATGAAGTAAATAATGAAGCCTTTGCCATTGAGCTACATATCTCAAACTATTTATTTCATTCAAAAGTATTTTCTATTATATTAAATATATATATATATATATATAAATACAACAAAACCTTGTTGTCGTCGATCAAAGCTAAGCTTAGCAAAGCACACGCAGCATTTTGCTTCGACGTTTCGGTGCCGGTTTTCAGCACATATATGAGAGATTTTATAGCTCCGGCGTTGGATATCAATGGCTTGTTCTCGTCGTGAAGTGATAGATTCAGCAAAGCGGTCACCGCATGCTCTTGCGTCCACGGATCCGAACACCTCAGCAGAGGAATCAACGCCGGAACAGCGCCGGACTCTCCGATTAGGGCACGATTATCAGACCGGTTCTTCGCCAGCAACCTAATCTTTGCCGCCGCCGATCGCCTGACAGCAACCGACGGCGATCGGAGACTGTCCACGCACATCTTCACCGTCGGTTGAAGATCCTCAGGCGAGATACTCTCTATTATCTCACTCGAGAAGCTCTCCCTCTGCAGAAACCCTAGGCATGGCTCCGGTTCAGGCTCCGAATTCGGGTTCGGATCCTCGATAGAATTTGGAGCAATCGCGAGCCTCTGTAGTTCGCCGGAAATATCGCTGCTATAGGCAGAGTAATCGGTGAAAGCTTGAGAGATGTCGAAAAAGTCCTCATCTGTAGAAGATGACTTGGCGGAGTTATTGGGACGAGAAGCAAGTTCGCCGAGGCGGAGATCGATGACGGAATCGGTGAGATTTTCAGATATACATACGGAATTTTCAGTTGTGGAACCGTTGAAGGAGCAACTCCGGTCAGATTGGTAGATATTGGAACGGATTGTTCGCATAGATCGGGCAGTGGACCGATAAAGTTTTGTTGAAGAAGGTGGAGGAGTGTAATAGGGGCGGGAATCTCCTAGAGAAACCATGGATGACGGGAGTTGATTAATAAAGTGAGCAGAAAAATTTGGGAAGTGTTTGGTGAGTTGATTGATTCTTTTCTTACAAAAGCTCGTTCATGGCTGGCCGCTAGCCTGTTAGAAGGGGGAGCTTCGAGAGACGGATAAAAATGGTGGCTTTATTTGAAGGAAAAAAGAAACTGAGGAATTTGATCGAATCGATTTTGGTCACTGTTTGTTTTGACCGTCATGGTTAGGATATGAAGGAATCCAGCTAAGCGCCGGGCCAGGTTTTGGACCCACGATAAAGGACATGATTTTATTTATTTATTTATTTTTTCTCTTCTCTTCACGGTGACAGGCCGATTATTATTTTGATAACTTTGTGATTGGTCCAGTGGAGTCGCTTTATACCACTGAACAGTAACAGCATCCATTATCACAATTTTATGTATAGTAAGTTTGGTGTATTTATTTCATTGTTAAACGGGATATTAAGAATTAGGTTTTATATAAAAAATTAAAATTGTTAAAGAATTAAGAAATAATATTTTTATAAATTAAAATTTTATATTTGATCAAATTTTAAAAGGAGTGCAAAGTTAAATTTGTAGTATATTTTTAAATTTTATTTTTTTATAGAATCCAGTAATAAACTCTTGTTTCATAATAATAATGATGTCTAGACTCTTATTTTTAAAAAAATATTATTTATTAATTTTTTTGCGAAAAATATTATCATGCAAGATCTTTTACCTCATTTATAGATAATTAAAAAAGTAATTTAATAAAAAATATATATGATATTTATTAATTTCTTTTTATTATCAAAGGGAATGTAAATAAAAGACAAGAGAGAGTAGAGGGATCATATGCCAAATGGACATCGAAAGCCAACTTATTTGACGTATTGTATAAAAATAATTTAAAATTTATTATTTATATAATAGCACATTGCTATTTTTGAATCTTAAACATATATAAATAATAAATAATTGTGTGACTGGAGTGAGTGCACAGGCCTATTAGGTGTGGATCTATGGGGGAAGGGGGATATTTTTGTTATTATCATAGTAAATGAAAGAAATTTAGAGCTTTATTTTTTTAAAAGATAAAAATAAAAATTATTGTGAATGTGATTTAAAATACGTTTTTCAACTGTTGATAGTGCAAATGAACTATTCCATTTGATCCCACCATGAGTCAAAAATTGCACTAAAATAAATAATATAGGGATTTTACTATAAATCCATTGATTCTGTACGACTTCTTATTGCATTTTTTTTACCCCTTTATTCGTGCATGGAATTGGGGGGGAATGGAATTTTATTTTTATTTTTTATTTTTCAGCACAGATTATTAGCTAAAACACCTATTTTCTAGAAAAGTAGTTTACCCTACCTAATTTAACAGTTGCTTTTACACGTAAAATTTATTTATTCTACTTACTTTACTTATCCTACTCATTATAGAAGATCTAATATGATATTTAGTATATTAATTATTTTGAAAAATAATTTATCAACTTGAGATAAAAAAAATAAAATTGAAACAACTAATTGGAGACAAAAAAAAAAGTATCCAAATTACAAATAATCTTGTAGAATTGTAATAGAGTGATAATACGAACACTGGTCTGAGAATTTAAGAGGGGGGAAATCATAGGTTAATTTTTATTTTATTTTTTTTTATCATTCTAATCGAGAAAACGAATAATAATGGTGGAAATGCGCTAACAATGGATCTTATTACCTCATGGATGTTGTGATAATAGTTTTTCTTTGTAGTTTGTAGAAAAAAATTAACTAGTTTACGCAATTGACAACGGAGAGATTAGATAACTATAACATTAAATATTAAAGTAGACCAGAATACAATTATATTTACATTTGCATTTACATGCATTAAATATTAAAGTAAACCAGAATAAAATTACATTTACATTTACATGAAGTGGTGGTGAATGATTTTATTTATTATTTATTTAAATTATGCATTGTTCGAAAAAAAAAATACATATTTTAATTAAGCCTTATTCATAAATTAGACTACCAGATTCAGATTTTTGGATCGGTCGAAGTTTGACTTGAAAAAAAAAGTTAATCTCAAAGTGGGAACTCAAGACAAAGTGGGAACTCAAGATAATAATCGTTGAGCCAAGTCATTGACCTGAAAGATTTGCTATCAGGGAGGAGACAAGAGTCGTGTCCCAGTCTGCAGGTTGACACCTCTTTTTACCAGCTTTTGTCTCACGAGTAGCCTGCGCTTTAGTTTTGTTGTGCCTATTTTCTACCGTCCGTCCCATGATCTAAAAGTTGCGATTTCGGAGGTTAACTTGGTTTCTTAATTAACTCCAAGGGGTTAGCCTAGCGGAGGCGGGTCTGGATGTGTGGTGAGGCGCACGTCGCAGGTTTGATCCCCCGCAAAAGTATAATCACTTGGGGCCAGCCATCACCCATGGAACACGGGCCGACTTTTAAGCCAATGCGTCCGCCATGGGGTTTAGTCGCTGTATGAGGACCGGTGATTAGTCGGACCGAAGGTGCGGATACCCGGGGCATAGCCAAAAAAAAAAAAAAAAACTTGGTTTCTTAATTTGTAATTTAAATATTAGTATCAGTATCGGTTTTAGTTTTAATGATATTAATTGATTTATTATTTAAAATTTTAAAAAAATTACAAAAAAATATAAATTTTTTTTAAAATATGAGATTAATAAGATGAATCAATTAGATAAATATAATAACATTATCTAATACAAATTATATAGCCTACATTAAAATACTATCATCTGTCGCACTTGGTAATATAATATAACATCATAATTCAATAAATATATAACAATACAATCTTATAAAGCACAAATATCTTAAATATAACTTCAATTATGTCTAAAATAATAATATGGATTATAATTAGGGGCTTTTTGTTTTTAGCCCTAATAATTTACTTTTAACCCACTCATTTTAAGAAATTATAATATCTTGTTTTGAATATATTTATTAGCTTAGGAATAATTCATTATTATCTCTTTTTTATTTAAAGTTGATAAATATCTATAATTAAATATGGAACAAATCCAATAAACTACTAAAAGAAATTAAGTAATTTAGCCATATAATTATTAGATTAAATTAGAATAAATGTATTATTTATCTATGGGCTAAAAACAAAATTTTAAGTTATATACTTGTTGTTCGGAAAACAACCCTGGAGGGGGGTTGAATAGGGTTTAAAAACTTTATTGCGGAATTAAAAACTTTTTCAAAATGTTTAAGTAAAACAATTTAGTTAAATAAGTTTATCAATATAACAAATAAATAAAGAGATTGAGTAAGAAAGATTGAACCAATTTGAAGTCCAATGCTTTTTGTCCTCACGGTTCGATTTTTTCAACCATACGTCCGCGCTCAGTTAGTTCCCCGAGAACTTTCACTATTCAATCTTCTTCTGGTGAAGATCAAACATTAATACAAATGTTGTTATGCACACAACACTCACAATGTAGTTATACCCACTACACTTCTAACAAGATATGCTCTCTTACTTTACAAAGAGACAAACTCTCTTTTGAAATGAAAAATGAATTGTTTATGGTGATACACACAAATACAACAACTCTCAAGTGTATTTGAAGATTACAAATAAAGCTCGCACTAGAGTTATCAAGATTGATCAAAAATATATAGCTCAAAAGATGAAAGATTGATCAAAATGTGTTCTTAAATCTTTGTATATTTGAATATATTAATAATAGAGTATTATAATGATTCAAGTTGGGTTATAACATGTCTAGGACCTCATATTTATAGCTTGCAAAACCATATGGCCGTTGGGGATGATTAATAAAGGTTTTGGCTCTAATGTATACATTTTCAAACTTTCTAACAGCTAGTTTTGACAAAAAAATTCAAATTTATTTTGTTAATTTCTCCCAATTTGACCGTTGGATCATGCTCAAATTTTAGTCAAAAGTGCCAAGAGATGTTGTCTAACTACTGTAAAATTTTTAAAATGATCGGAGTCCGGGAAGGCCTCCATCTTACCATTAGATCAAAACTGTGTGAAAATTGAGCGAATTTTAAATGTAAAATAAAAATATTTTTGCAATTTAACAATTTAGTTTCAAATAAAATTCTAATGATTTTTGAACCTCAAAGATATGTTTCTAAGATACCTATTTTTATTAGAGCTTAAAATATGATCATTTAAAATTAATATGAATTTATTTTGAAACTCGGTCTTTGTAAAATGATGTTTTTCAAATAAATTCAATTTCAAGATTGTTTGAATCAATCTTTAAAATATGCATGAATACATTTGAGCTATAGGGATTTGATCAATAAAGTAAGTTTACATAAATTTTAAGTACTCACTCAATTACTAAATTAACGAGTCTTCGAATGTTTTGATTTGTTTCTTCGGATTGATCTTCATTTGAAGCTTTTTCCTTGAAACTTATCATAAAGTCTTTTGATCATTTGTGCTTCATGATTTACATTGAGAGATTTAATCTTCCTTGTCTTGTCCAATGATCAAATAGTGAAAGATTGATCATTGTTATGTTTTTCTTGAATTTTCCAAGTAAATGAACTGTATACTTATATCAAGAAACATGTTAAATTACACATGATTGATTTATTGTTATTATCAAAATAAGATTAAGACATTAGGTCAACAATACTAATTTGACAAACGTAATGGGTTTGAGTAAAGAGACTCTTAAAATAGTGGGTCAAATACTAATTTGCTATTATAATTATCATTATTATTCAAGAACTCCAGCATTGAGGAATGAGGATATAAAGGAGGTTGAAAATTGGCACTTGTGAAGTAAGAATGAGAAAAATGGCTAGATAGCCCATAATCAGAAAATTTTGATTGGCTATGGTGAATGGTGATGATAGTACCCAAATCCATGATAACCGCTGTAACCTGAAGATCCATCATGATATGTTCCACGATCACTTCCATAATAACCACCACGAGCATCAATAATATTATTTGATAGTTTCCAATTTACACTCCAACAGTTTTTTTTAATAGTTGCCGATTTATAATCCAAGTCTCCAAAGTCCAACATGCAACAACATTTATTTTTTTATATATTTTTGTAACTGTAGTCACTTTATTTAATTATTCAATTATGTCACTTTAGTCACCTTTTTGTTTTTTTTTGTAATACAGAGTGAAATATCGGTGACTTGATGTGATTTCAGTAAAATATCGGTAATATTTTGAAATACCACGAATTTAATCATATCAGGTCATAATAGCGGTTCGGCACCTCTTATTCTAACTCGTTATAGGGGTGGCAAAAAAACCCAACCCGGCGGGTTTTCGACCCGACCCAACCCGGATGGGGCGGGTTTTTTTAAGCCCGGGGCGGGTTTGGTAAATTTTTTTAGAACCCGGACCGGGTTCGGGGCGGGTTAGGGTTCTGCGTTCCTAAACCCGACCCGACCCGATCCGCTTATATATATATAAATTATTAATATTATATATATATATATATATTATATTTAATATACAAAGTTACAAACCCTAAGTCTCATTCAGTCATTTTCTCAGTAGCACACTAGCACTTCTCCACTTAGCCGCAGTCCGCAGTGCCGCACATCTCACAGATCTGAGATCTCCGTTTTCTCCTCCTCCATTTCTGGTCTCCCTCCCTCACATCTCACACACTCTCTCTCTCACTGTCTCACCCACACGGCGACACACCCATGATCCCACTCGGGCCACTCCATCTCCGGTCTCCACAGTCTCTCTTCCTCCATCTCCGGCAACACGCCGTGCTTCCTCCTTCTCTAGTTGCTCCTCATAGGCCACAGCTAACGAGTTTTCTCCTCCACATCCAGCGATGGAATTGTAGACTTGTTTGATTGTATTATGTAGTTTGGGATTTGTAACATTTGGTGTTTGATTGTATTAAGTAATTTTAAGACTTGTTTGAATTTTGTGGTAGATCCACTGGAAATTTGCAACTTTGGTTTTAGCTTGCTTGTTGGCTTGTTGTTTTACTGCCTGCCTGCTGCTTTGTTGGCTGTTGCTCCGTATTCGGGGCGGGGCTCCTATATATCAATGCGGGGCGGGTTTGGGTTCAAGAAAAAAAACCCGACTCGGGTTCGGGGCGGAGTGAAATACATGCGGGTCGGGTTTGGTATTGGCCAAACCCGCCCCATACCCGACCCGTTGCCATTCCTAACTCGGTATCGGCCGATACTTTGAACCATGGTCCGTCTGCCCAATCGATCAACATTTATAGTTCTATACAGTCCAGAATTATTGGCATTATTTAAATTAGGGGTGAATTTGGTACAATACTATTTTATATTAAATATATTATAATTCTTACTCAAAGTTTGATATGTTAAAATCTATTAACTTCAATACAAATTTTTTTAATATACAAAATTTGGTATAGTTCGATATGGTATGATATATTACCAAAAAAAATATATTTTTTAAAAAGTGGACATTTATAAGTATATACAAACAAAAACAAATTCAAAAACTGTAATTTAAAAAAGTACAAACAAAAAAAAAATACTCTCACACAAACATATTATAGCATATGCATTTATAGGTATTTGTAAATATACAGTCCCAGATATATACAAATGCATCAACGTAACCAAACTTTAATCAGCAAGTTCTCAAAAGCAAATCACAAGGATCTCAAGTCAAAACAATATATCTATATATATGAAATATACTCTCACATCAATCAACAGATTCTAGCATATACATGTTTCTTTATAGGTGTATGCAATTCTATTTATAACAAAAAGTTAGAAATTAATACTGTAATGCAAAGGAAAACAAGCTTAAAACTATAACTAAATATCCACACAATATCTAATTAAAAGTTACACACAATTTTAAATGGTGGGTATTTAGTATTTTGGTATAATTAGTAATAGTACAATATCCAATCAACATTTGCACTATTCACAATTGAAAATTCCTAGCAACACATGTAGACGAGGATAACATTTATGGGATTGTAAATTTAACCCCATGAACAATACAAGGGGGTTGAGTTCGAGTTGGATATAATGGCGGTTTCTTGGATTCGAGGGAGAAAGATAGAGAGAGAAATGGTGTCATACGAGAGAGAGGGAGCTACTTGTCTTTGCCTAATTCATTAAACGAAAGTATGAAACCTAAAGTTCCCACTTAATATTTATGGACCATCTGTTATCTAAAGTTTTCACTTAATTTTGACTGTCCATTATTTTGGTAGTATTGTAGGACATTTGGTATTTTGGTAACAGTACGATACAATATACCATATATGGTACATACTAATATTTAGGTATTGTATGTTATACCATCATTACCAAATTTCGATACAATTTAAAATAGTAAGGTATGGTACGGGTTAATATGATAATTGTGGTACAAAAATCACTCCTAATTCAACTGAAGATTAATATGATTGATGGCTAATGCCCAGAAAATAATAGCACTTGCAAAAGTTAATTATTCATTAGAGTGAAGGGTTATATTAATTATTACATTTTTTTTTGAACAAATATTAATTATTACTTTAAAAATTAATAAATAAACTTAAACTCATTATAGTACACCCCCAACAGTAGGATTATGTACATGGTTAAATGAACAAACTACAAACATAATTTTTACAAGCACTGGCATTGTACTGTATTTGAGATTGTACCAAAGGGAACATAGCATACATGGGAATCAGTATTTAATAGGCTCTTTAAATTCAAATGTATTTATGTGGATGGTGTGCATTCCATTTGGGTTCGTGTTTAATACATGTTCATACCTAAAATTTATTTAATGAAGTGGAACTGTCAAGTAAGAAACGTTCATTTTATCATATTTTATTCTATCATGCATCGTTATAAATTTTGTTAAAGATTAGGGTAAAATTTTAGGTTGCTACCTATGAATAAAAGGAATACGTTATATTTTCTGCATTAGATGCATTTATCATATTTTTAATATCATATATTCCTATAAAAAATGTTTGCATTTGTAGATTTTCATATATTTCCGCAACCTAAAAGTATTTTAGTTTAGAACATCTCCAATCATTATATAAAATTTATTGTGCATATTCTAGGTATCAACCCATTTTTACACAAAAATAAAAGTGTAAATTTGCTCCAATGATTATTTTGTAAACTCTTGTTCAAAATTTGCAAGATCCCATAAGATATCAGTATATGTAATATGTAATTATATGCAATTTTTATTTTTTTTTCTTGAATATTTTTTTCTACATAATCTTATCAACACAATGGATCTTGATTTATAGGTCATAATGCATAATATTTCAAATATATTATTTTTATTAGAATTCATATTTTGTATTAAAAGTTAGTATATTTTACAGTTTTATTAAAAATATGAGGTGAGAGAAAAATGATGTGGTGGTGTAAAATGAGAGTGTATTTTACACATTGCTTTTACGTAAATTTCATTTTAAAAAAATTGTTGGAGATGAAATTTTTTACAAATCTTATAAATTTTTTATGAAACTAAATTATAACATATTATTAGAGATGCTGTTACAATTTAATATTTTAGCCAAGATACTTGCACTATTATTGCATTAACATTCACGGAACTGTCCCTCCAATTCAAATTTGAATCATTTGAACTAAAACATAACTAAGTGAATAAAATAATAACTTATCAATATATAGTCAAGATAGTAGGGCACTTTTCTTAGAATTATGCATGAGGTAGTTGAAAACATTGATTGTAATATTAAAAATAATGGAACAGCTAGATAGCGGCAATGTTAATAATACAAAAAGGTCTTGATATTTAAATGACACTCTCTCTGACTTAAAATGGTAATTTTGAGGTTTTTTTTCCAAATTAATAATAATTTTTTTTATAAACAATCATCAACATACCAAATTTAAAATTACATAATAAATTATATTATTTAATTTATTTTAATACAAAAAAAATAATTATTTTATTTATAGTTAATTAGGTTAAAATTACAACTCTCCGACACCGAAATCAAAATAAGATTATCAAATTTAAAAAAATTGTATTATGTTTTAATACAAGATGTTTGGTTGGTTTACCTTCATAATCAGCGCATTTTTGTTGATACATCGAACAGATTGTGTTTGACCTTCGCCTATAATAATTATAGTTGTTAAATGGTTGGGCCAACAATACTCACCCCATCCTCACATGATAATGACATGCATACCCAACATTGCTTCCCTACGTAATTCTACAAACTTCTATTATATTATTTTCTTCTAAAAATATATAATAATATTGTTCTTATACGATGTCTAATGTGTCGAATAGTTATCTTTTGGTTCGGCTTTTTCGTGATCAAGGAATTATTGGTGCTTATGGAAGTAACCATAAAGATTATTTGTATTTATAACGATACTTATGTTACAAATGAACATAAAGCACTGTCGTTATTTGTTAAGGAGGGAAAAAATGTATTCATACACGGCGCAACTCTTCTTCTGACATTAGGTAGGTTAGAAATTAGTCCTGTATTTAACATTGTAAACATTTGATGATGGTAATTTATGTGATATTGTGTATGACTCAAATAAATTATCTACACCTAGTTGTGATAATTAAATAAACTGGTTTTATTTAAATGTACATATATAAATAAATCGACTTTGGTATATATGTTTCTTTTGCAATTTGTAAATCATTTAATGAAATGGGTGTGTTGGGGGGGGGGTAAAATCACTATTCACACCACACTGGTGTCTTTACTGGCTCTAAGATACCAGCCACCAGGTGGCTTCAATGGTTCTACTCCATTAGTTTGGATTGTTTGCCATCTACTTGCTCCACTTTCTAATATTTAGTTCATAAATTCCCAATAAGGCTTGTTGAACTTGTGTCCACATTTGGATTGCAATAATTCCGTTAATATAAAAAACTAATAGCCTAATGCTCTCACAATTTTAACTCAAATACCTTTCTATTTTTAATATTCACTAATTTTAACTTAAAAATTGATCAAACATATAGATAGTACTGGAAAAAAAAAATGAGACACTAGATTTAGAATTTTAGATTAAAAGAGTATTAAAAAGGAATATTTATAACTAGTTAAATTTCAATTTAAGAGACCCGTATAAAAATTGTCTCGTTTGAATTTTCTTCCCCTACCTCTCCTACTCACGAATCCAACCATAAACTTATAAAAGTTTTATTTATGTATACGCGCATACTCACTCTTAGAGAATTAGAAAAATGAACAAGGAACCACTTCGAAGATCGAGAAGATATTCAACATCGTTTGTGTATACACTAAAGCTAATAACGAAGCTTCGGTAAGTGGATGTGTCGTCATGCAAATTAAAAGGGACTAACAAATTCATATAAGTTCAAATAACTTGGTTCTAATCTAATACCAAATTACTTTTGTTTTCATTGACTATGAATAGACCTTTGCAATGAATAAACCAATAGCTTTTTTTTTTATCATTCTAGTAACTTTCCGACACGCAAGTGAGAGAGGTGGACTTTAGTCTACACAAACAAGGACACTTTTTCATATTTAAAGAGTTTACTTCTAGGGTTTGAATTTGCAAAGTTCATGATGGCTGCGTGCTCAAACTTTTTTTTTTATTTAATAATAAATTTATTTTAATATAAAGAAGTAAATAAGTAATGGAGTGATGTGTTTATTGTGGCCACGATGAAGTGTAATGTTGCATTTTAATTAGTGAACTTTTGAATTGTTAAAATTACAGCTAATAGATAATGATATCAAACATTACTCCTAATGCGATATAATGAGACCACCCGTCGTAGATTGTGACATGAATATCACTTCTTGTTTGAAAAAGTTGATCATGATATGTAACTTGAGTATATGGCCAATTAATTAGGACCACTCACACTCATAGTTGTGGTTATGTACATGGAGAACCAGCAAAATTTATGTTTATTTTTTATGGGATAATTTTGTCAAAACAATTGCTTGCTCTTATTGGCATAGCAATATACTTTAGCGTAGTACAATTTCTTAAAGCAGTACTATACTTTAGCAAAGAAATAATTGCTTTGCCAATATGAATAACTATTTTTTAATATATTTAGATTTAACATATTTTTACCCCTTTTTTCCAATACAAGCGATTGATAAATTTGAGTGGTTCATGATGGAGACGGGGTTGGCACTTGACCCTTGGCGACCCTAGCAATTACAAACTTTCAACCGCCTGAGTTTAATCCAAAGCTAAGATTTGACATTTAATTTGTTAGTTAATATCTATTGCAATGTATGTAAAAGATCTGTGTACGCATGTATCTAAATAAAATTAATTTACTTAATTATTGCTGCAAGAATAATTTGCTATAGGCATGGACTCTTACCTCTTCACAATAGGACACAATCCCGAACTTGTCCTTAGAAATTACAAATTTATGCATTTTAGTGCTATAATAAGTACACTGATTATAGGCGCACCAAGTTTTCTAGTCCCAAGTATTTAAGCTGTCTTTGTTAATTGGAGTTTTACAAATAATTTGGCACTTATCCTGTTTAAGGCCGCAGGCCAACAGGAAGAATCATTGGACTCAACTATATCTCTCTCAACTAATGGTACTTCTAAAAACCCTTTTAAGGGGGCCATTACATTCTTAGATTAATGTAATATAAACGTAATTAAGAAGAGAACTTAGCTAGTAACTAAAACTTTTTTGTAGTTTCCATTGATAGCTTTCTCATTCTGATTGCTTCAAGGCCTCGATAAATGCATCCTTCAGAAGCAAATTTGAAGCTGCTATACGCTGAGACGTGATGTCAAAATCTTTACCAGATCTGATACAAATACCATCAAAATACAATTAAGCAAATGCTGTGAGTACTCATCTTTCTCTTTTATCAATATTAATGGAACAACGCTGTCTTATCGAAAAACTATACAGTGTTGAGGGATTAATACTGTTGGCGTGGCCACCAGTTGTGTACCTCAAGATTAACCCGGACTAAATTTCATATGCTCCCTCAATCCTTAATTAAGAGTCCATGTTTGACTTTCAAATTTTTTTAAGAATTCACTAATTTCATCACAATCACTGGTTTAGAGCAAAACTTGTTTCCAATTGTGAGTTTTGGAACATCGATTATGTACTAAAAAAGATAATTGGACTCTTAATTTGGAACATCCCATAAATGAATAGTAGACTCTTATTTGGGATAGAGGGGTTGAGGCATTAATCTCCAAACGGCCTGGCATTAAAATGGGAACTATGCAAATTGATTCCTTATCTAAAAAAGAAGTCTTTGTGGATATGGTATAACGGATGGTTTCTACTAGATAAAAACTCTTCACATCAATTTAGAGGAAGAAAATCTCATTTTTTTCCTTTTAAATAGAAATTATAGCTTCAATGTGTTTGTTTCTTACGGATCAAATATGACTCCCCCAGCTTCTTTAACAATCACAGCACCACCTGCCACATCCCTTAGCACAAGAGAAAACCTTGTCAATCACTTAGTACACGACAACCCAATTAGCTCAAAAGTTAAAGGGGGGAGAGAGAGTACCATGGCCCCCCAAACCCTAGTTCATAGAATAGATCAAGTCTTCCACACGCAACCCCACAAAGATTTAATGCACAGGAGCCACTCATCCGAAGCGATCTGACCTGATCACATGAGAAACCAATAATACCGGTGATGGATTGCCAATATTTTTATTATATAGCACTGAGATTCTGATTTCCATGGCATGATCTGGTTTTACCTTGAAAAGCAAACTATTAATTCTATTTGTAGAGGCATCCAAGGTGGACTTATCACGCTTCGTTCCAGCCTGCTCTCTCAAAATGACAAAAAATAATTAGCTTCTTAAAATTAGTGTTAAAAGGTCAGCACATTGTGCACCACCATTTTTCTGCGCTTATTTATAATAAATGCGAAGATTCATGTCCCATACAATGTGTAGGAGCAAGGATATGTATAACATCAACATGCAATACAATCGCATAACTGCAAGCAATAGATCCAAAATCTTTGAAGCATAAAGTATAACAAAATAATTAGCCAGAATATAACACTAGTATCATTGCCCAGTTCCACTTCTATGGGTGATCAGTATCTAAAATTTGGTGGAGTGTGCTACTGGTACAAGCAGAGAAGTACCTTCCACCACCATTGTGTATTAAACTACTAATATAGTTGACAGATAAAATTCACTTTAATAGTTTAATGAAATATACTATATATATGCGTGTGTAATGCTACAGATCTTTAACTTCTACTCTTCTAGGACCAGATTACAAACATGGATTTGTCTAATATGATTTCCCAGAATGCATTCACATACACATACTTGCTAGTGAATTTGAAGTCCAATGAGATAGATTCTACTACTTATTTCTAATTTTTCTTTCTTTCTGTTTCTTGTCCAAACTTGATGTTCTACAAAATGAAGCAGAAGGAAGTATGGCAGAAGGGCTAGAGGGGAGGCATTCGACAGTTACCCTACTTCAAAATGCATAAGATGATTACCTCTGTAGCAAGGAGGGACTTCATAAGTTCAGACTGAGAAGATACTGCAGAAATTCGAAACAGAGCATGAAACTTGCAAATTGCAATGCAAAGCAGGAATGTCCAATTGAAGAAAGCCAAACTAGCTAACAGACATGAACTCACCTTTGATTGGAGTCCCATTCAGAAAAGCACCTTTTCCATGTATTCCGGTGAAAAGCTGTATAGTTTAAACCCAAACATTTTACTTAAACAGTAACAATGATTAAAAACAAGATTTTCTGTTATAATTCTCAATATATGGTCCACAGAAACTCAAACTGCAACTTATTGATGGGGTCATGCCAGATACATGAAGGAATTAAAAAGGCAGAATCAAATGACTAATCAATCGATTAATTGGTAAAAAAGAAGAGACGCAAGCATTTTTGTATGCCTATCACACATAAGCATGGTCTGACTACCATGAAGCCCATCGACTAATATTGTCTTTGGGTAGAAACTTCTCACCTCGTCCATAATTGGATTGTAAACAACACCAACGGAGGGGACCTTTCCAATTGTAAGACCGATAGAAACACACACGAATGGGAACCTACAAGCATAGTATCATATAAATAAATCAACTAGTCACCAAATGTATTTTGAGAAGACTTTCTGATAACAGACAAGTAGACATAAGGAGTCGATGATGAGTAACTACCCATGCACAAAGTTTGTTGTCCCATCAAGAGGATCAACTATCCATGTCGGTTCGTCGGTCAGCTCTGTTACACCACAAGCAGCAGTTGTTTCTTCACCAATGAACTAAAGACAGCAAAGAATAAACAAGTCATAAGAAATGGGTTTGAAATTCCAATTCAACAAAGGTAGCACAAAACCTTACATCTTATCCAGCAATTAAAGTTAATAATGGAAAACGAGAATGGGTGCTAAGTGAGCTAACTTTGTGGTTAGGGAGATGCTGTTTGAGATGATTGAATATGAGATCTTCACATGCCTTGTCAGTTTCTGTGACCAAATCTACCTGCATCAGGAAACAAAGAAAGCATGGAAGAAGTATTCATTATCTAAATCTTGTATGATGCAAGCTACGAAAGCAATAAATATACTACAATTCAGTAAAGAGTTGTCATTAGACTTGTAACTTTGTAAAATATAACAAATTCCTCACTGCTGTCATCAGATTTTTCAATAGGTACACGTCACTGATACTAACATCGGCTTAGGTTCAAAGCAATCATAAATCATACCTAATACTACAAAGCACGGATGTGGGTGTGTGGTGCAGCCTGCACCACACAAGTACAACACAATTCAGGTGACTCAAAGAAATCTGAAGAAATGGGATGCGAGTGCGGCAGGAGTTTGATGATATAAAATACATTACAATGATTTCTAAGTTCTAACATTTGTATAAGCACATTCGTTGGTTTCTATCTCTATGATTAATGTGTCTGCAAGCATGACAAGTATCTCTGCACTGTATATAAGAAGACGTCAATTCAAAACAGAGGACGAGTTTTGCAAGACAATGACAGAGTTATCAAAGCTCTGGAGTTTTGAGTTTTACCTTGATTGGGTGGGATGGATAATTGATAGATTATGTATCGGGTAGGGATAAGAGTTGTGTGGGAACCGAGGACAAATCAGAGCAGCATCCCGCACCAGCCACACAATTCAACTCTATGCCCTCGCAAAGAATCTATTATTCACAGTCTAATACTAGGAATCACAGTGAACTCTCAAAAATTAGATGATCAAAATTTTTTCAGTATACAAGGACGAACCACGCAACAGACCATTGAGGTGATAGGAGATGACAATCAAGCTAACAGCTGTTGGTTTAAGTTCAATACTGCTCTTAATTTCTTCATTCTATTGCCATAATCAATAGCTAAAAAATGAACCTCATTTATTCTAGTACATTTTTCCCCTTGTTAAGCATGAACATACAGCTAGAACTAGTTTAATTGCAATGTCAATAACTTCACCCCACTTAAATTACCCAATCAAAATGATCCTCTCAGAGAATTTTCTAATCATCAGCCACAATCAAAGCTTCCTCTGAAGATCATGTAAATTAAACAAATCATACACTACATTATTGTGTTCTATAATCCTTTCATAATCAAAACCACAAATCAAATTAGTAACTGAACTTTCATATTTTTTCGCATATGTTGTGGTGTTGGCACATAAACATAAGCACTTCAAAATAAACAACAGTAAACAAAATAAATTGGAGATACCTGGCCTTTATGCTCCACCTGCTTGGTCTGGTAAAATCCTTTACGGATTATCTGTAAAACGCAAATTTTAAAACGAGTACGAAAAATTGAAATGAAACTCAAATTGAGCAAAATGTCCGGATTTAATTTACCTCTCCAGCTCTTTTAGCTGCATCGACAGCAATGGCGAGAAACTCGGCGAGTGAATCTAAATCCATAGAATTGCATCGTATAACAAACAAATCATTCAGTTACGCGTATATATATACATACGGATACAAATATATAGGGACGTATACACAAACAAGAATATCAGGGGAGAGATTGGTGAAGACGTACCAGTTTCTGCCATTGGTAAATTGTTTGACGATGAGCAAATGAGCGATCACAGAGAGATATTTATAGGAACAGATTAAGGAGGTATATTCAATTTAGATTCTTTTGGATTTTAAAAGTTAATCGGTATTCAATTGAAATTTTAAAAAGTGTTTATAATATTTAATTAGAATTTTTTTTTTAAAAAAATTTTGTGATATTCAATTAAGATTAAAAATATTTTTTTAAAATTTTATGTTATTCAAAAATCAATAAACTTTGAAAGATTTTATAAATAGATAGATTATAATGAATTTAAGAGTGTTTTTATAAATAACAAATTCTCTAATAAATCTTCTCTTTAAGCGAAAGATTTCACATAAATTTGTTATTTTATAGCTTTCTTTCAACATTAAGTATTATTTCTTTTTATCTCTATAATCTATTAAACCCTTATACTCCATTCTTTATATCTAAA
The DNA here is from genome assembly GCA_021464415.1 of Lonicera japonica. Taxonomy (NCBI): domain Eukaryota; kingdom Viridiplantae; phylum Streptophyta; class Magnoliopsida; order Dipsacales; family Caprifoliaceae; genus Lonicera; species Lonicera japonica. Next base: position 26,800,261 of record CM038464.1, read on the forward strand.
ATCTCTTATTTTCCCAAACATTATGCATTATTTTTTCTTTGTATCTATAATACATTAAACCCTTATATTCCATTCTCTCTATCTAAAATCTCTTATTTTTTCAAATATTATGTATTATTTTTTCTTTGTCTCTATAATTTATTTAAATTCTTCTAACTCATTCACTTTATCTAAAGTTTTTTTTTTTTCTAATTTAGATACTGCTGCTTTAAAATTTTAATTATTCAATTAATTGTATGATTTTGAAACTATAGAGATATCGCCCCTTTGATTTTTTTTCTCTCATTTTATGAATTTCTTTAGACAGAAGATAAAAATTGAATAAAAAAGGTAAAAAAAACCCAATCCATTGGGTTTTTTAGACTTGATCCGAACCGTTTGCAGTGGATTTATAATTTGCTTATTATTTTAAGGGCGGTGTTATTTACACCCACTATTTCTATCACAAACACCCCCCAAATGTAAATTTCTAATTACAAACACTCTCCCTAAGACTCATCTAATGAAGGTGAGTGCAAATGCACACACTCGCCCCACTTAGAGAGACTTTGTTTGTAACAACTCGTCCAACATTAAGCAATGAATTATTGGTGTATTTTTCAAATAAAGCTCGCCTAATGAGAGGTGAGTGCACATACATAAACTCAAGCTTACATGACAAGAGTGTGTTACTAAGCACTCACCTAATATCAGACGATGGAGGGAGTGTTTGTGACAAATAAGGTGATATTAAAATGTGTTTTTAGTTTAATTGTAGGGGGATATTTGTGACAGATTTGGGGGGTGTAAATAACACCACCCTTACTTTAAAGTTGCATTCAAATTTTTTTTATTATTTATCCTTTGATTTTTTATTATAACTAACTTTTGCGCACATACGTTGCACGTAATTGTAGTGCTTAACAAATGTCATTGAGTCTATTAATGAATATATATATACTAAAAATTGAATAATTAGTATAAAATAAAAATAATAACATATAAACAAAATATAGTATCAAGTGTAAAATTTAATTAATAATTATAAGAAAATTAAAAAAAATTGTCGCCTTGAATTTTTTTAGTAAATAGGTGGGCATAAAATAATGAAAATGAAAATTAAGAGGACAACAATGAAAATGAAAAGGAAAAGGGTTATAATAATCATAATGATGTTTGAATGGAGCAGTATAAATTTTTATAATGTATTTCATTAATTATCTTTACATTTTTGATAATGTTACTTTAAACTCATAATTAATTTATTTTATTGTTTGTCTTTTGTCTTTTGATTTTTTATTTTTTGGATTGACTTATTAAAATTAACAGAAATTCATGGACTTATTAAAATCTGCATAAATCCAAAAGAATCAATGCATTAAAATATGTCAGATTCTATAAGGATTTAAAACAATCTATGGACTTAATAGAATATATGGATTTAAAAAAGTCAATTAAAATCTTTTAAAATCTAAATTGAATACACCTCCCTAAATAATATGTTTGTTCCTTAGGGAATTAATCGAACCAAATTGCCCTAAAATTATTCAATTAACGCGGCCTATAATAATGTTATGGTGCGTTTGGCGCGCCGGATAAGGAGGTAGGATAAAGGATAAAGGCCGGATATGATAAGAGTCGGAATTGATCGGATATGAATTATGTGGGATAGGACAGGAAAAGGAATCAGTCGGATAAGGATTAAGAAGGATCGGACAGAATAAGGACTAGTCGGATAAAGATTTAATAAACTTTGCATTTAATGGAGTTTCGGATTACAAGTCCATATATTATACAATACAACTTGATTTTCTTTTAAAAATATATGCAGTTTTAATAATTATGCACAATTTTTTTAACTAATGCGATTCTTCTATTTATAAATAAGTTTCGTAAAAAATTCTTTTGGGAGAAAAGTTCTATATCACATACAATATTTATGAACTAGACATTAAGTATAGTTTCAAATTATAATGTTACCATTTTTTCTAAAATTAAAGTTTCTTATAAATACTTTCATTAAATAAAAAAAATAAATAAAAATGCCATATTATAAAAGAAATGAATTTAATTAGTTGAGTTACTGTGATTTTGGGTGGTTGAAATTTTTCATTAATAAATTTGATTATCTAAAAGGTGTAAAGAAAAAGATTTTAAAAAATTAATTTTTATATTCATGTTGTTATTCGGCAATCATGGGATAAAATAATACTACCTATAAGGGTGGTATATATTTATTCAGTTCTAAAGGAATAAAATGATAATTAATCCCCTATGCAATCCAATCCTATATTGCGCTAAACGCGAAATAGGATTAAAATATTCTATTCACCCTTGCGCTAAACACATGACATGATTTATTTATCCTATCTTTTCCGACAATAAACACCGGATATGATTAATTAATTATATCCTGCTTCTAATCCCGCACAACAAACACACCATTAGGGCGCTAAACACATGACATGATTTATTTATCCTATCTTTTCCGACAACAAACACCGGATATGATTAATTAATCATATCCTGCTTCTAATCCCGCACAACAAACACACCATTAGGTTGCTCTAACGTGTGCACGATAAGTGGGCGGGACAAGATATCCCATATTTAGTGTTAGTCAAGATTAAATATTTGAGCGGATTATTTATCTTATTAAAATTTTTTATCCTACCGAGAAAGGGGTTAGTGAATCCCACCTAAGAGGTGGGATTATTTTATCATATCCAAATGGGATTAAATAATCTTACTCGACTCTCTAATTCGACGCGTTAAACATACTCTTACTGTTTACTTGAGGAATGTAATTCTTGTTTATTTAATTTTAGATCCGTAAATTTTGAGAATTTACTTTTTTAAAATAAAATATCTAGTTCCGTCTAAATAAATTCAATAACCATGGAATACATAATTAGATTTTAAAGATGAACAATGTTACACTTATCTCTAAATCTTATCACATATTTTTATCAGATGCATTATATAAGTTGTACATTCTCAAGATACAACAATGGTATAATCTATTTAATGCACCTCATATAAATATGTGGTAAAATTTGTAGATAAAAAAGACATTTTCCTTCTAACAATATAAGCGATGACATGTATAAAATTTTCTTGCTCATATTTTGTTGATTTTAATAATAAAACATTTTTAGTCAAAATAACTATTGAATTGATTGTTTTTCGTTAAATACTTTAAACAATTACACATTATAGATTTAGACTTGTGCCAAGTGATGAAGTGTGTGATATTTTATATAGGATGTTGCAGTTCAATCCCCTCTCATCTTTTCTCTCCCAAAAAATCACCCGAAACTATCACCGCTTGTATTGATTAAAAAAAAAAATGCAATGCATGTGCAGTGTCTATATAAGTGTGTCATAAGAATTGGGCATCTCACTATGATAAGGAATCACATGCCCATATTAGAAATATACTAGATATTTGCACACACGCAATGCATATACATGGAAATATAAATGATTTAAAAGACACATCCATATGCAAGGAAGGTCCGAGTATAGCACTTTCAAGAACTACACAACCCAAAATACAAATTCTGTTTCTTTACCATTTGGTAAACGCCAACAATATGAAACTTCATAGAGATTCATGGGCAAAAAAAGACAGATTTATGATTATCACAATACTTCACTACAATCCGTTATTACACTGCGCAACATTTTTTGTTTGCTTAATCAATAAACAAAGCTGGCCCACCAAATTATTTTCATCATATACCATCTCTTAAGTTTTTCATACGCCTGGAACTGCATTTATTTTTTAACATAAATATGTTAATACTTGCAAAGAACTTTACGGGGGAGAATTGGTTAACAAGCCAAAGTAAGGCAAACATCAAAACAGCGAAGCCTATGAGATAACTATTAATGCACAGAGAAGTGGGAGCAACTGAGAGATTACAGGTACAACAGAGCCACACGATGGCCGATGTGATTTCCTAAAGCAGGATCATCATGGTTGTTCTTTTGGTTCAAGTGATGCAATTTCTTTAACTACTTGGGCTTTGTCTGCCTCAAACTGTTCATCCTCTGCACCACAACAAAACTAAAATTTGAAAAAAATCGCAACAAACACTTATGCAAATGACAATTAAATGCATTTCTTTGAACGGAAATATTATTGCCAAAGCAATATTAGCTTCTGACAAAGCAAATATCTTAAGTTCTTGTACATTATGCTTTGAGCATATATCTTTGTTTTTGCAAGAAGCCATATATATTCTGGTAGCATTGCCCTTATTCGCCCACCTTTATCTGTCTTAAAATCGGCAAAGAGACGCAAAAGCTTGCTTCTATTTGCAACAAGTATGCTAACAATGTCCGCAGGCTTGTTCTGATTAGCGGCAAACAACTGCAAAATTTAATCTTTCAGTCAACGAGGGCAAGGAAGTACCCGGGCACCCAACGCAAATGCTCGTGCAATATGAGATTCTAACAAGATGACTAACCTTAAAAACATGAAATGCTTCTATTTGAATGCTCTTGCTTGACTCCTGCGGAAGGATAGAATCCATCATTTACAATGTAAAGGCGTGGCATTGTAAAATTAATACACTTATTTAAAAATCAGGTAGAATCATACTCTGAGAAGATTCATTAGAATCCTGAGGTTATCCCTTGAACTCACATATCGCATCATAACAGCTGAATTCGAACGATCCAGTAACATATCTCCCAACAGCTGTATAATAAAAAGGGCATTTTTAGCATTGTATAGCTGCTGCTAGTACTTTCATCAAGATGCTATGCTAAAAGTTCCAAGAAAGTCACTTCTTCGTGAGAACAAGATGGTGAGATTGTTGACCTATAATGCTAATTAGGAAGAACGGGCACTTCGTAAATAGCTATTTTATTAGGTGGAAACTTGATCGAGAAAAAATATGAACCTTTTCTCTGTGAAATAAGTTGCAAAAAAAGGGGATGTTTCAAAGAAAATAGCAACCTGATGAATCAAATGTCTCATCTATTATGCATTGTCCTACACAGTGAAATATGGAAAATTTCATTCTACCTTGATCGCTTGCCTTCTGGTAATGTAATTGGCAGACTCAAGCAGCTTTGAGTTATACTCTGCAAAAAACTAAACCAGAAAAAATTGTGGAGATCATCAAGTAATGGTCAACCAGAGACCCAAATGGAAAGAACTCTAAACATATCAACAAGTTGATGAGAAATTCATGCAGTGCATACATTGAAGTGCTATACTGCATACATTCACGTTATCCTATAAGTAAAACAGGGATGCAAGAGTTTGTTATAGCTTTAAACTTTAACAAACCACAATTAAAATTATATAGTTATGCCAGACATGACTAGTTTAACATCCTAATATTTTGACAACATGGGAGAAAGCAATGAAGTAGTGTAGACTTCAACACTACCTTCACAGTTCATTAAACAGAAGTCAAGAACAGAAATGCCAATACAAGCAATCAAAACAATTGAAAATAAGTATCTTCCGCAGAAGATATATTCAGATGCTGCAGATATTAACTTTTACAAAAGTACCCTTGGTGTTGGACAAAGACCACAAAGGAGGTTATGCCGAGAAACCTCTCACTAGAAGGCCAATGGCACGGATTACTCAATTCAATATTCAACCCGATTAAAACATAGGGGATACATCAAATTTATAGACTACCACAATACCCACTAGCCAATGCCACAAAGCTTGTAGTGCATAGCTTTATTGAATTCAATTTCAACCACTATTAAAAGTTAAAGGGGATTACAGATCACATCATACTTATAGCATATCGGAAACCTAATTCTGCTAGGACTAAAGCATAAATTTGAAGTATGTTTTCAAAGTCACACCTGTGTCACTAATACTCACTTACTCAGCAGGCAGTCACTAATGAATCTCCTTTTGAGTTCCCAGTTAATGCCAATGATGAAACCAACATCAATGTTTCTATTAATGAGGCTATGGGTTCTGTCTTGCCTTCAACTCAACAACAAACTTTCATTCCTAAAACTGCATCAAAACCTATTGAATTGGAGCAGACTCCTCTTCCTTCTCCCCACATTAATGCTGCTTCAATTAATGAAGGTTCCTCTTCTTCCAAAACAAAATCTATCACCATTTCTAGCTCCTCTCCCAATCAATCCACCAATAGATGTTCTTTTTCTGGTACTTTTTCCTCTAAAAAGTACCTATCCAACCAGTATGCTGCTCTTACAGACATGAAGACCTATGCTCATGAGGATGATGAGGATGATGAATGAAGATCACAGTCAGTCAAATGATGACGACAATCACTACTTTGCAGCTAGTCTACAATGGGTAGAAACTGGGAAGCCTTGATTGAGAGCCAGTCATGGGAAGAGAGAGCAGACGCTGCATTTGCTGCTGCTACGGCTGATCACGAGGAGAGCAGTCATTACATGAAGATGAAAGTCCTTCAGCCCTTAAACAGGATCTCCCCACACAACCTAATGCATCACACTCTCCTACCATATCCCCCATCTTAGTCCCATACAGCCCTGTTGCCTTATCAAAAAAGCAGATTCACACAACTCTCATTCCTCCTCACATGGTGGATCTGAGTTTGTTCACTCTCCCATTCAAACTAGCTCAAAGGCAGAAAAAAACTACATAACAAGCAGCAAAAAATGAAAAAACTACTCTTAGCCATAGCTAGAAGATCCACTTCCAAATGTTCAACCTTTGGATCCAGATGCTTTCCAATGGCAGCTGTATTGAAGCTGCTTCAGAAAAACCTCCTGAAGCAGCTCAATCTAATTCAAGCCTCTATACTATTTGCAAGAAAAGAATAAAAGAGATGATAAGCAGGGATCAATCAATGCAGCAGAATCATAGTCGATTCCATGCCTTTTTGTGAGTAGTCGGCTATATGCACATAGTCACTACATGCTTTCAGTGTAGTTGTCTAGACATCTGTTTAGACTTAATCTTTTTGTTCTGAATTGCTTGGTGGACTTTCGGTCTTGTCATCTTTATGCATCTTTTTTGGTTATTTATGGCATGACACTAGCCCTCTATGGAGGCTAGTGATTTTATCAAAAAAAAAAAAAAGTTACTAAAATACCCAGTGGTACTATAATTTGACGAATATAGCCAAGACACCTAACTGGCCAGTAATCCTAAAATAAGATCTCCTAAACAATGAACTTAATCCAAAACAAGTATGTAAGATGTATACCAAGGCAAATCATCACTTACCCAGTCATAATTTTTAGAAAGAAATTCAGCTACAGTTGACTTATGCCTCGTCAAAAGTTCCTGCAACAACCATGTCACAGTTCAATGGTGGTAATGCTAAAGCCATACCAAATCAAACAAAGCAAAAATTACTGCAAAATGTAACGTTACTACCATTCACAATCCTCATTTCACCATATTTTCTCAAATTTAAAGGGAAAAAAGGCCCAAAAAAGGCCCAATAACCAGGCTCGATTCCTTCTGGGTACACATATTTAACAGTGACATGATATGTATTTACAGCAGATCGCCAGATAGGGAGATATAGTAGCTTGTCCAGCAATTTGATGTTTTAGAGGAATCCAGAAAACCATCAGGTGAAAATCTCCTCTTTAAAACTAAAGCAGTGGCTCAAAGAATCAAAGGCCATTGGGCCACTAAATTTTAAGGGAGGGATAAAAGTATACAAGCAAGAAACATAGTTTCTTCAAGATTGGCTGATTCATCAGGTGCACTAACCTTGAAAGTTGCAGCAGCATCAGCAGCAATGTCAAAATTTGGTAGTTGTATATAATCGAAAAACTTCTTCACATGCTCTGATTCCAAGACATACCTATGAACCAAATAAGCGAAATTATAGAGGTTAATAGCACAAAAACACACGTCAATATGTTAACGCACCCCATCAAAGCTTCATGTAGAGAAAAGATTAAACTTTATACTTTAACAACTTTAAACAGAGATAATTCCAAGTCTATATATAAGACCATAAATAATCCAGGAAGTATGTATCTTGTTAAGATTTTTTTTTATTATCGAATTAATCAACTCTCCCAAAAAATGAGCATATAAATATTTGCACCAAAACAATAGAATAAATCACCCAGCCAGTAATCTATCATAAAAAGAATGCAACTTCCTGCGTTCTTAGTTTTTCATTTGTTGAAAGACGTATATCTTGTCAAATCACATAAATGGATCAGCTTGATTCATTTGGCTCACCTAGCAATACTCTGATGCCGTATGCATTCCCTCAACATTGTACCATAATGCAAAGCCATCTCTGGGTTCTGGTACCTGAATGAAGCAACATAAGAAGAAAAGAAAGATCAAGAGCAGTGGTTTGAGCTAGAAATAATTGAATAAAACCATCTACATACAGTTATAAGATGCATTATGGATGGTGCAGATGTGTGTAAACCATGAGATAACTGGTGAGTAAATACAAAATAATCTTGAAGAAATAATGTTTAAACACTCTTTCTACACATTTTGGAATTGTGCGGAATCTGAAACTCTATCAAATTTGTCTATCACAAAAAAAAAAAAAATATGTACTCTTAATACTAGAAATATTCCACTTGATATGGACATACATGTATTTAAGTTGAAAAAGAATATGGTTCATTACTTCATTTTCGGACACCAAAAGAAGTCCAACACATTATTATTAGTTCAAGTTAAAAAATTTCATGGATCATAAATTATTCTCAATTGACTAATCTTGCGGTGTTATTCTACAAATAGGAAGCAAGATGTGCACCAAAGAAAAAAAGAATCAAAACACTACAAATTTGGAGTGAGTTCAGTAGATAAAATGGAACCAGCCAAGATGATTACACTCCTACTTTCTGAAAAATTTTCCGGTATTAGCTTACCCCAATACCAAAATATCCATGATATCTAGATTTGCTTCCAAGTAATCACAAGCGATCAGCCGCGACTGAACTTGTTGCCTTTGCAAATTTGCAACAACTTGAGTGGCATCTTTACGGGCCTGCAAAAGGTGATCATTGTCCTCATAAGCAACATAGAAGAAAGATTTAGAAGAATAAAGCAAGAAACCTTGCCATAGAAAATAGTAAAAAAGAATCAGTAAACAAAACCGGAGAAACCAACTCGAGTAGACTCTCAGTTGCCACTTTATTTTAGTCTGTTGAGGCTTACCTCTAAGTTCAGTTTTGGGAGACAAACAATCAATAGACGAAGTGTATTCTCTTTAAAGAACTCTTGGGTTAATTGTGCACAAGCTTCCGATACCGGTTCAGATTCACTGTTCCCGTAAAGAATTGACTTCAGTTCCCGGATGACCTTACTTAACTCCAACATCTGCAGGTGGTGCATTACATCCAACAGGAAAAAAAAAAGTGAAAAATATAACAAGTTCACCAAACTTCTCAAGCATCATGTCAGTTCACTAGTACCTAAATGTGTTAGTTTATTACCTACATACCAAACAACAATATGTTTTTCGTTTTTATTACATTGTACACAATATCTAAGTCCAAATTTTTTGTATGTATCAATGTAATATAGAGTTTGCTTCTCCTTCTCGAAATTCAATGAATTCATACTACCCTTTCTGAATGTATTGTATAAAATAGTCATGGAACAATTTCAAGCATGGTAATTTGACAATGAAAGGAAAAGGCAACGCCATTTTACTTTGAAATAGGATTCCCTTTGTCATTTTGAACCCACAAATTTGCCCTGCTAACCACTAAGTTTTCGTCCTATCTTAACATAAATTAGCTCATCTGAAAATTGGATCCATCATCCAAATAAGTTACGAAGATCAAAGAATGTTATCCCGGAGGAATGAGGACTATATATTTTTTAATTGGAACAAACAATTGATTCCGAAAAATCTAACTAGACTAAAATAGCACCCGTAATTTTGACAACTTGTTAATTATTAATATTAACACTTTCCTGAGTTGTACATGATTTTGCAAAAAGGATTCACAAGTATCAAATTCTTGTAACATATTCAAGCAAAATAAAATAGTAGGATAGAATAAGCAACAAACGATATAGGATGGATCGGATCGGAAAGCAATGGAATGGAATGGAATCGAACCTTATCTTCACGCTTGGTGTCTCGGTTGGTGGGATTACGGTCGGCAATGATGAGGAGATCGCGAGTCTGACGGACGAGGTCAGCCGGCGTCTTGGGCTTGGACTTGAAGAGACCCTTCATCTTCTTCTTAATCTTATTCTGCTCCTCCTCCTCCTCCTCGGGTGAATTTTGGTAGTAAGAGAGCCTCTGAACCACCACCGGCGACGGCAAGGGATCCGCCGTGGAGAGAGATTCCTATCGGTTTTTTTTTTTTTTTTTTTGCCCCCGTTTCCACTCCCCTCCACTCTACACCACCTCCCCGCTCCTATTGTTTGTTTGTTTCTTCTCCACTTGGGTTCCAAATGTTTGGGTCCCGTAGCCTTTGGATGAGTGGTGATATTTTCGTAATTATTAAATGCAGACCCAAGATATTATACCACAGCTTAGAAATTAGGCTCTTTTTTTTTTTTAATTAAGGACAAATTCAACACTATTTTTTTGACGAAGGACATTATTTTTAAAAAATTAGTTTTGAGAACAACTTTTGTTTAGAAGAAAAAATTATATATATATTTTTTAATTTAATTTGATTATTTCAAATTTGCCCCTTGTCAAAAATATACTTGCCGAATTAATAAATTAAATACAATTAAATGTAATTAATTTCAAAAAACAGCAACATTTAAAAATGTTAAATAAAAAAAAAAAAAACAGAAGTCAAACTAACCAAACAATCAAAATTAGACTTCCCAGTATTTTTGCTTGCAGATAAACCAATATATCTGGCTGAATATGTCTGACCGTCCGAAATCAAGCACTTTGGATAAACAATCATACTATGGATATTAAAAATAAAGAATGAGTTAGCAGATAATATGTAAAAACCATAAAGAGAAGAATTATGCATTACATAAATATTCATATACAGTAGATCAACAAAGAAGAAACTAACAATACGTATTATTTAGAATAAATATTTCACAAAGTTAAAAGAATAGATTGAGTTGAACAACGTAATGAATAACAATTGTTTTGAGTCGTAATTTATTCAAACTCATTGTTTGAAGAACACACTAAATAATTTTTCAACCTGCAAAAGAAATTAAATTCCATTATTTTAGATAAAATACAGCTAACAATTCATGAGACAATAAAAACACTATACGACATTTACTTCTCTAATGTTATAACTAAAATTGAATAATTAAAATCACTTTTGATTATTTATTTAGTAAATTATTAAAATTAACAATATAGGCCTTCTCAATGACTATTACATTTTTTTTCTCAATAACTAAATTGGTAGGATCCACTATATTGATTGACCACAAATTAATTAATTTGAATTTTGTTTGAAAAAAAAAGGAGGAAAAATTTATCTAAATTTGATTGTTTGGTTAGTTTGACTTTTTAAAACTAACCCCGGCGTAACGACTTTCAAAATTTGATTGTTGAGTCGACTTGGAGCTCCCAAGGTCGAACCCCGGCGTTGTCAAAATAATGCTTGGCCAGCGGCAGTCATGAACCGCTAGCAGGGATTAGTCGAGGTGCATGAAAGATGGTTCTGACACCCCGTGAGGAATCAAAAAAAGAAAAGAAAAGATTACTTTTTAACTTTGATTATAAAGAGAATAAATTTGGTTACTGGTTAAAACTAGTATTTCACCCGTGCGATGCACAAAATTTATATGCATTGAATTTATTTAAAATTGGCAACCATAATTTATGTATGTGTAAATAAACACGACAATAATGAAAGTTTAAGAAGAAAGCATAGTGATAGATACATTTGTCTAAAAAGTTAATAAATCTCGAGAAAATAACTATAGATTTTGGAAAACCTCTTTAAAAACTACATTTATGGCTGAATTTGTTGACCCTCCATTTTTTCACAAATCAAAATTTTTAACCCTCTACGATTTGTAACTCCGGACACAACTATGTATAATTGTCCATGACTGAAAACTGGTTTCTTCAAATACAACCCAACATGAGTTATAAAAACAAAGTCATTTTTGATAACATATGGTAAGATAAATCAAATTTATGATCATAACATTTGTTATATTGCTCAATGGGGTTCTTGAGCAAATCTGTGAATTGTTTATATAACCTTGACCACGATGAATACCTTGTGTGTTATCTGCATGATAATAAAATACAATTTATTTTATATAACTGCAATTTGGACTTGGTATTAATAACATATGAAAAAAATCAAGTTAAAAGTATTATGATAATTTTTCCATCTAATATTTGACCAATTCAACATGTTATAGGTTATGAATATGTTTTACAAGTACTCTTTATTTGTCTTTCGGAAATTAACATCCACTAGGTGATGTTTCCCAAAAACCTTTCATCACAATTATAATTGAATATCTATATACTCTTTATTACGACCTCGTTTGATTCAGGTATTAGGCTCAGTGGGATTAATAATACCAGTATTAATAGAACTGGACTATTAATCCTGCTATTAATTTAATACCAATACCCCGTTTGATTCATGCAGTATTAATATTGGGATATCTCATGCTGATGTTAATACCATGTTTTGTTATGTAACTCGTATACGGGATTATATTTTGGATTAAAAAAATAAAAATATTTTAAAAAAAAATTCAAAAAAATATTTTTTAAAAAAAAATATTTTTTAAAAAAAAAATTAATTTTTTTTAAAATAAATTAAAATAATAATAATATAGTAATAGTAGTGGTAATGACATTTTTGAAAATATTATAGTAGTAATGGCATTTTTGAAAATATATGGTTCCTTTTTCTTAATCCTGGATAAACAATACCACATCTCCCATGGTATTAAATTATAGCACAAAGAGTGGTATTAAGTTAGTACCGGTATTAGTAATCCTAGTACATTTGTGCGAATCAAATAAGGTATTATAAAAAAAGTGGTATTAATAATCCCATCCCACTTTTTAATACCCGAATCAAACGAGGCCTAAGACATTTCTAGTAAAAACTTAATGAATAAATTAAGATATGTATTTTTTATTAAAATACAAACATTAATTAAAAATTATTTTATTTTAAAGTTTAATAAAAACTTTAGAGAAATTGAGAAAATTGAAATGACAATAATTTTTATTTTAAAACCAAATGATCAAAAGCCTTTTAATAACATGTTGTAACGACCAATATAGAGAGTTAACCTTATAAATAATTCTAAAAAAACAGGTTATAATGGCCATTGGCCTATCATAATTTTTTTGATATTATATTTAGAAAAAAATATTATATTTTAAAAAAAACCCTCTAAACGTTATTTATACAACACAATAATATAAGGAGAAGACCTTCTTATAATTACTTATCTTAAAATAGTAGATGTCTTGAACTAATGAGAATAAATTAATGTTAATAATGATAAATGCTTAATTACAAAGAATTTTAAGTTACTTACCTTGGTATAGTAAAAGTTCTTGAACAAATGAAAAAAAATAAATTAATGCAGCCATTGGTTCTGAAAAACAGTTGTCAAAAATCATTATACATTTATATTACTATGGAATGCCCAATCAAATCTTTTCAATTAATAAAAGAAGTTTCTAAAAATAAAAATCCCAAAAAAGTACAAAATAAAGAATCCAAAAAGAGAAAGACCAAATGGACGGGAAAATTTTTGGGGGCTATTCTATTTTAATAGATATATAGATGTTGCTAAAATGAATAACATTGTTAAAATTAATTATAATTATTATTTTGATATAGCATTGGAGATACTATATATACACCTAAATGAATAACACAATAACTTCGATGGATAAATAGTATTACCATGGGCCATAAAGTAGTGGATCACTAATGAGTCAGATCCAACATACATAACATAACGCCACTATGGTCTTTCTCTTAATCGAAATCAGAAGCTGAAATGAAATGCTAATGAAGTTACAACTTTGGGATTTGTGAGGGATGTACTTGGGTGTATTCACAATAATGCCTAAGATATGAGAGAAATATTTTCGAAAAGTTGGATTGGAGAGGTAGGTCAAATACGAATGGCAAGTAATGGGCTTAATTTTATCAGCCCCTATTGATGTTATCAAATTTTACAAAATCGTGGACGACCCATTTTGGTAGGAATAAAAGGGTAAACGGTGATGCACACCGAGTAAAAAAGGGAAAAATAATAAATAAATAAAGCAATAAAACACACTGTTTAACAAACGAATGAGGCGTATACATTTTGGGGGGTGATAAATGCACCCCCTTTTGTTGTCACAAACACCCTTTACACCTTACACCCTTCAATTTTAAAAAAATTATCATAAACACCCCCCTTCCACCACCCTCTAAATTAAGAACCATAATTAAAGTAATACTTTTCCGTCATTAGGAGAGTATTTTCATTTTTACTCGCTCGATATTGAGCATTTGGAACTTCAGCAATGACTTAAGATACGGTCCAATTTTTTAAATATACTCTTCTGTCATTGGAATAGTGAACGTGGTAATACTCTCCCGTCATTGGGAGAGTATCTTCATTTTTACTCGCTCAACATTGAGCATCTGGAATTTCGGCAATAATTTAAGATACGGTCCAATTTTTGAGATATACTCTCCTATCATTGAGAAAGTAAATGTAGTAATAATCTCTCGTCATTGTGAGAGTATCTTCATTGTTACTCGTTCAACATTGAGCGCGTGAAACTTAAATAGATATGTGGTGTTTTTTTATAAGATATATATATATATATATGTGCATTTTTTTGTTTGTTTTTTTTCCTTTTTTCTTTCATTTTAGAATATACACATATATATGTGTGTGTATGTATATATGTATGTTTCGAATATATATATATATATGTGTGTGTGTGTGTATGTATATATGTATATTTTGAAGAAGAATAGGAAGAAAGAGAAGGAGGAGGAAGAAGAAGAATTCATATTCTTTTGTTTTTGAATCTATATATTTATGTATATATGTATGTTTTGAAAAAGAGGAGGAGAAGGAGGAGGATGAGAGGGTGGTGATGGTATTGTTTTGTTGTGATTAATGATTAATTAATTAAGTTAATTAGTATTTAATCTTTGTATAAAAAAATGAAATGAAAGGGTGGTGATGGTATTGTTTTGCAGTTTTTTTTGTTTTTTTTTGTTTTACTTTTTATTTTAGCGTAGGCTTTGTAGGTTTAAAGCATAAGTTTACGATTTTTACGTGTAAGCGTTTACATTTTTTTTGGGAAAAAAAAAACTTTTAGTTTAGTTCAAAAGGGAGAAAGTAAACAAAATGAAGTATTAAAATACAAATGGGACTTTAATACTGCATTAGATGTTTAGTTTAATGAAAAAGGAATGGAGTAATAAGCAAAACAATATGTTAAAGTACTGCTAGAATTTCACTACTACATTAGATGTGTTTTTTAGTTTTAAAAGGAGAGACAAATAAACAAAACAACATATAAAAGTGCAACTGGGATTCTACTACTACATTAGATTCACGAAAAGGAAAAAAGGATAAAGCATAGCTAAAAGAAAAGGAGCTGAGATAAGATAAGATAGATAATTCTTCCATTCTCTATTTCAAGGTTTAATTCATGGATTTAGTATAGAGTTGTTGCTACCTCACGTTCCACTGTATTTTCAGCTATAGTATTTCTAAAGACTTTATGTTATTAGGTTCTCGTTGGTCAAGCAATGCTAGTGGTGAAATGTGAGCGCTTAATTTGTCCTATAATTATTTATTATTCTTTCTAATTGAAAAAAATATATTTTGTATAAAAGGTTTGCACCACACTGTATTGAGGTTTACACCTCGCTTTTAGACAAAAAAAATACCTCGACCTACGCTTTCACCTTTTAAAACACGAATTAAACATAGTCACATAACAACCCTGAGTGGGAAATCTTATTGTCGTGCAGAGAGAGATGAGAATATGAATTGTATTTTTGATAATCTCTGATGGTACAAAAGAGGACCCTATTTATAAGGTTCTATATACAATGAGAGATATGGTAGAATAAGGAAACTTACTATAATAAGGAAAGCAAATATACATCAAATAATCTGTAATATATTCTAACACTCCCCCTCATGTTTGTGCGTAGAAATCGAACATGCCCAACTTGCTAACCAATCTGGAAAATATATTAGTGAGTACATCACCCAACTAATCTTGCGAATGTATATGAGGCACTGCAACTATGTTTTCTTATAATTTTTCTTTAATAAAGAATTTATCAATTTCCACGTGCTTGGTTCTATTTTGTAGAACTGTATTCTGAGCAATATCACATGTGACGCCCCGAATCCTATTATGAGATTTTCACCTCCGGGACCCGGTTAATCACGGTTGTCGTGTGCGACAACAGGTTTAGAATATAAAAATCACAACTTTTAAAAACTTTTTTAGGATAAAATACGACCTGCATAAAATTTCGGTATGTGGAGTTCGTTTAAGCAATAGACCAGCCTGTAACAATCAAAGCCATTTTTATTTCATATCAATATAATCACAACTAACCTTATTTTAAATCCCACTCTACAAATATGAAAACCATTTATACAATTGTATGCTTAAAAACATCATTTGTATAACAAAACCAATGTCCATACATTATACAAGGAGTTGTACAAAGCAAAAGATTATACAACATGGTCCTTAATCTAAAGACCGAAAAGTTCCATGTCAGAGGCTTCTAGACGATACACCGCGCTCTAACCTCGAAGCCTATCCTGCAAAACTGTTAGAAAATAGAATAAGCCAAATCCGATCTCAGTAGGAACTATATAGTTTTGTATTGAAAATACATATTGCAAACATAGGCGCATGCATCTTTATATAAAAAGTAGATACTTTACTCTAATACTATAATTTGAAAACCATGCAATGCAACGCATTTAACACACGAGTGCATGCCAAACCTCACTAGGATTTATATCCTAGTCACCGTAAGCTAATTACCTGACTAACCGACCTCACCTCAAGGCATTCCCTAAAAGAAACCTTCATGTTTTTCCATAACCCATGAGGGCAGTTAGTTTAAGCCATCACACTACAAACTAGCTTCCTAAGATTTGTCATGCTATGTGGATCTATTCTAAGGCGTGTATCGATACCATTCCTATCTATTTCGCAATACTATCGAAAAATATAATAATTGGCCAAGTATATATTGTGGCCGTCCAGTTCATTATCTGTTACGTACGTAAAACTAAGGCCGAACGAGTTTTTATGATGGCCCTTAAGCTGTGTTATCAAACTGAGCCTTGGTTATCATATTTCTAATTCAACCGGTATATGAATACGACTCACTAAGCTATATATAAGTATAACCATGGCAACCTACACCCCACTAAAGTATGCTCACTACATTACTAGAGTGTACCGGGCTTGTATTGTCATCATTGGCGCCTACTATGTTCCATACAAAACATTAGACCCATATATTATAGCGTATTGCTTCGCCTTAGTGGGTTCATAGTATAAATCCTATAGATAATGCTCTACAATGGTAACAAATGGTGTATTTATGTAAATTTATCATTAATAACCCATAATCGACCATTCTATAAGCATAAAGCCCCAAACCCCTAATTTCTAGGTTAAACATGTAGCTATAAGATGGGTCTCTTATGAATCTTTAGGTAAATGGGTTAAAACATGAATTTAATGTCTAAATCATGTAATAGAAATGAGAACCCATCAATATCCGTCATTAATCAAAGGTTAGTCTAGCCCAAATCCCATGAGATGCAAGCAACCTAGGGTTTAAATAAAAATCCCAAATTTGAGTTTAAAATCTCTAATGCACAATTAAATAATTGTAAAATAAGTTTTATAGTAGTGTTCCCACCTTAGAGAAGCTAGAACATGGAGTTAGGACAGAGCGTAGTCGCCGTATGGCAAAACCCTAGCTTGAACTCAAGCTCCCATGGTGGATAACCAAGCTTGAAGATGATGAATAATGGATGAGATAAGGGTTTGAATGATTTGGAGCTTTGATATTGGATGAAGGATGATGAATGTGCGAAAATATCTCAAGAATCTCACTCTTTTCTCTTTTTAGAACCTTCTAAGAGTGTGTGGGTGTTTTGGGTCAAAATGGGATGAGAAATGGATAAAATCCGCTTAAAAATAAACTAAAGTCGGTGCCCAAGTCTGATTGACGGACCGGTATGACAAAATGCTAGATCGATCTGCGTGTCACAAATCCCCCAAATCTCAAAGGCCAAACCGGTTTGCCAAAATCCCAGACTGGTTCGCCTGTAAAATTAGCCATAATGCACTGTTCTTGATTCGGCCATAACTTTTTGCTTGGGATTCTGATTAGAGTGATCTTTATGTCCACGAAAAGGTAATTCAAATATCTACAACTTCGTAAGAGGAAATTTTTCTAAATTATAGATGGATAATTTCCAGAAATTCGCCGAAGATAGTGCTATGTTACTAAGTTATTGAAGGAACAACTTTCGCTACCCGGCCTACTTCACACGATGTTGTGACCAATAAGATGTATGAATTGCCTTTCGGTAAAAACATGAAATTGTAGAATGGTATGAAACATAAACATAGGTGTAAATAGCGACTAAATCGGATAAGGAACGAAGAAGTTACAGAACTTCAAAATTAGCTAAAAGCATCAAGTCTCGTAGGACCGAAACGTATGATTTACAGGCCAAATTCAATTCAGACTAGCCAAATTATAAAACGATCACTTAAATGAGTGTAACCATACTAATATAACTAGTAAAAAGTGCTAGAACACTACGAGGCTCCATGGATCGAGAATTCACCACCTATGGTGAAATAAGTGGACGAATGAAAACGATTGCAGTGTAAGGAAAGAACAGGGTATTACATCACAAGTTTCTTTGTTATTATAGTATAACATCATAAGTTCTCTCGGCGGATAACCTAGATTAGTCAGCAACAACTTCAACCACAATAATTCTTGGACCCTCATTGTCATTGCTCAATATTCAGCTTCACCGCTCGAACAAGAAATGCCATTTTATTTTTTACTTCTCCAAGTGACGAAATTCTCACCAACAAACGTGAAATATCCTGATGTAGATTGTCTAACACATACATTTTTTGGCCCAATCAGCATCAATTTATCATTCACTTTCAAAAATATAACTATTTTATATAAATAAAATCCCTTTTCTTGGAGCTGTCTTCAGATAACTAATGATCTCCATAACGACCTGCATATACTTTTCTCTAGAATTATGCATGAATTGACTCAATGTACTCAATGCATAAGAAATGTCAAGCCTGGTATGTGCTAAGTATATTAGTCTTCCCACCAATATATGATAATGCCCTTTCTCGAACGGTACTTGATCAGCTTTAATTTTCAACTTCAAACATTTTTTCTTTAGTGTATCTAATAGCTGGTAAGCAGACATTCCAGTCTCACTTAATAAATCTAATGCATACTTTCCCTAAAATAGGAAAATGCCTTTTAAAGATCTAGACACTTCGATTATCACGAAATACTTCAGTTCACCAAGATATTTCATTTTAAACTTAACTCCCTAGATATATATTTTTTTAGTGCTTCTCGTTCCCATAGGTCATTCCCAGTAACCACCATGTCATCAATATAAACAATGAGTGTTGTGATCTTTCCATGGCACTTTTTAAAAAATAACTTTTGATTGAAATTGCTCTGTTTGTAACCAAACTTTCTCATTGATCTAGTAAATCTCCCGAACCAACCTCTCGGAGACTATTTTAAGTCATACGAGGACTTTTTTTAATTTGTGTACTTTGTCTTTATGCTCCACAGAAATGTTGTATCCCTGGTAGGAGCTCTATGTATACATCATCTTCCAAATTCCCATGCAAGAATGCATTCTTTATATTAAATTGTTGTGTGGCCAATCCAGATTTGTCACTAAAGAGAGTAAGACATGCACAGTGTTACTTTTTGCCACTGGTGCAAATGACTCTAAATAATCAATCTTCTTTGTCTGAGTATAACTTTTCGCTACTAGTCTTGTTTTGTATCTTTCGATACTTTTGTCTGCTTTATTTCACCGTGTACACCCATTTGCAATCAATACGCTTCTTTCCTGATGGCAGCTATTATATCCCATGTACTATTCTTCCTTAATGATTTCATTTCCCCACCCATAATTGTTTTCCACGTTGGATCACTCAAGGCTGCACACTATTAGGAATAGATAAAAAGGATAACTTATTTACAAATGAATTATTCGATTTAGACAACATGTCCTAAGACACATATTTACTCATGGGGTATTTAGTTGTACTAGTGATATTAGGTTCATATATTGGTTTAGGCACGCCTCTATTGTTTCGATTAGGGAGTCATTTTCTATGAAGTTTAAGAGAAGATACCTGGTATTCAAATTAGATGTGTCCGAATGAGGCGATTGGTTATTTGTGTCAGACGGAGGCAATGGCAAGCTTGAGTTTAGTGGCAAACCTGGCGGTGAGATCGAATGATTAGTCAAATTCGGTAGTGACAAGGAGATTAAGTCTGGTAATATAGAGTATTCATAGATATTGACATTTTTTGTTATATTTAAAGGCAATGATCCGTTAAATATTATTATATTAATTATATACGATGATTAATATAATAAGCACTTGATATTCTTCCTAAATTGTGGTAAATAATGGTGTAATATAATTTATTATGGTATGTATGCACACACCATAATGAATATTTTATATTACTTAAAAAAATGAATAGTTTTAATTAAAAAAAATAATTCAAATCGAGTAATTAGTATTTTTAACATCATTTAAACATAATTAAAATATTAAATCACTAGTTTAAAACCCAAAGATGTGTTAATTTAAAGAAGTATTCACCATAATCTACGATAAAAAGTACTTACCATCTCACTACTAAAATATAGATGTGCAAGGTAAAAATTATAAGTACACTTTTAACTAGGTCCAACTTGGATAATTTATATCATGATCAACTTACATCCCATTGCCTTTTAAGCCTATCACATTCTAACTTGTATAAAACACTTGTAGGAGTAAAAAGAGTCGGCAAACCAAGATATATTCATACGGCATCCGACCAGTGACTGACCATTATTGTTGGCCGAATAAGTCATTCTTAAAAGACGAGAATCGACCATCAATTAAAGAGTACTTTGGAAACACGTTCAAAGGCAACATGCGTCTCTCACTTTACCATACTTTAATTCCCTTTTATTTTTTACATATGACATATTTATTTGTATGTAAATCACTTTTATTAGGGTTAATCTCTAGGCTTTTTTTAATTTAGGTTTGTTCCTTCGGCCTTTGGATTTGCATTTGGAGATTTGATTTTTGTTTGTCCATTGATACATCTATAAGTGTGCATAATTCTTTATTTTGATTGTTTTTAACTAGGGTTTGCTATGAATTAAAATTATATTTTTATGTGAAGTGAAGTTATATAAAGTCTTTTACTTTTTTTTCAATTTAAAGTCTTTTACTTTCACTTAGTTTAAATATAGGCACAAATAGTACTTTGTATTTAGCCAAAGGATGATCAGTATCTCTGAATGGTAAATGGTTTAATTGTAGTTCGATAGTTCTTCAAAGACCATGAATTGGAATCCTTTGATTTTATAATATTGTATGGTCTTCTTCGGAACTTTTTTAGGTGTTAGTATATATACATATTATGAGTGTGAATTACAAAATACTTTTGTAGGAGAACCGTTATAGTCTTATGAAGAAAATTTCAGGATCGTATTACCTAAGTTGATTTTAGGGGTTTTATAAAAAAATAATAATTGAGATTTAATAAGCAGAATTAAAACCCTAAGTTTAATCAATTTTATTATTGAAACATGTGTTTTGTTTTTTAATAATTATGTCAATCAAGCAATCACATAAAAGTAATCCACAACACAAAGAAGTAACGATATATCTCTACTTGCGTAGGACTAATCCTCGAAACTAACTGACAGTGCTTTATTATGATCAAAACAGAATTACAGACTCGATGACTTATAACAATTGCTTTTCAACAATTTACGCAACAATTTTTTCAATCCCTTAAACGTATAATCCAACTGCAACTGCCTTGGCATAGCGCTTCCCGCTTTCCTGTCTCCTTTATCGCAAGTTAGCCACTTCGCTCACCCTGTCTCCAATCGTAACCGTAGACACTTCTGTAGGACCATGAATGTTTGAAACTGTAGTTCTTAAATTTAAAGAACAATAGGATCTCTTTTGGCATGTAAACAAAATTTAGGTGGTGGTTTCAAAACTCACAAAAATTGATTCTAGCCTTTGAATACTTTTTTGCCTAAAAAAAACTCTTTAGAATCATGTATTTTTGTCTTAAACCAATAGGTTATATTTATGAAAAAATACTAAGTCAAAATCCTCTTTGGAATAGATTTAAAAGACTTGAAAAGGATTTTTTGCAATAAAAAAGTGTATAGGAATTTACTGTCTTTTACGATGCTTTTTAGTTTTTATGGATTTTACGGCGCTTTTTAGTTTTTTTTTATTTTGATCATTTTTCATCATTTTAAATCCATTTAAACTCCAATTCGAAATTTCAAAAGCAACCGATGGAACATGTAAAAAATAAATTTTCTCATTAATTTGTGTCAACGCTTCTCAGATTTCGGCAAAATTCGATAAAAACACTTAAAACTCAAGTTTTACTTAAAAGACTTTTGATTTTGATTATAACGCTCAACCACCTCCTATATTTTGAATCAAACCATATAACCAACTTACCTTAAGCATTTTCAAATCTTCTTGAATTATGCTTTTGTACGCCAAATAAAAATATAAATGCATCTTTTAAGAAAAAAAATGATTTATTATAGTATTGCATTTTGAAAAAAATTAAAATAAGAAAAAAGTAGTACGTTCGGTGAGCTTCCGTTGATTGTTGCATTTTCAAATCTTCAATTTGACTCAAACAATTACAACAAAAAATGCTTTTAGTATCGGAATCAAGCCAAATAAAAATATAAATCTAAGATCTTATACCTTTTTAAGAAAAAAAATGATTTATTATAGTATTGCATTTTGAAAAAAATTAAAATAAGAAAAAAAGTAGAAAAAGAACCACCTAGCACCTATCATGTAACCTAAAAGGTGCACATCATAACTTATAGGTGCTTTTTTTTTTTTACTTTTAAAGGACTGTATTACATTAAGTTGAAAACTAATAAATAAATTATTTGCAACACCAAATGAAAGCTATTGCTTTTTAGCATGGATTTAATAGGAAGAAAAAATGACAACATCAACATCATTTAATAATAATTATAGAATATTGATTTTAAGGAAAAAAACCGATTTCCCAATATTTTTTTTGTGTATGTGTGCGTGTTTAAACATCAAGCATTTAATTCAAAATCTTTGCCAAAAAAAGAAAAAATAATTAAACCCAAAAGAAAATGTTTATTGTAGCTGCTTGGGCCCTCTAATAGAATGTTCATCGGAAAGAGCTGAAAGCAATGAGAGACACATGCTTCATACCCGAATCATCCAATATGGTGTGTGTTTTAAAAGTGCTATCCATTTGTATCAGTACCAAATTCTACTCATTAAATTGATACATGCATTTAATTAAAAAAAATTATAAGTAAAATCGATTTATTATAGCATTTAATAATTGTTATATCATTTAGTTTTAATCAATATTGCGCCACATGGCGCAATATAGAAGATGTAGCTAGGCAAAGTTACTAACTATATAATATAATTAGATGTCGTGGTACGTATTTACATGCATGTAGTAGGTCACATTTTTTTGTTTTTAACTCAAAATTATGTATTTGAAACATAAAATAGATCATAGACTATTTGTAGCCCACCATATGCCGACAATTTCAGGATGGGTAGGGATCCAATTAAGTTCAATCACTAAACACAACGAGAAAGTGTCACACGTAGTTAATTTATCAAACAAAAGGACTGGTCGGTAATTTTCTTTCATTTGTTTAGAGGAATAATAAATAACATATAACATATATATGTAATTCAAATTAATGCACTTCTTCAAAATATCTTTTATTACATTTATTGAATTAGTACATAACATCAATATAAATGTTTCTAGACATTAATTTGAAAAGAAAAACGTCTAAATAAATATTTTTTTAAAAGGAAACAAGGTTTCTAAGACGCTCCAATGGTCTATCCAATACATCAGCCACATACTTGTCGTTGTCGATTGCCAAAATTGTAAGTCGATAATAAGTTCCCGAAATATCTAGAAACACCTCGCCCTTAATCATGGACTTGTAAACCAAGTTTGTCTTAGCCTCTTTGTTATGCTCATTCACTGCGAACTTTCGTATCTCTTGCACTCTTGGGTCCTTTAGGTCTTTTATCGGGTGTCCTTTGCTGATGAGAACCATTTTTCGGTTGCATATGCGGCAAAGACGTGCAAGACAAGAGATGTGACCAACAAAGAAGAAAACATAAGGAATGTGGAACTAGAGTTTAGAGCCATTTGTGTATATATGTTTGTTAGAGAGATATATACTTCAAAAAAAGTGAGTGATCGAGGATGGTGAGTGGTTTTGGTTGGAATTTATAGTGGAGATACCGCCACTTGTCATTTATGGTGGAGATACCGCCACTTGTTTAGCATGATAGTTTTTTGAATTTCGTAATTGCCCTTAACATTTTTTGAAATTACTATACAACCCATTAATCTAAAGTTTCCTTAAGTGTGATTTAAACATGAAGCAAATTCAGAAAAGCTTAGTCTACCTTCTAAAATTAAATTTCTTTTTCCTTTCCAAGTACATGTACCTTCCAAATAAGATTCTTAGATTATTTTGCTTGGTGGTAAAGACCTTAGTGTAAAATCAAGAGTAACCAAGAGTGAAAAGGTTCGCACTACATGATACTCCATTTTATTTCCACTCCTTTATGTTTCTTATCCATGATCTATCAGACGTACCGCTATGTATGGCAAAATAAATTTGAATAAATATAGTTGAGAGATAATAAATCTTGTCTTTTGCCAGTAGTCCTTAATACAGTGGTAATACTAACATGCATCACAATACGGGATGGCAAGGACCAAGGGTATAAAGTTTATTCATGCAATTCAAGAAAAATCAATTTTATTTCATGCCTATTATTAATATTATTATTATTATTTGTATGAGCAAAGACAACAAAAGATTAACGAATCAAAGTAATTAACATTTTTTTTGTGAAAACAAAATATTTTTAATAATAATAGTAAATGATAGACTCGGCGGTTTGTTGAACTATTGGAATGTTCTTAGCCTGCCTTGCGTCAAACCCTTTCTGTTTGTCCATTGCTATCATAGAAAAAAAAAAGTTAATTGATAATTTCCATAAAAACATGTAATATATAACTAATAAACATTTCGTTATTATTTTAAAGTTAGTCTTGCAAATGGGAAAAAAAGGTAATGCTAATATGCATGTAAAAAAAATTTTATTTAAGTTTTAATATTATTATAGCAAACGGGAATCTAATTATTGCTAGTATATATATAACTAAAAAATACTTTATTAATATTTTAAAATTATTGCAGCAAATGGAAAACTAGTTAATGCTAGTTTCTTTTCTTCTCATTTGAATTACAATGATAGGTTTGAAACTCTTACCCCCTCCTCTTCTAATTTATAATAATAAATTAGAACTACCACTATGTTTAGGGTCGGATCCTAGTGTACCCAATGGGGGCAATATGCCTCTCCCCCCTTTCTCTCTTCTTAATTTTAATAATTATTCTTCTTATAAAATTGAAAAAGGTGCATATATTTGCTACTTTTCCCTTTAGCACCCCCCCTAATTATTAATTTTTTAGTGCTATAGTTGCACCCTTAACCTAATTCTTGACTCGTGGCCTTGACTACACTACAAGGCTAATACCATTAATACTAGTATCTAATTAGAAGCCATTCGTATATCCAATTGTGCAACCCGCACGATGTGCGGAGGTATTGAAACATTTACTTCATATAAAAAATAGTTGAAGCTATAATTTATATAATCTAGTTCAAAAGATATACATTTTAAATATATATATATATATATATAATATTATTGCATGAGAAATGCTATATAACAAAACCAAAACTGGCTTTTGTAAATAGAACTAACGCATGCACGATAATTTAGTCTTGATCTTTCAGAGAACGACATATACAACTGAAAAATTACAAATTATTTTTTTTATTACATCACTAATTAAATTCCTTAAAATTATCATTATCAAAATATTGAAAAAATATCATCTACAGAAATAAAGGAGCAATCTGATTCATTTGTTAACTTCGTGCCTTCACCATTAATATAATGAACACATTGTACTAAGATGATAATGAATTAGAATACCTTAATAATTTGAATGTTGTTATAATTTAGTTGTTAGTTATGTCCGTACCATTCACTAACAATTGAAACAAAAATAAGCACTTTGCAAATAAATTATGAAATTGGTGTTTTAAAGTTCTTACATGGGTGGTTGTAAAAACTACACATGGATAAAATAAAACACAATAAACATAAAAGAGAATTGTCCAAAAAGTTTTTAGAAGTTAAATGTTGACAAAACTAACCACCTGTTTATTAAATTACTTTAAAATAAAAATATTTAAATCAAAAATATATTTTAAAATTTAGTTCTAAGATAAACCACATTTCTATTTGGATTATTGAGCAATATAAATGGATAATAGAAACTACAATAACCATATTCTCAAAAATTGAAATATAAATAAAAACAAAAAAAAAACCACAACTTATCTAGGTTTTGGTGTCTTGAAAAATAATGTAGTAAATAAAACATGCAATATATACCAAAGAATAAGGTTAATTATAAAGCAAAATATTAAACCAAGAATTTATGATGAACTGAGGATTCCAACCTTTTATTTTCAAATTTTAAAGTAAAAAAAAAGCGTCTGACAAAGATTGCAATAATGGGGTATGATGCTCCATATTGAAATAAATAACTCATTTTTCATAGATAATGATCAACCAAATATCTATTTTTTATGAATGAATGATAGACTTGTATACCTTCAATTCTTAATTTTCTTAATTCCACTTCAATGTAGAATTCGTTACCTTAATTAGTTGTAGATTAATGATTAATTAAGCTATGTACATTCTTAACCTTTTAGTTTCCTTACTTCAAAAAAAGAAACGAAAAAAAAAAAGATGAAGAAGAACCTTCTAGTTTCTTTTAAATACATTCATTGTGCATATCATCACTTATAAATTTGAATGTAATAGACTTTATGCCTTCTATACTTATTTGAAGGAGCAAATGGAGTATTATATTAAGTTGAAAGCTAATAAGTAAATTGGCATGGCGCAACACCAAAATAAAAGACTATTATTTTATATGATTCATGGATTTAACAGGAAGAAAAAATGACAACATCAAGAGAAATTATATATATGCATTTAATAATAATTGTATGCATTTATTTTAATTCATGGATTTAATAGGGAAAAAAAAACTAAACCATAGCATCAAGCATTTACTTTATTTTTTGTGTGTGTGTGTGTGTTCTATACATCTCGCATTTAATTCAAGCAATACAAATCATTGCCAAAACAAAATAATAACTAAACTGACAATGGAGCATTTTTAATGTTTGTTGTTTAATTCATGCATTTAATTAAAAAAATTCTAAAAGGTCAAAACCTAATCATATAATAACGATTTAATAAAGAAATTATATATATATATATAAGCATTTAATAATAATTTTATGCATTTAGTTTTAATTCCCGGATTTAATATTGCGCCACGTGGTGCAATATAGTAGATGTAGCTAGGCAAAGTTACTAACTATATAATTATTTGTCTCAGTATTTACATGCATGCGGTAAGGTCACATGTGTTTTGTTTTTAACTAAAAATTATGTATTTGAAACATAAAATAGATCATAGCCTATTTATAGCCCCACATATGCTAACAATTTCACAATGGGCGGGGATCCAATTAAGTTCAATCACTGAGCACAACGAGAAAGTGTCACATACAGTTAATTTCTCAAACAGAAGGACTGGTCGGTAATTTTCTTTCATTTGTTTAGAGGAATAATAAATAACACGTAGCATATGTAATTCAAATTAATGCACGTCATCAAAATATCTTTTATTGAATTAGTATGTAACATCAATACAAATGTTACAGACTTTAATTTGAAAAGAAATTAAAATGTCTAAACATATATTTTTTTAAAGGAAACGAGGTTCCTAAGATGCTCCAATGGTCTATCCAATACATCAACCACATACTTGTTGTCGATTGCCAAAATTGTAAGTCGATAATAAGTTCCTGAAATATCCAGAAACACTTCGCCCTTAATCACGGACTTGTAAACCAAGTTTGTCTTAGCCTCTTTGTTGTGTTCATTCACTGCGAACTTTCCTATCTCTTGCACTCTTGGGTCATTTAAGTCTTTTATCGGGTGCCCTTCACTGATGAGAACTGCTTTTTGACTGCCAGACGCGGTAGAGACGTGTAAGACAAAAGATGCTACCAATTAACAAAGAAGAAAACATAAGGAACATGGAACTGGAGTTTAAAGCCATTTGTGCATATGTCTGTTAGCACGATACAACAAAGAAAGTGAATGAGGATGGTGAGTGGTTTTGGTTGGAATTTATAGTAGATATACCGCCACTTGTCTGGCATGGTAGTTTTGAATTTCGAGATTGCCCTTCACATTTTGTGAAATTGCTTTACCATTAATCAAAAGTTTTGTAAGTGTGAATTTAAATGTGAGTCAAAATCAAAAAATCTTATTTTACCTTTCAAATTGAAATTCTTTTTCCTTTTCGAGTATACATATCTTCTAAATAAATAAGATTTTTAGAATTTTGCTTCGTGGTAAAGACCTTACTGTAAAAGCAAGAGTGAAAAGTTCACACTACATGACTCCCCATTTTCCACTCCTTCATGTTTTTTATCCAAAATCTATCAGATGTACTGCTATGTATGAAAAAAAATTGAATAAGTATAGTTGAAAGATAATAAATCTTGTCTTTTGCCAAAAGTCCTTAGTACAGTGGTAATACTAACATGCATCACAATATAAGATGGCAAGGATCAAGGGTTTAACGTTTATTCATGCAATTAAGGAAAAATCAATTGTAATTCATGCCTTTTATTATTATTATTATTAGCAAAGACTACTAAAAATTAATGAATCAAAATAATTAATACTTTCCTTTACAAACAAAATATTTTTAATAATGATAGTGAAAGATAGACCTATGGGAATATTGACTTAGTGGTTCACTATGTTCCTGTGAGGGACGATCTATTTATCTGGAGATCCCGTGTTCGAGTCACTCCAAGGTGTTCGAGTCACTCCAAGTGAAATTACCCAAAAATAATGATGGTGAAAGATAGACTCAGGGGGTTAGCTGAATTATTGGAATGTCCCTGGCCTGCCTTGCATCAAACCCATTATGTTTGTCCATTGCTATCATAGAAAAAAAAATTTAATTAATAATTACCTTAAAAACATGTAATATATAACTAATAAACACTTCGTTATTATTTTAAAATTAGTCTTGCAAATGGGAAAAAAGTAATTAATGCTAATATGCTCGTAAAAAAATTTATTTAAGTTTTAATATTACTATAGCAAACGGGAATCTAATTAATGCTAGTGTACAACTAAAAAAATGCATTATTAATGTTTTAAAATTATTGCAGCAAACGGAAAACCAGTTAATGCTAGTATTTTTTTTTTATTTGAATTATAATGGTAGGTTTGGAACTCTTACCCCCTCCTCTTCTAATTTATAATGATAAATTAGAACAGCCACTGTGTTTAGGGTCGGATGCTAGTGTACTCAGGGGGCAATATGGTCTCCCCTTTAATTTTTAAAATTTGGTGTTTTAGAGCAAATTCTTCTTATAAAATTGAAAAAAGAGCATATATCTGCTACTTCTCCCTTTAACCCCCCTAATTATTAAATTTGTAGTGCTATACTGCTATAGTTGCCCTCTTAACCAAATTTCTATAATTTCTATAATCTAATTCATAAGATATACATTTTAAAAATATATATACAGTAAATATTAATTATTGCGTGAGAAATGATATATAACAAAAGTAAAACTTGCTTTTGTAGATGGAACTAACACATGAACTATAATTCTTCTTCATCCTTCCGAGAAATATAACCACTGGAAATTTACAAATCATTTTTTTTATTACATCACTAAATTCCTTAAAATTTGCATCATTCAAGCATTGAAAAATATCATCTACACAAATAAAGGAGAAATTTGATTCGCTTGCTAAGTTTGTGCCTTCACCATTAATGTAATGTACACATTCTACCAAGATGATAATGAATTAGGATACCTTAAAAATTTGAATGTTGTTATAATTCAGTTGTTAGTTATGTTACCAGTTACCACCATTCACTAACAATTGATCGAAACAAAATATAAAATTTGCAAATAAATTATAAAATTGGTTTAGGAAAATTCTTAGATAGGTAATTGTAAAAACTACACATGAAAAAAATAAAACACGATAACCATATAAGAAAATCGTCCAGAAAATTTTAGAATTGAAGTTAAATGGTGACAAAACTAACCCACTATATATAAAATAACTTTAAAATAAAAATACATAAATCAAACAAATATTTGAAAATGCAGATCTAAGATAAACCACGTTTCTATTTGGTTTATTGAACAATATAGATGGAGAATAGAAACTACAATTATCATATTCTCAAAAATTGAAATTTAAAAAATATATTAATAAAAACTTATCTAAGTTTTGGTGTCTTGAAAAATAATGTAGAAGATAAAACAAGCAATACCAAATAATAAGGTTAATTACAAAGCAAAACATTTAACCAAGAATTATGATGAACGGAGGATGGAAACTTTTGTTTTCAAATTTTTTTTTTTAAAAAAAAAAAAAAACAAACATATGGCACTGATCACAGAAAAGGGGTATGCATGATACTCCATATTGAAATAAAGAACTCATTTTTCCATCGATAATGATCAACCAAATATCAATTATTTATGTATGAATGACAGACTTGTATACCTTCAATTCTTAATTTTTTTAATGTCACTACAATGTATGTAGAATCTGTCACCTTAATTAATTGTACATTAATAATTAATTAAGCTATGTAAACTCTAAACATTTTAGTTTCCTTACTTCAAAAAAAGGAATTTAAAAGAATGAGAAGAACTTTTTAGTTTTCCTTTAAACACGTTCATTGTGCACATCATCACTTATACATTTGAATTTAATAGACTTTATTCATTTTTTACTTATTTGAAAGAGTAAATGGAGTATTACATTAAATTGAGAGCTAATAAATCAATCGCAACACCAAAATGAAACATTAATGTTTCACATGATTCATGGATTCAACACACTACAAAAAAAAAAACATTTTTTGAGACAGCAAAAATCTGTCCCAAAAAGTCCAAATGCCGTCCCATATGACTTTTTGGAACGGCACTGGGACGGTTATGGTGGAGTCACATTAGGGTGGCGTCGCAAAAACTTTATGACATTTAGTTGAAATTATATATAAGCATATAATAATAATTATATGCATTTAGTTGAAATTCATGGATTTAATAGGGAAAAAAAAATTGAACCACAGCATCAAGCATTTTGTGTGTGTACGTGTATTCTATACATCAAGCATTTTTTTTTTTTAAATTAGATAATAAAGTTAAGTTAGAACGCAACAAACAATCCAAACATCACAAGCAGTTAAATAGCATACACAAGTATTTAATTCATGCAATACAAATCATTGCCAAAAATAATAATAATTAAACTGCCAATGGAGCATTTAAGGTTTATTGTTTAATTCATGTATTTAATTAAATAAAAAAATCTTAATGGTCAAAACGTAATCATATAGTAACTATTTATTAGATAAATTATATATATAAACATTTAATAATAATTATATGCATTTAGTTTTATTTCTTGGATTTAATATTGCGCCACATGGCGCAATATAGCAGATGTTGCTAGGCAAAGTTACTAACTAAATAATTATGTCTCGGTGTTTACATGCATATAGTAAGGTCACATTTGTTTTATTTTAAACTGAAAATTATGTATTTGAAATATAAAAGCGATTATAGCCTATTTGTATCCCTACATATGCTGACAATTTCAAGAAGGGCAAGGATCCAATTAAGTTCAATCACTGAGCATAATAATAAAATGTCGCATACTTTTAATTTCTCAAACAGAAGGACTGGTTAGTAATTTTTTTTCATTTATTTAAATGAATAATAAATAACATATAGCATATGTAATTCAAATTAATGCACGTGTTTGAAATATCTTTTATGACATTTATTGAATTAATACGTAGCATCAATACAAATGTTACTAGACTTTAATTTGAAAAGAAAAACGTCTAAACATATATTTTTTTAAAGGAAACGAGGTTCTAAGACGCTCCAATGGCCTATCCAGTATATCAGCCACATATTTCTTGTTGTCGGTTGCCAAAATTTTAAGCCGGTAATAAGTTCCCGAAATATCTAAAAACACCTCGCCCTTAATCACGGACTTGTAAACCAAGTTTGTCTTAGCCTCTTTGTTGTGTTCATTCACCGCAAACTTTCCTAACTCTTGCACTCTTGGGTCCTTTAGGTCTTTTATCGGGTGCCCTTCGCTGATGAAAACTGCTTTTCGGCTGCCAGATGCGGCAAAGACATGTAAGGCAAAAGATGCTACCAACAAAGAAGAAAACATAAGCTACGTGGAACTGGAGTTTAAAGCCATTTGTGTATATATGTTTGTTAGCAAGATCTCAACAGAGAAAGTGAGTGAGGGTGGTGAGTGGTTTTTGGTTGGAATTTATCGTGGAGATACCACCACTTGTCATTTATAGTAGTGGAGATACTGCCACTTGTCTGGCATGGTAGTTTTTTGAATATTAGATCTCCCTTCACATTTTGTGAAATTGCTTTACAAACCATTAATCAAATGTTTCCGAAGTGTGAATTTAAACGTGAGTCAAAGTTAAAATCTTATTTTACCTGCTAAATTGAAATTCTTTTTCCTTTTCGAGTATACATAACTTCTAAATATATAAGATTTTTTGAATTTTTCTTAGTGGTAAAACCCTTATTGTAAAAGCAAGAGCAAAAAGGTTCGCACTACATGACTCCCTAGCTAGCTATTTTATTTCCACTCCTTCATGTTCCTTATCCATGATCTATCAGATGTAACGTTATGTATGGAAAAAAAAAATTGAATAAATATAATTGAAAGATAGTAAATCTTGTCTTTTGCTAGTGGTCCTTAATTAGTACAATGGTAATTCTAACATGCATCACAATATGGGATGGCAAAGATCACGGGTTTAAGGTCTATTCATGCAATTGAAGAAAAATCAATTGTAATTCATGCCTATTATTACTACTACTACTATTACTACTATATTTTTTTGATATGAGCAAAGACAATAAAAAATTAACGAATCAAAATAATTAAGACTTTCATGTACAAAAAAAATATTTTTAATAATGATAGTAAAAGATAGACGCGGGGGTAAGTTGAATTATTGGAATGTCCCCGGCCTGCCTTGCGTCAATCCCATTATATTTGTCCATTGCTATCATAGAAAAAAAAAAGTTAATTACTTTTTAGTATTTTTAAATTGTAGGACTTATTTATTATTTTCTTATTCAATTTGGAATATTTAAGATTGCTTTATTTTCCTTATGTGTTTTGATTTGGTTTCTACTCCCTATTTAAAGGGTTTGATACTTTGTTTTAATTATTCATCATCATTAATTCAAGGCTACTCTTTTAGAGTTATATATATATGTATATATTGAGATTCTTTAGTCTCTACCGGAATACTACGTAGATAGTTTCTGTTCTCATTTTCTTCGCTGCATCAAAAGCCAACTAGCAAGCTAGAGCTTAAGGTGGAAGGTACAATGAAGTTAACTACAAAATTATTTACGGGTAACAGTTTTGTTGTACAAACATATAACTTTGTGTTGGCATTCGTTTCTCTTTGGGTCCAGCCGATCGATCGATTTATGCACTAACCGATCATTTAGGCTGTTCCAATTCTGGCCTTTTGCCAAACGCAGTTTCTCTAGCGACTCGATACGTACGGGGGCCAGCAAGTGATTGGTTTCAGCTTTCATATTTCAAATCAGCTTTGGCTGGTAAGTTTCTTATTTTCTTTCTTTCGGCTTCATTCTTATTGGCCAAATCATGTTGTAGACATATGCTTGGAACTTTTTATGCTTCTGTATGTCTTATAGCTGCATGTGATTACCGGCCACCGAACAGAAATGTTTTTGGCTACTTGTTTCTGGTAATAGCTAGTTCTGAGTTTTGCATCCTAATTGAGCAACCAATTAAATACCAGCCTTTTGGGTTTTTCCCCCTTTTTAAGACACCATCACCGGCCTCCAATATATATATATATATATGTGCGCCATTATATTACCGCAATCACCATCGCGTCTAAAGTTTAGAACAAAATGCACTTGGCTACTTGTTTCTGGTCCTTCGTTTAATTATAAGGTTTGGCTTTGTAATTTAAATAAGTTTCTTATTAAACAAAGCTAGATTGACATCAAGTAATGCAAACTGCAGTCTAGTGATCGATAATCTTATAACAAGTAATTAATAACCTCTATAAATTAAAAGACCTTAAAAAGCAAGATTATATATACTTGCTATATATATACAAGAAAAGAATTGTACGTATAACTTAATATTATTATTATTTATTTTCTAAGAGGACCGGGATCCAGGGGTTAATCGATCTAATCTAGGATGCATATTTAAATATGCCCACATGGATGATCAGATCAATATATATAATTAAAACTTATACAAGAACAAAATTAATAAGTGGTAATTTATTATTCATCACATGCAATATCTCAAACAGATTAAACCTCGATCGATCTCTTGGACTAACATCCATACCCTCAAGTGGTAAACTTTACTACCATCATATCCCTCCAGTTAATTTAGCTTTTAAAGTTTTTCCTACTTCAATTCTCCGGCCGACAACCCGTTTACCACTTGGACGAGTCTCTGATGTGGATGTCCAAGGTGCTAATACAATATATCAACCTTCCAAAATTAAACATAAACATAAAACACAAGCAATACTCGATCATTTCGCTAAAACTAGAATTTACCCAAACCAACTTTCGCAAGCAAACCTAATAGACGCCAACATATTTCACCACCTTTTCCCACTTCGTTCTACATACATACATATGTATATGTATATATCTATTCCTCGGTCTTCTCAACTGGAGTTTCTGTGCTTGCTTCCTCGCAAACTTCAGCTGGTTTCTCTTCTTCGGTGGCTGCTTCCTTCGCTGGAGCTGGAGTTTCTTCTTTCGTCTCCTCAGCAACAGGCTCTGCCTTCACCTCTGGCTCTGGAGTCTCTTCTTCCTCAGGTTTTTCTTCTACTACCGGTGGTGCCGGCTCTTCAGCTGCATCTTTGGCTTCTTCCTTTACAACTTCCTTAGTCTCAACTTCAGGTGGAACTTCAGCTTCGGCTGCAGCTGTTTCAGCTTCACTGGCTGCTGCTTCTTTTGGTTCCTCGGTTACTGGCTCGGGGCTGGTGGTGCAGCCACAACCTCTTCTTTGGGTGCCTCTGGCTCTGGGGTGGTTTTCACCTCAGTTGCAGGATTGTCTAGCAATGTTGTTGCAGCTGATGCAACCTGTGAGATCCATTTTCGATCTTATTAAATAATTATTATCTCGAAAAAATTAAGGGAAAGAAAACCCATTTGAATTTATTGCTAAAAGGTGGTTGTTTGATTGCCTAGCCATGATGACTACGCACTAATCCTTGGCAAAGAATAGTAAAAATTAAGGTGATATATACAGGCTATATATGTGATATTTACTGTTTATAAAATCTGACTAAGGAATCACAAAGAAATAGATACCTTTAAAGACGGAGTAACTATATATGGTGTTCATGAATCGAGTAACACTTGAATCTTTAATGATCACAATGAACTTACGTACACTATGAAAAGATATGCCAGTACCAAACGATATATGGATGTTATGCAGTAAAAACTAAAAAAGATTGATCATATCAGTGCTAGACTAGGTTATAAATCACTAAAACAAACAAGGCTGGGATCTGTTAAATTTGCTAATTATTAGCTCTATTAATTAATCATGTTTGATTATTGGCTAAAAGAATGAAATCAGCCCGGCCTGCTCATCGATCAACTTTACTGTATAAGTATTGTTGATACGAGCCATGCATCTTAATTACAAGACTGATCTGATCGATCACATGCAAATGGATTCGAAAACGTACCAACTGATAATATATATAATGAGATCGACGTTCATAACTGTTAATTAGTTACCTCAATACTGGCCATTGGAAATCAAAGGGAAGTGCGTAAACAAAATGGAGAAGCTAAAAGAATGAGAATAAATTGGGATGGAAGTACTAGAGTGCTTAATTAATTAGAGAGTGAGATGAAGGAATATGATGAATGTGAGAGCTATATATAGGGGTATAAAATGCATTTAGTTAATAGAATTATTATAATTTTTATTTTTATTTTTATTTTTATTTTTATTTTTTTTTTTGAGGGGCTTGGCCGGGTAGTAAAAGAATCGTAGCAAATTGACATCTCATATAACTGTCATGGAGGACACACAAGCACCATGTCTAGCTGTAAATGTTTTTACTTTGTGGAAAATATAATATTATATATATATATAGATGATCGAGGTTTTTCCTATTATTAATAAATATATAGTTTGGTATGTATTTATTCTTTTTCCTAGAGAAATGGCAATGTCACATGGTGGAGGCCATTTGGTAAAGTTGGCTTATCTTTTTCTTGAGTGGCTGATTATGCATGTTGTATACTAGGACTAAAGTCATGCTTTCATGTGCACAATTTTCTACTTGATTTTACTTCTCCTTCCTGGTTTGCCTTGGATATCCATCCTAAAATTCCTTTATAATTCCGGAAATAGTTCTAGGAAGTTTTATATAATTTTTTTTTAAAAAAAAAGAGTCCTGAAAGAATAAAAGATTATAGTTGTCATTCTTGTGAATATATAATAGTGAAATCACTTATTTTACTTGTAAGTAAAATCTATATAGCATAATCGCAGTAAATTTTGTGCTTTATCCGATTTCGCTGAATCTTAAAAACGCCTTTGTAAAATCAATTTTGGCTTCTACTGATACAAATATTGCATTGAATTTTTGTATATTATATTCTGTGATAGAATATTATTGGAGCATAATTTATTTTTCTTTGACAATAAAATTAGTTATGGCTAGCTTATGTGTTTAAACATTCAACCCACCTCTTTCAACCAAAGTGTGGACGTAAACATAGGCCAAAAATTAAATGGGAAGTAAGGCCGGTGCCGAAATGGAACCCACTTCATCACAAAATTGCAAACATCACCATCATAATAAGCATAATTCAATTTAATCAACAATTATTTGACCTGCACATCTTTTTCATTAATCCCAGATACCGTACCCCCTTCGAGTTTGCATAATTAATTGTATTTCTTAATTCAGATTTTTTTTTCTACACCGTAGAGCTTGGAAATATTTTATGATGCATTCCAAAAAAAATGACTTTTGATTATTATCTTTTTATTTGCGCCACTGAATCCCTTTTCCTTGTCTTGTCTTTGAAATAATTTTTGATCACAATACAGCATCTTTTACCACTTGAACTATCAACCAAATTTTATTTTTTCATAGAATATAGTCTATTTACGATGTTTTCAGCAAATCAAAAAATCAAACTCAATTCTAAGACTCCAGTTGATAGTAACATGGAAAATAATAAGAAAAAAACAATTAATTTATGTGAGAAGATGAAAAATAAATTGAGAGATGTAATGAGATACTCTCTATCTCATACTCATTTTATGTTTTGTGGAAAAAAAAAATTCTCCACCACCCGAAGAAAATTTATCCATGGAAAAAACTAAAAAGAAATAGTAAATCTCATCACATCTCTCAACTTATTTTTCATCTTCTTACAAAAATATATTATTTTTCATCTTATTATCAAACCTAAAAATTTATATTTTTTGCAGGGTAAGGGTACAATTATATTACTCTATTCTTGTCCATTACATCTGAGATATTCACATAACAGAACATGGATCCACACATAACAGTAAAATCTGAAGGACGTCAATAATAAGGTATTTTGGTGTAAAAAAATAATAATTTGGTATTTCATAAGTTAGTTTTGTATTAATTTTTCATTTCAAAATGGTGTACAATTTTCCCAGATCCCACTTGTGGATTCTTTTTTCACGCAGTACACTCGTGACTTGGGACCCATTTGCAACCAGCTGATAATATGCCACTCCACATCAGTTATTGTCCCCCTAGTCATGAATTTCTTGTAGTTGTTTTATCCCGAAAATTTAGTAAAAAAAAAAATAAGTCTCAAATTAATATTTTTATTTTATTATTTTTGAAGGAATCATTAATTTTAATTTAATTAGTTATCAAGAGTATAACTTTTTTTTATATTGTGTGATTTAATACACTAATTATTTGCTAAAAAAATGATTTATTAGTTTGAGATACAAAAAAGAAAAGTAACGACAATGTAATTTGAGGTATTGGTTTTTTGATAGAAAGACAACGATGTCAAAATGGTACAATAGGATCTCAAATATATGTACATTTCTTAAACTACTTTCACTACTACATATATGTTTTATTCAGGGTGAAATATACATGTAGGCAACAAGAAAAATATATTTCACATTTTTGGGTGCATTTTTTCACATTAAATGGTGGAATACACATGCGTTATTGTGTAATTTTATGCAAAAACAATGACAAGGTTCAATATATATAAAATAGTTGAAAATATTTTAGACCATTTTTTTTTCTATTCAAATGAAAAAATATTTCACTCGAACCAAGCACGTCTCAAGAGGGAGAGCTTTTGGGTTATACTTAATTAGCAGTACGTACTGTACAAATATTAATATAGATTATATTTGTCTATACTATTTTAACTTTTCTCCTTGCATTTTTATACAATTCTGTCCTTCTAGCTCAATATTTTAGGAACTTCTCTTGGACCTCTTTAACATGAAAGTTTGGACATGAATTATATAAGTATTCTTGAGATATGTGTCCTTATAATAATTGTATTTTTCATTTGTAAAATTGATGTCTCGTCTTCTTTCAGCTTTTGGAAGCAAAATATATTGGGCTAAACTCTTTACAGATAGACAGACGTATACAATAATATATATATATATATATAAGATAAATGTAAATGTGATGAGGTTTAAAGTTCGAAGATGTATATACTCTGTAAAGCAAAAATGAGAAAATGTTGGCAGAAAAAGGTGGACGGTGGAGAGCCCACACCATGGACCCCACAAACCACCTAGTCCGAATTGTGACATGGCATTAATCTAATTTACTCTCAAGGTCGCAATAATTAGCTGACGTGGTCACCCCACTAATTAGTACCAGTCCTACTCATTCTTTTATTTGATTTGGTTAAATGGGACTAATCATCTTCTCCTTTTTTACAGGTACAACTGAATTTGCATCGTTTTGTGTTGTATTGAATTTACTGAAAGGGTCCACTAGTTCAAAAATAAATGGAGAGGGTATACTTTGCTCTCTCTAATAAAGGGTGAAATTTATCTCTCTAATTCAAATTCAAGGCTTTAAATTTAAAATTCATTATTAGTGTGTACAATTTGTTGCAATATTGATTTCCTTGTTTAAAGGTGTTCAATTATTGTCTTCTTGATAGCAAAGAAAAGTTTTATATTATGTTTTAGTAATAAGAAATTATTTTTCTTTAACAATAGTGATATTTTTTTTATTTTTTTTCATTTTCTCACACATCTAGAGTTTTGTACATGTGTGTTAATCGAATATAAACATTTTAAAGAAAAAAAAGCTAAAAAAAAAAAAGTGAATAAGTATTGCAGCAATCAAGAATAATATTGTTCTCTTTTAGCAAAGTATTTAAATCTTGTTGATTACGTTATAATAATTCTTTTGTGAAATAAAAACCCGCAAATATAAAATTAGAAAAATATCAATAGCAGCAGAAATGGCTTTTGATTTTATATAATAATATAGCTTTTGACTTTTTTAAATAGTGCCAGACAAACTCAAGACCTCCGCCCACTAACAAGAGTGAATTATGATCACTAAATTAGTCTTAACAGTTATAGGGATAGAGAAGGAGAAGGGGTGTATGTGCGTGTGTGTTTGAATCTCTCAAAACTCAAATTAGTGATCTATTAAAGAAAAGCATAATAGTTACTTTGAGTAGTGAATTCAATTTTCTGAGTCAACTTCAATCAAAACAAGGAAAAAGAAAAATTCATTGTCAGCACTTCATATAGACCCACCTAGTAACATTTAGGCTTTGATTAGATGGAGCGATGAGGCGGTCATTTTTTGGCCCACCACTGGAAAAGTATATTTATTACTTGGGCTTTTATTAGGTGAATTGATCAAGTTGTCAATTTTGGC
Organism: Lonicera japonica; assembly: GCA_021464415.1. NCBI lineage: Eukaryota > Viridiplantae > Streptophyta > Magnoliopsida > Dipsacales > Caprifoliaceae > Lonicera > Lonicera japonica. The sequence goes on from CM038464.1 coordinate 26,840,771, forward strand.
AAAGCAAAGGAAGTACACGTACACATCTGATTTACTTTTTCTTTTCTTTTTTTCGCTTTTTCTTTTCTTTTTTTTTTTTTTAGTAAATCTGCGCTATTACAAGAAGAGGGATAATCCTGCACTTGTAGTTAGTTAGATTCAAATCACTCTGTCCTTCACCAAACAACGTCGACTTAATTTAATCTTTTTAAGAAAAATAAGCTAGCCAAATTAGCACGAACTTCAGTGAAAAAGCCCTCTCAAATTCACCCTGGATCTCAAGCCAAATGAATATTCGAACAAATAAATACATATATATATATATATATTATCGCCAAATTAATTATTCAAGTACGAAGATGTAAACTGTCTTGGCACTAAATTAATTATAGGGGTCCTTGTGTTCAATAACCCCTTTTTCAAATTAACGCGTCAAGTTATAGTAATTACATAGATTTTTTTATCTAAATTTTTTTTGAGAGAATATTTTTTTATCTAATTATATTGAAATGAATTCTTAAATTAAAGAGTGAAGACAAATAAGAAAACTGAGCCATCTGTCAAAAAGTTGTTACAGAGACCTTGGAAATTCTCGTTTATAATCTCAATAAAATCGATATGTAAGTGCAATAATGAAAACTACAAAGCGATATACACCTGTTGATGTGCCTAGAACAACATAAGGTCCAGCCAGAAAATTGCACCAAAAGAGGAAGAAAACGCAATCACAGAACCCAAGAGAGTATAGCATTTGCTCAGGAGACTAGTTTCCTCAGCACAGCTTCAGCTCGTTGCTCAAACTTCGGTAGGGCCCAGTCATGCTGAACTATGTCTAGGCCGTCTTTCTCCGCACCCAAACTCTGCCCACAACAAGCAAATGATCAAGGCTTAAGGTTCAGTTACGATGTAGGATCCAGGTAAACTGAATAAACTATGTCAGCCAAAATAATTAAGTTAAAAAGGTTAGTGTTGTTGTGCAGGATAAGGCGGCACAATATGACAGTATAATGTTGGATTAGGATATGAAAAAGGTTCATATGGAAAATTGTGACTCAAGATATAACAAATTAAAATATTATGAATCTGTACATATACGATACGATATCACATTACATTATATAGTAGAGTTACAATTAACATAATACATAAGGAGGTCATTACGGGTAGTAGTATACTTTTAATTTTCTCTCTTATCCCACGAACAGCAACATTGGTTTGTAATCCCACCCTCGGTATAACATGTGCACGGCAACATTGAATTGTTGTATTCCATATTTTGTAGACAACTTTAGAATACTTTCTTATCCCCAATCCCGAGTCCCTGGCCAATACCAAAAGTGGGATATGATAGATTAATCCTAAATAGACCACCCAGGGTGGTTGTTATGAAAACAACTCCTTCGCTAGCCAAAGTAATCATAATTTGCAGCCCCCTCACATATAGTGAACCATATACACAGAATAATTTAATTATTGAGCACCAAAATGATTTGCAAAAACATATTAACGGGGATTGCACGCTTTCCAATTTAGTTTCTAACATTGTTTCAGACAAAGGTAGGCTAGTGGGTTTGAGTGAAGAGGAGTGGGGAATTCAGCACATTACTTAGCCAAATGGGCATGACTCTTGTACCCATAAAGCACAAGACTAGAACTAGAAAAATGGGAAGGAAATAGAAAGGGTGTGAGAGAAATAAAAAATCTGAAATGCGAAATTAACTACGAGAAGGGGAGAGGGAGGAGTCACAAAAGTAGGGTTATGGATGATTGTAAATGAAGATAATCTCATGGAACGTGCGGGGATTGGGGTCGAGGGTTAAGAGAAGGAACATAAAAGAAAGCGTGTAGAGAAAAACCAGACGTGGTGATTTTCCAAGAAACAAAAAAGAATTGATTAATTGGAGTGGTGGGTGCTGTCTGGGGGGTTAGGTTTAAGGATTAGGCGTACCTCCCTTCAGCAGGCAATTCGGGAGTTATACTAATCATTTGGGACATGAGGATTCTCAAAGCGGAGGAATGTATCATGGGTAATTTTTCGTTATCAATTCGTTTATCACCATCTCACGGGGAGAGTTGGTGGTTAATGGGGGTTAATGGACTGTGTAGATATAGAGAGGGCCATGTATTTTGGGAAGAGTTGGCCAGTTTATATGGGCTGTGCGGGGAAAAATGGTGTCTTGGAGGGAATTTTAATGTAGTAAGATTTCCCTCTGAAAAAATAGGGGTGGAGGTGGGGTGGGGGAGGGGGGAGGAGTAGAACTACAAGAAGCATGCGGGACTTTGATGTGTTCATCAATGAAACAAATTTGAGAGACCCAAGCATAAACAATGTTGAGTCCACATGGTCTAATGAGAGGTCACACTCTAGATTAGATAGATTTCTCTTTACAACGGGGTGGGAGGATTCATATCAAGTGGTGAGACAAGAGGCCCTTATTAGAATAGAATCGGACAAGAGGCCCTTATTAGAATAGAATCGGATCATTTCCCATTAGTGCTTGACACTAATCCATTCAAAATGGGGGCCATCGCCATTTAGATTTGAGAATATGCGGCTTACTTATAAGGATTTCCTAAACAAGTTTAGGAATTGGTGGGCTGAGAGTGTAACAAGTGGGTGGGAGGGTGTCAAATTCATGAAAAGACTTGAGCAGGTGAAGCATAAGATTAAAAAAGTGGAATATATCAGTCTTTGGGGATGTGAGAGTAATGAAAGGAAGAATTATGGAGAGGATTCAAAAAATTGATGAAGAAGAGACTAAGGGGGTTCTAGGCGAAGAAGATTTGATTAGGGAGAGAAAGGAGTTGAGAGAAAAATTTGGGGAATTAGTTTTAAGAGAGGAAATTTCCTAGAATCAAAAGGCCAAGGTGCGAGGGGTAAGGGCGTGGGACAGCAATTCTAAATTTTTCAAAGAGTGGTAAATCATAAAAAAGTGAATAAAATGATTACCAAACTTGAAAAGGAAGATGGCACCATTGTGGATTCTGAAGATGAGAGATAGTGAATGAAATCGTTAATTATTTCAAAAAGTTGTACTCTAAGAGAGAAAGACAATGCATGGGTTTTAAAGGTCTCGAATGGGACCCAATCGGTTCCAACAACTTTCGAATAAAGTGAGATTAAGGCTTCGATAGCGGCTTGTGAGGGGGATAAACCACCGGGTCCGGATGGATAAAGTCTTACCATAGAGGTTTTTAAAAAGGGGTGGGAGATTGTTAAAGAAGACATTCTTGGGTTTTAATGAATCTTCTGAAAACAGTGTGGTGAACGCCTGCACTAATTCTATATATATTTGTTTAATTCCTATCATCTTTACTTAAACTCAAGGACTATAGACCAATTAGCCTTTTGACGAGTCTATATAAGATATTGGCTAAAGTCTTAGCATTGAGATTAAGAGAGGAAATGGGTGAAACGGTTGGTTTAGCACAAGGGGACTTTGTTAAAGGTCGCCAAACCCTTGATCTTGTGTTAGTTGCTAAGGAGAGCGTAAAGGAGTATAGGGAGAAAAAGAAAGGAGGAGTGGTCTTCAAAATAGATTTCGAAAAAGCATATGATCGTGTAGAGTGGGATTTCATTGATCACATGCTTGAGAATAAGGGATTTGGGGCTAGATGGAGGAAGTGGATTAAGGGTTGTCTTTATTCCTCTAACTTTTCGATCATGGTAAATGGGAGACCGAGGGGTATTTTCAATGGATCAAGGGGCATTAGACAAAGTGACCCACTTTCACCATTCTTATTTGTTTTTGTGGCAAATGTCCTTAATAGATTGGTGGTGACAGCGAGGGATGTGGGCCTTATTGACAGGTTTGAGATCGTGAAGGATAAAGTCCAACTCTCTCATTCACAATTTGCCGATGACACCACATTTTTTCTTTCAAAAGATGAGAACAAGCTTAAAAATTTGGTTCACATTTTGGATATATTTGGGCTAGCTTCAAGGCTTAATATCAATTTATCCAAAAGTATGATAGTAGGCATCAATGTGAAAGAGGAAGATATCGTGTCATTGGTGAGGGTGGCAAGCTGTGAGTTAGGGTCTTGGCCACTGTCCTACCTTGGGATGCCATTAGGAGATAACCCTTGTCGTGTAGATTTTTTGGGGTCCGGTGATCAAGAAAATCTCTAAAATATTAGAAGGGTGGCTAAAAGGCTCTCTTTTGAAGGGGGGAGGTTAACATTAATCTAATCGGTCTTAGAAAGTATCCCTATTTACTACCTCTCTTTTCAAAATGCCGATTTCAGTTTACAAAATCATTGAAAAATTATTGAGGGATTTCTTTTGGGAGGGGTATGGAGAAAGAGTTTGTGATCACTTAGTGAGTTGGAATATAGTTTCCAAGAGTAAAGAGAAATAGGGGTTTGGGATCGATAACATCGCAAAGAAAAATGAAGCTTTGTTAGGAAAATAGCTTTGGAGATTTCCCCTTGAACAAAACTCGTTTTGGTGCTCAATAATTAAAAGTAAATATGGAGTTCACGAAAATGGGTGGGAGGACACAAAAAAGGTTACTAAAGGCACTCATAGAAACCCTTGGAAAGCCATCTCTAATGGTATTGAAAAGTATAGATCATTTATTCGACTTAAGGTGGGCATTGGTAATTCCACTAGATTCTGGGAAGACATTTGGGTTGGGTATTCTCCTCTTGCTTATCTTTTTCCTAGATTGTACAGGATTTCTCGTAATACAAGTGCATTGATTGCTTCTTATATTCGTTGGAATTCACAGGATTCTTTCTCATGGGACTTGGAATTGAACAAAAATTTAAATGAGGGTGAAGTTGAGGAATTCTTGGCATTGATGGGGGTCATTTCTCATTCTAAAGTGTCTATTTCCGAGAGAGACACTAGATCTTGGGTGGGGGGAAATCGGGGATATTTTCTTGCAAATCTTACTTTCATTTGCTTATCAATTCACCTTCAGATCCTATTTTTGTGCTTCAAAAATTTATATGGAAAGTTGGTATCATTCCAAACATTAAAAGTGTTTGCTTGGCTGGCCTCATGGAAAAGAGTTAATACTTGTGATATTCTCCAAAAAAGAAGACCTAATTCAGCCATTTCTCCTTTTTGGTGTATTCTATGCAAAAAGGGGGAAGAGAATATTGATCATATTCTATTGCATTGCAGCTTTACTGCATATATGTGGAATAAGGTGGGGGAGGAATTTGAAGTGATTGGAGCTATGCCTAGCTCATGGCATGACTTTCTGGGTATGGAATGGCACTCTAGAGGGAATAGAAAGAAAACAAAATTGTTGTGGAGATGCTGCTGTTTAGCCTTATCATGGTGCATATGGCAGGAGAGAAATGCTAGGGTATTTGAAGATAAGTTTTCTGTAGCTGCTGAAATATGGAGTAAAATTAAAATACTAGCATCTACATGGGCTTGTTCTTCTAATCTGTTTCGCATGTTATCTATATCTGAATTGTGCCGGGATTGGGGTGCAGTTGTTCAGTAATGTTTTTGTTCTAATAGTCAGTTGGGGAGCTACTATTCTCCTGTGGATTGCTGCAATTATCACTCATTTCATCTTTTGATATTGAAGACTTGTATTGTGTAGTAAATCTGTCAATTCCTATGGGGCTTTGGCGGATTGCTAGTCCGCCAATGATATATTCTCCATTGTAATGCTTTGATTTGTTGATAATAATAGCCTTTTGTTTCTGATAAAAAAAAATGGTTTACCTTCTACTGTGAAAGACCCATTGAGGTCATTGCTTTATAGGTCTGTAAGGAAACTATGATTTCTCAAAAAGTACAGGTAACTGTGATTAGCTTAATATTAAGATACATTAAAATGGCAATAGAGGTTTAGAACTGATATACTCCCCCAGTCCCAAATTAAGAAAGTGGACTCTTAATTTGAGAGGGGTACTATAAGTTTTGGTAATACAAACATGTACCTTGGAAGGATCCATCCCAAATCCACTCATTTGCATCATACGCTGTGTATCATCAGTAGCTGTATCAAGAATCATGTTAATGTCCGTTACATCTAAAATTGACTTGTCTTCTGTATATGTGAAAAGAAAGAAAAACAAATTTATTAAATATTACTTGGTTCAAAAGTTCACAAAAACTAACCATTTTCTTCTCCCAAAATGAGACTAAATAGACCCCTTAGTCCAAACAGATTCAGGAAGTACCTGATAAACGATCATAGTAAAATCACGAGAGACGTCAACCAATAAAATACTCAAGAAAAAATTTATGTAGCTTCATAATGGAAGAAAAGAGCTTCTCGCTCGTAAAGGTTGAGAGGTACCATGAACGACTGCTAACATAGCTGACATCAACTGTACTTAAGTCAATTCCATTCTGTAACATTGACCTAAACCTCTGAGTCAGTGGGAAAGGTATCTTTGCTGGAGGAAAAGAAAATTAGAAGTTAGAAGTCCAGATTCCCATTGTATTACTGTTTATAAAGACGAGTCAACAGATGATTATAAAAATACCGTTTATGCATATAATAAATGGAAACGTATACTATTATAATATTAACTCCTAGTGCTTTGAAAGGAAACAAATGGTGAAGGAGTACACAATAAAACACACATACAACGCACAAAAACTCAGATAAGAATTGGCAGGCCAAACAATTTGAAGAAACAGAATTTTAAGTGCACCAAAAAGAAAAAGTCAAAGCATAGATGATATATCAAATGAGACTATAAACAATAATTCTATAAAGAAAGAAAAAGGGGAAAAAGAGAGACAGACCTGCAACAAACCCAGAGAAGAAGAAGTTAACCCATGCAAAAGTAAGAGTCTGATCACAAGGGGAAAAATAACAGTCAGTTCTGAATTCTAGCATTGTTGCCATAAACTATAGAACAATGCGATACCTGTGGTATGATCATAGAAAGATTCTTCTTCATCATATCCATGGCCATGTTAGGATCGGAGAACATCTGCGCCTGTGCATTTTGAGCCTGGCCCTTAGGAACATGAAGTAAACCATTTTCCTGCGAAATCATATTTAATGTTTTCACAGTATTAGAAATCAAATCACAGTTAAGCTACAAATTTAGTAAATGGAGTCTTCTAGAGACCTCTTCAAACATATAACATTTGAATACTTAATTAATTACAAATAAGAGAAAAAATACGGCACTGAAACCAACAGTGAACAGATCTATGGGAATTATACATATATATAGATATAAGTTGCTATTTTTGATGTGTATGACATGGCCTTCATCATATATCCACTTCTTCTTAAATCTCATTAGACTTCAATGGGTTCTAAAATTCCCAATTCCTGGTGAATTTAAAACTGTTCAAGTTTCTATTTTCCTTACCTACTTCGCATAGTAATCATATCTCCTTTCTTACCATTAGAAAACTATCTTTAACAAGTTGTACATATGAAATCAAGTGACCAAAACTAAACCAACTCTCTCCCGCTATGTATATCTTCTAATCTCCACGGATTTATCCTCCTCTTTCTTTTCTCCTCAAACTCTCTCAATTTTTTAGTACCATCAAAGCCATTACATGACTTTATAGAGTACAGGTACTTTAACAATGAGGCATAAGCTCCTCACCATGTGAAGAACGGATTCTTCAAAATGGCCAAAGAATCCGAATTGCACCTAAATCAAGTTCTGATTCTTTGCAGGTTTGTATTAATTGCATATCGACTTTTAACAAAATTTAATTTTGAATTACTTTGGGGGGTGTTGATAAGTGCCAAACCTAAAAACGATTGATTAGTATCTTCAAAGTTCAAACTATACCCCAAGGCGAAGCTACTATCTATAAATACTGGTAGTAACCCGTGCCAAAGGCACTATCTGTTGTGCGGAGGCTTGTACAACATATCACAAATTGGAGAAGAAGGCAACTGAACAAGTGTGGAGAAGAACCACACACAAGAAGACGACAACAATGATATGGTATCAGCAAATTTCCCCTAGTCCACATACAGCTCTCCCTCGATTATATTAATGCGCAAATACAAAATGGGTATACAAAATGCTCTCACAAGAACCTCAAATAGAAAAATACAAAGTCTTTTTCCTAAAACTAAACCCACACAACTTTCAAATATTGGGCTCTCAAATTAGTACAAATTGTCTTCTTCCATTCCAAATTCAAATGGAGGACATAAAACCCAAATTCCATCTCTCTCGATAGAGAGAGTGCCAAATTCTCACATCTTCTATTCAACTCTACATTTCAACTCCTGTTCAAAACAATGGAGAAATACCCCTTTTATACAGATGAAAGTGCAATTGGGACACATCCCTTTTACATATTTAGGATTCAAAAACCATCATCCCTTATCATATTGATATAGAATATATCAACATATAGCTTTAGGGTTTGAGAAAGAGAGTAATTGCTTAATGAAGAGAGTGAATGTATGAATGTCTAAGGCAAAGGGAAGGAGAATGTAGAGAGCTAATGGTTGTGTCCGAAATTAAGAATTATGTTCTTTTTGTAAAAACTAAAGCCCTGCCTCCTGAAAGGCATTAAAATGTCATTATACCAAATCTTGACACTAATTAGACAAGTTTGGATCTTTACTCTTAAGTTCATAAAAATTAGTATCAAGTTAAAATCTTGAGTTTGCAAAAACCGATTATTAATTTGAGAGGTAGGGAGTACCAAGATGCTGGAATCAATGTGTGAATCTGCTTAAATAGTTTATCAAGGTTTGAATTGTGTTACAAAAACCAGTATCGAGAACTAAAAACATAAACTTGATTATTTGCGGGAGAGACTACGTCAAGATCAGTCTGGGTAGGTTTAACTCAAGCAGTTGAATAAAACTAAAGCGATAGAAAATAAACGAAGTAGTAGCTATAAAAGCAGACCTCATTGCTGAAATAAACCCTTCGAGCACGAAAGGACTTGAAGGGGATGAAATTGGCAGCAGCCCTTAAATTCCTAGCCCTAATTATAACCTGCCTGAAAATCCACCACCACGGACTACTTATCAAATTCTGAAGTATGAGAAAATATATTAGATAAATAGATAGATATAGAAATACACAATCATATATGTATATATGTGTGTGTGGGTAGAGAGAGAAAGAGCAGGAAAGAAATGAGATGGACCAACCCTTCTTTGATAATCTTGGCATCGGGAACCTGCGAGGAACGCATGAGCTTAGAGACGAAGTATCTAAGTACTCCGATGAGAACCATAACCACCGACAATGGTATCAATACCCAATCTCTGATCGCCGTGTCCAACACCAAATCTTCCGCCATTAGATCGTACCTTCAATTCTCTCTCTCGCCTGGCGCCTCTCTTGTTTCCTCCAAAAAGAAAGCAAATAATATTCGGCCAACTTTTCCACACACTTTGCAGAGGGTTGGAATACTCTTATCAAATTAATTGGGCTTCTTTAGTTAGACATGAGGGTGTCTCGAAAAATATCAGGAGCCCAACTTCCTCGAGCCCAGCCCAATATTTATCAGGCAGTCCAGCCTCAATTGCATAAAAATGAAAATAAATATATTGTCCTAATAAACAAAAACTTGAATACACTAGTTCTTTTTTTGGAATAAGTGATTAAGGATAAATGATTAAATATAATAATGGTCATAATAACCATGTAACCATTAAACTCTTATGTATCCGACTTGTCGTCAAGTATATGTGTTTAGCATTTTCTCTCATACTTAGTTGTAATCACAACCATATTACAATTAAATTTGTAATGAGTGAAATTAATTTCGCTAGAGCTAAATCTTTTATTGTATATAATTTTCTAGTGGTTAAAGCCTTTAGCAAAAGAAAATATTTTGAAACAATTTTGGTCATATTTGTTTTTATCTAAATATAAATATACAGAATTAGCACCTTTGAATTACCACTTCGATTCAATTTTCTTAGAATTTAGTTTAAGGATTAAATGGATAAAAAATTTTAAAAATTTGATACATATGACCTTTATGACAAATAAATCATTCTCCAAAAATATTTATTTAAAAATAAATAAAATAATTTAAAATTTCAATGAACAAAGATAAATATATGTATTAAAGATTTACTACATTCCCTTTTAATTTAAATTATTTAATAAAATTTTATTAAAAAAATTGATGCCCGTAAAATAAGAAGCGCGCCCATCAACCAAAAAACAATAAGTACCAATTGTTAATATAAAATAGTAAAAGCAGTGGAAGTTATACAGAGAGAAAAAACAATGGCGGAGGTTCTAAACCTACGCCCTCCTCCAACCCTAACTCTCAAACCTTCCGCGTCTTCGAACAGTAGAAGTAATAAGGGTTCACCATCATCATCATCATCATCGTGTATTCGATTGTTCATCTCCTCCCATCATCCTAATCTGCAACAGAGCTGGACTTCTCTTCAACATCGACTCAAATGCAGGCAACGAGTTTCTTGCCTCTTCTCCGGCAATCACAAACAGGTACCCCTTTCTGCACCCAATTATCTCCACTCTAGTTGAACGTTTATTTTGATTAATTAATCTCTATTTAGTGCATAAGGTAATTCCAATTTTCAAAGTCTCAAGTATAATCCAAAACCCCCCCCCCCCCAACTAGGATACAGTAAGAAACCTAGCAGTGTACTATCAAGCCCATGACAAATAAACTTGCAACCTAGCAGTGTACTATCAAGTCTATTACCACGCACATGTCAACAAGGATACAGTAAGAAATTGACACTAGCAAATATTAAAATCCTATTGCAAGTATACTACTAACTACTCATGTTTTATTTATTTTTCTTTTCATTTTTAGGAGTATTATTAAACTTTTAATTTTCGAACTCCATCAAAACGAGTCTATCTGATTTAGAAGGAAAGAATTTGCATTGGTATCTCAATTTTAATTCCAACATGGGTTTGGTTCACGACTTCACGCCCCATGTTCTGAGAATATTTAAACCTGAATGATGAATAAAAAATATATATTCAACTCACTGAATCAAGAAGTTATCGGAAATTGTATTCTCTCAAAAATCTAGGTCAAGACAAGTAGAATCTCTTCATATCTTGAACCTATGTGGCCTTTTACTTTGTGAAAAACTTAAAAAGTTTTGGATGTGAAGCATAAAGTTTGGTTTTATAACATGTAAAATACATTCAAGCTAGATACACATGGGAGGAGCGATACTGCTAGGCTCAGCTAATGTTGGTAAATGAACTATTAAGAGAGTTTTTGTTTAACAATCAGGAGATTGAAATACCTTCTAATCTATCTGGTCCTTATTGTTGTGCGCTGTGCGCCATTATATTGTGTTGCCTTGGGAAGTAACAAGAAAGCTTGAGCATTACAATTATCCCCCGTTAATGATGTTAGGATGCATTTGTACTTAAAGGTGTGGCCTGTATACTTTTACCTTTTTAAGTTTTGAGAGCAATTTAGAGTAATGAATATGGATGATGAAACATTTCCTTTGGTAGGTTTTTTTATCTTACCTCTGGACATAATTGCATACTTACATACATGTATGTGTACATATACATGACATATACTAATTTCCAATATATACAAATGTGAGTATTTGTGGACTCCCACAGACATGGGTACCTACCCTGCCACTTTGTCCTCTACTAGGTTTTTCCCCAAGTAAACCTCTACAAACATGGATGTTTGTCATTCTATTTGGGTAAACCTTAAAATTTCAAGCATTTACGTAGTGAACCTTAAGCTCCCAGTTTGATGCCAACTTTTTATTTTCTTTTCTTGTCTTTTAATCTTGTTTATTAGTTCTTTCTTTTCTTTGGTTGGTTGGATTTACCTTTCCATATCTCATGTTACAGGAACAGGCTAAGAAAGCATTAGAAAACGCACTTGATGGAAAGAAAACTGAGTATGAAAAATGGGACAAAGAAATGACGAGGAGGGAAGAGGCAGGTGGTGGTGATGATGATGGTGGTGGAGGTTGGTTTGGATGGCGTGGATGGTCTGGTGATGACTGGCAGGAAGCTCAGCGTACAAGTCTTACCATCTTAGGCATTTTTGTTATGGTAGGTAGTTCCATCAGCTCCTTTCCTATTACGGTACATTTGATCCATTAACATGTAATTGTTTTACTAGTTCAATTCTTTTAGGGTGTTTTTGATTGCCTCAGTGTTCCACAGAAGACTTTTCTTAAGTTTCCATGGAAAACAATTCTATTACACCCCAAGAGTTGTTTTTGAGTCCTAATAGTTGGATTCTTGGTGAAGATTGTGCAATCCACACTAAAATTTTGGGAAAAAACAGATCAAGTACCCTTGAAACTTGAAAGGCGCTTGCCATGGAATTACCTTGGAAAACCAATTAGTTGATATTGGATTCTTTTTTACTTCTATAGTTCTATGCTTGTAATCAAACTCACTCATAGATAGGTCTTCCATGAAAACGAAAACTTGTATGTGGGTGGGGAATTTGGGTTTGGATCCCCCATGGAAAAGGGACAAATTAGGCTAGAACAAGTTCTATCCTAGGAAGTTGATTCCTTGTCAAATTAATGCAGTGAAACACCATTAATGGTGTGAAAACATGGAATCTTGAGCATTTTTCATGGATAAAACTTAAAAAGTGCAACCAAGCACGCCCAAACCTACCCGTCTCTCTCTCACACACACAAAAAAAAAAAAAAAGAAAGAGAGACGCATGTTTCATTCATTCATTTATTGTGCTTTTGCTTGCCTTCACAGTATCTGGTAATAGCGAAGGGCGATGTGATGTTTGCCGTCATCTTTAATCCATTGCTGTTTGCTTTGCGAGGAACAAGAACTGGGTTATCGTTTGCGACATCACAGATTCTTAAAATAATATCTCCAACAACCAACTTCGATAACCGTCCTGCAGTAGATGATTATACTACCCGAGTTTCTGCTAAAGAGAGTGTTGTGAAAAAATGGGGAAGTGATTGATAGATTCTGTTTTATGCGCAAGCATCGCTTCATTCCTCCACTTATTGATTATAGCAGAGCCATGAATGTAGTCACTTTTTTTCTGGAAATACGATCTTTTGTAGAACAAGCCCTTCTAGTTGTTTTAGATTATGTGCATGCTACGTTCATGTCAGATCAAAAGGTTATTGAAATACTACTGTTCTGTCTTGTGTGACACTTGAATGTGCAAGTGATGAGTGAAACACGAAGCATTGTTATCACCATTTTAATTAAAATTAAATTGGAATGAGTATTGATAGCACAAATCTTTAATGCTCCTGATCCTTAAGGAAGTGTTAAGGAGGAAGAAAACAAACTCTTATGCTGTTGAGGATTTTTTTCTATTTTCTCTGCCCTTGAGTTGATTTTAGTTTGTTTTGATTTGAGGATCAGTCAATGAGAACGTATCAAGGATGCGATGTGGATTGTGGAATTTTGACCTTTAGATTTGAAGACTTCTAAGTGTTGGATGTTGAAAAAACCCATCCTTCTAATACAAATATATAGAAGGGGACCCCTTAGGGGCTTGATTTGGCAAAGGGATTTGAACAAAATAAATTGGATGCCAAATGTTAATCAATGAAACAAACTGAACAACTCAATCAGAGAATATTAAGAGAAGAAATATCCTACAAAAGATGGCCTAGACCTAATAATGCATGCATTTGAGCATGATTGAATAACAACAGCATTCATCATTATAATCAACAAACCAGCATTAGATTCCAACACCACATGCTTTAGAATAATTGTTTGTATTTTCCAGATAACATTTACGTTTTAGTACATTTTATGAGCTGCGGTTTACATAAAGCGTTACACCTTTCTCAATAGCAATAGAGTTTAGTTTCAAATTCCTTTATGAAACAGAGATCTACTTGTAGTTGTGTAACTCCTTTTTATTTCTTAATAAATTTTGCCACACCCCAAATTTTGTTGTAACACTTCCCTTCTTATCTCGGTGTAATAGGGCCGAGTATATGCACATTACCTCGATATAATAGGATCAAGCTGTTGTTAAAAACAAAAAATTACACTAGCTCAACCTTATTGCACTGAGATAATGTACGCATACTTAGCCCTATTGATCTTAGTAAAGAAGTGTTACAGAGAAATTTAGGATATGACAATAGCGCCGCCTTAGATTTTGGGCTTTCTAATAACACGACCCTCTTTTATTTTTTACCTAATAGTTAAAACATTAAACCCAAATTATTAACCACATTCATTAAAAACCCTTTTCTTCATCGTCATTCACCCAAATTATCAGAACCACCACCATCTAAAAGAATCAATTTTCTTCATTTTTAGAAACCAACCACAATCATTTTCTTCATCTGTCATCATCATTCAGTTTTAGAATGATAAAAAAGTGGGATTACACATGCAATAAAAAACTGTGTATGAAGTTTGACTTGGCCCATTTCAACATAGGGTATATTGGTTTCCTCGGCAAGTAATGGCCAAATAAGTACCTTGTGCTTAATTTTAATTTTTTTTAACCCATTATTGACTCCACCCAGTTAACCGAGTAATTGTACACTCACTCAGTTGACAAGGGTTAAGTCAGTGTTAGGTCAAAAAAAAAATTCAATTCTCGCTTAACATGGACCGAGTAAGTGTACGTTTACTCGCGTGCAATTGGCCGAGTTAGTGTTTTCTTACTTATTTACAATGAAGTGGGTAAAAATGCATCCATAGCTTCTTTTCTGTTCTTACATTCTTTATCAATCTTATTCTTTGTTCTTTATTGCTTTGCTTTATTTTGATATGTATATATATACATGTAGTGGTAATGGTGTCATTGTAAGGAATGAAAGGAAAATGGAAAAGATTGGGGCAATACCAGAGTGAGGTTGTGGCAGTAGTAGAGAATGGAGGACCAGAGGAATGAAAATGTTGGCTGTGATAACTGCGGAGGGATTGTAGTGGAAGAATAAGATTGATAAACCGGTGGAGTGTTTGTGAGGAAACAAACGGAAATGTTAAGAAGAGTAATATTAATTAATACTAATTTTAATTAATCTAAATATTAAATAACGGAGTGATGAGAGTATTAAGAAAAGTAAAATCATACTTGAGAGATAAAGTGTTAAGGAGTGTTTTGATGTGTGTAAATAGCGGTGCCCTAAATTTTATTATAGTTGGTAAAGTTTTAAAAAATAATAATAGAGAAAGTAACATGCAAGTAACTTTGACAAATGAAAAAATATCTTGGAATCTATAAGGTGAGGTAGGTTATTATTAGTAATTAGACCGAAACGCATTTTTTATTCAATAATTGTATTTCATGTCAAAAGTAAAATTCATCATTCAAAAAGTATCTTGTAATTTTAATCATTTATTTTTTAACCCTTATGCATTTTTAAGATTCAAAAACTCCCGTCACTTATTATCTAAATAGATATAAGATATTTTGAATTGAGCTTTTATAAAATTAATTTGTATTAAAATGCCAAAAAGACAATTCAACCATTAGAGTGAAGTGTATCTAGTGATTAAAAAAAAAAAATCGGATATACGAAATGTGACATCATATTACAATTATGGAAAAAGTGTAGACCAATCATATTATTTGGATAATTGGTTGCTCGTTTGACTGCGTAAATTATCTCATTTATAATTATTTTATTGTAAATTAAAAAATTGTAAATTGCTCAATTTCAACAAAAAAAATTGTAATGTGATTTTTTTCACGTGAACTTATATAATAATTATAAATTATGTGATTTTAATTATATCTCCACGTTTTCTCACTTAATATATTAAATATGAATTTATATATTTATTTGTTTTTGTAATTATACATTTAAATTAAATGATTTTAAATTATTTAATTAATAAATTAAAGAGCAACCAAATGAATTCTAACGTTTCATTCCCCTGCTCCGCCCTGAAATAAAAGAAAAGAAAAGAAAAGAGTTAAGAGTAGAATGAAAAACGTTAGTCACGTCAAGTGAACGTAAAAGTAACGTTCAACATCTCTTTCCAGACGACGGTTACAAATAATTTGGATATTTATTTATAAGATAAATGGAATATCCATGCATGTAAACTGATGCACTACAAGAGCTCAAATCGTCCACCCAAACCCTAGATTGTCTCTTCATCCTTCAATTCCTCCCTTCTGTCAATTATTTCTACTGACTGCATTGATTAACCCACTCTATATCACACACCATTTCTTTCACTTGGGTAAATTCCCAATTTCTGTATTTCGGATCACCACAGGACCATTTCTCTTCTCTCTCTCTCTCTCTCTCTCCTATTTTCTTGTTATCCTCTTCTTTTAAGAAGGATTACCTTTTGTGGGTATTCTTCGTCCTGCACTTTTTTTTATTTGCCTTTCTTGGATTCTTTGACCCGATTCCTTCTCTTTATCTTTAATTTTCTTCTTTTATTGATTTGGGCTTCACCCAATTTGTTGTTTGCATCAGAGGTTCTTTTTACTCTCCCATTGCCTTGTTTCTATGTTCTTTGCCTTTTCTGGGTTTTGTTTTGTTTATCTCAAAATTTTTCTCTAATCAAATTTGAGGTGAGGCTAATTTTTGGTACTAGTAGTAATTGAATGAGTTGTGGTTGTTGTTGATGTCTTTGGCCGTTGGAGTTGCTTCAAGTTCCAAAAGCATCATGGGTTTAGATGAAAAGGAGGAGCCTAAAGTAGCGGAAGCTAATAATAAAACAGAATCAGAGAATGAGGAGGAAGATGAAGAAGATGTTGGAGGCAAGATTGAGTTGGGGCCTCAACGCACTCTCAAAGAACAATTTGAAAAGGACAAGGTTTGTTTGTTCTTCTCTCTTTGCAATTTGAGAAAGAAAAAAAAATAGTTTAATTTGGTTTTCCCAAGCAGACCCTTAATTCTGTTTCATCTTTAAAAAATTTTTGTTTGTGTAAATCTTTGGAAAACTAGGATGATGAGAGCTTGAGGAGGTGGAAAGAACAACTTCTTGGGAGTGTTGATATTGAGTCTGTTGGAGGTAATAATTTTCTTGCTCCATGAACTTTGTTTGGTTTTCTAAAGAAATTGCAAGAAAATTATTAGTTAATATTTCTTAAGATTCCATAAATTATTCATTTCCTAAATTTTCCTGTCCTTTTATCAACCCAATACCCGGAAATTTGAATTGAGTTTCTTGAATTCTCGGTCTGTATTGGCCCCTGTGGTACTTTCTATGTTAATGTACATTTTCTTTTGTGACAAACTTTGATGAAGAATAGAATGTAAGAATAAGTTAGATGGTCCCAGCAACAAGACAATACAAGATTAATGTTTCTAAAATCAATTAGTGGGAGCATAGATCTTCATTTTTAACACATTCTCACATTACTTTCCTACATATTATTGTGATGCATTGTGTTTCTTGTAGATATAGTTTTTTCTTGGATAAACTATAAAAAAAAATTGTACATATTTTCACCAAAAGTGTCAAAAGGCCCCAAAAGCAATGGAATGTTGTCCACAAGGGTAGTACAACATTATGGATTTGAGATTTCTTTTTGGGATAAGTAGCATTTCACTTTTGTCAATTTTCCAGCACTTATTTTTGAGAATGCACTTCGAGGGTTTACCAAATTATATCTGAACTATTTCCATGTGAATTTTTATTGACTGTTTTGGATTTCTTGGGGGTAAAAATACCCTGTCTATGTAAGGCACAGCTGAAATTGTAATAACAGATGTTAACCAAATTCTCTTTGGATGTGAGATGATTAGTATATACTTATGCTCTGACTATTATTGCTTTGAAAGTACGAAAGTTTAGATATCCAACTGCAACAACAGATATAATACGAAGTTAAGCTCAAAATGGTTCAATATGAAGGGTGCGTTTGATTGCAATCATGGAATTTGCATGGAAAGAAAATAAGTTCTAGACAATTGAATTGCCTAGAAATGAGTCACATGGAAAATGTCAATTAAATGTGTTTGATTACCTTAATTTTCTACCCGGAAAATATAGCATTTTTAATGTAGAAAAAATTATTGGTCTTATTTTTTTTACATAATTATATAGTCATGATAGGATCTTGTTTAATTAATCTTGATTAGTAGATTTTAAATATTAAATTTTGAATCTTTTATTTTAAGTTAAGCATTTTTAATGTAGAAAATGGGTAAAGCTTGTCTTGAAATTTGTGCAACTTAGCCTAGGAAAAAAAAAACCACCCCCCCCCCCCCCAAAAAAAAAATATTTTCAAGATTTTGGTGGAAAACAAGCTCATGATTGCCAAAAGATGGAATTTGACCACCTAGAAAATTTTGGCAATCAAACACACCAAAAGTGGCAACTTGGGTGGAAAATTATGGCAATCAAACACACCCACCAGTGATTTTAGTCTGAATTGAAGTGGGAAAATATGAATAACATCACTGGCTCAATATTGCAGAGACTCTTGATCCAGAAGTTAAGATTTTGAGCCTTGCAATTAAATCTCCGGGTAGAGCTGATATCTTTCTTCCACTTCCTGAGGAAGGAGATCCCCGAGGCTCATGGTTTACTTTGAAAGAGGGGAGCCGTTACAGCTTAAAGTTCACTTTCCAGGTCAGCAATAACATTGTATCCGGCCTCAAATACATCAATACCGTTTGGAAAACTGGTTTAAAGGGTAGCCACTCTCCCCCCCTGTCTTTGTCTCTATGTATATATCAATATCAATATTGAGCAACTATCTAATTAGAATTTGAAGTATTTGATTGGGTGTTTAATTGTTGTTTAAAGTGGACAGCACGAAAGAAATGATTGGAACCTTCAGTCCTCAGCTAGAGCCTTACACACATGAAATGCCAGAGGAGACAACTCCTTCGGGCATGTTTGCTAGAGGATCATATGTGGCTAAAACAAAGGTTAGTTAAACTAGGGCCCTTCAATTATTTTTCCTCGTTAAGAACTACAAATTTTGCTATATTTGCTACCAATATGCTTTTGGTTCATAATGACTGAAACATGAGTTGAATTCCTCTCCAAGCGTGTGTGTTTCTGACGAGTGTTGGGGGCTATGTTGGGCTGCATTTAAGACCACAATTGTCTGTGAACTGCATAAGCATTACTTGTACAGAAAGTCTCTAAGAAAGGTGTCCTTTCAACCAAGTTGTGGAACTGCACATCTAGCAAATTTTTATTCGTTCTTTTATATGTAATTTAATTTTCTGGTTTCTTTGTTTTCAGTTTCTTGATGATGACAACAAGTGTTACTTGGAGATTAACTACACCTTTGATATTCGGAAAGATTGGCAGGCGGACTTGAAGTGAGACTTAATATCACACCTTTGGAAACAGAAACCCCCATATATACTCATTTTGACTCTCTTGTCAATCCTTCATGTGTTTTTTTTTTTCCTTTTTCTTCTTCTTCCTGATATTGATTAGTATATGTAGGCAATGAAAATGCTTAAAAACTTAACAGTTAGTGACTGTTCTTTTAATAAAGTTGAGCTTTGTACTGTGAATCTCTATTTCCCCCTTTCAGTTTTTGTGTATATCAACTATAATATAAACCAAGTTTGAAGGAACCACAATTTTGTTGCGTTTATCTTAATTTACTGGGAGTTTGAAAAGCAAACTTGTACTAATTTAGCCATTTCTCATTGGTCTTCTCCTTTTCTTCTGGGTAGCATGAAGGCATTCTTTTTCCTTTGGAAACTCATGGAATTCTTTACTTGCGAAATTGGAGGCTTGTTTTGAACGCATTCTGCAAAAGTTTCATAACTAACCCACCCCCCAAAAACCCCCAAAAAAGGGAAAAAAAATGAAGCAACATGAACAGTAGACGTATTATTTTCTTGATCATGATAATCTAAAGTTTTTCTGGCTTCGTCAGAGCAAAATATAGTACAATTACTGTTATTCGGAAGCCAAAAATGCGTCAACGTTAGCTTTACCATTCCCTTGGATGATTGACTCAAAAGGTTTTGGAAACTTTAAATCCAGAGCTAATGGGTGCATTAGAACAAAAGTATCGAAAATTATAGAGATAACTTATAATTAGAAGCATTAATTAATGAACAAGAAGAAGAGAGAACGTACCAAAATAACCCCTATAACAGGTGAAATTTTCATTAGAGTATTGTGGCAATAGCCATAACTTTTGAACCCCAAACACAATAAATGGTACCCGTCTTCGAATGCAACAAATTAATTTCACTTTTAATGCTAAATATTTACGGTGCTACCGTTCTTCTGCTTACATTTGACTAATGAATTTTGTTACTTAAATCTTTACTCAAATTCTTATATGGTAGTATACAACAATTGTTTTTATAGAACGGTTGTATGAGTTAAGGCAGTGATAAGAGAGCCCTAACTGCAAATAAACAATTACAAATAACACATAAATTGTAAGTATTGACGAGGAGAGAAGATTCATATTCAATTAGAGGAGAGTAAAGCTTAATGATAGGTAACATTGTATTATTGGTAAGGTAAATATGATATTTTTATAGTTCAAGGTAAGACATAGAAAGTTTAATCACCATCAATGTAGATGCTAGCTCAAAAGATTATCGGGGGCCTGCAGGGTCTATCAATGCTTGACAAAGTTTTCCGGAAATAGGTCAAGGCTCGGTCCAAATTTTGTGTCCCATATATTTTGATGAGAAGCCCAAATAGCAACAGCTAGTTTTGGGCTGAAGTTGTTCCTTAAAAAAAATTGGTGATAAATGCAACCCCCATTTGTTGCCATTAACGCCCTCTAAAATTTTTATTAATGTTAAACTAAATTTTATTCCTACCACCCTCTCAATTTTACTTTTTTATACAAAAATTAATTACTAATTAACTTAATTAATTAATCATTAATCACAATAAAACAATATCACCACCCCCTTACCACCCTCTTTTTCTTCTCCTTCTCCTCATCCTCTTCTTCAAAACACAGATATACATAAATATATATAAATTCGAAAACAAAAGAATATAGATTATTCCTCCTCCTCTTCCTTCTTCCTCTTCTTCTTCTTCTACAAAATATACATATATATATATAAAGTCCCGTTCACCCACGGACTAGTGCGTACGCACTAGTCCCACGCATTTTCCCTCAAGCACGCGTGTAGAGCAGCAGAAAAAAATTCACTCTCACTCTCTCATAGCTCTCTCACTCTCACTTTCTCACAACACGCCTAAACCAGAAAAAAAATTCACTCTCTTATAGCTCACCTACAACATCATCTTTCACTCTCTCACAACACGACCAAACCCAAACCCCCTTCCCGTTCAAAAATGAAAAAAAAGCTCTATCTCTCTTTAATTTTGAGCTATGCCGACTGCTCTCTCTCTCTAATTTGGTCCTAGCTCTATCTCTATCTCCAACCGACGAGCTCTCAGTCTCTCTCCCTCACGCACGGCGACGAGATAGCTCCGAATTTGGTAAGTGGGTCACACCCTTTTCTTACAATTTCTGTTGTTGCTTTGCCGACTGCTCTCTCTCTAATTTTGCTGCTTCTATTTTCATTTTGCTTGAATGGGAATTTCTGTTAATGGTTTGCCTAGGTTATGATTATTAATGGTAGAATGTGAGTTGGTAATTTAATTTCTGTTGTTGCTATTGGTTTCTATGCTTATGCTGCTGCTATTTTGCTTTGGCTCGAATGGGAATTTTAGGCTTGGTTTGGCTAGCATTTCCTTTATTAAATTTCAGAAAATGCAAAGCATTTTTGTAATTTGCTTGGTTACTTGCCTGTTGTTTAAGGAAAATTATGGAAATGCAAATTATTTTTGTAATGAACTTTCAATGTGAGTTGGTTATTTCTGCTAATGGTAGAATATGTTGCTAGCTGATTTTTCTCTTAAAGGGTAGAATGTCAGTTGGTTATTTCTGCTAATGGTAAAATCTGTTATTGCTGTTGTTTTTCTCTTAAAGGGTAGAATGTGTATGTAGTTTGCTTGGTTATTAAGGAAATGCTAAGTAAATTTGTAATAGTATAATATGTTGCTATTGTTCTTTTTCTCTTAAAATTGTAGAATGTGTATTTAGTTTGCTTGCCCGGATCCCACTGGTGTGTAAGTTTTTATTTTTTATGTGGATTAGTACTGATAATTATGTGTATGTATTTTGTTTGTATAGGTTCACAACAATTGTATGTGAAAACAATGGAAAATTTGGATACTGAAGTAGGGAGGAGTGGAAATTTGGATAATGAAAGTAATTTAGAGCTAGACTCAAATAAAGATAATTTGACATACACTCCTTAAGCATCAGATGAGCTGAGGCCAAAAAAGGGGCAACAATTTGAAACAATAGATGATGTTGTGACATTCTATAATGCTTATGCTAAAGCAGCCGGGTTTAGTGTACGCACTTGGACTACCAAGAAAGAGCCGAGAAGTGACAAGATAAGGAGAAAAGAGTATGTTTATTATAAACAAGGAAAATCTTCAAGAATTGCTGAAGTTGGAAATAAAAGACGCCGGGGAAGCTTATGTGAGAATTGTACGGCCAAACTCACAGTTTTAAAGTCAAACTCCAATAAATATATTGTTACTGTTTTCAACGAGGGGCACAGCCACCCATTATCGACACCAAGTAAGGTCCATCTTTTAAGGTCCCATCGTAATGTTTCAGCTACAACAAAGTCTCTAAGTAAACAGTTGTTTATGGTAAATATACCACCACATCAACAATTTAGTTTTCTTGGAGTGCAATCTGAAGGATTAAAAAATATCGAATGCACGCAAAGAGACTTATATAATCATGAAAGGGATATACGTGCAGATACGAAGGGGCACGATGGTCAGATGTTTTATGAGTATTTAACATTTGAACAATCGAAAAATCCATCATTTACTTTTAAAATTGAGACCGGCAAGAAACAAAAGATTACTCGTTGTTTTTGGTCAGATGCAACTTCAAGGCGGGCTTACAAGTTTTTTGGTGATATTGTAATCTTTGATACTACTTACAACACTAATCAATATGGCCTGATTTTTGCACCGATAACGGGGGTTAACAATCATGGTCAAACAATTGTTTTTGGTTGTGAATTTTTGAATCATGAGAGCATTGATGATTTCATATGGCTATTTCGGCAATTTTTAAAAAGTATGCCCGATGATGCTCCGAAGATGATTATTACCGAGTAAAACCCAGCAATGACTACGGCATTCCCTATTATTCTTCCAAATACATTTCATAGGTATTATAGTTTTTAGATATTAGTAAAGTTTTTAAATTATGTTTATATATATATATATATATATCATTTTCATTAATAAGACATCATTTTTTCTGAATTCCTTTCACAGGTATTGTAGTTGGCATATTTTAATAAAATTTTCAGAGAAAATTAATGCACTCAAGTATAATGTTTACAAGAATGAGTTCTCAGATTGCATTTGGAACTCAGAGACTCCTAAAGAATTTGACTTGCAATGGGAAGCTGTGATTGCGAAAAGTGGTTTAAGGGGAAACAAGTGGTTGGAAGACATATATAAAATTCGTTCGAGATGGATTCCTGCGTATGTTAATCACATTTTCTCAGCTGACATGTCAAGTAGTCAGCGAGCAGAAAGTGGGCATGCATTTTTCAAGAAATTTGTTTCAAAAGGCAATTCATTAGTGGATTTCATGATACAGTTTGGAAGGGGACTTTTACGCCAATGGCATGAAGAGTTGATGGCCGATCATAAAGATATAATTAAGAAATCGAAAGATATAATAAATCAAGACTTGTTGGTGCAAATGACTGATATTTACACAAATAAAATGTATTACAAGTTTGAGAGTGAAATGTGTGAATGCCTTAATTATAGGATCCTCCTTCTAAGGGAAACTGACAATCAGCGTGTCTATCAGATTCAAAGAAAGAAAGTCCAATCAAGTAAAGTCCGTGAAGTTGTTTATGACAAGAACTTGGATTTTGTTTCTTGTGGTTACAAAAAGTTTGAAAGCGGGGGAATCCCATGTAGGCACATTTTAGCATATTTGATGAAATTTGATGATATTGAAAGCTTGTCAGATAAATACATTTTAAAGAAGTGGACCAAGTCTGTAAAATCGGCGACAGTGGTAGATGATAAATTCGTGGATATAACGGATGACAAATCTTATGTCTTGATGCGAAGTCAATTTATTCAGTCGTCGTTGGATTTAGTTGACAAGGCTCTAGTATGTGAAGAAACAAGAAAGATATTTTCTAATGGATTGCGTAGCATTAATGAGCAGATTGACCAATTTCTGAGTAGCCGCGTAGGTGTAAAGGCGTCTTGCGAGATAACTAATCCAATCGGTTGTTCTAATCCAATTAGTACTAGTAATCCACTCGGGAGCAGTAATCCAATTGGTAGTAATACCATTCCAAATACTGGTAGTGCCTATGCTTCTTGTAATTTTAAAAATAGCTATAATGAACCAGATCAAGTGTGAGCAAAAGGCTGTGAAAAAAGGCTAAAAGGATGAAAAGATAAGGCACTACTAAGGGCAATAAATCGAAAAACTAGACGTTGCCATGAGTGTGGGAAAGTAGGTCAGTCACATGATAAACGAAATTGTCAAGCACTTACGAATCTGTAAGTAATACCATACATTTTCTATTTATGTTGTCTTCTTTTTTACATTGTATGAATCTTGATTATTGTTTGTGTTTTTTTTGAATTTATGACGTTTATGTGCGAGGATGCAAATTTGGAAGAGAAAAACGGGTTGTCAACAGAAGAAGGGGATGATATAGGCTCGTAGTTTTTCTTTTATGAAAGTCTTGTGTGGATCTTTGAATTTAATGGCTTGTAGTTTTTCTTTTATAAAAGTCTTGTGTGGATCTTTGAATTTAATGGCTTGTAGTTTTTTTGTATAAAAGGCTTGTGTGGACCTTTGAATTTAATGGCTTGTAGTTTTTTTGTATAAAAGGCTTGTAGTTTTTTTAGCATAAAACTAGGTAGTTTATGCTTTAGTGAAAAGGCTCCATTTGTGTGGACCTTGTGAATATTAGGTAGTTTATGCTTTGTATAAAATTATGTAGATCTTTCAATGAAATTATTATATTCCATAAAAAATCTATATTATAAAACAAGGATTTTTTGCAATAAAATAATAAATCAATCCAACGTCTCATATTAATTTGTAATGGTGTTAACACTTTTAGACCATTAGATCATTTTTATACCTCACAACAAGATGTCAAATCAACTTAACATTTACTAACACACTAAACATATACACAAATATAACTCTTACATCTCTCTACTTTTCTACAACATTTCTCTCTCATCAAATTTTTAAAAAACTTTTAAATGCCATAACTTTAAATTTACAAATTCAACTTTAATAAAATTTATATATTTGAAATATGTTTATCAACATCTACAAAATAAGATCCATTGTGATTATTAAATTATGTATAAAAAAATTCAAGAAAAAGTTATAAAACATTACAAATATAATGGCATATCTATATTATAAAACAAGGATTTTTTGCAATAAAATAATAAATCAATCCGACGTCTCATATTAATTTGTAATGGTGTTAACACTTTTAGACCATTAGATCATTTTTATATCTCACAACAAGATGCCAAATCAACTTAACATTTACTCACATACTAAACATATCTATATTATAAAACATCAAGTTTGACCAAATTTATTTTCAAAAAGTATAAAAATCTAATGGTTAAAAATATACATATTATGGTGTGCACTAATTCTACACCATTGTATGAGTTTTATACACACATTAAGATGTCACATCAAAGTTAAAACACTCACACCAATAATTTATACACAATAAATTATCACACACTAATAGTTTTTCTATATTAAAAATGTCATAATTTAAAATAAAAAATTCAAAATTTAATATTTAAAATCTATAAATCAAGATTAATTAAACAAGATCCATCATGACTATAGAATTATGTAAAAAAAATATTAAGTAAGATTTAACACCAATAATATACACAAAGTAAACTCACACACACCAATAAATATTTTTACATTAAAAATGCCATAGCTTAAAATAAAATATTTAATATTTAATATTTAAACTCGACTAATCAAGATCAATTAAACAAGATTTATCTTAAAATAAAAAAAATTAATATTTAATACTTAAAATATACTAATCAAGAAATTTCATAAAAAATATATTTAAATCTACTAATCAAAATCAATTAAACAACATCCATCATAACTATAGAATTATGAATTTAATATTTAAATTTACTAATCATTATTAATTAAACAAGATCCATCATGACTAAAAAATTATGTAAAAAAAAATAAGAAAAATTATTGAGTAACATTTAATACCAATAATATACACACAATAAATTCTCACATATCAATCATTTTTTCTACATTAAAAATGTCATAACTTAAAATAAAAAATTCAAAATTTAATATTTAAAATTTAAAATTTACTAATCAAGATCAATTAAACGAGATCCATCATAGTGTTCGTACATTAGTGTTCGTAAATTTAATGGCATATTTTATGTGTTCGTACATTATTGATCATCTTAATATGTCGTTTTTCGGAGTGTTCACAATATATCAGTTAAATTTTTGAACTATTTTTAAATCATACCAGACGTGATTGAATTATTTTCACATATAGCCTTGAGTTTAATTTGTTAAAAACTTATTTTGCCGAGATCAAAATATTTTATGTGTTCGTACATTATTATTGATCATCTTATAATGTCGTTTTTAGGAGTGTTCACAATATATCAGTTAAATTTTTGGACTATTTTCAAATCATACCAACATATGTGATTGAATTATATTTCATAATTTTGTTGATTTAGATTCATCACACGTTACTCTTTTTTATCTTATTATCGGTTATTATTTAATTTACCGTGCCGGATGGCACGGGTATACCCTAGTAAGTAAATATTTCAACAATTAATAGAGTTCAATCATTATAACAAGACAAAATGGAAACATTTAATATAATAAAGTCATAAGCAGATTCCGAATCCATTACAAAAAATAATTAGAACAATACCAAATTACATTACATTTTCATAACTTTTACAGCAAAATGATAAAACAACATGAAATATATAACTATTAAAAACTTCCATTGGACTTTCATATCATGCTTTGTGTTAGGTTCACCAACAATCGATGCACGCGACGTACAACATTCTTCTAGTGTACCAACATTATTTGATACTTGGTGAATTGAGGAGATTTCGCACCAACCTAAGAAAGTACCCGCATCTTTGCCTTTTGCACGAGTAGTATATTCTACCGCGGTTATTATTCTTATTTGATTTTGTTATTTTTACATCTGCTAATTCTCCGCACTCGCATTCGTACAACATAAATCTAACATTCACTTCATTCCTTGAGTTACCTTCAGATGTTGATGAAGTATAAACCATTTGAATCTGCAAAATTCAAGTTAATAAGGAAATAAGCAAATTAAACCCACAAATAAAGTGTGTATAAAATTAAACCCACAAATGAATGCATTAATTTCATAGTCTATTTTTTAGTAGCTTCCAATTTCTTAAATTTATCTCATCTGTTTTTCTTCATTTTCTTGATTATATTTCAAAAGTGGGAAAAAGATCATGGATACTAGAGATGGGGTTGGAGGGTCTCTAAGAAAATGAAAATGGAGCAAGAGGGTTTGTCTGCTGCTTCATTATAAGTTGAAAACGCATTAAAAGCATCTTTGCAATTGTGGGAATCATCATTAAAAGCAAGTCAAGCAAAATACATACAAAGTATAAACCTTTAAAAGAAAAACAACAGTAGCAATAGATTCTAGCATTAGCTTCCGAGTAGGATTCGGGCAAGCAATTCCAACAGGCAACAATCCAAGCAAAATACATACACAGCTTCCCATTTATTTAAATTTTAAGAGAAAAAGAACAGCAGCAACAGATTCTACTATTACAAATTTACTTAGCATAACCTAGCCAAACCAAGCAAACTACATACACATTATACCCTTTAAGAGAAAAATCACAGAGCAACTAGATTCTACCAGTAGCAGAAATAACCAACTCACATTGAAAGTCCATTACAAATCCAATTGAATTTCCATAATTTTCCTTAAATAACCTAGCCAAACCAAGCAAAATACAAACATAAACTACATACACATTCTACCCTTTAAGAGAAAAACAACAGCAGCAGCAGATTTTACCATTAGCAAAAATAACCAATTAACATTCTACCCTTTAAGAGAAAAATCAGCTAGCAACAGATTCTACCATTAGCATAAATAACCAACTCACATTGAAAGTTCATTATAAAATACTTTGCATTTTCATAATTTTCCTTAAACAACATGCAAGTAACCAAGCAAATTACAAAAATGCTTTGCATTTTCTAAAATTTAATAAAGAAAATGCTAGCCAAATCAAGCCTAAAATTCCCATTTGAGCCAAAGCAAAATAGCAGCAACAGTATAGAAACTAGCAGCAGCAGCATAAATTAAATTACCAACTCACATTCTACCATTAATAATCATAACCTAGGCAAACCATTAATAGAAATTCCCATTTGAGCAAAATGAAAACAGAAGCAGCAAAATTAGAGAGAGAGAAAGTAGTCGGCAAAGCAACAGCAGAAATTGCAAGAAAAGGGTGTGACCCACTTACCAAATTCTGAGCTAGCTCGTCGCCATGCATGAGGGAAAGATACTGGGAGTTCGTCGGTTGGAGAGAGAGATAGAGCTAGGACCAAATTAGAGAGAGCAGTCGGCATAGCTCAAAATTAAAGAGAGAGAGCTTTTTTTTCATTTTTGAACAGGAAGGGGGTTTGGGTTTGGTCGTGTTATGAGAGAGTGATAGATGATATTGCAGGTGAGCTATGAGAGAGTGTGAATTTTTTTCTGGTTTAGGCGTGTTGTGAGAAAGCTATGAGAGAGTGAGAGTGAATTTTTTTCTGCTGCTCTACACGAGCGCTTGCGGGAAAATGCATGGGACTAGTGCGTATGCACTAGTCAGTGGGTGAACGGGACTATATATATTCAAAACATACATACATATATACACACACACACACACATATATATATATATATATGTATGTATATTCTAAAATGAAAGAAAAAAGCAAACGAAAAATGCATATATGTATAGATCCTTTTCTAAAAAAATGTCACAGATCTGTTTAAGTTTCAGATACTCAATGTCAAGCGAGTAACAATGAAAATACTCTCCCAGTGACAAGAGAGTATTACTACATTTACTCTCCCAATGATATGAGAGTATATCTCAAAAATTGGTTGTATCTTAAGTTATTGTTGAAGTTCCAGATCATCAATGTCGAGCGAGTAAAAATGAAGATACTCTCCCAATTACGGGAGAGTCTTACCACATTTACTCTTCCAATGACAGAAGAGTATATCTCAAAAATTAGGCCGTATCTTAAGTTATTGCTGAAATTCCATATGCTTAATGTTGAGCGAGTAAAAATGAAGATACTCTCCCAATAACGGGAGATTATTACTTGAATTATGGTTCTTAATCTAGAAGGTGATGGAGGGGGGTGCTTGTGATAATTTTTTTAAAAATGGGAGGTATAAGGCGTAGAGGGTGTTTGTGACAACAAAAGGAGGTACATTTATCATCCCCTAAAAATGCCAAGTAAAATGCAACACTTATTTATCGGATCTTAACACCAAAATACGTGTGAGGCCAACCTACGCATATGTACAACGGTTCAAGAGTGTTTAGAATAAATAAGACAAATTGATTTGTTTTGATCTACAATATATGTGACGGATGGGGTAAATCATTGTTTTATAATGTGTGAGAATCCGCAAATGCGACCCCCCGGGTCTCAACCCCTCGTTGGTGGGAGTCTGAAACATCGGAAAGGATTCCGTTGTTCCATTTGCTTCTATGTGTTGATAATTCATATCGGGGTCCCTCTATCCTATTTCTAGTGCAAGAGGGTTGTTCAGAGTCGCCAGTACGTTTTACGAGAAAACGGACAAAATAGTTTTAAGAGGAAAGGCTACAAAAGCCTTTCTTTACACGTTTGTCTACGAAACCAGGATTCTATAGAGTTCGGGAACTATATTACGGTTTGGGAAGGTGTTAAGCACCCATTCCGCCCTTTCGGTCTCTAGTGGTCTTATATGTTTATTCTTGTTGGGAAACTGGGATGCTTTTACTGAATTCTACTGCTTTCTGAGAATAACTAATGAAAACCTAATTTTCGGGCGCGTTAGGAATCTACCACAACCATGTTGCCACTTCCGCTTACTAGGACGGGGATCGACCTGCCCGGTCAGGTCGCGGGGTGCGGGGCAGCGCCCCGTTAGAAAAATCGAGTTTTAAACAAGTCTACAATAAAACTAATATACAAATATCTTATTTAATTACTAGAAGAGACTTTAGTTACCTTCCCGACGATATATATAAGAATAAGAGAGAGAAAATATAATCCAGCAGAGAAGACCTCCGGCGAATATTAACTTTCCTCTTCGAAATATTTCCAGCGGTCTGACTCTAGAAGGTGGCACTCCGGGTGCCAAGATTAGATCCGAGACTCTTGCAGAAATAAATGTTATCACAGATGCTTCCGGAGAAGGCTTAAGGATTAGAAGATATCAGAGAGAAATAAGGAATTTTAGTATAGAGATTGTGGCGAGAAGTTGCCGTCTAGAACCCATGGGGGTGTTGGCCTATTTATACTGCTCGGGAGAGATTGTCGCGCGACATTTCCTTAAAAAAGGAGAATGTCGCGCGACATTGTGATATGTCGCGCGACATACGGGAATGTCGCGCGACAAACGGCTGAAGTGATGGTTCTGACAGATTGATGTGTCAGAAAGTGGTTGGTCTGGTGCAGAGGGGGAATGTCGTGCGACATAGTGGAATTGTCGCGCGACATATCAGGGATTGTCGCGCGACAATGTGATATGTCGTGCGACAATCTCTCTAAAAAACAAGTTTGTCGGGCGACAAACCCTCCTAGTGTAGTACCGGGTCCTCGGGTGGGTCCCGGACCCAAAATAGTAGTTCTCGGAGGTCGTTAGGGTTCTTGCGGGGGTCACGGATCGGGGTGTCTACATAATGACCAAAGGATAAAATTAGATTATACAAATTTCGATAGACTTCTCTTTTCCGTTTGGGCACCAAACGGATTTTTATTCCCTGTTTGATCATAAGTTGAATTTCTTTGTTACTTTAGGGATTCACCTACCAAACAGTAATTTAAAAATCCGTTTAGTGCAAAAAAATGTTAAAAAGGGATACAAATTTTGCATGGTTGAGATTGTAATATATTTTGTTAAAACTTAAGTAAAGAATAATATAAATTTTGTGTGAGTGAGTTCGCCTAATAAAAAGGGCGCCCATCTCTAGTGAATTCTATTTTTGGTGAGTGAATTAGTGGCTAATGGAGAATAACTAATGAAAACCTAATTTTCGGGCGCGTTAGGAATCTACCACAACGCCCATTTGCGGGGCAGCGCCCCGTTAGAAAAATCGAGTTTTAAACAAGATTGTTACCTTCCCGACGATATATATAAGAATAAAATCAAATTTACCTCCGGCCATGGGATGGAGTTTTTTCTTTATTATCTCTTATTATTAAAAGCCAAGTGTGGCTAAAATAAAAATATTTATATAATAAGGGTTGAACCTTTAACTTCCAATTTAAGATTAGTGATATTTACCATTAATCTACCATTTCAACAATAATTTATGTTTTGTTTTTAAAGATGATGTGTGTGCACGTACATCGTGCGTGTGGTATATTATAGTATAATAAAAATAATAAATTTAAACATTCTTCTTTTTTCTATAACTTTTATTACAAGTTATATATATGTTGGAATATAGTTGGAATTCAAGCACAAAAATAAATAAATTAGAGGAACAAAGGCTAAAATTTGTTTTTTATAGTAGTGTTAAATATTAAATATGCTTTTTCTAAAAAAAATATATTAAATATGCTATAAATAAATAAATAAAAATGCATCATTCAATTCATGTTATACTTTTGTTATCTATACTATAATAATAAAATGGATGAAGAGCCTTTATTAATGATATCATTTATATTAATGTATCTATCTATACAATACCTCCATTAATAATATCATTTATATTAATTAACACAAATTTATTATATTTATGTCTCTATTTATTTAATTTTTGTATTATCTATAAAAGCAACTCTATTACCATTATCTTTGCATCCGTTTAATTATCTCGCCAATTTCTCTTCATTATATATTTTTTTTTGTTTTTCTATACACACCATTTTATCGCACATAAAAATGTTGTTTTTCTCACATATATAAAGACTAAAAATTTTGTATTTTCAAATAGTATAACTATTTAATTTGCATCTATATTCCTTCATCTCACCTTATATATACATGGCTTTATAAATAAAGATGTCTTTAGAAAATAATGTTAATCAAGGTAATCAACTTTTATATTTGAGAAAAGAGAAATTGGGCATGTAAGTAAAACAACAGTAAATAAAAAATGTATCATATAATTGTTTTATTTTACATTATTGGATTTAGTAACCAAATTGAAGATACTTTTGGTGTTAAATTAAGTTATTATGTATTCTATCAATATTTCTTTTACATTTGACCGTAAATTATTATTTAGAGATTGAGATGCTGAATGTGCAAAAACAATTTTGTAAAGAGATTTTTTGCACCTTGCAACTAAGTTTGATTTGTATATTTTTTTTATTTCTTGAATTCGCTTATCCTATCTCACATGCCAATATCTAATAAAGTCTCATTTTTTTTCCAAATTAATCAACTTTTTGGAACTTATAAAATTCTTCTGACTGACTTGATTGTGTGTAAATTACAATTCTTTTTTAAAAAATAATGTTAGGTTACAATTTTTTTTAAGTATATTTTGGAAAATGACAAGAAATAGGAAAGTTAAATTTATCAAGTGATTTGGATAGAAAAATTTGAACTACACTAATTATAATCATTTTATAATTGGGTCAGTTTATAAGATTGGTCAATTTATAAAATTATTTAAAATTTTTATATTGCAAAACACGTATTCTAAACATAATAACAAATTGCATTAATGAATGGCCAAATTTATTTAAAACAAGAGTTTTTAGCAACATCAACACATTTAGATATTTGTTTGTCTGTGCAAATTAGAATTGATGCATTTTTATACATTAAAGTTAAGTTATGCAAGACAATGAATTATAAAACTCATGTAATAAATAGTGAAATCTCTTTTCATATAGTATACACATAACCTCAATAATCATTAATGTCAATCATAAATTTAAACTCTATATCTAGGTGATCAAGTAAATGGAAGATGAGGGCATTCAGATTTTAGTTTATTTATTTCTAGTAACTATTTAAAACTAAATACACATTTTTTGTCTTAAAAATAAAGATATTTAATCGATGTTTTATATCCTTGAAATATTGTTCAAGTAAATTTCTTTTTAGTATGTTTGATATACAATTTTTTTTTCCATGTACTTGAAATATTTACTCTGTTTCCAATTAAATTTAGACAATCCTTTAATTTTTAAGCATTTTGAAAAAAATATCAATTATTTTCAACACAATTATTAATAAAACAAAATTAATATTTTTTTATAATATGAAAATTTAAACATTAATTATATTTAAAGAAAAGCCCCGAAAAGCCCTTACATTAATTTTTTATTTATTAACTTTTTTATACATACATTACGTAAACTATCTTTCTCTAAAACATAAATAGGAGCGATATAGAACAATAAATTAGGTTAAATTGCAAATACTCAGAGGAGCTGTTAAAATTAACTAATTAGTTAACAAAAGTAATAATTAAGTCTTATATATACTATATAAATATATGTCTTAATTCACTACATAAAAAATATTAAAAGAACAATTTTATTTTTATCAAAAATATTGGAAGAAAGATGACAGAAAAAAAAAAGTGAATAGTTTTTTCCATAGATTAAATTGGGGCGAGAAAAAAGTTTTTTACATTATTTTTTAAGATAAATTTTAGTTAATTTTGAATTTTAATAAATAAAAAGACTAATTTTATAAATACATTTAATAACATTTTAAATGATCGTTAGTTTGAAATTAATGCCCAGCCCAAAATAAAAATAAAAATTAACGCCTTAAAAATATTTTAATGATAAAAAAAAAAAAGCGGAGCACAAAAACCTACCTGTTGAGGGTTGACCCTTCGAGTTTTGTACTAATATTATTGCTCGTCCGTCTCCTCTCCTTCTTCCGTCGGACACTCATCGACCTTTCGTATGCTCCACTCACTCGCTAACTCTAACTGCCCGACGCTAGCCGCGCCTCCACTATCGCCGTCACAATCCCCGGCCAATCCTCATAACCATTAACAGGTATGCTCCCATCAAATTCGTTTGCTCCCCATTTTTTTGAAACCCTAATTTCTTATTTTTCTTAGCACATCTACCACTTCTCGGTTATGTTTGATTCTTGGTTATCGCACATCTACTACTTCTACATTGGGGGAGAGTAGAGGAGAGACTCTAACCTGAGATTTCCAGGTTCGGATTGGGTATAAGTATTCACATGGACAAACCCTATATTGGGTTTAAAATAATACTACTTTTATCCAACTTTTTTTGCCCTTTGATCTTATTATTGCAAACCTACAATCAATTACTGTTGAATTGGTACAGCAACCGGAAATATCAATTTTTCTTTTTCCAATATTCCCAATTGAACCCTCTTCCCTTTTCTTTTTCTAATGGGGGTTCATTTATTTTGTAGATGATGATAATTGTTGGATTGGATACAGGTTCTACATTATGCATGTGAAATTAACCTAATACATTGACATAAAAATTGAGTAACTTAAAACATTTCCGTTATTCTGTTAACTATGTTATCATCCCTGTAAGAAACAAATTTGTAATATTATTGAGGCATTGTTAGTTGTTTGGTTGGCATGAAATAGAATTCCTTGTGAAACTCATTCTGAAAAATTCCATTTTCGGAGTTTGTTAGACGATGATAGTTCATTGAATATGAGTTATACATTTAGCATGTCAAAATAGCACAACATATTGACTTATAACTTGAATAACTTGAGTGTGCACAAGATAGTTTTTCTTACAAGTGACTTATTAGAGCATCCATAATGGGTGCTATAGTTGGATAAGTACGATAAATTTTTCCCTTTTTGGCTTGTGTGTAATATTTACCTCCCCATTTCAAAATCATTGCTGAATTTATTGTTTATGTGCCCTAGTTATGTGCATATATGATGATGCCAAGTGCATATTTTTGTAATTCGATGTTCTTTACAAATCAATTGATATCGAGTATCATTTAATTGAAAGTTACTCCAAAGCATTAAGAAATAAGACTCTTTATGCGTGCATATTTTCTCCTCATAGCTGGAATGCAAGGAATGACATTAAGGATGGAAGAAATGGTTCATCTTTTTCTTTTTTTTTTGGGTTGGGAGGTGGGTGGTGTTACAAAGATTGCTGCAAAATAATATGTGAAGTAGTTTGGGGACTGTATCTATTCTGATCACTGAAGCGTGTGCAAAAACTAAAGCAAGTTAAGAACAATAAACAGAAAATCTCGTATACATGTAAAACCAAAAGGTCACACCATTTTTACTTGCATTAAGAACTTTGTTTGCGCCTTCGTACTGTAACCCCTACCCCCTGCGCCCAAAATCTCCTTCCAATTGTCAGAATTTTTATTTTTTGGTTATAGTGGATTTAAAGAGAAAATGAAAACAAAGAGAGAAGAAGAAGAGAAGACAGAAGGAGAGGAGGGAAATTCTAAAAGGCAGAAGCTGGTTCCGCAGACTTCTCCATCTCCTTCACCTCCTCGGCTTGCTTTTGATAATGCTCTCCTTCCACTTGCTTCTTATGACGACGATGATGATGAGGAGGATGATGAAAAGAACAATTTGAATAGGGGTAATGTTGAAAATAATGGTGGAAGAATGGAGCGAAATGGCCTTAATCATGATGATGATGATGACGACGATGACGACGACGATGAGAGACTGAACCAAGGGAGACATAACCGGATGGTTGAAGTTCGTAGAGACTGCCCATATCTAGATACAGTCAACCGCCAGGTATTCACACCATCCTCGTGTGGGTATTTAGTACTTCAGTGGAATTGCAGTGTCTTCTTATTTCATTTTAAACTTAATTCCAGGTAGAAATCACTTGCTTGTGAAATATTGGTGGAGAAAACTCTAAGAAGCCTTTTTATTTCTTAGCTGTCTACGGTCCTTTTCTTGAAATGTGTCTTATCGGATTTGATATACACACTGGGGTTGGGGGGGGGGGGATTCTGAGACATAGTAAATCAGTTTTAATTCAAGGGCGTTATTAGAGTTCAAAGCATTTAACCCAAAACCTATTGGCAATGGGTGGAGTAGCCTCTAGATCTTATATATTGATTTACGAGGATCCAATTTCTCAATGTGAAATTTATAATATCAACACGCCCCCTCACGTGTGACATAATTTTGAGCCTAACACATATACTGATTTTATTGGGTGCCGTGGAGCCCGTGTGCATGTTGGGCCTGACACATGGGTGATAACCCACCCTTTTGTTAGAATTCGGAGTACCAAACCATTTGGCAATGGTGGGTGGAGTAGCCCCTAGATCTTATATATTGCTTTGCGTGGATCCAATTTCCCGATGTGGGATTTATAATCTTAATAGGTGTCTTTGATTGCATTTCTTTCCAAGGAAAATGCTCAAACTTCATATTTTCCATCTTTGGTGGTGTTTGATTGAATTATTTTCCACAAAATTAATTTCAATGGATACTTGTTTTATCCTTAAAGTCTGTGCTATTATGCATTCCATCAGCAAGGGGTAGCTTATTCGGGGGTAGTAATTCTGTTTTTCTACATCCCATTTTTCAGTTGGTAGTAGTGGTTTTGACGAATCTGATCCCCCTCATATATCATTGCAGGTTTTGGATTTTGATTTTGAGAAGTTCTGTTCCGTGTCTCTTTCAAATTTGAATGTGTATGCATGTTTGGTCTGTGGTAAGTATTTCCAAGGAAGAGGGCAGAAATCTCATGCGTATACTCATAGCCTTGAAGCAGGACACCATGTTTACATCAATCTTCGGACCGAAAAAGTTTATTGCCTACCTGATGGATATGAAATTAATGACCCATCATTAGATGATATTCGACATGTTCTCAATCCAAGGTTTGCTACCATCTCTGTTCGATTTATTTTTCTTGCACCTTTCTCTTAATTTTTCCTGGTATATTCTTAATTTGAGGTCAATAAGTT
Organism: Lonicera japonica; assembly: GCA_021464415.1. Classification (NCBI taxonomy): domain Eukaryota; kingdom Viridiplantae; phylum Streptophyta; class Magnoliopsida; order Dipsacales; family Caprifoliaceae; genus Lonicera; species Lonicera japonica. The sequence goes on from CM038464.1 coordinate 26,877,825, forward strand.
GTCCTCCTTTAAGTTTCATTTTTTTTCCTAAATTTCTTTGGGGCCAGTTTGGTTTTGGGTAAAAAATATTTGCTGGTTCACCCAGTTGGAAAACGAAATGGTTATGCATTGTCACTGTAAATTTTTTGTTTATCTAAAATTATGAATAAGCACACGCACTGTATTATTGAATTAAAAAAAAAATAGTGAAGCTTTTTATGCTGTGTTCATATTGGCAAGTCAGAAGGTCATCCTTTTCTTCAAATCTTGTTTTAATTTGGTGATTCAGTTCCAACGTTTATCAACCCAATAATTGAATATTTATGTTATTATTTCACAGATTTAGTAGGGAGCAAGTTGTGCAGCTTGATAGAAACAAGATGTGGTCTAGGGCACTTGATGGTTCTGATTATCTTCCTGGAATGGTAGAGACCCTTTCTTCTTATTGTTACTGTTGTTGATGTTTTTCTTATCAGTTAGAGGGACAAATCAGATGCCCAATTAAAAGGGGTTGCTAAAGCGGTAAGGGCGAACTTGGGACTGTGTGGGTAGGCGCACGGTCTCAGGATCATTCCCCGCTGCGTGAAACCTTTGTTGGGCCACTGGGGGCATCTCCCGGTCGAGCAACTAGGGCCTCATGGGATTAGCGGGGGTGGGGCCCCAATACCCAAGGTTATAAAAAAAAATTAAAAAATAAATAAAATTTGAGCCTTCTCGTAATTATCAATTTGCAAATATTATAGGTCGGACTGAATAACATTAAAGAGACAGATTTTGTGAATGTCACAATTCAGTCTTTAATGCGAGTTACTCCACTGAGGAACTTTTTCCTTATTCCGGAAAACTACAAGCACAGCAAGTCCGTACTTGTTCACCGTTTTGGAGAGCTAACGCGAAAGATTTGGCATGCCCGTAACTTCAAGGGACAGGTTTGATTCTAATTGCATCTTAATTACATCTTTTATGCAAAAATGAAAAACAAAAAAAGGATTGTTATCTTTCCTCGTAATAACATTTTGTTGCATCTTTGCAGGTGAGTCCACATGAGTTCCTGCAGGCAGTTATGAAAGCTAGCAAGAAACGTTTTCGAATTGGAGCACAGTCCGACCCAGTTGAATTTATGTCCTGGCTTCTTAATACACTACATAGAGATCTTAGGACTTCAAAGAGAAGTAGTAGCATAATCCATCGGTGTTTTCAGGTACTTTTAACTTTGGCCCTAGGAAATATATGACATTTCCTCGTTTCTTACTTCAGTTGTGCATAATAACGTGTTTCTGTTCTTTTGTAGGGGGAATTGGAGGTTGTGAAAGAGATTCATGGTGGGGCAGAAGGGGATAATAATGTTCTCACAGAGACTAGTAGAATGCCATTCCTAATGCTTGGACTGGATTTACCACCACCGCCTCTTTTTAAAGATGTTATGGAAAAGAATATTATCCCTCAGGTTTTTTTTTTCTTGCTCTCAATTTGGTTTTTTAATTTTTTGTGCTGCTGTGATTATTTATTGACTCATACATTTGTAAATGCTCCATTAGGTTCCACTTTTTAACATATTGAAGAAGTTTGATGGTGAGTTTGTGACGGAAGTTGTGCGTCCTCGTATAGCAAGGATGAGATATCGCGTTACAAGACTCCCACAGTATCTAATCCTCCACATGTGTCGATTCACCAAGAACAATTTCTTTGTTGAGAAGAATCCCACCCTTGGTCAGTAATTTTTGTTTCTTTGTACATTGACAATCTTATTGACATACAAACTCATTTGGAATCTAAATGATAAAATGTTCCAAAATTCTGTACTTGCCATCTTTAGTGTTACTTGGTGACGTTAACTTTTCAAGGAATAAATTTTCTATGTTATAACTTGTTTTACCCTAATTTATCCCTTCTCCATGGAATCATGTAAAACCAATTCCAAGGAATTAAATGCATTTCCATGGAAACAGGTCAAACAGACCCCAGTTAATTTTGGGAAATGATAAGCTCAAAATGTGGGAAATGATGTATTACATACACCACTTATATTTTCTCTCCTCAGTTAATTTTCCTGTGAAGAATTTAGAGCTGAAGGACTACATTCCTCTGCCAACACCAAAAGAGAAGGAAAAATTGCGAACAAAGTATGATTTGATTGCCAATATTGTTCATGACGGTAAGCCAGGTGAAGGATCGTATAGGGTATTTGTACAGCGCAAATCAGAAGAACTATGGTAATTATAATAAAACCACCAGTTTCATTTTTTTAGGCATGTTCAAAATATGACTTTGGGGCTACTATTCTCTTTTAAGGTACGAGATGCAGGATCTGCATGTCTCAGAAACTCTTCCTCAGATGGTCGCACTCTCAGAGGCTTACATGCAGATATACGAGCAGCAGAGATGAAGTGAGGTAAAAATAGTTACTGAGGGTCTCTTTGTTCCATATATTTTTCATGTTCGAGATTTTATACCATGTAGCCTGCCCTACAGCTTGAATCATTTATTTTTTTACAAATGAGGAATATGAGCAAATGCGAATTCTTGTTTTGTAGAACAAATTTATATGAGAACAGACTATTTATAGGTATGGATTTTGTTAGATGATATATTTCCCATGTGTCGTTTCTTTTCCTAAATATTAACAGTAGTGGTATCAGAATTTGCCCCCTGTTTTATAGTCCTTTGACATAGCCCCCAGGTTCCTACGGCTCTCAAACTCTGTCCAATTTTTTCTTATGCTTCCAAAAATGCCCTTGGCCCTTTCTCCTCCTACTTTACATCTTCAAAATCTATCCTCACCCACTGAACACCCCACATTACAATGGCTGCATGCATAACGGCCTCCAACCTATTGTGAAACCATCCTACCTAATACATTCACGAAATAAATAACTCTTCCCCCACTTAACCTTAACAATGCCCAACTTGTTTCGACGGTGAAATTCAGGAAGAGGGTAATTACTACAACTCTCTAGTTCAGAAATATCTCGAACGAACCTTCCAAATTTGAAAGATTAAACCAAACAAAAATATAACAAATTGTGTCCTTTGTTCACTTTCTGTTTTCTTTCCTACAAGCCCAAAATCTACATATTCATCACAACCTAAACCATCCTCCCTCGAGATACATTATTTGAAATTTGGCCAAGTATAAAAGTTCAGAGTGATATAGGTATTCTAACTAGTAGTTCGAAAGGTGAGTAATTTGGATATCGCATTAGAGAGTTATCGGTCCTCAAAATTGGTTAGTAAAAATAGAGAGAAGTAAAAGTTTGAGTCAGAAGTGCCCCCATTAGTTTTATTAAGGGAATGTGATGGGGTGTCACAGTGTGTCATTTTGGCACTTTTCTCCTCTCCGATAGTATATATACTATAGATTTTGTTTCTAGTATATAATATATATACTTACGCTTTTTCGTTATAAAAACATTATAAGGTGTTTTTTACAATAAAAAAATTGTTGTATAAAGGATCGGTTCGTACGGATCGATTTGCACCTGAAATTTTCTGATATAACATATATGTCATCTCACCCTTAAAAATATTGGACATACTTAGTTTGGTATTTACAACTTGTTCCAATTTATCAAATTCTTTTAAACTAAACGAAAAAGAAAGCCTAGAGAGGAATGACCTAAGTTATAGTTGCTAACTTTGATTTGTCATTTTAGATTTGTGTGGTGGTTATCTTATAATCTAACGTGAATCTTATTGGGTTAAAAGATTTTATTATTTGAGTTCAAAGTCTATTATAAAATGTAACTCAAGGAGTTGCCAAAGCGATATGGGCGAACTTAGGATTGTGTGGACAGACGCACAGTCTCATTTTTGATTCTCGGCTGTGTGAAACTTTTCTTAGACCGCTGCGGGTGTCTCCCGATTGAGCAACCAGGGTCTTGTGGGATTAGTGGCGGTGGAGCCCCTATACCCATATATGGTTATAAAAAAATATATTTATCAACTATAAAATGTTAGTCTTTTAATTTAACAATTTAGTTTTAAAGCATATTTTAACAACTTCTGTAATGCATCATCTTACTTAGAATTATAACTCATAAAATTGAGGAAGCTTTAAGTTATACATGATGCAAGACAAAGAAGTTTTACACCCATAAATAATTTTTTTCCAATTTCATTATTTATCAGTCTAATTGTTGGTTTAGTTAATTTTAATATCTTAGAAATGCGTACAAAAAATTAAATTAATTGGAAATGAAGTCTTTTATCATAAACATATAATATATTGATTTTTGAACCTTACAAAAATTAAGCACAAGTTAGTATATATTGATTATAGGGTTACGAATGTTGGATTAATTTAAAAATTTTGCATGGTTGATAAGCATAGTTATATAGAAAAATAGATAGAGATATTATCTAAATTCAAGGAATTTAATAAGATAAGGATAAGAATAGTTGAGCGTACTATTCGAAAAAAACATATAAGAATTTGGATAGTATATGATAATGTTTTTACCCTTTGGACCAATCACGAGCAGACACATGGATATTATCGCTGAAATAAAGAAGAAGAGCTAGGAGGTCTATTCCTGGGTCTGCACTCAGAAGGAGCTTGTGAGAATGTCAGAAATAAATCCCTCGTGCAATTGAGGTCCTAAATCTATGGGGCCTGACCTCCAGAAGTCCCTTGCTGAATTGAGGTCGAAGGAACCCAACCACTCTGTCAGAGTGGTTGACAGAAGCATGGGAGACTACCGCATACCCTGTAGTAGACACAGAAACTCCCTTACCTTCATTAAATGTATTACAATTGCATTTAATGCACTGGAATCCATGGAGAAGCAACATTAGAGTTGGTTGAGATGGGGGATGGTTTTGGATCTGCTCCACAGAGCTCCCTACACACGTCTCCTCTCTATCATAAATCAAGCAACAACAAGTCCGGAAAGGCATATATTAGACAGACAAAGTTCTCGAGATCGGGGGCAGAATTTTATAGCTTTAGGCCTATGAAAATGGTAATGTATGACGTTGCAGAAATCACTTTCATAAATGAAAACATGAATGGGATAGAGTTCTCTTATGATGATCCCCTGGTGGTGACGGCTATGGTGGGCAATCATAACGTCTATCGTATCCTTGTGGACACTGAAGCCATCTCGAACCTTATGTACTACAGAGCTTTCAAGGCCATGGGTCTCACAAAGTTGACATGGTTTCAGCTCCTTATGGCGGTCGATCTTACGGAACGACTATTTCGTAACCATCCGCTTATGATATCTCCAGTTCAACAAGCCTGTCGCACACTGGTAGGCTTCTTTGGGGAGAAGACCAAATTCTTGGGAACCATCAAGCTCCCGTAACTCTCGGAACAACCCTAAAGCAAGTCACCATCATCGCACAATTCCTGATCTTAAACAAAGCCCCCCAGTATAATGCTCTCCTAGGCAGGGGCACCCTAAATGAGACCAGGGCTATCATATCCATTTACAGTTTAAACCATGAGGTTCCCAACCACCCACGAAGTTGAGGAAGTCAGAGGTAGCCAAGTAGAAGCCAGATACTTCAATTTTGGAGCTCTGAAAGAGGTCAAAACTGCTAGTATTGCAGTTATGGAGCTCGAAGCCCACAACCACTGAAGAGCTGGTTAACACATAGGGTCCTAATAGCTCTGAAAGGTGGGAGATTAACTCTTTGGACCCCAGGAATGAAAAAAAAGAGCTCAGGGCAAGCCATTAGAAGACCTTGAAGACCTTCTCTTGAATCCCTTATGGTCTGACAAGTTGCTCAAGATCAGTAACTAATTAACTCCCAAGGTTAGAAATGAGCTCTCCCAGTGCTTGAGGTCCAATGCCGACATATTCACATGGTCCCACGGCGATATGAACGAGCTTAATTCAGAAGTCATAGTGCACCGACTTAACGCTGATCCTGCCATCAAGCCTGTGAGGCAGAGAAAGGTGAACTTTACGGTCGAAAAGAATTAGGCTACCAAAAAAGAGGATCTTAAGCTTACCTAAAAAATAGCTTATAAAGAAGTACAGTGGGAAGTGAAGAATGTACGTGAATTTCAAGGACCTTAACAAAGCTTACCCAAAAAATTGCTTTCCACTACTAAAGATTGACTAACTTGTGGATGCCACCACAGGCCATGAGATGTTAAGCTTCATAGAAGCTTATTCTAGTTACAATCAGGTCAGAATGACTCCCGAAGATGAAGAGAAGACCTCATTCATCACTAATGAGGGGACTTATTGCTACAAGGCCATGCCGTTTGGTCTAAGGAACGCTGAAACTACCTATCAGAGAGTCATGAACACTTTATTTAAAGATCAAATAAGCAAAAATATGGAGGTCTACATTTATGATATGCTGATCAAAAGCCTCAAAGCCTCCAGTTATGTAGTTGACCTCAACGAAGCTTTCGCAATTCTTTGACAAAATGGTATGTTCCTCAATCCAGCCAAATGTGCTTTTGGGGTAAAAGGAAAAAAATATTGGGCTTTATGGTAACTCAAAGGGGGATAGAGGCCAATCCTGAAAAAATACAAGCCTTGATTGACATGAAGTTTTCTACCAAGCCCAAAGAGGTCCAGAGTCTAGTTAGAAGGGTGGTGGCCTTGAATAGGTTCATTTCCAAAGCAACAAATAAATGCCACACATTCTTTAAAGATCACATGCATCAAACATAGTGTTTTTCACCTTTAAACATAAAGTTTGGAAACACTCATAAAACCATGAAATTTTTAACATGTTCCATTTTTGGATGGACCGTTTAAAACTAATAGTAATGTGAGGGGTATTATCGTCATTTTCCCATCATTTCCCCCTTCCCACTTTCCCTCCATTTAATCCCACCAAAATGCAACAGAACAACATAAATAAGCATTCAAAATTTTTGAGATGAGTCCACCCCATTTTTTGCGACTGCATGAGGAGGATTGTAATCAAGACTTTATGGACCTACTTAAACCCTAGTACAAGATTTAGAGTTTGTACAATTGTTGGTGTAAGTGACTTCGACATTTTTTTTCTATGTTGTGTATTATTTAATAAAATCTATCTTAATTTGTTTTGGAAAATGTAGAAAAATGGCTGTGGTTTTACCAATGGATAGATCTTCCAATGTTTATTAGGTCAAGAGAAATCATTCATAGGCTGTTAAGGAGGGTGAACAAGGAAAAAGAGTCCAGTTGAAAATTATAAGAAGTTTGCTTCAATCTTAGTGTTTTGTATTGATTATTATGATACCCATCATGTTTGTCGGGGGGGGGGGGGGTGTATTAGTTGGTGATGGAGATTGGAGAATGACATGTTAAAGGCATGACTTATGTAATGTAATTAATAAAATATGCTTTGTTTTTTCTTATATTTACTATTGCATTATTTCTTATTTCAATTATCAAATACAAGATTAGTTTATAATCAAATCAAATATGCAATATTGTTTCTCTAAACAAAATTACTTCATTTTAAATAGTTGTAACAAGAGTTCTTCAAAAAACAAAGAATCACAACTTGAAGCAAAAAAATAAATTGTTAAGTAATTCTCTCATAGCCACAACTTAAAGCAATTAAAATAAACACACAGTTATAACAAGCCCAACTGATTCAAATACCAAAAAACTGCACACATATGCACAAAAAAAAGCAATAACAAATACTACATCCACTGAGGTTTCCTTTTAGATGTTGCTACCTTTAAAGTTGACAATGTCATGTAGTTTTTTCCCTTTTGTTAAGTGTAGGTGCCTTCATATTGACAAAAGTTTATGGTTGTGTTCGTGTCCTTTGATGCATGAAATTTGGCTATGTTTCTGGTCTCTAATGCATAGTAGTTAGTGCTTTTTGTGGCTGTGTTTGTGCCCTCACCTGATAAGTACATATAGTTCAAATTAATAAAACGCATCAAATGAAATTCATCAATTCAAATTGAAAAAAAATGTGTACTTATAGTTGCTTATGTGTGTGACCTATTATGAAGCACAGTCCTTGTTTGAAAAAGTGGCCTATTCTGAGTCATAGGCCTTAAACCACTCACCTGAAACGTGCTTATGTCAATAAGTGCAGGAAATGAAATTAATTGAATAAAGACAAAATTTAACTTATAGTTGATGCATTGAATACCCTGCCATTAGCCGTGTGGAATGATGGAATGGGCATACTCACATGCAATACATGAATTAAATTAAATAAGTGAACTAAATTGAATTGAAATCAACTGAATTCAATTAAAGTTAAAATGAACTTACGCTTGCCACTGGTGTTATGCCACTACCTGCACCATCTCTGAAGAAAAATTAGGAATCGTATTGCCTAAGTTGATTTTAGGATTTTTATCAAAAACAAGTTTATATTTGATAAGCAGAATTAAAATCCTAGGTTCAATCATATTTTAGTACTGTCAAAATCTTGTGTTGTGTTTTCTAACAAGTTGTATCAAGCAATCAATCACATAAAAGTAATCTACAACAAAAAGAAGTAACGAGGTATCCTTACATGCATAGGACTAATCATTGGGAGTGATTGATAGTGCTTCACTATGATCAAAACATAATTATAGACTCGATGACTTATAAAAATTATTTTTCTATAATTTATGCAACAGCCCCATTATTCCCTTGAATGTATAATCCAACTCGTGTCCAATCGCAACCGAAGACAATCCTGCAAAACCGTGAACATTTGAAACCCTAGTTCTTAAATTTGAAGAAAAATAGGATCTATTATGACATGTAGACAAAATCTAGGTGGTATCTCAAAACTTTCAAAAATTGATTCTAGCGTTTGAATATTTTTTGCCTAAAAAAACTCTCTAGAATCATATCTTTTTGTCTCAAACCAATGGGTTATATTTATAAAAAAATATTGAGTCAAAATCATCTTTGGAATAGGTTTAATACACTTAAAAATGAATTTTTACGCTAAAAAATGTGTATAGGAATTTACTGCCTTCTACACGCTTTTATGTTTTTTTTTTGTTTCTTCTTTAATTTTTCACTTTTTTCATCGTTTTAAGTCCATTCAAACTCATCGACCCAAATTTCAAAGGCAAACTATGGAACATCTTATACATGTAAAAAATATATTTCTTCAATTTGTGTCAATGGATTTCGATAAAAACACCTAAAATTCAAGTTTGACTCAAAAGATTTTTAATTTCTATTTTAACGCTCAACCACCGCCTATATTTTGAATTAAACCATATAACCAACTTACCTTCGACCCTAAATTGTATACAGTGCATCCGGTAAGTTCGGAGAGCTCCCGTTGATTATTGTATCTTCAAATCTTTAATTTGACTCAAATAATTACAATGGAAAAAAGTGCTTTTGGTATCGGAATCAAGATAACTAAAAATATAAACCTAATAATCTCCAATTTTTTGCTTTTTACGACTCTTTTTATTTGCTCAAGTACTCCCACATTGATTGTAGCTCAAAAAGTTCTGATGTTTCTTTCCAAGCTTATTTGAATCATGCTCTTGCTCCTTTTGATCCACTTGCCCCTTTTTCCTCTTATGTTGAGGTCTCCCTAGCTGTTTGTTGTAAATTGGAGGCAAGACATGAGGATTTGGCAACATGTTGCTTTTATTCATTATATAACAATGTATTGATAGATCCTCTTGTTTTGGTCAACACTATAAGACATGTGCACAAAATCTTTTAGTTAATGCTCTAAAAAATAAATGGCAAAATAGCATGAGGGCATAGAATGCCACTCAAATCCCATCTCCCACAACTGCAACTACTATTATTTAACTCAATAGTGTACTGGTTTCCATGAATACCATGTACTTGAAATTGGTTAGACCCTGAACACTTTGTAATAAAGTTTGTAGTAGCCACTTTATACTCCTCTAGTTTAAGTTGAATCTTGGGGGCATATTGGTCCATACCATTTTTCATTTATCTCATTAGTCTTGCATTATTCCCATAATAAAATTTTTGACTCCTTCAAGCAAATCGATGATTGACTTCCCTTATTGCATTAATAATACACTTGTTAAAGTTCTTACAAATATTGTTCATTAACATGTCACATTTGGTGAATGAGGAAAAATGGGATTTAGACCAAAATTGAGGTGGTTTATCATTGAATCATATATAAGCCTCTTTACTGGCCATAACAATTTTCACCATAGCAAAATCAAAATAGGCCACATTTTGAAGCTCGAGCTACATTCCAAAGCAACTTTTTCCATGATTTTCCTCTATAACCATCCCTTTTGAAGTTATTAAGCAAATGCATAACATAAAATCTATGGTGCACATATACTAACACAAACTTAAAGGCAGGTAACAATATTTTTTGTTTGTCTGAAATGAAGGCCCATTCTTCCTGGTTTTTAATGCATAAATCCTAGCTTGATGATTGTAAGAACCAAGTCCATGATTTCTTAGTTTCACCATCAATCATAGCATAAGCAACATGGAACATACAATTATTGGCATATGCACTTATAACTAACAATAACATGCCCTTATATGGCTCTTTTAAGTGGCATTTATTAAGCCCAAACAATCTCCTACACCCTACTTTAAAACTCTTCTTATAAGCTAAATGGTAGACATATAATCTCTCAAATCTAGGCTCACTTTGCTCCATCGTACCATCATCTAACTTTCAGAAAAATATTAGTACTAGAGTTGGTTTTCATTACTTCCTCCATATAACTCCACAAACTACCAAATTATTCAGCATATAAATCATTAATGATCTCTAGTGCTTTATTTCTGCCCTATATATTCGAGACTTTGAGACTTGAACCAAATGACTTTTTAAAACAGCTTTGGTAAAATAATTTACTGGGATATCAGGATTGGACCTAATTGTATCCACATAAATTTCTGAAAGCCATCTAGAAATTACATGTATATTTTTAAACTTCATACTACACTTGAGTTTATCATAAAATGCCTTTATTTGCATGTTAAAACTGTCTTGCATTTTGCAAGAATATAAAGACCAAGGACACTCATGATTAGTAGTGTACACAGCCTTCACACCCAGTGCCTCACTCTTTACTATCCTAATGTTTTTACCATTCTTGATTGAATATGATTTTATGGTCACTAAAAATCATCCCAAGTTTTTTTTTTGAAAGAAAAATCATCCTAAGTTTAAACATCATATTCTTCATTTCAAGTGTAGCATTACAAACATGAAAGCTCTTCTTTTTTTGACTTTCTTCGTCTTATTCAAAGTCACTATTTAATTCTCACTATTAACTTCATCATCCAAAACAACTAATTTCTCTTTCCTTTTCCCCATCACCGGCTCCCTCTCACTGGCCCACTCACATGTTCATTGTCAGGCTCACGATCTGCCTTATTTTCTGTTTCATTCTCTACAAGATTCTCTAGCTCATTCTCTACATCTTTCTCTACATCATCATAGTCAGTTTCATCAAAGATTTCACACCCAGAGATATCATCATCACCACTGCTTATTTCAGTATGAATATGTGGGAAATTTTGAGTTGGATTTGTTTTCTCACGTGTAACCATTTGAATAGGGGACTGCACATCCGAAAAGACCTCAACCGCACCATCCTTGTTAGCAGAATTGGCTAATCTTAAAACATCATAATCATTAGCTATTTCAATAAATGTACCACCAACGTACCCTTAACATGAAAAGAATGGAAATAACCAAATAATTGACTTTTTGTACTCTCAACTCCTTTACCATTGTTGACAACTAAAGCTGGGACAATTTATCAATCTCACAATAGTGAAAATGTGACACTTTACGGCCATAATACACATTATTTTCCATTTTATTAAAATGACCCCAATGATGCAATTTTATAGAAGTAATCAACAGTACCTGCATTTTGGCTTCTAAAGCAGTGAGGCGGATGTAGGTGTAATTTGAGGGGGACCATGGTCCCCCCAATTTTTTTTAATAGACTTAAAATAAAATAAAATAAGTCTATTAAATTTCTATTGTGGTCCCCCCAATTAAAAAAAAAATAGTAGAGAGAGACTAAGAGAGACGGATTCCGTGACTTGAAAGAATGTCGAGCACAATTATAGCAATATTGAACTTTGAAACATATGTATTTTTTAGCGCAATTTTATATTTTTTCTATTTTGTAATGCAACTTTATATTTTTTATATTATGTTACGTTGTTAAAAATTGTTTGGTCCCCCCCCCCCCCCCCCCCCCCCCCATAAAATTTTCTGGATCTGCCACTGACAGTGACAACTAATTAAATAATGCCATTTAACTCAATAATGTACGTCATTCGTTCTTAAGTACCACCCCATTGCAATTTCATTTTTAATCTCCTCTTTGCAGTAGCAATTTTTGTTAATGAAATGTAATTTTAAGGTTTCAAATGAGTATGAAATGGGTATTAAGGTTTTATCAATGGGAAGGGGGGAATGAGGGAAAAATGACGGTTATACCTCTCATATGACACGCACATGACCATCTCCATTAGGACTTTAAACAATCTATTTAAAAATGGACAAAAGTAAAACATGCTAAAAAGTTCAAGGTTTTATGACCATCTTTCTAAACTTTATGTTTAAATGCGCAAAACAAGGCAAACTTCTTATGTGCTGCATATGATTAACCAGCTACTTTGACTCTGTGGAGCGTGGACTAAGATTTCAGCAGGCATCGGCAGCTGCTTAGCTTTAGAGCTTACTTTTTGGCACCTCCTCTTTAAATCTGGTAGGCTTGATTGTTGATAATATTATATTATATTGTAGGCGTCCGCTTAAACATAATTAAGACTAATATAAAACTTTAAAATGCGACATATTGTACAACTTTTGCGGTGTTCGATGGACGTGGTTAGAATTGTTTATTCTCTGATTTTACGAGGGTAGTCTACACAATGATTATACATATATAGGATATTACATATTTTTGATTAGTTAAAGCTAATTCTCGATGATTATTCAATTATCAAACATGTTTGTGTGTATTAGTTGTGCCTAAAATTCTTCTAAAAAGACATGCAGTACATAGATCCGGTCATCCGGACGGTTATAGGAAAAAAAAAAGGGGGCATGCATGAATGTTAGCTTCTTTTTTTTGGGCGTAAATCGAATGATTTTTGAACCAGCTTTCGCGCATTTTAAATTTAGATTTTAATTTATTTATAGTAAAGCCAAAAATTGCAAATGTAATTGTTTGAGAGAAATAAGTCCTGCTTACAATTATATATATATACATATTTTTTTTTGAAGAACTTTGGGCAGACGTATTGAGCTCTATAAAATTTGATAATTAATGCGTATAGTACGTTTATTGGCAGTTTACAAAGAAAAGAATATCATTATTTTGAAGTAATTAATGATGTTAATTCATATAAGACAAGAGCTTGGGTGGTGGCTCAGACTGTTTCATCTCTAAATTTATAAAATGAAGCACAGCCGACAAAGAAGACGAAGAAGAATAACTAACTGATCACAAATAAGAGGTTGAGAGAGTAAATTAAGAAGAAAGGGGAAGATGGAGAAAGAGATAATAAAAGTGCTAAAACTATGGATGTCGGAAGGAGAAATATACAATTTCATAAAGGTATGGATCTCTATCTTAATCTCTCTCCTCTATTCCTTTATTATACCCAAAAACATCCCCAAAGGCTTACCAAGATTAATCTCTCTCCTCCCCATAGTACTCCTCTTCTTAAACCTCCCTCTCCATCTCCACACCATGCATCTTGGTGGCTTAACTGCCTTCTTCATTGCTTGGCTTGCCAATTTCAAACTCCTCATGTTTGCCTTCAGCATTGGCCCTCTCTCTCACCCTTCCCTATCCCTATCCAGGTTTATCGCCCTCGCTTGTCTCCCCATCAAGATTCAACAAAACCCACATCCAAACACCCCTTCTCCCCAAAACCCTTCTCTCAAATCCCCTAAAAAAGGCCAAAAATCACTTCTAAATTACTCCTTAAAGGCTCTTCTTGTGGCCTTAATTGTCCGTGTCTACGACTATCATGAGCATATTCATCCGACGGTCATGATGTTTGTATTTGCCTTCCACGTGTATTTTGGGCTGGAGATCAGTCTGGCTGTGTTCGCAGCCGCGGCTCGAGTCTTGCTTGGAGCCGAGCTCGAGCCACAGTTCAACGAGCCGTATCTCTCGACCTCTTTACAAGACTTTTGGGGGCGGAGGTGGAATATTATGGTGTCTAGTATTTTGAGGCCCACGGTATACAAGCCGGTACTCTGCTTATCGGCTCGGCTAATTGGTCGGGAGCTGGCTCCCCTGCCAGCTGTTTTTGGGACATTTGTGGTGTCGGCTTTGATGCACGAGCTGGTGTTCTACTACTTGGGGCGCGTGAAGCCTACCGGTGAGATAAGCACGTTCTTTCTGCTTCACGGGGTTTGTTTGCTGGGTGAGATTGCGTTAAAGAAGTGGGTGAATGGTAGGTGGCGAGTGCCACAGGTAGTGTCGGGACCGTTGACGGTTGGGTTCGTATTGGCGACGGGCGGGTGGCTGTTCTTCCCGGTGTTGTTGAGGTGTAAGGCGGACGCTAGAGCGTTGGATGAGTACGCGGCAGTGGGCGCGTTTGTCAAGGATGTTCGGCGGGCCTTGACGTCGTGAAGCACGGGTAAAAAATTAGGTGGCGTTGTTATTACGTGGGACAAAGGAAAATAATCCACATTTATGATTCTGGAGCAATGAATAAATAGTAAAATATTCATCACGACGACAACACTTTTTACATCGACGCGTTCTTTAATTAAGTATTTGATTTGTGTCACCTAATAATTATCTATTGTGACCGACTACAAATCAGTTTGCATTTGCATCAATTTTCTTTGTCCGAATTTTAGGCCATTTTCAGTAGTTCCTTCTAATTTTGCATTTCTATCCTGTGTATCATGAACTTTATAAAAAAAATTTATATCTAATTGGTAACATGTTTATATAGATAGAAAAGAATAGAAAAACTGGTCTCTAATGGTATATCATTGCTTTCTTATTTGTCATTTATTTAAGAAGATAGATAATTATTGGATTTAGTGATATCCAATGAGATTGTTCTATGTCATATAAAAAATTTCTATAAGCATTCATACATGTAAAAATGTTTATAGAAATTTTCTATATGACTCACCTTCCACCTTATATAGAAATAATCATTGGAACACTTTTTTTTTTTTTTCTAACATAGAAATTTACTTAGATAAAAATGATTATCGGAGATGGCCTTACAAGAAATGATGAAAAGATATTTGTCTAAGAGTATCTCTGCTGATTGTATAAATATTAAGGTAAAGATTTAATGTGTTGACCTACTTTTAAATAAATTTTAAAGTATAAAAAATTTGTATTTCAGGAGTAATTTTGCAAACTATTGTGTAAAATATGAAATAACCAATAAAATAACAACACACATTAAATGTCAATTTATGCTATTTAATATTATTTTGTTTTTTTTAATATTTTTTAACATAATTTTATCATAACAATGGATTTTGTTTTGTAAGTCTTGAAGAGCATATTTCAAATATGTAATTTTTATTAAAATATATATTTCATATTAAAAATTATTACATTTTAAAATTTTATAAAAAATTTGATTATAGAGAATAGCGATGTGACAGTGCAAATTGAAGATATATTTTATATATTTGCTTTACACAAAACGCAGACATAAAAAACTATTGAAAATCAAATATTTTACAAATTTTAAACAAGATAAAATTAGACAAATCAATTGAAAATGCCGTAGGCGTTTTACAGAGTTCCAACTTGTATTCTAGCTGCTGTGAAATCTTTCTCCCTTCTTTCTCATTCACTATGGACAAAAAAAAATATTTACCAACTTTTTGCTACTAATTATTTACTTTTGATTAATGTGACTGGTATGTATAGGAGTGTTTTCAATTTTCGCAGAGATAAGAATTTAGGAATACAAATCCAAACTAAATTTAAAAATTTGGTTTTAGTGCGGTTCAGTTTTTAAAAGTTGTCAACCCAAATACGAATCAAACTTGTCGGTTCGATTTTATACTTTTTTTAAAATAAAATAAATTAAATATAAGGCAACACTTGAACAAGTTTGAGCGAATAAAATTAAGTCATTACATTAATGAACAAATGAAGTAATAGTATTCAAGAATGTATGCATTATATGATTGATGGAATACTAATTTGTGTATAATATTAATTATGATACATAGCACTATATTATTTTTAAGGTTTTTTTGTGTCATTAAATTATATTAATAGATTGTAATAATTAAAAATATGTGTCCTGAAACTTTGTAATAGAGATTCATTTGTTTTATCGTTATTATATTTAGTTTAGAGAAAATTTATTTTAGAGATTTATTTTGTATTATAATTAGGGATTGCAAATTTTATAAATATAAAAAATTGAATAGTGAAATAATATTTATTTTTTAATTGCATATGTAATAATTTAGTTTATATCGATTTGATTTGATTTTACACTTGCACACCCTAAATTCCAACAAAATTAATTCAATTTTAATTTAATTTTTTTATTTCAAACTTTTATAAATTGATTAGAACTAATTTAATTTCAACGTTCAATTTTCGAAGTTAACTAACACCCACAATCTCCTTTGATCTCGAATCATGGCATGTTTCTATCACTTTTGATTATTTAATCAAAAGTAAGGCAAATATTATTGGCCACATGCTTTGTTTTCTTTACGTACGTGAAAAGAGGAAAAAAAAAAAATTATGGGTGCAAAATTAGATAGGATTATGGAATTCTAATAATAAAACGGCACGTATTTATTTTTATCTATTTAAATTAAATGAAAAAATAAAGTAAAAATTAATTTTAAATGAAAGTAAATACATGTTGTTTTACCATTAAAAATCTCGTAACCCATCTAATTTTGCCTCCATTAAAAATAGACCAGGCATCTTTGATAGTAAAAATTAGAGTGTAATGAGTGTTGCAGAAAGCAAACGCGTTGCTTTTGAATTGCCAGCTAACATAAAGTACAACGGAGTTTATTCGTTAGTTTATTTATATTGTTAAAATAATTAAATTTTTATTAATTATGTTCAACATGTTACATTAAAACGTATAATATGATTAAACATTCATATATCGTGTTTGATACAATTTTAAATAAAATAAAGTAAGGAATAATTAATTCGAATTTGATTGCTTATTTCTCACCGATTAAAAAAAATCTTACTCTAGAGATAATATTAGTTAATTTGGTATTTTATATCATATCCAGTATTTTTATCCGACGTACTAAACAAAGCCATTAAGTATAATTGCTTTCGCAATACTATCATTCGGTTTATCATACATAACTCATTTATGAAATTTTTCTCACTTGGTGGACTCTTGTATACACAGCAGGAATAGTGTGTTTAAATGAAAACTCACATGTAATACAATAACATGACACAAATCGGCACAAAGTTATAAATTAATTTTTGTCTGGGTGGTGTGTGTTTGTTTTGGGGGGGGGGGGGGGGGGGGGTTGGGGCTCTTACCGAATTTGAATGGTAATTGAGTTCAGTTGACACAAAATAATAACGAATTCGGGTGATTAGTTAAATCCATTATTATTATTTTTTTATTAAGAATAAATTTTATTAAATTATGAAAGGATTTGTTTTATTTTATGATATGTAGATGTTTATCCATATTTTTGTAGTAATTTTATTTCTTGAACAATTTATTCATATTTGGAGTATTGGTAGTAGATGATAGTTATTATGTTTTTAATGATTGATAAAATACTAATTTTATTTTATGCTTCGGTGTGAATTATTTTGAAAATTAAAGATTTTGGTATTGTTTTCAAAATTTTTTTTTCTTTTTAAAAAATATCTCTTTTAACAAATATAGATACAGTCAGGTCATATTTTATCACAGGATAACAAACTGATTTATATACGAATTTGAAAATATTTCTCAATAGCCCGTCGATTTTTGTTCAAGTGGAAACAAAAATTATTCGCATCCATTAAGACCTAACATGAATTAACCAATTGACATGTCTCTGTGTCAAAGAAGATGGTTCCCCTTGAAAATGAAGAAACAAGAAAGACTTAATCTATAGTGTGTTTGAGAAACCAATTTTAATATTTCAAAATGCAATCAAAACTATTTTTGTTGCAAAATTAATTGGAAGTTTAAACTGGTTTTGTTGATTTCAATTCCCGAGCATAGAATTGCAGTTCCCAAAAACAGTAGGAATTTACGTCTACATTCATCAGTAATTCCCTGATTGGGTGATTATTACGCCATTGAGCAACTTTCTCTCCCCATCTCTCACACAAAGAGATATTTAGTTACATAGTTTTGAAATTATATTAGAATTATCTATATTATAAAACACCATCTTTGACAAAAAATTTCTCTAAAAAGTATAAGAATCTAATGGTTAAAAATAGACATGTTATGGTGTGCATTAGTTCTATATCATTAGATGAGTTTTATACACACATCAAGATGTCACATCAAAGTTAAAACACTCATACCAATAATATACACACAATAAACTCTCACATTCTAATAATTTTGTCTACATTAAAAATGCAACAACTTAAAATAAAAAATTCAAAATTTATTCAAAATTTAATATTTAAAATCTACTAATCAAGATCAATTAAACAAGATCCATCATGACTATATAATTATGCAAAAAAAAAAGAAAAAGAAAAATTATTGTGTAACATTTAAAGGCGTACGTTATGTGTTCATATATTATAGCTCATCTCAATCTGTCATTTTTAGGATGTACGTTACGTGGTTGGATTATGATTAAAAAGACTTTTTAAAAAATTAAAAACAACCTCTGGTTGCTGTCGGCTAAATCAAATTCGGTATACTTTTAGTTTTTTCAGCATAAAGATATATTTTTTCTATATTATAAAACATCAAGTTTGACCAAATTTATTTTCAAAAAATATAAAAATTTAATGGTTAAAAATATACATGTTACGGTGTGCATTAACTCTACACCATTAGATGAGTTTTATACACACATGAAGATGTCACATCAAAGTTAAAACACTCACGCCAATAATATACACACAATAAACTCTCACATTCTAATAATTTTGTCTACATTAAAAATGCAACAACTTAAAATAAAAAATTCAAAATTTATTAAAAATTTAATATTTAAAATCTACTAATCAAGATCAATTAAACAAGATCCATCTTGACTACAGAATTATGTAAAAAAAAATTAAAAATTTATTGAGGAACATTAAACACCAATAATATACACAAATTAAACTCTCATACACCAATAAATTCTCACACATCAATAATTTTTTATATAGTAAAAATGTCATAACTTAAAATAAAAATTTCAAAATTTAATATTTAAAATCTACTAATCAAGATCAATTAAACAAGATCCATCATGATTATGAAATTATGTAAAGAAAAAAAATAAGAAAAATTATTGAGTAACATTTAACACTAATAATATACACACAATAAACTCTCACATACCAATCATTTTTTCAACATTAAAAATGTCATAACTTAATAAAAAATTCAAAATTATTATTGGGTAACATTTAAAGACGTGATTTATGTGTTCGTATATTATTGATCATCTCAGTATGTTATTTTTAAGAGTGTTCACAATATAACAGTCAAATTTTTGAATTATTTTCAAATTATTACAACAGACGTGATTGAATCATTTTTACATTTGGCATTGAGTTTAATTTGTTAAAAACTTATTTTGTTGAAATCAAAATAAGATCAAAAAATATGATTAAAAGTAGCACAAGCTTCAGTATTTTAAGTTTATACATAGCAAAACAGATTCTTTAAAAGGCAGGCAGAGATGTCAAGAAACAATTAAACTCCTCACTAGAAAATTTGTTATAAATGAGGACTATGACAATCAATACTATCCTACAATGTTGATCAAGTGGACCGCATTTTTTTTGTAGCTTAATTTCTCAATTTCCCTTCTTCCCTCTTTTAGACTAGACAATGAGTTCAAAATAGACTGATTGATTTTGTCAATTTAAATTCATCACACGTTAATTTTTTTAACGTTACGTGGTTGGATTATGATTAAAATACTCTTTAAAAAATTTAAAACAAGTCGATCCAATCTGATATACTTTTAGTTTTTTTAGCATGCAAATATATTGAACTTACGTTTCAATTGTTCACAATGTTAGATTAGACTAGACAATGGGTTCAAAATAGACTGATTGATTTTGTTTATTTAAATTTATCACATGTTAATTTTTTTTATCTTATTATTATATTTTTTATTTTATTTTACCGTGCCGGATGGCACGGGTATACCCTAGTTATTATATATAATTCCAATTTTAAGAATCATGATGAAAATGGATTCAAATTATACTAATCAGCATGCTTGAAACCTACATGGAAGGCCATGCTGGCAAAAGCGGTAGACCCCAGGAATGACTTAGTAAACCTGATGAAAGCTGTGATAGGTCTACCAGCTCTTCAAACATGCTTAGTATATTTGCAAGATGATGGAAATCTTAGTGTATGTATTAGAAATGATTAACAGACCTCTTGGAGTTCTGAAAAAGACTAGCAAAGGGAAAAGGTAGATTGGACAATACTTTGCTCTGGCAGTAAGTACAACTCGCCACTAAACCATTATAACAACATTTAATGGCTTCTTTAACCACTGCATTTAATACACTGGATTGAAGATTAGACACATTCAATTGTAAAGCATGAGTTTACTAACTATGATAGGGTTTTAGTACAAGGAAACCTTGGTTTTATGATCTAAACCATGCTTTAAGCTCCATATAAATAAAGAGCATTTACTCTTTCTACAAGAGACAGATGATAACAAGGAAGAAGAGAGAAACCATTACTCAAGAGCATTTAATAACTTGATTTGTGAGGAATATTGCAGCCAAGTACTTGTTATCCCGTAAGAAGTTACTTGCTATTATTATAAAGAGTATCAAATAGCAAAGTGAACATGTTTTAAAGTGTAAACACTTGTAACACTGTTATTCATATATAAAGATCCATCTGAGCTTACAGGCTGAACCACCTCTATAATTTTTGTGTCATTGCCCTATTTATTTAAATATTGTGCCAAGTCACTCAGCAATAACCAACTCATCATACACCTAAGTCATTTTTTACCAAAAAATATATATTGATTGGTTAAATAAGTCAAACGAGATTTACGTTATATCAAATTGCAAGACCATATAATTACAATACTGTTTGTTGGTGCTAAAAATTGGGAGGGTATTTTAGACCATACAATTAAATGAGACGATTAAATGATTAACACAATGAACGCAACAAACCCAACAGAGATGTATATAGGAGGTTGACCTCGTATGAAGATACAAGTTAGTCTTTCTTTGTGGAATAGAGCTGGGAGCTCGGTTTGCTTTATATTCGATGATGAACAAACAATTATTACAAACTCACAAAAGCCTCTCCGGCCATTCTATCATCACAATGTTACAATATGAGTGTGCTCGAGCTACACAAGTCATGACTTCTCTATTCTAGAGGCTCCACCGAGTGCTTTGAGCCATTATTTTTCACTTGTCTTCTTGCTTATTGAATGCTGAATTCTCCTTACTCTTAGGTTTGTCTGGGTTGGTTGAACTTAGTTGTTGAAAGGAGTAAATGCTTCTTGTATATGATAGGAAAGAAGCATGTGGCCAGAGCTTCCAGAGCAGGTCTGGAGCCATGCTTCAATTATCTTCCAACTCTGACCTTGATTCTCCATGAATTTCGGCGTATTAAATATAGTTGGTGTGTATTTAATGAAGGTGAAGGGAGTTCTGCGCACTCTGTAAAGCAAGTGACAGTAGCCCATACTTCTGCAAACCACTCTGACAAAGTGGTTGGGCGAGAGGGAGCTTCAGAGCTTGCCGAAAGAGCTCTGGAGCCCGAGCTTCACAATTCGTTGTACGTAATCAACTCTCGAGCGGGTACAATTCTTGAAAGGCTCCTCTGAGCTCCCCGCATTGGGGCAGGTCTAATAGCTGATGTAGACGACCACGTGTCAGCTCGTGGTTGGCAGGGCAAATTGGATTAATAATTTGCACTATCAATTGCCCATATCTTTGTCATTAGCTTAAAGGAGCTGATTGGCGAGGATAAAAGCTCTTGTTCAATTCTGAAGGGAGTTCCAAGCTCCGTTTAATGGATGGTGCGTGGTACGAGCTCCTTGTGGAGGTCGGGTTTAGCGTCTTCATCGGACCTGGTGGATATCTTTAACACTGAGGTTTCTGACCCAATTCTGCGACCTACATTTTTACCCCCGAGCTTTTCGATATGACCGTTACAGTTTGATGAGGTTGTCAGTGGCCGTTTTGTATTCTTTGGAGAACGTACAAACTTGTGATAATGGGTCTGTAAGTGGGCAGTTAAGGCTTTGAATAGACATTTAACTTCTCCTACACACCTTATATAACACCTTTCTGCCTTAGGAGGAATTTTTACTTTTCATTTCTCATTCTCATGAACCTTAGGCACTTTAGAGCTCGCAAGACCTTCACCCACCATGTTCTATACTACTCTAGCTCACAAACCTTCTTTAGACCATAGTTTTATAAGATTTTCGAGCGTCTCCCTAATAGATTTCATAGAGCATATTCCCTATTTCACTCCTACCACTTCTTTACACACCATAGCCTTCCTTATGGATTATTTCACTAGTCATGACCAAAATCTAGAGATACCTCCTAACACAGAGTAGGGATCCTCTGTGGGAGATGCCCTTGTCCTCTCCGAAGTGAGATCTATAGAAATCGTGGACAGTGAGGAAGAGATAGCGCGTATTTGTCTTCCCCCTTACGTATCCAACAATACCAAAGATATAGAAAAGTATACGGAGTACCTCAATTTCTTAGCCGTCTTCCGCATTCCATCAACTCTCTTTGCCCTCGACACCCCTATTTTTAAGAGAAAATATAAAATCCCTGATTTAGTCAGGATTAGAGCGCTAGGCCCAAAAGAGAGAGCCTGCTGTTATAGAACTAGAGAAGCCTGCTTTTACGAAGCTGCCTTTAAGCACGGGCTGAAGTTCCCAATGGATGATCACGTGAAGGAATTGCTGGTGACTATGAATCTTTCCCCCGTACAAGCCAACCCCAACATTTGGTCCTGTTTGATAGGATCGGTGTTAATCTTCAGGGCATTTTCTGTTGGGAGCCATAACATTATCGTTAAGGAGTTCATCTCCATCTTTCAGCCCAAGGACAGCGGTGGGAAGAACAAAAGCGTCTTCAAATACCCCACGAGGTCGGGGGCTTCAAAAATCATATGCGACCTCCTTGACAGCATTCCCAACTGAAAGAAACGATTCTTCTTTGTCTCAAAAATGGACGGAAAGCACGACTCGAGGTGTCCTAGCATCCATGACCTAAAACACTAGTTCTCAGAGCCAAACTATGTTAGTAAATTTTCCTTCGCCTTCCAGTGCTGAATAACTCTTTATTTCTTCTCGAACAAAAGTTTTTGACTTCTTCTTCTTATTTTATATTTCACAGTTAAAGAAAAGAAGTCCAACTTGGTGAAGTCGTCTTGGATGGAGGATGCCAAGGACATCTTCCTCAAACACTACGTTTACATCATAACTCCTAGAATGTTGTGGAGGTACGAATTATGTACCAAGCCCACTAACACCGAGCCCAACGTCCTAACCGTGGAGGACCTCCCTCATTTGGATGTGCTCTTGCCCTTTGAACGAAATGACCCAGGGCTTAAGGCCTCAAAGGCCACTCAACAGGGAGGCAGGGACCAAGGCTCTAAAGGTTCTATAGTCGTCAGGAAGACTGGAACTGAAGCAGGTGCTCCACGAGAGGGAAGCCAAGAGAAAATCCAACTTGTTTCCCCTGGGGACAGGGTTTTAGTTGTAAGCCCCCTTCAACAGGTGCCCGTGGTGCCCAAGAAAAGTAAGTCTTCAATCTTCCTTGCAGGTTTCTCTTTCTAAGCTCTAATTGTGACTTTACCTCTTACTAACTTTGATCTTATTTCCCTTTTTTTTAGCCATGATCTTCAGGGTGAATACTGACAAGATAACCAAGAAAAGGACTGCGATGACTAGGTGCTTGCCCCATTTGAAGAGGTTTAAGGGACCTGAGAAAGTTGGGGAAGGCGTCTCAACCCTGCCCAAGAACCCTCAACCAACCCAAGTTGTTGTCGCTAGCCCTAGCAGCCCCCGCCCAGAGAACGTGAAAAGTTGGGTGGATCTAATGAATGCTCCATTAGAGGACCTCCACCTGCTCAGCCCACAGAAAACGGTTCTTGAACGAAAGAGAACCCATGGGACATTGCCAGCGATCCTGCCACTAAAAGCTTATAGGGCATCAAAGGGCTCGCGGCGGGGGAAGAGTAGGTGGTCATCACTGGGACCAGAGGAGGCCCCCGAGCTGGCTTCTAGACCTGGGGGCCTGATGAGAGCATGCCCGAAACTGAGCCCCGGGGCAGTTTTGCCTTCTTTGTTCAGGGCTATTCGCTTCCCCTTGTTATAAAGGGTACTAGAGCAAGCAAGGAAACGGGGGGCGAGCTTGTTGGCCAACTCATTCAGTCTCTATTTGAGTCAGGTGTATTTTTAATCTTTCTTCTAAGCTTCATCTTTTAAACTTGTGAAACTTACTTCTTTCGCTTCCTTACAGGCCATGAGCCTCTTTTTCTCAACTTTACACTTGGCTGAGGAGGGCTCCAGCACCGTGGCCAACTCAGCTTTCCAAGAAGAGCTCATCAGGACGTAGAACGAGCTCTATATTTTTAAGAGTGACTTGGACAGAGCCAATAACAACAAGAAAGTCCTGTTGGATCAGCTAAATAATGCCTTGTCGGAGACAGAAGGTCTGAAGAGTAAGGTGGACATCTTCAATGACATGTTCAGCCAGTTGGAGTCTGAGTATAAAACGTTGTCCCATGAGTACGAGGCCAAAAAATAGGAGGCCTTCGACTTCAAGTTCGAGCTGACCCAAGTTAGGAGAGAGCTCTACAATGTTGGGCCTTTGTTGGAGATGACCTAAAAAATTAAATATTTGGAGCGCAAGGGCAGAGAAGGTGCTGAGAAAGCACTGAAGTATGCCCAAGCTCAACTGATAGCCAAGGAGCTCGAGCTGTCGACCTTTATTCAGCATCAAGAGGCCACGCGTATTCAGCTTTCAGATTTGGAGAAGAAGCTGAATGAGTCTATCCCAGTAGTGAAGTCATAAGCTATTGAGGAGTTTTGTGCCGCGGAGGGTTCCTTGCTGAGGATCTCAGATTCTTTTGTCACCGGCTTTTACAAATACAAGGAGTTAGTACTACAGAAGCCTGAAGAGATTGAAGCGAAGATAACCAAGAAGAGAGGTGACACCCTTGCCGTGTTGCAGTTGATTAGGGCAGAGGATCCTGATATACTAACAAAATGGGAGACTGGCGAGCCCTCCCCTTTCACGGACTGATGAAAGAGCGGGTGATGGAGCTGAACAGTAAACCTTATAGGACCCTCCCTTTCCTCTTTTTTATAGACATTTTAGGACCTCTTGTAATCACTTTTCACATTAATGAAATGAATAATTTATCTTAGAACTTTCTTTTCTTATTTTACTTTAATTCTTGTCTTTTTTGTCTAAGTTGTTATGTGAGATGTAATGAGCTATGTTGATACTCTAATGTCCCCACAATGTAAAGAAAATATAGGTAGGATTAAGCAAGGTAAACAATATGCCTCAAGGGAGGTCTTTTGTCATGTTCACAAAAGGTCAAGGACTGTGTGAGCTTATTGAACTGGTTGTCAATAGGTCTCTCAGTACAAAATAGAATTCTTGTTATTTTGGTTAAAGTCTATAAGAGTCATGCCCTCTAGACATTAAGAAAAAATTATTAAGAGCTTTCAAGTGTTAATTGGACTCCTAAGTGTGTAAAGGTGCTCATTGAGCCAGCAGTTACTACATCGACCTCTTTGTAAAAGGAATTGTACAGTTCTCAGTCGGCCTATATTTAGGTCTTTTTATGCTTGGTGACTGACCTATATAATGATAGAAAAAAAATTCGAAGTCTTTGGTGTTTAAAAGGAAAATTTATTCTTTTTGGCTAAATTTTGAGTGGAGTCATGCCCTATTCTGACTTAGGAAAATTCTGACAATTTTTTCATTTGTTACAAGGCCTATTCAGTTAAAAAAATGTCCTCTTTGTGAGAGATTTTTTACAAAGTGCAAGTGTGTTTCTTGCGAGCTGGGCATTTACTAAACTGACCTCTTTATGAGAGAATTTTTAACATAGTGCAAATGTGCTCAGTGAGCTACCCACTTACTAAACTGGCCTCTTTGTGAGAGAATTTTTAACAAAATGAAATTGTGCTCAGTGAGTTGCTTACTTACTAAACTGACCTTTTTGTGAGAGGATTTTTGACAGAATGCATTCTACAAGCAATGAAGTACTAAACAAAATTTTTATAAACATTTTTCTTGAAAATAACTATTACAAAAGTGCAATACATTTCAGCTCAAGGATAATATCTTTTAAAGTGTTTTATATTTCATGGTCTCATAGGCTCCACACCGTCTACAGACCTCAAATAGTAAGTCCCAGATATGCTGACCTTAATGACCACATAGGGACCTTCTCATTTAGCAGCAAGCTTGTTATGTTCAGAAATCTTTGTTGTTAGGATGATTTTTTGAAGCACTAAGTCACATATATTCAAACTTCTGTGCTTGACCCTTTTGTTATAATTTTTAACCATGCTTCTTTTATAGGCCTCTTCTTTGATTTGAGCTTGCTCTCTCTTTTCTTCAAAGAGGTCCAAGTTAACCAGCAGGCCTTCATCGTTTCGAGCTGGGTCATGATGGTTGACTCTATATGTTGGCACTCCTATCTCCACTGGAATAACTGCTTCTGTTTCGTAAGTTAGGGAGAAGGGAGTTTCACTAGTTGGGCCTCTGATGGTGGTCATGTATGTTTATAGCACTGAGGAGAGCTCTTTTGACCAATTTTCTTTGACATCGTCTAATATCTTCCTCAACAAACTCAGTAGGGTTCTGTTGGTGACCTCTGCTTGGCCGTTGGCTTAAGGATGGACATGAGAGATATAACAGTTTTCAATTCCATGTCCTTCGCAGAAGTCTCTGAAGGGGTCGCAGTCGAATTATTTTCCATTGTCAGTAGATGATGTTCCACTATACAGAACTCTGAATTTTTATGGTAGTGATTATGGTCAGTGCCTCTACCTATTTCGTAAAGTAATCGATTGCAACAATTGTAAATTTGGTTTGCCCCTTGCCTAATAGAAAAGGCCCAACTATGTCCATACCCTATTGAGAGAAATGCCAGCAGCTGTTGACAGGGGTCGTGAGCTCTGCTGAGAGCTGCTAGATGTTGGTGAATCATTGGAACTTCTCACATTTCTTTACCAGCTCCTTGGCATCTTGCAGGATAGTGGGCTAGAAGCAGCCTTGTCTGCCAACTTTAAGGGCTAGTGAACGAGCTGCTGGGTGCCCTCCACATAAACCTTCATGGATCTCTAACAGAGCTGTCCGGGCTTGGTGGGGTTGCTGGCAAAGTAAGAATGGAAGGACGTATATTCTCTTGTACAGCGTTGCCTCAACAACCACATATTTATTAGAAATGTATTTTACTCTCTGGCCATCTTTTTGTCTTTTGGAAAAGCTCCGCTCGTGAGAAAGTCCATAATTTGATCAATCCAACACTTATAAATCTGTATTAGGGCAGTGTCAAGCTCTATGATTTCATCGATAGCCTTTCTTTTCAGGTACTTTATGTGAATGCCACTTTGTACCTCTGCGGAGGTAGCAAGTTTGGCTAGGCGGTCTACTTTATTATTCTGAACTTGTGGAACCTTGACGAAAACCAAGTTTGAGTATCTCTGAGCTACTAATTTAGCCTTAGTCAGATAGGCAGCCATGTGATCTTCTTTAGTTGTATTGTGGCCAACTATTTGGCCAACCACTATCGCAGAGTCGTTGTAGACCACCATTTGCTTTGCCCCCAGATCACCAGGTATTTTCAGTCCCAAAATGATAGCTTTATACTCGGCCTCATTATTGGAGATCTTGAAGAGAAATTTCAGAGCTATTTCTAGGGTATTGGCCTCACGAGTGATCAGTACTATACCAGCATCAGATCCTTATAAGTTGGACACTCTGTTCACGTGAAGTATGCATATAGGAAATTATGGTTGTAAGTTCAGTTAGGTGGGGCTCGAGGTACTTGGGTCCACGGGTGGCAGCAGCTCTAGTGGCTCATGGATCAACTCTTCATTGTATGTGAATTTTGCTATAAAGTCTGCCACAACTCGTTCTTTGATTGAAGTCCAAGGCTTATAATTGATTATGAATTGTCCAAGTTTTATAACCCAGATAGCTAACCTTCCTGACTGCTCTGGCTTGTCGAGAATTCTCCGTAAGGGCTAGTCTGTGAGCACATCAACGGCACGGGCTTGGAAGTAAAGCCTCAGCTTCCTGAAAGTGATGAGAAGGGCGTAGGCTAGTTTTTTCAGCCTTAGATAATTTAGCTCGGTGGCATGTAGATCCATGCTTGTGTAGTAAACAGGCAGCTGAGCTCCTCTTACGTTTCTCATGAACGCCGAGCTGACCACAGTGTGTGACACCGCCAGGTACAAATTCAAAATTTCCTCCTTCTTTGGCGAAATATGGAGAGAATGAGCTCCCAGATACTACTTGAGCTATTGGAAAGCCTGCTCGCTCTCTTCTATCCATTTAAACAATTTTCTTTAGGGCTTTGAAAAAGGGGTGGCATTTTTTCCGTTGTCTTGAAAATGAACCTGTCCAGAGTTGCCACCTTTCCTGCCAGACTTTGAACCATTTTTGGCTCGGTCGAAGACTTTATATCGATGAGAGCTTGTATCTTCTCAGGATTGACTTCAATTCCCCTCTACGTTACCATGAAAAATTTCCCCTTTTTCACTCCAAATGCACACTTGGCTAGGTTAAAGGACGTGCCATTTTGCCTAAGTACGGCGAAAGCCTCGTTGAGGTTGGCTTCATGGCTGGAGGCTTTGAGACTCTTGACCAGCATGCCATTGACATAAATTTTCATGTTTATTTGATCTTTGAACAACGCATTCGTAACTTTCTAGTAGGTAGCTCCGGCATTCCTTAGACCAAATGGCATAGCCTTATAACAGCATGTGCTTTTGTTGGTGATGAATGAGGCCTTTTCTTCGTCTTTCAATGCCATTTTGACATGATTGTAACTAGAATAAGAGTCCATGAACCTCAGCATCTTGTGGCTCCTGTAGTTGTATCCACGAGTTGATCAATCTTGGGGGAGTGAAAAATTATCTTTCAAGTAGGCTTTGTTGAGGTTTGTTGAGGGTACCCCTACCTAAGATGGCATTGTAGTAGGGAGCACTGTCCAGCACTAAGAATTCGGCAATGGTGGTAATCTGCTTCGGGGCTATTCCAAGAGTTACCGTGAGTTTAATAGTCCCCAATAACTTGGTTTTTTCTTCAGAAAAACCAACAAATGTGACCATTGAATGGGTCAGATGTTCAGTGGTGAGGCCCATGGCCTTAAAGGCGCTATAGTACATGAGGTTAAAGGAAGCCCCTGTGTTTATGAGGATTCTGTGGACATTGTAATTATCCACCATCGCAGTTACAACTAAGGGGTCATCGTGCGGGAACTCCACCCTATTCATGTCCTCATCTATGAACACGATCTCTTTGACATTATACTTCACCATTTTAGTGGGCCTAAAGCTGAAGCACTCTGTTTTCGAGTTAGAGAACTTGGCCTGTCTGATGTAGGCCTTTCTAGACCTGTTGTTGTTTTCAGAGTAAAATGAGCCCCCCTCGATCATAAAAATTTCATTTTCGTGTTATTTTTCTTTAGCTTTCAAGGGAACCTCCTTCTTTTTATCCATATACTGTCGAAGCTGTCCTCTTTCTGGATAAGTTTCTCAATTTTTTCTTTCAACTTCCAGCAATCGTCCTTCTCATAGCCATGATCTTTATGGCATTGGCAGTACTTTATTGTGTCCCTCATCTTTTTTTGAGTTTTCATCTTCCGAGCTTCTGGAATCTGGCCTGGTTCAAATTAGGCATAGACTTCACCCAAAGGAGCTGTTAAAGGGGTAAACCGCTGGCATACCTTACCCTCAATTGGTTCAGACTTATTTGATTATTTCTTGCCCTCTCTCTCTTTACCGCGAGGTGGGATGTGTTTCTTTTAGTGCTTGGAGGAGGGCACGAGAGTTGATAAACTTGATAAGTTTAGTCCCTATAGAGTCTCATCCACGCCTATCTTCTTATTGACCTCATCCAGGAGCTCGGACATGGTTTTGGGAGCTAGTCTTGCCAAAGTCATGAGGCAGTAAGGGGAACTTATCATTTCTATAAAGGCTGCTACTACTACCCCTTCGTTGAGGTTTGCGATCATAAGACTCCTGATTGAACCGGCAAGCATACTCCTTCAAACTTTCTATTAACTTCTGTTTGACGGTGAACAAATTAGTGAAGGAGTTGGGCTGTTTTCGGGTCCCAAAGAAATGGGAGATGAACTTGGTACCGAGCTCCTGCGAGTTCTGGATTGACCCTGGAAGCAGGCTATTACACCATATTCTTAAGAGTGGTGATAAACGCCCTACACACTACTCTATTTGGAATGTTCTAAAGTTTCATAATGTTTCCTTATTATTGCCAATGGTCTATAGGGTATGTACTTCCATCATATGATTCTAGCGTTGAGAGTTTGAACTTTTTGGGACCTAATAACTAAGAATGTGTTCGGTAAATGGAGATTTTGAGTCCCTTACCAAGGCCACGATCGAGTTGCCTCCCAGCTGGCCCATCGATTTTATCATCTCGGCCACTTGAGCCTGTACTTTTATCATCAAACTTTTCTCGACCTCTTCCACCGGCTCTTGGTACGATATCCTGTCGAACACTAACCCTCGAGCTCTAACATCTAAATCTCGTCGATATGCTCGGGCTGGAGGAAGGGGAGGTTGAGCTCCTTTGTTTTGGCTTGGCTATCTGGAGGCTCCCTCTGAACGCCTTTCGTGGACCACATGCACCTGCGGGATCCTTAACAATAGGGAAGAAATGCAGCTGCGAATTCCTCATGGCAGGATTCCCTCCTGGAGCTGGACTGACCAAATTCAAACTCACCAGTTCTGCTACGGTTCCCCTTAGAATCTTTGCCCTGGTCTCCAAGCCTTTGCCTAGCTAGGACTCATGGTAGGATTGGGGCAGCTATCGCAGTTGTAAAAGCTGTGACTGATCTATCCCACGAGCTGACCGATGATGTCCCTCTTTGGGCTATAAGTCTGTTAATCTGGATCTGGAGAGCAATTTGCTGCTCCTGTAGTGCAAGCAGGGGATCTGGTTGGGTGTTTCTAGAAGACATGGTAATTTTTGTAGCGTGTCTTTGTTGGAAAATTAGTGTATATGACTTGAGAACGTGCCGTTCCCACAGACGGCGCCAAACTGTTAGTGCTAAAAATTGGGAGGGTATTTTAGACCACACAGTTAAATGAGCGGATCAAATGATTAACACAATGAACGCTACAAACCCAATAGAGATAAAGATGTATAGAGGAGGTTGGCCTCGTATGAAGATACGGGTTAGTCCTCCTCTTTGGAATAGAACTGGGAGCTCGGTTTGTTTTATATTGATGATGAACAAACAACTATTACAAACTTACAAAAGCCTCTCCAGCCATTCTATCATCACAATGTTACAATAAGAGTATGCTCGAGCTACATAAGTCCCGACTTCTCTATTCTAGAGGCTCCACCAAGTGTTATGAACCACTATTTCTCACTTGTGTTCTTACTTATTGAATGTTGAATTCTTCTTGCTCTTAGGTTTGTCTGGGTTGGTTGAACTTAGTTGTTGAAAGAAGTAAATACTTCTTGTATATATATGATTGGAAGGAAGTGTGCGGCCAGAACTCCTAGAACAGGTCTGGAGCCATGCTTCAATCATCTTTCAACTCTGACCTTGCTTCTTCATGAATTTCGTTGCATGAAATACAGTTGGTGTGTATTTAATGAAGGTGAGGGGAGTTTTGCGCGCTCTGCAGAGCAGGTGACAGTTGCCCATACTTCTGCAAACCACTATGGCAAAGTGGTTGGGCGAGAGGGAGCTTCAAAGCTTGCCGAAAAAGCTCTGGAGCACGAGCTTCGCAATTCACTGTACGTAATCAACTCTCGAGTGGGTACCCAATTCTTGAGGGGCTCCATCCTTTTTACAGTGACCCAACAGGGCTCCTCCGAGCTCCCCACGCTGGGGCAGGTCTGATAGCTGATGTGGACGGCCACGCGTCAACTCGTGGTTGGCAGGGCAAATTGGATTAATAATTTGTACCGTCACTATTATTTAAATGGTATTTAGTTTTCATTTTGAATTTTATTAAAATTCTAAATTTGTTTGTTTGACTAATTTATAAATTTACATTTCAAATTCCATAAAGAGAATAGGTATATACATATATGCATAGAAATACATATATAAAAAATATATATACATGAGTGTGGTTTCAATTGTTACCTTCTCTCTCTACCTATGTATGGTTATTATAATATTAACCATTGGATGAAAAATCAAAGGCTAAAATTAAATGAGTAGTTGACTAAGATAATTAATGTACATTGAAAAAATACAAAGTATTAAATGCAAGATTAAGTAGGTAACTTGTTGTTACCTGATGACACGTCATTTTTTTTCTATTTAATTTTAAAGAATAATAAATTAAATATTCATTTCATGATTTTGTAATTCTAATACAGGATATCCATATTCCTTACCCTTATAAAATGGGTGATTTTGTTTCTATCCATGATATCTTGCAGTTAATCTAAATTGTTAAGTTAATTAGCATTGCGTGCTAAATTAATTCGTAAGTGTGGATAAATTAACAAAAAATTATTATTGATTTAGTTTTATAAATATTATTTTATTAATGAATTAATATTAAAAAATAAATTAGATTAATAGGTACATCTACTTTAATTAATTAAATAAAAATATGGTACTTTTTTTGAATGGACAAATCTCTTACTCTCATTATAATAAAGGACATTCTCTTTTTAGGATTAGTTTCAATGACAACTTTTTAATCGATGTCAAAATAAATTTTAATTTATTAAAAATAAAAAATAGTCATTTCTAAAACTACCCCTTATTAAAGATAACAACAACTACTAAAATTAAAATAATAAAAAAATTCAAATTTAAACTAAACATCTCAAACAAAGATTTCAAATTTGAACAACATGTAATCGAAATATTATCACAAAGGTCAACCAAGAACATAAGTATTAAATATATATATATTTATTAATTCCAAAAATTCTAAATTTTAAATTAATTATCAAATGGTAAGATGCTCCAATTTTAAAAAAAAATTATATACAACAAAAAAAGAAAAATAAAAATACTTGAGAATGGTGATCCTTTCAAAAAAAATTAAAATTTTGATGATTTTTTTTTAGAATTGTTTGTAGGCTCACTTATTTCACATAATTTCATAAAAAAAAATATTTTTTAAGTACAAAATAAATCTCAAATGTTTATGGTATGTTGTTTGCATAATTATCCTCTTATAAACCATTCAAGTGAAAGAAAATATTATTCGTATTATAAATTAGAGTACCAAATGCCGTGCTAACTAATTAATTACATATTCATGAATACTTTATATGACTATATATTAAAAATTTGATATACATGAAAGAAGTATACTATGTTTGTCAACATAGAAGAATATGTATACTTGATTCTTAAATATTTATTATTATTATTATTATTATTAGGTGAAAGAAACGAGTGAAAGTATTAATAATATAGTTAATTGAAAATATTTTTTAATAAAACCTTGTAAAAAAAATTTAAGGATGCGTTTGGAATGTGGATTTGAAAGAAAATTTGAACATAAGATTTGGATTTGGAATCTCAAATCTAAATATTTTGTTTAGTGTGAAATTATGATTTCAGATTTTTAAATATATTCAAATAATGAGATTTGATACTTATTTTAAAGTCATAATTTTCAAATTTTAGAGGTAAGGCTATTCCTTTTAGATCTCAAACTTGCGAATTTGAAAAAAATATTAATTAATTTTTAAACAAATTATTATAACTATACTTGTGAAATTAATTATAAAAATAATACTAGGGATGGCAAAGGGTCATGTGTTGTCCAAACTCGAACCCAACACGCTTATAAACACATCTCAGCTGGGTGCAAGTTTCTTTTTTTAAATCTAAATCCGCCGCGAATAGTGTATGCATAAACCCACTCTCACCCCGTGGTAATTACAATGTATTATAGGGAATAAATACTATAATAGGGCGGGTCGAGTCAAACGGGTTAATTTTGTGCAAACTCAACTTCCGCCGCAGTGTCAAAAATAAAAGTAGCCTACTAATTAACTAAATATAAATTTTAGCGGAATAATATTTGAATTTAGAAATCAATTTTCTTATATTTGTTAAACAAACACAAAAATTTTAACTCTTGCATTTTCAAATATGTAATTTTCGAATCTTAGATTTATGAAATTTAAAGCTAAATTATATTCTATAATCCAAATGCACCCTAAAAGAAAATAGGAAATAAATTAAAATGGAAGTAGATTTCGATTAGGAATCTAAATTAATACAATTATAAATTAATTTTATTTGGTGGATATACTTCTCAATTATGATAAGGGTAATATTATTAAAATTTGTTCAAATTTTTCATAAATTAAGAGTGGATTAACTGCAAGATATCGCGGATAGAAACAAAATCCCCCTTATAAAATATCATCATCTCAAAATTTGTTTGCCAAACACAACACAAGGATTTTTGAACCAAATAATTAATTATTTAATATTACACAATATATATTTTGAGTGTTATTTAGGAAGTCGTACGCATACTTCTGTATCTGATCACATTATTAAAAGTTGAATTTGTTTAGAACACCTTAAATTAAGAAAATACGTTTTTTTAATATTATTTTATTTTGCTGTGTGGAAACTATTATTTAGTTGAACAGTAACTGATCAAACCAGTAGCACATGCTATACGAGATACTTCAAATTAATTTTTGGATTTTTATTGTGATATAATTTGTCACGAATGATAATAAAATGACTAAATTAAAAGTATTATAAAAAGAGTTGAGTTGTTTGTAATTTGTAAACTTAATATATATAAATGAAAATTCAAAGTCAAATATATTTTGAAAGTATTATTTCTCATAAACTTATGTTATTAATTAACTATAAAACTGAAATGACGAAAACATCCATGAACATTTATCCTAATCCGGAATTGAGTTATCTTAAGTCTATTTGACAAATAAAATCTTTAAGGAATCTTAAAGTTTAATTAAAAAAATAAAAATAGAACATGTTACCTTAACTTGCTATAACAGGTTATAAGATTTGCCACATTACCAATGTATATTTATGATTGTCAGTACCCATCGATGAATATAGAGAATATAATCATTGAAAACTCGTCCATATATACATATATTTAAATGTGTACGTACATTATATATATAATGGTGTGGGAATGTTCGAGTTGGAGTAAATGGTCGGTTGTGTGCAAGGTTGGGGTGGGGTGCGGTTGGTTTGGTGTGGTTTGGTTGGGGTCAAAGGGGGTGAGGTGGTGTGGAATTGGTCTGAAACAGGAGGGGTGGGTGTTGCCGAAAGTGTTTGGGTGGGTGAGTAAGTGGCTTAGAGTTTGAAATTTTTTAGTCTTTTCATTACATTTACTTCTTAAGATTAACTCTTAAGAATGGATGGTTTAAAACGATTACTTTTTTCTAAATATAATTCTATAACTATGCTTTAATTTTATATTATAAAATTAAAATTGCCAAACACATTCCAAGGGAAAAAGAACAAGAATTTTTTTTAGGAGTTCATGCAATAATTTAGAGCTAGTGAAGATATTAGGTCTCGTTTGGTTCGCGAATTTAAGAATTCAAGGAAAGGAATGTATTTCATTTATTTTGTTTGGTAAGTACAAATTTTAAAAATATTTTCTTGACAGAAGAGAAAGTAAGAGATAAAATTATTTATCTCAAAACCTATGTGATTGATTTTTTCTTGTAATTTCCTAGCATTTATTACAAAAAATTTGGACAATAATACCCCTATCTATATACTTTTCATGCTTTATTAAATACAAAAAATGAAACTTGACAAGAATTGTAGTTTTTCACTCCATGAAAAAATAAGAGAATTGATTTTCGAACCGTAAACCAAACAAGACCTTATAGTTGAGCAAACATACATAGAAAGAGAAATAAAAGAAATTATGCTGAAGTCATCACCTAATTATTAATGCTAGAGGCTAGAGCTAGTACACAGAACAGCTGCATTTGCACTGTGACAAGCATTTCTTGCAATCAGACAGCCTAGGGTACCCACCAACATTGCAGTCACACTTCTTGATACACTTGTTCCTTAATGTACCACCCCACAAGCACCGTGCCATGCACCGCATGATCGGCTCACATGAAGGGCAGCCGGACTTCATACGGTTCACGATGCAGCTCCTACAATCGCTGCCGTCCGATGGGCAACCCTGAGCTTGTAAGACCATCATCGCCATCACCAGCACCAGCACACACACTATAGCAAATGCAGACCACCTCTGTTTTTCCTCCATCTCTCTCAAACTTCTAACTTTTGGACTTGCCTGTGTGCTCTGCCACTTGATATATGTATCTAGATATATAGAGATAAAATATGCATTCATTAAATTGGGCTCATTAAATGTGGGTTAATGTTTGAAGCTGGGGATGTCTTGGGTTGCTCAATTTCACTTATCTCCCTGCTGCCGTCTGTCACATTTCCACCTAGCTCAGTCCTGTGTAAGCCCTTCAACCTATTAATACAAGAGTAGTGCTAAACGAGTGGTCAATTTAAGCCGTGATAAATTAATAATTGCTTCATAAAGTATATAAGTTCCTGAGTTTAAGTCCATAAGATACTCTCTTTGATGATCAAGTAATAATTTTTTAAGAACAAGAAGAATTGCCGACAAATAAATTTAAGAAATAAACACAAACTAACTAGACAACAAGAATTTTTGTAAGGGTGATTCTCACAGATGATCTAGCGTATGCCAACCGATCGAGAGAATTATAAAAATAATACAAGTCATTTCAAATCATATGTTATAGAGAGTTCAGTCTTATTTATTGTTGATGTGCACAACCCTTAGAATGCGGTTAAATTGTCCCTTAAAATTGAGAAAAGTGGCATAAGTGCGATGAAATGAATTTAATGAGTTGTTACAATATAAATAACTTTAATTGCGACTCCTCCGAAAATGACACGTGTCCAATAGTTACATATTACAAGTATAGAATTGTATTACTCTCATTTTGATATTTCCTTTTCGGTCCTTTCAAAGTTGGACAACTTGTGTTTGCCCGACCGCTATATAAATAGAAATGTTGATAACACACTAGTCCCTCCGAGGGACGATTTATTAATTGAAAAATTCCCTTTTCGAATCCTTTTAGTAATGTTAGCTTAGTAGTTCACTAAATCTTTGTAAATAACGAGTTAGTTTGCGAAAAATCTCGTATTCGAATCCCTCTAATATAATTTGTTCAAACAAAAAATTAAAATACAATTTTTAGTACAAATCTAGTCAATGCGTCAAATAGTAGTCGCCAGAACTTGACAATTGGCGGGTGGTAAATTGCAGTAAAGATATAATTAATAATTCTTAAAAATTGTGTGTAATTTAAATTTACAAAATTAGAAAATATATTTACAACTGAAATAATAAGATCTTCGCGTAAATAGAATTGAAAGGAGGGGACATCCATCTAATTCTCTTATCACAGTACTTTTAACTCTATTAGGCCTCGTTTGGTTCACGGAAAGGAAATCGATTCCCTTATCTTTCCCATGGAGGTGGGAAAGTAAATTTCTTGTCAAATTTCCTTTCTTGTGTTTGATAAACTATGGAAAGTATTTAGGAAAGAATATTACTGTCTAAAATTTGTGTAATAAATGCTTGGAAAATCACATGGGAAAATCAATCATATGTGTTTTGGGAGGAATGGTTTTACCCCCTACTTTCCCCTCTCTCGAGAAAGTGTTTCCGGAATTTGTGCTTACCAAACAAAGGAAATGAACGACTTTCCTTTCCCGAGTACTAAAATCCGTGAACCAAATGAGGCCTAAATGAAAAAAAAAAAAAAAAAGACTACATATACGAACTTCATGAAAAGCTCATTAATTAATGTCTAATCAGCTTCATAAAATGAATTTACACATTCGGATTCAAAGAGGACAGCACTTTCTTCTTTTCAGTGCTCCACTATTTTCCAGAAGCTTTCTCAACCTATATACTGCGAAAGAAAATAACATATGACTGTAAGTACAAAAAGGAAGGATTTTCATTGGTCACGAAGGAACCTCTGCAAACACCGAAACCCTAAATTCTCAGCACAAAACCTCTCCATCTCATATCCCCCTCTCTCCACACACACTTGTTCCTCCATCCCCTCTATTACCTCATCCCATTCCCTCAAAAACCCATCCCAATTCTCCACCCTACACTCCGATACCCCATCTAAGATCTCTTGTAACCCTACGATCCGACGGCTCACGCTCCTCCTCAGCTCCCTCACCGTCGGATCAACCCCGGGAACCGAGTCCAGCGTCAGCAACAGCCCCATCAGAACCTCGTTGATCCTGATCCGCTCGCGATTGTTGCTCCGGATGGCGTCGACGGTGTCCTGTTGTTGGATTAATCGTTCTAGGCGGGTGGATTCGGAATTGACGGCGGAGATTTTCTTGATGAGGGTGCGAACTACGTGGGAGCGGTAGGCGGATTGTATCTTAGCGGCTGCTGCGTCGGAGGACTGTGGTGGGGGAGGGGTGGTGTTGGGGAGGTGGACGGTAATGGGGATTTCGGTGATTTTGGGTTGGGGGTGAGGGATAGAATGGTCATTCTGGAATTTGTACGTGACGGTTGTGGTGGAAGAGGAGGATAAACGGGCTCTGCGAGCAGACTTCTTCATGCCTAGTGAGAGAGCGGGATGTGAGGAGGAAAAAAAAAACGATGAAAGTGAATGAAATGAAGAGAGAAAGATTTGGCTGTTTGTTGAAATTTGTTAGCGCGTGATGTGACGCAATAGGTCTGTGGGAGAGCACCGCCCGTTAATTGCGAGGCCTCCAGGACTTTTTGCTTCTAGTACAATCTGGTGGGTACGACCCATCAGTAGAATCTACAACTCTACGAAGTTAATGGGCCAGCATTAATAGGCCTTAAGTTTCAGATTTTTCGTATAAGCCATAAGAATACGAGTGTAAATTTTGCACGTAACCCCGTCAATTGAAACGTGCTCAATAATTTTGACATTATTTTCCAAGTTGAGCAACTTATATTTTTTTAAGCAGAAGTTGAGCAACTTCAAGATGCATAAACACAATTATATCACCGGGACTGTTAGCTGAAATCATGCACAGTTTTGTTCCATTTATGGAGAAGCTGGTATACCAAATAGGTGAAAATTTATTTAGTTAAATCCAATCTCCATAAGAAACTGCAACTGCCACTGTAGTACATTTAGTATCTCGCAATCTAAAAAGGAAAAACCTCTCTTTCCTAAATGGATTCAAATACATGAGACAACATTTACACTGAACGCTGCTGCACTCCATATCTCTAGGCAGAGGCTTCCACAAATCAGCAAGAACCACATTCTTTTCAAGCCTGAGACGGAAGAATCTTACCCGCACATGTACCAAAACCAACATTGTAATCTTTCCCCTATAAAACAACTTCAGACTTCAGCTAGTTATTTGTTGACAATTTGTGGTGACTATGAAAAACTAAATGATCAAATGTGGGTTACTCAAATATATATATGTAAATATATATATATATATATATAAATGCATTAGAACTGGCAACAAGTCTAGAAAGTAAAAGCTTTTAGTAAAGAATAAAAACCTTGCAATAACCAGTGAAAATGACTTCATCTCCATCTTCTAGAAACTTCCGAGGTGTCCCACCTAAAGAAAGCTCTTTTTCTCCATTCCATGTTAACTCTAGCAAGCATCCATAAGAGTCTGACTCCTGTTGGAAATTCAACCGTACATTGTATTTGTACTTCAGTCTTCAGCATATAACAAATATAAATATTTGACTCTAATTTTACTACTACGATTT
This sequence comes from Lonicera japonica, assembly GCA_021464415.1. Lineage (NCBI taxonomy): Eukaryota > Viridiplantae > Streptophyta > Magnoliopsida > Dipsacales > Caprifoliaceae > Lonicera > Lonicera japonica. The sequence continues at coordinate 26,917,860 of CM038464.1, forward strand.
CAACATAGCAAAATCTTACAGGCCCACTAATTGTCCCAGTTCCAAGGAGATCCCCGGGCCTCAAGTTACACCCATTGATGGTATGGTGTGCAAGTTGCTGAGTTATTGTCCAATACCTTTTCCAAAATACAGAAAATTTTACATTAATCAAAAGCAAATCAAGACAAAATATATATATATATAACTCTTTTTTTTGAACAAGTAAGAATTTTCTAAAGAAATGCGCTGATGAAATTAATGTATCTTGGACATACTCAGTAGACAGTAAGATAAGAAATTTACGAAGTCAATCCTTACAAGTGATTGAAGTTACTCCTTGTGACAACGCTTGAATCTTCTTGTCCAGTAGGTTTAATCCGAACCTTGCAGTAAGAAGGCAAGATGATCAAACAATGAAACCTCTACAACATATCTATAAACTTTACATTGGTTTACTTTCAATTACAGGAAATCCTGTAATATATGGACATATTTGCATCCCATGAATTTTTGAACATTTAGTGTGGTCAGTTGATCCACTCCATATATTGGCTACACCCCAGGCGTATAAAAATATCACTGCAGAATACTAATGACAAAAATAAAGGAAATGTCTTCCACTGTCCACATTAACTTGTTGAAAAAAATAAGACGTTAGTTAAACCATCAAATGCGAGGAGAGGGGTTGGCCCAGTGGTAGGCAACCTCTACCCTTACCTTTAAGGTCAAGGGTTCGACTCATGGGGTGGGAGGGGGCTTTATTTGTAGGATTAAGGGAGAGACTTAGACCTCCCTTAATTTTTATTTTTATTTTAAAAAAAACCATAAAATGCAGGTACACGTAAACTAGATTATACCTCTAGAGAAATGTCATAATTTTTGGATTTCTTTTCTGCAAGATACGGCAACGGAGGAGGATTCTGCAATTTTTCATATAGATGAATTAGCATGCAAGTGTATCTAAACTTCACACAAGAATAGGAGAACAATCTTATACTGCCAAAAAAAATGAGAAGACAAACTACCTGCTTGGGAGCATCACAAACAAATGGTTCTAGAGCATCCAAGGTCACAATCCAAGGGGATACAGTTGTACCTGAAAGAAGCCACAAAAATAAAAAATAAAAAAATAAAAAAGATAATAGTGTAAATATTCATCAAGAATGGGGCAGTTAGATTGCTTGCTTATCTCTCTGTCTTTGCTGAATATAAGTAATGTGATGGAGAATAACAGTAAAATACGTAAGAATTCTTACCGAAACTTTTCCCAAGAAAAGGCCCGAGAGGAACATATTCCCATGCTTGAATATCTCTAGCTGGAGAGACCATCTTCCAATCAGTATCACATTATAATAGAAGGATTAATTTTATAAGTGAGAATGAGAAACAGAATGATATCCATACCACTCCAATCATTCATAAGCACAAGTCCAAAAATGTGATCCGCAGCTTTATTAACATCCACAGACTTTCCTAATTCGTTTCCAGGACCAACTACAGCAGCCTTGGAGAAATAGAGACAACAGAAGGAGATATTAAGATCAGTCATAAAGCTGCACCACAATGAGGATACAGTTCTGGTATTGAACTGAGGCAGAAAAAAAAAATCCTTTCTAAAATCAATACTGCTCTAAATCAGCTCTAAATTATTTGTGGAAAACTATATATTCATTCAACAAGAAGGATTTGGAAATTATAAAATGAATAATTCTTTTTCAAAAAAAAAATTGTAGTTTTTGAAGACATATATGCATGCATACCATTTCTAGCTCAAAGTCCAGCTTCCGGGATGGTCCAAAATATGGTGGAGAGCCGCCAGTTGGATAGCCTTGACCTCTGAGAGAAAACAACAATAATAGAAAACATGAGATGAAATTTGAATAAGTATGAATAGTGGAGAATGAAATCGCATATTAAACAACAATAGGCAGAAAGAATCGTCAGCAACCAAGGTTCTGGTCAAATGCAAGTAGTAAATGGAAATATAAATTTTAAGACAACATCAACAATCTAACTAATGACATTGGGCACATATTCACGGCATAAAGGAAACCTGCCAAAGTATTTGTGGCTTTCAGCACAACTCTCGCTTCATTACCACTGGAAAACTAGACAGTGGGTACCTGAAAACCATTGCCAGTGGCATGCCCAAGCATTGCATGCTTCCTTCTCATAAAATAGTCTTGAACTCTGTTCCAAACTAGCTATCCATACAAAGGCCTAACTACAGATCTCCAGAATCCTCAACTTCAATTTTGTTACTGAAGTTAATAGATTCCATTAAAATCATGTCATCCCAATCAAACAGGTAGTTCCTGGTTTCCGTATTTAATGACTCGAGCATTACAAACAAAAAAACTCAGATTTTTAAGCAAATACTATGAGAAGTCATGTTTCGTTACCTTGGTCTAACAATATCAGTGCCAGAGATGACAATAGATGATGCTCGTCCATGATAAGCAATAGGAAGGTGGAACCTGAAAAGTCATTGAGATGTCTGATTAACAAAAGCAAGAAAAGAAAAATGAAGAAATAAGCATACGCCTATGTTTTTAGCAGACAGCTCTCTATTTGCCAACATTTCAAAATCACCATACCAGTTTGGGTTAATAGGGTTCTGCGGCCCTCGAAACATGAGCCCACAATTCTTAGCATGATGCATGGATGAGAAGAAATCTGTGTAGTCCCCTATTGCAATAGGAAGAAGCATTTGCACCTTGTCCTGAACAGTAGACACATTATAAGCATTAAAACACTATACTATACGAAGTTCAATAGTAAATCAATCGCTGCACTTCCTGAAAAAAAAAATTCAATGGCTGCGCATGTGTTACCATTGGCACAAGTGCTTTCTGCCTCAAACTTTCATTGTCACGTAAAGCTGGTTCAGAGGCTGCATTAGGAAATATAACTGATTAATCCTGAATTTTTCAGCAGAATTCACGAATATTAATTTTAAGCACCGCTTCATTAAGATAGAAAAGCAGAATAAGTGCATGCAAGGAAAAGACATACATGACAATAGCTTTTGCAACGTTGCACGGGCTTCCTTCCATGCAGGCCGTCCCATTTCCAGGAACTTATTTAGATTAGGCTGCCATAAAAAATAATGAAATAGAAAAATAATTTATATAGATGCTCAACACGCCTCAAGTTATAATAAGAAATGAACAAGGCAAACCATATATGTGTGTGTTCACAGAACAGGCATTAAACCAAGCTTAGCACATTTTGCATACCAAGCTCCAAGTGAGCAAACGGCCTCAAGCCATAGCCATACTTTCGTAACTCTCTCATGGAGAATTTTTTAAATATATGGCTCTTCAACCTCCTAGTAAATAGTTGCATGGCTCTAAACATACATTATATAAAATACGCATCTTGTGAATATAAGCGTCCTAACAATGTAAATCTGGTGATTTTGTGTTTCCTTGCAACGAACTTCAAAGAATGTTTTTCTACTGCGCCTGTTGGGAGCCCCAAAAACCATAATGATGGAGCAAAAATCACTCAAGTTTAAAGAGCTCTCAATGGGGGTCAGAAAATCAAAGAGAGGCATTGAAGCTTAATTGCCACTTAGCTCATTTCCAACAAAATGGATACATATGATGTGACCACTTCTGATATCATGAGCATGTCTTATGTCATATTGTCATAATGGAATAAAGTATGAACCTGAGCCGGAGTTGAGGATACCCGATCATAGTAAATACAATGGTAAAGTCATGGTATTTGGTAAAGCATATTTGTTCTATGTAATTACTAACTATCAAGTATCAACTATTTTTATTTCGGTTTCCTTTGATAAAGATGACTTTTGTGGGCTGATCTTCCCTAGTCAAAGAAAAAGAAAAAGAAAAAGAAAGTCCTGTTTCAAAGAAAGGCTTGCTCGAAGGGCTTCACAGCTCGCTTAAGTAACTTCCTAGACTCTGTCAATTTGAAAGGCCTTCTACTATCTAACATCATAAAAGCAGCGCCACTGATACAACTTTCCTTTTATAACACTTCACTAATTAAAACATATATGCTCTCTAAAGCATGCTTTCCTTTGCTTTTGCCCTCATTTCTCAGCAACTTAACAGCACAAGAATTGATCATATAATAAGATTTATAATAAGATTCATAACAAAATGAACATAAACAACAGCAAAACCAAGCTCACAAATATCTAAACACACTTTAAATATTCCAACTAGGATGTGACTAGTGTCGTAATGAAATCGAACCAAAACAACAGCAACCATAAGCTAACGAGCACTAAAACGCACTTCAAATTCCACATTAAAAGTTGAAGACAATACATAATCCAAATATAAACATAAAACATACATACTTCCAATCTAGCTTAGTAAGAAGTAACTATAAGACGCGCAAACCTGATGGAATGAAATTGAACCAGAACTACAGCAACTATAAGCTAACAAGAATCAAAACACACTTCAGAGTAATTCATACTCCAAACAAAAACAGAATACTAACTTCTAATCTATCTAGCTTAGTAACAATCATGAACTAATTAACTCCAACAAGCACAGACCTTATGGAAGCAATCGGAGTTGCTGAGCAGCGGACCGTCAAAAAGACCGACTGATGCGATCACTGAGAGATCCAATACGTAATCTCCGATTGCAACGCCCGGTCGAGGCTCTGAACCGGATTCAGGCTTGAATACACCATACGGTAGGTTCTCGATTGGGAAATGAGAGTGAGAGTCAACATCGATGAACGACTTCAAGCCCATGGCTGACTGAAACGGCGTCGTAAAAAGTTCTGGTCACAGTACCAACGAGAAGGAAGAAGAAGAAGTAGTAGCGAATGAAAGAGGATAAAGAGAGCGAGAGAATTTTTAGAGGAAGATTAGTATTATTTGTCGGAGTCGGAGTCGGAGTCGGAGTCGGAGTGAACGTAATTAAAGGATGAGACTGATCATTTTATTTTTCTCTTAATCATATGTTATTAATTAAAATCAAATTTCTTAGTATAATAATAATATTATTATTATTATTAAAATAAGTATGATTTAACTATCTTATCGGATACGAAGAGTTGGTGTGGTATAATTGTGGTTAGCTGTGATGACACGGAGGTAGACGATGGTCTTACCCATCTTTCAATGGGGGTCTTGTTTTCCTCCCCAATACGTTGAAAGCAAGAAAGTAAGGTGATGTTTCACCGTATTTGTTATGTCACCATTAATGGGATCAAGATAAGATGTCACGTAAAATAAATAAATAAAAAATTAATTTTTTTAATATAATTATTAATAATGAATATTAAGTATATGTTGTAAAAATGAAAATAAATACTCTAAAAGTGACTATTTATTTTTAGAAATTATTGGTGGTCAATCGGATTATATATTATATGATTCCAACAATACATATATTCACTGTGAAATTTTTGTAAATCTCATATTTAAAGTATATATATATTAGATTTTGAAGTTGTTGATTAATAATATAAAAATGTGTTTTTTGACCGCCGTGTTCTTCTTCGTAATGGATTTTGTTTTTTGTTTGAAATAATATCTCTCCTTAGTTGCAATGGCTCTATCATATTATCCCAAACCCATATAAATACAATGTAGGTGATACTTGCCTCACCGGATGATCATTGAGGAAGATTCAAGAATTATGAATAATAGAGATTAATGTGTAGAACATGATCACATATTTTGTTAAACATAACAAATAAATACGTCAATTTTCTATAAACATCACTACGTATTATTTTTTCCTTATAGAAGAGAGAAAAGAGACTTGTTTTATATATTTACTAGTTTGTGAATGATCAATTGTTATTTTATTTTTATTTTAGGGTAGAGTTGATATATATCCATCCATAACTAAATATGGAACAAATGCAATCACTAACTAAAGACAATTGGGTCATTTAGCCATATAATTACTAGATTGAATTAGAATAAATATATTTGTCACCCATGGGTTAAAAACAAAATTTTGGGTTGTTCACTAATTTAACAATTGTGATAGTCTGAGAAAAAAGACCATTAGAATATTGGGTTAAATACTAATTTGCTAATTAAACATTGTCATAATGTCACATTATTATTTTTCTCCTACCTGCTTTTCTTTTTCCAACTTTTAAATATTTAACTTTTGTTTTATAAATTATTTTTTCATAAAAATTATATCATTAAAATTTAGGAATCAAACCTACCGAACAACATATATTCTGCATATAAAATTATTGATTTTTTTTAAGGATTTCTTAGTATGCAATCTCTTGGACAATATATTTTCTTTGCAAGACTATCCCATAGGAAGACATGCTTGCACGTCCCTAGTTTGAAAGTATTAAATCCAATTATGCATTGGAGATACGATTAGTTTTTACAATAAAAACATGTGTTAGTATTTGTTTAGAATTTTTGTTCTCTAGTGAGAAGCAGGAATTTTTGACATTTGTAGTCGTATGAATTAATTTTTCATTGAATTATTTTAAATCTGCGTAAGTTGGAGTTCCTTTTAAAGTAAGTTTAAATCCAATTTATATTTTATTACAAGCTTCAAACATAAATTGGGACAACCTATATAAATGGAGAGGATTAATTAATGAGTGGGTTTAATTTTTTATTTTTTTTACTAAATAGGATGAGGTTTTTGACTTTTAATGATTTATTTGTTTATTTGAATACTTTTGAATATTTTATAGACAATAATCTTTTGCAGTTTCAATTATATTACATTTTCGACACCAAACCTATAAATATATGTTCATATATTTTAAAAAAAATTACAAGCGATACATAAATGCATCCAGTGTTCTATTTTTGAAGGAGGGAGATAATTAGAATTTCTAAGGATTGAACTGTGCGGCAAGGTGAGAAATTTCACAACATTTTTCAACTGAACTAAATCGCACTCCAAATATATATATTTTAATCTTACCAAACCTTTTGCAAACTATTACTCGTAATGCTCAAGTTTGATCTAAATGTTAATTTGAAATAAAAATTGTGTACTCAACCTTAAGTTTAGAAGTCTCGCCCTTGCTAATCTGGTTAGGGAGTTTGGGTCTTGATAAAAAAAATAAAAAATAAATAAAAATGAGATAATAATAATAGCATGTGCCTTGTAATCTATTGATGGCTTTTTTATCTTTACAACATGGAGATCTTAAATTCGACCGTATAAATATGATTGTTTAACCTTTTGTAAGTTCACTTTTATTATGGTAGTTGTAAATTCATAAAAAAGAATTGGGGGTTGTAAAATTATAAGAGAATGGGTTATAAGGACTCGCTCTGTAATGTTTTATAACTCTAAGGACGAACTCATGTTTAATAAAAGAAAGTAGTACTAATTTCATAATTTAGTTTTACAATAAGTACACTTTTCATAATATTAATTTATTTTAAAAAAAATGATAAATGTTGATGGACAAAAATACCCTAAACAATACTCCTCTCTCTCTCAACACATAAACAGTTATATTATACCGATTTTAACTCTGTTGGTGCTAAATTTGTCCACCACCTAATTCTCCAACCTCCTCACTAATGATTCACCTCTTCCACCACCACCGCCACCACCACCTGACTCTCCAATCGTATCGCCGAGAGGAGTGTCGTTCTCATCTCTTTTTTTTTTCTTTTTTTTCTTGCAGGTGAATCGTAAAACGAATATAACTTTTGATCGAACCGTTGGATTGAGCTGATTTTTGGATATGTTGTTCGAAAGACAAAGTTACTATAATTTAGAGAAAAATCAAGACGATCAGAGGTTTTTTGCTATTGAAATATACCAATTTCGATAGCCCATCGGGATTTGTAAAAAAAAAAAATCTGATTGCAACTCTTTTTTTTTTACGAACCCTAAATCAAAGATATGTAACTTTTGATTGAACCGTTGGATTAGGCTGATTTTTGGATATGTTGTTCGGAACACAAAGTTACTTTAATTTTGTGAAAAATCAAGACGATCAAGGTCTTTTTGCTATCGAAATCGACAAATTTCGATAGCCCAGCGAGATTTGAAAAAAAATCTGAGCGCAACTCTTTTTTTTTAGAACCCTAAATCAAATATATGGCACCATTCTAGTGCTGGACAATTGGTGCTAAAATATGTGATTAGTTACTTTGGATAAAAATGTTTTAATACCTTGATGTGTGAATTGGATTGGGTGCTAAAACTGTTTAGTACCTTCAGTTTAGTTATATGTGTTCACCTGTGCTGCTAAACCCTTTTTAGCATCATTATAGTGATGGACAATTGGTGCTAAAATTGTTTTAGAGCCATGTGATTAGTTACTTTAGACAAAAAATGTGCTAAATATGTTTTATCACCTTGACGTGTAGAAGTGGATGGGATGCTAAAATTGTTTAGCACCTTCAATTTAGTTATATGTGTTCACTTGTAGTGCTAACATCTTTTTAGCACAATTTTAGTGTTGGACAATTGGTACTAAAACTGTTTTAGCACCATGTGATTAGTTACTTTACAGAAAAATGGTGCTAAATATGTTTTAGCAGCTTAATTTATAGAATTGAATGTGGTGCTAAAACTGTTTAGTACATTCAGTTTAGTAATATGTGTTCACATGTAGTACTAAAACCTTTTTAGCACTAATTCAACACCATTTCAATGTTAGAGAATTGGTGCTAAAACACTTTTAGCACCATGTGATTAGTTACTTTGGACAAAAATGACGTTAAATATGTTTTTGCACCTTGATGTATTGAATTAGATGGGGTGCTAAAACTGTTTAGCACCTTCAGTTTAGTAATATGTGTTCACATGTGATGCTAAAATCTTTTTAGCACCATTTTAGTGTTGGAGAATTGGTGCTAAAACTATTTTAGCATCATGTGATTAATTACTTTGAACAAAAAATGTGCTAAATATGTTTTAGCATCTTGATGTGTATAATTGGATTCAATTTAGTTATATGTATTTACCTGTGGTGCTAAAACCTTTTAGCACTATTTTAGTGTTGGACAATTGGTGCTAAAACTGTTTTAGCACCATGCGATTGGTTAAATATATTTTAGCACATTGATGTATAGCATTGGATGTGTATTAAATTTGTTTTAGCACATTTAGTTTAGTTATATGTATTCACATGTGGTGTTAAAATAATTTTAGTACCATTCTAATGTTGGACAATTGGCGTTAAAACTGTTTTAGCGCCGTTTAAATAGTTACTCTATTCTGGACAATTGATGCTAAATTTGCATTTAGTATAGTTATATATTTTTTAATGAAGACTTGTTTATATATATACTTTTATATCTTCCAAGTTATTTTAATAAAGTCTTTTGTCCAACAATTAAAAATACTTTGTAAATTGGGGAAGAAACTAAATAAATATTGTAAAATATTGTTGAGCAATAAAGGAGGTGTAAAAGTATAGCGATTTTTCTTCTGTTCTCATATATATATATATCCAATTTGTTGGTGTGTGTTCTCTGTATAGTGATAATGAATTTAATCCTTTCCTCATACTGAGAAGAAAACGATAATATATATATATATATATAAAGCAGCTGCACCACCCAATGTTCCCTATAAAAACAATCCTTAGGGGGGGGGGTGGAGGAAGAGGAAACAATAAAATTATTTTTAGCTTCTTAATTTTTGATCATATTTCTGTAAGCATATGTCCCAATGGGTAAATATGTATATATATATATATATATATCAACATGTGCATTAGAATTAACAGTAGAAATGCAATAATGAAAATATTATAAGAAAACCACTCATACTCCTCTTAAGGTATGTACAAGTATTAATTATTTTGTTATATTAAGGTTATTATGTTATTAGTTAAATAAAGAATGGGTATTAGTATATTTTTTGTGTAGTATTCTTAATTTACATCGCTAATTTATAAGTGTTCTTTATAATTATATTATTATTATAATTGACCCTTACGCCCAATTGCACCTAAAATTACAAGTGCACCTAAAATTATCAGGGCACCTAATTTTTTTAATTTTTTTTTTGTGTAAATTGACACTTAGATTTGTAATTTAAGTCACTAATTATGCCAAAAAAAAAAGTAGTGTAGATGCCGCATTATTAAGTTGTCAAATTAATTAAATAGTAATAAAAATGTATAAACACTATATGAAATAAAAATTTAAAGTACGCCCTACCACAAGTTAACAAAACTCTTAATTGACACATAACTAAAAGAGTAAATACCACAAATGGCCATCCAACTATTATAAAAGTTTTAAATTGGTCACCGAATTAAGATTGGTTCCAACTTACCCACTCAACTATATAATTAGTTTTAAAATGGTCACTCCGTTAGATTTTGCTGTTAGATATTAACAGAGACGAGTCACGTGACACACACATGCCAAACTCAAGGGCTTTTTTGTCTTTCTCACTCCTTTCTTCCCTTTCTTCTTCAACCCCTCGAAACCCTAAAAATAGAAAGGTCCAGTTCTCACCACCACCGGAATGATGGAGTTACAGCCATCGGAGCCTCATATTAACGGCGGAATTGAACCACTAGTGGTAGCTATTTCCACCGAGAACGTCGGAGCAAAACGCCAACGTCGGCCCAGCGTTCGATTGTGGGATATCGAATATCCACACTACGATTCTCACTTAAATCGGAGAAACAAGTAGTGGAAACAGCCTGTGAAAGTGAAGGGGACGAGGAGGGCCTCGATTATGAAGCAAGTGAGGTCCAATTGGATCTCCAAGGTCGAAGGTGAAGGGGACAAGAAATTTAGCGGTGATGAAGATGTTGATGATGGATTTAGGGATTTCGATTCCGATAGTCCTTTAAAGGAGCAGAGTTTGCTTAATTCGATGGATAATGTGGATTTTGATGGGGATAGAGGGCATTATCAGCGAATAGGTGGTACTAGGGTTAGGGTTTCGGAGGGTAGAAGAAGAAAGGAGTTAGAAGAAATGGAAGAAAGGAGTGAGAAAGACAAAAAAGCCCTTGAGTTTGGCATGTGTGTGTCACGTGACTCGTCTCTGTTAATATCTATCAACAAAATCTAACAGAGTGACCATTTTAAAACTAATTATATAGTTGAGTTGGTAAGTTGGAACCAATCTTAATTCGGTGACCAATTTAAAACTTTTATAATAATTGGATGGCCATTTGTAGTATTTACTCTAACTAAAATGATATTCAAGCGGTTTGGATTACTTTACGGGCTCTATATAGACCCACTTACGCATCTTGTAAAACCCTCGAGAGAAGCTATTCGATCAATAAGGGATTTAAAGGCTTCAAAAAAAGAAAAGAAAAAGGGATTAACACAAAATTGTTCAACAATATTCCCAAATTATCGTTCACATCACTAATCAAAGACTTTCAAATCCTCCGTACGAAACTTAAATCTCATATAATTTTTGATATTTGAAATCGCAACTTATTTGATTGATTGTACTTTTCAATGATGGTGGTTGTTAGAATAACTATGCGCATGAATTATGTTTAACATCGTGGTGTTGCAGAGATTGAACAATGCCGTTTGATTTGATATTGAAGCCGTCGTGTGGCGGTTGTGGATCGACGGTGGAATTGTACGGAAGCAGTTGCAAGCACTTGACCCTTTGTGTTTCTTGTGGCAAAACCATGGCTCAGAACAAGGGCAAATGCTTCGAGTGTGGAGCCACCATCACTAAATTGATTAGGGTTAAGTTTCACATACACACACACATATATATGCATAATATATATACATAGTTCTTAGCCTCACGCACTATTCACCACCCTAAATATGCTTTTCACCAAAGAAAAATATTTTTAGAATTGAAAAATCATGGCCTCTTATCACATAGAGCCATAAACCAGTTGTAACATGTGCCAAAAAGGCACTATCCATCCTTTAAAGAAAAAATATCTTTATATGTGTGTGTTTATTCAATCGAAGCCGGTGGTGAAGCAACATTCAAGAATTTTTTTTCTTTCATTTTTAGTAGTGACTTTGGGGAAAAATTAATTTGATAGGAAATATTATAGCACTTTGCCAACCTTATATTATACATGTTGTGTATTAAATAAATTGTTTCTCTTATATTTTATATACTTGTAGCAAAATTTTTGCCCGCCTTCAGGTAATATCCTGCCTTCACCACTGTCGCAACTGGTTGTTTACACTAGTATGTTCATAGTTTTAAGACATGCTTTCTGTATTTTTGGGATACAATTCTAACAAAGTTAAAAAAAATAGTTGATAAAATAGAGACATGAACTAAATAATACTGAATTAAAAGCCTAAAACGAATTTCTTGAGACAAAAGGGTTTTAAATAAGTAGCTTAGAACTATGTCCATTGAATGTAATAAAATTTAGAACATCCATTGTAGGTTTTGTTCATGTATCTACTGTATTTGGTGTATGATCTTTTTACAGACGGTACCTGTCTATTTTACTTGACTGCTTCATTATTAAGTAGTATTTTCATTTGTTCTTGTATGTTCGTCCATTTTTTTCCATGAGTTTTCTTAAAATTTAGAAGCTAAGGTTGTATAATTGATCCATTTTTGTCAAATTTAGGAATACAATGTTCGGGCATACTCTAGCAGTGAGAAGAGTTATTTCATTGGTAGATTTACAAATGGTTTACCGAAGTTTTCTAAAAAGAAGAAAGCTGAGAATAAATGGACTCTTCAAAAAGAAGGATTACAAGGTCGCCAAGTTACCGATACCTTACGGGTATATTTTTACTTAATTTTTTTTTCTTTAGCTGTTAAAATTTCTGGTGGTTAGAATGTTAAATCTCTGATCATATACATCTTTGAAGCATGCATATTGACAGTTTGTAGATTGAAACTTAAATACTTCATCTTATGAATGCCATGGATTTATTGTTATTATCCTGGAATTTTGTGATGCTAGGCGTTCATGTGAAAATATACAATACTGACCTCGTACTCACGGTCATGGTTTTGCATGTTTTCAATACCCTAGTTTAAATTGACATTGAATAAATAAATTGTTAGAACAGGATAAGTACGAGGAAGGAAGACAAATCCTCAATCTGAAAAAAATAAACAGCTAAAGATGCCGCTAAACGTCTCTGCTGCGCATATATACAAAACCACACTAGCCTTCTGTTACAAATATTATCAGAGGCATCAACCAACAATACTCCACTTCTTCACAAGATAATATAGTTCCAATATGGATTTATACAAGACAAATATCCCAAATGCTTTACGCGTAGAGGTCCATAATGAAACCACAAGTATCATTGTTTTGCATAACCATTCTTTCTCCTCTTTTTCTTTGAAAATTACAATATTCCCTTCCTTTAGTAGAATTTGCTTTGTAATTCATCTTTTCAGCAATAAATATTCTTGTTTCTTTAACAAAAAAAAAAAAATCTTAGAAATACGTAAATATGAATCTAAGCTAAGAAACAGCATATTTCTGCAATTTATAACTTTCCTTTGGGACCATATCCTAGATGATCAGATCAACTATCTTGAGCATATCATCCAAAGATTTGAGATCGATTCTAGATTATGAGCTGTTCAACTAACTTGCTGACATTCATTAGAAGGTAGACTACCATTTCTTGTGGGGTACAGACTTCCTTCTAACCTTATGCTAATTTCTGTTGAAAAGATGAACATGATCATTGATGCCAGAAAAAGTAAATAATCCCTTCCGATTTTATAGATAGTTTTCACAAGTAAGGTTTAATAATGCCAGTTAACCTTTCTGCGACTTTACACAAGAATAATACTGTCACTAGTGTGGGGAATACAGATGAATCATCATGACAATTTAAAGGAAGTACCAGGAGGAGGGATTTTTTTACTTTTTTTTTAAGGAAATTGGACTAAGAAAATAAATGCTGGCCAATAATCAACTTTTCTTCTCCTTGTCCTTTGGGGGTATCGTAGTCAGATTCAAATTCCTTCAACAATACTGAGACGTTCATACCAAATTTCTCCATAATGGTTGGAAAAGAAAGACACTTATGTTAAAGTTCTTGAGTGTTTTTTTTTTTTTTTCAACAAAAAAAGAAAAATAAGAACTGGGCTTCTTTTACATTTCATTTGGTATGTCCTTAATGAGCAGTTGTAGGTTGATATTTTTTCTTCCTCTCATGATTCTGTTGTTGTTTTTGATCTATGTTATCTTCATTCTAGTATAGCTTTCTACGTGATCTCCTCGTCCCTCGCTCTGATTTACTTTCCTTGATCTTTATTGTTGTTAATGCTTTTGATAAGAAAAGGCTTTTCATTATTGTATTGCTCTAGTATAAAGACAAAAAATTGTTCTGAATTCTAATTGAATTTTTTACCTTATTCCACACAAAATATCGAATTTCTCTTGAATGTAGATATCATTCACTTTCAGTAGAGACATAACAATGCTATGGGAATCTTCTCTTTTATCGTGATTAACAAAAGTCACTTATTAATTATTATGTCTAAATAAATCTTAAAGGTAACAAAAACTAAACGCATTTCCCTTCTACTGTGCGTTTGAATTGTTCAAGTGAACTTTGATCCGGAATTTTAGAAATAGAGGCTTTAGTTTGAGTGGTCAACTATATTGTTTGCCTCCTTTTTCCCTAATTTCTTTATAGCATCTGGTTAATGAATATTTTTTGTATTTAGCTAATTAGCTATGTTGCATTGCTAGACATTCAATGTTTCAGTTATTACTACTGTGGTGACCATGCTATATCATAGTGTAATTGCATTGTGTAGGCAAGGTGTAAGAATAAACCTTGGCTGTTGAAGGATGAAACCAGTCAGTGTCAGTACAATGGCGTGCTTGAGGGTACACAGTCAGCAACTTACTACCTACTAATGCTACAGGGAAAAGAGTTTGTTGCAATTCCAGCTAGCTCTTGGTATGCTCGCATACATCCTAGCAAGCATTTCTCTTTAAGACTAACATAGAAGCACACCTCTTTCCTAGCACTGTTGCTTTTGTTCATCTATTCTTTATTCGAAAGTAGTAAATGCTATTTACAACTTCCACAAAATTCAACGTCTTTCTCTATCTATATTCATTTATTTTCAATGTTTCTGATATGTAGGTATAACTTCAACAAAGTTCCGCAATATAACCAACTGACTCTGGATGAAGCAGAAGAAAAGATGGCACATAGAAGAAAAACAGCTGATGGGTATGAAAGATGGATGATGAAAGCTGCAAATAATGGGGCTGCTGCTTTTGGAGAAATTGAAAAGCTTGATGACAAAGAAAATGGAGCAGGTGGTGGGAGGGGACGTAAGAAAACTTCTGGTGATGATGATAAAGCCAATGCCTCAGACAATGAAGATGAAGAAGAAAAGTCGGTGAGGAAAAATAGACTTGGACTTAATACAAAAGGTGGTGGCGATGATGATGAAGAAGGTCCAAGAGGAGGTGATCTTGATTTGGACGATGATGACATTGAAAAGGGTAAGCATTTTTTTTTTTAATTTCTATAATGTATTGTAATCTCTTTATCATAGTGTTGTTCGGGTGCATATTGCCTTATTTGTATTAAAAACAAATAAAAGAAATTCTAAAAGATAGCAAATCCTAAATTAGAGGCAGTGGTGAAATGTAGCTTGGTTTCATCAATTGGAAAAATGAAAAGTACGCACTTTTCCTGTTAGAATTATAAAGACAAATCTTTAATTGATTGACTTCATTGCACATTCTAATAATTTAACAATGGTTATTGCTAGGCGATGATTGGGAGCACGAAGAAATTTTCACGGACGACGATGAAGCTGTTGCAATTGATCCTGAAGAACGTGAAGATTTGGGTCCTGAAGTTCCCGCTCCTCCAGAAATTAAGCAGGTTTGTTTTGTTAATATTTGTTATAATTTAATCCTGAAAAATAACTCAAGTGGTGTTGGCATTGAAGAACAAAATTGGTGACAAGATTTGTGAGGGAAAAGCCCATTAACTTTTCACATTTATTTTGAGTTGTTATTGTTACATTTAGTATAATTATGATTCGTTTTTACCATTGTACTCAGGATGAAGAGGATGAAGATGAAACTAACGAAGAGGAGGAGGGCGGACTAAGCAAATCTGGAAAAGAGTTGAAGAAGTTGCTCAGTCGAACTAGTGGGCTAAATGAGTCCAAAGCGGAGAATGACAATGATGATGAAGATGACGTAAGTCGAACATTTTAAAGGATATTTTTCACTTTCGTGAATACCCCTAATTGATTAAGTTAGTTGTAGGCCATAATAGTTAAGAGTAAAATAAGAAAATGTTTAGTTTACATATATCAGACAATTTTGTATCCTATTTTTGAAAACGGGACTCTAAATTCAAATATGTTTAAAAAAAGTTTGACTCTTTATTTGAATCAAAGGAGTGTATGAACAACCCCAGTTCTCTCCATTGCATTTTTGTATGAAGAACATTATATGATGTTCTCCTGCAACGTTGAAAAAGGACACAGGCTTTAGTTAATTTGGCAATGCAAGTATAAATTGTTGTTAATTTTCCATGTGGCCCGTTACCTACCATGTGCAAATCATTTATGTGTACAGACATAATTAGAAGGCATATTTTGGTCCACCTGAAAAGGCGAAAAAAATGTCAAGCTCGTTCATGTTTTATATATGGTATGGGTAAAGCTATTTACAGTGTTGACGATGGTATGCTTTCTCGTTTTTGGTCCAGGTGGAAGATGAAACTGATCCTTCTAATGTACCAAATCTAAAGCAGAAGGATTCTCTTAAACAAGAAGCTGCTGATAATAGTACTTTGAAGAGGGCTTCTTCTGGATCTGCTTCCGTAAACACGCCTGCTTCCAAGTTAGCAAAAGGAAAGAGAACAATGAACGCTGATGATTCAAAGCCAACCAATAATGCTACCCCTCCAAAAAAAGTGAAGACAGAAAATGTAATGCTTAATTTTGCATTTGCTCTTTATCTTCAAAACCTTTTCTCTTGCTTATATTTTATTTATGATTTATTTTGTGATTCAGGATGTGAAACCCGTGAAAGATGAAATGGTCTCTACCCCGAAAAGTAGTGTGCCTTCCAAAGGTGGATCATCATCTTCTGAAAATACAGGACCTGTCACAGAAGATGAGATTAGGGGTGTTTTATTGCAGAAAACACCCGTGACCACCCAGGATCTTGTTGATAAATTTAGACCTAGACTAAAAATAAAAGAGGTATGCCCTTCTAATTTTCGTCGTTGATTGGTTGACTCATTAACATTTTGGAGACTAATGTGCCTCAAAGGTTAAATCAATTTTCCTCAATGGTATGATATTTTACCAGTTTAATTCACGGATCAATTGTATATTTTTTTCTAAGATAGTAATGCTCATGCTTGGTTAGGTGAGGGATTGTTTGATTTCATCCCTTAGGTGTAAACCTGAATTTGTATATATATATATATATTTAATACCATGATACGTTTAGGGTTTTTTTTTTTTTTTTTCCAAAATCCGTGGTGCGTTTAGATTTAAGAAAGTGCAAGTAGCTTATATCCTAATTTTTTTTACATCATAGTCTCTAAATCCGTTTCAGGGTGATATTGCCGAACTTTTTATTTGAATAGAGCAAACATTTGAAAACTAGAGTCTTTTTAAAATATAAAGTTGATCAAGAGGAATATATATATATATATATATTGGACAAACTGACAAAGTTTGATTTTGACGTCCCTAATCGCTTTAGTGCCAAGCCTAAAACGGCCTGTTTTAAGTAACCCTCTTAAAGGTTTTCATTGTTCTGCCTTCGCAGTAATTTTTTTAACCTAGAGGCAATGTCTTAGTTTCTCTCGGGTGATGTATATGTTCTTGCTTTATAAAATCAGTTGGTCCTCCTTTTTATTTTTTTGAAAAAGATAAAACAAAAACAAATTAACATGTATTCAATATTTTATCCAAAAAAAAGAAAAAACATGTATTTAATATATTATAATGAATAACGAGATTAAAATTTGACGATGCAGGACAAGGATGCCTTTACAGCTATACTAAAAAGGATTTCCAAGATACAGAAGAGTGGCAATGGGCTGAGCTATGTAGTGTTAAGAGATAAATGATATATAATACATATTGTAACGATAACGTGGTATAACGATTTAAACATTAATCATTAGATGATAAAATCAGCAATCTGATTCAATCCAATAACTATTTTGTAATTGATGGGGTTAAATACTAATTTTATCATTGGCATACAAAGGTAATTCAACATTTTTACCTCCAGTAAAATACCATTTTTTACCTCCAGTAAAATACCATTTTTACCTATGTGACCTAAGCATACACATCATGTACATTCTAGAATACATGTGACCTAAGCATACACATCATATACATTCTAGAATACATGTGACCTAAGCATACACATCATATACATTACCAAATTTACCTTTATACCCTTCTACATTTACCTATAAATACCCCCCTCATTCATTCATTCAAGACACACCAAAAACATCTCTTCCTTCTCTCCCAATATCCATCCCTCTTTCCTAAATACAAGCCAATTTTTGAGGGTCTTATACTCTCTCTTTTCATACCCCAAAAAAAATACCAATCCTTATACACTCTCTCTCCTACACAGTTTATTATTTATTCTGTTGAAATAGTTGTAATCCTAATTCTATACTTATAAATAGAATTAAGGAAATTATAGAAAGAAAGAGAGAGATTGGTAGCTTGTATTATCATCCGAATTGATTGCCTTTGAGCTAATACAAAGCAAGCACACACAAAAGGAGGACGTACTGCCGGACTAGCATAAGCGCTACCGGGGGAACCTACCTTAATAAAAAACGTCTCTTGTTCATCTTTATTTTTAATCAGTTTCTGCCGGTACTGTTCACAGTCACTGTTCACATATACGGTGGTACTGTTCACGATCATTGTTCAGAGTCACTGTTCAGAGGTACTGTTCACATTTACTGTTCATAACCACTGTTCATATATACGGTGATACTGTTCACAATCACTGTTCACATATACGATGATACTGTTCACAATCACTATTCACAGTTACAATTCAATATTAAACCTCTAATTCACCATTATTCATTGATTGGTCGGTCGTCAATTATCTGTTCTAGATTTCCTTAAAGTCAATATTAAACCTCTAATTCACCATCAGTTTGGCGCCGTCTGTGGGAAAGACATTTCCTTAAAGTCACACGCTTCTCAAAAAGCCAAAAACCATACATTCACCATGTCCCAGTCAGGAGACACCAACCAAACAGACCCCCTGATAGCCTTAATGGCTCAACAAACTGCTCTCCAGGTCCGGATTGACAGATTGATGGCTCAAAGAGAATCTCATTCGTACAGTTCAAGAGATGGATCGCCTCCGACCCCTGTTTCTGCACCGGCTCCCCTATCCCCTATGCGAATCCCAGCCATTAAAAGGCTGAGAGAACGCCGCCGGAGGTATATGAGGAATCGAAGCAGGCCCAGTGGGTCTGATGCCGACCAATCCAGTTCTGAACAAGGAGATTCTTATGATGAGTTCTCTGTTACAGCTCCCCTACCATCTCCAAAAAGAAATCCACAAGTTAATGTTGTTCGAGAAAAACGCTCCGAAGGAGATGCTCAAAGACAAAGTGTGAGCAGAGGAGGTCGCCCCCCTATTCCACCAGTTCTGGAGACCAATACCAGACCTCGAGGGTCTGTGTTCGATAGGATCTCGAACAAGAGCTCTGTTGAAGAAGTAGAGGAGAGGCTCAGATCAGAAATGAAAGCCCAGCTGGCCGAAATGATGAAAACTATAGGCCACGTTGGAGGGAGCTCGGCAGCAACTTTGGTAAGGAATTCTGAATCCCCATTTGCAACGCACATCCAGACATGTGCAGTCCCAAACAGATTCAAACTACCTGCTCTAGAGTCATATGATGGCTCAACCGATCCAGTGGACCATTGGCAGCAATTTAGAAATATAATAGGGCTCCAGAGTGTCCCAGATGGTATCATATGCAGGGCTTTTGTCACAACCCTCAAGGGGGCAGCTCGGATGTGGTGCAACAGCCTATCCCCAGGCTCGATTCAGAACTCGAACGAGCTTGGTACGAAGTTCGTAACTCACTTCCTAGGGACTAGAAAGCAGTCTAAGCCTTCCACCCACCTCTTCACAATCAAACAAAGTTCAAACGAAGGCTTGAAAGAGTACGCTTGCCGGTTCAACCAGGAAAGCCTCATGATCGATGATCTCAATGAAGGTGTAGCCGTAGCCGCATTTATGAACGGAGTAAGCTCCCCCTACTGCTTAATGACCTTAGCTAGAATGGCTCCAAAGACCATGTCTGTGCTCCTGGACGAGGTCAACAAACAGATTGGGGTGGAAGAGACACTCCAAGGACGCAACATGTCAGGATTTTCTGCTCTATGGCCCCCTTCCAAGCGCCAGGGGGAACATAGCCCTTCTTCTAGTCAAGAGAGGGAGAACAAGAAGATCAAAAAGAATACCGAAAAGTTCAGATCTAGCGAGGACAGAGCTCACCGGAAGTTCACTCCCCTTACAGCTCCACTGAGCGAGGTCTATGCCCAATCAGAACCAGGAGAAGTACCTAAGCCTAGAAAGATGAGCACTCTAGAGAAGAAGAGGGACTCTACCCAGTACTGCCGGTATCACAAGGACCACGACCACGAGACTAATAATTGCTAGAAGCTCAAGGAAGAAATTGAAAAGCTTATTCAGCGAGGTCAGTTCCGACAGTACATATAAAAAAAAGACCTCTAACAAAGGCAAAAGACCTCTAACACAGGCGAAAGACCTCTAACACAGGCAAAAGACCTCTAAAAAAGGCAAAAGACCTCTAACACGGGCGAAAGACCTCTAAAAAAGGCAAAAGACCTCTAACACAGGCGAAAGACCTCTCAAAGGCAAAAGACCTCTAACACAGGCAAAAGACCTCTAAAAAAGGCAAAAGACCTCTAACACAGGCGAAAGACCTCTAAAAAAGGCAAAAGACCTTTAACACAGGCAAAAGACCTCTAAAAAGGCAACAGACCTCTAACACAGGCGAAAGACCTCTAAAAAAGGCGAAAGACCTCTAACACAGGCGAAAGACCTCTAAAAAAGGCAAAAGACCTCTAAAAAAGGCAAAAGACCTCTAACACAGGCGAAAGACCTCTCAAAGGCGAAAGACCTAACACAGAAAAAAGACCTCTTGCAGGCATCAAATTGTCGACCTTGTTCACCTACGAAAGATTCGGGCTTAAGACATGACGAACTTCAGAGCTTAAAGCTACTACTAGCTCCCGGGTTGAAGGATATCCTCACCAATCAGCTCATCCGAGCTAAATGATAAGGATAGGGGGCAATTGATGGGGTTAAATACTAATTTTATCATTGGCATACAAAGGTAATTCAACATTTTTACCTCCAGTAAAATACCATTTTTTACCTCCAGTAAAATACCATTTTTACCTATGTGACCTAAGCATACACATCATGTACATTCTAGAATACATGTGACCTAAGCATACACATCATATACATTCTAGAATACATGTGACCTAAGCATACACATCATATACATTACCAAATTTACCTTTATACCCTTCTACATTTACCTATAAATACCCCCCTCATTCATTCATTCAAGACACACCAAAAACATCTCTTCCTTCTCTCCCAATATCCATCCCTCTTTCCTAAATACAAGCCAATTTTTGAGGGTCTTATACTCTCTCTTTTCATACCCCAAAAAAAATACCAATCCTTATACACTCTCTCTCCTACACAGTTTATTATTTATTCTGTTGAAATAGTTGTAATCCTAATTCTATACTTATAAATAGAATTAAGGAAATTATAGAAAGAAAGAGAGAGATTGGTAGCTTGTATTATCATCCGAATTGATTGCCTTTGAGCTAATACAAAGCAAGCACACACAAAAGGAGGACGTACTGCCGGACTAGCATAAGCGCTACCGGGGGAACCTACCTTAATAAAAAACGTCTCTTGTTCATCTTTATTTTTAATCAGTTTATGCCGGTACTGTTCACAGTCACTGTTCACATATACGGTGGTACTGTTCACGATCACTGTTCAGAGTCACTGTTCAGAGGTACTGTTCATAACCACTGTTCACATATACGGTGATACTGTTCACAATCACTGTTCACATATACGATGATACTGTTCACAATCACTATTCACAGTTACAATTCAATATTAAACCTCTAATTCACCATTATTCATTGATTGGTCGGTCGTCAATTATCTGTTCTAGATTTTGACACCATCAGTAATTATATATCTCATTGAGAATTTCGGCTCTTACTTCATTAATCTTTAATAACAACTGTAAATCCTTTACGAAGGGTCAAATACCAATAACAAGAGTTTATAAGCACGTATCATACCAAGTAGAGTGGAGGTATTTTATATTATAAAGAAACATAACAAAGCAAAAGGTCCAATAAACAAAATGAAACGAAGTCCACTTGCGTGGGCTGAAGCAGAAGGGGTGGGTCCGGCAGCCATGATCGAACCTGACCGAAGGGTTTGTGTCTCATTTTTCTCTCGAGGCTGAGGCTGAGGCTGCACTTCCACGTGTAGCCTAAGGCCTTTTTTGCAACTCTCAGGATTCCCACTCGCAAAGTAGCGAACCCCTTCCTCTTTGAGGGAGACCTCATTCAAACCATCTGTGTACATTCTGATGGGGTTTTTTACATCGCACGACTTGTATTCTTCTATGTTGTGTAACTCCACCACGTTCTCATGCGCTGCTGAGTAGGCGAACCCTGCCCATAATACCTCAAACATTACATTTACCCATTTTGCCCCTCGACTCCTCGAGAGCTTCTATTTACATTCACCCCAGATTTTAATCAATTGGTTATATTACTACTTTAAATAAGCGTTCTTTTTTGTCTTCTTTTCTATTTCTAAATTTTTTTTATATACATTTACGGAGGGAAGTTAGAATGGTAAAAAAATGATTTAGAGGGAACTAATGCAAAGAATATATATGAATTCATAATTTATTAAAAAAAATAATGTAAAAAAAAGATTGAAAAGAATAAATCTCATACGTATGACTTGAAAGATAGCGTAAGGCCTCGTTTGGTTCATGAAAGGAATTGATAGCATAAGGCTTTGTTTAGTTCATGAAAGGAATTCTTTAATCTTTTTTATGGGGATGGAAAACTAAAGTTTCGGTCAAGTTTTTGTTCTTATGTTTGGTAAAATATGAAAAGTATTTAAGTAAATGTATTGTTGTCCAAAATTTTTGTAATAACTGGTAGGAAATCATAAAGAAAAATTAATTTCATGGGTTTTGAGAAGAATAATTTTACCCCATACTTTCCCGGAAAATGTTTCCAGATACTTCTCAAACAGATGAAAGGAAAGACTTTTCTTTCCTAAGTTCTCAAATCCACGAATCA
This sequence comes from Lonicera japonica, assembly GCA_021464415.1. Lineage (NCBI taxonomy): Eukaryota > Viridiplantae > Streptophyta > Magnoliopsida > Dipsacales > Caprifoliaceae > Lonicera > Lonicera japonica. Next base: position 26,941,145 of record CM038464.1, read on the forward strand.
AATAAAACTTAAATGCATTTCAACATTTGCTCTCACAATACAAATATGTAGTTCATATTTATTTGAAATAAAACTCAGAGAATATTTTTACTAGTATTTGTGTTCTCTTTCCAATTTCCATACGTTACTGAGATTTCCAACCCATTCTATTAGTTGGATGTTTACATAGGCACACGTACAATACAATGTTACACAGGTATACAATAAAATAACACATACATTAAATTATGCATCGATATCATGCAAAACTCATTACAGCCGCTATTAAAGACGTGACATTAATAGTTAATTATTAGACCATCTGTTATTTTTGTTGAATTTTTCACTTTAAATTATATATATACAAATAACATAAGTATCGCGTATTCGCATGTACAAATAATAGTTTGATATACATGAATATATAGAGATATAAGAAAATAGATGCTCACAGATATTGTCGCCGACCCGAAAGGTTCGGGCGGATGACCAAGAGAGAAGGTCGGAAGAAGGGTCCCAGCCACGGTCATCTCCGACAACATGGTGGTGCACTTGGCCTTCAACCATCCCTTTCCCTCCCGTGGATAATCCAACAACCACCACCATTACAAACACTAATTTCAGTAACTCTGCACCCATTGAAAATATATCTAAAACTATTTATATAGCTAGCTTAGTTCTCAAGTTAATTCTCTCTCCACCTCCAGTACCACTGTAAAAGGGATAGTATAGTAGAGAGATCGAGAAAGAGAGTGGGGGAGAGAGAAAGTAAAAGAGAAATAGGGGAGGTTAAAGCAAAGGAAAGCAAAGAGAAGAGTAGTAGTGCCACTTTATATATGCTCGTTCGCCCACAATTAGATTCTTGTTTGATATATATCTACTATATTATCCCCACATTCCCTGATTCCAATGGGAGTTAACTAGCTGTATAATATAGTTAGTTAAAGCTATGCACGTCGGCTAGCTGATTGGTTTGACTGTTAGCCCACTCCCTCCTACCTTTTAGTAAGTGTCCACGTTTTGTTGGCTAGACTTTGTGTAAGATGTTTAACGGAATAATGGGCCATAGTTTGATTTTCATTCCATGCAAATTCTTTATGAAAAAGGAATTCTGGGGATAAAATAGCCATTTTAAAAATCTAACACAATTTCATTCATGATTCAAATTTGTCTTGAACATATTAGATTTATAACTTTAGAAGTGGAGCCGAATCTCCCTTTTATTTGGATTGGGATGCTCTATAGTTATAAAATCACTATATCATAACTTTTCATCTTTTTAACTTACGCTTTAGATTTACCAACTTACCAAGTCACTTGAATATAATGTCCATGTGAATTCATGTGTGTATGTGAACGAAAAGATATTTACAGGGGGTAGAACCATCCACAATGCAATTTTAACCACCTAAGCTTAATACTTCTGGTTTGCGTTCAAGTACTTCGAATGTAAGATCTATGATTCGATAAATGGAAGGGATTATGAAAATTCTAGTTAATCACTTTTGCACTCACTACAGTTTAGTTCCCACCCCCTAGCAGTACTGACTCAAAAAATTGCAATAGAACACTCTTAAAAAGTCAATTCCAATTAAAACAATTAAAAGCAAACCAATTCTTTTTAATCTTTTACAATCACACAGGAAACTTAATTTCATTATAACTTGTGTCAAATAAGAATTCAAGAGAAAATTTCCTTACATAAAGTTACAGAAAAATCAGTCCCAATTATAATAGAACAACATTATATTGGGCATACGTACCAATCGCCTTACACAGACATAATCCTCAAGAAGAGTTATAAAATTAAATTCACTTCTCAAATGTTTCCTCTGGTGAGTAAAATATGAAAATATCACCCTCTTCAGGCAGCCTAAACCTAACCCTTTTCTTCAGCTTCTCACATCTGCTTTTACTCACCAGGCACAAATCTTCTTCATCATCTTTCTCGTCAATTTTTCCCAGATACCCCAATCTCTCTGCAGAGAAACTGATTCTTGGAGTAAAGAACTCTGTTTGGACTTCAGGGGAGGATAATATTATTTTCTTGGGCTTTTGTGTAAATACTTGAACTTCACCCCCATCCACATATGGAGGATTCAAACTTGGTGAATTCAATAAACAATCTTTTAGCGACGAAATCTCTTTCGATTTCGCCTCTAATTTATTATCTAAAGGACTCGATTGCTTCTTCTTTTCTTCTTCTATTTTCTTGACAGATTTGGGATTTTGGTCAATTGAGATGGGCACTTTTTGCTGCTCTTGTTGCTTCATACAGCATAGGTTTGAACCCATTGAATCTTCTTCTAAAAGAAGTAGTCACTAAATGTATCATTGATGAATATTCATTAGAGTGTGAAATGGTTTGAGATATGTATTCTTTAGGGGATTATAAAGTGACCCTTATGAATTTTTTGACGGATATAGCTAGAGAAAACGGAATATATGTAGCTTAGGTGTTATCATTATTGTGCAAGTCTTTGGGCTGATCATTATCTATAATTTTGATGTGCATGAAAGGATCTTTTCTTTGTCCATTGTTTTTAACCATGAAAAGTTTGGTATGGACTGTCCTTAGATTCTTTTTAGCAACGATAGACATATTATATTATCTAAATTGAAGTTGGACTCTTTTTATGGAAGTGATGTAAATGAGTTAGACTCGAGTTCGTCATGTTAAGATTATAAATCTTATATCGAAAATTCAGATCTTCACAAAGCAATATATAAGGCAAAGGTTATTCTACCTGGTGCTAATCAATTTTAAGTTGGATGCTCCGATTTTATATACCAACTTTTGAATAAGCTCAAACATAATGATAATTTTTTTTTTTTAACAAAAGTAGGTCCCATGAGCCGATTAATTAGGTGTGTCACATCAGTTTGTGTAGTAAAATTTTGAATTTGCTATTTACTCCTACTAATTGGTTTATCGGTATTCTTATAGTGTGTGTCGCTACAGTAATTAGTCAGTTAATTACGTCTATTAGGAGTGAAGTTTGCACTATCTACTGACAAATTTATTAGTAACAGAAAGATCATTGTATTCTTGGAATATGAGTCCAAGTTATATTACCTAGAATTAGTGATTGGTTTAAATTCATCCCACCTCACACATAAAACAATTAGGAAAGGGCCATTTCGAAAAGGTTGATGCCTAATCTATACAAAAATGGTGATAAAAGCAACTTGAGGTAACATTCCTTGGTGTTAATAGAAGCATGCAAGAACAAGTGAGATCAAACATAGAATTTGGATTATCTTGTTGGGTGAACTTAGAATTTTGTGGGTAATTATGACCAAATTTCAAGCATCAACAATATGTTATATTTCTAATTGCTTTTGTTGAAAATTTACTCTGTATTGTCAAGTCAAAGAAATTTTCACACACTCCATAAAATCTTACTCTACCATTAAATTGATGAATTATGGATTTAAGAAAAAAAATAAATACAATTATCGTACATTTGTTAAGAACTTGAGTACAACGTGGAAAAAATCAAAAAATCAATTGAGAGTTGTATATGAGCCTTTAAACATTTTTTTCGTGTAAGTTAATTTTTAAGGACAAGTTTTACTCACGAGTTCTTAATTGGTGTTAGAACAAATATTGTGTTTGCTATGGGACCGGACATAGCATAACTGTGCTATGCTAAGTATGACATTGAACCCATCAAGAATGTGATAGGTTTTGAACAAAACCTTTGAACCTTAGACAAATTAAAATATGACATTATGCGCAAAGTCATTAAATACTGATAAATAAGTGAAGCTTTAATTAATGATCAATGTTGTGTAGCGCCAAACCCTTTTTGAATCTATTGTTTGGTTCAATAAATATAGAAAAGTTCAAACCATAACCTAGCGAGTGGCTCCTATAATCTTACTTTTCTTGCCGAGCATATTAATCTAGGCAATGGGTATTCGTGGTTTAAATTAATTTGATTGGCGTAGCAATTTAACTATGTATTACTTTCTCTGTTTCATGTTAAGAGTCTCCCATTTTTTTCAAATATCCTAATTAAAAAATTTAGTTTTTCTTTTAAGACATAATTAGTATATAATTTTTTATTTATAATAAAACAACTTTTCTTCCAAATAAATAATTATTTAAAATACACTATATATTGCTAAAATTTGTAAAAGTCAAACTGCACTCTCAATTCAAAATAATTTTTTTTTAACTAAATTTCGATCCCAATTATAATTAATCTTTGATTAATCTATAGTCGGCTAGAGACCTTGAAGAGTAGACATAGTCTTTTCAGAAAATCGGGTATAAATAAAATTGGGGAAAAATTGGGAAAAAATCAGAAATAGTCGAGGATTAATGGGAAAAAGTCGGGGTTGGATGTTCACTTTAGGTTTTATGGGGTTTGAATTTGTTTCTTTGTTTTGAATATGCATGTTAGTTGGTTGGATGTTCAGAGAATTATAATGTCATTTAGAAAAGTGTTATATGATTTATTGTTTTTATTAGTATTATATTATTTAAAATAATTTATGGTGCAAAATTGTTTGCCTGAATAATCCTCAATTAATCTCCTAGTCTCCGGTCTCCATCTTGCATACCTACGAGGGACTAGTGATTTTTAGAATATTGTAATAAATATTATAAGTCCATTGCTATCGTAAGAGATAAAATATGGGGGTGAAAGTTATAAATAATGATTAACACAGTTAGAAATTTTAGTACAAGTGCAAGTGTAAATGCAATGTGAGTGACAAAGCCTCTTTATTAAAAATTTGGCTCCTCTTTATTATCCCTTCTAAATTTCGTCCAACGGTGACTCACATAACTGAGACTTAATTTATGTTAGCTTGTGATTATTTTCATTAAAATCAATTACTCTTCAAGTTTGCTAAGAATCCCTCCAAACTAAATACTGAAGGTTGGAATTTGATATATTGCCCTAGGGCCCCACTAAAAGGGAAAATAACTGAGAATCCTTGCATATAATATTGATAAGATTTCATTTTGCACTTCTTTAAGCAGCGTAAAGAGACTGTTGGAATTGCTCTAAGGTCACTCCACCTTCTTTTCGACATTCTCAGTGTTATGTAGCAAAACACACACAAACACATAAATATTCGCACACTTTTCTTTTGTAAATTAAGATAATGGGAAATTGTCTCGTAAAAAAACTATTACATGTAATTTTTTGATAATTGGCGAGGATTTTATTCCATATATAGGGATAATATTTTATCTTAAAAATATATAAATAATAGAAGATTGTATGATTGAAGTTGCAAGCTGAATTTTCAAATGTTAATAGTATTTTTGGTACAAATTACTACCAATATATTACATACTGATTTATATAAATAGATTCATATAATTTGAGAAGGGAAGAAAGAGAGACAAGTCTTGAACACAAACGAACAATGAGCGCAAATATTCACATTTTCAATTATTTAAACTTAAAATCAAATATATGTATCACTAGTATTTTTTACGAGAGATTAATGCAGCTATTTACTCCCATTTTACTAATCTTACTGATTTTAATAATATAATTTAATATGTCAGTTTAAATACATGGCTGACGCTGTTATTGCTCCTCTTTTTTTTTCTTTTTTTTATATGTATTTTAGTAACCTTAAATTAATAAGAGGCAATTGGGCACAAGGGCTCATTCTAATAATAACAAAATTATATAGGACACTTACAAATTAGCCATGTAAATTAAGGACATTGTACAAAAAAGACACTAATACCATTTCTTTATAACATCTCTTCTTCTTTGTATCACAATGATGTAATGTTAAGGTGAGGGGAATTATATTAAATGCAAAGTAGCTGGCCATTAATCCTGAGCATTCTTTCAGTTACAACTTATGGTCGTTTTTCAATTAGAACATATCACATACCCCTAGTACCTTTAATTTAAACCAAAACCTTTGTGTGTATATGGCTTATGTATGCACAAATAATAGTCTACATTATCTCGTTAATGTAGCAGGGATTTATGTTTAGTTAGTAACTTTCTCAATCAGTTTGTGTGGGTTACGTTTAATTCTTCGTAGAAGATAGTATGATTTTTATTTTATTTTTAAATAAATTCGTAATTAATGTTTATTAATTTAGACTCTTATATTTTTTGTTTAACGTAATTGTATTTAAACATTTGCCAACCATTTATGTGACAATTAGCAACACCATAACATAGGAGGGTACTTCAAAAATTCATTTACAATCATATATTTTAAGTATGAATGTGTATTGAAGAGTAAGTAAAAAACTTTTTCAGAACAATTTAAGAAAGAACAAAATTCATGGTGCTAAAATTATTTTAGCACCCTATTCAATTTTACACATCATGGTGCTAAATGCATCTTGCAACTAGAAGGTGCTAAATGCATTTAGCACCCCTGGACAGCCACCAGAAGGTGTTAAATGCATTTAGCACTACAACTAAAAGGTGCTAAATGCATTTAGCACCCCCTGGACAGCAACCAAAAGGTGCTAAATGCATTTAGCACCATAATCAGAAGGTGCTAAATGCACTTAGCACCATAATCAGAAGGTGCTAAATGCATTTAGCACCCCATGGACAGCAACCAGAAGATGTTAAATGCATTTAACACCACAATCTAAACAACCAGAAGGTGCTAAATGCATTTAGCACCACAACCAGAAGGTGCTAAATGTATTTAGCACCCCCTGGACAGCAATCAAAAGGTGCTAGATGCATTTAGCACCCATTTGACAGCAACCAAACCCCCTGGACAGCAACCAAAAAGTGATAAATGTATTTAGCACCCCTTTAACAGCAACTAAAAGGTACTAAATGCATTTAGCACCACAACTTAAACAACCAGAAGGTGCTAAATGCATTTAGCACCCCTTTGACAGCAACTAAAAGATACTAAATGCATTTAGCACCACAACTTAAACAACCAGAAGGTGCTAAATGCATTTAGCACCACAACCAGAAAAGTGCTACATGCATTTAGCACCTCCTGGATAGCAACCAAAAGGTGTTAAATGCATTTAGCACCACAACCAGAAAGTGCTAAATGCATTTAGCACCTCCTGGACAGCAACCAGAAGGTGCTAAATACATTTAGCACCTTCTGAACAACCAGAATATAGCACCACTTGGACAACAAACAAAAAAGGTGCTAAAATGATTTTAGCACCATTACAAAACAGAGAACAACAAAATTGAAGAAATCAACATCTACTTAATTTATTTAGGTATATATATATGGATCGACGTAGGATTCATAAAAAAAAAAATAAGAGTTACGATAATATTTTTTTTTCAAATCCCGCTAGGCTGTCGAAATTGGTTGATTTTGATAGCAAAACGACCTCTGATCATCTTAATTTTTCGCGCAATTTTAGTAACTTTGTCTTCCGAACAACATATCTAAAACTTAGCCAAATCCAACGATTCGATCAAAAGTTATATATGTTTTACGATTACATTTGCGGAAGAAACAAAAAACATAGAGATAAGAACGGTGCTCCAGGAGAAACTAGAAAGATTAAATCAACCACTGGTATAATGATGAAAATTTGGGAAACAGAGAGAGAAAGAGAAAATAAATGAGAAAGAAGTATATTTTCTTTAATGTAGATATGGAAGAAGGGTTCTTCTTTCAATCAATACTCAAAAATTCTTTTTCTTTCTTATTCACTGTGTGTGTTGTTGTCTCCACACTCAAAATGAGAATACTGTTCATGGAAAGGGTTATAAGATGTTTATTTTAGGGGTATATTTGTCCATTAACACTTATCATTTTCCTTAAGATGAATTAATATTATGAAAAGTGTTCTTATTGTAAAATCAAATTATGAAATTAGTACTACTTCTCTTCATTAAATATGAGTCCGTCCTTAGAGTTATAAAACATTATAGAGCGATGCCCTATAACCCATTATCTCAATTAATAAATTGAGAAATAGATTCTTACTACATTCTCCGTAATTATATTCAACTATGGACACATTTCTATTACATACTAGATAGAGGATTTTACCTTTATTTTGTTTTAACTATAAAGACAATTTTCAATCTTTATTTATTAAAAGGATACACTACTTTTTTAGATGGCCAATTATATCTTTACTACAATATTTTATTTCTTTGTTACCATTGGTCTTTGTCAAGCCTCATCAACCATCTCCGTTACCACCACCCATCGAAGCACCGACTAGAATTTTTATACAGTGCAAAAATAAATTTGCACTAAATACATATTTAATTACTTGTGAATTTAGTGTAAAAATAAATTTGCACTCAAATTTATATCTTAATTGTCAATGGATTTAGTCCAAAACAAATTTATACTAAAATCTACAACATTAGTTGCTTATGAATTTAGTTAAAAACAAATTTACATTAAAATGTGTATTATTAGTTGCTTGTTGATTTAGTTTCAAAATATATTTGCATTTACCATTAGTTATTTGCAGATTTAGTGTAAAAACATAATTGCATTAAAATATGTATAATTAGTTGCTTGAGAATTTAGTATAAAAATAAATTTGCATTAAAATATGTATTATTAATTACTTGCATATTTAGTAGAAAAATAAATTTGCAATACTTGTGGTGGAGCTCCGGTAGTGGTTGCTGGAGTTTTACCAATGGGGGATAAATGGTGAGAGTGGCAGGTAGTGAGAAATGAAAGAAATGTATTTAAAGTAAAGAAAAGAAGTATCCTTAACTTAGAATGAAAATGTAAAATATCTTTTAATTGAAAATAATTATAAAAGATTTTTTTTTTCAATTCATTGCATCTAACAAATTCCCCTATAATTAATGTGAAGAGATTGGGTAATAAAATCTCAATAATTGATGAAACTAGAGTTTGTATATAAAACAAGATTTTACTTTCTTTCATTTAATAAAAACTTGGACCACGTTCTTCTTCAACATGGAGCATGGGTAGTAAACTGAACAACTAATTTAAAAAATAAATAACTTAAAATTATTAATTAGCTTGTGTTTGGTTAATTATTTTTTTTAAAAAAACATATATTAAAATGTGAACTATTTAATTTTATCTAAATTTATTTTGGAGTGATTTTCATCGTTATAGCAGACCTTGTATGCTTTTAACAACCCACGTGTAACAGCGAACCTGGAAGCGTTGATCTAACGCATGTTTTACCCTGTCTGTTTAGCAAACCCAATTGAGTCTAAGGGAATTGAATAAAACTAGAACAGCCTTTAAGCTTATGCTTTTTTTCATTTTTATAATTTTTTAGGTACTAAATAAATAAATAAGAAAGGATAAAATATCAAATTAGTTTTGTTCAGTTCCAAGCAGAACAACAACAACAATTTAACGAAGAGAAGACTCCTTTTCGCTTCCTCACAACTCTCGTCTCCACCATTTTTTCTCTCTCAAAATACCAAGAAGCCCTCCGAGCTTAACTCAGTAAGGTATATATATGCTTTCTCTCTCTAAAAACACACATGTATATATATATATATATGTAGAAATATAGATACATGTGATGTGAAGTATATATAAATAATAATCAATCTCAATGACTATCTTATGTGATGTACAGGTTCAATTTTCGGAAAGTGAAAAGACTTGGTCTGTTCAGATTTGAATGTAAGGACTGTTTTATGTTTCGTTTCTAGTTTTCAATTTTGAGATTGATTCGCACTTGAATAATACGCACGTATTTATTTTATTTGTGTATGCTATGCTGATTTTATTGAATTTTGCAAAAGCTTTTGAACAAGTTTGTTAGTGCTTTTGAGTTGGAACTTTGAGAAAATTGCTAATTTTGTTTGTTTACGACTTGAAACATGTGTGTGTAGTGTAAGCTAACTAACAGTTGCCACATGTAAAGTTACTTACCTGATAGACTAAAATGTTTTTTCTAACTATATATGATCATATGCCTTGTTCTACTTGAAGCAGTTTATGATTGAATTGACTGGTAGACACATGAAAATAGATTCTCTGAATTAGGGATGGCATATGGTTGTTTAGTTTAGGGCTGAAATTGGTGTATTTCTTGAGTACATTAAACCATTTTCAAATGGTACTGTTCCGCTAGCCTGGGAAGTAATGTCTGGCTACATGCCGTTGTGATCCTTTAGTGGAAAAAAGGACCTTGCTAGTCTTTAACAGTTTTCAAATATTAAGCTTGTTATATATCCTATCATGATATGGGGTTTTAATCAGTGTTCTAAAAATCGGGCCTAGGCGGAAATCGGTACCTTGCCGCCCGGCCTAGGGCTAATCCTTTGTGCATAGGCGCTAGGCGCCCATTAGGCGGACTAGGCGCCCATTAGGCGGGCTAGGCGCTGATTAGGCGGGATAGGCACCGATTTTTCCCCTTTTTTTCCTTCAAAACAACGTAGCTTCATGTTAAAAAATAAATAACATGTTTATTAGCTAGCCTTCTTTTAGTCGACCTAATTCCGTTCTCCTCATCCTCCTCCTCTCAGTCTCCGATCTCCATCTCCTCTCCTCTCCTGCTGTATTTTGGGATGTTCGCTTGGGTTTGATTGTTTGAACTTGTTTATTTTGTTGTTTTATTGGTTGGATGTTGGAAAATTAATGTTAATTTGAAAGGTATATGATGTTTTGTTAGTATTATGTTATTTAAAATAATATTTTTAATAAAAAATCGTTTGACCGATTAATCCCCTAGGCGCTAGGCCCCCCCTCGCCGACCTAGGAACGCCTAGCGATTTTTAGAACATTGGTTTTAATGCAAGTTAGAGTGTTCAGCTTCGGCAATTGACCCCTTTATGACACAAACTATGATTGCCCAACATCATACAATATCATTGCTTAGTCATAGAGTAATTTTTAATCAATTAAATTGCTTGGTTGGTGTAGTCTCGTCGCCTAAATGGCATGGGCTTTTTATCCCTGCAAAATAGCGCAGACTCAACCCTCACATCTTAGGAACCAATCTCTCTAAAATGGGAATAGGGCTATCTGCTATTTCATCTACTCCAGATGCTGCCATATGTGGTTGCCTCGATTGATTACGTATTAATCAGTATTCGGTTGATCCGTCTGAGGTTAACGACAAAGAAGATTTTTCTAAGCCATTATGTTTCTTCTTGTTCAAGAAGAATCCTTTTTTTGATTCGTTAGGATTTGTATTGGTTGGAACTTCTAGTTATTTTTATAGAAGTTTCACCTCTTGTTTACTGGATACACGTTATGCAAATGTTCACCTTATTATTAGGCATTAACGTTAAAAAGCTTTTGACCTCTTATCTTGTGTGCTGCATATATTACCAACCGAGGTTAGTAAGCAATTCCCTGTGGTGCACCAGTCAGCTAAAGCTGTCTTCTGATAATTCTCTAAATTTAACATGTTATTGAGAATATAATGTTCATTTCCTAAGTACTTCAGTATGTTTTTGATGTTTTAGGGGGTTCTGCGCATTTGTATATTTACATATCTTGTTAATTGAGTAAAAAGTTAATTGAAGAGCCATGCAAAAGGATAGTGGTCCAGCAACACCTACTGGTCGACTTCGGCGCCGTAGAGGTTCGAATGAAGTAAGTTGTTATATTTATCCATTATCACGTATTTAACGCTATTTTTGTCCAAAATATTTGCATTTGCTCTTATCACCTGAAAACTTGGTTAACCTCGTCAAATTTGTTTGGTAGTACTGGTTCAGGAAAACTGGCCTTTCTTGATTGTCTTCTTTCAATTGAGGCATCATGAATCATAATCGTTGTTGCCTAATCAAAACGCCAACCCTGACCCCCTTTTTTTACTTAGGCCAACAGACGGGCAGACATTTTTATATTTTACCAACATATAATACATATATCAGATTCGTCAAGGATTCTGCTGCTCTCTCTCTCTATATATATATCTTTATAGCAGAGATGATAAATAGTGTGTAAGCAACCAGAAATAATACTGCAATTGAGCCTACCCCAATTGCACTGCTTACAAGGTATTGTACCCCACACCATGTACCTTAGCGTCCTGTAAATTAGGTCTTATTGCTTATGATGTTATTAGTAAGTTCGTTGTAGACAAGAACAAATAGGTGTATGCCTGATCATAATTTGCTAGTTGATAAAGTGTCTCTAAACGGTATGTACTAAAGGGTTGGCTCCTTCAAAAAGTTATCTCAATAACTTCTTTCCCCCTTCCCCCCTGTTTGAATGACAGGTTCCTCCAGAGGTTAGCAAAACAAATGGAAGTGATTTACTTCTTAATGATCAAAATAAATACAGGTCAATGTGGATCCGTACATATTCAACTATTTGGATGATTGGCGGCTTTGCGCTCATAATCTACATGGGTCATCTCTATATTTGGGCTATGGTGGTTGTTATCCAAATATTCATGGCAAGAGAGTTGTTCAGTCTACTTCGGAAAACACATGAAGATAGTCACCTCCCAGGATTTAGGCTATTAAACTGGTAAGCAAATAGCATTTGTTAGTGTCTAAACTGGATTTTGTTCTTATATTGGCATATCTTTGTAATACCTAATGCTCCTCTCACCCATTTTGAGGGTTTATCAGACGACCTTCCAAATCTATTTATGAATGTGGCCAATTCATCTCATTGCTGTTATTTCTTAATTTCCATTACAGGCACTTTTTCTTCACTGCAATGCTTTTTGTATATGGTCGCATTCTCAGTCAATGTCTTGTCAATACTGTTACTTCAGACAAGTTTCTGTATCAAGTTGTGGGCAGATTGATTAAGTATCATATGGTTACCTGTTATTTCTTGTATATTGCAGGTTCGTTCTATCTGTACCATTTTTATTTTCTTCCTGTAATGCAGTAGCCTCAAGAATCTTAGTGTTAAGCATCTAAGTTTATATGTAATTACCCAGAAACTAATATGTAGATTATGTCTCTTTCAATGTGTTTGTTTCTTGCTGTTATTTTAATATGCATAAGGGTTTACACTTTTTGTGATTTCCTGCTTGCCGTATAGTCTATGGTCACATCATTAATTTTTGTCTCATTTTTCTCATTTTTATGATTGGTCTCAGGTTTTATGTGGTTCATTCTTACGCTGAAGAAGAAAATGTACAAGTACCAGTTTGGCCAATATGCATGGACACATATGATTCTGATTGTGGTGTTTACGCAATCATCTTTCACTGTTGCCAACATTTTCGAAGGAATTTTCTGGTAAAAATGTTACAGACCCCACTTGGAATTTTGTTAATAGTCTCAATGTTAACCTATAAGCTGTATAAATTATTTGATTACTGTAATTTGTATGCACAACTCCTCCCACACAAATTACTCAACATAGGCTGTTGCTCTACTAGGGTGGTTTTTCTAAATTTTTCCTTTCAGTTTACAAAGATACGGGAATGAAACTGGTGTTTGGTCTTTTTTGAGGTTTTGGTTTAGTCATTTTAAGATCTTATTTCTTATGGAATTTTTAAAAGCCTTTCGAGATTCGTTTGACGGAAGCTGACTACGGTTTTGACGTACCATCACGAGTTCTTTGATGGTTGGACTTTTCACTTGATTGCCTAATTTTTGGCATTTTATATCTTTATTTCCTGCCTTCTTAGTTATGTTACATTCAATCAAAAATATTATCCAAGAGTGATTACAATGAAGAACGTGTGCAATATTTACATCCAAATGATTTAACATGGCGAAAGAACCTCAAATTCAGTTTAACCATAATGCAGGTTCCTTCTTCCAGCATCACTTATTGTCATCAATGATATTGCTGCTTATATCTTTGGGTTCTTCTTTGGGAAAACTCCCTTGATCAAGTTGTCCCCAAAGAAAACTTGGGAGGGTTTTATCGGAGCATCTGTCACGACTATTATTTCAGCATTTCTGGTGAGTACTCTATCCTTAAATGTGTTACAATCCATGGTAAAGCGTACCCTAAAACCTTTTGTTGCAAGGGAAGGGTGCCAATGGAATTCATATAACACATTAAGATTTAATATTCTTTTCCTCATGGGGCTTGGAGTCATCACAATTTACCCCATTCTGCAATTGTGGCCTGGTGGAACTTTCCCCTCTAAGGCGAGTTCAATAAATTAGCATTTCAAATTCCAAGACATTGTAGTCTAGCCAACACGTTGCCCCTTCCATAACTCTGCTGGCCCACTAATCTTGTAGCCTCTTTTTTGTATTAAATTATTAATTATGGTATGACCTGGGCCCAGCTGTAATTATTACATGTGGAAGAAAAATGAAAGAAGAAAATAAACATCTTCCATATCTCTTTCCATGCCTGCCCTATTGTCTATATGCATACAACGTATTATTATCAAGCCTGTTAAGCCAGTGTTGTTAAGTGAGTAAAGAGAAAACTTCTTGCATTTATATATTTGAAACAAACTTTGATATATTCAGTAACTATAATTACATTGGTTTACAAGATTGTGATGACTGATTTGTGTTGCTTGATTCTACAGCTTGCTAATATTTTGGGTCGTTACCCTTGGTTAACATGTCCTAGGAAGGTGCTCCTTTCGGCTAAAATCTACTTCATCTGTGTTTTGAACTTTAGATATAGTCTTGACACGCATCAGTTTATGAAGTATCTTACTGACGTGTAATGTGGCAATAACACTTGCAGGATTTATCAACGGGTTGGCTTCATTGTGATCCTGGTCCTCTTTTTAAGCCAGAGAATTTCACTTTCCCCGAATGGGTTCCTGAATGGGTAAACTGGTGATTTCAATTAGAGTTGAATTTAAATGTACCAACTTTAATACACTGTTTACTCACCGAAATTTACTGTCTTCCATTCAATGTTTTAAAAGGCACTATCTGGACCGTGGGCGGCCAAAGTGTGCGTAGTCCCTTGAGTGCTTTTGCCAGGCCTATGCAGCTAGGTGCTAGGCAGTCTTTTATTTACTTATTAAACAATAACAATATGAAAAATAAAACTTTGCTTTTTCAAAAGGCATAAGAGTTCACTGAGCAAGCATTGTCCATAATTCAAATATAGGTGAATATATTTTTTAAAACAATAAGGAGCAGAAAACTCCACCCGTCTTTACTAGTTGCCACCTTGTTAGGCCAGGTGGCAGGCCACTACCTAGTGCCTTTCCAGGGCCTAGGCGGGGATTTTAGAATACTGGTTCCATTTGAGTTAGATATTTGCACTGTCTCTCTCTTTCTCGGTAACAAGTACATTATTTCTGTTATTTGTTAAAAAAAGTTGTTGCATGTCTAAACCTCAAATCGTTTGATGACAATTCAGCTTGAAAATCATTATAAAGTCATTTTTATTTTTGTTCGACTGCTAAGGAGTAGAAACACAATTCTGACTTTTTTCGTTTTTCTCTTTGGCAGTTCCCTTGGAAAGAGATGCAGGTTTTGCCAGTCCAATGGCATGCATTATGTCTTGGCCTTTTTGCATCAATAATTGCACCTTTTGGAGGCTTTTTTGCAAGTGGTTTTAAAAGAGCTTTTAAGATCAAGGTCCTTGTGTTTTAATTTAACTTTTTGCTTTTTATATTTCAAAAGTGGCGTAGAATGCATATTAACTCATACATGTTTATGCTGTTCTTTCTCTCTCAAAATTTGCTACAGGATTTTGGTGATAGTATTCCTGGACATGGTGGAATGACTGATAGAATGGATTGCCAGGTTAGTCATGCAAAACATTATGAAATGTTTGGAAACAGATTTTAGTATACCCATCGATGCTGGTGGGCAGCTACTTTGCACAAATTCCATGTCAAATGTTAACATTTTATCCAAATTTCCCTCTCCTAGCAATTGGCACATATTGCTACATATCTAAGCGAGGAATGGACACTGTCCTCCAAGCATAATATTTACTTAATCTGTTAATATAGGCAGTGCACTCCTCCCGATGCTATCTCAAGCTCTTGCCAAACTTTAACTCTCAAGTATCACAATAACTTTTGTTATATGGGCCCGTAAATGTCTTGTCACTTTCGGATAGATGATGGTGAAGGGTTTTTTAGATGGCACAGGGAAGATTTTGTTCAAACATATGTTTACAACTCTAAAATAATACAGTGGATTCATAGAAGTTTCAAAACTCTCAGTTCCTGGCTTGCGATTTGGTCTTGTGTGCCAAATCTTGTCTGATCTTCTTATAACTTAAGCCCCCCTTTGTTACGGGAATATGTGGCCCTGTAATTCTTGTTCACAATCTTTGTTTAAAGTTGCATGATAATTAAATTACTTGCCTTCGTTCATAATTTTGTACAAGCCAAAAATATAGATCACTTAAAAACATTTTATTTGGGTAAAGTTCTAATGTAACATGTTTTGCAGATGGTGATGGCTGTGTTTGCATACATCTATCATCAGTCATTTGTTACGCCTCAAAGCGTATCTGTCGAGATGATTTTGGACCAGGTAAAAACTTATGTGGTCCATTGCATCTCTTGCTCCAAATGTGCATCCCCTTCTTTATTCATTTACTATTTGATCCATAATTTTTTATTTTCTATTGTATTACGTTTGTGTAGATATTGATGAACCTTAGTTTTGAGGAGCAAAAAGCCCTGTACAAGAAGCTTGCCCAGATCATCCAAGAGAGCGGGTTTGGAGGATCTTGAATAGCTAGACCTACGTTTGTAGTGTATTAATCTCTCTCTCTCTAGCATATTGTGTTTATTAGTTCACAAAAATTCTGTATAGCGTTTGCCAGCCATTTAAATATTGCGCATTTTCTCTTTCTTTTTCTTTTCTTCACTGTCTAATATCTACAAGCAGATACGGCACTTTGATTTTTTCGTGCATTTGATGGCAAGACTTACTAAGGTAGCATTTTACCCGATCTGTAGTGGTTTATTAAAACCTGATTTTTAAAGCCCTTGTAGTTAAAATTAAGGTTGCAAGATATGACGATTGTTCATATTCTTTGTCGTATTAGATTTTGTGCATGCTTTGCTTTTTTATACGGTAGAACAGGTGGTTTATCTTTCCCACTCACGAACTAAAGGAATAATTATAGAACATGCGGTTTATCTTTTCCTATGATTTTTTTTAGGGGGTGCGGAAGAAAAAAATTACATAAAAAAATAAAATAAAAAAGAATGGAAAACATACTCATAAAATTGAATATGATTGAGAGCATCTCATCACATATTTTAAAATTATTTTTTAACTTTTTACAAAAATTAATTGTTTTTTCAATTATTTTTTATATTTCTATCATACGGGGCCTTATATTACAATTTACTCTTGATTCAGCTTTTGTGACAAACTGAGTCATCGCAAATGATCATATTCTCTTCTACAGCATATTTCTCCTTGTGGTTTTTGATTGTTGCAGCCCAGTAGATAATAGATACAATATGCCGCACGTATTTTTAAATAATTAACTTTTGGATTATAAACTTAATTTTTAGCATACCCAGTTGTTATAAAACCACTAGATAAAAAATACAATAGACCTGCGGTGCTTTCTGAGTGTGAAAGGGGGGGGGGGGGGGGGGGGGTTCGATCCCCGGAGTCTTGAATTCAAGTCTTTCCCCCTCTTCAAGACTTGAACAGTCAGGTTTATGATAGCCTAGTTAGTGCAATTAAAAAAACAAAAATAATAAACTAAATAAATACAATAAAATCCAATAATTTTTTTAAATAATTTTTAGCATACCTAATTGTCGAATCATTATAAAAATTTACATGCAATTGAGAATTGAACATAAATCTTTTAATTTGTAAAACAATATCTGCAAGTGAGGTCAATTTCTTCTGTTGAAACTTTTACAAACCTTTTATTATAATTGATGTGCTGCTGGTAAGAACCTCTCCCCAAATTAGGGGAGATGTAGTAAGTTCGAAACTTTGAATCCCTTCGAACATGGAAATAAATTAGACACCCCTTAAGGGAAAATTTTAGATGGTAATTATGGAAATAACATAATAAAGCATGAAATGAAGTGGAACAAAAATTGACAGAAAAGTTCGTGTCAAAATTTTTAACAAGAGGTAGAGTCTTGCTAGTGTCAAAGTTTCACAGAAAATTAACCTGAAATAAATGCGACTGAGACGCTACTTTTCTTTTGGAGTAAGCTGGCGCGAAGCCATGAATGGTTTTACAAAGGGGCATTCAGAAAACAAATGATCCAACTGGCTCAGCAACTTTGTTCCACATACTGCAACAAGAGACAATGTACACATTACCAGACTTTCCAAGGTTATCCTCGGTGGGAATCCTGTTTCTCGAAGCCTATATATAATTAGGCCAAGACGGATCTTCGAGGAGAAATAAACAGTTGCGAAAGGGAAGCCATCCATCTAAAGTAACTGAATTTGATCAATCACACATCATGGAAAGCCGCTTTATAATCATGTTGGAGCTGCCAATAACCTCACAAATAAATTACGTGATGGGAAATCTGAATTAATTAAATAAGAGCACCACAGCATAATCATTTAGAGCAAAAAAGTTAAAATTAAAGAGCAAAAATATGCTACACATCATATAAGAGCAGAGCGAAGAGAAAATAGCAGTGACTGAAAATTGAAGAAAGAAGAACAAAAAAGTTGAAGATAAAAAGAGCACAATCACTTGAAACAAAAATAGCGTTCATCCCAACAGCATATAATGGGAAAAAAAAACTATGAAGAAAAAGAGTTGCCTATTCTAGACTGAACAAAATCCATATAAATATGGTACACAGCAATAAGTTCTATGTTTACAACCAAAACTTCAAATCTTATAGTAAATAATCAAATCAATACAAAACTATCCTTTAGATTCACCCAAGGTGCCAAAGAAATTATGGATTATCCGCTTGCTCTATGTAGGTCCCACGGAAGAAAGATACTACATTCAGCAAATTATCTTCTCTCTATTACTGGATTTTTGGCTTCTCAATCCTCACATAAGGGAGACACCCCATAAAGTGTTGGACCTTTGGGGCCCATCCGCGTTGCTCAGCACGGCAAAACATCAAGAAGGTGTTTGCAAAGTAAGAATTGAAACCCATCAGAACGTGCCACATGGCGTGACCCTGGGGGTTGATGGGCCAAGCTGATTTTTCTTTGCAAAACACATGATCGCCAAGCCAACATAAACTACCGAGGAGTAAGGTAGCCACATAAAACTTTGCCAGCCTTTTAGCACGATAATCATTTGTGTATATGTAATATTTGTACATTCGAGGAATGCACAAGAGACATAGGATTACATAATGAACCTTAAAGCCCAATACAAAACGAAACTGTGAATGGGCGATTGCGAAAACGGCGCCGTAGAGGAAGAGGAAGGTGGGCATTGTACTACGGTAGTGCCAATCTGGCGAGTATAGGATGTAGATGTAGAGGAGCATTTCCCATACCATCGGTGTTTCATCACCTTGCTGTTGCCTGAAAATAAATTTCAATAACTATCTTTATGTGCCGTGTTTTCAAATGTGTATAATCAACAACAGAAAGAGATTGTATGACAGAGTTGACTGTCGAGTAACAATTATCTTTAGTTGGGGAAAAGAATGATTACAGAAAAGTTGCATGAGAATGCAAGCAAAAGAAAGAGTAAGCGGTACCTAGTATCAGCAAAGGAACCCAAGAAAAATTAGAGGCTGAAAGGGGCAAGGACATGTTTTAACTTTTATTTAAGAGTTTTTTGGAGACAAAAGATAAGGGATAATGATTATACTTGGAGGTAAAAAGAATAGAGCGAAGGCAATAACCTCTCTTCGTGTTTTTTTTTTTTTTTTTTTTTTTGGAGGGAAAAGAAAGCACCGAAGAGCTAGGGAAATCATATTTTTTAGTTCTTGGTGACTGACTTCTGAGAAACCCACATGTAATCGTGTGTAGACTACCCAATTCACCATACATTTTCAAAAGAAAATCCTATCTAAAGCACACGTGTCAATAAAACAGATAAATGATGATATAATGATAAATGCATGAAAACTATATCCAATTCTAATGCATGAGAGCGAGTACAATAGCATGTATATCTCATTCAAAACGTTCTATGCTTTTGGAAGGCAAGCTCTGCAATTACTTATTTTTCTGAATTAAACTGGGATCAAACTGCAATAATCCCTAGGAAACTTCAAAATAAAGACAATCCAATGCTTACACGTGTAAGGAGAAGATGAATGAATGGAAATATTGCTTACACGTGTTGCAAAGTGGCATGGTATAACATGCTCCCAATAGCAAGTGCCATATTCGATACATGAAGGACGCTAAATCTCTTCTCAAAGCCTTGCCGTAGGGAATTCACAAGGCCAATAAGCGCCAAAAGAATGCAGGGGATATTGGATATGGTGTTGTAGAATTCTGCAATGTAAGAAGAGTAGACATAGTTGTTCTCACACCACTCAGTGCTGGATGTAACAGGTCCCCAGAAGCTTGATATCCCATCTGCCATTCTTTTCTTTATAAATGTACGTATTCAGCCTTAGCTAAGAAATAATCTGTTGATGACATCACAAAACCGGAAAATCATATATCTGCAGGGAAAAGGTTAAGTTTCAAACCAACAAAACACCAGGAAAGAGATCATTATTCATTAAGAAGAGTAGTCACCAGTAAATTTATTACGGAACTCCAAGTGGAAGATACAGCCATTATTTACATACTATATTAATAAATTAGACAGATGAAAAAGCAACTAATGTCTTTAAACACTACAAAAAGTTCCCTCAAAATAGTATGATTCAAGAGCTAACTAGCAATTTGCAAGAGGAGTAATGGACCGTTATATTAGAGCATCTCCAATGGAATAACCAAAATTGAATAATCAAAATGAGTTTTGATTATCTATTAAGTGTTAAAGTCAACAATGTAGGCCTCCCCAATAGTTTTTTTCTCAATAACCAAATTTGTAGGATCCATCATATTGATTGGCCACAAATTAATTGATTTGAATTTTTTGATAACCATGGGTATCGGAGCCCCACCCCCACTAATCCCATGAGGCCCTGGTTGCTCGACCGGGAGACTCCCCCAATGGCCCAAGAAAGGTTTAACGTAGCGGAGAATCGAACCTGAAAAGATTATGTTTTAGCCAATAGAATTAGTGGATCCCTCATTGTGGGTCCTTCATTTTGGTTATTGAAGAAAGTTGTTAACTTTGATTATAAAGGGAGTAGATTTGGTTATTTGTTCAAAGGTTGCTAAAATTTGATAAGGTCATTGGGGTAATGTTTTTAGCCAACATTGTTAAAATTGATTATAATTGTTATTTTAATTATACCATTGGAGATACTCTTATACTATTATAGTAACCACAATAAACCCATCTTCTCATGTACCCCTCCCCCACCTCTAGTGAGATACAATGGATCAATCAAATGGGAATGATTGTGCTACCACGATCAATGTTTGAGTGTGATCGGGGACTAGTAAGTCCCAAACTGACACAAAAAAAGAAATATTGTACAATGGTATCTAATTTCAAGCGGATTCAACAATCCACTTGAAATTATTTTCTTCAACTATACTTCCATTGTGAGAACCTGGGTTCTCCCCCAAAATGGGGACCCAATATAAGCCAAGGATCTTCCCATTACAATACCACTAACTCCCACCCGTTATGACCGTAACATCCTCATTAGGGTGGAATGTGGGCCAGAGATAGCCTCAAACAAACACAATTACCACAAATCCACATGACAGCGCCTGAGTCCCCTCTAATGCTATATTTAACCACTTGGATTCCCCCAATTGGCTACCAGCTAGCCCAATTTGTAATTTAGGTTCATTAAAATCTAGTAATCCACATAAAGGCCAAGTATCTACCCATTAAACTTACCGATGTGGGATGTGGTCATTACATCCATTATTACTGAACCTCATAATCTCCTTGAAGAATCAACTAAAATGAAGTCCATTACTCCATAGGGACTCTGGCAAGGACAAGTGAGCAATACAGTGAGTAATTCAGAAGAATTAGCTTTTGTTCTGCTTGAATTTAGTTGTCGAGAAGGTGCCCTTTAGATAAGAGTTTTTTGTAAAGCAAATGAACAACAATTCAATTTGATCCACTTTATTTGTCATATCATTCGAATTCAGCCACCACTGACTCAATTCACCAAAATCAGAACTTCCATCAAATGTCTATTCAAGAAATTGCAACTACCACCACCATCATCATAGCACATATATAATAGAGAGAATAAACGAAGCAATATCATAACCATAAATATAACAAACAGGTCAAATTTTAAGTAAAGAAGACGATGGTACACGTATACTAGATCAAGATCAAGAACCCTATTATCTAATGAATAAAAATTATATATATTGCGAATGAACAAAAAAAAAAAACCCAACCTGTACGAGTAAAAGAAATCTCATCCTTTCCTCTTATTCTTAGAAGTATTCTATTTCGATCGTCGTCGTCGTCGTCTGAGGGATAACGCTGGGGTATGAGCCCAGATTCTCTTTTTCCTTTTTTATTTTTTTAGGAAGCGGTGGAAAACTTATATATTTATATATTTTTATTATAGCTGGTGTGCGTAATTTATACTCAAAACAAGTAAAAACATATATGCTGCCCGCCCAAGGAGGGTGGGGTCACATTCACTCGCCTCTCCCCCTCCAACGCGGCTCTTTTTCCCTTGCACGCTTCCTCTGCTAACGGTTCAAATTTTCCCTTGTCACCCATTCCATTTTCCGAAGTTTCCCATAAATCCCCCCACACGAATTTTAGACTACGTTGGTCTTGTCGATAACAATTTATATACCGCTGAGTCAGAGATGAAGTTTAATAATAATAAGGTTGGTAATAGTCTATAGTCAAGATTTAGAATGCAGTCAAACGTACACATTTTTAGTAAACAAAAGTGGATGGTCGCAAATAATTTTAATTGACATTCCAAATGTCAATCAAAAGTTTATGGACTATGTTATTTTGAAATAGTGTGTTAAACTCATACATTTCATTTTCCTATAGTTGAGTTTGGTATTACACCATTTAATTTCACTTTTTTGACATGTACATTATATATATTATAAATTTATTTTTTATAATATTTAGGCGAATATAAGTCTTGAATATCCATTTACACTCCTATCTACAAGTTATAAAATAATAAATATCTCATATTACTATGCTGGTTTAACTGCAAGTTATTTATATAATAAGGAAAGGTTTTATTTTTGACCTAGGACAATTTAACAAATCAACTTAATTAAGGCTCTAAATTAAGTTTCAAAAAATTATCTTTTATTTTAGTTACACGATATGCTTTATCTTAAAAATCAATCTATACTATTAGATTCTTTTGATTCTACACAATCTCCTCCATTCAATACAAAGTACACATAAAATGATATACATTATCACACACACACTCAATCACGACAACTTTCTCTCTTCTCATATTTTTAGAAAACTTTGAAAATATAGTCACTTTTTAGCCAAATTTTAAAATTTAATAAAAATTATATATTTTAAACATACTCATTGAGATCTATATAACAAGATCTATTGTGACTATAAAATTATGTTAAAAAAAATATTTTCTAATAAAAATTACATATAATGAATTCATTAGAATTACTATTTCAGTCACATTCTTAATCTTTAGTAATTACAAACCATATATCGATACACCAATTGACATCAATTTTGATAGAATGGAAAACGTAATTAGAGTTCTCGAGGTTCAAGCTCTAGTTGGCTGGTCGAGAAGTCGATCCTCTTGCCAACTTTGATACACTCAATTGAAAATATCTTTAGTAATTTTTTGTAGTAAAATATTAAATTGAATCATGTACTTTTTTTTAAAATCACATCCATTAAAAAAAATTACAATGAAAAAATTCTTTAAATTTCATTATTTTATGTATAAGTTTTTTGAATGCATCTTAAATTGAATGATACATCCTAAACATTTTTAATTAAAAAAAAATTGGTGCACAATGCTAAATAGCACGGATATACTCTAATAAAATAATAAATATCTCATATTACTATACTGGCTGCAAATGGCCTAAAGCCTATAAAATCATGCACATCCCCGGCAAACGGTGCAAGTTGCTCAGCTATTTTATTTCAACGTCGGTAATTGCTTTTTTCTATATAATAATGCTTACATGCTTAGAGCATCTCCAATAGTCTTGTATAAATTTTGTGCAAATCATACATGTCAAAGTGGAGTTTACACAAAAATAATAAAAAATTCGTTTTGTATTCCAACAGTCTATTTTAAATTTTTGTGTAAATATTAAATAACCAATTAGATACGCACAAGTGGAACTTATCATATATTTATTCTGTTGCTTTTCAAATCCATTTATTTCTAGATACGTGATGAGGAAAAATAGACACGAGATTATCTAATGTGGTTGTGTAAATTGGGTTTGTATTTTACACAACCTTTTTACACAAATTCTACGTGTCAAAGTTTCTTAAAAGACTGCTGGAAACCTTTTTTTCTACAAAATGTGTAAATTTTACACAAACCAAAATTATACACTACGGTTGGAGATGCTCTTATAATGACAAATAATTTTGTAAACTTAGTAATTTTTTGTGGATTTAATCTCTTTTTTTTGGTACAAATGGGTTTGGTCTTTTTTCAAGATAAAATGTTTCTTTTTGTTACAAGTTCGGAACTAACTTAAATACGCCTATAAATCATTGACAGCCCCACCATCCTATGGACTCTGATTATTTGCATAAGATCACTTTAGTCATCATATATATACACTCTTTTTCGTTACACAACAATCGAAAAGGCAGTGTGCACTCTCACACAAAAAAAAATCCGACTGGAAAACAAACGTCTGCACCTCAATTTTAAGATAACGAAGTGTACAATTTATTATTCAATAATTATTCACAAGGTAATCAAAACCCAAGTGTTCTCAAGAAGGAATTATAAGTATAACATTACAGAGAATAAGAGCTTTCTCTCCCTCTCTTGGCAATTTTTTGTAAGTGTGGGAGCATAAAAATTATGAAGATAATAATGGGCCTATACATGAACCAGCCCAAACTTTATAAGAGAATTTGTAAAAGGGTAGAGTAAGCCCTTTTAGTCTTTTACTCTTAATTCTAATGTAAGATATGTAACCATAATTTTATGAATATAAATAGAATAAGGGATAGCCATCAGGGAAGGCCTCCTTCTAGATCCTAGATGGGGGGAGAATGAGCTAGCCAAAGGAATTGTTTCTAGAGAGAGAATGGTAATTATGTATCTTCTTATTCAATTTGCCTTTGAGATAATAAAATCACACACACACATAAACGAATAATGTACTGCCGGAATAGCATAAGCGCTACGGGGGAAACCTACCGTACCAAAAAATCTCTTGTCTCCTTCACCATCTCCATCTATTACTCCATTGATTTTGCTAAAAACTTCATCATGTGGGTTTGCCCAAATTTTTGGCTACCTACAAGTTGGTGCCGTCTGTGAGAATCGATTGATCGGTGGAGTATTCTTGAAGAGGCTAGTCAACAAAGCAATCTTCAAAAAAAGTCTCAACAAAGATAACAAAAAAATATACTATGTGCATCAGATAAGGCTTATTCCCTCATTAAGTATATATTGGCATTCTTTTAATATTATTAAAGTATTATTAGTTTTGTATTGCTGAACATACTTCATAAATGGCACATATATCCAATTTACACCATGTATGTGTAGTTCATTAAATCAAGTATATCCCATTTTTGTGTATAAATATGGTTAAAAATTCCTAAAACACGTCCAGCCAAGTTGATGGATTGCAGTAAACACGGCCTCCTTTAACCTTCGTTAAGCTGAAAGCGTGAGAGTCATACCAAGTTCAATTTGCCTGGGACGCCCAGCCGACTTAGTAATATAAAAGAAACGCGAATAAGGTTTCAATATTGTATCTTGCTGAGATGGTTTGTTATTCAATTCACAACTTGAAGGTCGTGGGTTCAATACTTGGCCGCCACAAGTATTTTTTGCCGAGTTCAATTTGCCTGTGAAGCCCAGCCGACTTAGTGATATAAAAGAAACGAGAATAAAATTTTAATATTGTATCTTGCCGAGATGGTTTGTTATTTAATTCACAACCTGGAGGTCGTGGGTTCAATACTTGGCCGTTACAAGTATTTTTTGTCGAGTTCAATTTGCCTGGGAAGCCCAGCCGACTAAGTGATATAAAAAGCTAATAAAATATCAATAAGTGTATCTTGACGAGAAGGTTAGTTGTGAGAAGGTTAGTTGTTTAGTTCACAATTCGGAGGTTGTGAGTTTCAAACTCAGCCAGAACAAATATTTTTTATCAAGATTAATTTGCTGAGATCAAGCACAGCCGACTTAGTGATAATGTGATATAAAAGAAGTATGAATAAAATTTCAGAGATGTCTTTAGCCTGAGCTGGTCAAGTGCCGAACTCACAAGCCTGAGATACAAGGTTCAACACTCGGCCACGACAAAATATTTTTAATTCGACAAAATAATTGTCGAGCTCACACAGGCCTAACTGATTTATAAAGTTGAAGCACGAATAAGAGTTGGTTGACCACTTTGTTCTAAACATTGAGGTTATTTTTGCCGAGTCTAAAGAGATATTTAAATCACCAAAGTCCAGCCAAGATGATACTATAATCAGGAAAGGAAAAATTGGTATGCAGCATGATCTAACCTTGAGGTTGCTGGTTTAACACCCAACAACGACAAATAGATTTTTCGCAACAGATAAGTTCATAACAACTCTTTTAAAGATAAGTTTTATGATTTTCTTACTATATATTATTTAAATTGTATAAGCACGCAAATACATACTTGAAATATAATAGTTTCAATCAAGAATTAAAATTTTGAGCTATATGCTAAAGAGCACGAACATGATATAATGAACATTATAACCTTGAAATCTTGATACATTAGAACTCTTATACCATAGTCGGCTTGAGTATACCAAACATATTGCATGCTTGAAAACCCCTATTGTGCAATTTATTTTGCAATTAGCATTGCTAAAGAAAAATTTCGATAGCAACAATTCATCTAGAAAGCTTGTTATGTATTTCTTCTTGCGATATATAATTAGATATACAAAATTATTGGTAATTATAAACCATTTTTATGCACGGCATGATTAATACTTCTTGCAAATATTCATGTTAAAAAAAGGGGGTGGGGGAGATGGTATAAGGTTATCGTTACTTATAGCCAAATGCTCTCTTTGGTAAAAAGTTGCACATACAGCTATGCATTATTCATGCCAAAAGATTGACATGATAAATCGTAGTTCTAACCCTCATATTATCTTTATATTGAATAGCAGCTTTGTGAAAGCTAAGGAGGTTTACTGTAGCCAAATCTTTATAATCAAATATTGTCAATTTACAAGGGGTCAAAGCATGGCAGCCACATTTTATTTCGGAATGCCTTGGTGTATCCATTTCGGCAAAAAAAATCGTGTAAGACCTTGCTCAGTCAAGGTGGCAAAAAAGAAAACGTGTAAGACCTTACTCAGTCAATGCGGCAAAAAGAAAAAAACGTGTAAGACCTTACTCAGTTAAGGCGGCAAAAAAAAAATCATGTAAGACCTTGCTCAGTCAAGGCGGCAAAAAGAAATCGTGTAAGACCTTGCTCAAGTCAAGGCGGCAAAAAAGAAAACGTGTAAGACCTTGCTCAATCAAGGATGGCAAAAATGCAAACGTATAAGACCTTACTCGGACAATGCAACAAAAATTAAATAAAGCTTTTATCAATTAAAGCAATTTAAATAAGACCTTTATTTTCAAAAGGCAAATTTTGCTTAAGATCTCTCTCGGACAAGGCAGTGTATTAAGACCTTTCGACGATTAAAGGCGAATTTCACTAAGTCTTATATTTTTCATGAAGGGAAAATTCTACATAAGACTTTGATCGGCAAAACAAATTTAAAAAAACCCTTTATTCATCAAAAGTAATGTGTTCAAGATAAGACTTTCTTATTGACGAATGTAGTTTTTCGATCATGAAGCTAACAAAATCTCTTAAGACCTTTCTAAAGTTTAAGGTGAAACCTCCCATGGGAGCATAATCGTTCTAAAGCTCGTTGCAGCTAGCTGGATAAATGTAAGACATTTCTTCAAGGATATTAAAGACCTCCCTTGGGGGCACAACAAAGGTCGGTTAAACCGATTAAATTATTGGGTAGGCAGGGCCTAGAAAGCCACCATAAGGACCACTCTCCTGCTTTAGCCAAATCGTTTTTACTGCTTTGATAAACCGCACAAAGTTTAAACTTTTTAACTTTAAAAAGTTACAAAAGTCGAGTAAGCCACAAAAATATCAGCTAACTCGGCCAGAATTATTGTTTCTGCCCTAGGGACAAGTTGATGAGGTCTAAAAGGCCAAACAAAAAATAATGCTCTACCACCAAGCAAATTAGCCTAACAAAAATAGAGAAAATACAAGTACGATGAAAACTCCATCCATAAAAGCCAAACAATTGATCACATATGCTGGGGGTCCTAGGCCCATTGACTACAAGAGGAGAAACTTAAATAAAAAAATGAGCTCGCCTAATACCAATAGTTCGCCTGCTCGGCAACATGTACTTCTTGATTTACAACAGTTGGCCTAACAGTCCGGTCAACAACAATAACAACTTGTTAGGTTGGCAAGAGAAGATGATTTAGCGCACCGACCATTCATATATTAAGCGCATCTCACTTCCCCGCCACAAGATTTGAAGTTTTTCAGGAAAGCTTACTTACAACACTTGGTGAATTATTTCAAAGACTACAAGGACAAAAAAGCTGATAGTCCAAGCACATGAACTCACATTGGTTGCCGCTGCGCTCATGTGCTTAGGGGGCAATTGTGGGAGCATAAAAATTATGAAAATAATAATGGACCTAGACATGAGTCAACCTAAGCTTTATGAGAGAATTTGTAAAGGGGTAGAGTAAGCCCCTTTTTAGTTTTTTACCCTTAACCCTAATGTAAGATATGTAACCTTAATTCTATGAATATAAATAGAATAAGGGATAGCTATCAGGGGAGGCCTCCTTCCAGATCCTAGATAGGGGAAGAATGAGCTAGCCAAAGGAATTGTTTCTAGAAAGAGAATGGTAATTTGTATCCTCTTATTCAATTTGCCTTTGAGTTAATAAAATCACACACACACACAAACGGAGGATGTACTGTCGGAATAGCATAAACGCTACCGGGGGAACCTACCGTACCAAAAAATCTATTGTCTCCTTCACTATCTCCATCTATTATTCCATTGATTTTGCTAAGAACTTCATCATGTGGGTTTGCCCAAAATTTTGGCCACCTACAGTAAGACAATTCATACAAATTGCATTAACAAATGGCCCTTTTATGCCACCTACCACAAATCCTAAAATCCCTATCATTTAGCAAAGCAAATAGCATAACAACAAATTCTTTTTTCCTCTAAACTCCAAAAAATCCACAATCAACACTTTCTAAATTTGTTAACGCTCGTACTCTCGTTGATTGATGTGATTGCTTGCTCGTAATCTTAAAATATTTAACGACGTGGATATATCAACTAATCAAAGAGTAGTGTGATGCAATGCAAGGATCAACAAATTTGAATTGATCAGCAAGACAACCAATTCTTATGCGTGCTAATAATCGCCGACAACAGCCCGGGCGACGATATCAAAATCGACACCGACAGCCTCCCTTCGCCGTCCCTAATATCAGTCACCGCCATTAATCCATCCGCCATATCTTGCACCAAAGAAAGCTTTCTTCGACAATTTCTTCTTTCTCAATTTCCCCAACTTTTCCCTTTCCTCCTCACACTTAACCTCTCTCATAAGCGAAATATCAATACTCGCAACCAAACACCTCTCATCCTCCAAAATCCCCCTAAAATCCCTAATTTTCAATCCAATACTCCCGACATATCCAATCAATTCAGCCCAGGCACTAATCCTCCCAAATTTATGCGAGTATTTGGCATCTATCAGCCCCGATTTCACCAACGAAACGAATTGCTCCATGAAGTAATAGGTGAGGAGAGAGAGGGCGATCAATTGATTGGAATCGAGTTGATCGTGAGTCAGATATTCAATTTTTTATAACTGATCGTGAGGGGCTTTCACTATTGAGAAGCAAATATAAGTTTCCAGTGAGTCAGATATCCAATTTCCACATTAGCGTGATTTAAACTGTTAAATTTGGTCGGGCTATATCATGCATATATGATAAATTTTTGCCAATTTTACCATACCCATAGTCTAGAAATTGCTAAATATAAATTTTTATCATACTCACAGTAAATGGCCTTAATGATTCTTTTATAATTAAGCTCGAGTGTTATCTTGATGGACAACAAATACTCAATTCAACTAGATCCCATCGATTAGCCTTTATGCAAAATATTATCATCTTGATTCAAACTTAACAAATGCATAATTTGAGAAAGAAAAAATATTCCATACACAGTCCTAATAATAATAACGATCTATATTTATCTTTAGCATTATAGTAATGATAATTATATTGTATATGAAATATACCAAAATTCAAATTATTCACAAAATAATCTATCAATTATTACACTCGGTTATAACCAAATAATTTCTAACTATTTTTAAGTGACTGTATGTTTGTTCCATGTACAAGTCTTTGGCAACAATTTGACATACCCATAGGATTTAAGTTTGTCAATGAGGTTGATAGAGGAACATCAAATTAAATGGTGAGAAATATCTCAACGACAATACGGAAATTTTACTTTGATTTTATTTAAAAACGACAATTAGCACTTGGATTAAGAGGTAGTGATAGCTCCTGATCTTTTCTTAACTGAGTGTGTTATTAGTCTAATACTTTGTTTTGTGTTTTGACGAAATTGCTTTTTATTTAAAAGAAAAAAAATCCAAAGTGTTACTATATGTGTTCTTTATTCACAATTGTACTATAACAAAATTATTTCTAATTAAGTTGAGTGTTGTATGTGAACATATATATATATATGTGTGTGTGTGTAGGTGAGGTTTCAATGGTTACCGTTCTTTTTACCCATGAATGGTTATTGTAATATTAACCAATGGATGAAAAATCAATGGTTGAGATCAAATACGTAGTTGGTTAACATAATTAATGCACATTGGAGAAATACAAAGTATTAAATGCAAAGTTAAGTGTGTAACTTGTTGATACTTGATGAAATGGCATTTTTTTTCTATTTAATTTTAAGGAAACATAAATTAGATATTCATTACATGATTTTGTAATTCCAATACAGGATATCCCTATTCTTTACCCTTATAAAATAGGTGATTTTATTTATATTGATATCTTGTAGTTAATCTATATTGTTAAAGTTAATTAGTATTGTTTCCTAAATTAATCTTTAAGTGTGGACAAACTAACAAAAAAATATTATTGATTTAATTTTATAAATATTATTTTATTAATGATTTAATATTAAAAAATAAATTAGATTAATAGGTACATCTATGTTAATTAAATAAATAAAAATATGGGGCTTTTTTTTAAAGTACAAATCAATTACTCTCATTCTAATAAAGGACATTCTATTTTTAGGATTAGTTTCAAAGATAACTTTTTAATCGATGGCAAAATAAATTTTAATTTATTAAAAATAAAATATAGTTATTTTCAAAACTACCCCTTAATAAATATAACAACTATTAAAAAATATAAATAATAAAAAAATATAAATAACAAAAGCTCAAATTCAAACTAAACATCTCAAACAAAGATTTCAAATTTAACATGTAATCGAAATCTTATAACAAAGGTCAACCAAGAACATAAGTATTAAATATATATATATATATTATTAATTCTGAAAACTTTAAATTTTAAATTAATTATCAAATGATAAGATGCTACAATTTGAAAAAGAAAAAAAATTTATGTACAACAAAAAAGAAAAAGAAAAATACTTGAGAATGGTGATCCTTTCAAAAAAAAATTAAAATTTTGATGATTTTTTTTAGAATTGTTTGTAGGCTCATTTATTTCACGTAAATTCATAAAAAAATATTTTTTTTGAAGTACAAAGTAAATCTCAAAAGTTTATCGTATGTTGTTTACATAATTATCCGCTCACAAACTATTCTAGTAAAAGAAAATACTATTCGTATTATAAATTATAGTACCAAATGTCATACTAACTAATTAATTACATGATCATGAATACTTTATATGATTATATATTGAAAATTTGATAAACATGAAATAGGTGTATTTGTGATTGTCAGCATAGAAGAATATGTATACTTGATTCTTAAATATTTATTATTATTATTATTATATTATTATTATTATTATTATTATTATTGGGGTGGAAGTATTAATAACATAGTTAATTGAAAATATCTTTTAATAAAACCTTTTAAAATTCTTTAAGGGTGTGTTTGGAATGTGGATTTGAGAGAAAATTTTAACATGAGATTTGGAATCTCAAATCTAAATATTTTTGTTTGCTGTGAAATTATGATTTAAAATTTATAAATATATTCAAATAATGAGATTTAATACTTATCTTAAAGTTAACTTTCAAATTTTTTAGAGATAGAGTTGTTCCTTAGAGATCCCAAACTTGTGAATTTGAAAAAAATATTAATTAATTTTTAAACAAATTATTATTTTTTGTTATTATAAATATACTTGTAATATTAATTATAATAATAATACGAATGATGACAAAGGATCGTGTGCTGTCCAAACCCAAACCAAAACCCAACAAGCTTATAAACACATCCTAGCCTGGTGCAGGTTTTATTTTTTAAAATCTAAATCCGTCTCAAATAGTATATGCATAAACTCACTCTCGTTTCTATGGTAATTATGCTATATTATAAGAAATAAAATACTATAATAGGGCGGGTCGAGTCAAACGGGTTAATTCTGTGTAAGCATGAAGTTCTGTCACAGTGTTAAAAAATAAAAATAGCTTACTAATCAACTAAATATAAATTTTAGAGGAATAATATTTGGATTTAAAAATCAATTTCCTTGTATTTGTTAAGCAAACACAAAATTTTAAGCTCTTGTATTTCAAATACGTAATTTTTGAATCTAAGATTTATGAATTTTAAAGTTAAATTCAATTATATAATTCAAATGCACCTTAAAAGAAAATAGAAAATAAATTAAAATAAAAGTAGATTTCGATTAAGAATCTAAATGAAAATTTAATCTAAATTAGTACAATTATAAACTAATTTTAATTAGTGGATATACTTCTCAATTTTGAAAATGGTACAAAATTTGTTTGTCAAACACAATACATTGATCATTGAACCAAATAATTAATTATTTAATACTAAATAAGATATATTTTAAGTGTTATTTAGGAAGTCGTGCGTTGATAAGTGTCTCAAATTGCTATTTAAACCTGCAAATATTATTTTTTTAGAATATAATTAATGCCTAAATTATGGTGGAATAATATTCATTTTGTCTTTTTGTAGGAAATAAGTAAATTGTGATAAAAATGTGGAAGACGTCTATTAATTAAAGATCAAAAAGGAAGATAAAGAAGAAAGAATATTTCCATTCAATATTCTCTCATAATTAAAATACAACTCCTTATTCTTTCTTAATTAATTGAACTCGTATTTGTTATTTCTTCTATAATTATAGTTTTCCAAAACTTTTTAAACTTGTATCTCTTATTACTAAATATGGACATATTCTCTACACTTAAAATTATAGAAAAAAGATAAAAAAAATAGATAAAATATAGATATTGTTAGAGAGTTATAAAGAGATAAAATCCTTCATATACTAGTTACCGTGTGGCCGAAGTATTGAAGGTGAATAAGTAGACAGTGTAAAGCCATGCAGTACACGCTAGTTCAAGCATCATAAACAGGGACGCTTTCTAGCTTTTTAATTATCTATAGTTTGTATTCAAGTACTTTAATTTTAAATTTTAATGATGAATTATTATTTTGTTTTAATGTATTATTTATTTAATATGCTTGGCTAAATTATCTCCCAAAAGGGAAGGATGAACCGTCATGGATGTAATGGGCTTATTTTAATTATAATTGATTTTTAATTATTCGTCCCGAATTAAAATAAATTTTGAAATTAACATTATTATAACGTGTTTTCTTTTTAGTACTTTAATTATTTTTAAAATAAATGATGGATCTCTTATGATCACCATAAATGAGGATACAGGCGATGCCTATTTTTATTTACATTAGTTTTAAAGAAAGAATGATGGTGATTTTAAATTTGTTTATATAGTAGGGATGAATATTAAAAATATAATTAAATATTTTTTTTGTTAATATCCATGGTGGTGGATTCTCTTTCCTTGGGATTTTTTATTATTGATTACGTACTTGCTAGATTTAATTTAATTGGTTTTGTTTCTTAGTTAAAATAATTTCAAAAATCAAAATTTAAAAATTGTTTTAATCTAAATTCCTAAAATATTGGATTTCGACAAACTTTCCTACTTTTAAAGTATTAACTTGAATTTGTATCGACTCCTTCTTATTCGCTATACTAATTTAATTATTTTACATAAAAGTAGGGTTTTATTGTATTTAAGTGCGGAATTAAGTAACGACAAATTATTTATAAAATTTTCCCTTAAATCATGCGATACTTCTGTATCTTATCAAATTATTAAAAGTTGAGTTTGTTTGAAATACTTTAAATTAAGAAAATAAGTTTCTTTTAATATTATTTTATGTTATTGTGTTAAAATTATTATTTAGTTGAAGAGTGACTAATAAAACCACTAGCACATGCTATATGAGACGCTTCAAATTAATTTTTGAGTTTATATTATGATATGATTTGTCACGAATGATAATAAAATGATTAAATTGAAAGTGTTATTGAAATAGTACTTTAGTTGTATGTAATTTGTACACCTATTGTATAGAGATGAAAATTCAAAGTCAAATATATTTTAAAAGTGTTATTTTCAATAAACTTATGTTATTAATTAACTATAAAACTAAAAAGACAAAAACACCCATAAACACTTATCCTAATTTAGAATTGAGTTATCATAGGTTTAGTTGGCAAATAAAACATTTAAGGAATCTTGTTTGGTTGAGATTTTAAAATATGTTTTGAAAAGTGAATTTAATTTTTGTTAAAGTTTTTTTCGACCAATTCACAAAAACTTGTAAAAAAAATTAAAAAAATAGTCACAATGGATCTTGTTTTATAGATCTCAATAATTAGGTTTCAAATATATTTTTTTTATCTAATTCCAATTTTTGAATTTAAAGTTATAGTGTTTTAAAAAAATTATGAGATGGAAAGTAAAGTAATTTGAGAAGTGTGAAGTAAAGTTGACTTTTTGGTAAAAAATTTAAAAACTTGATTTTAAAATCTTAACCAAACACCACCTAAAGTTTAATTAAAAAAAATAAAAATAAAGTCACATTAACCTGCTAAAAGGTTAAAGGATTTGACACCTCACCAATAGCATTAATATTGTGGTACCCATCAATAGGTAAAAAGAGAAAGTAACCATTAAAAACTCATCCATATATATATATATATATAAACATATATTAGGTACAATTAATGAGATCATACATTGAGATACAAATAAATATATAGTTATTCATTTACAAATTGTCTCTCAAATCATTTTATAAAAGAACTATCAAATTTTAGAACAATGATCGATTTAGAAAGGGTAAATGACCAATAAGTACAACGTACTTTACCCCGTTTTTCAGTTATGCCAATGAATTTCATTTCTTATCAAAAGTACCATTAAACTTTTTCCGTTATTTCACTTAGGTCCAAATCGTAACTTCCGTCAATTATTTCTAACGGAATGCTGAGTTGGCACAAAAAATATGACGTGTCATTAAACCTTTTCATTTCTTATCAAAAGTACCATTAAACTTTTCCCGTTATTTCACTTAGGTCCAACTCATTTTCTCTCTCTTCATTTTTTTCATTCCGGCATCCATTAACTCCGGCCACCTCCATTTTTTTTATCTTCTTCCTTATGAATATAGTTTTCCGGCCACTCCATTAACTCCGGCGACTCCATTTTCATTTCCCCCCCCCCCTATTTTTTTTTTTCGGCGATTCCATTTTTCTCCGCCCACTCCAATTTTTATCTTCTAATATTTTAAACCCATTTCCGCCCACTCCATTATTCCGGTCACTCCATTAATCCGACGACTCCATTTTCATTTTTTTTGGCGACTCCATTTTCGGCAGTCGTCACATTGAAGAGATGGCCGGAGGGTTCATGAAAGAAGAAGATGAAAAAAAATGGAGGTGGCCAAATTATGGAGTGGCCGGAATGAAAAAAATGAAGAGAGAGAAAATGAGTTCGACCTAATTGAAATACGAGAAAAGTTTAATGGTCTTTTGATAAGAAATGGAAAAGTTTAATGCCACGTCAGATTTTTTGTGCCAATCAGCATTTTAAAAATAATTACGGAAGTTATGATTTGGACTAAGTGAAATAACGGAAAAAAGTTTAATGGTACTTTTGATAAGAAATGGAATTCGTTGGCATAACTGAAAAACGGGGTAAAGTACGTTGTGCTTATTGGTCATTTACCCATTTAGAAAATAATGAATCGCATTTTGACTTTATCTTCTGTTTAAATGAATTAATACTCGCTAAAAGCAAAAAAATACTCGACAAATATAAAGGGCCTGTTTGTTTTTTTTTTTTCTTCTTCTCCAAATTTTAAAAACTCAACTCAAAATCAACTCTACTTTTACACTTCCTAAAATTTATTTTACTTTACTTTTTCTCTCTAAAAAAACTTTTAAAACACCATAACTTTAAATTCAAAAATCAAAATTAAATAAAAAATATCTATTTAAAACATACTCGTCGAGATTTATAAAATAAGATCTATTGTGACTCTTTTTTGAAATTTTTTTATGAGATTTTTAGTTGGTTGAAAAAAACTAAAAAATAAACCAAATCCACTTTTCAACATATTTCAAAATTCTACCAAATACTATATTTTAAAAACTCAACTTATAAACTCAACTCAAAATATCAACCAAACATCACCAAACTCCTCTATTTTTCTAACAAATGATTACCATCGATCTCCTTTTTACTTTTTACTTTTTTTAAATGCAAATGGTGAGTGTACGTGTTTTATTAATCAAGCAATGCAAGTGCACCTAACCCTACACTTGGTCATATACATAAAAGGATGCAAGATTAGTATTGAGTCTAAAATTTACACATATATTTTTACATAAACAAATGACTCTTATATATCCAAATCAACTTTTCTTTTAGCTAGCGTCTTTAAAATGAAGTCCACGCCACTGCATTTGGATCATAAAATGGCCCGGTACACTTTGTAACAATTAAGTTAATGAAATTTACATTAAAAAATAACTGGCCTCTCTGCCTAATACTTGCTATTGAGGCTCCAAACTAGTTCGTTCAGTTTAAGAGTGAAGGTTCAATGTATATAGACGGAGAGTGAATTCGTTGAACCTGGTCGTCATAGTACTCGTTAGCAAGTAACATTAACTGTGTCGATTCCCCACATCTCTTTGGACCAAAATTTCCTCACAAATTACTACGTGTAGGTGCATGTTTGCCGCGTGTAAAGAACAGCAGGCCACGTGGCAATTAAAATAGTCCCACGGGCGCAGAGGCTTAAAGTGCATGGAGTCAACAAGTTTATTTTCTAACTTGTAGTACACATGTACGTACCAATCCTACGGCTACGGCTCCTTTACTAAAACACATACGCCCGTAGAATCACCACCATTCTGTCACTAGATTTTGGACTTTAATTTACCTTTGTAACTGATATTCTTTGTTTGTCCAAAAATCATGTAACTTTATATTCATAAGCTTTCATTCTGTCCAATAATGTCGATCTTCTACCCTAGCTAGCTTCAACCAATGTTCATTTTTCTTTTTTTATAATAACATTCTGTATATAAAAAAAGAAGTGCGCATTTATAATTACGCATGGACACACATGAGTAATTAAGTTTTTTTTATGCCAATAGTACAGTTTTGCAGTTAAAATAATAAAAAAAAAAAAGAGAAATAATATATATCTTCAAATTTAGAAGATCTTTTATTTAATTTTTTTCGAGCAAATACAATCAGCCTAGATAATCAAAATAAAAATAGTTTAACAATGCCGCTTGGCTTCAAAAATTTACATATCTTGCGTAATTATTAAACTAACTTTTAACAGTTAATTAATCCATAATAATTTTCACCTCCTAAATAATAATAAGAACTAATTTTTTTTTATCTTGCTATAATCTTTGAGTATTATTTTTCATCACAAATTTGATTATTCAAGAAAACAAAAATACAATTCTTTTTTTTTTCTAAAATAAATAAATGTTTATTATATTAATATTTCATTAGGCTGCGTTTGACCCATATGATAAAAAGGCTGGATAGGATAACTTCATCCTATCTCATGTTTGGTGTTCGACGGGATTGAATATCTAGTTCTTATCCCACTGAGAGAGTGATTAACAGATCTCATCTAAAAAGTGGAATTGTTTTATTCCGTCCAGATGGAATTAAATAATTCTATCTGATCCTATAATTCGGCGCGTCAAACATACCTTAGAGAGATATATAAGTAATATTCTTAAGCTAGACTTTACGCTAGTTAAGGTGGATCCGCATATAATGTTTGCCCCTAGAGAGAATACACCGTATATGGAACGTATTTACAAATATGGTACCGTAGAAAAGTACAATGGATATAATGTAGATGGATTCAGACGTATATTCGTCCATATTCATTCCTAAAAGAGATAAAAATTAAGCATCATTCTCAAACACAGACGCCTATATATCTACGTTCACATATATATAATAATGTCTTCATATTCACACAAGTGGTGACTCCATTATGTCTTCTTGTGTTAACACCTTATCATCACGATAACGACACCATTCATCTCTCTCTTTAGCTACCTTTTCTCTTCTCTCTCTCTCTCTCTCTCTATATATATATATATATAAGCATCTACACAAATAATATTCTTCACCGCGTACGTACTTCAATCATAATCCACAAAAAAGCACAAGCACTGATCTATTTAGATAGATAAAGCGCGTTATTGTTGAAATAAATGTTAGAAAGAGGGAAAATGGCATTACCTGTGAGGAGGTTCAAGAGAGTAGCGGAAGCATTTGAGAAGGTGGCTAGGGCTAGGGCTTGCGAGAGTAGTGGAAGCGAGCACTCGCCGGAAACTTGTGCCGATTTATCGGATCTGGTCAATTCGTTTATTGAGAGGAACAACGGCGTCATTTCGGATGATGATGATGAGGTTAATATGGAGAAAGAGGGAGGTAGGGATGATTTTGAAGGAGGATATTGCTCTGATTCTGAGACGAAGGATTCGTTGAAAAGTTTGTTAAAATTTGACGATGATGATGATGATGTGAAGAAGAAGAAGGTACGCGATGAAGCTGAACGAGCGTATCGATTTATTGGAGATAGATCGACGCCGGACTTTAAACGCCGGTTGATGGTTCAATTACGCGAATTTGGCCTTGATGCCGGTGAGTGTCTCTGTTTCTCTTTCTATATATCTCTATGTTCTGATTGATTGTGCCAAATTACAATTTGTAAAAAATGGCAATTCATTCTAACAAGATGTTAACTGCATGCCTAGAATTCAAAAATGGCAGTTCGTAGACATATACATGTATATGTACTGTGGACTAATTAGTACCACATAAGTGCATGCCTAGAATTATTCTTACTGAAGTGGTTAAAGTATTTTTCCCAAATACACAAATTTAATTATGATACGTCGTTTAAGTATTAGTGTAATTCTACAATTGTACAGGTCTTTGCAAATCCAAGTGGGAGAAAATCGGCAGATTGCCGTCCGGCAATTACGAGTATGTGGATGTCAACATAGGCAGAACTCGCTACATAGTCGAAGTACTCGTCGCCGGAGAATTCAAAATCGCTCGGCCAACAGACCGTTATGCTTCAATACTCAACGATCTACCTCAAATCTTAGTTATTAAAACAGAAGAGCTCAAGAAGATCGTGAGATTAATGTGCAGAGCTATGAAGAAATCAATGAAAAGTACAGAGATGCATTTGCCGCCATGGAGGCAATACGGATATGTACAGGCAAAATGGTTCAGTTCTTACAAACGAACAACGAATGAAGTTTCCACTAAAAGGGGACCCGATTCCGGCGAGAACTCGCGGGAGGGGATGAGATCGGTGGGGTTTTCCCCGTTGCCGGCGAGTGCTTATTACTGTAGAGAAATTGCGAGTAAAAGGGGTTTGAGAGTGGGGAATTTGGCTGCTGCTATTAATGGGACCACAACAATGCTATTGTGATTTAATTGCTTTGATGTTTACATATCCTCCCTCAGCTCCCCCCCTCCCTCTTCTACAAATACAAAAGCTCCATTTTATTCTATTTCTAGATTTTTAAGATAGACGACAAGGGTATATAATATAAGGTGGGTTTTGGCAAAATTGCCGTGGGTAAAGTTTGGCTCTAGTTTGGAGACGTAAATTTTGCTTCTTTGTTCTAGTTAATTCATATATATTTTGATGTTTCAAATACATATGTAAGTTTCAAATTATTGTTTCAATTCTGATGCATCTCAGAGAATTGACTTTCAAAAGTTCTTTTACTCCCTGCTGCTGCTGTCAAAATGACATGGAAATGCAAAGAAAATACACTCCGCTGGTCAACTATTTTGACAGTAGGTCTCATGTTTGATGAATGTTTAATTAAATTTTAATGGACTTTTATTTCATTGATACTCCTTTTTTTTTTGAGCCATTATACATTAATTTATAAAATATTAATAAGTATAAAATTGTAAAATATCATGTATTAAGCATTCAAAATTAAATAAAATCAAACAAATTTTTCAAAAGATTCATAACCCAGCATTCAAATAAATATTATTTAGACAAAATTTATTCTTATTCACATATTTTATAAAAATAACTATATTTAAAGATAAAGACAAAAGATGTAATTTACCTCTTGAAAAATTAAAATGCAAATTTACCTCTTATTTTTTTAAAAAACAAAATATATATTTAAATTTAAAACTTTAAACCAATCAAATAAAATTAAAATCATTGACTCAATCAAAAGAGTCCCAAGCATTATCTTGCTGGGAATCGACTCTAGGAGCTCCAACTCCAACCTCCAAGTCGACCCCTCACCATAGTATAAACTATAAAAGGGATAATAACACAAGTGACCTCAAAGTTCAAATAAAATTTTATTTATTCTTTTGTGTTAATAATATATTAAATTATATTTATTTATTTTTTTGTTCAAACAAGATTTATTTTAATTTACTTCTTTTATTCTTTTCCTTTCAATTTCATTCTAAACGGATCGTTTAATAGCTGTTTAGAAAATATATATTTTCTGTGAGGGACCAATCTCTAAGGGATAATTGTATTTTAATTTTTTAACATTGAATGTTAGATAGTGGGCTAGAACACTGCTTCTGCAATATTATACTATAAATTTTTAACATGTAAACTGATCTTAAATTCTTTTAAAGCAATATGATTATGAGATTTGTGAGTTGAGTTGGTGGCTAGGCTACTTTTCATTAGAGTGAAGATGCCTTGCATGTTCGCACATCTTATTCAAGGTAAGAGTGAAAATCAAACACAAATTGATAAATAATTCTGGTACCCTTGTATATATATATATACATTATAAGATACAATCTCTGACCAAAAAATATAAAAATCTAATAACTAAAAATATATATATAGTATGTCTTTGTTGTATACCATTAGATGAGTTTTATACAAATATCAAGACATCAAATTAAAGATAAAACACCCGTATTAATAATATACATACAATAAATTCTTACACACTAATAATTTTGTTTGTAATTTAAATGTCATAATTTTAAATAAAAAGTCAAATTTTAATAAAATTTATATATTTAAAATATACTAATCGATATCAATTAAACAAAATCCTTTGTGATTATATAATTATGTAAAAAAAGATCAAGAAAATTATTGAGTAATGTGGGTAGCGTAAATCTAGCCAAGCCCAAAATGAATTTGTAGGTGAGGGAATCGACCTAAGATTGGAAAAACCGATAACATATGCTAAAGGTAACGGATGAACAGTAAATTTATGGATAGGTGAGACAGGGTTTTTGGTTATGAAGGTAGGTTCCTCCAGTGGCTCTTATACCCAGTCTGGCAATACATCCTCCTTTGGTGTACGATAGTGTTTCTTCCTTAACTCAAATGGCTGTTTTGGATGTCATTTACATGAGTTTCTCTAGGAGAATATCTGTTTGTGCTAGGGAAAAGAAAAGAATCCCTTTTGTTGGTCGAAAAACAACTATAGAGGGGGGGGGGGTGAATAGGGTTTTAAAAACTTAATGCGGAATTAAAACGTTTTTAAAATATTTAAGTAAAGCAACTTAGCTAAGCAACAATATCAAGAAAATAATAAATTTAAAGTAATCAATCCCAAGACAAGCAAATAAGCAATCTCAAAATACAAGCAATAATATAGCAATAAAAAGAGAGCTTGAGTTTAGAGAGATTAAACCAATTTGAAGCTCGAGACTTTTTGTCCTTACGATTCGGTTTCCTAAACCATACGTCCGCGCTCGGTTAGTTTCTCCGAGAATTTCTACTATTTAATCTTCTTCGGGTGAAGATCAAACCTCAATATAAATATTATTATGCACACAACACTCACAATGTAGTTATATACACTACACTTCTCACAAGATATGCTCTCTTGCTCTACAAAGAGATAAACTCTATTTTGAAATGAAGAATGAATTATTTGTGGTGATACACACCAATACAATAACTCTTAAGTGTATTTGAAGATTACAAATGAAACTCACACTAGAGTTATCAAGATTGATCAAAAATATATAGCTCAAAAGATGAAGGATTGATCAAAATGTGTTCTTGAATTTTTGTATATTTGAATATATGAATAATAGAGTATTATAATGATTCAAGGTGTATTAAAACATGTCTAGGACCTCATATATATAGCTTGCAAAACCATATGGCCATTGGGGATGATTAAAAAAGGTTTTGGGTCAAAGGTATACATTTTCAAACTTTCTAACAGCTAGTTTTGACAAAAAATTTAAATTTGTTTTGATAATTTCTCCCAATTTGACCGTTGGATCATGCTCAAATTTTAGTCAAAAGTGCTAAGAAATGTTGTCTAACTACTGTAAAAATTTCAAAATGATCGAAGTTCGGGAAGGCCTCCATCTTACCGTTAGTTCAAAACTGTGCAAAAATTGAGCGAATTTTAAATGTAAAATAAAAACATTTTTGTAATTTAACAATTTAGTTCCAATTACAATTATAATGATTTGTGAATCTCAAAGATATGTTTCTAAGAAAACTATTTTTATTATAACTTAAATTATGATCATTTAAAATTAATATGAATTTATTTTAAAACTCGGATCTTTGTAAAATGATGTTTTTCAAATAAATTCAATTTCAAGCTTATTTGAATCAATATTTAAAAGATACATAAATATGTTTGAGCTATAAGGATTTGATCAATAATGTAACTTTACATAAATCTTAAGCACTCACTCAATTACTGAATTAACGAGTCTTTGAATGCTTTGATTTGTTTCTTCAAATTAATCTTCACTTGAAACTTTTTCTTAGAAGCTTTTCATATAGTCTTTTGATCATTTGTACTTTATGATTTGCATTGAGAGATTTGATCTTCATTGTTTTGTCCAATGATCGAATAGTGAAAGAGTGATCCTTGTCATGTTTTTCTTGAATTTTTTAAGTAAATAAACTATATACTTATATCAAGAAACATGTTAAATTACACATGGTTGGTTTATTGTTATTATCAAAATAAGATTAAGACCTTACGTCAACAATCTCTCCCTTTTTGATGATGACAATACATTAATGTGTGTTTACAAAAACAAGCATAAATAAGCATATAAATATAAATAAATAATATGCTCCCAATCAATTTATGCAAAGATGACAGTTAAAAAATATTGCAAATATTTGATATAGTTTTAAAACCAAAATTAGTATATATATATATATTTTTTATAAATAAACCTTTTAAAAGTGTGAATGTAAAAAAGTATTTAAAATCTTACCACAACACCAACACCATACACACATTTTCCCCCCTTTGACAACA
This sequence comes from Lonicera japonica, assembly GCA_021464415.1. Lineage (NCBI taxonomy): Eukaryota > Viridiplantae > Streptophyta > Magnoliopsida > Dipsacales > Caprifoliaceae > Lonicera > Lonicera japonica. The sequence goes on from CM038464.1 coordinate 26,985,103, forward strand.
TCAAAAAGGGATCTAAGCCATGCGAGGGCGGTGGATTCTAGATGCACACGGGGGGCGTTGTATATTTTGACTTTTCAAGAAGACAGCTTTTCGTCATTTTTTTTTTTTTTAATGACAGATAATTATTCTTCGACTGGAAAATCATTGTTAGTTTACAATAACATGCAAAATGAAGACTTCCAATATTAATCCAAGTCCAGCATAATTAATGATTTTTTTTAGTATTGAGTTTAATTTGTTAAAAAAATTATCATGATTAAAATATGATTAAAAATACCTCTAAAAAAATTAAAACAAGGAGGTTCACTCAGGTTTATAATTAATTTTCTTGCGGTACTTTTCGCACTCAGATTTCTTAGATGCTCAGTTGGGTAATAATCCAAGTTTTGTATGGCGGAGCCTGATGTCTAGCAAGAGTCTTTTATAGCGGGGGCTCGTCGAAAAATAGGGAATGGTTGTGACACTCGAATTTTGGGGTCGCCTTGGCTCCTCAGTGAAGAACAGCCTTTTATTCAGTCTCCTATGCTGGAAGAAGCGGAAAATATTACGGTTGATGCACTTTTGGTTCCTGGAAAAATGGAGTGGGATGTGGCGCTGATCTCGGGTATTTTCATTGAAAGTGAGTCAGCTGAAATCTTGGCTGTTCTTTTGCCAAAATTACCAAAGTTAGACAAGTGGTACTGGGCATGGGACACTCGGGGTCAATACACCGTTAAATCAGGCTACAGATATCTTTGCTTAAATGTGCAGGAGGTGGCTGGTCCTCCCATCACGAACTGGAGCAGAACATGGGATTTAAAAATTCCTCCTAAACTCTGAAATTTTATGTGGCGTGCGTTAAAAAATGTCCTGCCATCAAAGGTGACTTTGGCACATAGACGAATGCAGCTTGACACAACTTGCAACTTATGCAACGAGGAGGAAGAAATGACGTTGCATGCATGGTGAACTGCCCAGTAGTGCAGCGTGTTTGGGCAGCTTCTTTGGTTGGGCATCGAGCTACAACAGCTACCAATTTTCTCGAATGGTGGAATGATGTATGCAGGGTGTTCTCAATTAATAATATGGAGTATATTGTAGCAGTGCTTTGGTGTGTTTGGGCAAATAGGAATGAACTTCTTTGGAATGGTATGTCGAAACCCCCACACTCAGTCCTTAATAAAGCTGCCGTATGTTTGGTAGAATGGAGGTCTGTTAATTTGCTATCATCACCTGTGGGTATATCAGTCAATGTAGCGCCCAAACAGTGGGCAAAGCCGCAAGCAGGGACCTTAAAATGTAATGTTGACGCATCGTTAAAGACTGATCCGGGGGGTATGGGATTCGGCGGAATTATTCGGGATTCAAGTGGTAACTTTGTGGCTGCTATCCAAGGCTCGTTCGCTAGGCGCTTTAGCCCTTTATTAGCTGAAGCGGCGGGTCTTCGTGAAGTGCTAAGTTGGATTAAAGACAGAAATGAGGGCCCGATAGTTGTCGAATCGGATTCTAAATTTGTGGTTGATGCGTTAAACCATACTAAAGATGATAGCTCTAGCCTGGGCATTGTTCTAGATGATTGTAAGGCTCTTTTAAGAGACCTTGATCCATGTAATGTTAGTTTTATTTACCGATCAGCGAACTCCGTCGCGCATAGCTTAGCGAAGGTGGCGAGTTCTATGCCTGATCATAAGGTGTGGGAAGTGATGTGCCCCTCCTTTATTTCCGATGTTCTTCTTTCCGATTTGAATTAATAATATCTTACTTCCTTTGTCAAAAAAAAATATATATATTTAATTTTCTTGCCGAATAAAATGACCCAAGGTTATATACAAAAAACTGTGCAATATAGCCCACAAACCACTTAGAAATTATAAGTGAAACAGAAAATTATTGCTACTCTTTTTCATAAAAGCCTCAAATTATGAAATTTATTATTTGGTACTAGTGGCCGTAGTGTAGGCACCGATGGAAGCATACTGCTAGTGATTCAAAGCAGTGTGTCTCGAAGTCAGGTGACCCATCAAATTAAACTAGTTTTTATGTAAGAGAAGGTCCTCTCAAAATGGCTGGATCTTATGCCACTTTCCTTATCTCCCCCTTCTCATTCCCACCTACTGATTCATATACACACACAAAAGAAATTATGTACTAGTTTTAATTGTTAAGAAAATATGTTAATTAAAAAACATAAATTATTTTACATAGTAAATTATAAATAAATATAAGAAGCTCGTAAGCAGATATGTCGACGGAGAAAACAACCACCGCCCAGTAAACTTCTTTCAGATTTATATATATATGGCTACAGCCATTTCGGCATATTCAAGATCGAGGGTACCAACACACCCTTCCTTTATATATATATATAGCTACAGCCATTTCGGCATATTTAAGATCGAGGGTACCAACACACCCTTCCTTTGGTACATGTAGCCTTTCCCCTTTTTCCCTATTTTCTTTCCAACATACATATATAATCAAAATCAAAGCTGCTGTATCAGATCCGGAAGATGAAAAATAGAAACCCCAAATTTTATTTATAACCTTGGGCAACATAACGATTTAATCTCACCCGCACATTTATAACATTCCTTATGTGGCCCAAATAAAAATGGTTTGGGCTTCTTGTGACTCAATAATTCAGGGTAACCTGTGATATTCGGAAGGACGACCCCGGTCGAATCGAACACAAGGACAAGCTGAATCTCATACCTTATCGCTCGTATTAAAAAAGTAATAATAATAATAATTTGTGTGACATAACAATGTTACACTTTAATTTGGCTATTAAGTAAAACTTCGATTTAGCGAGTACTCATCAATTATACTCCCTCCGTCTTAAATTGCTAGTTCCTCTTTTATTTTTAAATGTTCCAAAATAAATGTCCACTTTCCATAAAAAGTAAATACATACCTATTTTGTCCTTTTATACTTTCACTTTTCAAGTTAAAGTTTTGAATAAAGAAAAAGGTAAAAAGGGAAAGTCAATGTAAATTAAGCAAAAAAGTGCAATGATGATGTCGGGTCCTTAATAAGTTAGATTTCCCAAAAAGGGCCAACAAATTGGGACGGAAGAAGTAATGAATTATCATAAAAAATAAATTTTATATAAATCTTACATTCGAACCAATACATGGTGACTATACAAAATATGTCATTATTTTACATCAATTACGCATGTCTACAAATAACAAAGGCAGTCATTGTATACCTTATATTTTTAGGAGAATTTTTGTTGTCAATTCATTTTCAGTTGTATAAATAATATTCTACACGGAACTGCACAATTTAGGCATTTTATGTACAAATAACATATCAAAGGAGAAAAAAGGGATGTTTTTTTATTATGAAGAGACTGACTGACTGCATTATTTTCAACATTTAGTGGAAGTCAATTGTGCACGAACTTTTCCACTACCCATTACTGTTAATCAAACAGCTACTCAATGTTTACATGAAAAACCCTTTCAACTTAAAATATGGCTCATGCTGTATAGAATTCTCAACGAACCAAACAACCCCCACCAAATTGTTATGAGGCATTGTATAAAATGCATGTGATAGAAAATGCCTGTAGACCACGCATATGCGTTTAATAAATACTCGTACACTGCAAGTAAAATTAATAAGCATGTGAATAGTCACGAGTACCACTAAACATCCTCTTTTGACTGCACAACTTAATTGGATCAGTGCTACATCTATTTGTATAAAAAATCTGAACAAACCATGAAAACGTACTGCTTAAAAAGACAGACTGACAAAGTAGCTGGCATAGAATTAACCATCAAAAGAGTGGTTTTTCTAGCAAAAATCCAGCATCCACGGCAACAGTTGCCCAATATATCATGCTATCACAACTAAAGAAAGCAAAAGTGGGGGCTTTCAGTAAGTTCGGATTTATATTTTGCCACCTGATAAACAACCAGAATAATCGTCACTTGTAAAGGAACGTGAACAAATTATAATTTATGAAGATAAAAGTCTCATTTATAAGGCACATGAATGCTACCAATACAAAATCCACATTCTTGCAAAGAACATGCTTACAATTCTACAAGAGGATGTAAAAAAAAAAAAAAAAAAAAATCAACTAGCAAATATTGGTCAAATTATGAAAGACCGGAGTATTTGAGTATTTTTGTAGTAGTACTCTTATCAATACTCTGCTAATGGTAGTTGTTAGGGTTTTCTTTGCTTCGGATGAGAGGGACACCATCCTCCCTCCAAATTATCCGATCTTCACATAATGCTGCTACTACCTCCACATACATTTTATGTTCCTGTGACCGCATTACAAGAAGTATGATGAAAATTAGATTTCAGTAACAGTTCATAATTATTCAAACAAACTCAACTCTTGTCTCGATGTAGGGTTCATTTGATTGCGTACATGGTAAAAGGATAGGAAAGAATTGAATTCTAGGGAATTACATATCTAGCAATTGGTTTACATGGAAAATCTCATTTGAAGATGTTTCAAGCTGGAAAATGATGTAATTCCTCTCTTTTGATTCCAATCAATCAGTGCAGTGGTATTGGAGCCCACCCACGCCTGGAGGTCCAAGGTTCAAGCATCATCAGTTGCGTGTAAGGTTTCTTTAGAAATAAAAAATAGTAAAAAGTCAAGCTGACCTTGAAATATCTGCAAAATTTTATGTGCAACTGGGGGGAGCTGAGAGGAGGGATAAATTGAAATTCTAGCCATTTGAGCAATTGGGTGGGTATTGGGTTGTATGGCCAATTGCATGGAATTTTTTTCCATGGAAAAGCTATAAACCACCACAAAAGATGACAAGTACAATTTTTTCATGGAAAAAGTAACCCATCGAACACACCCTGAATTGTAGATATTATAACAATTTGTGGGCTAGCTAGTCAATTAATACACGTAATATTATATAAATCTCACAGACCTCATGAAGAACTCTGGCAGCCAACTCTTCAGGAGTGTCACTAGCAAGAACAGGAACAATCCTCTGAGCGAGGATACGCCCCGTGTCATATTCCTCATCAACGAAATGAACTGTAGGACCCGAGTATCTACGCAAAAAAACAGAAGAAGATTAATGAGAAACTGTTCTTAAATATGCGACATTCCCAATTGAAAGCTGATTGCACAGAATAAGTTAAGATTTAAATGAAAGTTGAAATTCAGTTATTAGTTGGAAACCACGAGCAATGAGGACAAAGGAGCAAAAAGATATATCTAATAGTCCATCTCATAAAGATAGTCCTACTTTCATTTTCGGGATGTCTCAAATCGATAGCCCCATTTACTTTTTGGGACAAAATCAATGTACCAAATCTCACAATAGAAAAATAAATCATATTCTTGACCATTGATTAAGTTGAAACCTACCTGGCTCCAGAAGCAATAACTGCCTTGTGGACCTTCATGCCATAATAACCTTTGCCTCCAAAAGCTGGAAGAAGGGAAGGGTGAATATTTAAGATAGATCTTGGATAAGCTTGGATCAATTCAGATGGTATAAGCTTCAAGTATCCAGCTAAAAGTATAAAGTCAACCTTGTATCTCCTGCCAAAATAAGATTACCCATTAGAGAGAGACTGTTTTAGTTGTGACAGCCGATGGTCTTAGCGATATATATATATATACATTTCTTTTTGGAATAAGAGGCGGACCTAAGAGCAGTTACAAGATCATTTGAAGACAGACCTTCAGGTTTGCCTTTCACTTTAGGGAACAAAATGACAGGTATGCCATTATCTCTTGCATACTCTGCACCTCCACAATCTGCAGAATATATGATGGAACTAACAATGAATAAAATGCAAAAGGTCAAATGACAATTCAACAAGATATTTTAAGTCCTTAAATTTCCACCACTGTTGTGGCATCGCACAAGGATGATCTTTTCAAGTATGTAAGGTTCAGCACTAAGTTCCCAATATGCAAACCAGGTGTGGATGCGAGAGTGGCGATTTTCAAAAGCTTCTTTTTCAATCATAAAGGTTCAGCCCTATACCTCACAGTTTCAAGTTCTCAACTTCAACGGGGTTCTTTTTAATGATTACTGTATAGGTCTTATATTGTTTGAATGTAGCTTGTTTAATTAACTTTCGAGAACTTGTTCCAAACATTTGTTCTTCTGGCCCGATGAAGTTGAGAACTTTTTGTCAAATATATACTTCCATTCTTAAAGCACTATTGAAGCGGAACAAGCACAATCAAAAGAAGGATAAAAAACTCAAAATGAAGGTAATATAAACATACCATGCTTGCTTGCCACCAAAACGAAATTGAAATCTGACAACCATTTAGAGTTCCTTACAATTTAAAGAGTTGATTAGGGCCGGTTTGGTTGTCCCTCAAATTGTGAATTAGAGTATTAGACTATTTAAAATTAGGCCATTCACAATTTCTGGATTTTTGTGTGTTTGGTTGTCAAAATTGAGGTATTGAATAATTGTAAATATGATAACTCGAGCTGACTCTTAGAAAGTCAACTTAAGTCATCATTTCAAGTGACGCTTAAAATTTCTTAATTCTAGAACTTGGGGATTATATTCAACTACATATTTCAAATAGATATAGTGTTCAGAAGTGATGTGGATGCCTATAAACAAAATTATAAATAACAAAAAAAAGGACTTGAGAACATGTTCTTATTCTAACATTTTGAATTTCTAGTTTACGTCTTCCAAACACTAATGTTAGAATTTGAATTTTTTATAAACATACAAATTTACCGTTTATAAATTAAAAGTAAAACCAAGTTTAATTTAGGCAATTTACACTACCAAACTGGCCCTTATAATATGTTAACCAATTCAAAATTGCAAAACTGAAGATGAGTAAAATCTGGATTTCTTGTAACAAAATAAAAAAGAAGTGAGATGAAAGGCATAATCATAACAGACACCCATAATTAGGTTCTTATAGTAGATAGTATAAAACAAAGATGGATGCAAAATAGCTCAAAGGAACACTCCCCTTCGAGAACTTGTTCCAAACATCTGTTCTTCTGGCCCGTTAAAAGTTAATTAAACAAGCTACATTCAAACAATATAAGACCTATACAGTAATCATTAAAAAGAACCCCGATGAAGTTGAGAACTTTTTGTCAAATATATACTTCCATTCTTAAAGCACTATTGAAACGGAACAAGCACAATCAAAAGAAGGATAAAAAAACTCAAAATGAAGGTAATATAAACATACCATGCTTGCTTGCCACCAAAACGACAATGTCTCCATGAACTGATCCTCTAAGAGTTGCTTCATGAATTGACCGGAAATTCGAACCTCCACCAGAAACAAAAACAGCTAAGTTTTTATTTCTAACCCCTGTTCTTGTATATTCACCGTAATCAGTACTACTTTCCGCCTTTTCAACACTATTTCTACACTTCAAGATATTAGATGCTACAATACGTGAAGCAAATGAAGGATGGGTTTTGAATGAAATCCTTTTTGGACATTGATTGCATGATGATGATGGAGAAAAGGAAGAAGAGGGTAATGTTGAAAAGGACAGAACTTTAGGGTTTTGAATTGATGTGATTGGTGAATTCGAACAGAACCCAAAAATTAAGCTTTGGGCTTCCATTCAAATGCTTGATAAAAAGAGTTGAATTCCTTCTTTTATTATTTAGCAAATTAGTTTGCCGCTGAACGGTGGTGACCAACTGTGACTTGCAACTACAACCAATATGTGAACACACATCAGTATACAAGCTATCCACCAAGGAAAAGCTATTACAAACAATACTGAAAATAAGCAAAATATTAGATTAGTAACCTCAATAAAAACCAGATGCATGTACAATCTTCTTGGAGAAATGGCTATATAAACATAAAGACGGGCTAGCAAGCAACAAATCTTGAACAAACATGAAGCCCTAGCATCACCAGACCTATGTACAATATTCTTGAAAAAAGAGGATGTACCAAGAAAGTGTATTTATTTAGAAACTATTAATTTGTTCATCAATAATACAAGAATATAAAACTGCTTTAATTGAAAAGGGATATAAACGTAGGGTTTGCCAGACCCTAACAAATATCACATTCCTCTTTCTTTGCTCCTAAAACGTAGCCCCATTCTGCAGCCATGACGATAGCTCCATTCCGCGCAACAACCATCGAAACAAAGCACTAGCCCCAAATCAGCAACTCTCAGCCATTGATGAGAGTCCGATCAGTCGACTTCCAGCCCTAACCCCCTCTCAGCTTTGACGGTAGTACGGTACGCAAATCTCTCTCTATCTATCTCCGTCTCTCATTCTCTCTATCTATCTCAATCTTTGTCACTCTTTAATTCTATCTCATTTTGTTATAAGGCAAAAACACCAATTGCTTAACCTTCATATATAATAGTAAATTAATGAACATGGTTTGTAATTTTGGCTGCTAATCTTTCATTGCTTCTGCTAGAACAAAAGGACGTTGTCAAACAGGTGAGATTTCAACTTCTTGTGGTGTTTTTTGATTTGATTTTGGTTTTTGGTAAGTTGGCTGGGTACTTTCCAATATCCAGATTTTTTTTATTTTTTTTTCAATTGTCAAAGTATATATCAGTTGATATTAAAGCAGCAGTTTTTAAATTATAAGTTTATAAATTTATAACCATATAAGATGACCAAAGAAAGTATATATTTGGTAAAGAGTCTTTACAAGCATTGGTTTATTAATAAGTTTAGATTATGAAGGTAATTTATTTTTATTAGTTTAACATTAGTGTAAAATATAAATGACTGATAATGCTAAAGGTTATATGACACTCATAACTCTTGGTTATATATATATGTATATATCCAGATATATTATACATATATAACATGAGTATGATTTCAGTTTAAGTTTGGTTTTGTTCTTTTGGGTTGATTGATTCTAGCGAACAACAATACTGCTATATAAACATAAAGACGGGCTAGCAAGCAACAAAAATCTTGAACAAACATGAAGCCCTAGCATCACCAGACCTATGTACAATCTTCTTGAAAAAAGAGGCTATGTCTTGAAAAAAAAGACAAAGCAATGTACCAAGAAAGTGTATTTATTTAGAAACTAAACAAATTAATTTGTTCATCAATAATACAAGAATATAGAACTGCTTTAATTATAAAGGGATATACACACTGAGGAATGTGAAGAAAAGTTACATAGCAGAATGTGAAGAAAAGTTACTAGATGCCAAATATATTATGATCACAATCATCTAATTACAACTTGCCCATTTTAAGAGAAAATTCGTAATGTCAATAAATTGATTAACTAAAAGTTACAATGTTGAAACATTAGCCCCTAATGGAAAAGGAGAAGTGTTAGATTACTTAATTAGTTTAACATTAGCTCGGCGTAGGTTGGAGGTAAGAGATTATGGCAACACAAAAAATGCAGAGGAAAAAGAAATACACTCTACAACCTAGAATTCCCAAATGGGTGTTATAGAAGAAACTAGGTTAACTAGTGGGGAGCAAAGAGGATTTTTATCATGCAGAGCATATACAATTATTGCAAATTATTTTAATTATTTATTGGATGTATTTAATTTAGCTACCTCTGGCAGTGAACATACAAACAACAACATTTTTATTTTCTGTAATCAGAAGCTAGAAAAAGAAAATGGGCAGTGGGTACATATGTTTATTATCTAGCTATTATTATCTAGCTACATATATTTTATTTGAACACATACACTAATCATAGGATACAAAACACTAGAAATGTGAAAATAATCTCTTTAAATTTTTTATTGCAGACACAAAGGAAGCAAAGCAAAATAATATACATAGACTACTATGGTTTTGATCACCTGTCACAATCTCAATCTTGCCACCACTGTTATTCAAAGTTATATATGATGAAGGGAAACAAAGCTGATGGTGGGTTAACTAATAAATCAAATATGTAATTAACTTATTATAAACTTATAATGCCTTCAGAATTGTACCTGCGGCTTAACTGTGAATTGTCAGCACATTTTCAATCAACCACCACGGGCTCATTTGTGAATTGTGAGCACATTTTCAAGATGATCAAATAGCTTTTTTGCAGTTTTGCCGATTTAATGATATAATAAAAAAGATTGATCTAACTTAAATATTCCCAATTCATCGATATGGCTTAAAAGAAAAGAACAAATTAAATCTTACCTCAACTACTAGCAGTTAAAGCGGAGAGGAGGAAGCTGACTGCCGAGGCCCGAGGGGAAGAGGGCAGTGCACTGGCAGAGTGGCGGCCGGCGCCGTTGGGCAGAGGGAGGACCGAAGGCTAGCTCTGATGATGGAGGGATTGAGGGAATCTGGTGCGTGGTGCTGTGGTGGCTTAGAAAGAGAGAGAGAGAGAGAGATGGACGATGTGGCCTGTGGGGAAGGGGGAGACCGGAGAGGCAGAGACGGCCGACGGGAGACTGGAACTGGAAAGGAGTGTGAGGCTGTGAGCAGTGAGCGCTTGAGCTGTGGAGGCGAGGAGCGGCGGCTTAGAGAAAGAGGAATACGTTTTATTTTACGGTTAGGTTTTTAATATAAGTATATATATTTTTTATATAAAATAATATTTTTATATTATATATATATATATTCGGGGCGGTTCAGAACGGTTTTTAGGAGAAAAAAATCGAAACCAAACCCGCATTGGTTTTTTTAAAAAAGTCCGAAACTGAATCCGTTTAAAAAAAGTTGCTCCGAAACCGCTCCAAACGGAACGGATCGGATCGGTTCGGTAACTTGGCAGTTTGGTTTTTTTTGCCATCCCTAATTTGGTTTATTATTAACTTTTATTATTATTAAGTATAATATATATTATATTATATAATAACTATATATATATTAATATATATATATATATATATAAAATTGTAAAGTTTCTTAACTGTTCTTTAACGATTATTTTAAAAAAATTATAGAAGGAACTGATAACCGAACCATTAATTACTCATAAGAATTGAGCCGTTAAAAAACCATTACACATTTTCAAGAACCGAACTGACCAGGTTCTCTGGTTCCAGTTCTTCGATTCCCGATTCTAATTTTCCAGCCCTATGTTGAAGGGTATAGGGGAAGTTACTGGTTTTTGTTGGTTGCTTTCATTGTAATGTATCTTTTTTATTAGCTTTCCTTTTATGAAGGGATCATGGGAAGTATGTGATATTATGTATGCATATCTTGTGAAATTCATAATTCTTTTCATTTCTTTAAAACCAATTAAATATATACTATAGAAATTGGAGAGACAGACATAAGGGAAAGTACAATCGAGCGTGTATAGAGAGACATACAAATTAACCAAAATTGTTGTTTATATAAATATGAATATCCAAATCAATAATAGCGAAATATTGCCTTAAAGCTTAATGGTTAAAGATTACTTATGATATTAAGTGCCTTAAAGTTTACTGATGATCTTATATTCTTATGATATTAATTTTGACTCCTTGTTATTTATGGTCTGCGTATAAATATATATATATATATATATGTGTGTGTGTGTGTGTTGTCTGTGTATATGGTCTATAAAATAACTAATAAAAATTTCTTATATATGTTATAGTAGTAATTTAAACGGGGGATTCACAACAAGAAAATAATAAAGGAAAGGGCAAAGAGAAAGAGAATTATGAATCATTGAACTGAACATTATTCATCATAAAATCCAAATATAAAAAATCCACGTGGTCCTTTTAAATCTTATAAATTCTTTGTGATATAATCTTTAAAATCCAAACAAAAAAAATCCTAAGTATAAAAAATCTTATAAATCATTACATTCTTTAAATACTCTTTTAAAATTTACTAAACTAATTATTCATAAATAGTCTTTTAAAATCTCAATTGAATACACCCCCTTACATTACACCCCTATTTACCTTTTCTACTTTATCCCCTAAACTAGTTAGTAAACATCTATTTCCTTAGCAATTTAATCCTTTTATCTTTTTATGGCTACTTCTGACCAAGCATTTCTGACAACACTGAGAATCGATCTTGGGAGTTTCAAGCATTTTTGACAACGCTGAGAATCGACCTTGAGAGTTTTAAGTCGACCTTAAGATTGTCCCAGTAACAACTTTATACCACTGGGCCAAAATATGTGACTAACGAAAAGAAAGGCTTCAATCCTGTGAATTAGAAAATCATTCAAAAAAAAAAAAAAACTTGTATGTTGAACTTGCTATCCTTTTTTCTTTTTTTTTTTTTAAGGTCAAATAAGAAATGAATTAAAAATGAGATAAATTATTCATCTCTATCTTTTTTAACTAATGAAAAATACTATTAGGTGCGTATCGGGAAAAGAGATGAGCAAAATACAACCCGTATGACAAGCAAGCAATCTTACTCATTACTAATAAAGGGGCCTTTGATGATTTAGTTATGCCTTTTGGACTCACTAGTGTCGCTGCCACATTCTGCACTTCTCGGCCTTCACAATGAACTATTCCAGACAACTTTGGTGGTATACTTTGATCGTGGGCTATAGTCAATCTTTAAAATCAAGAGAAAATTAGTTAACACTACTTGTACCCTCTGGGTGTTCTTATTTCATTCAAGATTTCCAATCCTCGAGTACTCCTCTCATACTCGAATATGATCAGGTCCTGCTTTCTCACCATACAACTCTGATAAAAATTTTGACAGAAAATATTTTGCGAGTTCTACCTGACGTGAGCAAAACTTTAACTATAAATACAAAAATGCGCTTTTATAGGTCAATTAAAGAGTGATATTATTGTCAAAATAATTTTACTTATTGTCCAAATAATATAAAACTTTAAAAGTATACGATATAACTTTTCAAAACAGCAATTTTGCTCTGACAAAGTAATAATTGATTTAGCAAAGAAATAATCACTTTAACAATATTGGTAGTCTAATTAAATTATTAAATTTAAACAAATCCAAATGTATAATTTATCCTAAAAAAATTAACTAAAGGAGGATTTTTCGTCGTTTAGTTGATTTAAGGGTGACTTCAACCCATTTTGCTTCAATTTAATGAGAAAAATAAGAAGAGCGGCTAAAATTACATCTATACGAGGAATTGAAATTTACAATCAAGTTCAACCCCTGAAGTAAATTATGGTGAGATTCAATTAAACAAGCACGTAACAAAGGCACGTGCCTCATTTTTAAAAGTACTAGACATATAAATGCACATGAGGAGTGTTCACGTTTGCTTTTTATACATACAAATATTTAAGTTAAAATAAAGAACAATTATTAAATATTGAGGTAGCTCAATGGTAAGCTAATTTCCTTTTTAAATTAGAGGTTATGAGTTTATGTCCCAAAAAAAATGCAAGGGCAAATTATGAAATACAAAAATTTAGTGTCATAACAATGTCCTATCGCTTTGGAAGTATACATAGATGAATACATTGAGTTTTGATTGTAGTTATGTATAGTGAATGATCACATTTGAATCTCCTCTTTCCTAGGGTAAAGTGAAAGTTAACAATAATGCAGGAGTTCAGTATCCGCTAAAAGGGATTTGCAGGGTTACTTATTAATCCAACAAATTACAAGGTAATTTAATATAATTTTCCCTTCCTTTTTCTCTCGAACTAGGCGTGAAGAAATGTGATTGTGCAAGCTTTTAATAAAATTTGAGAAATCCCGTTTATTTAGATAGAGAGAGGTGAGTTTAAAATGTTGAGTTAGCCATCCTTAAGATTTTTGCAAATATTCCTCACATTTGAGTCCCATTTCACTTTTTTGGATGCCTAAATCAAGAATCCAAAATAACAGCCTCAGCTCTCTTCATCATGTAGTGGTGATCAACAGGAGCACACGTCAGTTTTAGAATAATTCTTCTTCTTCACCCCCTCAATCCTCAAACCCAAAAAGGAAAAGAAAAAAAAGACAATTCATAAAGTGTAGGGGCATATAACATTAATACATTATCAATATTGCCAGCAAATATTCAATTCACCCTTCAAAGATTTATATTATCGCGGATTGAGTACCATAATGACATTCAAGATCAACCTCTACACATTTCAATATCATAACAATACAAAAGAAATCATAGACCACAAACCGAGAAGATAAAACAGTCCCATGCGGAGGTTTTGGGGATTTTTGTCACATCATTCTTTCACAGCAGCTGCTTCTTCCTGGTTAAAGTAATCATGCCTGAAAAATTGTAGAAACAGTTAATTTTTCTGAAGGGGGCAAGTTAAATACTAACATTTTCTTTTCACAATTTAAAGGGGCAAGTTTAGCAGTTAGTAGTAATGTTATACTTTTCAGACGTATATAGTTTTTAATCTTCTCAGTGTGATTCAATACTAAAATAAGAAAATTTTATTTCGGTCCCTCGCCCCCTCTTAGAAGATATATCAATACATAAACTTCGTCATAATTACTTAAGTCTGAAATGGAGCACAAAACTCAAATTGACTTACCGGATTTTTCGTGAAAGTTGATAGATTCCTGTCCCAGCCATTGCAACGTTTACACTGAAAAGGTTCCAGTTCTTCTGCAATCCAGAATCAAAAGAAAAATCAATTACAAAGTCAACAAACTTCACCAGCTATGTATATTCAAATTGGCATAATCAAGAAGTCAAACAGAAAATAGCAATTCTTTTTCTTTTCTTTCAGATTTTGTTAGAAGCTCTTTCCTAGGAAGCAAGAAAGAACAGAGACTGGCACATTGGAATGAGCCTGGCATAATCTAAAAGTTGGTACAGTGGGATGATATATAGATTAGGGAGTTAGACTGTATACAGAAAATTATTACCAAATCCATTCCCCAGTTCACCCCAACTACTTCCCTGCCCCAATAATAGTCAACAAACAAGAAACGGAACTGTCCATGCAAAATATTTTTCTTCATCCTCTTTAAGATTGTACCATTTGATTAGAAACAGAACTTCCAGCGTTGTACAAGCTTGAATTGAGGAGAAGAAATAGATCAACTAATTTTCTTTACACACTGATAAGCAGGTGTCCCAAGTCTTCCCCAACTCCACACATAAAAAAAAGAAAGGAGGAAAGCAATTATATATATATATATATATTTTGATAGAAAACAAAAGATTTTATTAAAAAACTGAAAAGATACAATAACAAACTCCAAAAAGGCTAGAGAGCAGAGGATAAGATATCCACTGAAAGTCCTAGTGACCCGGGAACAACTACTCAACACCCTACAACATTAACACTATCCAAGGAAAACAAAAAATGATCAGCTGCACCAAAAATCCCTGAAGCTGTTGCCCACAGCCCAATCAAAAAACAAGAAAACTCTCAAATGTCAATTGGATCATTGCTTCTATCTTCAAACACCCTTCAGTTTTGTTCAGACCAAATCAACCACGCTATTGCTATCATACACCTCCATAACTGCTTAACCTTCTTACTATTCTGCCTGAAATACCATTTAATAATAAAAAACTCCCTCCATCTCTTAAGAAAAACTCCCTCCACACCAAACATCTTTAGTACTTTTGACCACGCGTGCTTGACAAACTAACAATGTAGCAAAATATGGTTGATGCTCTCATTATCTCTCCTACACAAAACACACCACGAGGGAGAAAGAGACATAAATGGCCTCCTCACTTGAACCTTGTTACACGTGCCCACTTTCCCCAAAGAGGCCAATCATGCAAACACTTTTATTTTGGTAGGGATTCCACCTTTCCAAATAATGCTAATGAGGGAAAAGAGGACTCGAAGAAGAGCATGAAAGAATTTTGAAGAAGGATTTGCAAGAAAACTCACCAAAAGGATGCCCCACCAAAATTCTTTTGTCCAAGGACTCACAATTAATTTGAATATTATCAATGGTATTTAATAAGGAGAAAGAAATTATATACATACACATTAAAAAAATATATATATACACACACACATAAATAATGGTACAGTAATCACATAAGAAGATTCCTTCACTGAAAGCTTACATCCCAACCTTCACTGAAAGGAAATGAAAACTATAAGAAGCTTGTGGCACAGTGATAGAATGATATGGAGAAGTACGAATGATACAGTCAATTGATTTTTTGATTCCTAATGATGATAAGCCCAAGAGTGTAAGTATTGAAGACCCAATATTACTAGAATTTTGCTGCAAAGAACTTATTTAACAATGTAACAAGTGTTTTGCGTAACTTAACAAAACAAAGCCTCATCTTGCAATCTTGGCAATATTTTATCTAGAATCATACTTACCGGAGTAATTACAGTGCTGTAGCGTGACCAGACAACTCCAGTAGCTGTGACCGCTGTACATAGCATAAAAATAATGAAACAACTTTATCAGAAAGTGTGGGATAGCAAATTCCAGTACTTGTACTAGTATTTAAATTTTGATAGACATGCTAAAAGAAATTAATTAACCAATGCTCACATAAAAACATCAAACAGCACATACCTATTTGTTGGGGATACGAAAGTTTCTCAGGTGGTTTTGCAAAGTCAGCAACATTGGCTATGCTAATGCCCCACTTGAAAGTTGGTGCCCAAAAATGAACTATACCAAATAATATTTAATTCACATGTAAATTATCATTTTAAAACAGGCAAATAAATATCAATAGTAAACAATTCATTTCCACCAACGCAAATTTATGGTAGTTTCTATGTTAGGTGGCACTTGGAAAATTTCTATGCGCATTAGACACATACAGGACATGGAAGAACCCGCTATGAGGTACTCAGTGTGTTTCTCTTGGTAAATAATTACCAACCAATAAAGAAGTTAACTCCATCGGAGATGATTTTCTTAAGCTTTCCTATCCATATAAAAGAAGTGCCAACATAGACATCGAGACATTCTAGAAGGACCTTGACACTCTGGAAGGACCTTGACACATAGGAATGAAGTAAAAAAGAAGGCAGCCGCTATTTACACACCAACAAACATTTGCTAACACTCCACTTTTCAATTGTCCGATACCAAGTGAATGAGTACATGTTCATCGCTTGATGACAAGCAAATAAATGCATCTTACTCGCTTGATGACAAGCGAGTAAAAACTTCAATGCCTTACTCGCTTGTCAGTGAGCGAATAACATGCTCTCATTCGCTTATCATTGAGCGAGTATCATAGACTTATTCACTTATCATCAAGCGAATAAAACATGGAGTAAAACCAAGTAATTGTTGGTGTGTAAATAGCGGCCGCCAAAAAGAAGGATATAATTTTCTCATCTACTATCATTAGTTGCTTTCATTTTAATCTAAGGTACTGGCAGAAGACAGTACTTGACGACCTCAAAGAAGGAATCACGTAAATAAGATACCCCGAAGCCTTGAGTTGACTTTATAGAAGAAAGAGGCAAATTACACAACTCTCGTTGGGCTGAATCTCTATTTGTTAATTCTAGGTTAACATTCTGCTCTTGATGCTATTAGCAATGACTAGGGAAGATGAACAATGATGTTAGGTAAACACATCCTTCTTTCTTCTCACTAACTCAAATCAATTCTAATTTTCACCTTTTTTCATCATTGAAAATCTTCAATCAAATGCGCGTCCTAAATTTAATAATTTCGCCTTGTGTTACTGAAGGCGAACACACAAACAAAAACTATGTTACGATCAAAGTTAACGATTCCGATCAGATCTAAACAGAATTGACCGAAAATTGAACATGTACTCGTATAATGTTACCGTATAAAACAGAGGCATAAATATTAATTGCTAAAATTATTAAGGAAAAAAAAAATTCACTTGTCTTAGGTCCAGCCGGGTGGTTCCATAGAGCTTGAAGCTTCGACGTCGCCATGATACTCTCTCTCTTGCAGGCTTTTTTGTCTTCTTAAATTGAATTACCTTACCTTACCTTACGCAAGGAACCTCGACCAGTGAGTATTCTTTTTTCCAAACTCATGTTTTTACTTTTATTTGTAGTTTTCTAATATCGATGGACATGACGACGGGTGTAGAAGTGTGGAACCTCAAACCTATTTTATATTTCTAATTTTTTGTATCACAAAATTACATTCCTAATATTTTTTGCAATTGAGACGGAATTTTAAAAAATAAAACAAAAATGAAGTTTAATTTTCTCTCTTTAATTAAAATAATTAAAAAATTTACCCAAACCTTCTGAATACATATTTTTTAAACTTTTTTTGCCAGAAGATATTATTATAAATTTTATACAATATATATGCAATATGTGACTTAAAATGAAGAATGTAAAAACTAAATACGATTGGACTTTGAGCAAATACATTAAGGGTGTGTTTAATTGGTAACAATTTTTCATGAAAATGAGCATTTTTCACTTGATTTGACAACTTAAGGTGTTTGATTGGCTTTTTTCTTTAGGCAATTCAATTCCCACTTTTGGCGCACACATGTACATTTTCAAGGCAATTGAGGAAAATGTTTTTTTTGGGGGAGATGGCCTTTGTTTTTCATTCTTGGACACGGTTCACGAGACAAGGTTTTTACCATTTTTTATATTAAAAATGCCATAACTTAAAATATAAAATTCAAAATAATATAAACTTTTAATATTTAAAATATATTAATCAAGATCAATTAAAAAAGATCCATCATGACTATATAATTATGTAAAAAAAATACCAATAATTTTTTCTACATTAAAAATGCCATAATACAACCAATATTTTTCGGGTAGAAAATTAAGGCAATCAAACACACTACACTACATTTTTCATGCAACTCAATTTTAGGCAATTCAATTGCCGGTAACTTATTTTCTTTCCATGCAAATTCCACGCTTGCAATCAAACGCATCCTAATTTGCCAATGAAAACTTAATGGGTATAGAATCTATTATGTAGTTTCACAAGTTGATAATGTGTTTTTTGGTTAAAAAAAAATAATAAAAGCAAAATAAAAATTATAACCTTAGGCCTCGTTTGATTCAGGTATTAGGGTAAGTGGGATTAATAATACCAGTATTAATAGTACTGGACTATTAATCCTGGTATTAATTTAATACAAATACCTTGTTTGATTCATGCAGTATTAATACTGGAATATCTCATGCTGATGTTAATACCATGTTTGATTCTGTAACTCATATACAGGATTATATTTTTGACTAACAAAATAAAACAAAAATTGTAAAAAAATAAAATTTAAAATAATAATAATGTAGTAGTATCAGTGGCATTTTTGAAAATATTATAGTAGTAATGGCATTTTTGAAAATATATGGTTCATTTTTCTTAATCCTGGATAAACAATACCACTCCCCCCTAGTATTAAATTATACCACAAAGAGTAGTATTAAGTTAGTACCGGTATTAGTAATCCCAGCACATTTGTGCGAACCAAACAAGGTATTATAAAAAAAGTGGTATTAACAATCTCATTCCACTTTTTAATACCCGAATCAAACGAGGCCTTAGTGTTATACGACATTTGCCAACCTTTCGTTAGCTTTTAAAGTAAATATTATACTTGGCTATTTAATTATTATTGTAATTTTAAAATTGTCACTCAATTATATTTGGTTACATCTGATCCACTCACTTATCTAAATAAATTTATTTTAACAGCTCAGTTGAAAAAAATCGTTACCTATTGACAGAAGTTGGTTATATAACATTCATGTGACTAATTTTAAGAGTATTTTCGTCCAAACTACCAAAAAAACCATATTCCTCCATCTTCTTCATCTACGGCTGTAGCCACACAGACCTCCTTGTGTGCATCTCTCAGTTTGATTCTCTGATCATCATCCATTATTTTCAAATAAATAAATGGAAATTCCTTCCATCTGGAATTGGAGTAATCTTTTTAAAATTTCACCTCTTCAACTTTTACAATCGTTGAAAATAAAAAAAAGCTTCTACAATTCTCTTATATGCTATTTTCTTCAAATTTGGAAAGTACTTTTCGAATGCAAATTTTAGTTGTTTTCAATATCTCCAAAACTGAAAAAGAGGTAAAAGGTCTTGAGTAATAATATTTTTCGCAAAAAATCCAACGAGTAATATTTTTAAGAAATAAAGGTTTATTTATCAATTATGTTTTAAAATAAGAGCTTTAATCGAGTGCAAACTTAACTTTGTATAAAATTGTGTTGAATGCAAACTTAACTTTGCAATTAAAAAAATTTAATGCAAATTTGTTTTGCATGATGTGTTTATATTTTTTAACAAATATATTCTTATATTTCATTCATAAAACTTTAAAATAACGTCAAATAAACACAAATACATAATAATATTTTTTAAAAAATAAGGAGTGCAAACTTAACTTTGCATAACTTTGAAAAAAATATTATGTGCATTTTATTAATAAATAGGCTTTGAATATGCAATTTGTTAAAATTATTCTAAAGTATTATCAATCAAACACTTATATGTATAATAATATGCCAAAAAACGTGTATTGCAAACTTAATTTTGCAAGATTCCATAAGAAAATACAATTTAAAAATCTACTGCAAAGTTAACTTTGCACTCTTTTGAGAGTTTGATCAAATATAGGCCCTTAATTTACAAAAAATATTATTCCATGGTTTTTTTTACAAAAAACTTTTTTATATAAACCCTATTTTCAGTATCCCCTAAAGAAAAACATAAATTTATGAGATTTGAGTAAGAAATCATGGAATCCAAATTTGGAAAGTACTTTTTGAATGCAAATTTTAGTTGCAATTAGAGAAAAACGGAAATTGATGAGATTTGAGTAAGAAATCACGGAATCCAAGGCTATCAAAAAATGATTTTGAATTTTTAGATCATTGCTAACAAATTGTATGCATGTATATATATATATATGCATGTATTCTGTACTCTCTTTTTCACTGTGATTTGGGATTTGCTATGTGGAATTGAGATGATACATAGCTTAGGTAAATCGGGTATGGAGGTGAATATCCGGTGAGTATCCTATAGCTTGGGATAGATTGGCTAGGTATTGAAGAGATTTTGAAGTTTTAAGGTTTTGTTTGGCAATTGAAAATAAGGTGAGGTGAGTTGAAAGGAAACTAAAATTTATAAATTAGAGTGAGATGAGTAAAAAGTTATCTTTAATTGGAATAAGAAACAAGTTTTGATAGGTCTATTTAAGAATTATGATATTTTCTCTATTTTACCTATACATTTAGTTTTTTAATAAAAAATTATTTAAAATGATTCAAATCCACGAGCTCTAGGTCAAAATAAAAGAAACGTTGCTAGTTGATTACTTCATATATTAAATATTTTTATTTTTTGTTAAATATTTTAATAAATAAAAAGGAAGTACACACAGGTAGTTTGTGTCAAGTGTCTACTTTAGTAAAATGCCCACTCACCCTTAAAGATTTATAATATGGTGGCTGGAGGATAGAGGTGAATGAATGGACCATGCCACTATTAAAAATTAAGATTCGATAAAGCTTCTAACAGGTGCACCTTTAAAGATTTATATTTATGGTGTCACCAGTAGCCTAATCATGACATTTAAGATCAACAGTTACGTATACACGTACATCAATATCTTAAATATACAAACATTTATAGAATGTCGAGTCAAGAAAAAGTCTTGGTTGATCATTCTTTGTCAGTATTAACTTCTTCTGGATTAAAGTAATCCTGCCTGTAAAATGATTAAAAAAAATAAAAATGGATGAATGCATTCCCTTTCTCATATCTACTTCCTCAAGTGCACAAGAATTTAAGTGAAATGCAACTCCCAAATCGACGTACCGGATTTTTCTCGAAAGTTGATAGATTCCGGTTCCAGCCATTGCCAAATTTACACTAATTAAGTTCAAATTCCTCTGCGATCCATAATCATAAAAAATAATCAAGAACAAACGTCATCAGCTAGCCAGTTATGTTCAAATTAGCAAACTGTCATGTCAAACAAGACAATGGTGTTTATTACGACTAAAAACACTGACTCAAATATTTGTTACATATGAAAATCTTGACAATTAGCATATCTAACTTAATTCTTTTTGGACAATTTTTACGGTACTTGAGCACTCACACATACCTCATATCTCAACAATTAAAGAGTATCATTCATATGTATTACATAAATAAAGCTCAAAATCCTATGCATTTTTTTATCTAGAATCAAACTTACCGGAGTAATTACAGTGCCGTAGCGTGACCAGATAAGTCCGCTAATTGCAACAACTATACATGGTAGGAGGAAAAAAGGAAAAAATAGGCAACCTTAGTATAAATTAGTGAAGTATGGATGGCATAATAACAAATTAATACTTACATAAAATCTTCGAATAACACATAATATACCTGCCTGATGAGGATATGAAAGTTCCTCGGGTGGTTTATTGAAGTCGGCAACATTGGCTATGCTGATGCCCCATTTGAAAGTTGGTGCCCAAAAGTGAACTATGCCAACATAACAATTAATCAATGTTCATGATTAAGGCCGCTCATTGTTATTCTGTCATTTTTTTTATTTGAAATTATTGTTGTTTATGTTTAAATTACAAGAATTAATATTCAATTAATCAAATAAATAAATAATCGATCGTTTTGGTTGCGCTGTGAAGCCCTCATATTAATTATCATCTTACAAAATATGAGTGCAAATGTATACCATAAATAATTTAAGATATTTTATAGCGTTATAAATTAAAATTAAGTTTAGCTCTAGAAGCATTTTTATTATTTTGCAGTTCCAATGAGCGTTGACCAATGATGTTATCCAAAAGAAAAGAAAATTCGTCTTCCGCCTTCAGTTTTGACCTTTCAACTAGTCAGTACTGTGGATCAATCAATTAACCTTTTTTTTTTTTTTTTTTTTTTTTGTTACTCGATTGAAATTTGAAGACGATAATTGTATGCAGGAAATTGAATCAATACGCATACTAAATCTAATAAAATGTCTGCTGGTGATCCGATCTTCAATCCATGGACAGATCTGAACAGTAGATGAGATCTTAAATTGAAAATGAAACGTTTGGTCTAATTTATTAGTGGATGAAACAGGGATCATTAAAATTAAGAAAAAATAGTAATGAAGAAAAAGGCAAAAAAAATAAACTCACTTGTCTTAGGTCCAGCCGGGTGGTTCAACAGAGCCTGAAGCTTGGACGTTCCCATGAAAATTTCTCTTTCTAACTCTTCTCCATCTTTTTAGGAGCCTTTGTATTTTTTTTTTTAATAAGAAGTATGTCCGAGTCAAAAGATAAGATCGTTTATTTCCTCTATATCTTTTACGGAGTAATAATTATGTATTTATTCAAAATATAGAAATATTGTGTCAGCAAATGCAAATAACGTCAAGATATATAGAAATATTGGCAAAAACGTTGCACTCATCTCTAGTTATTTTACCGTGGTTTAGACTTTGGAAATCTTGATTTCTTCCTATTTTTTTTAAGGTCGAACACAAAATATATTTGTATATTAACCGTTAAAACTTGGTAAAATAATACTTGTTAAGATAAGAGCATCTCCAATAGGTTCTTCAAAAGATTAAACTACAAATTTATTAAAGAGTCATGTTCTGAAAGATTAAACTGCAAATTTATTAAAGAGTCATGTCAGCAAAATTTACTCCAACAAAAGTAATAAAATGGAATCTCCAATTTTAAGAGTCATTCTCACTCTTCAAACATACTTTTTAATATTTTATTAATAGGAATTTGTGCTAATTTAAAATGACATTTTTTAAGATTGGCTCTTCAAACATACTTTTTAATATTATATTATTAAAATAATAATATATTTTAAGAGCCTATTAGAGCTCATTAAAAACATTCTTTAAGATTTTAAAGTATCACATATGTCAACAAAATTATTTTTGTAGAGTCATTTTTTAAGAGCCTATCGGAGATACTCTAATACAATACAAATTGACATGAAATTATATGTTAATGTGTGAAATGTTAATAGTTTCGGGTTGTATTGGTGTTAATTTGATAAAATACTATTCCCTCTGTCCCAATTTAATTGTCCACTATTTCATTTATAGCCGTCCCAAAAGAATTGTCCACTTTCTACATTTAGCATGCCATTAATTATAATATTTTTTTTATTTTCACTATTACCCTTTAAGCTCCTCCCACTTTTTTTATTTTGGGTCCTGCCACCTTTTTTTATTAGAAGAAAACTAAATGATATTTTTGGAAATAAATATTTTTTCTTGGAGTAATTATTATGTCTACTTAATTTTTAGTTTTTCAAAGTGTGACAATTAAATTGGGACGGAGGGAATACAAATTAACATAACGAATTAATTAATATTCGTTAACACGATATTAGCCTGTCCATACCCATTAATAATATACATAATTGTGTAATATTATATATGTATATATGTGTATTTTTAGTGTAGATCAATATATTTTAATTTGAATAAGTATTACACATGCGGTTGTTAATTCAAGATGAGTTTACAATATAAATATATAAAATTATATATACAGCATAGTTTTTATTATATATGTATGTAACGGGTAATAACATATCATATCGAGTAATTTTTTAAAACCCGAAATTATAACACCTAAAATAAAATAACATCTGATAAAAAGTCATTTGATTAAACCCGAAATGATAACATTTGAAATACGACCTGGATCAACCCATTGTGAGGTCTTCAAGTGCATGTATCAGTCTACAATAATTAAAAATGCTGGGGCGGTGGGTTGGGGGGAGATTATGCTGCATGCATCTGAATGAATCAGTCTAACTGGGCCAGTTCATTATATTTCCCTCCATCTCTCGTGTATTGTTATTGGGCTATATATAAATGGACTAGCTTGGTGTACATAGCCCACCTACAGTCTTCTCCTGTTATATATTTATTTACCTCTTTTAAAAAAAAAAAAAAACTTTCATCATTACCCTTCATCTAAAAGTAGTTCTTAATAAAGCACAATAAATGGTAGCATTAGAATATTAGTCTAGAGTTCATTTTTTAAAAAGATACTTTGGGTATTAGGCCGGGACAGAATTAGGAATTTTACAAAACTAGGAGTAATTTAGTCCAAATATTTTTTTCTTTTTGATGAGGGGTGTGGGCAAAATTACTTTATTCGAACTTTTTTCAAAATTAAATGGAGAATTATTGTATTAACAAACGAAGTGGAGAGTCATTAAAACTGTGACATGAGAAGATATCCAAGATATCTCAAAAAAGAAAAAAAAAGGATTCAAAATAATTTGTAATTTGAGATAGAAAAAACATATGATTGAAAATAACTAGCAATATATATAATCTTCAAACTATGCCAAAACTAGTTTAAAATGTATAACTATTTCATAATATATGTCACGTAATTTGTGCAAGCCTATGTTTGACAATCAACATCACAAAATGTTAAAACTAATACTAAAAATAAAGAAAGGTGTATTAATGTAAGGGTAGACCGCGAAAATGTCCCTTTTGGAAAGGAAAGTGAAGTTGCTTGTTGGATTCTCATTTATTTCCCTGACAAACACTTGAAAACTAAAATTTTCAAAGTAAGTTGTTGAAGCATAGTTATTTCTTGCTTGCGTTATCATGCACGAGGTTTATTAGAGTAATGCCAATTAAGTAGTTACAAATTAAAGAACCTAAGTACTGCTGCTCTAGCTAGCTTGCATGTGTTAAAAGAATATATCCTCTCCATGTTCTTTTGATGTGTATATTCCCTCTCCATGTTCTTCCATGTTCTTTTGAGGTGTAATGCAATTATGTTGTTTTCTTTCATCATTTGCCATGTAATTATGTTATGTTCTTTAGCCTCTTGCCTTGTATATATATAGGGCCTTTCCCCATTGTAAAGAAGATGTGAGATTGTAACAATGTAACCCCTTGTGGATTTCTTGCTCATTAATATAATTTCTCTATTTCTTTTGTTGTATAATTTAACATGGTATCAGAGCACAACCTCGCCACTAGCCACCACGACCTCGCCACCAACCACCAGCCACCACACAACCTCGCCACCAAGCCACCACACCTATCACCATTATCAAACAAATCAAATACGCCTCCAAACACTACTCGAATCAGACTTTACGCAGCAAACCTGTTCAAATAAAACCACGTCCAAATAATTATTATTGAAGCATTCAGCCTGGCTGGCAAGACCATCAGGTAACCACAGCTTAGTGCAAGGTTCGATTCCTACTAATAGCATTTTATTTTTCCTCTATTTCCTTACAAACTGCAACTGCCACATCATTGACACATTAGCGCCACGTGTCCGCCACGTGACATCCAGTCAGCGCCACGTGGCATCCACGCCAGCGCCACGTGGCATCCACGCCAGTGCCACGTGGCATCCAGTCAGCGCCACGTGTCCACCACGTGGCATCCAGTCAGCGCCACGTGTCCGCCACGTGACATCCAGTCGGCGCCACGTGGCATCCAGTCAGCGCCACATGTCCGCCACGTGACATCCAGTCAGCGCCACGTGTCAGTCACGTGTCAGCCACGTCAGCGGTTAACGCCGTTTGCTTGTCGTCAGAATTGACGGAATATTCCAGACACCGTCAGATATATTTATAATTTCACCCCTGTACTTTCTGATATTTCTATTCTAGCCCCTAAACCTTCTTATTTTCCTATTCTAACATCAAGAGCCGTTGATCTCATTGCACCACTCATCCACTCGTTCAACTTCCCGATTCTCTCCTCCGTCAATCCCAAGCAACACCGTCCATTTCCTCAGTCATACCATAACCGACAACCCCTAATCCATACCATAACCGACAACCCGCAAATTCCGTAAACTCCAAACCCTCGCCATCATCAAATACCGACATCTTTTTGCTCTGACCTCGAAATTCGAAATTCAAATTTCGAGATCGGCGCCTTTAACCCTTTCACCAGCTTCCTGCCATTAAAATCAAAACACACCATCCTCACTGCAAATCACCCAATAGCACCATCCTCACTGCAAATCTCCCATTCAAATCCAATACAAACAGCCATGTCGATCAGCATCCGCCAGCGAGGTACTCCATGTCCTGCCTGCTCTTTTCGCCGCAGAGCTTGTCCTCCTTCTTGTGAATCAGTTAAAATCTTTCCAAATGCGTATCATCGTCGAGATTATCACACAATCTTTTCTGTTTTCGGGTAAAAAGTGTTGAATTTTTTTTACAACACGTACCGGATCACAAACATCGTGAAACTCTCGATTCGTTTCTCTTTGAAGCTAAGGCAAGAATCCTAAATCCTGCTGGTGGATGCGCTGCCCTCCTTACCTCTCTTGATCAAAAGCTTGAGGCTCTGCAGTCACGAATGACGGCGTTGGAGGCTCGACTGGACAGCGAGTCTCCCAGGGTTAATCCGTCATTTTCCTTTGTCCCTCCTGCAAGTTCCTCAAGGGCCAATCCATCCGACTCCCTTGCTCACCCACCAGGCTCCTTCGCTTCTCCATCCGGCTCTGGTCGACGCCGCCACCGTTCGACCGGAAAACTGCCGGAGAAATCTCCAGCCTCCAGGTCATTTGCCTACCCATCCGGCTCCTTTACTCACCCATCCGACTCCTTTGCCTCTCCACCTGGCTCCTTTAACCCTCCTGCAAGTTCCTCAAGGGCCAATCCATCCGACTCCCTTGCTCACCCACCAGGCTCCTTCGCTTCTCCATCCGGCTTCTTTACTCACCCATCCGGCTCCTTTGCCTCTCCACTTGGCTCCTTTAACCCTCCTGCAAGTTCCTCAAGGGCCAATCCATCTGACTCCCTTGCTCACCCACCAGGCTCCTTCGCTTCTCCATCCGGCTCCTTTACTCACCCATCCGGCTCCTTTGCCTCTCCACCTGGCTCCTTTAACCCTCCTGCAAGTTCCTCAAGGGCCAATCCATCCGACTCCCTTGCTCACCCACCAGGCTCCTTCGCTTCTCCATCTGGCCCCTCAGAGAATCCTCTAGAACCTGGGGTTCTTCCGACCCAGGAAGATTTGTTGGAGCATCCTCACTACAAAAGTTTTTTAAAGCTCCTTTCATCAACCCCTGATATCCATCTACCGACCGTGAATCTTTCAGAACACGGGGATCCTCTGACAGCAGTGGATATGCCGGCATATCCGACTCTGTCAGATTACCAAGTTGCTTTGGATGGTTTCTCAAAGGGGTCTCCTCAAATTAGTTCTGTTGCGGAGGTTGCTGGATTAATGACTCCGGATTGGACTACCTTAGGAGATATATGATACAATTCGCTCTCTGCTTCTAACTTCACTGATATCTTGAATTTTGGTGCTGATGATTCTCAGAATCCATCGCCTTTCTCTTTTTTATCTCAATAATGTGTGTTCCCTTCCTTCCGCACCGCCAACACCCTCGGAAACCTCTCGCATCTCATATCGAAACTTCAGTTTATCTCTCTAAAACCAAAACCAAAGAAAGGGCCATCATTGACTACTAGCACCACTGCTACTCTTCCGAAAATTCTACACCGGACCTCGCCGTTCCGTCGGCTCCAGTTACCGCCGTTCCGTCTGCCGGTCAAATCAAACATGTCAAACAACCAAAACCAAATTCCATTTTCTCGTATCCAAGCTTCGGATCCCTAAGAGCCTCCTTCAGCTTGAGGGGGGGTGTTAAAAGAATATATCCTCTCCATGTTCTTTTGATGTGTATATTCCCTCTCCATGTTCTTCCATGTTCTTTTGAGGTGTAATGCAATTATGTTGTTTTCTTTCATCATTTGCCATGTAATTATGTTATGTTCTTTAGCCTCTTGCCTTGTATATATATAGGGCCTTTCCCCATTGTAAAGAAGATGTGAGATTGTAACAATGTAACCCCTTGTGGATTTCTTGCTCATTAATATAATTTCTCTATTTCTTTTGTTGTATAATTTAACAGCATGGATGCATTAATTATAAATACAAAGAAGGTGAAGGTCCTTTTACACCCTCATAGTAGCGACAAACATGAAAACAAGGCTACTGTTGATGGGTTTTTCAGTTTGGCTGGTGTCTCTGCTCCTTTCTCCTGTGATCACAAGCCCTGTGAATTGTCAGAAGTAACACCTCTCTCTCTCTCTCTTAATTCGGATATATTTTTTGGCGTATAAAATGCGAATATACGGTGGCACATTGATTACAGAAATTATAAGAAAAATTGAACAAAATTCATTGACTAATAAGTACAAGTATTTTTCAGTAAATAAACTCATCCTTAATTAATACTTTTGGGCATGATATGAAATAATTTATTTTCGAAATACAATATTGAGTATGAATGGAAGGAGTATTTGGTTGTATATACATGGTTAAAATATTCAACTTCACATTCCTCACTTGTTCTCAATTTACATTTTGTGCAGGCTTGAAAACGAAAATAAATTAAATCAATTCAAGAAGATTGAGATTCAAGCTTTTAGGCCAACAACTCCCGGACACAGTCCTGGTGGTGGTCATCAAGAACTACCTAGTGCATCCATTGATGGCTCTACGCTGAATCGTGAGAAGAAGATTAAGGGACATGCTTTTAGGTTGACGAATCCCAGTGACAGCCTTGGCATTGGGCATAACCAAAAGCCACCTTCTGGCCATTTTTCTGTTAACGACTTTGTGCTAAACAATCAAAAAAATCTTGAGACATTCGCTTTTAGGCCAACAACACCCGGACATAGCCCTGGTGACGGCCATCAATATAAACCACCCTCTGGTGTTTTCGCTAAAAGGCTTTATGCTAAAGTTCAGAAAAACGATCGAGACACAAACCCGTAGGCCAACGCGTGAAGGACACTGATTGATGTCCTAGCCGAATAAGTTTATATGTATGTTGTATTTGCGAGTTCTCCTTTGGAGTTAGTGTTATTATGTCCATGAAAAAAAGTTTGGGCAGATGAATAAAAAAATTGTTGTTTTTGTTATTGTGTAAGTAATTTGCTATAGTTTTTATTATATATGTACTTAATGGGTAATAATATATTATATCGGGTAATTCTTTAAGACTCAAAATCATAACACCTATAATACGATAACACTTGATAAAAAAGTCATTTGATTAAATCCGAAATGATAACACTCAAAATATGACCTGAACCAACCCATTGTGATGTCTACAACTGCATGTATCAACCGAGCCAGGGGAAGTAGAGGGGAAAGGGGAACCCCAATTTTTAGAATTTGGTAATTTTTTGTTGAAAATTAAAATAAAATAAAATATACCTTAATTAGCCACTACACCCCCTCCCTCTTTACCCATAATTTTGAGAAAAAGAGGTCATCTTTTAATTAATTCCTGACCTAAGTCCCAATGTATTTTTATTTTTTTTCTAGTAATTGGGAAAAAAGTAAACAACAAAGTCTAAGAGCCTCTAACAAATTAAGGCAGTGCCCCGCAAGTTTGCTTGAAGTTCTTCCATCACTTCAAGAGGAGGGATAAGAAGGTGAATGGCTTTAGCAGGTTAATTGGCTCCAATTTGTGTGAGCCTATCGACACATCGATTTCCTTCCCGAAAAGTATACTAGATTTCCACCTTCCACCTAGCGATCAGTTCCTTGCAATCCATAATCATGATGATGAAGGGGTGATTCTCTTCCGGTACTCCTTGAAGTAGTTGGACCGCAACTTGCGAGTCTCTTTCTATGATGGTATTATTCCATCCCCTTACCTAAATGAGCTTCAACGCATAGTGAATAGCCCACAGAAAATCCGCATAACCAATCATTCCACAAAATCCTTCTAACCAACGGCCTTGGTCATCTCTAGCTAGCCCTCTAAAACTGCCTATCGTAAATTGAGGATGTCTGCTATTGTAACACCCCCGCCTTAATTAGTAGGATAACGCCTGTAATTAAGACCTGAAGCGTTACTAACCCACCTTAGACGAGCTAAAGTAGGTTTGGAATAAATAATAAAATAATAAATCCAAGAAAATCACATAACCTAAAATAAACAACCATGATACTCATATTACGGGCGATAATATAAAACATGAGTGCAATATACATCTATACATAGATATAAAATTCAAAAGACATACACACTATGTTAATATATATTACAGAGTAAACAACAATTCAGGCTAGTCGTGGCTTGCCATGTACAAACATATACAACAAAAATGAGTCCGTATCAGAGATCCTCTAAATCGTTTCCAACCTAGTTGCTCCTTCCGTCGTATTCGTCTCCTAGATACCTAAATTTGTTTACATAAAAATGGGTGAGCTCACAGCTCAGTAGGGGGATATAACAGGCAATATTACGTACAAAATATAATTAACTATTTAATCATAAATCATGGCTCAACCAATAAAACAATGCATGCATGTGCATATGCAGGTTACCTCCCTTGTGTCAATCATTATACCGAAAGAATACCGAGGTCGAACCAAATCATAATAATGATCATAACAATGGACCTGACCGCCCCCAAGAGATACCGAAGCATAATCATAAGAAGAAGAACGAGCCTGACCGCCCCAGAGAATAAGTCAAACATAATCACAATATAATATCATATAGCCCATCAAAGATCATCATCATATCATAATATAATTGGACCACATGTCCATCTATATCATATCACAGAATCACTAGTGCTTTGTCGAGGCATAGATTTTCGAGCTACTCACCGCTGACTCTAGACAGCTGACCTCATTGCTGTGCCTCGGGGGTTTAGGGATTTTCAACTCAAGGGTACCGAGCCCTACTTATTTTCACATCGGCAAGCACTAGTCAATCCATATTCCCTTCATCATTGAATGGCCACAATAACAATCATATCAAACCCATTACAGAATCATATCACATCCCAGAATAATTCAGCAGATATAAGAAACTTTCGGCACCATAGATACAAGATATATGCCCACTGATAGGCCATAAGAATAATCCGAGCTTGCCAAAAAGTCTCCAAGAATTCGGTAGACACAATGACGATGCACAGTATGCATAACGTGCTAATAAATGAATATTTAAAACAACTTATGCCATATAACCACAACAAATCTCTATACATGTCCCTTGATGTATATAATTCATTAATTAATTAATTTCATAAATATAAAATATTTATACATCTAAGGGATATCTCATGTATATCAAATAATACAAATATATCAAATTTAATGGCATATCTTGCTTTAAATAACATACACATGGCTTTATAAATCACAAAACATCATCATCCTCATCATATAATAATTCTTAAAACAAAGAAAATTAAAATATGATGATTCATATATAATAAAATTATACTATCAGCTTTTAAAAAATAATTAAACCCCTACCTCAGAATATTTAGCCCTAAATAATAAAATTTGAGTTGATACCCGAATTCCGACCAGCACAACTCTAAAATTCTTATACCGTTGCGTAGCCCTCAACATATAGAATAACTTTCCCTTAAGGCTCGACTCGATTCGGCGGAGTTTTGATAACCAATTGCTAAGACGTAAAGCTTCGTACCTATTTCTTTTTTTTTACTGACGCTCGGCAAAAACGAAAGCAAAAGGAATGAAAATGAAGAATTATGCAGGTGATGGAGTCGGTGGACTTAAAGAAAGGAAAACAAAAAAAATCTAACTTTTGTCTAATTACGATAATTAACCCTGAAGTTTCATAACTTTATTATTTTAATCCTGAACTTTTGCAACTTTACAATTTAGTTCATACTCAACCAAGAAATATGTGCCTAATTTACACTAATTATATTACGGGGTATTACAGCTATCATTCGTATTGATTTTAATTTTCTTGCAAGAGGAAACACCTAAGAAATTAAACCTGGATCTTTGGATAGAGAATGACTCTCCATAGTTTCGAAGGCAACTACATAATCCTTACCAAGGTTAGAGCTTTTCAACGCCGTTTCCTCGTGGTCATGGATTTTATCATTAAATTAGAGATCATTTTTATCATTCCACATTGTCCATAAGGTAGCCACAAATATGATAGAATGAGAGACGCCATTAAACATACTGCCAGTGCTAAACTTAAGGTTATCAATAATCCAATTGGCAAAATAATTCGTACCTGTGCTTGGGGCAAAAGCAAAATTTAAAAAATACCAAACCTTAACAACCTTACTACAATACTTGAAAAGATTATTACTATTTTTGACATAGCCACAAAGTTTACAATCAAGAGTTTGGAAAATATTACGTTTAACGCATACAAAGTTAGTAAGAATTTTGTCATGCAACAATAGCTAAATGAAGTATATAACACGTTGGGGAGCCTTAAATTTCCACACCCATTTCCAGTTAGTTAACATATGAGAGTCAGAGTTGTTTTTTTAAAGCAGCTTATAATAACTGCCCGTGGAAAAATAACCATCACCCGTTCTCAGCCAGGAAGGAGTGTCGTTTTGCTCAACTATAAAAAGAAGATAAGTAGTTAAAATATTAGGAGTATAATGAGAAGGGAAAGAACTATCAATCGGCTAGTCATTCGACCTACCATTAACTCTAACATTAACTCCAATTAAAGAGCAAACTCTCCAGTTATTAAACAAATTTTCACTACCATTCAAATGATCCAGCTTGCTTTTACTATCCCCCCACTAATCATGCCAAACAAAGATAGATTACCCACTTCCCACCAGCCATTTGGTTCCCTCCATGAGCAAGTTTTTGGCTTTCATTATTGTTGGAGTTTTTGTGTATTTAAAGAAAAATAAAACCAAGACAAGGTGATTTAATGTGATGTGATGGTTGATGTGATGTTATCCCAAGTCCCACATAGGAGAGATATAAAACCTTTCATGGGTTTATATATGGAAGAATTTGCTTAAGGGCTTGAGCCCTTTGGGCATTAGACTTTTGTGCTATTGGGTGAGGACTTGGATGAATGTGGTTCACCACACGCGCGCCGACCGACCGACCGACCCGACCCGGCCCGGCCCGGCCCGGTCTCGGTCTCGGGCTCGGGCTCGGGCTTTGGGCTTTGGGCTTTGGGCTTGTCTTGCGTAGTGTATTATCTTTTTATACAAAATACATTTAAAGAATTTTATTTATTAAATAAAAATTAAAAAAATGGGACAAGGCTCAATTATTTCCCTCCGTGTTTTCTTGCACGCTCCCATGATTTCCTCCAACACGCTCCTCTACTTTCCTCCATGTTTTCTTGCGGATTTTCCGGAAAGGTGTTTGTTTGTCTCAACGCTTTCCCCTTTAAACGGATCTAAAATAGCTTTCAAAAATATACACTCGCAGAGAACAAAACGAAGAGAGATCGATCTACAAAAATATTTTCCGGCAGAAAAATTTTTAGCCTCCGGCGGTAGAAAAAAAAATTCGATCCCGAGCAATTAAAAGAGTGTTATTGTCGAGCGGTTGAATAAGTGCAAATCAATCGTACAGAGGGTATCTGGGCTGTTTCATCCTGGGGACGGCGTGGCATAATCTGAACTGCTAGCACAATTCCGGGCAGAGCCGCGAAACGTCTTAAAGAGAGCGACTTAGTCCGCGACTCAACCCGGTGTACTCTCTACCTTATTTATTTTAGATTCAGCAGTACATTATTTTCCAACAATTTTAAGACGATTTCTATTCTGCTATTTTTTGTATAACTGTTGTCATGGCTAATGAACATAATCAAGCTGCTGCTTCTGGCTCATTGAATCAACCCTTTAAATTTGAGGGTCTGCACTTTAGGAGGTGGAAACAAAAAATGTTTTTTTACTTAACTCTTAAGAAAGTGGAATCTACTTGTGTTTCTGAAAAACCCACTTTCCTTAATCCGATTTCTGAGGCAGATCATAAGACTCTCAAAACTTGGGAAGACAATGATTATGCTTGCAGAAATCTGATCTTGAATGCTCTTCACGATGAGCTTTATGATGTTTACCTCCCGTGCAAATCCGCAAAAGAAATTTGGGATTCACTTCAAAAGAAATATGACACCGAAGAGGCTGGGTCTAAAAAATACGCTGTCAGTCGTTATCTGAAATATCAGATGACGGACGACAAGTCTATTGTTACACAGTCTCACGAACTTCAGAAAATTGCACATGAGATTATTTCTGAAGGGATGAAATTTGATGAGCAGTTTCAAGTGGCAGTTTTGATTGATAAATTACCCCCTGGATGGAAAGATTTCAAAAATAGTTTGCGTCACAAATCTAAAGAGTTTTCATTTGAAAGTTTGATTACTAAATTCAGGATTGAGGAGGAAAACCGTAAGCAAGATCGGAATGATGAGGTTCTGGTTGTTTTTAACAAAAATCAGAACCGTAACCAAAATCAGAATCGCTCGAACAACACCCCTCCTGCTCTAAGGCCGAACCGGAAAAATATGAAAAATCAGAACGGTGGAAATAATGCGAACCGGTACGGGAACCAGAATAGGAACAACCAAACTCAGAACCAAAACAGAAATGGCCAGGCTAATAATAATAATAATAATAATAACAGTGTGTTTTCTTGCTATCACTGTGGAAAGCCTGGTCATATGGCAAGAAATTGTCGAAACAAACGCCGAGTTCCTCAGGCGAATGTTACTGAAGAAGAGCCCTTAGTGGCTATGATAACAGAAATTAATCTGGTATCGGGTTCTGAAGGTTGGTGGGTAGATACTGGCGCCTCTCGTCATGTCTGCCATGATCGTGCTCTATTTAAGACCTATTCTGATGCTGTTGATAAGAAAGTGTTGTTGGGTGATTCCCACACCACTAATGTTGCTGGGACGGGTGATGTCGAGTTGAAATTCACTTCTGGAAAGACTGTCATCCTTAAGGATGTTCTGCATACTCCAGAAATTCGGAAGAATCTTGTTTCGGGTTACATCCTTAATAAAGCTGGATTTGTTCAAACTATTGGGGCAGATTTGTTTACTCTTACTAAGAATGGTGTATTTGTGGGGAAGGGGTATGCTTGTGATGGGATGTTTAAATTGAATGTTGATGCTAATAAAGTTGTTTCTAGTTCTGCTTATATGATTTGTTCATTTAATGTGTGGCATGCTAGACTTTGTCATGTTAATAAGCGCCTTATTAAGAACATGAGTAAACTGGAAATTATTCCCCCTTATCATTAAATGATTTCGAAAAATGTGAATTCTGTAGCCAAGCAAAGATTACTAAAACACCTCACAAATCTGTTTTAAGAGAAACTGAACCTTTTGAATTAATTCATTCGGATATTTGTGAATTTGATGGTGTTTTAACGAGAAATGGAAAAAGGTATTTTATTACTTTTATTGATGATAATTCGGATTTTTCCTATATTTACCTTATGAAAAATAAAAGTGAAGCAATTGATATGTTTAAAATATTTTCTACAGAAATTGAAAATCAGTTTAATAAGAAAATAAAAAGATTTCGGAGTGATAGAGGAACCGAATATGGTTCAACAGATTTTAAAAATCTCTATACTTCACTTGGTATTATTCATGAGACGACTGCTCCATATTCACCTGAAATGAATGGAAAAGCCGAAAGGAAAAATAGAACCTTTGCCGAATTAATTGTTGCTACGCTACTAAATTCGGGGGCTGCCTCACATTGGTGGGGAGAGATTTTATTAACCGTTTGTCACGTTCTTAACAGGGTGCCTAAGATTAAATCTAATTTATCCCCCTATGAGATTTTAAATAATAAAAGGCCTAATATTTCTTATTTACGCGTTTGGGGGTGCCTTTCTTACGTACGTATTCCTGATCCTAAAAGATCTAAGCTTGCTAGTAGAGCTTATGAATGTGTTTTTATCGGATATGCTATTAATAGTAAGGCCTATAGATTTTATGATTTGAAAAATCAGGTTATTATTGAATCTAATGATGTAGATTTTTATGAAAATAAATTTCCTTTTAAATTAAAGAATAGTGGGGGTAGCTCATTACCTTCTAGCTCTAATTTACCTACTAGTACCGTGCACCATGGTACATCAATTGAACCTAGGAAAAGTAAAAGAGTTAGAACCGCTAAAGACTTTGGACCTGATTTTTATGCATACACTTTAGAAGATGATCCATCCACTATTCAAGAAGCGTTATCTTCTTTAGATGCTGACCTTTGGCAAGAAGCCATTAACGATGAAATGGATTCCTTAGAATCAAATAGAACTTGGCATCTAGTAGACCTTCCTCCTGGTTGTAAAACCATAGGTTGTAAGTGGATACTTAAAAAGAAATTAAATCCTGATGGCACTGTTGATAAATACAAAGCACGTTTAGTTGTCAAGGGTTATAGACAACGTGAAAATGTAGATTTCTTTGATACTTATTCTCCCGTTACTAGAATAACATCTATACGTGTTTTGATTGCCCTAGCTTCCTTGCATGATCTTGTTGTGCATCAAATGGATGTTAAAACCGCTTTCCTTAATGGAGAATTAGAAGAAGAAATTTACATGGAACAACCTGAAGGATTCATTATTACAGGCCAAGAACAAAAAGTATGCAAATTAGATAAATCCCTTTATGGTTTGAAACAGGCTCCTAAGCAATGGCATGAGAAATTTGATGCATTGATTATTGCAAATGGATTTAGAATTAATGAAAGTGATAAATGCATTTATTATAAGACTGAGAATAATGCTTGCACTATTATATGTTTGTATGTTGATGACTTGCTTATTTTTGGTTCTAATATCCATGTAGTTAATAATGTGAAATCCATGCTATGTGAAAATTTTGATATGAAGGATTTGGGAGAAGCCAATGTAATTTTAGGGATTAAAATTACTAGGACGGAAAAGGGACTTTCTTTGGATCAATCTCATTACATTGAGAAGATTCTAAGGAAATATAATTACTCAGATTGTAAACCAGCATGTACTCCATATGATCCTAGTGTGAAGTTGTTCAAGAACACTGGAGACAGTGTTAGACAAACTGAGTATGCGAGCATCATTGGTAGCCTTCGATACGCTACTGATTGCACTAGGCCCGATATTGCTTATGCAGTGGGGGTACTATGCAGGTTTACTAGCAGTCCTAGTATGGAGCATTGGCATGCTATTGAGAGGGTCATGCGTTATTTAAAAAGAACCATGGACCTAAAGTTACACTATCAAAAGTTTCCCGCTGTCCTAGAAGGATATAGCGATGCTGACTGGAACACCCTGTCAGAAGATTCCAAGGCCACTAGTGGATATATCTTCAGTGTTGCTGGAGGTGCGGTTTCTTGGAAATCCAAGAAACAGACCATTTTGGCCCAGTCTACGATGGAGTCAGAGATGATAGCACTAGCTGCTGCTAGTGAAGAAGCAAGTTGGCTGAGAAGCTTTCTTGCAGATACCCCTCTATGGGAGAGACCGATCCCAGCTGTCCTTATCCACTGCGATAGTACCGCGGCTATTGCAAAAGTTCAGAACCGTTACTATAACGGTAAGAAACGACAAATTCGTCGTAAACACAGCACGGTTAGAGAGTTACTCTCCAAAGGTGCTGTAAGAGTGGATTATGTGCGGTCTGAGAAAAATTTGGCTGATCCTTTGACGAAAGGACTAACGAGAGAGAAGGTGCTTAACACCTCGAAAGGGATGGGGTTAACGCCCAACGAAATTTGAGTCACTGTAATAGTAACCCAACCTATGGACTGGAGATCCCAAGAAATAGGTTCAAAGGGTAAACAACAAGTTACAAGTGATACTTTAGAAATCATGTAGTATTATCTCATCCCTATGGAGCATGATATCTTGAAGCGGCGAAAAGGTTGAGCACATGCTCTTAATGAGTTCTATAGCTCTATGTGGAGTGGGGTACCGATGCTACAAGAGTACTCTTGATAGACTCACCTATGTGAATGTGGAAGAGAGGTCGCTTCCTATGGAATTTTGGGCAAATTCTCTAGAGCATTCACTAACCGGGATATAAGCACATGGCCATAACGTGCTGGCTTTTTGGACAACACTCTTGGGGCCGGTGTGTGTTGTGATTGTCAGAGATAGAGTTCAAAACTACGAGTTACTCTAGTATAGTCTGAAACACATACACTACGTAAAGGTTCAAGTTGAAAAATACCTTTACTTATGCATTGTCCTATGTATATATGCTCGATGAAAAAGTTTTTCCTAAAATACAAGTGGGGGATTGTTGGAGTTTTTGTGTATTTAAAGAAAAATAAAACCAAGACAAGGTGATTTAATGTGATGTGATGGTTGATGTGATGTTATCCCAAGTCCCACATAGGAGAGATATAAAACCTTTCATGGGTTTATATATGGAAGAATTTGCTTAAGGGCTTGAGCCCTTTGGGCATTAGACTTTTGTGCTATTGGGTGAGGACTTGGATGAATGTGGTTCACCACACGCGCGCCGACCGACCGACCGACCCGACCCGGCCGGCCCGGCCCGGTCTCGGTCTCGGGCTCGGGCTCGGGCTTTGGGCTTGTCTTGCGTAGTGTATTATCTTTTTATACAAAATACATTTAAAGAATTTTATTTATTAAATAAAAATTAAAAAATGGGACAAGGCTCAATTATTTCCCTCCGTGTTTTCTTGCACGCTCCCATGATTTCCTCCAACACGCTCCTCTACTTTCCTCCATGTTTTCTTGCGGATTTTCCGGAAAGGTGTTTGTTTGTCTCAACGCTTTCCCCTTTAAACGGATCTAAAATAGCTTTCAAAAATATACACTCGCAGAGAACAAAACGAAGAGAGATCGATCTACAAAAATATTTTCCGGCAGAAAAATTTTTAGCCTCCGGCGGTAGAAAAAAAAATTCGATCCCGAGCAATTAAAAGAGTGTTATTGTCGAGCGGTTGAATAAGTGCAAATCAATCGTACAGAGGGTATCTGGGCTGTTTCATCCTGGGGACGGCGTGGCATAATCTGAACTGCTAGCACAATTCCGGGCAGAGCCGCGAAACGTCTTAAAGAGAGCGACTTAGTCCGCGACTCAACCCGGTGTACTCTCTACCTTATTTATTTTAGATTCAGCAGTACATTATTTTCCAACAATTATACTTTGCCAAACACAAGACGCATTTTTCTTGTGTTTTTACATCTTAGGATTGGAAACAATATAATATTTATGGCTAAGGACAATAGTCCATAAACATTTCCTACCTTTTACTAGGTTCTATCCCAACTTAACAATGTTAACGAGATTATTATTGTTGCAAGTTCGTAAACCCAATCTCCCAATTTTTTAGGTTTGTATATTTTTTTCCAATCAAGCAAATGGAATTTTTTCTTATCCTCAGTATCTTCTCAAAGGAAATTATGGTTAAGTTTATCAAGCTTGTCACACACGGCCACATGCAGTTTAAGAGTTTGCATCGTATAAACAGAGATAGCAGACATGATAGCTTGAATAAAGGGTGGGTCTCCTCGTAAGAGATAGAAGACTAGCTTTCCAGCCATCTAACTTCTTATGGACTTTATCCACAATGTGATTAAAAAGAGAATGTTTCATTCTGCCATGAACAAGCGGGACCCTTAAATAAATGACTAAATTGTCCATCAAGTTAAAACCACATATAGCACTAAGACAGATAGCTTCTATTCTGTGAACATTCGGTGAAACAAATAACTTATATTTGGAGAAATTGACTTTGTAGCTCGAGTAACCACAAAAATCATCAAGCACCACCATAATAAACCGACATTGGGTAGGGCAAGCATTGGCAAAGAAAATAAGATCATTGGCAAAGGATAAATAAGAAATAGCAGGCCTTCTAGGGGAAGCTTCAACACCTACCCATTCATTATTATTCATTTTATGAACAATAGTATTAGCTAAATATTCAAGGCAAATGATGAAAATATATGGGGATAGAAGATCCCATTGTCTTAGTCCTCTGTCAGGTTTAAAACAACCACAAAAATCATCAAGCACCTCTATAATAAACCGGCATTAGGTAGG
This sequence comes from Lonicera japonica, assembly GCA_021464415.1. Lineage (NCBI taxonomy): Eukaryota > Viridiplantae > Streptophyta > Magnoliopsida > Dipsacales > Caprifoliaceae > Lonicera > Lonicera japonica. The sequence goes on from CM038464.1 coordinate 27,025,663, forward strand.
GCAAGCATTAACAAAAAAAATAAGATCATCAGCAAAGAATAAATGAGAAATAGTAGGCCTTCCAGGGGAAGCTTTAACACCTACCCATTCATTATTATTCACTTTATGAACAATAGTATTAACTAAAAACTCAAGGCAAAGGACGAAAATATATGGGGATAGAAGATCCATTTGTCTTAGTCCTCTGCCAGGTTTAAAACTATAAAGCGCTTCCCCGTTTTAAAGAACCAAGGTATTACCCATAGCAACACAGCTTATAATAATATTAATCCATTTTTCACTAGAATTGAAAGTAGTGATGACTTTTTTGAGAAAATACCAGTTAATACGATTGTAGCCTTTTTCAAGATCCACTTTGAAAATCATACCACGCTCTCTACCCTTTTTATTACTAAGGTTATAAATAATTTCCTGTGTGATAACAATATTATCCCTGGCTAAAGCACATTTTCAGCCTAAACTTGGCCCAAAGGCCAACGTATTTACTTTACATCAAATCGTCAATTAATTCATACATGTTAAACTACTTTATCCTTTTCACTGATAATTTTAAATTTTCATAATCTTTTCATAATCTACTAAAGTTGCAGAGCTACCTATTTTAATTTATTTTCACTTTTTTTCCTTAAGCTCTAGTCAAATGTAAGATTAATATTTTATTAAGAAATATAAATGAGTTATACAAACAGATTAATCTCTTCTCTATTAAATTGTCCTCGCAAGAATTTTAAATTACTTGGGGGAGGTTTTAACTTTGTCAATATATTTTGGTCCGTTTGATTAAAAAAAATTAAAAAATGATTGAAAACCCGATTAATTTTTTTTACATACTACTTAAAGAATTTTATTCTGTGAACTAAAAAGTTATTGAATGTTTCACCAAAAATCACTCATCTCTTTTTCAACTTTTTATAAAAAATGGTAGTATTTTTAATCAAACATACCTTATAGTTTTTACTACTATTTTTTTTCATCCCTTATTTTATTACTAAGGTAGTTTTTGTTGTCAAATGGTTTTAACTTCTGCCCAAATATATAGTGCATTAAATTATTGTACATTGCATGTGTTTTAAGATATTATATTACCATTTTTTAAGTACAAGCGATGACCCTCATATGTTAAGATGGTGATTGACTATATTTGTGGGGTTACAATTCATTCTTTTACTAATTGGCTAGGTGTAAGACCCATAAATTTCTAGTTTTTACTTATATATATATATATATGCATATTATATGGGTATTATGGTAATGTCAAATTAAGTGTCTACATAATTTTAATTATGTTGTATTTATTTATTTTCTACATTCATGAGTTGGATGGGTTCTATATAATATTATTATTATAGCCTACTATAATAAATCAATGAGTCTTATATTTTAGTTTAATTAGTTTTCCTAATCCAACATGTATTAGGAAGTGGGCCAAGTTTATCTAGTATGTATAAGCCCTAATATTATAAGATTTAAGTTAAAGCCTTAAACCCATTCTCTATTTAATAATAATATATTTAGTTAATAATATATTTAGTTCTATTTGGAGAAGGAGAGAAGAAAAAAAAAACAACGCACGTAGGAAAAGGGGAGAAGAGACGACTTGGCTAGGGCATAGAAGAGATACGATTGCCAACGATTATTCTTGTTTCTTAGTTTCAAGAGATCTCTCTCCATTTATCGATAATTTAGGTGAGTGATTCTCACCCTTTTCTAGTGGTTTCTATTCATACATGTTTTGATTTTCTCTTGACCTAATTTTTGTGAAAAAGGGTTATTGTGTTTTTGCTCTATTAGTTGTAAGTTTCTTGATAAAGAATTTCAGTTATATGCTCTTATTAAAAATCTGAGAAAAATCCATAGATTAATATTATGAGTTAGAAGAATTTTGGCTTTGGAATTGAATTTCTAGGGTTTTTAATTTGGGAGATATAAATTTTACTAAACTAGTGTATTAAGATACCTAGTGTTAATCAGATTTCTGTCTTACATGTGTATATAGGACTTCGTTTGGGACACTTATCTCTCGTGTAAAAATCTGGAAAAATTAGAGAAGTTAATATCATGTTTTATGAGAATCTGGGCTTTGGAATTGATTGAATATGATTTTTATGTTGAGAGATACGGAATTTACAAAAACAGTGCACTGCAGAATCTGATGTTAGACAGATTGTATATCTGTCACCAAAACATTTATAACTTCTAAACTATAAATGATTTTTAGTTGAATCCAATTGGATATGACTCCAGACACATTAGGCTATCTTGTATAATTTTTATGGAATTTTTGGATTGTTGAATAATTCCCAGAATTTATGTGAAGTTGGTGGCTGTGTCGATTATAAGTTCTGTTTGTGTTCTTGTTTTGTTTGTTTGTGTTCTTATTTTGTTTGTGTGCAATTTAACTTATGATTTTGGTGTAATTTGATTTGGGTTCTTAAAAATTGACCAGAAACCTAGGAAAATTCTTTAATTACGCCACTGCTCCTTTATATGATGGATTTGGGACTTGTTATACAAGAATTGGGTGAGAAAGTCCGAAATTATTTTTGTTTTGATTGAATAAAACGTTGGTGTAGCCAATGGAAATTTCTTATAAATTTTTACATGCTCATGTGGACTTGAGATGGTTGTACACTCATTCTATTGTTGGTTAGATGAGTGGATAGTTGCAATATTCTCGCTGAAGGGCGAGTATTTAGTGCGCGAACGTATAGTTAGCCTTCCGAAGAAGGTCGGAACTTTAGACGATATGCCCGTGCGAGTTCCGGTTCGGAGTGGCCGCTATCTATACGGGGAGACACAGGGCAGGATGATCTGTGTATGCCATGGGAGAGTATGGCGAGGTGGTATGTAATTAAGGTGCACACGCTAACCAAAGAGTCTAGTAGATTAGGAGTGTATGACTTTTTCTTTGTTTAATTTGTACACATGATTGAATCTCCAAATGAAAATTTTAGCACGTGAACATAGAATAAAATTGGATTATGCTCATTTTTTTTATGTGTTGAGTTTCCTTTAATTCCTTATCGTTTAGAAGTTATAGTTGAATCTCGTTTATAAAAAGGGTCTGTATTGAATCACTGTTTTGGGTTATTAAACGGTCAATTTTTGTCATCTTTGGCGAGTATTTGTAGAAATCATCATTCTTAACATTTTTTGTGTTTTAAGTTTTTCAAAATTCCGTACGGTTTGGGCAGAAACAAACAATTTTTACTGCAGCAGTTTGTTTTGTGATGTAGATGTTATCCTTGTTACTGACTTCTTTTGTGCAGGATTGGTCTACCATAGAATTTTGATAGTTATTATTTTAAAGTTTTATGGATGAATGTGACAAGAAACTAACTGCCACTTTTTTATCGAGGAACTGTGACTTTGTCTCGATAAGGATGTGGAATTACATGTCTTGTCTCATGATTATTTCTGTTAAAAATTTGTATTTATGAAAATTGCATCATGGACATAGTTGGGTGAAACAAATCAACTCATACCAGTATGTAGTACTGACCCAAGTTGTCTCCATGCTTCTTGGGTGCGTTCTTTTATGAGCGTAGCCAAACAGGACAATCTAGAGAGATAGACGCCGGAAGGGAGATTGCTCGCTTAGGATGGACTTACATCCCTTGTACTTTGGCTTTATGTTTTCATTTGGGTTGTTTTATTTTACTAGCCGAACGATGGAGTTTATCAATTAGATATTATGTATGGATGTTTTTTTTTATATAGTTGACCATGGTATTTTTATTAGTTATTTGGCTAAAGTTGGAGACTTTTAATGTAATGTTATCTTATTATGGGATATATCTTGAATGGATTTATTTTGGATAAAAGTTTTATAATGAATGATTTAGCTTATTGAGTATAATGATTAGTTTGTGTGGTGGATTTTATTTTATTTTATGTTATTTTGTATTTTATTATTTAGTGGTTATTTGCCGTTCACCCCTGGTATTTGGAAGACAAGATATAAGTTGAATTTTGTCTTTAGTGATATACATATTATTATTATTATTTTATTTTATTTTCCAAAAATCGGGGTGTGACACTAGGAGCATCTCTAGTGAAGATGTTATTTTTTCACTCATTAAGGTGCCATATCATCATTTTTTCATTCATTCACTTACACCCTATTCCTTCACCATCTAATAAATCCTTTAATATTCCAATGGCTCCAACATGTATATTTTACTTATTAATTAGAGTGAATGCCATCAATGGCCACTGAACTATTGAAAAATTCTACCGATGGCCATAGAATTTCATTTAGTACAATTGAACCAATAAATTTTTAAAAAGTACTACTAGTGGCCACTCCATCAAATCTCACCATTAGTTTTTAACAGAACCATGCCATGTGTGAAATGTTAGGGGCATTTAAGACATTTTTCTTGTTTTTTTCTCCTTTCCTTTCCTTTCATTTATTCTTCTTCTTCCCACCCCTCATCGCCTCCAACGCCAACGACACACCCCCTACCATTCATCGCCATCATTATCCTTACCAGAACCACAAGTACCAGATCTAACAGTAGCAGATTCAGCTGGTGCGACAGTGACTTCACAGTAAAGGAATTTTATCTATACTCCAGCGCTGATTCTACAGATTAAGAATCGAGTAATTTGTATATCAATTTTGAAGAAGAGGAAAGGCTTTAGTGAGTGCTATAGAAGCAATTACGAGCCAATTTGAAAAGAATTCTACTGTTGATCAATTGCTATTTGATTTATTTAGAGATGAATTGAGCAAAAATTGAAAGCAAAAGGAGATCGAATTATGAAAGTGAAATTGATGATGCGGTTTTGAGTGTAGCAAAAAATTGGTTGAATGGTGCAGGTGAATATGAGGTGTGTTTGGAGTGAAAAATGGGAGGAAGTAAAGAGGTGTGCTTAAGAGAAATGAAATAGGGAAAGTTTGAGGAAGAGACATAAAATATAGTGATAAAAATTCGACAGAGTGGCCACTGACAGAAAATGTAGCCAACAATTGATACTTTGTTTACGGCGGCAATAGCGATGAAAGGTGGGGGTGGTGGCGTCCATAAGGGGTGGCAACAAAAGAAGAAGAAGAAAAAGAATGGCGGAAGAAGAAGAATAATAATAAGAAGAAGAAGAAGAAAAAGAAAAAGAAAGAAAATAAAAGGAAAAGAAAGGGAAAAGAGAAAGAAAAAAAGGAAAATGACTAAAATGCCCTTAACATTTCGCACATTGCATGGTTCTGTTAAAAACTAACGGTAGGATTTGACGGAGTGGCCACTGGCACTTTTTAAAAGCTTAATGGTTTGATTTTAACTAAATAAAGTTCAGCGGCCATTGGTAGAATTTGTCAATAGTTCATTGGTCATTGATGGTATTTACTCTATTAATTACAAGTAGCATACTTTCCCCTAAACGAGCATATTTTAGTGAAATAATACACGCATGAGCATATTTTCCCCTAAACAAGGAGGCTGTGTTATAATCAGTTTTGAACGGTTTACCAATTCATTTCGCAATGTGATAAAAGGGCTTTTGACCATAATACTCGATAAAGAGCTCTAGGAACTTAATCCAGACTGCGGTGGGCATCTCTCTAGCCTCGGAGGGTTTGAAACTTGGTTCCCACTCGCATACAATCAAGTAATGGTTCGTTATGATCAACGCCCCCCGGTGAGTAGTTGGTGATAGTCCTCTATCATCGTAAATTTAAACAAAAAGAAACCACCATCCAAATCAATGGCCTCATAATTCCCTTGTAAGCCCTAAAGGCTTACTACTTTTTTTTTGACAAAACAAAACACGGACAAAACAACACCTAACTACATCCCTCGCTACATATCCGGTCCCTAACTTTCTCAGTAATTTGACAAATAAAGTGATATATTTGAACTTTTTCTTATTTAATTTTGATAAAAATAAAGAATATTCTTAGATACAAATTAATTAGGAACTATAAATACCAAAGCTTCACATACACAAACACAACACAACAAAATAATTTTGCTGTTGGGTTGGACTAGAAAAGTTGTTCACTCGGATTCGAAAAATTCGAGTCTTCCTCAAAACATAAAGAATTTTTAGTTATTTATAGTATAGAGAAAAAAGAGTTAAACCTTAAAAAAAAAAAAAGAAGGGGCGATTTTGCCACATGCATCTAGATGAATCAATGCTTCAAAGTCGCAGTTTCGAAGGCCAATTTGGCCACTTAATTTTCAACTCAGATATCGGTATCAATTTCAGCAATATGCACCAATTTGTTATTTAAAAGGCCCAAAAAATTACAAAAAAAATATATAAAAATTATAAAGTAAGAGATTAATAAGATGGATGAATTAGATAAGTATAATACCATTATCTAGTATGAATTACATAGTCTATATTGAAATACCAACATCTGTCGCACATAGTAATACAATTTAAAATCATAGTTCAATAAATAGATAATAATACAATCTTAAGAGGTACAAATATCTCAAATATAGGTCAATTAATTCTAAAATAACGATATGGATTATACTCAACATTATAATTTCAGGACTCTAGTGATGAGAAATGAGAATATAAAGGAGGTTGAGAATTAGTACTTGTGGGATAAATAAGAGATGAATGGCTAGATGACTCATAAAGATTATGCCAACAAAAACTAAGCCAATTTAATTAAGCAAAGACTAACAAATTAATTTGAAACAAATCAACATTTTTATTTTTCAATAGTTGACAATTTAATTAAGTAAAGATTAACAAATTACTATGGAACAAATCAACATTTTTTTTTCAATAGTTACCAATTTAATTAAGTAAAGATTAACAAATTATTTTGGAACAAATCAACATTTTTTCAATAGTACCAAGTCAACTCGATGAAATATCGGTGAAATATCACGAAATATCGGCGACTCGGTGCAATTTCTGTGAAATATCACCGATTAAATGAAATACCAATATTTATACATATCTTGTCACAACTACCTCTATTCTAACTTAGTATCGGCTAATACTTTAAACCATGGATGAATCAGTCTAACGGGGCGAGTTCATTATATTTCCCTCCATCGCTCGTGTAGTGTTCTAGATAAAAACGGACTAGCATGGTGTACATAGCCCACCTACAGCTCTTCCCCTGTTATATATTTATTTACCTCTTTTCAAAAAAATAAAAAAAAAATTTGAAACTGTCATCATTACCCTTCATCTAAAAGTAGTTCTTAATAAAGCACAACAAATGGTAGGATTAGAATATTAGTCTAGAGTTTATTTTTTTTAAAGATTCTTTGGGTGTTAGGCCGGGACAGAATTAGGAATTTTACAAAACGAGGAGTAATTTAGTCCAAATATTTTTTCTTTTTGATGAGGGGTGAGGGCAAAATTACTTTACTCGAACTTTTTTCAAAACTAAATGGGGCATTATTGTATTAACAAACGAAGTGGAGAGTCATGTAAACCGTAAACCGTGACATGAGAAGATATCCAAGATATCTCAAAAAAGAAAAGAAAAATGACTCGAAATAATTGTAACTTGAGATAGAAAAAACATATGATCGAAAATAACTAGCAATATATATATATACAGAGCCTTTCCCCCACGGTCCAGTACTTACGGACTGTGGGTATTTTAAGTCAGCACTTGTTTTAAATTTGTTGACTAATACACGTAACCAAACAGCAGCCGAATAATAAAAAAAAAACCACGTAACTCTCCCTCTCATTTAGCAAGTGCAAGCTCTCTGTATCTCTCATTTTACACTCTCTGCATCTCTCATTTTACACTCTCTGTAACTCTCATTTCTCCTCCCCTGCACCTCCTCCCTCTCAGGTTCTCTCACTTCCGACGCCACTCCATCGCCCACCGTTCAAATCCACCGTCCAACGCACTCCTCCGCCCCGTCTCTTTTCCTCTGTCGCGCGCTCTCTCTCCTCCACCCCGTCTCTTCTCTTCCATCCATCACTTCAAGTAAGGTTATCTCTTTTCTTCTATATCTATTTTGATTGTTGGTTTCCATTTAGGGCTTGTTATTATTACATGTGATTGTGGTTTCGATTTCTAGGGCTTGATTCGGACCCATTGTTGGTTTATATTTCTCTGCTTTATTATTTCACAAATTTATGTAGTGTTTGAACTTTATATTTACAAAAACTTTATGTAGTTTGTAATTTTGTATAGGTCCATTACAAATCATGTCCGAGAAATGGAAAATTTTGACAATAAAGTAGGGGGAGTTGCAGAAATTCAATCTTTGATATTGATAATCAAGGTAGTATAGAGTTGGATAATATTTGTGGTTCTAGTAGTAGGATATACAATCCTCAAGTATCAAATGAGCTAAAACCAAAAAAAGGGCAACAATTTGATACGTTAGATGATGTTCTTTTGTTTTATAATGCTTATGCTAAAGAATGTGGATTTAGTGTACGGAGTTGGACTACTAAGAGAGATCCGGGAAGTGAGGAGATTAGAAGGAAGGAATATGTATGTTTTAAACAAGGAGTAAGTTCAAAAAATGCTGATGTTGGAAGGAAAAGGCGTCGGGGAAGCTTAGGCGAGGGTTGTAATGCCAAACTTGCAGTTTTAAAAGCAAACACCGAGAAATTCGTTGTTACTATTTTCAATGAAGGCCACACCCACCCATTATCAACCCCAACAAAGACTCACCTTTTAAGGTCCCATCGCAATGTTTCGGCTGCGACAAAGTCTTTAACTAAATAGTTGTCCATGGTGAATATAGCCCCGCATAAGCAATTTAGTTTTCTTGAAGTACAATCCGGAGGTATAGAAAATGTTGGGTGCACACAAAGAGATTTGTACAATTATGAGCGGGATATGCGTGCTGATACAAAGGGGCATGACGGGGAAATGTTCTTTGAGTATTTAAAATTAGAACAAGTAAATAATCCTTCTTTCACTTTTAAAATTGAGGCCGACGATGAACAGAAAATTACTCGTTGTTTTTGGTCTGATGCAACTTCAAGGCGGGCTTATTCCTTTTATGGTGATGTTGTAATCTTTGATACAACTTATAATACTAATCGATACGGGTTGATATTTGCTCCAATAATGGGAGTTAATAATCATGGTCAAACAATTATTTTTGCTTGTGGATTCTTAAATCATGAGACTATTGAAGATTTTGTATGGCTATTTACCCAATTTTTGGAAAGTATGCCCGGTGGTGCTCCAAAGATGATTATTACCGACCAAGACCCGGCTATGACTACGGCATTCCCACTTGTTCTTCCAAATACTTTTCACAAGTATTGTAGTTGTATATATTAATAAAATATTCATGTCCCCTTATATATATGTAGCCTTTATTAATAATAATTAATTTAATTATTCTTCACAGGTATTGTAGTTGGCATATACTAATGAAATTTTCAGAAAAAATTGATGCGGCCAAGTATAGTGTTTACAAAAATAAGTTCTCGAGTGTTATTTGGAAATCAGAGAATCCTGAAGAGTTTGAGTTGCAATGGGAAATTCTTATTAAGAAAAGTGGGTTAGGAGGAAATAAATGGTTGCATGACATGTACCAAATTCGTTCAAGATGGATTCCTGCATACGTGAATCATATTTTCTCAGCTGACATGTCTAGTAGCCAAAGAGCAGAAAGTGGTCATTCATTTTTCAAAAAATTTGTTACGAAGAGCAATTCATTAGTTGATTTTATGATACAGTTTGGCAGGGGTCTTGTACGACAACGTCATGAAGAGTTAATGGCCGATCACAAAGATTTAATTGAGAAGCCAAAAATTAGAATAGAGCATGACTTTTTGGTGCAAATGGTTGATCTTTACACAAATAAAATGTTTTACAAATTTGAGGATCAATTGTGTAAGAGCTTTAACTACAATATAAAATGTGTTAGTGAAAGTGATAATTACCGTGCTTATCATATTCAAAGAAGGAATGTTGAAGCAAGTAAAGTCCGTGAAATTATTTATGATAAAGACTTGGATTTTATTTCTTGTGTTTTTAAAATGTTTGATAGTGCAGGAATACCATGTAGGCATATCATAGCATATTTGTGTAAATTTGATGAGCTTGGTAAATTGCCCGATAAATACATTTTGAAGAGGTGGACAAAGTCGGCAAAATCTGGGATGGTTGTGGATCGTAACGGCGTGGAAGTTGTCAATGATAGCTTGCATCTCTCAAAGAAAAGTCGACTTGTCCAATTGTCTTTGGATGTAATTGAGAAGGCCTTACTATGTGAAGAAACAACGAAGATATTTACCGACGGATTGCATGGCATTAACGAGAAAATTGACCAATTAGTTAGTACCCGCGCAAGTGCCGAGGTAGCTCCCAAGAAAAGTAATAAAATTGGCCACCATGTTATTAGTGCACATGATTCTTCTAATGCTCCTACTACTTACAATGAACCTAATCTAGTACGAGCAAAAGGGTGCGGGAAAAGGCTTAAAGGAGGAAAGGAGAAGGCACTAGCAAGGCTAAAAAATCATAAAGTTAGACGCTGCCATGGGTGTGGTAAAGTGGGCCAATCACATGATAAAAGAAATTGTCCGGCACTTACAAATGAGTAAGTGATAATTTATTTAATATTTAAGATTGATTAGTAAATTTTGTTATTTAAGCATGATTAATGATTTTTGTTATTTTTCTTTAATGTAGGACATCCCTGTGCAAGAATGATGCAAACTTAGAAGAGGGTCATGATTCTTCAACGGAAGATGAGGATGATATATAAGTCTAGATTGTTAGTTTTGAGTATTTTGTGGATTTGTCAATGATTTTGTGGATTTTGGGATGAAATTGTGAATTTTTTGATGGAATTGTGGATATTTGCTTGAAATTGTGTATTTTGGGATGAAATTGTGGAAATTGTGAATTTTTGAATGAAATTATGGATTTTGTGGATATTTGAATGAAATTAGGGATATTTGATTGAAATTGTGGATATTTGATTGGAATTGTGGATTTTTTAGTGATTTTGTGAATTTTATGGATTTATGAATGATTTTGTGAATTTTTGAATGATTTTGTGGATATTTGCTTGAAATTGTATATTTTGGGATGAAATTGTGGAAATTGTGGATTTTTGAATGAAATTATGGATTTTTTAGTGATTTTGTGAATTTTATGGATTTATGAATGATTTTGTGAATTTTTGAATGATTTTGTAGATATTTGATTGAAATTATGGATTTTTGATTGAAATTGTGAAATTTTGAATGATTTTGTGAATTTTTGAATGATTTTATGGATATTTGATTGAAATTGTGGATTTTTGATTGAAATTGTGGATTTTTGAATGATTTTGTGAATTTTGTGGATTTATGAATAATTTTGTGAATTTTTGAGTCATTTTGAATCAAGCATTTTGAAAGGGTTGTAAAATACAAGCATTTTGAATCAAATGGAGCCATTCCATTACAACAAGTGAGTATAATACCACATAATGATTCCAAAGATAGTGCATTACAAAAAGTCATTATAATAATACAAAATGGTTCCAAGGATATTCCATTACAAAAAGTCATTATAATAATAAAAAGACATTATCAAAGCTATAACAACTATATCTTCCACAAGAGAAATTCATGCTTCGTGTTGACTTCAGGAACAACCGACTCCGCCGATGTACCACATTTTGAAAGTGCAATGGTATTCGATGCTTGTGGAATGGAGGAGATCTTGCACCAACGCAAGAAACCACGGACCGGATGTCCATTTCAATGCTTCTGCCATCCTTTATGGTTGCTGAAGAAGCCATTTAAATCTACACCAAGCAAGCAAGTTTCAAGTTTAACAAAACTGAAAATTCAAGTAAATACATTAACAAAAAAAATTCCATATTTTTCTCTTGCCAATAATGAAAGATATTGCAAATGACACAAAAGGGGTCTTAGCTTGATCCTGAGGAGTCTACATTTTTGGGATTAGATGATAACATATTGTATTCAAAGACTTCTATGAAGCAAGCCAAGACTGTTTTTCCTGGGCTTGGGTCGCCTATTACACAGGTTAATGTTATCTATGATGGGAAGTGGATATTGGGTACTACTGAAACCTACTTGATCCTCATTTGTACCCTATTTACTAACCAAGATGGGAAGGCGAAGACCGGGTTTAGTGGTCGAATGGGGAATAAAATTCCGGCTCCGAGGTTATTGAAGCTGACTCCTGTGGATTCACACATATATGGCTGGAGTGGACAATAAATTTCATGGTGGCCAGTTCTCATGGGTAAGCTAAGAAAATCTTTTCAGCTTTTGTACATTTCAAAAATCTCATATGTAATTAATGATGATTTGAGGGCTGCAATATATCTAGTTTTTTTCTTTCAGTATTGTAGTATATCTTGTCAAATTATACTTTTATGGTGCAAGTTGCAAGAAATCATTCATAAAGTAATATCATATAATTGAATTATTCATGCTGAAGCAATCTGCAATTTCTGTATTTAGATCATCCAATTACAATTTCCGCATTCAAATCATCCAATTACTATATTTCGAAACCAACCAAATCAACCAACCAAATCAAGGAAATAAATCGAAACAAACAATCTTCACATATCAAGGCAGAGAAATCGAAACCAACAATTATTTTCATTTTTAAAGAGCCCACACTGGGCACGAAATTGGCCTTTCCGGAGGAAGGGGGTGGGAGAATATTATCAATCACACTACAGAACAATTGGATTTTTTGGGTGATATCTCCAAATCAAGCCCTAGAAATCAAAACCAACCAAATCAAGGAAATAAATCAAAACAAACAATCTTCACATATCAAGGCAGAGAAATCGAAACCAACAATTATTTTCATTTTTAAAGAGCCCACACTGGGCACGAAATTGGCCTTTCCGGAGGAAGGGGGTGGGAGAATATTATCAATCACACTACATAACAATTGGATTTTTTGGGTGATATCTCCAAATCAAGCCCTAGAAATAAAAACCAACCAAATCAAGGAAATAAATCGAAACCAACAATCTTCACAAATCAAGGCAGAGAAATAGAAACCAACAATGGGTCCGAATCGAGCCCTAGAAATCGAAACCACAATCACATGTAATAATAACAAGCCCTAAATGGAAACCAACAATCAAAATAGATATAGAAGAAAAGAGATAACCTTACTTAAAGTGATGGATGGAGGAGAAGAGACGGGGTGGAGGAGAGAGAGTGCGTGACAGAGGAAAAGAGACGGGGCGGAGGAGTGCGTTGGACGGTGGATTTGAACGGTGGGAGATGGAGTGGCGACGGAAGTGAGAGAACCTGAGAGGGAGGAGGTGCAGGGGAGGAGAAATGAGAGATACAGAGAGTGTAAAATGAGAGATGCAGAGAGCTTGCACTTGCTAAATGAGAGGGAGAGTTACGTGGGTTTTTTTTATTATTATTCGGCTGCTGTTTGGTTACGTGTATTAGTCAACAAATTTAAAACAAGTGCTGACTTAAAATACCCACAGTCCGTAAGTACTGGACCGTGGGGGAAAGGCTCTGTTCATAATATATGTCACGTAATTTGTGCAAGCCTATATTTGACAATCAACATCACAAAATGTTAAAACTAATACTAAAAATAAAGAAAGGTGTATTAATGTAAGGGTAGACCGCGAAAATGTCCCTTTTGGAAAGGAAAGTGAAGTTGCTTGTTGGATTCTCATTTATTTCCCTGACAAACACTTGAAAACTAAAATTTTCAAAGTAAGTTGTTGAAGCATAGTTATTTCTTGCTTGCGTTATCATGCACGAGGTTTATTAGAGTAATGCCAATTAAGTAGTTACAAATTAAAGAACCTAAGTACTGCTGCTCTAGCTAGCTTGCATGGATGCATTAATTATAAATACAAAGAAGGTGAAGGTCCTTTTACACCCTCATAGTAGCAACAAATATGAAAACAAGCCTACTGTTGATGGGTTTTTCAGTTTGGCTGGTGTCTCTGCTCCTTTCCGCTGTGATCACAAGCCCTGTGACTTGTCAGAAGTAACACCTCTCTCTCTCTCTCTCTCTCTTAATTCGGATATATTTTTTGGCGTATAAAATGCAAATATACGGTGGCACATTGATTACAGAAATTATAAGAAAAATTGAACAAAATTCATTGACTAATAAGTACAAGTACGTATTTTTCAGTGAATAAACTCATCCTTAATACTTTTGGGCATGATGTGAAATAATTTATTTTCGAAATACAATATTGAGTATGAATGGAAGGAGTATTTGGCTGTATATACATGGTTAAAATATTCAACTTCACATTCCTCACTTGTTCTCAATTTACATTTTGTGCAGGCTTGAAAACGAAAATAAATTAAATCAATTCAAGAAGATTGAGATTCAAGCTTTTAGGCCAACAACTCCCGGACACAGTCCTGGTGGTGGTCATCAAGAACTACCTAGTGCATCCATTGATGGCTCTACGCTGAATCGTGAGAAGAAGATTAAGGGACATGCTTTTAGGTTGACGAATCCCAGTGACAGCCTTGGCATTGGGCATAACCAAAAACCACCTTCTGGCCATTTTTCTGTTAACGACTTTGTGCTAAACAATCAAAAAAATCTTGAGACATTCGCTTTTAGGCCAACAACACGTACCCGGACATAGCCCTGGTGACGGCCATCAATATAAACCACCCTCTGGTGTTTTCGCTAAAAGGCTTTATGCTAAAGTTCAAAAAACGATCGATGACACAAACCCGTAGGACAACGCGTGAAGGACACTGATTGATGTCCTAGCCGAATAAGTTTATATTTCTGTTGTATTTGCGAGTTCTCCTTTGGAGTTAGTGTTATTATGTCCATGAAAAAAAGTTTGGGCAGATGAATAAAAAAATAGAAAATTAGTGGGAGCTCCTACTGTATGCCTTTTTTTAGTGCCCACTACAAGCTAGATTACAAATTAGTTGTAGCTCCTTCATTAATGCTAGAGAGCTATTTTCTTGTCATTTTGTGCAAATGTGGAGTGCACCTTCAAACACAAATTGACCATTTTACCCTTATGAACTCAACATTTGTAACTCCCTTCTTTGGTAGAAATCTATGAAACCTTGAGCCGTTTTTGTGGTGATTTCCTTATCTCATGCAGTCCAAATTCGTCGATTGTGCTAACATAATCAATATTGGCTGAGAATGGGGTTTGTGATAACATCTGGTGTTAAGGTTTCATAACACTTCAGTTATTTAGACATTGTTACTTTATAAAATAACAGTCCTATATTAAATAAATCACATATCACGCTGAATAAGAGATATGATTGAGAGAGAATTATTCGTTACAGATCAAAGCATTTAATTAAATATCACAATCCAGCCCATATTATGGGAGTATTTAGTGCTAATAAATTAGTTCATAAATAAAAAGAGGTCAAGCACGTGTTACTCTCTTTTGCATTTTATGTATAATGTATATATATATATATATATCATTCTTCTCGCATAAGAATTCATTTTTTTTATATTTATGATAGCTTTAACATGCGCTTGAGCATGTTATCATTTTCCATAAATATATATATTTGAATCTCATACACTTAAGTATGTGGAAATTATCATAAATGTAATAACTAATAAACATATACTAACCGGATACATTTATTTTATACCTACATTTTTTTGATTAATGATTAATAAAATAATTACATGGTTAACCACCAATTTCATCGGGAAAAAAAATACATATAACCAACAAGTAAATTTATTGCCAATTATTTTTGCTTCTTATAGAAAACATAATTTGAATAAACACGTATTATGAATTTAGTATTGATCTAGTTGATGGCACTTGTGATCCATCTGAAAAACACAAACACATCATTTTATAAAAGACAAAACAGAACATTACTATTACAAAATATTTACTTCCAAAAAATTCGTTTGAGTACCCGAATAGTCAAAGGCGAAGCTAGAAATTTTTGGTAAATAAATCATTAACTACTTTGTGTAGTAAATCAAAATACAATAAAAAAAATAGATCACTAACCCCACTTGTAGTTGTTTTTTAAAAAGTTGTTAATTTTTTTAAAACATTCGTCATTAAACCTCGTCAAATTTTAAATATTATCTTATTTTTTTATTATATAATATATATTTTAATGGAATCAATGAACCCTAGTTTAAAAAAGCTAGTCACGCCCTGCAAACAGTACAATAGGTATACTGGCACAATCGACATATAGATAGATGCGAAGGGGCGGAGCCATGTGGAAATTTTTAGAGAGTATGGGGGTTTATGTGTAGGAAGGAAAAGTTGAGGGGCAATGCGTAATTATGGGTGAGGGGGAAGCGGAAGCAACGTCTGGCGAGGGGTATGTGCGACGTGCGTGCAGGATGTGCGACGTGTGTGCAGTGGGTCTTGTGTAATTAGCATTATAAGTTGAAGGTATAAGTTTGTAATATATATTTAATTTTCACTTTCTTTTATTTATTCTTCAGGCAACCGTTCTTTATTAATGTTTAATTTATTTTTTCTTCTGAAATATAGCCTTCATTTTTTTTTTGGATTATATATTAAAAGATTTTTCAAAATATATAATTAATTTTAGTATATCATTTTTAACTTTTCCGAAATATTGAAACAGAATGGAGAAGTATTTTAGTGAAAAATTGATCTGTAAACATAATTATTGAGTTTGATTTGGCTTAAATTTTTTTTGGCCCCCCTGAAATTTTTTTCCGGCTCCGCCATTGTAGATGCGCACTTACTTCAAATAATACTTACCAAAAAAAAGTTAGTTTCTTGCCAACCTAAGTCATACACCCACAAAAACAAAAAAGGAAACAATAAACAGAACGAAAAAAGTTAAAACAAATCTAAAACCACTTCACAGCCAACTCCCTTGCTTCCATTTTCGCCCCATCCTTTTTTTAGACTGTCCAAAATACCAAAAACCAACCAAACCCTTCATTCAAACAGAAACATGTTTAATCTGACCCGTGACACCAATTGTTTGATTCCTCATCGCCCTCGGCATCAAGGTCAACCTCTGAAATATCAAGATCACGAAATGAATTTGCAGCAAAATCAATAGACAAAATTCGTCTTCGTTTTTAGATTCGGTACCTCAAGATAGTTCTTCTAATTTGTGCTTTCTAGATCGATCTTCGTACGGTGATTTAGTGTGTATAACTCTTCATCGAGAACGAGGTCTTTTGGGTACTACTCACTCTTATTATGTGTCTATGGCTTAGATTTACCCTTACTCTTAGTAGGACGTTTTTTCCTCTTCGTGGTAGGCTTCTTATTGCTTTGTATAATACCTCCTTCCCTTGAAGCCATTGGCTCCTTGCCTTTATTTTGGTCACTCATGTCTGGATTTATCAGTAGGAATTACTTGGGTTAGGTTTGTAGTGCTTACATGAAATAAGCCTTCAATTAATAATCCAAAGTAGGTGCTTTGGTAGTTGTGGATTGTAGACATGCAATCGCTCCACCATTAATCAGATCGTCGTTTGGGATTCATTGTGAAGGCATTTCTGTTCCAGGTGAGTTTAATCCCTTAGTTTTCTCAGCATATTTGCATTCTCCAATGTTTAATCCTATCACCGTTACTTTACCACAGTGTTAATATAACATTGTGAATGTGTTACAAATCATATAATTTTTTTGAAGTTCAATATAATAACTATATAGGAGTTTAATTTTTTTGTACTACTGTTACTTTAGTACAATTGTCATAATTAAGTTTTTAAATTTTAAATTCAAATTTTGATTTAAATGACTTAATTAATAGGAGTTTAATTAAGTAATTAGTTGCATATGAGACCTTTTAAATGCTAGGCTAATTTTCGGGATTTTTAAAATTAAGTAGTAATGTTTTTAATAAGGGTATGATGGGCCTTCAAAAATGTTAAATATGTTATGTGGCAGGTACATTAATTAGTGAGGTAGCTCTCACTAATTTGAAAAAGAGCTTAGAGTTTTGACAATAAAATTAGAAGTCAAAGGAGTTCAAACTAAACGTCCCATAAAAAAATGTTGATTTTGTTATTGTATAAGTAATTGCGGGACACTTGATTAGTGTAATACTCTCATATATTTTTAGCAACATAGTCAACTTATTAAATCTCATAAGAAAAAACAAGCTGCGTCCTGAAATATGGCAATATTGATTACGTTAAAATGGAATTAATGATATATAACTTTTTTAAAAAAAATTCGTGTTTAACTTAAAAAATTCAAAAGTTAAAATGAAGTTATTAATTTTAGATAATGTGAATTATAATTGTCCTATCTTGTAATAATATAGGTGGTATTGTTATTTCAGATATGTTAAAAATCCAACAATAAATGGAGGATATCATCTTGACAAACAGAGTACAATAGAGAGAAAAAAAAATTCATTCCATATATTGGTTTTCGTCTCGTATTTAGAATTAGAAAGAAAGGTAACTATTTCTCATACGTTTTTTCCTCAAAACAATAATATGCACCTTCAAATGTTCTTTGTTGCTTATAACCATTAAAGGGGAAGTATATACCTAAAAGCTTTATTTGGATGACGGTAATTAAGAATGAAAATGGTTATTTCATTTAGTATTGAGATAACCATCATTTCTATTACCAGTAATCCTATGTTAGAGTGTTTCGTAATTAGTTTCAAGAATATTATGGAAAAAATATACAATTTTATTCATTTGATTGACTTAATTATATTATAATAAATATAACAATACACTGCTAATTATATTGTATCTTTTTATTTATGATTATTTAGTGAATTAAATAAAATTTGCAATGCAATGTATTCTTCAATAAGATTTTAATTATTTTTTGTTATGTTTTAATTTATTATTTTTTTTATAAATTCTTTAAAAAAAACTCTCAATATTTATGTCGTTAAAACTACTATTTTTTTGTTTTCATAAAAATATTATTAAGTTTTATCATATAGGAAGTATTTCAGTGTCATAGTTTTTTTCCTTTTTATATATACGTCCCTTCTTTATTGGTTACCCAATTTTGTTTCCAACAAATTTAAAACCAAATGTGGGAATAAGTTAATTAGAAATTAATGTATTAGCCATTTACATCTTTAATACACCGTCTACCAAACAAAACAGCAGAATCTTCTAAATGAATGTTGAAAGTATCTTATTTTCATAACGCACACTTATTCCCCGCATTTATTTTCCTAATCATCCATTATAAATAAAGAGCAACTCTGGTAACACCTTCAACCTAAGAAGCATAATATATACTCCTCACAAAAGAAAGGAAAAGAAAAGAAAAGAAAAGAAAAGAAAAAAACTATCAAAGTGCAAGAAAGGTGATGGCTAATTCAATTTTGGTCTTGGCTATGATCATTTTCACTATAACCGGAAGACCTGCGAATGCAGTACTTTCGTGCACAGAAGCCATAACTAGATTGTTGCCTTGTGAGACTTACTTGACTGGTTTTAGTGATATCACCGTGCCGTGTTGTGAAGCGGCTGCGTCCTTGAACCAGCAAGCTACTACTAAGGATGACCGCAAAGCTTTGTGCCAGTGTTTCGAGAAAGCTGGCCCAGGCCTTGGGGTTAAAGAAGACAGGGCTAAGCAGCTTCCTCAGATTTGTAACATTAATGTTCCTGTACCCATTGACCTAAGTGTCAATTGCGATACGTAAAACTCTCTCTATCTCTTTCTTTATATATATATGTATATTTAAAAACTGTAAAATTAGTTTGATAGCAAAATCTCTAGCTTAGTATAACAAAAAATTTACTATGCTAGTTTTATCATTTTATAATTTAGATCACATATAAGTCAAATCGTAGATCTGACTCTATATAACATATAAAAAAACTAGTGTTATTTATGTTGGGTTTATCGGTAGACGGTATATTTTGAAAATGTATAAAATATCAATACACCTAGTATAAATACCGCGATGATGAATGTATTATGTACGTAACGTACTGATCTTTTTGTTATTTTCTTTTCAAATGTGCAGTATCCAATGATCCAACTAGGATATGGTTCATTACCAGAGGACAACAGCAATTGCAATAACTACGGATATGAGATAGCTAGAATTTCAATTCCATTTTGACAATTTATGTACCTTTATCTAATGCTATTAATTATATGAATGGAACTTTTTATCTAATTATGCTATTATGACATTTTTGTCGCTTGCTTCTTTTGTTTTTTAATTGGAAAAATTTCTTGTTGGCAGACTTTTTCATTTGGGAAGATATATCCCTAACAACCAAAATTCGAATCCTCGATTTCACTTTCTGTGTCATTTAAAGATGGATCTATATATCTCAAAATTAAAAAAAAATATATAACGAGATGAAAATAAAAGCAAATGATTTGATTAGGATGAATTCGGGATTCAATTTGCTATTTGGCCTTCATTACAATCACCAATCAAGGATTGCATTCACTACCTTCAACATATAATATGCCACAATTTAATGCATTATTTATTTGAAGAAAAGCTAATTAATATCATAACGAGAAATGATTTAATCCAATCTCTTCCCTTTCCATATAAAGTGTGTGATTTAATTATTGTTTAACACAATGCTGAATTATATTGGTGGAAGTCAATACACATCATGTTTTAATTGGCATATATATATCAATGTTTTTATTTGTCACATCTTTAATGAAATCACCCAAAAAAAAATTCCACATTAATTCATCATGATAGATTTCACTAGGAAAAATTAATTTCGGATGAAAAAAATTGATGAGCAAAAAATTGTGTGTAATAAAGAAAATTGAAAATTGATGAGCAAGAAATAGAAAATTGAAAATCTTTGCCCACTAGTGTAATTGAACATTCAAAAACGGAATTTATCTTTTTTGTGGTCAAAAATTGAAAATTTTCATTATCACTAATACAAATTTAAAAGAAGTCTTCTACCTAGTTTAGAATACGAAGAAACCCTTGATTTCAAAAATGAAAATTGAAAATATTTTTAAATAAAAAAATGTATTACTGATATATTTATTTTTCAGATTTTAAGAATTGGGTCATTGCCTCATTTTTTAAATGGGCAATTGCTCCCAGCTTATTATTTAAATGGTAAGAGAGTTGGTTTTCAACCTTAAGTCATGATTTCGAACACTCCCCTTTCTCCCTTTTTTTTTTTTTTTAGTTTGAATATTGGGTGTATCTAATATTATTGTACAGTTATGCGTATTAAAAAAATAAAAAAATTCTGCAACGTATACTTGACTGATTCGTTAGACTATACCAAAGAATCTTAAAGAAAAGTGAGCAAAACGGAGTCTAAATTTGATTTTTTTTTTTCTCGTTGTAATGACCGGACTTTATTACTAATGATATTCTATTTTTATTTTAAAAAATAGAGTCCACATTTGTTAACCATGTAATTAATGATTATCACTGCGACATTCCATGCATTCTGATATATTCATTAGAGTAATAAATAAATTATTAATCTGACTATTATTTTAATACATTAGTCATTCCGGATAAAGGATTATGTTAAGTTGTTGAGCGCGTGTTTGGTTTATTTTTAAAAAAATCATATTTTTAGTTTTTTTTATTAAAAAGTCAATTTTGATTTACATTTTTAAAAATTCATTTCATTTTACTTTCTCTCTCATAAAATTTTTAAATCACCATAACTTAAATTTAAAAATCAGAATTAGATAAAAAAAATATATTTAAAATATACTCATCGAGATATATAAAATAAGATTCATTGTGACTATTTTTTGAGATTTTTTGAATTGGTTGAAAAAAAATTACAACAAAAATCAAATTCACTTTTCAACCTACTTTCACACTTCCCAAAAACTCAACTTAAAATATCAACTAAACATGCCCTAACTGTCTTGTACTGTTGTACAAAAAAAAAAATTTGTTAACTCTTGCTTGAGCGTAATCAATAAATTCAAGCTTGCAATTTTTCGAAATGCCTTACCAGTATCTTATTCACACGTACTTTTTGGATTCACTAAATGATTTTTAGGAAAAATTTAAAAAAATAAGTTAAGATATATTGTGAAACAACTACTTATTTTATGGCTTTTTCAATAGAAAATATTTTTTGGTGGTTGAAGAAAAAATATTCACAAAAAATAATAAAGAATGGAGGACATTTACTCACAAAAACGAAATTGAGATGGAAAATATATCATCACATGCTTCAACTTATTTTTCACATTATTATACAAATTAATTGTTTTTCTTATCATTTTTCATGTTGTTATCAAACGGAGCCTTATTTTATTTTGTTTTGAGAGAAAATGCTAATGAGATGTACGACAAATATTATACAAGGTAATAAAAAATTTAGAGCTTCTTCCATTTAAGATATAAAACCATTGACCAAGGGCGTAGCTACAGTGTGGTGAGGGGTTGTGTGTGCACCCCCGACGATTTCGACATTTTTTTTTTTAAAAAAAAATAGGTTTGAAACTGAGAGCTCTTCTCCCCTCTTTCTCTCTCTTTTTTTTTCGCAGAGCTCTTCGTTCAGGTGATGACGCAACATCCACGGCTCTCCACCTCTCCGCCCAAGCAACCACCGAGGCACCCAGGCCTCAGCCATTCAAGTTTGAAACTGATGAATCAAACTTAATCCTTAAATCCATATTTCTTGATGAATCAAACTTAGGTTTGAAACTTTTGTTTAACTTTATTTGGGTTTTAGGGTTTTTGGTCTCTTTAATCGAATACGATAAGATAAGAAATTAAAATGGTTGTTTCTAAATTGCCGAATACATGTTAATAGTGGAGTAAACAATTGTTTGCCTAAAGAATCAACTGCTAAGCTTTCTTCATTAAACTATTAGTGGCTTAGTGATTTAAGGGGAATTTTT
This sequence comes from Lonicera japonica, assembly GCA_021464415.1. NCBI lineage: Eukaryota > Viridiplantae > Streptophyta > Magnoliopsida > Dipsacales > Caprifoliaceae > Lonicera > Lonicera japonica. Next base: position 27,048,378 of record CM038464.1, read on the forward strand.
AGAATTAATTTGTTGTTGCTTAATTCCGCGCTTAAATACAATAAAACCATACTTTTGTATAAAATAATTAAACTAGTATAGCGAATAAGTAGGAGTCAATCCAAATCCAAGTTAATACCTTAAAAGTAGGAGAGTTTGTCGAAATCCAATATTTTAGGAACCAAATTAAAACAATTTTTAAATTTTGATTTTTTGAAATTATTTTAGAGGCAATTAGGCATAAGGGTTCATTTTAATAATAATATAATTACAAAGGACACTTAAAAATTAGCCATGTAAATTAAGGACACTATATAAAAAAGACACAAATACCCGTTCCTTATAATATCATCTCATTATGACACTAACAACAACCACAAGGTGCTAAATGCATTTAGCACCTTCTAGTCAGCAACCAGAAGGTGCTAAATGCATTTAGCACTCCTGGACAGCAACCAGAAAGTGCTAAATGCATTTTGCACCCCCTGGACAACAACTAGAAAGTGCAATCAGAAGCCTGGATAGCAACCAGAAGGTGCTAAATACATTTAGCACCTCCTAGAAAACAGCTAGAAAGTGCAACCAAAAGATGCTAAATGCATTTAGCACCACTGGACAGCAGCCAGAAGGTGCTGAATGCATTTAGCACTCCTGAACAGCAACTAAGAGGTGCTAAATGCATTTAGCACCTCCTGGACAGCACTACAACCAGAAGGTGCTAAATGCATTTAGCACCTTCTGAACAGCAACTAGAAAGTAGCACAACTTGGACAACAAACTATAAGGTGCTAAAATGATTTTAGCACCATTAAAATCGATGAGATTAACATCTACTTAATTTATTTATATGTATATATATATATAGATCGACGTAGGATTCGTAAAAAAAAATACGATCATATTTTTTTTTTCAAATCTCGTCGGACTGTCGAAATTGGTCAATTTTGATAGCAAAACGACATCTGATCGTCTTAATTTTTTCCGTTATTAAAGTAACTTTGTTTTCCAAACAACATATCCAAAAATCATCCAAATCCAACGGTTCGATCAAAAATTATATATCTTTTACGATTGCACATCCATAAAGAAGAAGAAGAAGAAGAAGAAGAAAAAGATGAAGATGAAGATGAGAACGGCGCTTGCTCCTCTAGGCGATACGATCAGAGATTCAGGTGGTGTTGGTGGTGATGGTGGTGGTGGTGGTAGTGGTGGTGGAAGATGTGAGATTATTAGTGAGACAACTTTTCTTTTCCCTTGTTTTTTGTTTTCTCTCTCTAAACTATGTGTATATAAGATAGAATAATATGTCTTTTGTATAATTAGAATAAATGATGTAGTAGGGTATTTTTGTCCATCAACATTTATCATTTTCCTTAAAATAAATTAATATTATGAAAAGTGTCCTTATTGTAAAACCAAATTATGAAATTGGTACTACTTCCCTTTATTAAACATGAGTCCGTCCTTTGAGTTATAAAACATTACGGAGTGAGACCTTATAACCCATTATCTCATTATTTTAACTAAGAAACTAAAATTTAAACTAAACTATCAAGGAAAAAGAATCCACCACCATGGATATAAATAAAAAAGTATCTAATTATATTTTTAATATTCATCCCTACTTTATAAACAAATTTGAATTCACCGTCATTCTTTCTTTAAAACTAATGTACATAAAAATAGGCATCACCTGTATCCCTCAAATCGGTGATCACAAGATATCCTCCTTTATTTTAAAAACAATTAAAGTACTAGAAAGAAAACACACGTTATAGTAATGGTAATTTCAAAATATATTTTAATTCAGAACGAATACTTAAAAATCAATTAGAATTAAATTAAGCCCATTACATCCATGGCAGTTTCATCCCTCTCCTTTGGGAGATAATTTAGCCAAACATATTAAATAAGAAATACATTAAAATAAAATAGTAATTCATTATTAAAATTAAAATTAAAGTACTTGAATACAAACTATAAAAAATTAAAAAGAAAACTAGAAAGCGTCCCTATTTATGATGCTCGAACTAGCGTGTACCGCACGGCTTTACGCTGTCCACTTCTTCTCCTTCAATACTTCGGTCGCACAACAACTAGTATGGAGGACTTTCTCTCTCTAGAACTCTATAATAATATTTATATATCTCTATCTATTTTCCCTTATCTTTTCTTCTATATCTTTAGGTGTAGAGAATGAGTCTATATATAAGAATGAGAGATAGAAGTTTAAAAGGTTTAGGAAACTAGAATTGTAGAAGAAATAACAACTTTGAGTTCAATTAGGATTCTTATTAAGAGAGAGAAAAAGGAGTTACATTCGAATTAGGAGAGAATATTGAATTGGAATATTCTTTCTTCTTTATCTTCCTTTCTGATCTTCAGTAGACTTCTTCCACCTTTTTAGGCTTTTTATTATAATTTTATTCTTTCCTACAAAAAGACAGAATAAATAGTATTCATCCATAATTTAAGCATTAATTATATTCTAACAAAATATTATTTACGGGTTAAAATAACAATTTTGGGCACTTATCACTTAGTGCTAATGAATTCAAAATTTTATTGGTTTCTTACAGATTCCAATAGTTTGCCTAAAGAATCAACTGCTAAGCTTTTTTCATTAAACTGTTAATGGCTTAGTGCTAGTGAATTAGAAAATTTCTTGGTTTCTTATGGATTCTAATGATACTCAATTATTCATGCCAGATGTTCATCAAAACCAGTTGACCAGAAAAACTAAATTAAACTGAGTTTATTCAAATTGCGCACCTCCGGCTTTAAAATCCTAAATACGCCACTACCATTGACATTTCTAACATATTTCATTAAAGCGTGCGCTACACAATTATATCACAAGAAGTAAAAAATACCTTTAATTCAATACATCAATCCCAATAGAAATCGTTTCACATCAGCAATAACCGAATTCTCATATGAGAGAGGCTCCTTGTGAGAGAAAATAGCTTGAATTACAAATAGACAATCCCCTTCCAAATGAAAATGCTGAAAACCCAACTCAAACGGCCACCATTGCTGCCCATCCAGCCGGAAAATGCTTCAGCCATTCGGACACTTAATTTTTAGTGATCAACATTCTACCGTTCTTTCAAAAATACCAGCTTCGTTTATGTTTTTGCAAATATCCTTTTATTTTTGAGTAGTCAAATTGTTAAAGAAATAATATTTTTACGAGAGCATAATACAATCTTATAAAATTATATTATATATCTTTAAAGTTGTATTGATATAACTTCTAAAACGGACAACAAAAATAAAAAGTAAATTTATTATAAGAAAATATTCACATTAATAAAATTTGAAAATTTGGATTAATGACTATCCTTGGTCTTGAAATTATGTATACAAATTTTTGTTTACAATGAATTTCATGATATAGATATTTCAAAAATATAAATTTTACTAAATTCAATTTTTGAATAAAAAATATTGGGATGGGAAATTTTAAGTAGAGAGATATATTTCAAAAAAGTGAAAAAGGGGGAGATTAGAGTGGGTAGTGCATTGTGTATATATTTTTGGTGTGAATATTATTGCGATTAGTTTGACGTTTCAATGTGTGCCCTTACAGACTTAAACATAGAAATGCGGTCAACTTTTGTCCCCACCCCATCCAAAAAAAAAATGCACTCCAGAGTATTTCTTATTTATAATTATCCATCCAAATCAAGGTAAACTTTTTAAAATCAAGTTCACTGTTTATTTTTTGAATTCACCATGCATGCCATTTACATTTTCCATCTCAAATCAAGAGTCTCGTTCTAATTTTGATATATTATTATAATTACTTATAATTAGATCAATGGTTAAAACTAAGTTTAACTTTGACTTTAGTACATATTTTATATTTAATAACTTGTTTTAACCTAATCAATAATCCAAAATATAATTTAATTTTAATGGAGATATTTGGTACGTCAAGGCTCAATTTGATCATAATATAAAACATGAAAACAAAAATAATTAGATTTGTGTGAGAAGTTGAAAAATAAATTAAAGCATGAGATGAGATACTCTCCATCTCAATGTTATTTTAATGAATGGATGTTCCCCTCTATTAATTTTTTTTGGAAATAATATTTCTTCTTCCCATAAAAATCACTTATTTTTGTTATCATTTTCTATGTTACTATCAAACGGACCCTTGATATTTCAATAATCTCTCAGAAAAGAAAATGAATTGAGACATAAAAAAAGCTGAGACATTTATAAGTTGAAGTTTGATACATTAATTACGTTGCAAAAATAGAATCAAAAACTTTTAATTTTAAAAATCGTAATTAAAAATTTTGAGACGGAAGGATTAATTGTTTTCCAAAACTCTGATAAAAGGACAGCCCCTTTCTACATAAAAGGGGGGAAGAGAATCCGGGATTTTGAAAACCTCAAATCAGGTTACGATAAAAGGACAGCCCCTTTCTACATAATGGTCATTGCGCTCACCATATTCAACACCTTCAACCTACCAAAGTATATAGCCAATCGCCATATTAAATCATTACTAAAATATTTTCAAAAAGAAAAAAAAAAATTAAAGGGGTGACGGGTGCTTCAACGTGGGTTTTAGGTCTATTTGCTTTGGATATGATTGGAAGCCATATTAATGCAATTTCATGCCCAAATGCAGTAGCTAGCTAGGTGGTTGTATTGCCAGCAATTTTTATTATTGGGTTTTGGTGGCATTACTGTCACTTGTTGTCAAGGAGCCTTGGTCTTGAACTAGCTGGCTAGATTGCTCTTTGACTTTGATGGTCGGAACGTAAGGTGTTGTTTAGTTGAGATTTTAAAAATTTTACTAAGAAGTTAATTTTACTTTACATTTTTCAAAATTCATTTCACTTTATTTATTTTTCTTCTCTAACATAAAATTTTTAAAACACCATAATTTTAAATTCAAAAATTGGAATTAGATAAAAAAAAAATATATATATATATATATTTGAAACCTACTTATCGAGATATATAAAATAAGATCCATTGTGACTATTTTTTGAATTTTATTCGTAAGTTTTTTTTTTTAAATTGGTTGAAAAAAACTCCAACAAAAATTAAATTCACTTTTCAATCTACTTTCACACTTCCCAAAAATTTATCTAAAAAGCATGTTTTAAAATTTTAACCAAACAAGCACTAAATCTCGATGGGCGGTCTGTGCCAGTGTTTCGAATGAGTTGTACCTCCTTTCTTTAGGAGTTCAATTTTGATAAGGCTAAGCAACTTCCTATGCTTTGCAAGATCAAGGTTCTTGTACCCATTGTCCTGGAAGTTAATTTCTCTAAATGCAGTGTGTGAAGAGAAATAGGCCGGACATTCGACTTTTTGTTTTTGTTTTTCAAATATGGGTCTTGTTTTTGTGTAAGTCTTGTTAATTAGATCATCTTTCTCTTTTGTTTCTTTGATGTGCAGTGTTTGACCGATGATGCACATTAACATTTATATATGTTGTTAACAATCTACTATTGTGTGATGCAACATTTGATTGTTTATCCTCATAACTACAATTTAGATACAATAACCAATTGTCACCATGTATACACGTGGTGGTGAGAATAAAAAATATTATTACATTTATCAAGCCCCAAGTTCTATAAGATAAGTGGCATAAATTATTTTTCATTTGCAAATGCTAGTTATTTTGAAGATTTAGGATAATGTTATCGTAATTTGTTTGTATTGAATGTAAGTTTATAAGTTGGATATATATAAATAAAGGTAAGTATAGTGAAAAATAATAATTTTGAATGCAACTAGTTCACTATCGTATGCACACTTGGTCGTTTGTATTAATTGTTCCAGTAGTGCCCGTACTAGCTCATATTGGAATTGGCTGGTGGTAGGGATGGGGAAAAAGGTTTCTTTTCTCCCAAATCTTTATATATACATCCATACAAATACACGCATTCACATACATAAATATATATTGATGATTACTGTGAAAATATCGATAGATTGAATTAATTCATGATTAATCGAAGTTAAATTAAATCATGATCAATCAAAGAAAACATGTATATGAGTTTTAATTGTGTGGGAATTGATTGAACAAAAAGTGAAGCATAAAGTTAATATGCTAACAACATTTTCAATAATGCTCTTTACTTTAGAAAATATATTTTTTTTAAAATAAAAAGTATTTTTTGAAGTAGAAAGCGAAAATATCTAATAATACTCTTTATTTATATTATTATCATTATAACACGTATAATAATTTAATTAGTTAATAAATATATGAAAAAGTAAATATTTAATATATTATTTTTTTAATATAAAATATTGAATGAAGAGTCAACAAAGTTCTCTCTAGATATAGGGACCCAAATAAAACTATCTAATTATTCTCTCAACTGAACTTTATTTTTTTGGTATATGTTAATTATTATAAAAAATATTTATGTAATGACAAGTCTTTTAAAAATGCTGTTATTGATTAATGAAAAAAATCGAAATATGAATGAGTTCAACTGTTCAAGTATGTGTGTGTGAATTGATGCAGAGAGAGAGAGAGAGATGCATTAAAAAAAATTGATGAAAATATTGTAAGAATACTGTATTGTAATTTTCCGTTGCAGCATAATATTATTTAAAAAAATATATTGTATATTTAAAATTTTATATTATTTTAATAATAATAATATTACCTTAACAATAAGCGTTGATTTTTTATGTAATAACGATACCACCCAATTGCAAATAACAAAAAAAATAAAAATAAATTCAAGGTTTCAGCAACAGAAAATACTTTACCGCAATAGAGACAAAGGGACCCACACGTCAATATATAAAAAGGGGTAACCCCATATTCGTCTTTTCAGCAACTCATCTCCCACCCACCTCCCTTTCTCTCTCTCTCTCACTCACTCACTCTTCTCACTCACAGTAACTGATTTCTCTCTTCTCTCTCTCCTGATTTGTTTAATCATCTTTTTTTCCCCCTCTCTATGGGGTCTCGAATTCCATCCCACCAGCTCAGCAGTGGCTTGTATGTCTCCGGTCGACCCGAACACCTCAAGCCCGACCGACAATCCACAACGGCCGCTTCATGCGCCGTCCCCTACACCGGCGGCGACGTCAACAAATCCGGCGACCTCGCCAAAATGTTCGACATCTCAATGTCCGATCGGACCTCCTCCGCAGCCGCCGGACCACCTCTGGGGAAGCCCTCACGGCAATCCTCCTCCTCACAAACCAGCAGCGGATCCGTCAGATCCGGACAGGTAAAATTCTCCGGTCCGATCGTACAGCCTACGGGTCTAATTACCTCAGGCCCGCTCGGCCGGAGATCCGGCCATTTAGATGCCGGAGCTCCGGTTGGCAAGGCGGTGTACGGTTCGGCGGTGACGAGCTTGAGTGAGGGGGTGAAATTACGGTTTAAGGTGTCGAAATTGGTAATGTGGGTGTTGTTAGTGGTGTTTGTGATGGGGTTTGTGGTGGGGGTGTTTTATTATGTGGCTTTGAAGAAGGTGGATATTTTTGTGGCGGTGGTGGTGGTTGTGGTGATGGCGGTGGTAGTGGTTTTGTGGAATTTGGGTTGGAAGGAGAGGGGATTGTTAGGGTTTTTAAATAGCTACCCTGATGCTGAGCTTAGAGGCGCCACTGATGGACAATATGTCAAGGTTACTGGGGTAATTTCCTTTTTCTCTAAGTAATCAATTCTGCTTATCACTAGACTAGAATCCACAACACACGCATGACGCAATGCTATAATATATATTTTTAAAACTCTTAAAAAAATAGCAAAGGGGGGATTTTATCGTGTTTAATGTAATGGTTCAATTTTTAAATTAAAGTTTTTATTTAGTTTGACGAAGTATATTTTGCTAATTTAATAGCACACTAAAAACTTTCCATGCACTCAAGTAATAAATAGAGTAATAGCATAGATGATTGCTGATATTTTCCTTTTAGAAAACATTATTTGAGGGTGTAATTATTAAATTGCCATTAAAGGGATTTGAGCGTCGACCTGAGCTACTCAATAAACTTAATAAAGCAGCCCATGACCACCGGTCTACAAACTCAATCTATTGTAAAAATACATGAGGTCCTGTTCGATATATTTTTGGAGGGCTAGGCTGAAGCCCCTAGATACTTCCGTGAATGGATCAAGAGTTTAATTTATTTACAGATTTTATTAAAATTCGAGTTTTGAATTGACAACTATGATATTTTAATTCTTTTTTCTAAAGGTTGATGAGAGAGAATTTGTGTAGAAGAATAGAGATTTGGGTGTATGTTTTGTGTGCAAGTGGAAATGGTATTAATTTGATGTTTCAATTTGAGGAGAAACCATATTTAAGGGCTCGCGAACAGGCTTCTGGATGCATTTTACTAATTTTCGACACTCCAAGAGACCAAGTACATTTATCGAGAAAACCTATACCTCAGGGGAGGGGAATTATTGATGCACTTGCCGGTGAGACTTGAACTTGGAAGCTCGGTCTTTTACCATTAAGACAACCGACCCACCCCTAAGTACATTTAAAGCCTCCGATTCGCACGCAACTGACACATAAAGTGAGGCAAAACCTATGCTACTGAATATGGAAAATACAAATTACGTGAAGACTTATATCACCAACATGGTTGGCAATGTCTTGAAATATGTGATTTCAGTTCTTTCTTGTTTTACAAACTGTATCACTGAGTTATTTTATCTGTGACTAAAATAGTTTGTGTGCCCGGGTGATTGCTTGTTCATTTCTGAATATCCTGTTGCTGTTCTACAATCACCTTTTGAAAGGATATTTTGGAATACGATTGTAGGTATGTAGGTAGGTAACCGTAGGGAGAAGAAAAATATCGATCAAGATTGCTTGATTTTGTTATCCTTCTCATTCTTTTGCCCCCCACCCAATAAATACACTCTTCTTCAAATAATTATAAAATGAATCTTCCTGTGCAGGTTGTTACGTGCGGCAGTATTCCTCTAGAATCATCTTTCCAAAGGATACCGAGATGTGTATATATTTCTGCAGAGTTGTATGAATACCGAGGATGGGGTGGAAAATCAGCTAATCCTAGACACCGTTCCTTTTCATGGGGATGTCGACATTCAGAGGTAAGTTTGTATAGGGTTAGGGTTTAGTGTGGTTAACTAAATACTCTTTGGGGGTAACTAAGTCTTCTTGTTCGCTCTTAACAGAAATACGTAACGGATTTTTACATATCAGACTTCCAGTCTGGGTTAAGAGCTGTTGTGAAAGCAGGCAATGGAGCCAAGGTTGCTCCATTTGTAAAACCGACAACAGTAGTTGATATAACGAAAAACCGGGATTTATCTCCAAGCTTTCTACGCTGGCTTGCTGACCGCAGCCTCTCAAGTGATGACCGTGTCATGCGCCTCAAAGAAGGGTAAGCCAAATAATTGTGCATGTTTGCAAGTTCCGCGGCCTTGATACTTTTTTGGTAAAGGGTATTTGGAAACCGAGTGAGGGTGCATACGGTTGTACTTCTTTTCCATTGAAGATGCCCAAATTTTCAAATTTCCATCTTCGTTGGTGTCTGAATTTGTTGAGGGTGTGTTCTACTGCCAAAGTTTTCCATGACAAGCTTGGTAGAAGTTTAAAATGTGTGCTTTTCCGCCTTGTGGTGGTGTTTAGTTGCCAAAGTTAATTTTGGAAATTCTAACTTCGAATTGGATCCTTCCACCCACAAGAATTGAACTCTATAGATTGCATTGAAAGCTCTCTAAAGTGGAAGGTTGGATTCTAGATGGAAATTGTGTGATCAAGCACCAAAAGTTAGAAATATACGTCATCAAAAGGAAGAAATGGAAAAAAGAAGTTGGAAAGAATACATATTTTCCACCTAAAGACTAAAGGCAAAAACAACCTTTAAATTGTCTTTCTGAAGATTTTTTTCCCCTAGAAACCAGTTACCTGAAATTGAGTTGCTTTCTACCTTGATTCCATGCTTGCAATCAAATCAACATTTTTTGAGGAATCAATTTCCATGGTCCAATTTGCTTTAGTCTAGTTTTCCTCCTTTCCATGAAAAAAAAAATGGAAGAAAGGAAGTTATTGCTTTTCTGTAAAATGATAGGAATTCAGTTCTTCTCCTTGTAAACCATTCAAAAGCGCCCTCTGATTGTTTTAATGTAAATATATAATGATATATCCTTTTGGCAGGCATATAAAAGAAGGGAGCACTGTCAGCGTCATGGGGGTTGTCCGTCGCCACGACAACATTCTCATGATTGTTCCACCAACGAAGCCCATTTCGACAGGGTGTCAATGGGCCCGTTGCCTCCTCCCAACATATGTTGAAGGCCTTGTTTTGACCTGTGATGAAAGTCAAAATGCAGATGTGATACCCGTGTAGATATTTGCACTTCATCTCAATTTCCTTTTCAATCTGGTCATAATTTTCTATCTATACCCTCTATATCGTATATAGATATAGTGTAAGGGTCATTTCTGATGTAAACGTCACGTACAAGCAGATCATTTCATCCATCAAGTGTATGTAAATGGCCGACAAGAAGAAGAGCAGGAGCTTTAAAACTAGAGTTATCGCGTGTCAATATGGCTCCTAGTGGGGATTGAGAAGGTGAATGCAAAGAAGAGAGTTTCACTTTCTTGGAGTAGGTTTTGCAGATTCTATGTACAGCAGTTGGAGGATTATTCTGAGGATGGTTAAATTAAATAGATGCATATAATAATAGCAGTGCTTGCTTTCTTCAGATAGATTCTCAATTATAATTTGCGTAGAAAGATAAATATTAAATATATGTTATTTGTTCATTATTCGTCTGTTGTACTAGTTGCTCGTCAAAATTGAATTAAATTTGTTGTAAAGCATCCCCCGAGTTATCTTGAGCAATGCCCTTGCAACTTCATTGACCACGTATAAGTTTAAGGGGGGTGCCTTCTATACTAAGGATGTGAAATGCCACTCCCTAAAGGTACGACCCATTGCTCTTATATTTTTTGTCAATTATTTTAACTTATGCTTAGATAAAATGCAAGAGAAATACTTCCTAAGTTTAACCTCATACATTTAACTTGTACAATTATCTATGTTGGTAATGAATCATATGGAACTAGACTTAACTTCAAGCAAATTTGCACCAAAAATACTCAAATCGCCGTACACAATTCAATATATTAAGAGAAGATTCATGAAGAATACCACTTTTTGCATTACTGTTTACCCGTGGAAAAGGTATTTCTCATCCGTGGCATAAAAGAAAACGTAAATACTGTTTATACAAACAAAATATTATATATTACAGGAGAATAATCTGAGAAAATACTGAAATGCCCGTGTATGAGTTATGAGTTCTAATCTTAGCTTGTAACTTAAAACAGGCAGCAACATCTCTGCAAAACAGTAGAAGAAACAAAGATCTGTATGAGCTCTTCCAACAAAATGTACAATAACTTGATTTCATTTCCCCAAAAACAAGAGAGGAGTCCTTCAAGGTATTTATATTTTCAGTAGAAAGTACGTCATAGTTTTAGAATTGGAATTGGAACCAAATTAGGGTGTGTTTGGGATCTGTAATTCCAAGCTATATATTAGGACTCCAATTCCATATTTTCAGCTTTGAAGTATAAAACAAGCATACCTTTGATTTGGTATTGGTTTCCTGATTATTGGGTTGATTGATTGGTTGTGCGGGAACTGGGGGGAACGTGGAAGCTGCAATTTGCTTTTCCTCCTTGACTTTATTGAAAATGACTGTAAAACCTTCTCCTGATTTAGGGTCTCTTTCATCCCATGCCCCAAACATGGGCACTGATGCTGCTCTCAAAGACTGCCCCACCATTGGAACTTAGGAAATCAGACCTTATATAAATCACACTAGTTTTATTCATGCAAGACTATATACTAGAACTCATGACACACTTGATGCATGCGTAATATTAGCGCTTGAGAATCTTTGATTACTATCTAGATATGCAGATCAGATATGAAGAGTTTGGTAACATATTTTGATAAGAAAAATCATGTGCCGTTTAGACATGATCAAGTTTGTCATGTGTTTTCATTGAGATCATTTCTTGCAGTAGTAGTAGAGAAAAATTCACTTACAGTATCCTCAAGTGGATTAGTTCCACTTCTGAATCTATTAGGCCCCGGTGACGGTGGACAAAAGATATTACTATTGCTCCCCTCATTTGTACTCTTTTTGCGGTCAGACCTTGTTTGACGGTGATTTGCCTGGTGGACCGAGTTGTCAGAATTGCTTTTCTCGCTGCCAGACTCCGAGGTCATACTTTTTTGGCTCCCATTCTTGTGGTGATTGGATACTTTTCTGCGATGAGATGGCTTATGTCCTTCAATTCGGGAACTCTCGGTCGAGGTTGACTTTTCAGAGTTGACTTGAACAGGAGGCTGAATTGAATGGGAAAAACTAGCTCCCCCTACTCCAAACATGAACAACTCTGGATTTTCCTCTGGGTCATTCGGGTTCATCCTCACACCACCGCCTTTTTCTTTACGCGCGTTCTCAAAATAGACCGTATATGGTACATTGTCGCCATCCCAGTTGCCGAATTTTGGAACATGGGACCGTTGCTGTAGCAAAGCCGTTTAACCAGTGATTCTTTCACTTTCTTGATAAGCAATTCAACTATATTCATTTTCCATAATCCTTCTGCCTATTTTGCAGTTTTCAGAACACTTATTCTCTATGTAGATCTAGTCACAAGGATGGAAATCTTTCTTTTTAAACATTTTATTTCATTTAACTTCTGTCCATTGGCCTTCAACCGATATCATTGACAGAAAATCTAATGGTTTTTGAGCTTCATAGTAGCCATAAGATGATTTAGAGGAACATTTTACAGACCGGGAACCATAAAGCAATTGAAGAAAACAACAGATATGTGCACTTAGTGAGCAAGTGAGTTAGTCTAATTGGGAGAGGCATCCACTCGAACTCCAAAGATATCAGTGTTTGATCCAGAATTTTGATTTTGGGGGGCCAAAATACAAGCACACAATTTTATTTTTTTGACATACAAGTAATTAACATAAAACATGCTCAAAATAAGCTATCCAACGAAGACCTGCAATTGTTATGTGTTCTTCCTCCGCATTTTAATAATGGTAAATCTCATTGTATGAAAGATTAGAATTTGTATTTATATGTTTAATTCCAAAATGTTATAAATTTTACCGACAAGAAAAAAATTGAAGGGGCCAATAAAGAAATATTACTCAAATTTTCAAAAACTTTGGGAGGCCCGGCGCCCTTTACATTTGCCACCAGAAAAGATTTCAAGTTTGAGTTTCAAGACGTTTGGGAGAGATTTTCGTTGTTTGTAGTGTTTTTTTTGTTAAAAACAGAAAAAATAACATTGTTTATAGTTAAAAGGAGAGATTTAAACCTCTATCTTTTTTTCTTTAAGGAAAAAGGGCATATAGTTGAGTGTCACCACGTTTTCAATAGTCGACAAATTAAGTGTTGATTTATCAGATGAATTACAAGCTTAAAGCCTAGTCCAAAAATTGGACAAAATTTCATATCATTGCTTCCTAAATTATTTTTTTCCCCAAAATTGTTATTAAGAATTAGCTATAATATTATAACAGGACAGAGATATTTGCACCTCGAAAAATACTTGGTAACATTCCTACTTTTATTCAGTCTTTTACAATTGAGCAAAGTGTTAGTTACTCGGTTCTTGAGAGCCAAGTAAAGCCTATATACTCGGTCTTTGACAACTGAGTAAAACATTATCAAGTTTATATTTGGTCCTTTCACAACTTAGTAACATACACTTTACTCAATTATTAAGGATCGAATGAAAAGTGAGAGTGTTTTCGAGAGATATTAGAGTTGCCAATATTTTCACCTTGTTAAAATAAGCTAGGCAATTGCCTGGCCTCAACTTATGGTGGGTCTTGCAACACACGAACTCTTGTTTGGATGAAATTGAACAACTAATGTATTGTGAATTCCTGTTCCCGGTGAAACAAGAGAGACTTAGTTTGGCGCGCACGAAAATATAATTGTAATAATGTTACGTTCACAAAATTTGTATGTAAGATTAAGTGTCAGCTCATCAATGGGAACTATGGTTCCACTTTTAACTTTCCATACAATTCAAAAGTGAGACTTACCTTGTGTGTATTTAGTAAATTGACATAATTGCTACCAAAGTGTAAAACAAAGAAGAAGCATAGACAATCAAACTCCCAATCCTAGAAGAGTTACGCAATACAGCATGCAATTAACTAATGTGAAGAAAAAGTAGACTTACAGCCATTGAAGAGGTGGTGGTAATTGAGGTTTGGCCGGGTTGTGAAGAGAAGCTTGAATTTGAAAGAAGAAGAAGAAGAAGAAGAAGAAGAAGAGTGTGAAGAAAACACCTCAAGTTAGCGTGTGGGTCCATTTTGAATTGAAGTAGTAGTTTTGACCTTCTCGGAGATCTCAAGGAATTAACTACAGACGAAAAAAGATTCGATGGATACAATGTTTGAATGCTAAGACATCAACTTACCTTCGTCCCCATAATAAATAATAAGGGTGTAGTGTATATTTGTCTCTGTTGTTGTCCCTCAAATCAAAAGCATATCCTCCACTGTTTGCTGGGTTTCGGCCGCTTTGTCGTATTACTCTGCTTCCTCATAAATCATATAAAATCATAATGCCCTCGTAAACTGTCCCGAGCGCCGCGCCCATTTCACCTATACATCTAAACAACTTTTTTAACTTAAAAATACTATATTCTTAAAACTAACATAAAAATATAATAAAATTCTCCAAAGATACACTATAACTTTTTTAACTAAATAAAATTTAACTTTTCAACCCCTCTCTCTCTCTCTCTCTCTCTCAAACCCACACATATTAAAAAGTAGAGTTTCAAATCAAACTTTTACATGAATTAGATTATATTTTAATATTATTTAAGAGCAAAACATTGAATATTGTACACAACTCAACAAAGATTGGCAAACGTGTGAAATCTCATACTAAATTTGGCAACTTATCGTTGAATTATTGTACCAAATCTTATACCGTAACCGAGTGAAGAAAAACGATAACACCCACATTTAATTTTTGAATATATTACAACAAAATAACTAAAATATATGTACAAATATTTTAATATTTTGCTCATAAACAACCCTAAAACATAACATAATTATATGTGGTAGTACACTACGAAGATCATCTTAATTCAACCACAAATTAATTATTATATTTTTTACTTGAAACACTGCACCTTTCTTAATTTTACCACAAAAAAGTGTGGCGTGTAACTCGATCATTTTTGTACTTTTTATGCTTGGAGTGGTTTTAAGTCATTTTGGTGGTGTAAATAGAATTTCCCTTTCACCAATCATGGGGCTTTTAAGATCCGATCCTTGAGTTTGAAAATTTTACAATGCGATTCACAATTTTTTTTAAAATATGCGATGTGGTGGAGATAATATTTCACAGTATCTAAAATGCTGCTTTCGGTGAGGACCATAGTCAACAAATACTAGTATATAGAGATACTCATACTATACATAATATATAAATCAGCAACTATGAAATAGTATCTCTCAAGGGCTACATATTTTTTTAAAAAAATAAAAAATAAAAATTGTGGATTGAACCATTTAAACTTTCCATCTTAGGAATCAGATCTTAATATTTTCTTTAAAAATTATCCACCATGTTATACATAAACCAAGAGAAAACTATTTTAACCTAAATTGAACTTGTTCGAATTCATTTGAGCTGCACATTTTAAATTAACGAGGTTTTTAACAATTTTTTTAATCTTAATTTTATAGTATTAGCTGTAGATTTATAATTGAATTGATCGAAGTCTTTGAATAATATTCAAATTGAAAGATATTGCTGATACATGCATGATATGTATATAAAGTACCAGCGGAAATATGTAATGTAATGTCTATTAGCTAGGTAAGAAGATGAAAACAGCGTAACGTTGATAATCTGTTTCTTGATTTTATGCCATTAATGATAGTCAAGAATATAGAAGTCCATAATTTGAATTGGAAAACAAAAGTTTAAGTCGCAATAATCTATATTTTTAACCAAATCAGAAGTAAATGTACCTACCTAAAGCACTTCGATCTTATTTTCCAAATACGAAATATATAGTCTTTATAGATTTAACCCTTTTGGGGGGATATGCATAACGCACTACTAAATAAAGGTGAAATTTCCACAACAATCTCCATATCCCATCCATTTTAATTATATCATTTATTTTCCAACTACACAAATTCGATTTTGATAATCAAGAACCATAAATTTAAGGAGTGGAGCACTTCAAAACCTTCAAACTACCGAACCAAAATAAATAAATAGTAACCATTGTTGGAAAAATGGATATTAACTATTAAATACCATTTTAGTCATTTTGAGGAGTAAGCCTTACACTCGGTTGTGAAAAGTAATTATAGATTGGTGTTCTCCTCCGTGAAGATATTGAGATCGTATATTTGTTTGCTCAAAATGGTTATGAGTGAATGAGAAATCGTCACCAAAGTGATCTATTAGAGATGGAAAATGTTAAGCTTACAATTGAAAATTTTGAAAATCTAATGAATTTAGAAAGGATCGCCCTTGACGAATTTATTAAGCATTCAAGAAAAATAGGCCATTTTACTAACAACTATCACCGCATTAATGGCAAAAAAAAATGATGATAATGGGTTGTTCAATGTTAGTGTTGGGTCTTGCAATTTTTGGTTTAATTGGAAGCCTTGATGCGGATGCAATTTCATGCACGGAGGCTATTACGAAGTTGTTGCCTTGTCAAAATTTCTTAGTGGGGCTCTTGTGGCATTACAGCTCCCTGTTGTCAAGCGGACGCGGACTTGAACCAGAAGAATGCTGCTTCCAAGGACAACTGCATGTCTCTTGTTGTGATAAATTTTAATACTCGCAAGCGCACGAATCAATTTATAATATAGCGTGTAAGCGAGGTCGATCCCACAGAGACTCATATAATTTGTTTAAATTTTATCTTATTAATTTTTCACTAATTTCTAATCTAGCCAAGAATAATTGATGCAAATCAAATAAATAAAATAAAGCAAATTAAATAAAATCAAGTAAATTAAGTAAACTAAATTAATGAATTAATTGACTAGGGTTTTAGAGTTATATATTTAATATCATCTTAATATTCATGTGCATAAACTCTACTCTTATCTCGCACTAATTTAGTCTCTCGACTCTATTAGATGCGGAAAATAAAATCATTAAAGTCCAATTAATTAAATAAATCCAATTGTAATTCTTCCACAGCCAAACTAATGTCTAAAATCAAAACACTCACTATATCCGTCAAAACACACTATATATCCGCTCTTAACAAATCATAAGGTGAATCCAACAAAAAATAATGAGAATCCAACTTTATTTTTTACGGGCATCCAATAGTAAGAATTGTATTTAATATTAAAACATTAAATTGATAAAGTCAATTGACATGAATACGTGCAATGTAATCAATTAAATATACTCATCCTAACCCTAGCACAAATTTATGCTAGCATGGAATAACTTAAAAAACAACTAGAATTAAAAAAAAAAAAACTTACTTGACATTAATTAAATTGAAGAGTAAATAAAAATCCAAATCTTGAATGTCTTCAAAATCTTCAATAAAACAAAACTAAAAAATAAAAAAAAGAAGAAAGAAATAAAAGAATCTCGGCAGCGTGCTGCTGTTGCCGCTGCTGTCCTTCAATTGTTGGTTTTATATAGCATGCATGATCTCCAAATTCAATTAGGAATTATTTTTGAGTGGGCTTAACCCATATACATCTTACTTGGTTACTAGGCTTTGTGTGCTTGAATATGAATTGGTCCATATTGAACCTTCAAAATTTAGGTCTTGGCCCATTAATTTGAATACACTTCAATTTTCGCCCATTTACGCTGCTGCATCTTACGTCACAATTTCGGACTCCGCAATGGCTGAATTAGAAAAAATGCTGAGAATTCGAGAGAAGATCGAAACTACGTCGTTTTGATGCATGGATAGGCAGCTGAGATAGCTAGTTGGTTGTGGGCAGTTGGTTGTCTAATTGGGACAGGGAAAACTCCCTTGCATATGCTTGGCACAAGACAAGATAGTTTTGTGTGGACAAAACTGTTGACCTTGAAGGTCTTAATCTTATTTTGATAATAACAATAATCAATGCATGTTATTTGAAGTTCTTGATATAAAAAGATTTCTTATTTGGAAAATCCAGAAGCATATTGGCTCAAAGGAATTTTGACAAGTGATCATTCAATCAATATCCGATCAAATCAACGAGCTTCAACTAAAATCGATCTTTCGAATCAAGATATTCTTTACAAGAGTTGGACAAGACAAGAAGATCAATCTCAATCACAATATAGTAATCAAATCCATGGAGAACAAAATTCAAGAATTTTAAAGCTCAAGGGAAAATTCAAGGGAAGAACAATTTGAAGAAACAAATCGAAGAAAAACATCGGTAATTGAGTGGTTGCTTAATATAAGCTTATATTAGTAATAATAAAACATACTTGCATCTCGTTAGATTGATCAAAATCAGTTTGAATTAAATTTCTTTGAAAAAATTCTTGCAAAAATCGGTTTTCAAATAATAATAATTTATTTGAGCATATTTTAGCTCCATGAAAAATTCTTAGGATAATATATTTGACCTATCCCAAGCATCAAAATTGATTTTGGAACTTAATCAAAAATGTTTATTTTTCCCTTTCGACTCGCTCTGTTTTTGCGCCAGTTTTGATCTAACGGTTTCAAGCGAGCCTTCTGGACTCCTCTTATGAAATTTTGACAGAAGTTAGATAACCCATTAAGTACTTATATACAAAATTTCATCAAATTCCAACGGCTGGTAATGGAATTGGTCAAAACAAATGAAAAACTTGTTGTTGCACCATCTGTCAAAACTGACCACAGAGGTCAAGGCATGCTTTGCTCGATAGACTGATAAGGGGTGCACTCAGTCGACTAATTTGGAGGCTTTCTCAGTGACTGGGCAAAATTAGGCTCGTTGGATTTCATTTTTTTCTATTTTTGGTACAAAACTTCCCCCACCTCTCAAAGTGCGTGGGCACTTTTGGGCTGCAGCAACTATAAATATGACTTCCAAGACTCATTTTACAACCTGTGAATCACTCTTATACTGCTATACTTCATCATCTTCATTTTCAAAGATCAAGAAATTGTTTTTGATCAATCATCTTTTATTTGAGTATATCATATGATATCAAGGGGGATAACTCTGGTGAGCTTAAATTGTATTCTACAAAACTTGAGAGAGTTATTGTAAATTGGCATGGAGTCACCAAACTTTTATATTCAAATGTGAGGGCTAAATCTCATAGGCGTCCGACACAAGAAGTAAATTCGTGGGTTACTAGAATTGCGTTGTGAGCTTAATCTCACAAGGTTGCCTAAGTCATGAGTGGCTCTTGTGACTTGAATTTGTGTCAAGCAAAATTCGTAAAGAGTGAGTGAGATCGAAACTACTTGTCGTGGTTTGATCTTCACCTGAAAGGATATTGGAATTAGTGGAAATTCTCGGGAGATAACCGAGCGCGGCTATGGTTGGTTAAACCAAAACCGTGGGCAAAAAGTTGGTTGTTCAATCTTTCTAACTCAATCTCTTTATTTACTTCATTTATATTTGATATAATTGCTTATTGTTTGACAGCTTTGGAATTTGATTGTTTGATTTTTCATTCCTTGCATATGCTTGTTTAGCACATTTGTTTTACTTAAACGATTTTCGAAAAGTTTTTTAATTCCGATAAAGTTTTTAAAAACCCTATTCACCCCCCCTTTAGGGTTGAAATCCGACCAACAAAAACTACTTGGCGGTTGTGTTGGTTTTCTTATCTTTGAATTAGACAAGGTAGTTTTGTGTAGACAAAACCACCTTACAATTGTGTTGGTTTCTTGTCTTTGAATTTGAATTCCTAGGCAGTTCGGGTTGTCAATTGCAGGCATATAAATGTGTCTAAGCCAAGTATGTTTGGCTAGTTAGACAAATTGTAAGATTTGTATTCCTTGTAAACTATTGAAGCAATAGAAAAGGTTTGGGAGTGTTGTCCCTGTAATTGCTTGTTCTTATAATCTGAATTGTGTGTGTGTGCCTGTATTTGCTAGTTGTTTGTGGAAACAACGCAATCATTTGGTAAGCCTCTATCGACAAAAGAGAATTACCCCGTGACACCTACCATGGGGATTAACTATGACAACGCTAAGAAACTTCCCAATCACTGCAGCATCAAAACTCCTGTACCATGTTGATCCGAGTGTTGATTGCAACAAGTAAGCTCACTCTCTCTTTGCGCGAACTTAATAGCAAATTTACAGTTGTGAAAGCATATAATATAACCTTTCATAGTAGTACTTATAACCTTTCATAGTAGTACTTCCCCAACTCCTTGTTCATTAGTTCCCGCAGAATCCTGACAAAACCATATTGCTTTGCTAATGAGTGGTCTTTCTCAAATCTTATTCTTTTGTTTCGTGATTTGCAAGCTTTGATGGGTGGTAAAAGATTGATGATCAGCAGAAGATATGGTTTTTTATACTAGGAAAAACTTGGCTTGATATGTTGAGATAAGTATCATATAATACGAACACGGTGCAAGCTCAATTTGTCGTTAATTTTTAGTATGTATGAAAATGACCAATAATATTATGAATTGGAACCTCTTTTTAATCCTGCTTTTATAGATTTGGAATCATTTTCTAGTCTTCATGGAATTGAATAAAATTATGCCATGACCTTGGCTTAAAGAAAATGCTGAAATTTATGTTTAGCACTCAAATTTTTGAACAATAGAGAGCTAGGAGAGCGGGCACGTCGTAATAACATGAAACTTTAGTTATATATGTTAAAACATTATAATATAAATTTCTTTCAAGAAATTTAATTGGAATGTCAATAGCATCAAGTTTTTAATTACAAATTAAATACTAATCACATTACGTCAAAAGAAGTTTATTTCTTCACTCAGTGATACCACTTATGCTACAAGGCTATAACGTACAGCCTATAACCACATTGCGTTGCATCGCTAACAAAAAAACATAAAGAATAATAACAGGGGAACAACTTACAAAGATATGAACAAATAAGACTCTTTCTCTTCACACCTCCTTTGTATATAGAAAAAGGAAATCAAGAAATGCCAATGGTCTTGTTGAGCAACCAAAGGGTGAGAGACAACTGAATAGCAAAAATGGTATGAAGCGAAGTCCTATCCAACATGAACCCGAACACTGTTATGCCTGCTCTGTTGTTCTCAAAATATGTCACTGCCAACAACCAAATTATAATTTGATCCGGTTAAGTATCATTAAAGTAGAATATCTCAATTTTTTGAAAAAATGTCATAATTAAATAAATCGAGTGGCAATTTTTGACTCACCTAGAGCTTGTCTCTTCTGGTAGGAAATAGTGTGCACATGAATTGGCACCATATTTGTGTTGTCCAGTTCATCATCTCCATCCCCTTCTTCGGACTCCGAACCGGCACTAATCGGGTAAACCTCGGTTGAAGTAATCTGGGTCGTTGGATTCTCTTCCTCAAGATCATCAAAAGAGTTTATTGTGGCACATATGTGCCATTTGGCTGCTAGGCTTGTAACTGCCTGTGCTCTGTGTGTGATCTTTGCTGCACTTCTTAGGCATATGAATAGCCCTGTCACCAGCGTGATTGAGCATAACTGCACCATAAAACACCAAGTAACAGTCATAACATATTTGAACAATTTATTTCAATTAATTTTGCAGTTACCTATTCTGATTGTTTCTTAAGATTGTAAGATTTATATAAAATATTGATTGATGCGGTGATGCTGCTTGTCATATCATTGAGACTAGAATTGGTCTGTGTAACATTATGGGGTGAGTTTCACCTCGTAATTAAAATCGGGTGCAATAGATAAATTGTTCGCATTGCGCCCATCGAAGATTGTTTTAAATTAATCTGTATGTCTAAGAGATAATTGATAAGTTGAACATACCAAGTGAATAAGCTTTGGCACCATAGTGTGAGCATGCGGGACTCATGTTGACGCTAGCATTTAACACAAAATATAAAAAACCTAGGGAAAACGACTTTCTTTTAAGTTTTAGCAACCGGATGCGTATTAATAAGTTATGCATTCTGTCAATGCATCCAGTATAAACATCTGGTTGATGAAGCCGGTAAGCATTGCTACATCAATAAATTCCTTCGAAAAATGTCCTAATTTGCATTGTAAAGAGAAGAGGAGTGAAGCATTACAGCAAGTACACCACCAGTGAAGATATTGATATCAGCGCCAGGTTTGGTTGTGACAAGCAGAGAAACAAACTGGCTAGCAGTGACCAGGATCAACGTCGACAAGATGAACCCTCGAAACCTATGGCTTATGATCCGTAGATTTCTTCTTATAGTAAGGTGTTCGATCAAGATCAACCCCACATCAGATTCCTTTTCGAAAACCTGAGCAAAGTCTTCTAATCTAAGTATCTGGAGATAGCAGATGAGCCGAAAGAGAACACACACGAAGAAGAATATCGAGGTTCGATATAACCATGAACACATTTGCAGTAGGCAGGCAATAGTGTGGCTCAAGTACATGTTGTAAAAGTATGGTATTTCCTTCCCTCCTGAGATGAACCACCATATTTTGTAGATACTATCGGCAACAAAAATGGGGAGGACAAAAGCACATAGTAGCTTCATTGATTTCTGCATTTATTGATTAAAGATGCAGTGATGTTAGATACACATATTGAGTCCGTAAAAATTCAGTAGGTTCATAAAATAATGCGTCAGTTGTTGAATCATGTGTATGCTCAATTTGTAACCAATAAAACACATGCACTCATTATTAGTATTTTTTTTTTTATACAAATGATGCATCTCTAGACCCGTGATTCAAGGATGGCTTAAATTTTCACCAAAAAAAAAGGATGGCTTAAAACAATCACATGTCCCGTGAAATTAAAAGACAGGTGACTAACCACTTATATCTTTTTTGGTGGATTATACGTATTGTCAAAATAATTATAATTTTACTAAGTAATATTACTTCATAAATAGCTAGCCGTATTTGGTCCGACAATAAAATATATAGCTAGTTCTTGTAAGGCACTAAGTTATTACTTATTATAGTGTACGTCAATGCATCCATTATATGTACAGCCATATAGGTTCTTTCATTATCTAAAAGAAAGAAGAAATACAATTAAAAGGTAAGTAGGTCATTCTTTGACTTTAATGGGGTACGTGGCTAATTATTTGTGATTTTATTTATAACTTGTAAGAAAATGGTTGGCTGGTGTTAAAGACAAAAGAAAGATTCATGTGAAGTTTATCATTTTTTTAACTTTTTTTATTCTGCTGAACATCTTTTCTTTAGGAAAATATTAAAAAATTTGGACTTCTCACTTTTAGATAAACTTGGCTCCCTTCCATTCAATTTAGTCCAATGAGATTTAGTTTGAAATTTAAATAGATGAATTTTTTCACAAAATTTAATGGAGATGATCTTATAATGAGCAGATTATCTCAACAAAAGTTCATCAAGAAATTTTTATTAACAAAATTTCATTAAAATTTTAAAAGGCCATCTGGGTCACTTCCAATTGAAATTTTTTAATGAAATTTTGTGAAGATGAAATACTCATTATAGTGATCATTTCCACCGAATTTCATGAAAAATTCAAACATTTAAATCTCGAAGTAAATTTCAACTTAATGAAATTAAATGGAACGAATAATGAAAAGGAACCAAGTCCCTAGGTGAACTCTATTTAAGGTGGGTGCTATTTGCACTCCACAAAACGTTTGGTAACACTTCACTTTCCATTCGCTTGATGACAAGCGAAGAAGTACATATTACTCATCCTGATAATGAGCGAGTAAAGTACATGTTACTCGCCTGATGACAAATGAGTAAAACCTTCAATGCCTTACTTGCTTCTCATTCGAGTAAATAACATGCACTTGTTTGTTATCGAGCTTATAATATACACATACTCATTTATTATGCAAGCGAATAAAATATGGAATAAAACTAAATATTTAATAGTGTACAAATAGTATCCACCCAATTTTAAAGATGACCCTTCTTTTGTTTTTCCTCACCTACAAAAGTAACTATTTTTTTGTGGAACGGAAATAATTGAAGAACATTCCTTTTTGCATGCAACTTTGTGGAAGGGAAGTAACTATTTTTTGTGGAATATTAGGCTTCCTTCTAAAAGCAAGTGAATAATAATAATAACAATAAAATATAGACGCACAGAAAGTTAATTAAGAAGTGTAGGTGGCAAATTGATGTGTTTTGTAACTTGATGAGTCATTAAATATCTCTTACGTGCAAATGTATTTCGGAATCATTAAGAAAAAAAAAATTTATATTGTCGCCACATACATTAGTCTCAGATTCTATTTAATGTTGTAAACATTGCAGTCAGCACCTACTCTTATACTACATGGGTTTTTGGTGCACTGAATTGACTTTTTATATATTTGATGTTATTCAATGAATTTCATTTATTTTTCGTATATAATTGATACACTATATATGCCTAAGTAAAGTAGTTATATTTTTTACTATAATTTTTGTTAAAATTAGTGTTTTTATAAAAAAACTAAACCCACAATGAGATAATGATAATTTGAGAGTGAGTGAGTAATTACAAGAAAGAAAAAAAAAATTGTACCCTCCTCAGTCCACACCACAAATCTAAAACTATATGTACTGTTTGTGGTCACAAACTAAGGGAGTGTATTCAATTAAGATTTTAAAAGACTATTTTGAAATAAATAAATCTTGTGGTATTCAATTAAAACTTTTAAATAATTTAAATAAGTCTTGTGGTATTCAATTAGGACTATTCGGATATTTTAAAGAGGGTATCCAGATCTAGTAGTATTCAATCAAGACTTTAAACAAGTAACAAAAAGTCTTTTGGTATTCAAAAACTTGATAATTTCAATGAATTTTTTTAAAATTAAGGAATTTGTGTGACTTTCTAGTGGAAAGTATAAATACCAAACCCTGTAAAGAATCTCACCTAACCCATGAGACTTTTCACGTGAGACTTTTGTTTTCTGCTAGAGATTTACCAATTCCCTCATCTCTCTTCTCTACATTTACTTTTTCTTTTTACCCATTTCCCTTCTCAACTTCACCAATGCTTCTATTTATGAAATGGGTATGTATATATCATTAAACTAGACATTACTCATCATAAAGTCCAAGCATAAAAAGTCCTGAGTATAAAAAATCCACATGGTTCTTTTAAATCTTATAAATTCTAATGATATAATCTTTATAATCCAAACATAAAAAATCCCGAGTAGAAAAAATCTTATAAGTCATTACATTCTTAATAGTCTTTTAAAATTCACTGGACTAAATTATCCATAAATAATCTTTTAAAATCTCAATTGAATACACCCCCCTAATTTTCTTTTTTCTTTTGTTTTTCCCTTTTTTGGGTATATCTCAAATTAAACATCTTTTTTGTATCGAGGCATAATTAATTAATGTATATAATTTTAGAATTGAAAGTAGATTGTTACTATTAATTAAGTTTAAATTAATATTTTTTTTAAATAATAAATTGTACAATGCTATTAATTTAATTAGACGGGAGTAAAATAAGTAGAATCACTTGGAAGAAGCCTAAAAAACTTGGATTCCTTTGCTCTTTCTATACGAAGACAAACAGGAGACCAGGGGAGGGGAACGTTTTTGGTACCCATATTGTTTAATTAATTATATCAAAGAAGGTAATACTGCTTTCAAAAATTATATTATATTTCTAAAGTTGTATTTTGCGATATTTTTCCTTTTATTGGATGCTTAATTTTGAGCGCATAAAACTATAGTTGTTATGAATTGAACTTCAAACAATCTAGGGGGGGTGTATTGGATTTAGAATCTATAGGATTTTAATGGACTTTTAAAGTTCATGGGTATTCAATTAAGATTTAAAAAAGTCTTTTAAAATCTTGATGTATTCAATTGAGATTTAAAAAAATCTTTTAAAATCTTGATGTATTCAATTAAGATTTTAAAAAATCCATCTAAATCTTATGGTATTCAAAAGTCTAATAACTTAGTAGGATTTTAATTAGTGGTGGATTTTGGTGGATTGTAAAGCCTTTTTTATACATAAAAATCCATCTTGAAATCTTCTCACTTACCCAGAGATTTCAGATGGATTTCTAATTCTTTTAAGAACTTTACTCAACATTCTCCCACTCTCTCTCTCCCCCCTTCCCCCTCCCCCTCTCTCTCTCAAAATCCAAATTTCTTATTATGTGATGAACACATTATAATTTATTCTTCGTCCCTATAAAGTCTTTATTCTCTCTTTTACTAATGCGGTTATCACGCGCATTAACATAATTTCAAATGGTTAGACCGCTAATTATCGTTCAAATTTTTAAAAACAATTCATGTCAATTTCATTATACATAATTTCAAATGGTTAGACCGCTAATTATCGTTAAAATTTTTAAAAACAATTCATGTCAATTTCATTATAAAATACTAGTGGGTGAGAAGTCTAATTTTGTGGGTGCAGTATGAATTTTTATAATGTATTTCGTTAATTGTCTTTACATTTTTGATAATGTTACTTTAAACTCGTAATTAATTTATTTAATTGTTTGTCTTTTGTCTTTTGATTTTTGATTTTTTATTTTTTTGATGAACTTATTAAAATCTGCATAAATTCATGGACTTATTAAAATCTGCAAAAGTCCATGGATTTATTAAAATCTGCAGAAATCCCAAAGAATCTATGCATTAAAATCTGTCAAATTTTATATGGATTTAAAATAATCCATAGACTTAACAGAATCCACGGATTTTAAAAAGTCAGTTAGAATCTTTTAAAATCTGAATTGAATACACCCCCCTAGAATTCATTAAATAAGCAACTTGAATAAGAAAAAAATGCTTTGGCTTTCCTATCAATTATGATATAAATTAATCTGACAAGCTAGGCATTGCAAGAGAAGAATACGAAGTGGAAAATAATCAACATAATAAACAACTTACATGGAGCTGCAGTGTATATCCTTGTCGAACTTTCTGCCTGACATCGCACAATTTATCAAGAAAAAGAAACTTCCGAAGACCGTATTTACGAGTAAAAGAAGATAAACTGATGAAAGAAAGCAAAGAGAAGATAGAGAGAGATAATTGAACAATATCATCATAAGGTCTACGGTGAGTTTCCTCGCAATTGGAACACTGAAACACAAAGTGCGATAAAAGAGGAACCCCAACGGCTAATAGAAAGAAAATAGACCAAGAAAGCCCTGCCCACCATAAACTGGACTGATCAAGAAAAACCCACATCAGAAAATTCTTTGATTCAACTTCATCTTCAACAATTGAGTACCCTTTCAACGATGATGACTTCTTGTTCTTGTTATTTATTCCTTCAAGTAGAGTTTCTCTCTCTTCTTCCATTGGGGTTTTTTGTTTCTCTCTCTAAAATCTTCTTGAAGAATTGCACTTGGAATCAAGAAAATGTTTAAGGGGGAAGAAAGGGAAATGGGGTTTTCGTTTTTCCACTTCTCCTTCAACCCTGACTCTCTCGTGAATTGGAAAGACAGGGTTCAGGTTTTCTCAAATATAGTTTTTTTAATAAAGGGGGGGGAAAGGTCTCAAGTCACCGGTGAACCAAAGTTATAGTTTATTAGTCCAAACTTGTTTTATCATATTAATAGTCCTTTCTTAATCACCAATAAATAGTCCGGTGGTAATATATTAAGATCTAAGAAATAAAAGTTAATAGAGTCCTTTATTTACTTTTCAATAGCCATTTAACATTTTCAACCATTTGTGGCATTCCTAATATGCATCTAACCTAAATTTATGCATCCATGACTATTCTTAAAATTACAAGTGAAAAAAAGAGAAATGAATTGAACCCAACCTTTCAAATAATTCAATTTTTAAAATATTTGACTTTTTGTATTCCTTAAAAATTAAAGAAAATATATATTATAACAAAAGTCATGTACACAACCTCATCAGCTTCTTAAAAGTGGGGTGGGATACCGAAACAACCTTCTTAAATTGGGTGAGTATTATTATTAACCAAGTACCAAGTCAAGTTGGCCCTAATGCAGTGTGTCACATCACCTTTGATTTAGAAGTGCAACATATATTTGAAAGTAGATTATTTTGCATTTGCAATGTGTATGTGTTCATATATAAATATTTAATTTTAAAAAAATGCGTTCATATTGTGTATACGTTCAATATTTAAACACGATTTTAATTTATTAATAATTAGAGTTTCAATCTCATTACAAATAAATTTTGTTCAAAAATACATAGACCCTCAATATGATTATTATATATACTTGTTTTGTATAATACTATATTTTCATGCACACATGTTATATTTGTGCTATGCGAAATGCATGCATATAGTTGATTTAAGGGAAAAATCTCAAAATTGATGTGCTTAGTGGTTAAGAATAATTAACTCACACTATTAACAAGAATTCAATCTCCGTTATTCATAATGTACTATTATTTTTTTATTTTTTTAAATAAAAGATACCCACAAAGGCAAAATAAAAAAGGAAAAATATGATAATCGAACTCAAGGCAGATTTTTGTTGCTAGACTAAAAAATAGAAAACACAATTAAATTAACTCGTGAATATTAATAATGTATTTACAATATGATATATATTTCTATTTCTAGCATCAAAACGCACCTACTTTATATTAATTATTATTATTAATATATATATTAACATGTCTCCTGTTGATTGAAGAGGATACACCTGTAAACATTACCCAAATAATTGTTTACATTTTTAACAGTATCTTGTATGATTATTTTAGTAATAATTGTCTATTAATATGAAAATAACAAAACATATTAAAACCTAGCCTCCTTTTCAGTAATAGTCAGGTACAGGTGGTTTCCAGACCAACACGAGTAGGAGGTGTGTGTGATGCACTCTCCTTAATGGCGGGTTGAAGTAAGCAGTTGGGCTGGAGTGCCGCGTGTAAGAGTGTGGTTAGTTGGGCGGTTCCGTAAACCGTGGTGGCTATGGCTTTTCATTTATTTATTTATTATTATTAGTACAGTAGCAGGCTTTTACGTGTTCATGTGGTTCGAGGGCGACAGACAGAAAGACAAATATCTGCGTCTTCATAACTTTTCCTTTTCCGTGTTGGGCTTCTATTATAAAATTTTAGCATTAGTTTGGGCTTATAATGCTTTGCTCAAGAAGGGCCCAACAACCGTAATATATATATATATATATATATACCCCTTAAAATAAAGCGGCCGCTATTTACACACTAAAAAATATTTAGTAATATTCCATTTTTTATTTGCCCGATACCAAGTAAATAAGTACATGTTTATCGCTCGATGACAAGCGAATAAGTGTATCTTACTCGTTTGATGACAAGCGAGTAAAAACTCCAATGCCTTACTCGCTTATAATTGAGTGAATAACATGCACTTATTCGCTTATCAATGAACGAGTAACATACGCATATTCATCTATCATTGAGCAAATGAAATATGGAGTAAAATCAAGTAACTGTTGATGTGTAAATAGTGGCTGCCTAAAATAAAGTATTGAGTGCATGTAATGAAAGTCGGTAAAAGTAAATCAAGTATATCTGATTAAATGAACTAACTATGAGGGAATACTCAAGCCAAACAACATAATTCTCAACGAAATGAACATAATTAACAAGCTCATACACCATAGTATTACCATATCGTTTAACAAAATAAAAGTAAAATGATCTACAAAAGAATTAGAATTTTTTGACATCCTCCACTAGATTCCCCCAATTTACCAAATAGTCTTCATTCACTGTGAATGCATTTATCATAATGAGCAGTCTTCGTTCTAACAATCTCGCTTCAATCCCAAACTTAAGGGCCTCAGAAACAACCTCTTTCTAGCGACCACCTTCTTCACTTGCCCTTGACATCTTATTGGCAAAAAAAATTCCCTTAATTTTCCAAAAGCATCACCCTGAAACCAAATGATTCAGTTCCTTTCATAATAGACATATTGAAATTGATTTTAATAAAATTTGATAGGGTGAAATATCAATATTTTACTCCATTTGGATTTTGTATAAACAAAGAAGACACGTGGCCACGTAGACATGCATCGTGATGTGACAAAAGGCCTCAACTAAAATTGATTAATAGATCTCGTTTAATCATAGACCTCCTTCGAATGTCTAAGTAGGTTCTGCTTAATATAATGAGAAGACTCTTCAAGACTTGATACTACATACATGTGCCAACAAGTTAAGCACAGCTCTGAACGCAATTGCGTCAGAGCACTTGGAGAAACTTTGGGCAACTGGCAAAAGAGATATGAGTGGGTGCACAAATATCTCAACTGCATTAAATGTTTGTCGGCGGCATTTAATGCTCTAGGACTAAGGGGATAAGTAAGATTAGGGATGGACATGTTTCATCAACCACTGTAATTATGAAATGAGCTTTGGGCCAATCACTCCAACTACACAAACCTGTTTTTTCCTTTATTATATATACAAAATATTTACTCAATTACAACCACTGAATGATTAGTCATTGAATACTCATACTCAAATAAAAACAAAAGAGATTTCATCAACTGAGATACTTCCCACTTGTGTTAAATAGGTTTGATAAGTAAACTAAAGCTTGTAGGCCTCAATATAAGTAAGGTTATTAGTGAGGGAAAAGATCTCAACCATCTTGCCGTATTAGTTAAACTAACTAGAAGGTATTCATTCTTTTGGGATATTTCGTACGATCTTTCAGGATGTTTCGTACGATATTTGGTGATGTTATGTATAGATTTACAGAAATCTCAATCGGTCTTTAAGGATCTCACCGTTAGATTAAGCTAAATTTTTTTATATTGTTCCCCAAGAGTTCATGTAATCATTATCTAAATTTGAAAGCGATCAGAGTTTGGGAATGCCTCAATATGTCTATTTGACTACAACTGATCAAGCATATGAACTTATAAATAGCCCCGACCAGTCTTCAAGGATCCCACCATTAAATTAAGATGATTTTTAGATATATTATAGCTAAATATGTCATGTGGCCTTTTTTCACATTCTAGGGTGATCGGAGTTCTAGAAGGCCTCTATTTGACTATTTAACTATAATTGGTCAAACATATGAACTTACAGATAATTTGATCGAGCTTTGAAAATCCCATCATTGGATCAAGCAGATTTTTGGATATGTTTATACCTCAATATGTCATGATGCCTCTATACAAATATTAGGGTAATTAGAGTTCGAGAAGGTCTTCATTTGGCTATTTGATTACAACTGGTCAGGAATATGAACTTGAAAAAACAGTTGTAATTGGGCATCAATAGTTTTTTTTAGCATCCGGTGTGTATTGACTCAGTGTGAGGCTCATCTGTATGGTCTTATCATGATCTTAAATCTTGGCATTGGCCAAGTCCAATTTTACTTTGTTCGAGCATAAAGCTTTAAAATTTTGTATTGCCAAGTCTAATTTTGTTTTGACAAAACGTGAATTCCAACTCTTTGAAAGAGTAACAGAATGAAGTATCTACAGTACTCACCATTTATCTCTTCAACTGACACACGTGGCCTTCTATATGTACTGAGTGACCAATCCATCGTGTTATCTCTTTGTGTATTAATTAATATAAACAAAGCCCTAAAATCTCTACATTTTACTCTCTCTATGCTATGTGTCTTTTGATCATGAATGATAGAAGAAATAGGAAGTTAAGTCATAATAACCATAAGGAAAAGAGGAGCAAAAATACTTAAATGCTCTTAATATATCACATGACGTAATTCCCACCAAAAATTAATTATGTGATTTAATTGAGTGACCATTGGCTTTTAAAAGTTTAATGGGTTAAGTGTAATACAATAATGATAAAATTTGTCAATAGTTTAATGAGATAATGGGTTATAGAGCCTCGCTCCGTAATGTTTTATAACTCTAAGGACGGACTCATGTTTAATAAAGAAAAGTAGTACTAATTTCATAATTTGGTTTTATAATAAGGACACTTTTCATAATATTAATTTATTTTAAGGAAAATGATAAATGTTGATGGACAAATATACCCCTAATTAGTTTAAGTTAATGTTAAAAATAACAAATCTCTCTCTTTAGTTCTCATTTCTTCTCTCTTCTCTCTTCTCTCTCTCTAAAATTAAATACATTGCTCTCTCTCTAAAATCAATAGACCAACCTTAGCTCCTACCAACCATCTCACCTCCTCCTCCACCACCACTACTACCACCACCACCACTTGACTTTCCGATCGTTTCGCCGAGAGGATAGGAGCACCGTTCTCATCTTCTTCTTCTTTTTTTCTGCAGATGTAATCATAAAACAGATATAACTTTTGATTGAACCGTTGGATCTAGCTGATTTTTGAATATGTTGTTCAGAAGACAAAGTTATTTTATTATCACGTAAATTAAGACAATCAGAGGTTGTTTTGTTATCGAAATCGACCAATTTTGACAGTCCAGCGGGATATTGAAAAAAAAAATTCTGATCGTAATTTTTTTTTTTATGAACCCTACGTCGATCCATATATATATACATATATATAAATAGAGTGGATGTTGATCTCATCAATTTTGTTATTCTATGTTTTGTAATGGTGCTAAAAATAGCACATTTTGGTTGTTGTTCAGCGGTGCTAAGCATTTAGCACCTTCTGGTTGCTGTCCAGAAGGTTGTACAGGTGGTGCTAAATGCATTTAGCACCTTCTGGTTGCTGTCCAAGTGGTGCTAAATGCATTTAGCACCTTTTGGAGTGCATTTAGCACCTTTTGGAGTGCATTTAGCACCTTTTGGTTGCTGTCCAGAAGGTGCTAAATGCATTTAGCACCTTCTAGTTGCTGTCCAGAAGGTGCTAGCACCTTCTGAAATGCATTTAGCACCTTCTGAAATGCATTTAGCACTTTTTGATTGTTGTCCAGAAGGTGCTAAATGCATTTAGCACCTTCTGGTTGCTGTCCAGGTTGTGCTAAATGCATTTAGCACATTCTGGAGCGTATTTAGCACCTTTTGATTGCTGTCCAAAAGGTGCTAAATGCATTTAGCACCTTCTGGTTGCTGTTAGTGTCATAATTTGACGTGAGATGTTATAAGGAAGGAGTATTAGTGTCTTTTTTGTATAGTGTCCTTAATTTACATGTCTAATTTTTAAATGTCTTTTATAATTATATTATTATTAGAATGAGCCCTTATGCCCAATTGCTCCTAGTTTAATTATCATTAGTGATATTTATTCTAAATTAAAAATTGCTATTTACTTGGGAAAAAAAAAAGAAGAAAGAAAAAGAAAAACAACGAAAATAAAAATTACCCATAAATAATCATGCTGTTCTGTTTGCAGTCAAATTGGAGATCCGCATCCAATTTTGAAAATTAGGGCCACTGAAGAGCGGCCCTTTTGGTATCAAATTCCCCTGCGAGAGAGATTCTTAAGAATCAGTCCAGATTACTCTCTCTCTCTCACACACACAGCATACATGTTATATGTTTACACCTTCATCTTCATATAAAAACTTTTGGCGCCAAAGCTATGAAATTAGATAGTTCTGAAGCATCGACGATCGGAGCCGGAGTCTATAAATCGGACGAAAATATGATTCCGGCCACCGGCAAAGAGACAGATAGAGATGGAGAAGAGCTATTCCTTCCCCCTCTTAACTTCTCTATGGTCGATTATGGTGTGTTTAGGTCTGGTTTTCCCGATACTGCCAATTTCGCCTTTTTGCAAACCCTAGGTCTCCGTTCGATCGTGTGAGTCCATTGTTTTTCTTTTTCTCCCGTTTTTTCATTGATCATTGTTCCCATGGTATTCGTAGGTTTTTTAGCCTCTGATTGCCAAAAACTGTTGTGGCCTTTCGCTGAATAGACGACATTTTATGAAATTGCCATTATTGTTGTGATATATTTTAAATGCTATTGAAAGAAAAGAATAGGGGCACCGTTGGAATAAAAAATTATCAAAGTTAATTTCAGAAGTGTACTTACTTCTTAACGCGGAATGCTAATTGTTAATCTAAATCAGCATTAAGAGGCAAGAAAACCAACACTAATTCTCTCTCTTATTGCTGAATGGACTTCCCATTCATTGTTCTTTCGATTGTTAATTGCGGTTGTTCGGGGATTTGTTGTTTATAGGTGTCTCTGTCCGGAACCCTATCCTCAAGCAAACAAGGAATTTCTGAAGGCGAACGGAATTCAGCTTTACCAGTTCCATATCGAGGGAAGTAAGGTTTGAAACCTTGAGCTTGGTTTTCATATGTACATTATTCGCCTATTGCACAATGTATGATTTACTGTGAAGAAGTTATATTGGTGTGTTTGAGGTTTAATAGAAGAATATGGAGTTATGGTGTAAATTGGTGATGCTTGCTCTTTCTTTTGACTTGAAAGTTTGTCAATTGGAAGGACTGATAATAGATTGATAGATTTTGTCCACAAAAAGTTCAGTTCATAAACTAATTTGACAGAATTTAATGGGGCATGAATAATGCTCCCTGTTTATACTTGGACTGCTTAAGATATGGAGCATTGATTATGGTTACATGGCAGACAGGAGAGGAAGTATTTCAGTCATCTTGATGTGCAATCTTCTGGAGTGCTTAAGAATTAGCATTTAGTACTATTAATCTTTCTTTTCCAAAAAATGCCCCACGCACTCTATACATAACTCTTCGTATTGCAATTCTTTTAAAACACACACATATATATATATATATATGTGTGTGTGTTTCTTACTCTTTTTCCTCATAAAAACTTGCTCTTGGTGTTGAAAAAGCTTCCAGTCTGTCCCTTATTGCATGCAATGTCTAGCACTTTCCTACCTCTTTTAAGTGTATTTGCGCAAGTCAGCAAGTAGCACAGAGCCACAGATCCCGTTTCTTTATGGTTGGCAATGGGAGATCAGTCAATGATATGGTGTCACCATTTTCAGATTGACACTTGTTGGGACCTTATACCCCGGGGGTGCTTGCAGTAGTAACAGACGCATGATTGA
Organism: Lonicera japonica; assembly: GCA_021464415.1. Lineage (NCBI taxonomy): Eukaryota > Viridiplantae > Streptophyta > Magnoliopsida > Dipsacales > Caprifoliaceae > Lonicera > Lonicera japonica. The sequence goes on from CM038464.1 coordinate 27,083,408, forward strand.
CTGAAGATTACGCTTGTGGCTTATCCTCCTTAATCTTTCCATTTTTACAATATCAGTCTTGTTCCTCTGGACTTTACTTGCTATTAGTTTTATCTTATATTCTGTCAATAAATGCATTGCAGCGGCCACCATAATTGTCTATAGTCTTTACTTTCTACTCTGAGAAACTACAGGATTGCTTAGGATCCATCATGTATTTTATTAAGTGCCGCGTGACTGTGTCTACTTGACCGCTGACTTGGAACTTCATGTGCTGATTAACTGGTCGGTACTTTGAGATATGATAAATTTATACGTGGTACGTTGGCTTTTTTCAGCCAGCAAGCCACACTGGCTGCTTCTATTTATGGCAAAAAAATTCTTGGGTTTTGACTCTCTCTCTCCCATGCATGAACGCACGCTCACACACACTCATCTTAAGATCATGAGCTTGAGTCCAGGATAGGGGACAGCAAATCACTTGACAAATATAGCTTGTTGCAAGAACTGTATATTTGGTGAAATTTCTTCCCATCGTTCTTCCCTAAAAAAGTCATGTTTCAAGAAATCACTTTCCATTTTCCTATTCTTGAACTCATGGGAGCATGAACTTGTGGTTGATGACTCAATGGTAGAGGAACTCAATGATCGATGGAAATATGGAATTGTAAGGGACAATGTGGGCACATTTGAAAAGATATGTTGCTGTGGCCGATATGTGCTAATTCACTGATGTAAAATATTTAAGCCCATTAAACAGTTTTGCATATTGATTTTACATATGCTTCAGAAGCCGTATCGTATTGACTTGTGCTCAAGGATTTTCTAATATTGTTTATGCCTACGTGTTGTTCTGCTAGAAAATGATACACATGAAACCAGTTATGTAGTATGTAGTTGGCAGCTTACCTACACTACACCTATTGTAAATATCTCTCCGCCAGACTAAGTACTGTTGTTATAAGATGTATCATATGTTTCTATAGTTGTACCTTGCTTTGGTAATAGTCATATTTGCTTTGGCATTAAACCCGCCATAGTTTTATTATAATAAGCGTTGATGGCCAAAACACTTGGCAGGAGCCTTTTGTGAACATTCCAGAGGATTTAATTCGAGATGCGTTAAAAGTGGTTCTTGGTAGGATGAACATGCCTCAAAACCTTTTTCATTTAATCTTTTTTCCTTTTCAAATTCAGTCTAGCAATGCTGTTTTCTTGTGTTTTCCTTCAGATTCAAGTAACCATCCAATTCTCATTCATTGCAAACGGGGAAAGGTACTTGTGTCATTTGCTCAATCATGTTTTCTTCGTTCCCAAGATTACGTATTTATAGAGATCTTCCACCAATTTTTGTAATTGATATTGTGCAATGCAGCACCGAACTGGTTGTCTAGTGGGATGCTTGAGAAAGTTGCAAAATTGGTGTTTGACTTCAATCTTCGATGAGTACCAGAGGTTTGCAGCAGATAAGGCTAGAGTATCAGACCAGAGGTTTATGGAGTTGTTCGACATTTCGGGATTTAAACAGCTGCCAACACCATTTTACTCTGCAAAGAATTAACAATTTGGCAATCAAATATATACTTAGATTTTTACTTTTGAAACCTATACAGAAGACTTTGTAGTTTCTTCTGAGATGATGGTGTTTTTTCAGTCAGGTCAATGAAATCATATAAGCCCTATAAGGTTTCTTCTCAATTGATCTTCTTCCTGTTTGCACATATGTTCAACTTTTTTTCCCTTGTTAAAATAGGCCAATCCAAGTGGGGTGTTATATCGGAGTGATGGTTAGTGTCAATAAACCTTACACTTTTTACGAAGTAGGTAAAATACTTTATTTTCAACTATTTTAACGACAAATTTTTAATTTATTTACGAAACGGGTAAAAGTAATAATAATGCATATCATTACTATCATCTTATATCATTCAAAATGTAAATAAAGGTGATTATTTTTAGATAATTAGTACTTTTGACTTTTAATGTTTGATTGTCCCCAACACTTGTTCTAAATATTTTTTTTTTTTTTTATGCCAAAGGCAACCCTAAAATTTGTTTAACGACTTACACTTGTGCAAAAGTTAATGTTCTTTTAAAATTGTAGATTGAAATGAGGATGCAAGAGGCTTTGTCTGAAGGGACAAATATGGTATTTTCAAGCTACAAACACGTTAGGAATAAAAGAAAATACCCTTCACTCTTGCGTCAAAATCTTCAATTCCCATAAACCCTAAAATCAAAAACCCATATCATATATCAAAAAACAAATAGAGTTATCAAACAAAAAATTAAAGGGTCACCAATTTTTGCCTCACCTATTCAAATTGAACCCTAAAATCAAAAATTCATATCTTATATCAAAAAACCCAATTTGTGTCCCCAAAAAAGTGATTGGATTAGAGGCGGTTACCACTTGATTGCGGTGGTTTTGGGATGATGTTTAGGGGTTTGTTTCATTTTTGATTATAGTGTAGTTTAATGAAATGTAATGTAACCGATGAGACAAATTATAATTTAATTACGAGACAAAGAGACACCTCTTTCTTCTTCTTCTTCTTAAGTTGGTCACCCCTAATTAACAATTCCCATTTTGTTTTGCGTACTCATTAAGGGCTAGCTGGTTTTAGAAATTGGAAGGGAGATATTTAATATATAAATGAGTGAAATGATGGGAAAAGTGGCGTTGATTAATGAGGGGTGGAGTTGGAAGTTAGAGACAGCGCCGGAAATTGAGGTACAAAGGAAGGAGGAGGGTGGTTCAGCCATGAAGGAGGCGGCAGCGGGGGTTGTAAGGTGGGAGAAGTTTCTGCCTAGAATGGTTCATTTTTGTTTTTTATGAGAATAGAAGATTTTAATCCAAAAATGGTGTGTATTTTTATTTTAATGTGCTTGTAACTTAAAAATACTATATTTTCCCTTTCCTCGTATGTTGCACACATTCTACAATTTGAATGAGGCATTCACTTTTGGACGAGTGTAGACACTAAACAAATATGGGAGGCATTCACTTTTGGACGAGTGCGGGGACTAAACAAACTTTGGGGTTGCCTTTGGGACAAAAAAATATTAAAGACGAAGGTGGGACAACACGCAAACTTTAAAGGTCAAAAGTGCTATTTACTCTATTTTTTATGATACACAAAGGAGTATAGGCCTGTCAATCGAACGGATTAATATCCGAATTTGATCTATTTAATCGGGTGTGTATTGCAATTTTTTATCCATATATCAAAATTCGATCCGAAACTATTAGGCTTTTCATTAACAAATCGAATATAAATATATATTGATCCGATTTGTTTTTGATATGATCTGATCTAAGATGCACATACATGCTAAAATTTATCATTATTTACATTTATCACTTTATTAATATTACACTTACAAAAAATACCTATGGCTAAAATAGGATTAAATAAGTTTCAAGAAATTTGACTCTAGTGCTTAACTTTTACGTTTGTTGGATATAGATCAATATTTTAGTGATTTGTTATATGAGTTGATCCAATAACTTTTTGATAAATGAACTTGGATTCATCTTGATCCAATCTAAATTCTATCTGTTGACAGTCTTATTGGAATGTATTAACTTGTAACATGGAAAAAAAAATGGGCAACAAAATTGCAAAACTTTTGTATAGGATTTCTCCGAATGGCTAAAACTTCCAACAACAAATTTAATTTTTTGTATACTATATTTTTGTACATACATGAGAATTAAGAGTTATGTGGGCCTAATTAAGAGTTGTGTTGCCCTCACTAATAGTGAGAATTAAAATTTTGTTTTTTACATTGTAATGGAAATTTTTTAGCAAAATTAGAAAACCAAAATCTAGCAAGTTATAATGACTTTCAAAATACATTTCATCTTTATATAATAGTTATATAGTATATTAAAAAGAAAAGGAAAATGAAAAGATTCATCTATCTAATATAAAAAAATGAATAAAGTTTATATGGTAACTATATTTGCTTCCCTCTTATTCCATTTCTACTACTACTCCAATGGACCAAAACAAAGAAACCAAAAGACTGTTTCTACTTCTTGAGCATAGGATATTGAGGTAGTCTGTTCGGTTCATAATTGAAAGGTGCCAAGTTCCTTGCCTAAAGTAAGCGGTAGACATGGAGAAATTGTTGTGCCCACCGACATATGGGTAGGGCCCAAAACACCAACTGGGCTTGCCGGTCCGAGCAGAGGAGGATCTAGGAAATTTTATTGGGGGGGACCATATAATTTTCAATAACGTAACATACTTAATATAAAAAATTAAAAGTTGCATTACAAAATAGAAAAAATATAAGGTTGTACTACAAAATACACACCTTTCAAAGTTCAATATTATTATAATTGTGCTCGACGTTCTTTCAAGTCACGAAATCCATCAATGATTGACTCGGTACTAATGTTTCTTGCAATTTCCCTTTCAATGAAGATAGTCAAAGAATTATAAGAAAATCATCTTCCATTTTACTTCGAAGTTTGGATTTAACAATACTTATAGCCGAGAATGCACGCTCCGTGTTTGCGGTAGAAACTGAAAGGGTAAAAATCAACCTTATTAATCTATCGATTAGTGGATAAACTAAGGACTTTATACTTTTCACCATCCATTAACATATATTAGAAATAGTGCACAAATTTTCAAATTTTGAATGATGGAGCACATCAAGCTCATAATGTTGTAGTTGAACCTACAATAAATCTTTTTCATAATCCGTGAAATTATTTTGATAAAATTCATTGATAAGATGGCAAGCGTTATCTATATTAAAAGACAACCGCGAATTGTGAAAGTCAAATATAGAGTTAAGAACAAGTAGCTTCACTACATGCTCACTAAATTTATTATTTAGAGAAAATACCATCAATGGCCACTCAACTATCGGCAACTTTTATCAATGGCCACTGAACTTCATTTTATTACAATTGAACCATTAAACTTTTAAAAAGTACTGCCCATAGCTACTCTGTCAAATCTCACCGTTAATTTTTGACGGAATCAATATCACATGATTTTCATATGCATGGAAGGGGCATTTAAGTCTTTTTCTTTTTTCCTTTTCTTTTCTTTTCTTTTTTCTTCTTCTTCCTTTTTTTCCTCATCTTTCTTCTCTGATTTTCTTCTTCTTTGAAATTCTCCTTCCCCTTTCTTCTTCTTCCCCTTTCTCCTCTTCCTTCTTCTCCTCTAAATTTCTTCTTCTTCTTCTTCTCCGATTTTCTTTTTCTTCTTCTCCGAATTTCTTCTTCGATTTTCTTCTTCTCCAATTTTCTTATTTTCTTTTCTCCTAATTTTTTCCCCTTTCTCCTCCTCCTTCTTCTCCTCCAAATTTATTCATCATCTTCTTCTTCTCTAATTTTCTTCTTCTCTTTTCTCCAAATTTCTTCTTCTTCCGAATTTATTCCCCTTTATTCTTCCTCCGAATTTTTTCCCTTCCAAAACTTCTTCGAATTTCGCCTTCCTCCGAAATTGTGTGTGTGTAAAATCAAGAGGTCTGTTTGTTACAAGTTACAAGTTACAACTAATATGCCCTGGACTTCAACTTGCAGTAACAGACAACCCATTGTACTGCTTTATCCGAATTCTTTAATGTTTTTTTTGCTGAATTGAATTAATTTGGTGGGTTTTCAATCTTGAGTTGTTTGTTTGGTGGATTTACAATATAAACTATGATTGTGTGTCGGCGCTAAATCACTTTCTGTCGGCATTGTAATGGTCCACCTAGCTAGCTACTAGGTTTCGAAGAAGAAGAAATTCGTCGGAGAAAAAAGAGGAGGAAAAATGGGAAGAAGAAGAAAGAAAAGAAAAGGAAAAAGATTTAAATGCCCCTTCCATTGCACATAAAAATCACGTGATATTGATTCCGTCAAAAACTAACGGTGATATTTGATGGAGTGGCCATAGGCAGTACTTTTTAAAAGTTTAATGGTTCAATTGTGACAAAATGAAGCTCAGTAGCTATTGATAAAATTTGCCGATAGTTGAGTGGCTTTTGATGGTATTTACTCTATTATTTAACTTTTGTAATTGACAGTCTATTGTAATGGTAAAAATATTGATACGATAATGATCTTCGATTGTAAATAAATTTTATTTGTTTCGAGCTCGACCTCCTCTTTTAATATATAAAGCATTCATGTCCGGATTATCTATCGCATGACTTTCACAAAAAGACTTTACCTTGACAAATAAACTATCATACCCATCATCTCTCAAATTTTGAATTAGGCTATTTGTTGTCCCAACAAGATGCATAGCATTCAAAATATCTTGAGATTTTCGTTATAGAGCTTGAAAAGGCATATCGGTTATTTTTATGATTTCTTTCATGAGATGTAAAATGAAGACGAACTCAAAAAAAGTCAAAGAAGTGTAAACTGAATCGGCATTGGCATGTTAATTGTAATTAGTACCCTCATTAATGATGCACAACAAAATCAAATAAGTTGCACTGAACATCTTTAACAAGTTAGAAATCGATCTTAAGTGTGAACCCCACTGTGTATCTCATGTTCATTGTAAATTTTTGATTTAATTATTTCATGTCCCTGTTTCAAGCTCGTCAATAGAAATCAAGTAAGCGATATCAAAAGCTTGGGCATCTTTCAATTCATCGACACATTTACAAAAAGAGCCCACTACATTTAATGGTGTAAATTATTAATCCAATTTGGCCCGCTAACCACGAGCTGACACATGGGTGTCCACGTCAGCAATCAGGCCTGCTCCCACGGGAGGAGCTCGGAAGAACCCTGTTGGGTCACTACAAGAAAGATAGAACCCCTCACAAATTGGACACGCGCTCGAGAGTTAATTACGTACAGCGAATTGTAGAGCTTGGGCTCCAAAGCTCTTTCGGCAAGCTCTGGAACTCCCTCTCACATAACCACTCTACTAGAGTGGTTGGCAAAAGTATGGGCAACTGCCACATGCTCTGCAGAACGCATATAACTTCATTCACCTTCATTAAATGCACACCAACTGCATTTAATGCACCGAAATTCATGAGGAAGTAAAGTCAGAGTCTGTGATGATGGAAGCATGGCCCCAGACCTGCTCTGGGAGCTCTGGCTGCACGTTTTCTCTCAGTTATATATATACAAGAAGCATTTACTTCTTTCAACAACTTGAACAACCAGACAAACCTAAGAACAAGAAGAATCCAGCATTGAATAGCAAGAAGACAAGAGAGAAGTAAAAGCTCAGAGTACTCGGTAGAGCTCCTAGAATAGAGAAGCCAAAACTCATATAGCTCGAGCATACTCTTATTATAATATTGTGATAATAGAATAACTAGAGAGACTTTTGTGAGTTTGTAATACTTGTTTATTTATCATCAATACAAAATAAATTGAGCTCCTAGATTTGTTCCACAGAGAAAGACTAACATGTATCTTCATACGAGGCCAGCCTCTCCTATACATCCTTGGCTCTGATTGATTTATTGTGTTTGTTATGTTAATCATTTTATCCGATCATTTAACTATATGGTCTAAAATATCCCTTCAATTTTTAGCATTAACAATTTGGCGCAATCTATGAGAACAACACGTTTTAAAGTCACAAACACTTATTTTCAGACAAAAGATACAGCCCATAAAATTACCATGTTTTCTAGAGCTTTTATGAAAGTAGAGATTGTAGAGTCCACATTTAAGATATGGGTCCAAGACATACCCATTGCTAGTAAGATTCATTTGTCTCCAATTTTATCAATGCTAAAACTATTTTAGATGGTTTGTTGAAATTTAATGGGCTTATATTGAGATTTAAATGATTATAATGTATTAAATATAAACATTTTTAGCACCATTTTAGTGTTGGACAATTGGTGCTAAAATTATTTTAGCACCATGTGATTAGTTATTATGTTATAGACAATTGGTGCTAAATCTGTTTTAGCACCTTAAATTTAGTTGTTTTCTGTTTGCTATTAGTGCTAAATTTGTTTTAGCACCTTCAATTTAGTTGTTTTATATTTGCTATTGGTGTTAAATCTATTTTAACACCTTGAATTTCGTTGTTCTCTATTTTGACCATTTTAGCACCATTTTAGCGTTGGATAATTGGTACTAAAATTATTTTAGCACAATGTGATTAGTTACTTTGTTCTAGACAATTGGTGCTAAATCTGTTTTAGCATCTTGAATTTCGTTGTTTTCTGTTTTTTATTGGTGTTAAATTTGTTTTAACACTTTAAATTTTATTATTCTCTATTTTATATTGGTGCTAAAACCTTTTTAGCACAATTTCATTATTGGACAATTGGTGCTAAAACTGTTTTAGTACCGTGTGATTAGTTATTATGTTCCGGACAATTTGGGCTAATTCTGTTTTAGCACATTTGAATTTGGTTATTTTTTGTTTTTTATTGGTGTTAAATTTGTTTTAGGATCATGTAAATTGTTACATTGTTCTAGATAATTTGTGATAAATCTATTTTAGCACCTTGATGTGTAGCATTAGATGTGTGTTAAAATTGTTTTACCATATTCAATTTAGTTATACGTGTTCACATATGGTGCTAAAAATGTTTTAGCACCATTATATTGTTAGACAATTTATACTAAAACTATTTTAACACCATCTGATTAGTTACTTTGGACAAAAATTGTACTAAATCTATTTTAGCACATTTGAATTTCGTTGTTCTTATTTTTCTATTGGTGATAAATATGTTTTACCACCATGTAAATAGTTACTCTGTTCTAGAGAATTTGTGATAAATATGTTTTAGCGCCTTAATGTTTAACATTGAATGGGTGTTAAAACTGTTTTAGCACATTTAGTTTAGTTATATGTGTTCACCTGTGGTGCTATTGGTGCTAAACTATTTTAACACCATCTTAGTGTTGGACAATTGGTGCTAAACTATTTTAACACCATGTAAATAGTTACTATGTTCTACAGAAATTGGTGCTGACTATTTTTTGAAAATGTAAGATGTTATATTTAGAGTTATTGTATTATTAGTTAAACAAGGTAGATGCATTAGTATTTTTTTCCTACATTGTCCTTAATTTAGTGTGCAAATTTATAATGGGCTTTTGAAATTATGTTATATTGAAATGGGCCCCTTATGTTTAATTGCTTCATATATAATTTTATTTATTATATGATTTCATTCATATATGTATACATATTGTATAACATTATATTATTTTTATTTTTCCTCCTCTTCTGCTTTTTTTAAAATTATTGGAGAATCCCTCGGAAACCCGTTGCTCGACGGAGATTAGGATGGAAATTTCCTAATACTCTAAATCTAGGATGAATATAGTTTTTGATAGCAAAAATAAACATAGAAGTTATAAATCTAATCCGAACTCGACCAGTTGTCATCCCAAAAGGGATAATATTCAATTGAATAAAATGGGTGTGTTATTTACACCCCATAAATCTGTCACAAATACCTCTTCAAAATTTAACTAAAAACACATTTTAACACCACATTATTTGTCACAAACACTCCTGTCCATTGTCTGATATTAGGTGAGTACTTAGCAAACACATTCTTCTCATATAAGTTGAATTTATATAAGTGTACTAATCTCTCATTAAACGGGTTTTATTTAAAAAACATTCCAGTAATCTATTACCTAACGTAAGACGTTATAAACAAACTATCTTCAAATAGGATAAGTGTATGTATATACACTCACTTTTTACTAAACAAGTCTTAAAATAATGTCAATGATTAAAAATTTATTTTTAAAAATATCTATAATAAAAATAATGTTTATAACAAAAATGAGGTGCGTAAATAACACCATCGAATAAAATAGATCAAACACACGGATGCTAAAGAGTGGGTCCCCACGGATAATTCATAAAAATTGAACCCTTCTCAGTCTAGGGTTTCAAACTCCCACTGACTCTCTCTCCCAAATAAAAGAAAAACCCCATCTTTTACTTCCGTATCCCCCCCTCCCTCTCTCTAAAGAGACCCTGCTCTCAAAACATTCCCTTTCCAAACCCTAATCCATTCCACCTTCTCTTCAATCAGCTTCTGGGTCTTCAATATCCAATCGCAACTCAATCGGCACGGAAAGGTGTGAATTTCTCATTTGTAAGTAATTTTTCACCCCCTTTCTCTCTATATACATCGATAGATACAACAGTTCCCCTCAATCTCACATCAAGAATCTCAAAATTTAAAACATTTGAACTCTAATTCGAACAGAGTGCAATTGGGTAGTTGTTATTTTCTTTAGATTCACCCTCGGTATTTGAATTGGGTTTGAGATAAAATAATATGGGGAAATCTGGTGGTAAGAAGAAGAAGGGTGGTGTTAACCAAAACCAAGCAACACCTAATAACAATCCTTTACCAGTGGCTAACGGTGGTGTTGATTTGGACTCAGCAGCTAATGTTGCCTTGAACTCGTCTATTTTCTTGAAAAGAGCCCACGAGCTCAAAGAAGAAGGAAACAAACTTTTTCAAGCCAAAGACTATGTGGGTGCTCTTGCTAAATATGAGAATGCCCTTAAACTTACCCCGAAAACCCACCCCGATCGAGCCATTTTTTATAGCAACAGAGCTGCTTGTATGATGCAAATGAAACCCATAGATTATGACACTGTGATTGCCGAGTGTTCGCTGGCCCTTCAGGTTCAGCCTGGGTTTGTTCGGGCCCTACTTCGAAGGGCTCGTTCTTTTGAGGCAACTGGGAAGTATGAAATGGCTATGCAGGATGTGCAAGTTTTATTGGGGGCTGAACCAAATCACCGCGATGCTTTGGAAATTGCCGGTAGGGTGAGGGCTGCAGTTGGGACCCGCCAAGAGGCCCAGCAGGACCTTCAGAGCCGCCCATCACCGGCGGCTCTTGGGGCTTCTGCAGTCCGTGGGACCCCAATTTCTGGACTTGGACCGTGTTTGCCGGCCCGGCCTGTGCCAAAGAAGCCAGCAGGTTCACCGGGAGGGTCAGGTGTATTTGGTAATACTAAGCAAGATAAATCCAATCCAGCTCTACCTACTGAAAATGATCCCGAGGTCAAGACCCAATTGCCTAAACTGGTTTTGAAGCCTTCAAATGGTTCTTCAAAACCCAATTCCAGCCAAGTTAAAGATAGCCGAAAAGAGCAGACCTTGTCATCAGTGTCCCTTTCCCCTGCAACCCGATGGAGACCATTGAAGCTAGTCTATGATCATGACATAAGGCTGGCCCAAATGCCAGTGAACTGCAATTTTAAGGTATTGAGGGAGATTGTGAGCACACGATTTCCATCATCAAAGTCGGTTTTGGTCAAGTACAAGGATAGCGATGGTGATTTGGTGACCATAACGTGTACTAGCGAACTCAGGTTGGCAGAGTCTTGTGTTGATAGCCTTGTTTCGAAAGAACTTGGAATAGATAAAGCTGACTCGGTTGAGATGTTGAGATTGCATATTGTTGAGGTGAGCCCTGAGCAAGAACCACCTTTATTGGAAGAGGAAGAGGAGAAGCCTATAGAGAATGAGGGCATCAAAGGAGATGATAGTGGGTCCCACTCTTCACTGGGTGATTTCGTGGTTGAAACTGTGGAAACTGACATTGATAAAACAGAGAAGGTAGTTGTGGAGGAGAAACCAGTAGCATCAGAAGAACCTGAGTGCAAAGAAGTAGAGATGGATGATTGGTTATTTGAATTTGCTCAGTTGTTCCGGACCCATGTTGGGATTGACCCCGATGCTCATATTGACCTACATGAGCTTGGAATGGAGCTCTGTTCTGAAGCCCTTGAGGAGACAGTAACAAGTGAAGAAGCTCAAAGCCTTTTTGACAAGGCGGCATTGAAGTTCCAAGAAGTGGCCGCTTTGGCTTTCTTCAATTGGGGTAATGTGCATATGTGTGCTGCACGGAAACGGATACCCATAGATGACTCTGCTGCAAAAGAGATGGTGGCAACACAACTGCAATCGGCTTACGATTGGGTAAGGGAAAAATATACTTTGGCTAGAGAGAAGTACGAGGAGGCTCTGTTGATTAAACCCGACTTTTATGAAGGGTTACTAGCGCTGGGGCAACAGCAATTTGAGATGGCTAAACTTCATTGGTCATTCGTTCTTGCAAAGAAAGAAGATCTCTCGAAGTGGGACCCGACCGAGACGATTTTGCTTTTTGACAGTGCTGAAGAGAAAATGAAAGCTGCCACTGAAATGTGGGAGAAGCTAGAGGAGCAGAGGGCCAAGGAGTTGAAAGATCCAAGTGTGAGCAAGAAAGAAGAATTGCTGAGGAGGAGGAAGAAACAGGGGAGCAGTGGTGAAGATGGCCCCACTGGAAATCAAGGGGAGATCTCGGCCGATGAAGCAGCTGAACAAGCGGCTGTGATGAGATCACAAATACATTTGTTTTGGGGGAACATGCTTTTTGAGCGATCTCAAGTCGAATGCAAATTGGGGTTGAATGAAAATTGGAAGAAGAACCTGGATACTGCTGTGGAGCGTTTTAAGCTTGCTGGAGCTTCTGAGGCTGATATCTCTACAGTTCTGAAGAATCATTGCTCTAATGGAGATGCTAATGAAGAAAATGATAAAAAGGTTGAGGATTCAAGTATCGATGTGGTTGATAAAGCCGAAGATGAAGCTAATAAAGTTTCGAGTGAATGATTTGTAGTGATTTGATATATCTTCTTGGTGGCTTTGATAGATTGCTTTAATGCCGCCTCATTCATGAGAAAAGGACGAGACTTTTTATTTGAGGAAGATTGGGTTGAGGATTTTGTTCCTTTCTATTTTGAGAATGAACATTGGGTGGTCAAGATCTCAAGCAAGGTTCTTACCCAGAATGTCTTGATTCTTAGGTCTTTCAACATTAAAGGTGATGAATTTTGAAATACTGATGAGTTTTTTATGAACAATTATGTGTTTAGTAGTTCATTTTTGGATTTGCTTTTATCCATTTTTAAAAATGTTGGTTTTTTAGCTTCAAGGAGTTGACATGCTCATTTAGAGATACGTAATGTATCTCGTGGTGTACGTGTATATATATATATTTACATGCATCTCCCGCGTGTCTTGAGAAATTTTTAATGACCTTCCCATGTTAGGGATTTCTTAAATGTGATGCCATTTTTGAATTCGGTCATCTTAGACAAGTCCAATGCGTGAGAGTGAATCTCTACATACAGAGGAGTTTTCCAAACCGAAGGTCCAGGGAGGTCATTTTAATTTTTCCAAGCACGCGGGAGATTAATGTAGTAAGCCCAAAACTTGGGCTGGTTGCTACATTTATCACAGAAACTATGTCTGCTCAATGCAATTGTTGATTGCTGTGCCAAACTATGTATCTTATATCGTAATTTTCATGCTTTTTTCTTCAAGAAAAAGGTGAGTTAAGAAGATATTCGAAGGTTCATGCAGAGTGAAGAGAATGCAGTTTTGCTTCTGGTAATTTACTGTGCCAAATAATGTACCTCATATCCGTTTTCCTTTTTTTGTTTACTTGTGTTCTTTAATGGTCTGTTGGAACAAGAATTAATCTACTGGGTACTCATTCATGATGGTGATCTTTTGGAATTTTTTTTTTCTTTCCTGACGAACTAAAATGGATAGGTGCTGGGAGAATTGCGAATGATGAATCCTGTTCATTGGTAATCAGGATTCTTAAGCAGGATGGAATGTTTAGCCAAGTTAATTGAAGGCTAAGCTTTTGATTTTGTATAATCTTAGTGTGATTACTCAATCACTGAGCCAAGATTTAGAAAGTTTAGAAAATATCATAAAGTTTGACATTTACTTGAGCTTGACTGTTGGAACAAGAATTAGTGCATTTTCCTATTTGTTGGACTAGTCTGGCACTTGGCTAGGCTGAGTTCCCCCGCCAGTGACTCAATATTGAGACTCAAGGAAATAATTTAGACCGGGGCATTAATGCGTTGTTTGAGAAGTGAAGTCTAAACTTCATCAGTTTATCTACTGGGGAGGGTGATATGGGCGAACTGTTGTCCTTACAACTTTCAACATACACAAATTATACTTCAATTATTTGAATCATTAATACATGGCGGTTTTTTGACTTTCTATAAACTAAACATATAAGATCTAGTCCTGTAAGCCGTAAACAGACAGACAAACAACTCAATCTATACTAAATCACAGTACAAAAACTTCGAATTAGGATTTCAACAAGGCAACAAAGTCATAAATATGTGGGAAACAATCCATTTTATGCGGCTAATAATTTGTCACGGCTACTTCAATTAATGGTAGAGTTGTGTACACACAAATGAAGTAGAGATGTTTCTGGATACAGCTTAAATCCAAAACAACTTTTCCTATTGCAACCATACACGCAAGTTGTACTCTTTTTACTTAGATTATGAGTCTTCTGTGACACGTATACACTTTTTTTAAGAATACGTAAGTTTTAATATAACGTTAAGTTATCATTTATTTACTATTCTAGTTACAACGTGTTGATTATATATATAATTTTGACATCGAGGAAAAGAACACTTTGGGCTCTATAATTTTATTACTTGTGCCATTTGAAGAGTAAGGGTATTTTTATTTTATAAATCTCAAGAGATTTTATGTAATATTAATTTTTTTAAAAGTAGTTATTTTTTAACATCGAGAAGCGAGAATTCTCTCTTTTTAAAATTATAAAGTGAAATAATTTGTATTCAAATTTGATGTGGGTTCACTCTTCTTCTTATAGAATTTATAATAATATTTGTAAAAGAAGATACTTCATATATTTATTTCAAAAAACTAAATTGTCGAGAGAGCAAAGTTCAAAAAAAAAAAAAAAAAAAAAAAAAAAGTTTTGTTGATGATCCCAAATAAAATATTGTCACCCCATATATTATTATCCACGTGGTGTACTATCACACCTTCACTGATGAGGGTAAAACTGTCACTCAACAACGATCATTCAACCGCCATATATATATATAGTTTAATTTGACACGTTTGTATTCTCCATTCATTCTCTGTTTCTCACCTCTCAGTCAAACCTCCATCAACTATGGCTTCTCTATCTTCGCTCAACAGATTTTCCTTCAAAAACCTCTCCTTATCCCCAATACATCCTCAATTCACCTCAAAATCAGCTCCTTCTCCGGTTATTTCGTTCCGATTCACCGCCGGAAAAGCACCGGAGAGCTCTAGGGTTTCGGTCGTGGGATTCTCGAAGGCCAGGCCGGTTTTGAGGATCCGAGCTTCGAGTGAAGGAGAATGGGAACCGGAGAAGAAATCGCCGCCGGTGGCCGTGGCGGAGGAGGAGGAGCCACCGAAGGAACCGACGGAGATCGATCTGTTGAAGAAGCGGTTAGTGGATTCGTTTTACGGGACCAATCGTGGATTGAATGCGAGTAGTGAGACGAGGGGGGAGATTGTTGAGCTTATCACTCAGCTCGAGGCGAAGAATCCTACTCCGGCACCGACGGAGGCGTTGACTCTTCTCAACGGCAAATGGATTCTCGCGTAAGTTTTAGTTCTAAAAATTAGTAAATAACATCTTGCGTAAGTTTGAAATTAGTTAACTGATATATTTAATTGTTTTCATAGGTCAAAAACTACTTTCACAAGGCAATAACTGCTGTACAAATTAAATCATCCATCAAATTAATTCTCTTACTAATTAGTTGCAACTTGCAAGTGCTATGGGGTCAAGGTGAAACGTGGTAACCAGATATTTTGTGAGATTAGAAATAAAATGAGTCAATATAAATATCTTGTTGTTAACGTAGGTTAATTATGATTTATGTTAATGAAAGTTGAGTAGTTTGCAGAGCATGGTATGCTTTTAAAATGGAAAATGTTATTTTCAAAACATTTTTGACTTGTGTCCAAGCAAATAATGCATAGAATACATTATGCTGTGATAAATAGTTTATTATTTTGTCAGGTTTGGTTATCGGCATATGTTTTTAACATTTAGGTAGGCACGAAACAGTGGTGACGATACAAAGCAACCTTTCTTTGAAACATTAACAAACTAGGGATTTCCAGGTTGATTCAAGAAGTCTTAAAAGTGACACCCGAAATTCTTTACAATTCTTGCTGATTCTAGTGTCGGATTGTAGGAGTACAAAGTGGTTTGAGAATAGCTTCTCCCGAAAAAAACCATATTTGCTATTTCTTTGAATCACACAATTATACCAAGTGTAAGGATTACCTGCTTTGATATCATGTTAAGAGTTGGAGCATCAGCATCCAATATATCAAATTGAAAATGGATGGAGGGTGCTTTTTTATAGTACTGGGCAAGACATAACATTCAGGATCCACATTTTCCACAGGATAACCACTTTATAGTGTCAATATTTTGAGGTCCTCTGATTTAGGCTTAGTTTATTAGCAGAAAAAACATTATGAAAATGACCCTTGTATGGACCACACAAGGCTATTAGTATCTATATAGACTAGAAATAGGAATACACAAAAAGAAATGCCTTATAGCAGTTTTCAGTAGTATGTTGGTCAGGAATTGGGATTAGTTTCTTTAGTCACAATTCTTGTTCTTCTTCCGGCACTGCTAATCAAAACCCGACCACAGAGGGTAATTATGTAGTTGTCTCCTATTAGTATCTCATTGCTTTAGGTTTGCTAAACATAATCGTTTAAACAAAGTATAACCTGAATTGCCTATTTTATGTCTTCAATTAATCTTCATAAATATAATTGCCAGGGTAGTGAAACTGTAATTCAATGTTGGGGGCAGGTACACTTCATTTATAGGTTTGTACCCTCTGTTGTCGAGGGGAACACTGCCGCTGTTGAAGGTGGAGGAGATATCTCAAACAATCGACTCTGAGAATTTCACTGTCCAGAATTCTGTCCTGTTTTCTGGACCACTGGCTACCACTTCCTTCAGTACAAATGCCAAATTTGAAGTCCGAAGTCCCAAGCGTGTGCAGGTTTGTCTTATCTTCTGTTTCATGTTCAATATTGTTTATTTTTTAGTTGGTGAGCCTGTTGTGTATTAATGCGGTGCTTGGTTTGTGTAAGACTTAAATGCGGTGGAAATTGCATTTAATGTAAAAATGCTTTTCAGGCAAATGAAATGTTTGTGCCTATTTGGTTGGTATCATGAATGATGTACGACTTTCGGATGTGCAGTTGGTTTGCATCAAAATGTAGAAAACAATGTAGAAGTAAACCACGACTTATATAGTGCAATTGACCTTTACAACCCTTTTCTATCTTGGGACAATTAGTATCCGGTCCTTGTTTAAAAAAAAAAAAGAAGATCTGATGCGGCCCACTAACTTTTTTATTTTAAAGCTTGCGGTCCCTCAAGTACAATTTTTGCCTCTCGGGAGGACTTAGATACACAGTTACAGTACTTGAGTATTTGTAATTTTTCGGTCACAGATACGGTACCTGTGAGCAAGATTTGCAGTCACAGATACAAGATTTGTGATTCCTCGCCAGAGCCAAATACCAAAAACCGAGGACCGCTGGCTTTAACAGGGACCTGCATCCTATAAATGTTTGAGAACAAGGACTGGGCCATAATTTTTGTTGTAATCTTTCAAGCCCGCTCATTAAAAGATTACAAGGTAGCAAACGCACACGTGCTGCGGCATATGACCCATATTTTCCGTGGCGCAGTGAAAATAAAATAAAAAAACAACCTGATGTTTTAGTAAAGTTTAATTTGTTCAGAAGAAGAAAAAGAAACCCTTACTACTTCTCATTTGATAAAGGATCCTGAATGTTTCAGGCTAATGTCTGATCAGTGAATTTCCATCATAGGTATTTTTGAAAATTCATACATGGTAATTATATTTACTTTCCCTGTTGATTCACAGATAAAGTTTGAAGAAGGAATCATCGGGACACCCCAGTTGACAGACTCGATCGTGTTGCCCGAGAATGTGGAATTTCTAGGACAAAAAATCGACCTCACCCCCTTAAAAGGCTGGATCACTTCTGTACAGGACACAGCCTCGTCTGTTGCAAAGACCATTTCGAGCCAACCGCCAATCAAATTCTCTCTCACAAACAGAAAAGCAGAATCTTGGCTATTAACCACGTACCTCGATGAAGAACTCCGTATCTCAAGAGGTGATGGTGGCAGCGTATTTGTTCTCCTCAAAGAAGGCAGCTCCCTCTTGTTGCCTTGAGAAAAAACAGATATTCAAGCAAGTACTCTTTCGGTGTAAGTAGAATTATGCGTGTAATAATACAGGGAGAATGATCTACACAAACTTGTTTATCATATATGTAGTGAAAGGTATTTGTAATAATGGCATGCGCCTTGTTTGTTATATGGTAAATTATAGATATTCATAAATTGAAAAGTGAATCACTTATACAAATGTTGAATGCATCTCAATCAAGCTATATGCAATGTAATGCGGTGAGAATGATATGTTCATGCGACCTAACTCGAACTAGATTCCTGTCATGCGGGAGATAAGAGCAGATAAAGAACATCAAAGAAGTATAAGACATAACCATATATATACATGGAGTTGGATATTATTAACCTTTAGCAAAATGATTTTCTTTTTAAATCATTTTTTTCCGAAGGACCAACAACTCCAAAATACCTTTTGAAATCTCAATCTACTCCAGAACACGAAGGAGGAGGAGGGGGAGGGGGAGGAGGAGGAGGAGGAGCTTTATTAAATGGGCTTGCAACTCGAAGGAGCCTTCCCTGATGCAATATCCAAAGCTTAATCCACGTCCACATCACCCAAAGCAATCATTTTATTCAGACGTATTTATAAATGGAAGAGAAAGGGTAGAAGGAAAATTTTCTTTTAGCTTTTGTTTTGGATGATTGGTGGTGTCAATGAGAATTATTTTATCACACGTCAATATTCTCACAAAAATCTAAAAATTTAGTTCACTTTCATTTTACACATTGCTGAGTCAGCAAGATGACATACACAATTTATTGGACCACTGGAATTTTTATACGCTATAAAAAAAAATAGTTCTACGCAACCAATAATGATGTTGCTAGAACTCCCAACCAAATATGAGTATTTATTTCAAAGAACTGAATAATCACTATGATCATTGGACCTATTCCTTTTTCAACTTAACTGCACCCCGAGTATTTGTACACAGGTGCACTTTCTGTATAAAACAGTAATTACATGTGTATCACGAAAAGATTACTGATTGATTATCATATTTTATTTTATTTTTAACTGATTGATTATCATATTTTATTTTATTTTTAACTGATTGATTATCATTGAAAAGCTTTTCGCACTTTATTGTTCCCACTACTTGTATGGGGCCATGATCGCCTAACTACTTGGACAATCAACCTCTTATCATCTTCTGCAATTATTTATTCATGGGCATTTTTGGAATAGAGCAAATATTTTCTTCCCCCCTTGATGTATGCAACTTCTGAATATTACTATATTTTGAATTCACAATGATTTCTGCCATTGATGTCATCCTATGTGTTCACAGTACTGATGAAACACATGACGCGTCCTTTTTTTTTTTTTTTTTTTTTCCTTTAAGCGAAAATTGCACCAAGTTGGTAGGTGATAATTCTTACTTAATTAAAAACAGCCTATTTGTCCTATATAAAAAGGAAAGAAAGATGGTAATTTGACGACGTTCGCTCAATTATTTATCGGTGGGTTCTATCATTATTGATAATTAAAGTACTTTGAGGATTATTACTGTAATTCTGCTTGTTTATATTTCGGGCCAAAAAGTATAGCATACGTGTTGGCTTCTTATTTGGTAAAGAAAAAGAGGGAGTCAAATTACCGAAGTTTGGATGTCTATATAATGCTAACTCAATTACAATACATATAAATATATATATGCATACTCTGCACTTGTGAGTTCTCTTTGCCTCTCATGGCTCAAATAGATGAAGGTAGTGTTATAAAACATGAGTGTAATAAACAACTATACAATGCTCTGATGAGAGGAGATGAAGAAAAGGTAATCTTTCTTTGTAGAACTATTAAAGAGGGTCCATTGCACATACTAACCATACACAATGACACTGTCCTCCATATGGCCACTTACTCCAAGCAAAAGGACTTGGTACTCAATCTACTTAAGCTTTTGCCATCTGATGATAATTTTCTTAAGTTGTCCGCGTTTCAAAATGACATTGGAAACACTGTACTCCACGAGGCAGCCACTTCAGACAGAATAGTTCCTGCAGCCAGTGAAATGCTTCGGATTTGTCCCGCGTTGCTGGATATGCACAACTTCCGTGGGGAGTCGGCTCTTTTTCGGGCAGCCCGTTATGGAAAAATTAGGATGTTCGAGTTTCTCGATCATCAGGTTACAAAATTTGTCGAAAGTAATCATGGGGATTATCGAGACTTTCATCGTAGAAGTGATAATACCACCATACTTCACATTTCCATCCTCTCCGAGCACTTTGGTAAGTATATGTCCAAGCCGTTTGTTTTACCTTCTATTATTATCAGTGGCTAATGTCTGTAAGTGAGACATTATCTGTCTCGCAAAAAAACCACGACCAACTTCAATTATTTTCACTGTTTACAGTTTATGTTCATGACTAGTTAAGAATAAAATTGTTTACTATTATGAGATCTGGACGTTGATTATGCAAAAGATGAAAACAAGAGGTATATACAGTACAACTTGTGATCTGCTATTTCTTACCTGCTTGTGCTTTTGTTCTGAATTTAATTATTTGGTGTAAACTGCATGTAAGCAGACTTGGCACTTTTGATCGTGAACAAGTATAACTATTTAGCTGGTGAAAAAGATGGAGATGGAATGACTGCTCTTCAACTTCTGGCCTGCAATTCAGCAGCATTTCTAAGTGGGATGAAAAGAACATCTCTCAAGAAACTTTTCTACTCTTGTACGTACGACGACAACCTTTCTGTTCATTCCCCATTAATTCCATAGTCACATAGATTTAGAGATACCTTTTTAAGGGTTTAAAGGCAAGATGCTTTCTAAGGATTTAGATCTCCATTTGTGTTAGTGCAGCATACACTACGTTGTTATTGTGCACCTTGGTTATTTCACAGATGAAGTTTGAATCATAGAATCCCTTCTGAAGCTCAAACTTTACATGTGAGATTTCCAATTTCTTTTACTAGGAAAGAACAAAAACTCAAACCAAGCGAATACTTAAAATGACAATATCATATATTGTGCTATGTAAATCATTCCAAAAGTAGTTACGATTATCTGATTTAGTCCTCCCAGTGTAAAACTAGATTAATAATGTTGACAGTTTTATTCTTTTCCTTGAGCAAGATACATCCAAACAATCACTAAACTTGGCGGTCTCAGCTGAAGATAGTACTGTACAAGGAGAAGGTAAAATTCCTAATCGATTTGTGAATTAACTTTTTAGAAACAATTGTTAGTGAATTTGTGAATGATTTATCTTGAAAGATTTGATTTCTTGCCTCTTTTTTTTGGTACTTGTCGACTTTATTTTCTAGCCAACACAACTATTTCTAACTCGATCAATTTCTTGGAAAAGTTGAAACATGCTGCAGAGTGCCTTTGTGGGAAGCAATTCAGTCGAAAAAGCGGAGATATCACTCAGCATTGAAACTTGCAAAGTTCTTGATAGAAAGAGACAACTCTTGGGAGAATACTGAATCCGCAATGGACGAGAGTAAACCCAAAACCCACAAGTATGGGGGGCCCTCTACTTCCCTAGAACATGCCCCTACAGCAACAGGTCCCGAAATTATCCCCACGGAAAATGCTGAAACTCCACTGATTTTAGCAACAAAATCAGGGTGTAACGAGATTGTTGAAGAAATACTTGAAAAGTATCCTCAGGCGGTCGAGCATGTTGATGATGAAGGGCGCAATATTTTACATGTGGCAATTAAGTACCGTCGGTTAGAGATCTTTGATATTGTGGAGAAGATGGAAGTTCCAATGATGAGGCTAATACGAAAGATTGACAACAATGGCAACTCTATACTCCATATGGTTGGCTTAAAGGCACAAGATGATGAAGAAGACATGCGTAGCCCTGCTCTTCGTTTGCAAGAGCTTTTGCTATTGTTTGAGGTACACTTTGAGTCCGTTTGATTAAAAAAAAAGAAGCTGGAAAATGACTGAAAAAACAAATTTTATGAGAAGTGATATGGTTAGATGTTTCACTTTATTCAGGGAAAGTTTTTTGTACTCTCCAAGAATTGGATTCGATGGAAAAACTGAAAAAGTAATAGAACATCTCACCAAATCACCATCTCTTCTTCCAAATTCTCGTAAAAATCCATAGTGCTTTCGCCAGTTTCCAAGCTTTTTTTATTCTTGTAATTTTCAATATAGCTTTCCATGTATTAGCAAAAATGGGATTTTTGAACAAGAGCTTCATCTATGTCTACGTGCAGCGTGTGCAAAATATCTCGACAGCCCATTTCATCAAGCACTACAACTCCGAAGGGCAGACTGCCGAAATGCTACTTGTAAAGAATAGTGCTCAACTTCGTAGCGACGCAAAAGAATGGCTAAAGAGAACTGCCGAAAATTGCTCTATTGTTGCTGTTCTAATTGCGACTGTCGCCTTTGCTGCAGCCTACACAATACCAGGAGGTCCAAATCAAAATACCGGTTATCCAATTCTCCTAAACGAACCTTTCTTTGTCATTTTCACAATGGCAGATGTACTTTCCCTCGCGTTTGCTTTGACCTCCGTGATTACATTTCTCTCAATCCTCACTTCACCGTTTCGGTTAAGAGACTTCAAGCAGTCTCTTCCCCAAAAACTAATGTTGGGTGTCACTTTACTCATCTTCTCTGTTTCAATGATGATGTTTGCGTTTGCAGCAACGGTTATACTAATGATACGTAACAAGCAACAGTGGACAAAAATAGCGCTCTCCTCAGTGGCCTTTCTCCCTGTCACTATCTTTGCATTCTCCTATTTGCCTCTTTATACATCGCTTATGGAAACTTTCATGTACTCGCTCAAGAAAATAGAGCCGGCTTTTCCTCGTTGCAATAGAGGTCATTGTTATCACTCTTGGCTTGCCAATAGATTCAACTTAAATAGATTCCAAGCCACAAAAGATCCCAATGACACTCAATCTCAAGCCATTTTGATTCAAAAGACCCATCATCCTGTTTGAATGGTCAAATTGGATTTCATTTGTTGCTGCTTTTAAACCTTAGTAATCTTTATTTTTCAGGTTCTATTTTGAGTTCTATGTATCATCAAGTTTGGTTTCTGTTTCACTTTGATGTGTGTTGACCGTACGTTAGTGTATCACCGTTGTATTTGATCTTGTTCTTTTATTATGGCTTGTACTGGGAACTCAGACTCCCAGTGGAGGATGTTGATTGTTAATGTTTGGGTGCTTTTATGAGCACTGTAGTTGTTGGAATCTAATTTTCCTTGCCAAAATTTAAAAAATCTAGTTACAACGTCTTTTATAAGCTTAAAGAAGGCGAGTCCTAAGAAAGATACACCAACTTGACGGGTTTTAATTGGTTACCACAAATATATGCTGTTCGAAGTACTTCATTTTCAGCAGGTTTTGTTTAAGTAATCAGTCATCAAAATAAAAACCAAGTTAAACTACCTTGAGTGTTGGTACATCGAATTTAGAAAATGTGACTTCAGACTTCCCCATATGGAAAGCGCACTCTTAATTTGGACCTAGGATGCCATATACGGTGCATAAAGGAGAATACAGGTTTTGGTTCGTCGCAAATAGCAGAGTTTTGTCAGCTCGTTTTTATTTATAGTTATGCTTCTCTCGTTTTTTTTTTCCTATTAACAAATTAATACGGTTCTCAACTACACCTGCAGTCCAGTTACAAAATTAATGATAATTATGTAAGTCACTACTCAGTTGTTTCATGAAAGGATGATTGGGGCCATGATATATTCTTTGTAGGTGTTCTTTCTTTCCCTTAAATTATTGATCATTTTTATTTTTTATGAATCAATTATTGTGCCTTTTATCACTAAATGGGGGCCATGGTTGCTTTTTATCTTTTATTACCCTCTAAGTCATGGTCTTGAACAAAGAATAGATACTTTATGGCTGACAATCACATCTGATGGTGCTCAAAATTTGTATGCAAGAGACAATCAGATTGAATGCAATCACACGACACACAGATGTATAGTGGTTCAGCCGTGTTAACTAATGACCTACGTCCACTGTTCTGGGGGTGGGTTTCACTATTTATTGTTGAGAAAATAGGAACGAAATACCAAATATCGATGAAAAACACCGGGTTGAGTCGCGGACTAGGTCGCTCTCTTTAAGACGTTTCGCGGCTCTGCTCGGTGTTTGTGTTAACAGTTCGCAATGGTCACGCCATCCCTAAGATACAATAACCAAGATTTTCCTTTTTATCTCGATTTCTCTTGCATGGTGGAAAATCGGAAATCTTAAACCCTTTTTTAATTTGGCCGGAATCGGTAAACAAATCTCCCTGCCGGAGGCAAAAAAAAATTTGGGTAGGTTTTTTCAAGCTCGGTGGTCGTCATTCTCAAATTGAGGATTTTCGTCTTTTTTCAAATAAACGAAAATTAATATTTTTAAAGGTAATAATATTTTCGTTCGTGCCGTTGCGTAGAGGGAGAGAAAAACGGGAAAGAAGGAGCATGATCGTGATCCAAATCGCAACGACACAAAAGACCGGGTCAAATTAAATTCAAAATTCAAATAAAAGAAAAAACAATTTTATTTTTATAAATAAAATTTTTCAAAAGTATTTTGTCTAAAAAGATAATACTTGATCCAAAGTAAGCCCGAGCCCAGTCGGGTCGGTTCGGTCGGCGCGCGTGCGGTGAACCACACTCATTTAAGTCCTCACCCAATAGCACAAAAGTGTAATGCCCAAAGGGCTCAAGTCCTTAGGCAAATTCACCCTTATAAAAACCCATGAAGGTTTTTATTCCTCTCCTATGTGGGACTTAAGAAAACCCACTTGAGCTTGCTTTGGTTTTGTATCATTTTCTTCTTCTCCCATTTTTTTCAAATACACATAAAACTTTAACAATTATGTTCTTGAACACACAATGCTTTGTGGGTGACAATCACATCTGCTGGTACTCAAAACTTTTATGCAAGGGACACTCATAATGTAATCACATGATACAAATTTTAATTGTTAAGCATAATATTCATTGCAGTTCTTTATCCTACCAGCTTAATCTTTTGGGAGAAATGATTATGGTTCTCTGGGAGATCTAAGGTTCGATCCTTGGCACCTTAATCTGTATGTTCTATATAATATTGTTCGTGTCTGCTCTCTACGTTCGGCGAGGGTGTTAAGCATGATATTCATTGCGGTAGTTCAGTAGTGTTAACAAATGACGTACATCCAGTGGGTCTGGGGGTTTCACTACCTGCTCTTTTTTATAATGTTCTTGAACAAAGAACAAGACTCTTTGTGGATGGGAATCACATCCATGTTGATGTTGAAGCGCATTACACAACCAGGACCATGAACTGGTTATTATGTACGTCTTAAGAGGTTTTTTTAGGTGTTCGCTTTTGTGTTTCTATATATTGTAGAGATATATATATATAAATCTGAACCCCGGAAGCCTTCTCTATTTCCCTTTTAATGGCTCCCACAGTTGATGCAAGACAAAACCATAACTTTACAACGCTCTGATGAGAGGAAATGAAGATGAGGTAATCCAACTTTGTCAAGAAACTGCAGATGGTCCGTTGCACATACTAACCATACACAGCTCGTTATGGTAAAATTTGGATGTTCAAGTTCCTCAACGATCAAGTCACAAACTTTGTTCAAAGTACCAGAGCTGATTATAGAGCCTTTCGTGTAAGGGAGGATAAAACCACCATATTTCACAATTCACATTGCAATCCTTGCAGAGCGCTTTGGTAAGTATACACCCAAGACTTGAGCATAGGTGCATAATGAAAGAGATATGTCCTAGGACTATTCATAGATTATGATTTGTACTTGGATATTTTATGCTTATTGTTATTTATAAAGTTTATTTATTATACTTTATATTCTCTTGTAAATAATATATATTAATACTAGTTCATCAAGTACGTGACTTGATTGTGGGATGCTAGTAATGTTATAATAATATTATTTAGATGTCCCTAATCATATGTCAATAACCTATGATCACATTGATATAATGATTAGAGTATGGGTCAGCTGATGATTATGTTCCACAAGTCATGGATATGAAAATATCAAGCTGAACATACTGATACTTGTTAGGGAACAAGGTATTGGACTGACCCGCTTTGGGGACACTGCGAGGAGTGTTACATAATGTCATCAGTGATATTCCCCATTTGTGATATCGTATTATCCTTAGACCTGAGATCGCCATGGTTACCAACATAGGGATTAGCATGTCAGGCATTATCAAACGTTGCTCTTGATCGAGTAATTATAAAGATGATGACCGAGCATACTATGAACTATGTAGAGGTATGTGGTTGATCAAGATGGGATTTGTCACTCTCGTATATTGAGAGAGATATCGTTGGGCCCCTTGATAAGTGTAATTAATATTTGCATGGCCATGCACAAATGAGATGTCATTTGTTTTAGATTAATTATACTTAGAGATCAAGAAATAAAGATTGAACTATACAAGAATGACACTTGCCTAGTCTTGTGTTCAATCTAGATATCGATTGACAAAAGGAGTTAATATTTAGAATATCAATTTAAGGTTGTGTCGTTTTTGACCTTTATACCCTTTGAATAATAGTAATGTTTTACTAGAGACCGCTTACTATTCGTATAATAAAATGGGCTTTTATTTATACTGCCAAAGAGTGTAAAACCTACAGGGTCGCACACCAAAATGAGTTGGATCAAAACGAATTAAAACGGGCCAAGTTGGACTTGGGCCCAGTTCGTTTGTTGCTTAGGGTTCTCACTAGGGTTCTCTTATAAAAGGGAACCTTTATTCATCTTGGCCGTCAAGGAAACTCAGAGAGGCCAGAGAGAGAACCCTAGAAGGCGCTAGTACACCAAGCAAGGATCTCATCCCGTTCGTGTGTGCATACCGTAGAGGCGTCGTAATTTCTACGCTAAGGACGACAATAACAGAAGGATTCGATCAATCCGGTTCGTTTTAGTAACATCAAATCACACATAAGGTATGTCTTCTATCGATTTTATTGAACAGCATAAATCCTAGGGTTTAAGATTAGTGCGTAAATTAGTGTATGCGATGCATGATTACTGCCCTAATTCCCTTCAGTTGCTGCAATTAGCTTAGCCACAATAGTTCAAATATGTAAGATAAAAAATATATTTATAATAGTGTTGTATATTAGGAGAAGGATAAACTTTAAGTTTAGCTAAGTGCCTTATTATACGGAAACCTTATGTCCATTGCTTAAACGGGCAATTGATATTTGTGCGGAGTCCTAAGCGGGCACCAATTGTCTGTTGGGAACCTATTACACGGACATCTCTTGTCAGTTTGAATTATATTCTCCCAAACATCTTTTGGTCTATTTGATGCTCAACCATTATCTGGACTTTTTGTCTCTATTTTCTCCTTGTACTACTTATCATACACAAAATAGATTGTTGTAAATGCTCTTAAACCCCATAGTTACAAAATAATTAGTTAAATTATAAACTCAAAAACTTCAAAAAAATATATAGCCATTATTAATATTAGTATGGTGGTATAGTTTATGTGCTGCTATTTTGAGTATGTATCTATTTTTCTTCTAATTTAACTTTTTGGTATGAAACACATAACAGGACTTGGCGCTTTTGATTGTGACCAATGGGTCATGTTAACGTGTGCTTTAAGAGTACATATATGTTACGCACCTATAAATAAAAAGAATTAAATTATAATATGCATTAAATTAAGTACAGATTTTCATGTAAAGTGGTATTATTTTCTTTCATAATATGATTAATATGTGCTCTCGTTTTCCGTGAACAAGAACGAATATTTAGTCGGTGAAAATGATGGAGCTAGATTGGATGACTAGTCTTCAACTTCTAGCGTGCAATCCATCAGCATTTTTAAGTGGAGTAAAAGAACATCTCTCAAGAAACTTTTCTACACTTGTATGGGAATTTTTTGTCCCACTAGGGTAGTTTTAAAACTTAATTAAGTGAATAGGGTACTTTTGAATTTATTTAGGGAAATAAGGTAGTCCATAAAAACGTGAGTAGCAGTGTCATTTTTAAAGGTAAAAAAGTTATTAGCTCTGGCGAGTTTAAAAAAAAAATTACTTTAAAAACATCAGACCAAGTAACAGTTTTACACGTAAAATCGCTAGTGGAACTAACGATTTTACATGTAAAATCGCCAGTCCCACCAACGATTTTACATGTAAAATCGTTAAACCATAAAAACCCCCAAATCGTTGAATAACATTCTTCTCCTTTCTTCCTCTCGCCGTCCTCCCCCTCTCGCCGCTGCCTCTCTGCCCTCGCTCCCTTCTCTGCCGCCTCTCCTCACTCTCTCCCCTTACCATCGACGAGCCATTCGCCGCCCCTCCTCACTCTCCCCCTCAGCTCCGTCCACCAGCGCCACTGCAGCAGCACCCCACCCTCCCCCTCGCCGTGGTTGACCCCCACTGCAGCAACACCAGCTCGCAGATCTATAAGGTAAATTCAAAATCCCTAGTTATCAATTTCAAAATGTAAAACTTGGATCTTTGATAGTATAATGGTTGATATTGCTAGTAGTTTGGATTGTATGTTTGTAAATGATGGTGGATTAGATATTGGTGAAACTTATATATTTTGGTTATAAAACGAGCCTTTAATGTGAGTGCGCAAGTGGGGACCATTTTAAAAAATTCCGCGATAATAAAATGACCCATTTGATATTAGAATGTAAGTAAAAAATTAATTAGAAGATAATTGGAGTTTGGATATTCAAAAATTATGTAGAAACAAGTTTAAAGCTTTGTTAATTGTCCATTTGTCTAAAGTTTGGAAAGAACTATGGTTTTTACATGGACTAGGATTTACCCGTGCCTACGACACAATGATAATTTATCAGTGTCAATATTTTAATTTTTTGTTTCAAACTATAGTTCAATTTATCCTAATTAAAAGTAAGATTAATTTAATAAAAGAATGGTCTTAAATTTCTTTCTTTTCACAAAGAAAAAGTATAGAACATAAATCATAATACCGCGGGCGAGACTTTAATACGCATGAACCTGGAGAGGGTGCCTTTTCTAAGCAAACAAAAGGAAAGAAAACGCTTGATATAATTTGTACCATTTCATATATCTATATATAAGATCCCCTAATATCCTTAATATTTACAAATTAAAATATAATGTTGGATTATATAGATGAAGAAATAGTTGGAGTAAGATTCTAATGTAGGGTTTATTTATTTCTTTTATATGTTTTTCTATAATGTAAGGCATCTTTCAAAAAATATACATTTAAAATTAAAATATGAAAAAGAAAATATAAACCAAGTTTGTTTTAATAGAAAAATTCAATCAACCGTATAACTTTTCATCAAAATAAAATTAATTATATTAGCCTAGTCCACTTAGTTATACAAAATTAACATAAACTAACATCATGAATAAAATTAAGTCAAATACGAATGAATTAATCACTAAACACGGGGAATTAAGGCCAATTAGGATAAGATATCAAGATTTAGAGTAAGAATGTTTGTTTGTTTTTTTTCAAAATAATGGTAAGAAGAAATAAATGGGAGAAGAAAAATAAATTGGGTAGGTGACTATTTTTCTTTATAACTTAATGTGCTTGCTTAATTTTCTATAACATATTATACAAACCAAATGAGTACCAAGAAATAATAACAGTAAGTTTTGAACAGTTAGTTTACATAGGTTGATTTAAAAAATAAAAAACAAATGGAGCAAAAGAAAGATTTGACCAAATTATAACAATGATCATAAAAATATAAATGAGTTAAGAAGAAGCATTTTCCCAATCCCAAGATCATTTAATACAACTTACAAATAATCTTTATATTTTCATTATTCAGAGAATTAAGAAAAGAAAAATACAACTAATTTGTATTATTCTTACTATTTTTACAAATATCAAGTAATTAATTATAATTACTATCAATTGACATTATTGTAACATTTATAAAATAAAATTTAAATATCAAGTTAAAATCTTGGTCCACAGCCACCGCCAACCTTTAAAATAGATCCCATAACTCCATACTTGCTTAGTTCCAATTATTTTGATTGAAAATAAACTAAACTGGCTTATAGTCTTGAAGGTGGATAATGAGAAGCAGACGTTTTTGTTTTCTGCTTTATTCGGGTGGCAATATAATTAATGGAGACCAAGGTTGAACCTACGATAAGCCACATAAAAGCGGCATTATCCTGGACCGAAGCAATATATTTTCTGCTATGGATATTGACCACGTGAAAGCGGCATTATCATGTGGTTTATTATATTTTTCTTATATTGTAAGAAAAGCGTCTTCCTCTTTTTTATGTTTATTAGACAGATGTTTAAGTTTCTTCGTCTAATGCATGACGGATAAGTTTATGTTTGATGATGTCAAAATTTAGAAATAAATAATTAACCAATCAAGAAGTGAATATCGGTGAATAAAAAATAAAATGCGGCAATGATGAACACGTGACATTTTTTATTAAGGTAGGTTTTCCCGGTAGCGCTTATGCTAGTCCGTCAGTAAGTCTTCCTTTTGTGTGTGCTTACTTTGTATTAGCTCAAAGGCAATCAGCTTTGGATGATGATATAACTACCAACTTTTCCCTCTATAATTTCACTAATTCTATTTATAATTATAGAATTATGATTACAAATATTTTTAACAAAAAAAATAATAAACTGTGTAGGAGAGAGAGTGTGTATAAGGGTTGTTGGTGCTTTTTAGGGTATGAAAAGAGATAGTATAAGACTCTCCTCTTTCTTTTTAAATTGGCTTGTATTTGTATTGCCAATGGCTTTATATCTCTTAGATGAGATGGATGGATCTTGAAAGAGAATAATGGTGTTGCATGAGAAAAATGGTGTGTTTTTTGTTGTGTCTTTTTGGTGTGTTGAATGAATAAATGAGGGGAGACATTTATAAGTAAATGTAGAATGGCAAAAAAGTAAATTTGATGAAAATGAGGGGCAAGAAGGTAATTTGGTAAAAGTTAGTGGATGTGAGTGGAATATTTATTTAAAAGAAAAGTGTGGAATATTATGGAGTTAAATATTTAATTAAAAGAAAAGTGTGAAATATTATTTAAAAAGAAAGTGTGGAATATAATTTTTGTGGGCCAATGGTAAAATTATTTTTTACCACATCAATGTTCATTTCAAATCTCTATTATGTGTAATGGGTTTATCTAAATATTTTATTTCTTTATGTACCTTTTTTAAGTTATGTTAAATTTTAATTATTAAAAATTATTTGGTTATGTGTACTGAACAATTTAAATTTTATACACACATGTTATAGTATGCACTGTATATCATTACATAAATTTTATACACACATTAATATCCAAAATTCAAAAATAACACTCTCACACCAACACTCTACATAAGCCCTTAAATTCTTACTCACTCACTAATACTTTTATTTGTAATTTCAATGCCATAACTTTAAATGAAAAATTCAACTTTTAATAAAACCAAGCAAGCAAATTTTTAAAAAAAAAGGCAAAAGAAAAGATCTGAAAAAACCAAATCAAAGAAAAAAAATTGGTAAGAACCCAGTGCCAGTGGCATTTTTACATGTAAAATCGCTACTGCAAATGGTGATTTTACATGTAAAAACGTCAGCTCCAATAGCGATTTTACATCTAATTTTATATTTTATTTTTAAAATCGTTAGTGGCAGTAATGTTTTTACTTTTAAAACTGTCACTTCCTCTCACGTTTTTATATTCTACCCCATTTCCCTCAATATATCAAAAAGTACCCCATTTACCGAAATAAGTTTTATAACAACCTTATCTAGATAAAAAAGTCATTGTATGGCCCTAACCTTTTCTTTTTCTCGTACAAATTTAGGCATATATAAAGATAATAAGATATATCACAAAGATCTGTATATTGGAAGACATTTATATCAGATCTAGTCAGTAATTCTTACTACAATTAATTAGCCTAATTATCTCATTTTTTCCCCGTCTCTAGTATTTTATTTGCTAAAATTCACTAAACTTTGGCGGTTTCAGGTGTCTCAGTTGAAGATACTACCACTACTGGAGAAGGTAAATGGCCTAACGAGGAAGCTAACAAACTTGTTTCCCTTAATGTTAAATTTTGGTGCTTGAACCAAAATCACTTTACTTAATTTGTTCAATTCTCTTGACTCGCATTAAGTCGGTCAATCACAGAACCATTTTCGTCTGTGTCATTAAATCTTAGAATATCAGCTTATTTTCATTACAGAAATAACGAAACAATTGTGACTTCTACAAAGCTTTCTATTTTCTATTTGCACAAATTTTCTTCTGAATTGTATTTCTTTGGAAAGTTGAAACATGCTGTAAACTAGCTTTGTGGGAATCAATGCGAACGGACAAGGAAAGATGTAAATCAGCACTAGATCTTGTCGGGTTCTTGATAGCAAAAGACGCTTCATGGGAAGATACTGAATCCGCAATGGACAAGAGTAAGCCTAGGACCCACAGATATACGCGGTTCCCCAAGAATAAGAGGTAGGTAAAGAATCTCCCAAGTCTTCAACAAGTCAAGTAAAACTATATCCAAAGCTGAAACTGCCTTGATTTCAGCGACTAAATCAGGATGTACAGAGATTGTTAAAGAGATACTTAGGATGTATCCTCAGGCAGTAGAGCATGTTGATGAACATGGCCGCAATATTTTACACGTGGCGATCAAGTACCACCAATTACTGTTACTGATTTTTGATATTGGGGAGAAAATGGAAATCCCAGTGAGGAGTCTAATATGAAAGATTTGGTTCACATGGTAAAGAATTGAATTATTTGGAATTGTTTGATATGGAAAACAAAATCTCGGGGGAGGCAGATTTTGAACTGCATGGAAAAAGGCACAATTAGGCTAAACCAAATTGCACCATTGAAAAAATAATGAAAAATTATGAAACCAAACGCAACAAAAGATGAAAACTATGAAATTTAGAGCAACTATGAAATTCAGAGCATTTTCCTTGAAAAAGAAATGCAACTAAACACACCCTTGGGGTCGGTTTCATAAAAGGTTAAAAAAATAATTGATTTTTGTGAGAATTTTTTTTTTTTTTTAAGATTTTTATGAGAAATTGGAAAAAGAGTGATTTGACAAGATGTCCTCAATTTTTTGCTTTTTTTTCATGGAATAAATTTCTTACCAGTCCCCCAAAGATTTGGATTTTAAGGAAAAAATGAAATAGTAATAGAACATCTTACCGAATCACTCTAGACATGAATCTCCTATAGGCAAATCCTTTGACTTTCTTACTTGACTATTGAACGATTCTGATCTACAGATGTTTTCCTTAAAAATTTCTTTTCCTATTTCAAAGAGGACGTCTTTCTTATGAAATTGAATCTACCATAAGGTGTCCGGAATTAGAAAATGGAATTATGTCTGTTATATTTAAAATAAAGTGTTTTAGAATTGATCTCTCTTTTTCCAACTTCAGAAAGAGTTAATAGTGTTTTTAATCATTTTCGAACTTCTTTCAGTTAATGTAGAATTTCAAGAACAATGTGCTTTTTTTTTTTTTAACACCATTATATGTGCATGCAGCGTGTAAAAAATATCTCCACAACCCATTTCATCAAACGTTTCAACTCTGAAAGGCAAACAGCCGAAATGCTCTTTGAAAAAAGCAGCGCTAAACTTCTTAGTGATACCAAATAATGGCTAAAGAGAACTGCCGAAAATTGCTCTATAGTCGCTGTCCTTATCTCAACAGTTGCCTTTGCTGCGCGCAGCCTACACAATACCAGGAGGTCCAAATCAACGTACCGGTTATCCAATTCTCGTACTTGCCTCTTTATGCATCACTAATCAAAAGTTTCAAGTACTCGCTCAAGAAAATAGAACCGGCATTTCCCCGTTTTAGTAGATATCATTGTTATCGCTCTTGTTGGAATTCCAAAACATCAAGGTTGAGCAAATCCAAATCTACAAATTCCTTCAGAAACACTCAATCTCAACCCGTTTGAAAGGTCGATATGAATTTCATGGCACTGTTATTAGAATGTTATTGATTTGCATAGTGAATTGCTACCAGGTATTCATAGTTGTATTTGGGCTTATTTTTTCCCATTTTCTTTTTGGTTGCTTTTAGTCTATAGCTTATTGTGGGAAATGATCGAGCATCCTTGCGGCCAGGGATATGTTTGTTGCTGATGTTTGAGTGCTTTTGTGAGCCTTGTTGTAGTTCTCATTGTTGGAAATAAAGTTATCCTTGGTGCTTGCTTTTATCTAGGGCAGCGTTATGGGAATATGAGGATCCCTATGTTCAGTGGCGGAGCTCGGAATAATTTTCAGGGGGGCAAATTTTTTTTAAGCCAAATCAAACTTAATAATTATGTTTACAGGCCAATTTTTTAATAAAATACGTCTCCATTCTGTTTCGTTATTTCAGAAAAGTTAAAATTGATATACTAAAATTAATTATATATTTTGAAATATCTTTATCAACTCAATATTTAACCTACTATAGCCAACAAACACATATATTAATCTAAATATTAATTTATCAAATAATAATCTAATAAGCAAATTAACCTCAATAATCATATTTAATATCAATATTTAACAATTTAATAAGCAAATCAACATTAATAATCAAATTTAATATCAATATTTAACAATCTAAGAAACAAATCAACATTAAAACACATAATTCTTAATATTCAAAATTTTAAAACAAAATGTGCAAGATTATAAAAAAGAAATCTAACCTAAAATACCAGATCAAATAAAGAATGAAGATGGAAAGAGGAGCTATTGCACTGCTAGTTGCTATTGCAAAAAAAAAATAATAGAGGCTGTGTTTCGAAAAAAAAAAAAACAGTAAAACAACAAAGCTTTGAAGAAGAAGAAGAAAGGGGTGGACTGTTGAGGCCACCACATTCCTGTAAATTACAACCTAAATCTATATTACAAACTCGTACCTTAAACTTATACAATTGCTTGCACAAAACGCCCCCGACCTAGCTTTACTATTCTTGACAATAATGCAACGCCGGCCCCTGAACTTATTGCTTTAGTTGCACCTAGCCCCCTTGTCCAAAACCTTACTCCACTTGCACAATGGCCTCATAACGCGCTAACCCCTATAGTCTCTAATTTATTTATTTAAGTCCATGTGGGGCCCACGTGCCACCGCCCCTGCCTGTGTTGGATGGATTTAGTAGATAAGTAGGAACTTTCTTGATTATAAAACTTAAAATATTTGAGCTCATTTGGTTATGGCAAAGTTGCAATTTGTTACAAACGAAAATGAACAATTTCCCAAAAAACAAGGTCCGAAAAAAATGTGCCAATAATCTTGGAAAGTGTTACTAAACCATCTTTCAGAGTTCTTAAGTTGGTCCCATATTCCTAATGTTAGAGATCTCTAATAAATGAAACTTCAATATCCCGGCTGTGTATGTGAGTGAAAGAACAGAACTAATCTTCCGGGCAAAAAATTAATGTTACATTGCTCATCAATGACATTTACAACATAAGAACATATTACTACAAACCTCATAGAATACCTCGAGTATAAGACCCCGAGACTCTTCAGAATTCATAGAAACATAACAATTTAAGAGGTAACGTAAATCTTTAGGCTTCTCAATCCGGTTTGCTACTATCATCTCCACTATGGACTCTCTAAAATCCTCTCTAGGATCAATGGAGCATTTCTCTGTAGCCACCATTACAATGAACTTAGTAGTCCCTTCCCTTCTTTCTCTCCTCCTCTCTTCGTGTCTGCTTTTTTGACCTTCTCTAATCATTTGGTCTAATCTCTCTTGAACCATAGCGTGGGCTAGGCTTGAGATTGAAGCAAACCGATCCGAGTTCGTGCTTTCGGCTTCTTCAGACGAAGAAACACTGAGCCTACAAGTGCAACACAAGGCCCTGCATCCTCTGTTTTGAAGCCTTTGCTTCTTGGCATCTCTTGACCCTTGCATTTGTGTGGGATTTGAAGGAGAATGTTAGCACAAAAAAACATTTATGCACAATTGGAAAGTGGGTTGCCTTAATCATGATTGTGTCACTAGGATTAAACATATACATCATCCAAGATTTTATGGTTGGATATTAAACTTGGAGGCAAATAGGGAACTTATGTTTTGTTTATAACCTAGTTGATTATGATGTTAGACATAGATCTCTACTTTAATACCCTTTATAGGTTCAATTAGGTGGCACGTCCTTTTTAAGTGTGGCTAAGAATGGGGAGAAGGAGGTCCATTAGGACTTGGGGT
Organism: Lonicera japonica; assembly: GCA_021464415.1. Lineage (NCBI taxonomy): Eukaryota > Viridiplantae > Streptophyta > Magnoliopsida > Dipsacales > Caprifoliaceae > Lonicera > Lonicera japonica. The sequence goes on from CM038464.1 coordinate 27,119,650, forward strand.
AGTATATGATACTAATTTAAGAAGGGGAAAGATCGGAAAAAGAGGCAAAGGGGAAACTTTCATTGGTTTCACATGCCATTTTGAGTACTTGCTATTATGTACTTGTTCTACTTTCTTAGCCTTGGGACAAGCAGGTTAAGTGTAGAGTGGAGCTAATACCAAAGTAATATTCCACTCAATTGGGAAGCTTAGTATGATTTTGAATCACATGGCCTCATCATTATTGAAGATAAAGAATCATTTGCTAAATAGGCTGTGGGCTGCACCATATAAAACCATGTTGAGAATAGAAAACTTTACCAATTGTGAATTTTGTAACTTTGTGCTGATAATTTGAAGTCCTGCAATATACATTGTGATAATATAAGATTTTTGAGTTCGCTATGTTTGTTTTAAGTTAAATTACCAACTTACTAGATCAAGTTTTGTGTAAATCTTGATTAATGTTTACTGCAGACCTTACACACTAATTAGTGTATTGTCTGGCACACCATCGGATATGCAAACTGGTAAATTTAAGTTACCAAGTTGGTGCATGTATCTCAATTTGGTGGCACTTAATTATAGTTACCATCACTCACTATATATAGTTCATCCACGTATTTTGTTCAGTCATTTCCACATACTACGAATATAAAATCTGAGATTGGAAATGTAAACTTTTAGCAGCTCAATATTAGATTCTTGGAAGAAGCCCTTTTGTTTAGTTCTTACTACACCACCTGGTTGTGGCAAATAACTTACTCCTAGTCCTTGAGGATCTTTTTATTTGTAGCTTTTAGGTACAAAATGATTGCTAATAAACAATGTACGTCAGATATAATAATAATAATACATGACTTGCAATAATAAGAAGAATATAAATTGATAGCTTATAATAAACAATTGATACTTGTCGGTACTTTAGGGATAAAGGCATGTCAAATGTGTGCTGTTTCATTGTGTGCGCTTCATTAATTTCGCATGCAATAAACTATTGATAATCCAATTATGAAGAAAATCAAGTCAAGAATTTCACATAGGTCAGAATCTCTTCTTTTAAGACTCTCTCTCTTAATTTGGCACACAGAAGAAGAGAGCAGATAAGAATATTGAGCTAGGAAAATTGGCTTTTGGGCATGTGACATGTATTGAATGGAGTAGAGTGTATTATTAGTACTGATCTTACTTTTATTTGCAATATAAATAAACATGATTCTCATTCTTTTGATGCAATTAATGTGTTATCTCTAAGTTCCAACTTAATCAATTGTTTAGAAAATAAGATGCCACACATGGCTACAATGATCACATCACATCTGAAGAGCCTTACAACACGACTCTAGTAACATTTTTTTCTTTTTTCATCTTTAGAGATACTTTTATTTTAAATATTGTAATGCAGTCTGGAGTGACAGTACCCAAACTCTTAATATTAATGCAATGGTATCAAACAGAAATTATACGTCATGAAGGAATGAAATAAGATGTTGCCGAACATTTTACCTTTATATAATTAATAAATGTTAGCGGATTTTGGCCCATCTTTATAAAGGGCTACACAATTCCCATCAAACCTAAAATTTCAGATGAACTCAACACAAAAGATATAAGCTCTTTTTCTTTTAATACAAGCAATGGGGTTTCGACGGAAAAAGATGGGTTGGAAAGGAGCTCGAACCCTAATGCCTTGCGTGAATTCACACTTTTTCAACCAACTAGCTTTTATGCACTTGCGCTATACGTGGTCTTCGTACTTGACAAATGTTTTTAAGTCTATTAATAATACGTACGTATTAAAAATTGAATAATTACTATGAAATAAAAATAGTAACATATAAACAAAACATAGCATCAAGTGTGATAGTACAAATTGTTAATCCACTTTACTCCGCCAACCCCGAGCTGACACGTAGTCGTCCACGTCAGCCATCAGGCATGTTCCAGCCCGAGGAGCTCGGAGGAGCCCTGTTGAGATATCGAGAGAAGGATAGGGTCCCTCAAGAACTGGGTACCTGCTCAAAAGTTGATTTCATACGACGAATTGCGAGGCCCGAGCTCCAGAGCTCTTTCGGCGAGCTCTGGAGCTCCCTCTCTTGCGCCCAACCGCTCTGCTAAAGCGGTTAGCGGAAGTATGGGTGACTGCCACCTGCTCTGCAGAGCGCACATAACTCTTATCACTTTCATTAAATGCACACCAATTGCATTTAATGTATCAAGATTCATGGAGAAGTAAGGTCAGAGTTGGTACTGATCGAAGCATGGCCCCAAACCTACTCTAGGAGTTCTGGCCACACAGGCGTGGCCAAGGGGGGGCAGACATAGGCTCTAACCCAGCCCTTCGAAAAAAGTAGAAGGCTAACTATAATATATATATATATATATGGGTGATGTTTCAATGGTTACTGCTTTTTTTATCCATGGATGGTTATTGTAATATTAACCGTTGGATGAAAAATCAATGGTTTAGATCAAATGTGTAGTTGGCTAACATAATTAATGCACATGGGAGAATACAAAATATTAAATGCAAGGTTAAGTGGGTAACTTGTTGATACCTGATGACATGGCATTTTTTTCTATTTAATTTTAAGGAATCATAAATTAGATATTCATTACATGATTTTGTAATTACAATACAGGATATCCCTATTCTTTACCCCTATAAAATGTATGATTTTATTTATATTGATATCTTGTAGTTAATCTACATTTTTAAGTTAATTAGTATTGTTTCCTAAATTAATCCTTAAGTGTGGACAAACTAACAAAAAAATATTATTGATTTAATTTTATAAATATTATTTTATTAATAATTTAATATTAAAAAATAAAGTAGATTAATAGGTACATCTACGTTAATTAAATCAATAAAAATATGAGGATTCTTTTTAAAGTACAAATCAATTACTCTCATTCTAACAAAGGACATTCTATTTTTAGGATTAGTTTCAAGGACAACTTTTTAATCGATGACAAAATAAATTTTAATTTATTAAAAATAAAAGATAGTTATTTTCAAAACTACCCCTTATTAAAGATAACAACTACTAAAAAATAAAATAATAAAAAAATATAAATAACGAAAGCAATCAAATTTAAACAAAACATCTCAAACAAATATTTTAAATTTGAACATGTAATCGAAATATTATCACAAAGGTCAACCAAGAACATAAGTATTAATATATATATATATTTTTATTAATTCTGAAAACTCTAAATTTCAAATTAATTATCAAATGATAAGATGTTTACTAGAATTTTAAAAAGAAAAAAAATTATGTACAACAAAAAAGAAAAATAAAAATACTTGAGAATGGTGATCCTTTCAAAAAATAATTAAAATTTTGATGAATTTTTTTAGAATTGTTTGTAGGCTCATTTATTTCACATAAATTCATAAAAAATATTTTTTTTTAAGTACAAAATAAATCTCAAAGGTTTATGGTATGTTGTTTACATAATTATCCTCTCACAAACCATTCTAGTGAAAGAATAATGAAAAAGAAAATGTAATCGTATTATCACAAATCAACCAAGAACAGTATTATCAATTTTTTTATTAATTCAAACTCTAACTAATTAATTATCAAATGATAAGATGCTACAATTTATGAAAAAAAATTATACACAAAAAAGAAAAATAAAAATATATGATCCTTTATATTATTGAAATTTTTTTAGAATTGTTTTGATAAACATGAAATAAGTCTACTGTGATTGTCATCCTTATAGAAGAATATGTATACTTGATTCTTAAATCTTAATTATTATTATTATTATTATTATTATTATTATTATATTATTATTATTATTATTATTATTATTATTATTATTATTATTATTATTGTTATTATTATTATTACTATGGGGTGGAATTATTAATAACATAGTTAATTGAAAATATTTTTTTAATAAAACCCTATAAAATTCTTTAAGGGTGTGTTTGGAATGTAGATTTGAGAGAAGATTTTAACATGAAATTTGGATTTGGAATCTCAAATCTAAATGTTTTTGTTTGGTGTGAAATTATGATTTAAGATTTATAAATATATTCAAATAATGAGATTTGATACTTATCTTAAAGTTATAATTTTCAAATTTTAGAGATAGAGTTGCTCCTTAGAGATCCCAAACTTGCGAATTTGAAAATAATAATAATTAATTTTTAAACAAAATTATTATTTTTGTTATTATAAATATACTTGTAATATTAATTATAATAATAATACGAAGGATGACAAAGGGTCGTGTGTTGTCCAAACGCAACAATTTTATAAACACATCCTAACCCGGTGCAGGTTTTATTTTTTTAAATCTAAATCCATCGCGAATAGTGTACGTATAAACCTACTCCCATCCCGTGGTAATTATGCTATATTATAAGAAATAAAATACTATAATAAGGGCGGGTCGAGTCAAACGGGTTAATTCTGTGTAAGCATGAGTTCCGCCACAGGGTTAAAAAATAAAAATAGCTTACTAATCAACTAAATATAAATTTTAGCGGAATAATATTTGGATTTAGAAATCAATTCTCTTGTATTTGTTTAGAAAACACAAAATTTTAAGCTCTTGTATTTCAAATATGTAATTTTTAAATCTTAGATTTATGAATTTTAAAGCTAAATTCAATTATATAATTCAAATGCACCTTAAAAGAAAATGGAAAATAAATTAAAATGGAAGTAGATTTCGATTAGGAATCTAAATGAAAATGTAATCTAAATTAGTACAATTATAAATTAATTTTAATTAGTGGATATACTTCTCAATTTTGAAAATAGTATAAAATTTATTTGTCAAACACAATACATTGATTATTGAACCAAATAATTAATTATTTAATACTAAATAAGATATATTTTAAGTGTTATTTAGGAAGTCGTGCGTTGATAAGTGTCTCAAATTGTTATTTAAACTTGTAAATAATATTTTGTTAGAATATAATTAATGCCTAAATTATGGAGGAATAATATTTATTTTGTCTTTTTGTAGGAAAGAAGTAAATTGTGATAAAAAGGTGGAAGAAATATATTAAAGATCAGAAAGGAAGATAAAGAAGAAAGAATATTCCAATTCAATATTCTCTCATAATTAAAATATAACTCCTTATTCTTTCTTAATTAATTGAACTCATATTTGTTATTTCTTCTACAATTATAGTTTTCTAAACCTTTTAAACTTGTATTTATTATTACTAAATATAGACCTATTCTCTACACCTAAAATCATAGAAAAGGGATAGAAAAAAATAGATAAAATCCTTCATAAACTAGTTGTCGTGTGGCTGAAGTATTGAAGGTGAAAAAATGGACAGCGTAAAGCCATGCAGTACACGTTAGTTCGAGCATCATAAAGTGGGACGCTTTCTAACTTTTTAATTATCTATAGTTTGTATTCAAGTACTTTAATTTTAAATTTTAATGATGAATTATTATTTTGTTTCAATGTATTATTTATTTAATATGCTTGGCTAAATTATCTCCCAAAAGGGAGGGATGAACTGCCATGGATGTAATGGACTTATTTTAATTATAATTGATTTTTAATTATTCGTCCCGAATTAAAATAGATTTTGAAATTACCATTATTATAACGTGTTTTCTTTCTAGTACTTTAATTGTTTTTAAAATAAATGATGGATCTCTTGTGATCACTATAAATGAGAATACAGGCGATGCCTATTTTTATTTACATTAGTTTTAAAGAAATAATGATGGTGATTTTGAATTTGAATTTGTTTATATAGTAAGGATGAATATTAAAAATATAATTAGATACTTTTTTGTTTATATCCATGGTGGTGGATTCTCTTTCCTTGGGATTTTTTATTATTGATTACGTACTTGCTAGATTTAATTTAATTGGTTTAGTTTAATTGGTTTAGGTTCTTAGTTAAAATAATTTCAAATATCAAAATGTAAAAACTATTTTAATCTAAATTCCTAAAATACTGGATTTCGACAAACTTTCCAACTTTGAAAGTATTAACTTGAATTTGTATTGACTCCTACTTATTCGCTATACTAATTTAATTATTTTATATAAAAGTAGTGTTTTATTGTATTTAAGCGCGGAATTAAAGTAATGACAAATTATTTATAAAATTTTCCCTTAAATCATGCGTATACTTCCGTATCTGATCAAATTATAAAAAATTGAGTTTGTTTGAAATACTTTAAATTAAGAAAATAAGTTTCTATTAATATTATTTTATGTTATTGTGTTAAAATTATTATTTAGTTGAACAGTGACTAATAAAACCAGTAGCACATGCTATATGAGAGGCTTCAAATTAATTTTTGAGTTTTTATTATGATATGATTTGTCACGAATGATAATAAAATGATTAAATTGAAAGTGTTATTGAAATAGTACTTGAGTTGTATGTAATTTGTAAACCTATTGTATAGAGATAAAAATTCAAAATCAAATATATTTTGAAAGTGTTATTTTCAATAAACTTATGTTATTAATTAACTATAAAATTGAAAAGACGAAAACACTCATAAACACTTTTCCTAATTTGAAATTGGGTTATCCTAGGTTTATTTGGCAAATAAAACATTTAAGGAATCTTGTTTGGTTGAGATTTTAAAACATATTTTGAAAAGTGAATTTAATTTTTGTTAAAGTTTTTTTCAACCAATTAAAAAAAACTCATAAAAAAAATTAAAAAAAATAGTAACAATGGATCTTGTTTTATAGATCTCGATGATTAGGTTTCAAATATATTTTTTTTTATCTAATTTCGATTTTTGAATTTAAAGTTATGGTATTTTAAAAAATTTATGAGAGAGAAAGTAAAGTAATTTGGGAAGTGTGAAGTAAAGTTGACTTTTTGATAAAAATTTTAAAAACTTGATTTTAAAATCTCAATCAAACACCACCTAAACTTTAATTAAAAAATAAAAAAATAGAACATGTCACCTTACCTGCTATAACAGGTTAAAAGATTTGACACCTCACCAATGTGCATTAATTATTGTCAATACCCATCAATGGGTAAAGATAGAAGATAACCATTGAAAACTCATCCATATATATATATATATGTTATTTTTAGCTCAGCCCATGTAATGATAGTTACTTTTTTAGCTGTTATTTAGTGAGCCTCTTTTGTCTATATGAAACGGAAGTTAAAATTTTTAAAAGTTCTTTCCCCACCAAATAGTTTTAACCCTCCAAAAATAAGTTCATTTTTCTTTCTTTTGAACGATTAAAATAGGTATATTAGTACTTTATTTGTAATCTACTTCCCTCTTCTTCTTCCTTTCTTTCTTTCTATTATTTTTTTTATCATTTTTCCAAAATATTATTGTTAACTTTGAAAAACAGACAAAAATTATTATTTGCTAAATTTTACCATACATTGATCTACGGTGATAATATTTTCACCTATAGACATTACTATAATATCTTATAAATTATATAAATTAATAAAACACCAATATTACTTTTCTTATGTATACATATATATGTACTAAAAATTCATTGCCAACTATAAATAACATCTCGAGTACAAATTAATAAGGATCTCATTAGTTATTGCCATGTTTAAGTGTAAAGCTTAGGAAAAAATATTAATTTTGTGAAAAAATTGTGTTTTTATATTAGCCCACCCCACAGTAAAATCCTAGATCTGCCCTTATCTAGCCTCACATCTCCTCCAGTCATATATATACAAGAAGCATTTATTTCTTCAATCAACCAAGTTCCAATTAAAAAAAATCAAGTTTCGAGTCAATAACACTCAGAAAGGGGCAAGAGGATCATTAAGGACTACCACAGGTGTGAGATACCGAGCTCCGCAACCCGCTTCAAAGCTCCTAAATTAGAGAGATTAAACTCTGAGTGGCTTAGCGTTCCTCTTATTGTAATATTGCGAGAATAAGATAGCTAGAGAGACTTCTGCGAGTTTGTTATAATTGTTTGTTTACCATCAATACAAGGCAAACCGAGCTCCTAACTCTATTCCACAGGGAAAGACTAACACGTATTGTCATACGAGGCCAACCTCCTTTCTAAATCATTGACTCTCTTAAATTCAGCACCCTTACCATTCTAATTATTTGCTATAATCATTTGACTGTGTTGTCTAAAATACCCTTCGGTTTTTGGCACCAACAAAGTGTAAAATTTAATTAATAATTATCAGAAAATTATATAACTTGTCAACTATAGAAAAATGTTGTGAATGCATGAAAACATTTGTCGCCTTAAATTTTTTTTAGTACATTGGTGGCTAAGCAAACTCCTAGTCAGATATATAAGAGAGTACTAAATTTTCAGAATTGATAAATAGTTAATTCTATTAAATGTCTGTGAATTATTATACACAGTACCAAACAATAATATACACTCATAGAAAAATTAGATTATATTGCCCAATGATGTTTAACATGAGCATTTTACCACAATACCAAACAATAATATAACATTCATATAAATAATAGACTATGTTATAGCGAAAAATTAAAACAATAAAAAAAACAAATTTAACACGAATGTTTTATTGAGCAACAATTACAATATATTCGTATTTTTTTATTTAAACATTAAACATAATTATAAATAAACATATAGGTTTTAGAATATATAAATTAATATAAATTTGATTTATTATAATGTTAAAAGTAATCAAGCAAAAAATAGAGTTTAATATACATACTTTTCTGGTGAGCTTTGGAACAAAAGTATAATTAACGCTAAAAGTTTTATAATTTTAATATGATCTATTAAATAGCCTCCTTCTTGGAAAGTTTGTTATGAAGTTATATAGAAGATTAAAAGTTTTATACAAAACACCTAATTCAATACAAACTCTAAATTGTTTAATTATTTTAGCCAGCAAAGTAGAATTTGAATTTATTTGGAATAATAATACTAATATAAAAATATACAGAGTTATACACATATACTATTTTATTTAATGTAAATCTAGCTTAAAATATTTATTTAATTATTTTAGCCAAATAAATTAGAGTTTGAATTTATTTGAAATACTAATACTAATATAAAAGTATATGGAGTTGTACTGTTTTATTTTATGTAAATTTTAAAATCTTTTGTTTAAAATTAAGGGGCATATTTGTCTTCACAAAAAAAGAAAAAAAACACTTAGATTATTCGTACTTTTATATATAGTATAGATATATATATAAATTAAGTAAAACGCCGGATTTGAATAGTGTAAGAATTACCAGCTACGAGCATCTCCAATTTCTGTGTAAGGGGGTTTTAGACATAACTTATACACATATCCATTTTATGCTCCAATGGTATCCATGTGTAAAATTTAAATAAATCAATGAAAATCACACAACTGGATTATATCAAGATATGTAATATTCAATAATTTTGTATGAAATTTTTTTATACATAATTTCTTATCACAATAGATCTTATTTTTTTAACTTTTGATGAGAAAATTTCAAAGATATAAATTTTATTAAAAATTAAATTTTAGATTTTTAATTATATCATTTTAAAGTTTTTGTAAAAAATTAAGAGAGAGATGACATAAATGTGTAAATTGGGTTTGTATTTTACACAAATCCTATGTATCAAAATTTCTGAAAAGATTGCAGGATGCCACTTTTTTTAACAAAATGTATAAATTTTACCCAAACCAAAATTATATAAGACGGTTGGAGATGCTCTAAGAGTGCGGGCAATATAGCAAGTAGCAAGAATTACCGTAAGATTTCAATACCGTAACGAGTAGTAAAGCAAGTAGTATGTTTCATCTTTATTTTAAGATTTTTATTAGTATATAAAGTTTAGTATAATCAATAGTTAAGAATAAAATAAATTTATTTACTAACGTGAGATTTGATACATTAATTACGTCTTAATTAAAAAAAACTAGATTTTTAATTTGAGACATTTTAAAAAAGAGTAGAGCTCTCTTAATTTAAAATCGGTACCAGAGGGACTGTAGTTCAGTCCAAATTTTTATATGTAGTGTTGTAATATGCAACACTTTCGGTTCTGGCCTAATTCAGACTAATTAAGTAGTGTCAGTAGCCCACCTACTATATATATATATATATATCCAGAAGATCACCTTGCTTTCCTCCAAAATTAATGTACCCATCATAAGAAATGACCCAAAGCAAAGCCTCAAACTGAACCCAAGATTTTAAAAAGTAGGAGTTGAAAGCAGTGAGAGGGTATCCAAGTCCAAGCCCAAAGTGGTACTTATTATTGTCAAGTCCTTCAAGGGCTGAAATGAATACTTCCCTTATCCATGCTCTTCAGAAGGCAATCGAATCGGTGCGCGGATGTGCTAGCGAAAACGGGAGCAAACCAAAGTAAGCACGAAGTGCAGTTGCTTGTTCCCCTAATGAAATTATTGAAGAAACGAAATGCGATCTGAGGGAGGTAGCTAATGGGAATAAAAGTCTTGTAATCAATTCAAAAATTGATTGACCGAACTAATTCGATCCAGTCAAAACAGAATCGAAAAAAATCCCAAAATCGAAATGACAAAACTAAACCGAAACCAAATAAATTTAGATCGAGTTGGGTTTGTATTGCAACTTTGCAAAATCAAATCAAACCGAATTAACATTCTTTACTAAATTCCTAATGTTTTTATTTATGTATATATTTCTTTATGATTGTGTTTATGTATGAATAGTATATACATGTTCTTAAGTATATGTTTTATTTATGATTGTATTTATGTAAGCAATACAAAGTAGATGCATGGCTGAAAATGAAATCGATAATGGCTCAAGAAGATCGAGATATTATTTTATCACTAAATATAATCATTTAATTAAGCAACTCTTCTTCTTGTTTAGTTACCTTTATGCTTTAATTTTAGACGTATAAATACTCTCACTTAAAATTGTGACATTCTAATATATATGCATTCTTCTAATATACCATTACCAATAGGTCACACACTCACAGCAATGTCTATACACAGATACAATACAATACAATACTATTACTAAACTTTTTATGACTATTTATTTTATTTTATTTTGTAGTTTTTATGAATTGTTTTTTAGGTAATTTTCTAAATTGTTTGTTTTTGAGCTAATTTTGGGATTGTTCAAATATTGATTTGTAACATGTATGTAAATGTTCGATGTTACTTTATGTTAAATTGATGTTCCTTTAAAAAGAATATACATAAAAACCGAATAGAACCGAAACAAAATTGAGAAGTTTGGATTAGGTTTGGATTTCAAAAATTTTACTGAAGTGAATCAAATTGAAATCCAACTTTTAAGTTTGTCTTAGGTTTAAGTTTTTATAATTTTCACTCCAACTTCGGTTTGCAAAAAAAATAAAAAATAATTCAAAGGCTACCCACCACTACCCTACCCTACCTTTTAAGGATTTAGAAGGGACAAAGTGCCCCAAAAGAAGGGTTCAAATTAAGCTATTGAGATGAGAAATGACTTTCATTGAGATACATGATACATCCATTCAGTAGTGTGCGTGTACCACCTCTATGATAACCAGCTTTGGGTAACCTTTTTGCAGTGCACAAATGTCTAATCTAGAGATACAGAATCCACGGGCATTCAAAGAGCCTTAGACGATCTTCAGTGCTTTGTAATAGAGTATTATTTTAGACATTATATACATTAAATTAGCATCAGTTTTATATTCATAGAAATTCTGTAAAAAAATCTCTTTAATGGTTTCTTGTCCATCTTCATATATCTATATTATAAAAAACGAAAATGTAAACACATTCTTCTCTAAAACCTCCACTCGATCAAAGGCTCAAAATTTTACTCTTCTTTTCAAATTCAATTTAAGCCATTAGGGTGTGTTTGATTGGCATAATTTTATTTTTCATGAAAAATAGGGATGTTCCATCCAAATTACCACTTTTGATGTGTTTGATTGACAAAAATTTTCAAGTCATCAAATTCCATCTCTTTTTGTAATTATTGCTTATTTTCCACTAAAACTATAAAAATATTTTCTTAGGGGTGGGGCATGTTTTTGTTTTCTAGACAATTGCATAAATTTCAAGACAAAATTTTACCTATTTTTTCCATTAAATATGTTATAACTTAACAAAAAATTAATAAAAAATTAATATTTAAAATCTACTAATCAAGATCAATTAAACAAGATCAATCATAACTGTAAAATTATGTAAAAAAATTACCAATAATTCTTTCTACAATAAAAATGCCATAATACAACTAATATTTTTCGAATAGAAAATTAAAACAATCAAACATATTTAAATTTGAGTAAACCATATTTAATCGTTCAACTGTTGTCTGTTGTCGCAATATTAAATTGGTCACTTAACTCTATACAGTTTTGTCTGACCCACTTAATCGGTGGATAAAGAAGACTTGGTGTTGGCCGGAGTTGATGGTGTTGTCTGACCCACTTAATTCTGTTGTCGGTGGAATATTACAACCAGCTTCAATTAATTGTTAGGTTTCCACTTCCACCTGTAAATTACTCTGCTGCTGTTGATTTGTAGAGAAAAGGTAGTAGAGTGGGCGGCAGGTCTCCGGCGTTGTGGTGTTGGCCGGAGGTGATGGAGATAAGTTAAACGGTGAATTTTGGTGTTTTGAAAACACCAAAATACGCCTAGTTTGACTAACAAATAATTTGGATGGAGTTGAGTGGATAGACAAAACTACGTAGAATTGAATGCGCAAATACGATATTTACCCTAAAAAATTTAAATGCCATACCTTTAAATTAAAAAATCAAATTTTAGTAAAATTTATATATTCCGAACATATTAATCAAAATTAATAAAATATAACTATAAAATAATGTATGATTTAAAAAAAACAAAATAAAACAAAACTATTGAAAAATATATTTAAAAGCATATTACATGTATTTAAAAGATTTTTTTTCTAAATAAAAAGATCACAGTGCACTTGCTCACAAAAAAAAAAGGATCACAGTGCATTTCGTTGTAATTTTTAGTATTCAAAAATCGACGACTTATTTCTAAAATTTTACACCGGGCTGGATCGTGAATTGAAATGAATTGACCAAAGTATGCTAATTCAGGTGGTGTTTGTCAATTTTATTCGTTTAATTGAAGTTCGACGCTCTTATAGCCATATCATTTTTTAATTAACATTATGTTGTGGAGTGATGAAACTAGATGGTGCATAGGGGGCCATGACCCCTCTGAAGTTTTTGAATTCCTTTGCATATGTGTTGGAAAAAAATAATCCCCCCCAAAAAAAATGGAAAAATATGTTCTAATGGGATTTTTAATATCCATTTAAGTGGAAGGTGTGTTATACATGGAATTTATATAACTATTTCTACATTGAAACTTTTGAAATGACATGGCTAACTCAATGTTACTGGACACCCTTAAACCAATTTATTCTTTTTTTTTTAATAAGTGACAAGTAAGGAGGCAATGAAAGATATTGAAGAGCAATTTTTTTATACTTTTTCACTCATGTAAAATATTTCAAAACTAAATATTGAAGTTTTCTAAAAACATCTTAACACATGGGATAGAAAGGGAGAAACTAAAAGGTAGGTAGTAATCTTATCTATTTTACAATTGAAAATATATATATCTCTTCTTTTCTTTTTTCTTTTCTTTCTCTTTAAGAAATAATGGGAAGCCATTACATATGGTATAACTTCATAACTTTGCTATGGAATATGTTATGTCGTTGAACAAGTTTTTTTACCGCTAATTACGTTGAAATTAGTATTTTTTAAAGAATTAAAGTTAAATAGATACTCTTGATTTAAGAGAGATAATATTATCTTTTAAATCTATCACTAAAAAGAAAGTGAGATTGCATTATATTAATTTAAATTTAGTTGAATTTACAAAAAAGCAGTTGGTGGCACCAAAATTAATATATAAATTTGACTTGTGAAAATATTTTTTCCTATAAAAACATGCCCCCATCCCCCCTGCGGGGAGTTTAAATCTTGATTTTATCCCTAATGTTATGATTAAGTATAAATTCTCAAATTTTCGCACATTTTATTTCTAACTCTTTGCACAATTTTTTTTTATACTGTAGTCGAATTTTATTCATTTCACCAATACACACATAAGGAAGAGAGCGCAAAGAGTTGTGGTCCCATTTTGTAGTGTCCCATCTCATTCACGTTGTAGAGAATTTTAGACATAATGTAAATATGATTATTTTGCCATTTATATTTTGGATGGCACAGGCAAACCATTGAGAGCGTTTTTTAATTATTTCATTATCTATACATGCACCTCCTGTTGCCGTTGGAGATGCCCTTTGTAAGTTTGAAAGTAAGAAAAAAAAATCTTGTATACAGTTTATACACTGCAATACATTAGATCTAATGATAACATGATAAGTTCGACAAATGAGTTTCAGATGACTTTGTCCCTCCTTTTATGTTACTAAACAAGTGTGGCTCCTACTTTACATGCTAACTTTCTCTTTCCTCAAAAATTTCAGTAAAATTTTAAATTATAATAACTTTTAATACAAAATATGAATTTTAATAAAAATTATATATTTAAATTTTATTTATGAAGAGATATAAAATCAAGCTCTATTGAGATTATAAGATTATGTATAGAAAAATTCAAAAAAAAAATTGCATAAATGATATTTAACATGTATTCGTATCTTATTGATTCTTTAAAATTTACCACAAGAGGTTATTAAGTACCATTAGAACATTCTTTTTTCAAGATTCAAGTTTTGCGTAAAAAATATATACATATATATATATATATATATATTTAACAAAGGTGTAAAAATTAACTGACACATAAAATTTTTACATTAATTTTTACACAGCGGTTAAAAATGCTTTCGTCAATAATTGAAAACACGACTTGTTCAGTTGTTTGACATACGAAGTGCATCCACTCCAATTTGGGACGGAAGGGTATTTTCCATGGAAAATAGGTTCAGTTGTTTGACATGCGAAGTGCATCCACTCCAATTTGGGACGGAAGGGTATTTTCCATGGAAAATAGTTGCAAGCATAAACAGCTGCAGTAAAACGAGGCCGCATCTCAATTCTATCAAAACAAATTAATTCGATGAAGACCACCAATTTCTTTCCACCAACATTTTCATGCTTTGCAATTAAGGACTCCCCTAAATTAACAAACTGTCTATCTCATTCCAAGTGTTCCCTAGATTCTCCAAAATGAACCAAAAAGTCGGTTAAACACAAATTTTGACCCCCCCTCTCTCTCAATGGCGTGCCAAAACAACAGGAGGGGGAGTACACAAGCTCCCATGTAATTCACTATCCAAGATACAAAAGGCCAACTATTTAATCTAAAAAAACCAAGAATTAAGATTTAAATTAAAAGCCGAATAAACCCAGTTCACTGGCCTTCTCCTTCTCAAAGGTCTCAAAGTACTGATAAATGATAGTGACTGCAAGTAGAATTCCAGTTCCCGATCCGATGGCTCCCATGAAGTCTGCCAGCACTGTCAATGCGCCAATGCATACTCCTCCAAAGGCAGCCGCTGTGGGTATGTATCGGTTCAGTTCCTTCTGAAGATTTGAATCCCGATGCCCAGGCATCACCATTTGTTGCTCCTGCGTTAAGTATCAAAAGGTATTAAGATTCATTTATAATATATGTGCGAATATATATACCATAAGAATGATGGATAGATTCGGTGGGTTGGGGGGGATCCAAACACTGATACCCTCTGTGGATAGGCCACTGCTCAAGCTCAACATCCAGGGACCCAAGGCCTGGATCTTATTAAGGTTCAAGTTTTCATAACACAACTTGGTCAAAGATGTGAATAAAGACACTTTGTTTATAAAATATACATAGATCATAGATGAACATAAGCACCTTCTTAACAATAGATTTATTGTATATTATCCTTGAAATGATTAAGATGTAAAGTTCAAAGGGCTGATTATTCAGTGGTGAATCCAAGATTTTTTTGTATGCAGGAAAAAGAAAAGCAATGGTAAAGCAATACCAAATTACTTAAGAGGGTCACTCCAGCGTTGACCTTATGTATACGCAGTATACATATAAAAGTCAAGTTAAATTCAAATAAGGTTAGAGGCGTGTAATATTAATGGTATGGGGAAGCTCCAATTTTTCTACTGCCTTAATTTGAAAAAATTAATATACATTCCATTTTAAAACACATTCCCAAAGTGCTAAGGGGGCAGCTGCCAACAATATTTGATAGGCAGTCCACCCCTGCTAATAGTTTCTAGTATCCCAGCAGCCCTGGCTAGCATTCTCAGTTTAAACATGTCGATGGAACAGAAAATAGCAAGAAAACATGTAAAGAATATATGGGCTAAAGGTTTCTCCTAAGCATTTAGTCATTTACCTTAAGCTGCTTGGCCACGTCTCTAGCAGAAGAGCCAGAAACTTCAATCCAAGTTTTTGAGAATAGAGCACAAGCTGATAGCATAAACACTAAATAGAAAAGAGCATGGAAGGGATTGGCTGCCATATCTGCCAAGCTGATATATACAAAACAGATTAATGGACAAATTGTTAGTATTAAGTATCAACTAATGTGAGAAACTAATAGTGCCCATTACAAAATGGATTTACTCCCTCAGTCCTTCAGTCTCAAATAAATACTCCCACTGCGACTTTGGTACTTCTTGAGGAATCACTAATTTCAACTTAATCAATGGTCAAGGATACAACTTATTTCTATTGTGGGATTTAGTACATTGATCCCAAAAAGGAAATGGGAGTATCAATTTGAGACATTTGGAAAAGGAAAGTGGGACAATTAATTTGAGACGGAGGGAGGATATAAAAGGATAATCAAAATTACTAAATAGGGGAGGAACGCAAGAAGCTTCTTATTACCTTGATGGTGCAGTTACATAGTAAGCAAGACCCCCAACTGGGATAGATTGACCTGAATATTCAGATTCCTTCCACTTGCCCAACAAATTCACAAGGAAGTTTCCACTGTATCTCCTGTGCAACAACTGCATTAATAGTAAAACAGAATTAAATAGTTTGCAATGTCAAACATTTCGGGTGCATTTGATTGGTCCAATTGGTCCACATGGGAAATAATTTGATTCCTTTGGATTGCCTTGCATGGAATTATTTTCATGGAAATCAAAATCTTAGGGTGCATTTGATAAAAAATAAGAAGTTGGAAAATGATCAAGAAATACTACCGCATATATGAGAAGTTGGAAAAAGAGATGAGTAATTTGGTGTGATGGTCTAATACTTTTTCAGGTTTTTCCATGGGATCCAATTTTTGGGGTGTTGATTAAGAAAACTTTTCCAAAAAAAGAAAGAAAGAAAGAAAAAAAAAAGGAGAGAGAGAGACAGAGAGAGAGAGAGGAAAATGAAAAATAAAACAAAGAGATAACATCAAACCACATCACTCACCTATTTTTCCAACCTCATAAATTTAGTAGCGTTTTCAATCATTTTCCTACTTCTCCATCAAACAAAACTTTACGGGAAAGACGCTTTTCAGATTCCATGAGAAAAAGGAAAATTAAGCTAAAACAACTTGTATCATAAAATTGGTTCCTTCAAAATTTTAAAGCAATCAAATACCACTGAACACTGAAAATTGAAATCTAGGCCATATTCCAGTGGAAATAATTGCTACCAAACACACCCCTTAGTTCCACCAATAAAGCTGAAGCTGGGATACCTGAGAGATGAAATAGAGGTTGGATACAAGTGCAGACTGAAGAATGATAGGCATGTTGGAAGTGTAGAATAGCTTTATCGGATAAGAACCCTGTTGTCCACGGGCATTCTTTGATCTCACGGGCAAAACCACACGAAAACCTTGGAAGTAGATAACAATAAGGAAGATCAAGACAGTAGCAAGCAAATTTGTAACATTTGGAAGATTCTGCCGGTAGAAAGCTTCACGGAGAGCACGAACTTTATCTGTCCGAGTTATCAGCAAATGGAACAAGGCAATAACAGCACCTTCAAATTCAGCACCTCTTCCACTGTTGATTGTTGTGGGGCTAAATGCCTTCCAGATAATGCTTTCACTGCAAGGTCAAATTCAGGAATATTAGATTCCAGGGTTATATAATAAGAAAATATTATAATAAGAATTGAAAAGGGAAGAAGGGTTGAAAGAGCTTACCAGATATTGGTAGCTATAAACAAGGAAATCCCAGAGCCTAGACCATATCCCTTCTGAAGAAGTTCGTCTAAGCAAATAACAATGATTCCAGCAAAGCAAAGTTGAACAATTATGAGAATAGCATTACCAACACCAAGTTGGCCAACACTACCGTACATTCCTGACAGAACATAAGCAACAGCTTCACCTACAGCAATCAGTATTCCCAGTAATTTCTGAGCACCGTTTCTAGAGAAATCAGTAAAGATAAGTCAGATATAATGAAGTAATCGTACACGTTAAAGAGAAAAAAAATCAAGACTCTTTGCCATCGAAGGCAACAAACAAGCAAATTAAACGAAAGAATAAATTGAAGCAAGCATACGCATCTGCAATGATCATGCATAAAACATACACCAACTTTTGCACGCAAATTATACTCACTGCTTGGATTTATTTCCAAAGCACTATAAAGATTAAAGCCCATTAGCTTTTATTACATGTATACTTCATCTGAATTCTGAACTATCATCAAAGAAGGGCAACCCAAGACATCTGCTGATCATTCCCATCAGTGGCGTAGCCAGAAAATTTCTTCAATGGGGTCATTTACAAACCATTATATATTGGTGCTTGTTAAAATACTACAGTTATTACTACTCAACGCATGCTTAAAATGTATCTATTACATATTATAAATTGAGTGGGGTTAATAATGGACCCCGTACCTTTCCTCTTGGCCACACCCCTGAATCCCGTAATGCCAGCTTCTTATCATTATTTCTCCCAATACAAGGAACACAAATATGCTATCCCAAATAAAAGAGGGAAGAGAAAACCAACAATTTGCGGATAAAGTTTTTTGAGTTGCAATTACTAGCAAAGACCAACTGAATTTTTATTGAAGATACTTACAAGAGTGCGCGATCCTCACGAACATTGTTGTCCACTTCAATAATCTTTGACCCAGCCAAAAGCTGCATCACCAGACCAGATGTCACAATCGGTGTAATTCCCAGCTCCATGACAGTCCCACGGTTCGAGGCAAGGATCACACGCATCCAATAGAAAGGGTCTGCGCCTGTCGTAGAATGTATCCCATATAGAGGGAGCTGGCTGCACACCAAGAAGATGAAAAGAGAGATCACAGTATATATGACCTTCTCTCTGAATGGAACCTTTCGATCAGCACTCTGAACTTCTGGCAGAAATGAAAGAAAGGGTCTGACCAAATGCAACACCCTAAAACCTCCTCCCATCTTAACAAATCAAACAAATTTCCCAACCTGCTTTTTATTCAATTGTATAGATGAAGCATTAGACTTGTGGAATTGATAAACAACAAAATGTAATATACAAGTGCCATACATATTAAATTGGAATATTCCAGAGTAAAGTGAAAATGAGCATAAATTAATATTCGCAAAAATGTTAAAACCCAAATCATATAAACCATTTATGAAAATAACACTAGCTCTCTAGCCAACTGTAGCTTAGAAACCAAATCAAACAAATTGCAAACATGTTTCTAGCTTACAATGATGACGTGCAAAAGGATTTGTGAAGGTAGATAAAACACCAGGAAGCAATCATGCCCAAATGACCAACACTTTTCCTTTTTGAAATGACAAGAAGAATTAAAGCTCCAACTGTTAATAAAAATTAGTAACGGTTCAATTTGGTTGAACTAGTTAGCACAGAAATAAACTTCCACAACTCATAAACTTCTGTGAACGAAGTGCTCAATACAAAATCAAAATAGTCAAGTAGAAATGGAACATTTATCTTTATGTTTCAGAAACAAAAGCCACATAATTCAATTTTGCCACCACTCAGGTAGACCTTCTCTGAGTCGAGCTATATATGCAAACCTCACGTAGATCCGATAAACACATCACCAGATCTAATTGAACAACTCGAAAAAAGTGGGTCATATAATCCGATCATGCTCATTTCACATGCATACACACATACACATACGGACCAATTCGAAAAGAGATCTATCATAATATCATATCAATCAAAGAAAAGAGCTAAATTTATTAATTCAGATAACAAAGTCAATCTACATATACCTATATAACATACATATGCTCATGTGAATAGGGAAGGAAGATGAGAAACTTACAATTCCAAGTTTTGTTAAATTGGAAAGGGTAGAGAAATGAAAATAATTCCCTCCAAATATCG
This sequence comes from Lonicera japonica, assembly GCA_021464415.1. Classification (NCBI taxonomy): domain Eukaryota; kingdom Viridiplantae; phylum Streptophyta; class Magnoliopsida; order Dipsacales; family Caprifoliaceae; genus Lonicera; species Lonicera japonica. Next base: position 27,139,875 of record CM038464.1, read on the forward strand.
AAAATTCTCTATTTTCTATGAACTGTAGCCGGTAGGGTCTTATCAGATCCGGGGGGCGGATCGGAATTTTTCAATGAAAATGGAAATGAAGGCACGCTTGGGTTAATATTGGGTAAATTATATATTAAACCCTGAAGTTTAGGGTCATTTTTAATATTTTCCTCGAAGTTTCAATTGTTCCAAATTAGATCATGAGGTTCTAATTGTTCCAAATTAGACCTTGAGGTACAATTAGAGACTCAATTGAAACCAGTGGTGCAATTTAATCGGTTTTGTTCAGCAAGTGACTTATATCAAAATCAAAATCATAATATTTAGTATTTTTTCTTTTCGGTATTTTCGATTTTCTAAAACATGAAACCAAAATTAAATCATGCGGGTTTTTTTAATTTTTTTTCGGTGTTTGTATTTTTGATATTATTCAAAATATTTTCAGTATTTGAACTTCGTTTATTGTTATTTAGGTATAGATTATGATTCATTAATATAAAAGTGTAAAAATATATAAACATTGAACTAACAAGAAACAATTTTTAAGAATTAGGCTAAAAGTATATATTAATAATCTTAAAACATCTCATATGTCTCTTTACCTAAATTTATATACATATATCATAATAATACTATCATTTTGGCGATAAAATTTAAAATTATAATACATAATAGAGTAAAGCCAAAAATACTGCACATAAAAATATAAAGTATCTATATTTTACCTTTATTTTTGATATTTTTTGTTCAATATTTTTTTTTTAACTTTTGGTATTTTTTTTTTAAAAATATTTCGATTTTTGAAACATTAAAAACATAACCAACCCAAAGAAAATTGATAATTTTAGTTTGCAACATTTTCAATTTTCAATATTTGAATATGTGAAACTACAACCAACTTTTTCAAATTATTTTCAGTTTTTGCCATCCTGATTCTCACCACTAATTGAAACCTAAAGACCTCGTTTGGTTCACCTATTTTAGTATTCGGGAAAGGAAATGCTTTTCTTTCCTTTGCTTAACAAGCACTAATTTCGAAAATACTTTCTCGAGAGAGGGGAAAGTATGGAGTAAAACCATTTCTCTCAAATCACACGGAATTGATTTTTTCATGTAATTTCCAATCATTTATTACAAAAAATTTGGACAATAATAATTTTACATAAATACTTTCTATAGTTTACCAAACACAATAAAAAAAAACTTTATAAGAAATTTAGTTTTCAACTCTATAAAAAAAATAAAAAAAAATAATTTATTTTCCATAAATCAAACAAGGCCTTAGTCCGCATACACTAAAAACTAATAGCGGTGATTTGACGTGACAATTCACCTGTGAAGTATTAGGTACTTTATTTGTGGGTCAACATTTCATATACCCACTAATTATCAAATTATATGAAAAGTGGGTTTTGGTTTTTTTTGAGTTTTTTTCAACCAACTAAAAATCTCATAAAAATTTTTTAAAAAATAGTCAAAATAGATCTTATTTTATAGATCTCGACGAGTATGTTTTAAATATATATTTTTTATTTAATTTTGATTTTTGAATTTAAAGTTATAGTATTTTAAAAAATTTTTTAGAGAGAGAAAGTAAAGTTAAAGTTTTTTTTAGAAGTGTAAAAGTAAAGCTAATTTTGAATTGAGTTTTTAAAATTTGAAGAAAAAAAAAAGACAGCCACTGAACAAGGGCTAAGTTTCAACTCGGCATTTAATCAAATGGTTTTCTTGTATCCCGGCCTTCCGATATTTGGAAAGCCCGTCAACCAATACATTCTAAGAAAAATAATTCCTCTCATGCATTTGCTTGACCAACTTTATGGCAATGAATTCCAAGGTTATAGTAATTGCTTAGTAACTCGGATAAAATAAATTATAGGTAAGACGAAAAATAACTTAATTACTATAAAATATAATTCAAAGTATAAAGTAAGTAATCAAATATTAAAATATCAAAATATGTCATTGTTATACGAAAAAGATTACATATTTTCTACTTAAAAAATGAATGCAATAAAAAATCTTTAAATATATATATTTTTTAAATTGAATTGTCTAATATAAAATTGTCTAAAAAAATCCCCTAATTCCATAGTTGAATTTGAATCAAACACAGCCCCAGTTAACTTAATTGTTGACGATTAAAATACTCTTGTGTAATGGGTGCTAGTAAAGGCACCTTAATTTTCTGTTTTAACACTCATAACATCTAAATTTAATTTTTAATTATGAAAGTGCTCCATTAGTTTGAATACCATAGAGAGAAGGCTATATCATATCTAATTCTAAGGTATGGGATGCCCTGCCTATCACTATTAATAATTCGCCCCAACTTTTGAGAAATTAAAGACCCAATAAGTGTATATATATATAAATCTCTTTCTTTGTTTCCTTCTCACCTTCAGACATGTATTTATCGAACTTTCTGCGTTGTCATTTATTTGTTTGACAAATTGCCTCATTAACCTTATGCCATTTATTATTACAAAGTGATGGCACAATTAAAGAACCTTAGACACTATGAATATGCAGTTATTAGTTATTACTAATTACTGTTAGTGAATAAGGTCAAATTGATCTTATGTTATTGTGCATAACTTTGTTCTAAATTTTTGGTTAATAATTTCCCATGGTTTCCTGATGATCATTTTTTTTGTCAAGTTAAGCATACACAAATAAAAGAACAAGAAATGATATTGCTTTGCTTCTTCCTTTGTAACAATCTTGTTAATATGCCAAAGAGTTGTAAGAGTTTAAAGTAATAATTTACAAATAGTTTTGACCAATTAAGAGTTCTTCCATGGACCATCATATCCATCACCACAATCAAACTGGAGTGGAATAACCATATCATCACTACGACAATAAAAAGGAGGAAAAAGAAAATTAACTATATAACTCTTCTGTAAGGAACATGAAAATGGTTACAAGAATATATAGTTTTAGAGAAAGAATTAATATGTGGAAAGAGAAGAAGAAAAATAAGATGAGGAAGTAAAGAAGTGGGAGCCTTAGTTAATTAGGGTGATCAAATGATTAGGGCACTCATTCATAATTAAAAATTATATTTGGGTGCTTAAAAAATAGGTGTCAAAACAAGGAACGAAGGCTTTGTTTGGTTCATGGATTTAAGCATTCAAGAAAGTATAGAATTTCCTTTTCCTTGTTTGGTAAATACAAATTTCTGAAACACTTTTCCGATAGAGAAAAAAGTAAGGGGTAGAGTGATTCATCTCAAAATCCATGTAATTGATTTTTCCTTGTGATTTTTCAGTATTTATTATAAAATTTTTGGATAATAATACCACTGCTTAAATATTTTCTATAATAATACCCATACCTAAATATTTTCTATACTTTACCAAAATAAAATAAAATAACAATAACTGTAGTTTCATACTAAAGAAATTAGTTTCCCCTCGTGAACCAAACGAGGGCTAAAATGCCTAGGGTTGAAACCGGTTCGATTTCTAGTCAATTTTGAAAAAATCGTTAACCGAACCGTTTATATCATAACAATTTGGTTCTAAGTATGAAAAAGTGAAGAACCATTTAAGAACCGAACCGGTTCTAACGGTTCGATTCCTCCGATTTATCGGTTAACCATTAACAAGAGAAAAACCAAAATATTAATAGTTATTCGATTTTTCTGGTATATTGATTAATCGTTAACAAGAGAAAAATTAAAATATTAACGATTATTGTAAAGAAATAACGGTTCGGTTCCTAAGTATTAGAATAAAGCTTAGAAAAATAAATTTAATAACGGTCCCTTAACGATTATTGAAAAGAAATTATACTAAGAATCATTAATTGAACCGTTAACAAATAAATAAGAATTGAACCGTTAAAAAAAATAACAAATTTCAAAGAACCAAACCAAACTAATTTTTATCAATTCAATCCGGATCGAATCTCCAATTCCCAGTTCTATTTTCCTAACCCTAAAGATGCCTATACCAACCCCCTTGTGTAATTTGATGGATGGAGGCGGAAACTTCAAAAGACCTCTTTGCCCTTTTTACACTCCAATCTTCCACTCATATGAGTTGAAAGGGACATTTTGCCGACAACCAAGACCCCAAAAACTAATCCCAAAGATCTCATCATATTAATTCCTTCGCGCTCTCGCTCTCTCTCTAAAATTCAATGGCGCCTGCATTGCTCCCTAACGGCAATCTCGCCGCCGGCGAGCCCCCGGCTACTGGCCGTTTCGCTTCCCTGTATAGCGAAGTACAGAACAGCCGCCTGGACCACGCTCTTCCTCTCCCTTCCGTCATCAAAAACCCCTTCAAAATCGTTGATGGACCTCTTAGTTCCGCCGCCGGCAATCCTGGTCCGTCATCTATATATGTGTGTGTGTGTGCTTACTTATATGTTTTGTATCTCTGTGTAGTTCTCTTTATATACTCGATTGATTGATAAATGCGTTGTGTGATCTGTGGAGCTTTTGCACTCGATTTGATACTCAGAGTTGAATTCCGCATTTTAAAGATGGACTCTTTTTGTTATCTCACTTGCTAATTATTCGTATATCTGAATTCTAGTGCTTGAATCTGAAGTATGATATCTGGATCTGAAAAGTTTGTTTGTTTATAATCTGAGTGCAATGTTTGAATATACTAAATATAAGCTACTTTGACCATACTGTACTCGTATTTTGCTTAACAAAACCATTTTTTAACAAAAAAATAAGGGAACTTAAGAAATTTCACTCCATTCAGAGGTGATAATTATGTTAATAGGGCGCGTTTGTTTCATTGTCTGAATATGAATGTTGAATCTGAAGATTGAAGACTAGTTCTGAAGTATGAAAACTGAATCTGAAAAATCTGTTTGTTTTGTTTGTGAATGTCATATGTGAATAGGTGTTGTTTGTTTAACCATATCACATTTGAATACTAAATAAGTGTTATTTGAACAAATTTTCCCTTATCCACTTATTTTATAAAAAATAAAAAATGACTTTATTTAAAAGGATTAGGGTAAAAGAGGTATTTTACCTCTTTAAAAAGTAAGATTTCAGATTTAAGAGGCAAAATAAGTGTTCAGATCTGATTTTTTAAGACTTAAGAGGTGCAATCAAACAGCCCCAAGAGTCAAGAACGTCTCTGAATGGATTCAGACGCAAAATAGCCTTTAGCTCTTAACACTTAGCAAAACAAACGACTTTCTACCCCTTTGAAATTTGAATGCTTAAGTTTCAGACTTAAGGTCCAATCAAATGCCAACTAATTGAGCCATTATTTTCAGTTGAGTTTGAAGATTAGATCCAGCATTTTTGCCCATTTCTCAGTACTTTGGATTAAATTTGATTGCCACTCGATTGATGTTTGTAGATGAGATTGCGAAATTGTTTCCAAGTTTGTTTGGACAGCCATCAGCAATGTTGGTTTCGAGTGATACCAACGGATTGCCCTCGGATCAAAAATTGAAAATTGGAGTGGTATTATCGGGAGGCCAAGCTCCTGGGGGGCACAATGTCATATCAGGAATTTTCGGTTAGGATCTCAGTTTCCTACTTTTTGATATTTAAAAATCTTATTTCATCTAAACCCACCATTGAATTAGAATGGAATCATATATTTGAATGTGCGAAATGTAGATTACTTGCAGGATCGTTGCAAAGGGAGCACAATGTATGGATTCAAGGGCGGACCAGCTGGGATCATGAGGTGCAAATACGTGGTATTGACCCCGGAGTTTATTTACCCATACAGGAACCAGGTGAGAGACTCTTTACATTTATTTATTGTAATTGGCTGAACCAAACCCTTTCAGTAGCTTTGGCATCTCTGAATTGCTCGAAACTTTGTTCTATTAGGGTGGATTTGATATGATTTGTAGCGGGAGGGACAAGATTGAGACTCCTGAACAGGTTCGACTCTTAGATTTGAGTGTTATAGATGAAACTTTGAGGTTATGATTGATTGAAGTTGGATGAGCTTGATTTCAGTTTAAGCAAGCTGAAGAAACTGCAGTGAGGCTTGATCTTGATGGACTTGTTGTAATTGGTGGAGACGACTCAAACACAAATGCTTGCCTCCTTGCTGAATACTTTAGGTTAATTACTTACCATTTTCAAAAAAATGGTCCCCACAACCATTTTTGGACTTGAAAAAGCTGGTAATCCTGTCTACAGATTTGTTGCTGGACTCTAACTATTTAATTGTTTATCTCAGGAGCAAAAACTTGAAAACTAGAGTGCTTGGATGCCCAAAGACCATTGATGGTGACTTGAAATGCAAAGAGGTTCCCACAAGTTTCGGTTTTGATACTGCATGCAAGGTGATTCTAACTCTGTTATTCATCTTTTAAACTTCCAATATAAATATAAATATATAATATTCAGCATTTATAATTTGGTCAGATTTGATCATTGCACACTATATCACCACTTCATAAATTATAATTTCATTCAACGGAAAACAGTTAGTTATGCGCCGTCATTTTCATTACGCAGATATACGCGGAAATGATTGGAAATGTCATGACAGATGCTCGCTCTACAGGAAAATATTATCATTGTAAGTATACGGAGGCTGGAGTTTAATTTAAGTCTGAACTTCATGATCTTTGGTCTGTAGCATCAAGTTTTTAACTTCTTGCACTCGGGACATTTCATAGGCTTTTATGGTGCTAGAAAGTTTTAGCTTTCTACTCAAAGTCGATTCGATTCAATTAAATGATTCCAACTTCTAGTATTGTTAGAATTGCCTAGAATCCTATATAAAGCAAAGCAGTGCCTTTTTGCGTTTTCTCTGGTTCATATGGAATGCGAGGAATATCAGGTACTTTGAGTGATGGAGAGCCCCCTCTGGAGGTTATTTCCTTGGTTCAAAGAATATTTTCTAGGCTCAGCATTCTCTTTGATAGATTTTACATTTTAGGGGGAGCATTGGTTTTGTTTGTAAGCCTTTCCCAGTATAGCTAAATGTAGAACATACATATATGATGTATCTCTTTGATGCTTAGTTTCTGCTCCTATTTGGGCTGCATTTTACATATATTTATTTACTTATCAAAGAGAGAAAAATCAAGGAATTAACCTTTATTGGGATTGCGTGATGTAATCTAATTCTAAGCATGATTCTTACTGGAATTTAGTTTGATGCCAAATTCACTCTTCTTTTCCTTCGTGGCTTCGTATGGCATCCATGTTTTAGCACTGCTCATTGTATGAAGTACAAACGTATAAGATTTTGATTCTTATAGTTTCACATCAGCTTCCTTACAATTTCCCTTGGCTTAATACAATTTTATGCCGAGCAACATGTAACTGTCACATTTATTAGTCACCTGCCTTCAAGAAATTTGGATTTTTCCCTTACAAAATTTCAATTGTTTTCTATTTTTTTCCTGTTGCATGGTACTTAAATGTCCAACTTTTTCTGCAGTTGTACGGCTTATGGGGCGTGCTGCTTCACACATTACATTAGAATGCACTTTGCAGACTCATCCGAATATCAGTCTTATTGGAGAAGAGGTACATTTTTTATTTCTTCCTTCTGTTCCAAATTACACACTTGATTTGGTAATGGTTCTTTTTGGAAGAAAATGTTGCAAATTATTTGGGCATCTAATTCCTAATGGTTTTAGAGCTTGCTTAACGAAGGTAAAATCTTGCTGCAGGTTGCCGCCAAGAAGGAGACTCTGAAAAATGTTACCGACTACATTGCTGATGTGATCTGTAAGCGTGCAGAACTTGGTTTTAACTACGGCGTGATACTTATACCTGAAGGACTTATTGACTTCATTCCTGAGGTTTATGGATCATAAACTTTCATTGTTTTTTTTTTCTTCTACAGAATTGTGGATTGACATATTTTCTCCTGATTTTACACCCATTTGCAGGTGCAGCAGCTCATTGCAGAATTAAATGAAATTTTGGCCCATGAAGTTGTAGATGAAGGTGGTCTTTGGAAAACTAAACTTACACCCCAATCTCTGCAGCTTTTCGAAATATTACCTCCAGCAATTCAAGAACAATTAATGCTTGAAAGGGACCCGCATGGAAACGTCCAGGTGTTTATATGCGTGACTGTTTTCAGTAATTTAGGGCGCATTTGATAAATGGTTGAAAAATAAACGCTAATAATTTCTACAAGAAATTGACAAAAGAGATTAGTGATTTCGTAATGTCTATTACTTTTTGGGTTTTCCATGGAATAAAATTCTCTGGTGGTAGGTAAGAAAAATTTTCCAAGGAAAACAAAGAAAAGATGGAGAACATCTCACTAAATCACTCATCCCTTTTTCCAGCTTCTCATAAAAATTAGTAGTGTTTTTCAATCATTTCCAACTTTTATCAAACGGACCCATGTTTTGTAGTTCTGTGTTGTGCTTTCCAACGTGGTTATGTGCAACTGTTTTATATCTCCAGGTTGCCAAAATTGAAACCGAGAAAATGCTTATTCAAATGGTAGAAACTGAGTTGGAGCAGAGGAAGCAGGCGGGTACATATAAACTCCAATTTAAAGGGCAATCCCACTTTTTTGGGTACTGTACTATCCTCTTGTTTTGCCTTATAAACCGCTTTTTCAGTTATGACTTGTAGGTTATTGTTTGTTGACTTAGGACATATAGTTCTTTTTACCATGGGAACCAATATGGGTAGAAAATAATTAATCACCTATGGAGCACTGGTTCTTTGAAAGGGTCAAGGCGCCAAATTGAAATCCCCTTGATCAACTCCCACTGGGTGTCCCAAAATTTGAAATTAAATGTAGCACTAGATTCTGCGCAATTGTAGGATTAAGTGGGATCAATGTTAATTTTTAGACCAAAGTCTTAACTCTTAACATATGAGATCCAAGCCAAAACTATGAGGACAAGTATTGCAGTTTTGAAAGCTTGAGAGAGAGACGGACATATAGATGTCTCATCTATTGATAGCTTGAGTCAAATGTGCAATGTTTTAAAATTCGAGAGGCGTATTTGAGGTGTTTTGCTCGAATGAGGCATAAGCCTCAGTTTTTTCGGGAAAAAAATTATAAAAAATTATAAGGGTTTGCTGTTTATGGCTTTATGCAAGAATTATTATTATTATTTGAATTTATAAGCTCGTGTAATATACTTCATTAATTACACAGCCTTTTTTTTTTTTAAAGTTAAGAAAGGTGTATACTTGGGCTTTTTTTTTATTGTGAATTTAACGTGAGCTAGCATTACGTTTATGTTATGATGATGTTTCTATTGAACCAAATGCTAATAATAATAATAATAAGATTATATTAATGTATTTTTTAAGAACACATGGTAATAATATCTTTATGATAAAAAATACGCATTTAATAAAATATAAATTTTTCCACAATTTTTTTTATATAATATATTTAATATGTGTGTTTAAAAAATATATTACCATTTAAGAGAGAGAAAGGAAACTTGTCTTGTGACAGTAGGGGAAGGGGAAAGGGAAAGCAAAAGGGTAATAATAATAATAATAATAATTGTTTCGGATCAAAAAAAATAAATAATAATAATAATAATAATAAAATCTCTTTTCTTTCTTCTTTTTCTTTCTTTCTTTCTTTCCCCTTCCTTCTCTCTCTATATCTCTTTCTAATCTCTCTGTAAAACCCTTTCTTGCTCTCTCTAGAAAATCTCTATCTCCGACACTCACATTCATTCATTCTTTGCTTCCTTTTAAAAATCACGAGATCCCCATCTCTTTTCCATTCTTTCTTTCTCTCGCTAAAAAAAAATTCTACATACATATACATATATGTCTGTCTTGTTCGAAAAAACCCCTGTACATGTTTCTCTCTCTACTGTGTTACCCGCTGGTGGTCTTCTTCTAGTTCTACTTCCATCCATACACATTACTGAAACCAAAAAAGGTAAAAGCACACAAGTTACTGACTCGTCCGCTTCACACACAAAACTTGTAAGTTCCAGATTTTTCCCATGCCTTGTACGACTCGAGGCACCACTCTTCTGCCTCACCTCAATTCGCGAGTCAACTCGTACTAGTCGCTCGTTTTTTAAAACATTGCAAATGTGTTGAATCTCTTGCGCTACTTTTCTTGGTATGAACGTACAATAATGTTTTATAGCAAATTAGCAATAATTGTTACTCCATTAAGTCAATAACGATTCTCCTATGCTGAATATACCACTCATACAAAAGATAATGTACCTTATATACAAAAATTATTGAATAATATTAATATTTTATATTGTTACTATTACTATTACTATGAATAATGTTATGTTTTACACTTCTTAGGTATGAAGGAAGGTGTGGGTTGCCATCTAACTTTGATGCGACATACTGTTATGCACTGGGTTACGGTGCCGGAGCTCTACTCCAGAGTGGGAAAACCGGATTGATATCATCGGTCTGTGCTTCCACCTCTACTCACCATCTTCATTTTGGATAAAATCATAATACATATTTTTATTTTTATTTTTACGTTTTGGTCTGTTATTTTGGTTTTCTTGTTGATGTATTTTCGTGCTTTGAAGTTTGAGCTCTTCTACCAATTTTCAAATTTTGTCACATATGAACATCTAGACTTTCATGGAAGTAATTTTGTAGGTAGGGAATTTGGCTGCCCCTGTTGAAGAATGGACTGTAGGTGGAACTGCTTTGACTTCATTAATGGATGTGGAGAGGAGACATGGTATATATCATATTTACTAAAACTCAAACCATTAATTTGACATACTAATATTCGCGTGTTTTTAAAAAAATTTAATACTTTTTGTATCTCTAATTTGGGGTGCGTTTTAGTCCCCTTCTAGACTGTTCACAGGAATACAAGGCCCCACGTCTCTCTGTACCTCAAATGCTAGCTACTGTATTTATCTACTATTTACCTACCCCTTCCGTCACAAATTAAGAGTCAGGTCAACTTTCACATACTTTTTGGGATAAACATAACCAATGATAAAGAACAAAGCTTGTATACCATTGTGAGATTTGGTTAATCGACTGTCCGGAAAGGAAATTGGACTCTTTATTTGGGACGTCACAAAAAGAAATAGGGCACTTTTAATTTGGGATGGAGGGTTAAGTTTGTTACGTAGATTTTACTTATTATGTTATTGCTATAAAGTAACATCATTATTCTACACGATGAATGTTAATAGTCTTACAGGGTTCATTCGCCTTAGACATGATTCTTGACAATTAGGTGGTTTGTTATTTAACATGTCAGTTATTTTTATTTATCATCAACCATTCCAGCTCTTTCTTGATGTCCATGTGTATTGCAGGTAAATTCAAGCCTGTGATAAAGAAGGCAATGGTGGAACTTGATGGTAAGAATTGTTTATCAAACTTTGTTATTCTTACCTATTCAGTAATTTGCAATTGAGTTTATTGTGCTTTCCGAGAATACTAAATTGGTTAATTCTCATAAAATTCTTGTAATACACATCAATAATTTGATTCACTTTCATTCAATTCCTTTTCTAAAGCTCAAACGATTAATATGTCAGGTGCGCCATTCAAGAAATTTGCATCCATGCGAGAGGAGTGGTCCCTTACAAATCGATACATCAGCCCTGGTATACACTTTTTTCTTTATAATCACAAGTTAGCGTACTACTCGGCCAGTGTAGTGCTGAAAATGAGCTTTTATGGTCCATATGTATTTTTTGTGTCAAATATTTTTTACAAGAATATTATATGTGAATACTGTAACGATTCATCACTGCAGCATTTAGGTCCGTACTGCTTGTGCTTATGAAGCACCACATGATTTGCATTTTTTTCCATTCTTAGCTTAGCTAGTCGATTTTTTCCATTTCTTCAGGTCCCATTCAATTTGTTGGCCCAGCTTCTGATAACCTTAGCCACACCTTACTGTTGGAGCTCGGAGTTCAAGCATAGTTTTCTTAGCTGCAATTTCATTTTATTGGGTAATCTGAGTGCCGTTGTTTTCTTCATCCTTTGAGATCTTTATCATGAAGTTTTCTGAGGGTAATGTTTTGTTCTTCTTAGACATGCTTGATCCTCCATGATTTTGCCAAACCGGTAAATGTTGCATCATGTCAGTTTTTGTTAGGGTTTCATATGTGTTTTGGGTTGAACATTGCCCCTCGATACTCTACATCAATAAAACAGTTCAAAGTTGTGATTTTCAATCCTCAAGGAGGAGTTACTATCACAATTTGGTGGATTACACTTTGTCCATTTCTTATTTGGAGCGCCGACACTCCTTGTTCTCAGTTTAGTTTATCAATTTTGACTTTTGATTTGATATAAGTTCCCATTCTATTTTTCTGCTGGTGAGTCATGGTCCATTGCAGACTAAAATTTGTCCTTTGATGATAGAAAGTTAATTGGCACGTAGAAAATATTTCCTTGATTTCAGTTTAAAAGTGTTATTAGGGTTGTTTGATTTCAATCCGAGCATTTGGATTCTTGCGTATTATAGAGAAAGGTAAATTTTGGACTTTGGAGTGGCCAGGAGAACGAAGGTGGTCTAATCTCGTGTTGGAGGAGAAAAGGGTAAAATGGAGAATTTAAGTCAAAAGTTGGATGAATTGTAAAACATTTGACAATTATCTATATCTATACCATATATGAAAAAGTGAGGATAATCATGTGTTTTTACCCTTTTTTTTTTGCACGGATAAATATGCTCACGTTACTTTGAGGCTTCGTTTGGTTCATGGATTTTGACATTCAGAAAAGGAAAGTCATTCCTTTCCTTTGTTTGGTAACTACAAATTTCGAAAAGGCTTTCTCGAGAGATAGGAAAATAGAGGGTAAAACTATTCCGCTCAAAGAGCATGGGATTCATTTTCTCCTCTAATTTTTCAACATTTATTACCAAAAAATTTGGACATTAATATCCCTATTCAAATATACTATTACCAAATTTATTCATTAATCCCTTTGGTGTACTTTCGAATTTTTATGATGTTATTTTTTACGTTAAAATACAAGGGTATTATTGATATATTGATATATTTTTACTTTTTTTTTTGTACCAATCAAACACCTTAAGGGAAATGAAATGGTATTTCTTAAATGTTTTTCATGTTTTACCAAACACAGGAAAGAAAATTTGACAGGAACTTTAATTTTTCACTTTCATGGGAAAGACAGTGGAATTAATTTCCCTTCCGTGAACCAAACAAGGCCTTATAATTTTATGGTTAAGATTATATATTACAATTTAATGTTTACGGTAATAGAGTCCATTCGAGATTGATATTGATGGTTTAAAAATTTAGGGTGTGTTTGATTGACAACATTTTTCATGAAAAATGAGCATTTTTCACTTGATTTGACAACTTAAGGTGTTTGATTGGCTTTTTTTTCTAGGCAATTCAATTCCCACTTTTGGCTCACACATGTGTATTTTCAAGGCAATTAAGGAAAATATTTTCATTGGGGGGAGGTGGTTTTTTGTTTTCCATGCTTGGGCACAGTTCACGAGACAAGGTTTTTACCATTTTCTACATTAAAAATGTCATAACTTAAAATATAAAATTCAAAATAATATAAAAATTTAATATTTAAAATATACTAATCAAGATCAATTAAACAAGATCCATCATGACTATATAATTATGTAAAAAAAATACCAATAATTTTTTCTACATTAAAAATGTCATAATACAACTAATATTTTTCGGGTAGAAAATTTAGGCAATCAAACACACTACACTACATTTTGTCATTTTTCATGCAACTCAATTCTAGGCAATTCAATTGCCGGTAACTTATTTTCTTTTCATACAAATTTCACGCTTGCAATCAAACGCACCCTTAGAGTAAATGACTCATTTACACCATAATTTTTTTTTCTGATTTCAAGTTGTATCTCAAATTTTAATTTATTTCACCATATATTCTAAACTTTAAAAAATGGTTTAACTCACTTCGTTAACGGAATATGCAAAAGAAAAGGTATAAGGGTAATTTTCCTCCTTTTTCTTCCTCTTGTCTTTTCCTTCTTCGACGAATTCTAAGAGAGAGGAGCTTTAATGGCGTACACGTTTCCGAAACTTTGTATCAATGGGGTGCAAATCGTGGTACGAGATAGAGAGGTGGTGTAGGAGGCAGATCGTCGTCGGTAACTGCTAAGCTGTGAGCCCTAGGATCTCAAATTCCACATAATGATTTATAATAATCTTTAGTTCATAATTAAAATTTTCTTTAGTTTTTATAGACCCATTTCATCAATCAAAATATTAATAAACCCATTTGATTTCACCTCCTCTCTCTACAAACTTCATCATTATCGATATATGAATTGTACTCGTTCTAGGACACCCACCTTGATTCCATAAAATTCGAGGACGGTAATCTCCTATGCTCTTTATATGAAAATTGGAGTGAACTGTGAATGTGAGGATTTGATTTTAATTCGCCATAGATCTTGAGTTGGTTTCAAAATTGAGTTTGATTTCAGATTTTCTATGTGCTTGATTTGGGGTTAAATTTGAACTCTCGATTTCAAGTTTAATTTGCAATTGTATATGTAATTATAGGCATATGTATGGGTATATATATATATATATATATGACATATAGAGAGAGATGAGATTGGAGGGCAAATTAGAGTTCGTAGAAGAAGAAGATGATTTCGAAGAAGAATTTGAAGAAGAAAAGGAAATCGATTTTGAAAAATAATTCAAAGAAAAGAAGAAAAGAAGAAAATTTGCTGTTGTCTCTTCTTTTGCATTTTCCATTATAAAATGGATGGATTGTTAACGGAGTTATAAAATGGATGGATCGTTAACATAGTGGGTAGGTAAAATCACTTTTTGATATTTAGAATATAAGGTGGAACAAATTAAAATTTAGGGTGCAATTTAAAACCAAATACAAAGTTCGGGATGCAAATGGGTCATTTACTCAAAAATTTGCAATAAAACATAATTATCTATCTTTTTATGGTTCATTTAATAATAACATGAAAAATAAAAATAAAACAATCAGTGAAGAGAAAAAAAATAAGTTGAGGTATATAATGAGATTAATTTTTACTTTTTATCTTATTCTATAGAAAAGATTTTTTTAGGCGGTGGTGAAATTTTTTTTCCCACAAAACATAAAAAATGATGGAGGAAATATATTTACAAAAATATGAGTATAAGATAGAGAGTATCTTATTATATTTCTCAACTTATTTTTCATCTTCTCATTAAATTAGTTATTTTTTTTTTATTTTTCATGTTGCTATCAAACGGAGTCTTAGAATCCATGTTTATGTTAATAGAGTCCATTTGTGATTCATATTGATGGTTTAAAAATTTATATTATAACATAATTACCCCCCTTTTTTTATACAATATATACATCTTTTATAAATACATATTTAAAACATTTTTAAATTTTATTTATTCGGTTATTTTCATTTTTTGTAAGTTAACATTTAATTTAAATTTTTCCTTTTTGAATAATAATCTTTTAAGATTAAAGTTGAAAAAAAAATCACATGTGATTTTTAAAGTATTTTTAATACAATAGAATATTTTTTACACAAACTTATAAAGTAAACAAAATAAATAAGATACTAATTGATATTATTAACCACTATATGAAATAAACAAAACTCAACAAATATGGAAGCAAAATCTGCAAAATATATATTAGTACTTCAGGGATATCTTTCATAAATTTTTTCTTCTATCATAATTTTCAAAACAACATTTAATTTTAAGGGCAATTTAGACTTAGGTACTTCCATAATGGGCGAAATTAGACTAAGGTACTCTTTTGTTTCAAAATTAGACTTTGGTACAAATTCCGTCAACCTCCCGTCACAATTAACAGACACGTGATTTACACGTGTCTTTAACCCACCAAATCTAACCATAATTAACATTTTAAAAAAAAAGATTATCAAAAAAGTCACCCTGAGCTCCGACCACTCACCAAAAATACCTCCTCCAACCATTGGCCTCCATCCATCATCATCACCTCTACATATTAAATCTGCCACATATCTAATAAATCCACCATAAATTTATTCATATAAAGATATATACATATGCATATATGTATATGTATGTAGAGAGAGATTGAGGTTGGGGGTTTTCATGGTTTAGGGCTTTTCCGACGAAGGTGGGTTTGTTGGAGGGAGGGGATGGAGAAAATTTTTCGATGAGCGGTGGGTTTGTGGTTTCGATGTAGAGAGAGAGAGTGAGAGAGAAAGCGCAGCAGGTTTGGTTCCACCGTCGTAACCTTCGTCTTCCCCAAACCACCGCCATCCCCACCATTAATAGATAATCTCTCTCACACACGCATACCCATAGATTTATATATATATACAGATATATATATATATATACATATATACATATGTATATATATGTAGAGAGAGATTGAGGTTAGGGGTTTCAAGGTTTGAGGCTTTTACGTTGGGTTGGGTTTGTTGGAGGGATGAGACGACGGAACTTTTTCGATGAGCGATGGGTTTGTGATTCCGAGGTGTTGATGATGGATGAAGGATTGAGATCAGAGGTGTAGGTGTAGGTGATGTTGAAGATGGATGGAGGTAGGGGGAGCACGGAGGTATTTGTTCCTTTATTTTATTATTCTTTTTTTTTAAAAATGAGTTGAGTTGGGATGGGTTAGTTAAAGACACGTGAAAATCAAGTGTCTGCTAATTGTGACGGGAGGTTGATGGAATTTGTACCAAAGTCTAATTTTGAAACAAAAGAGTACCTAAGTCTAATTTCGCCCATTATGGAAGTACCTAAGTCTAAATTGCTCTAATTTTAATTTTGGGAGCTGTGGAAAGGAAGAAATGAATGTCGTTTTGAAGGAGGTTCTCTGGATTCTAGTATGATAATTGTTAAAGTAAAACGTGCGGTTAAATGTGTATTTGAAGGAAAAGGTCCGTTGGCAAAAAAATATCATAAGGATAAATTGTAGTTAAAAGATTTGGGTCTTAATTGTCCGGTGGTGCCATTGGCTAGATGTTTAATTAAGTGGACTAAACCATTGGCTGGGAGAGTTAAATTGAATTCGGATGGTTGTTCGAGAGCTAATCCAGGCTTGAGTGGACAGGGTAGTTTATTACGATCATTATCGGGTGAGGTTCTGTGGGCTCAGGCTGATTTTTATAGGTATCAGTCTAATACGGTAGCGGAAGCTAGAGTTCTATTACAAGGTTTGGAAATATGTTATATCGATAATGTGCAAGGTTTGGAAGTGGAAGTGGATTCTTTGATTTTAATGGAAATTTTGGAAAAAAAAAAAAAAGTAGTAGTACTTTGGAGGGTGATGTATGAAGTTCGAAGGCTAATGTTTTTGCTGAGTCACATGGATATGCAGTTGGGGCATATATAGAGAAAGAATAACACTACAACTGATTGGTTAGCAAATATGAAATGTTCAGCTCAAAAAAGGTTAAATTTTACAAGTTATTCAAATTTTTCGCATGTTTTAAAAGGAATTGTGAAATTGGATAGGGTAGGGTAGGTATTTAGAATCTTCGGTTTAAAAAAAAATGTAAATGTTATATTTACATTACTGATATTCAGTGCCGGCCCTGTAGAGGGGCTGTTGGTGCTTTCGCCTTGGGCCCATTATTCAGAGGGGGCCCATTTTTTTTTTAGTAATAATTATATAGATTAACAAAAATCTCACACGGCACACCTAAAATAAAATACCTACGAGGCTACGATCGTCGATTCCACTCCTCCGCTCCAGCCTCAAGGTAACGTCGTCTTCTTCTTCTTCTTCAATCTTCAATAGTTCAGTTCCTTGATCTTCTTTTTCTTTCTCTTTTTTTCCTTCTTTCTTCAACCACTGGTCCAGTGGTCCACTAACCACTGCTATTCTCTCTTTCTCTATATATATATATATTAATATATATATTGCTATATGTCTATATATATATAATATATTATATACTGTTAATGATTGGTGAATAGTTAGTCACTGTGTATTGGCGTATTGCTGTAGTGGTCCGTCCTTCAAGGGAGAATAATCTTAATATTTAATATTGAATTAATCAATCAATATTTGAATGTTAAATTGTTAATCTTATTTAATTTCAAAAATCAAAACGAAAATAAATCTTATATTGAATTAATCAATCAATATTTGAATGTTAATTTTATTTAATTTCAAAATGAAAATTAATCTTATATTGAATTAATCAATCAATTCATACCAAGTGCAAAGCAGCAAAAGAATAGTCTCATTTTTATTTCTCCTTTAGGCTTTATCTATATTTGAATGTTTTAATTGTGCTTCATGCTTGTGTGTCCCCTTTTTTATTTTTTATTTTATTTTTTTAAAATTCTACAGGAAATTGGTCTACTTTTAATGATGATTCTATAATTGATTGGAAATTTGAAAATATCAAGTTTGTTTCCATGGAGGGCAATTTCTTAAGTGGAGAGGGATTTCTCAAATTCCAGGTTATATTGTTCTTTGTTTATTCTTTGAAGGATTAAAATTGCATTGGCTTTCCTTCTATTGCTTCTAATTTCAAGTAACAATGTTACCTAAGAAACACCTATCTGGAAGTCAAAAAAGAAAAAGAAAGAGAGAGAGAGAAATGAATTAACTCAATCTCAAAAGGGAGCTTTGGATAAATTTTTTCAAAACCAAACAAATAGTTCACTTGATAACTCAACTGCAAATTTAATCAATGAATCTTAGCAGCAACATCTTGTTGAAGAATTTGTAGGAATTGATAATGATTTAGTCAATGAATCTGAACAACAAAATCATGTGGAAGAATTAGTAGGAACTGAGAATGATTTTAATGCACGGGTAGGTGACTTAGGTGAAGATAAACATGTTGAGAATGAAGATTTCGACCATCTTTGTAATAATGAAGACACTGAACCTGAGGGAGTTGAACCAAGTTTTCCTTTAAACATTTTTTATCCTAGAATTTGGGATAATCTAGATGATCAAATGAGAGCTTTACTTGTGGAAAAAGGTCCTGCAAGAGATAATAATATCAAATTTCCCAGGGATGAAAACTTTAGACATTTTTCATCGACTTATTACATGAGAAAGTTATCAAATGGAGAGACACATGATAGAAAATGGCTAGTATACTCAAAGGAATTGGATAAGGTATTTTGTTTTTGCTGTAAGTTGTTTAAGACAATGTGTTGTAAAAGCCAATTAGCAAATGAAGGACTTAGAGATTGGAAACATCTTAGTGAGAGGCTTAAACAACACGAAAACAGCATTGAACACATAACTAACATGAGTTCTTGGATTGAATTACATAACAGATTGAAAAAAAATGAAACAATTGATAAATGCATACAAGAACAGATTATGAGAGAGAAGGAACACTGGAAACATGTTTTAGTAAGAATAATTTATGTTGTCAAATGTCTTGCTAAAAATAATATTGCATTCCGTGGAACAAAAGAGAGAATTTATGAAGAAAATAATGGTAATTTTTTAGGTATATTGGAAATGGTTGCAAAATTTGATCCAATAATGCGAGAACATTTTCGACGAATTCAAAATGATGAGATTCACTATCACTATCTAAGTCATAAAATTCAAAATGAGCTGATAACTTTGTTGGCTTCAAAAGTCAGAAGTGCAATCATTGAGAAAATCAAACAAGCAAAATATTTTTCAATGATACTTGATTGCACTCCTGATTCAAGTCACAAGGAGCAAATGACTTTGATAATACGGTGTGTGGACGTGTCAAGGAGTCCAGTAAAAATAGAAGAGTATTTTTTAGAGTTCTTAATTGTGAAAGATACATCAGGATTAGGACTTTTTAATGAATTGCAATCTGTCTTAGAGTCCCTTGGTCTTAAAATTGATGATGTTAGAGGACAGGGTTATGATAATGGCTCTAATATGAGAGGAAAACATCAAGGTGTACAAAAAAGATTACTTGAAATAAATCCTAGAGCTTTGTTCATGCCATGTGGTTGTCATTCTCTTAATTTAACACTATGTGATATGGCAAATTGTTGTGTGAAAGCGAAATCCTTTTTTGGGGTGGTTCAACGCATTTATTGTGTTTTTGCTAATTCTACAAAACGTTGGAAGATTTTACAAGATCATGTAAATGGTTTAACTCTCAAAACATTGTCAACTACACGTTGGGAAAGTCGTGTAGAGAATGTTAAAGCAATAAGATTCCAAGCTGCTCAAATAAAAGAAGCTTTATTTAAAGTAGCAGAAACTAGTGAAGATGCTAAAGCAAAAAGTGAAGCTGAAAGTTTAACAACACATGAACTGGAAAATTTTGAGTTTTTATTAAGCATGGTTATTTGGCATGATATTTTGTTGAAAATTAACTTAGTCAGTAAAAAGTTACAATCTAAAGATATGTGCATTGATACTGCTTTAAAAAATTTGGAAGGACTCATTTCTTTTTTTGAGAATTATAGAGAAAATGGATTTGCATCTGCTATGATTGAAGCTAAAACTATTGCTTGTGATATGGGGATTGAACCTGAATTTCCTAAAAAACGTCAAAGTCGTAGAAAGAAACAATTTGATGAAAATGCCAATGATGAGACGGTACAATCAGTTGAAGAATCATTTAAAGTCAATTATTTCATATGTGTAGTGGATATGGCTCTTTCTTCATTACGGAGTAGATTTGAATAAATGCAAACATATGATGATATTTTTGGGTTCTTTTTTAATTCAAAGAAGTTAACTTCATTGGGTGATGAGGAATTGAAAGATTGTTGTGTGAAGCTTGAAACTACTTTAAGAAATGGTGAGTCTTCTGATGTTGATGCAAGTGATTTGTTTTCAGAGTTACAGGTGCTGCAATATCTTTTACCATCAGTAGTAAACACAACACTTCAAATTGTAGCGTTTGTAAAAGATATGGATTGTTTTCCAAATGTCTTGATTGCCTATAGAATACTATTGACTGTACCTGTGACCGTAGCATCTGCAGAAAGAAGCTTTTCTAAATTAAAATTATTGAAGTCTTACTTGAGGTCTACCATGTCACAAGAAAGGTTGAATGGGCTAGCAATCTTATCCATTGAAAAGGAGACGTTAGAAAAGCTTGAATTTGAAAGCATCATTGGGGATTTTGCTTCTCAAAATGCAAGAAGAAAATCATTTAAATAATACTTTTTTATTTGTAATTTTGTTGTTTTTCATCTTATGTAGCAGGTGGTGATGTTGATATTTTGCTAGTTGATGAGGATGCAAAGGGACGTCAAGTAGGTTGCTGTTGTTTGCTTTGGCTATTGAGGAAGAAAATACATTTTTGTTTTGCTGGTTGTTAAGGATGCAAAGAGATTCAAGTAGGCTTAAATGTTGAAGAAAATACATTTTTCTTTTATTCTAAGTTTTTATATATTGAAGTTTGAATTGATACAATTTATTTGGCTTGAATGTTAAATTTTTAGATAATTTGAACATGTTAGATTTTGGTTGAAAAATAAGAATAAGTTCACTACTATTTTAAAATATATATAGGGGCCTAATTTTTGCTTTTGCCCTGGGCCCTAAGAAATTCAAGACCGGCACTGCTGATATTAACAATATTTAGGGGCAATTGCCATTTTTGGTTTAAAAAAATAAAAAAGGTTTTACTTTATTATATTAACGTAGTATTAATTTTTAGCATATTACGAATTGGTGCTATAAGCTTAGTTTTCAATAAGTTTTTAGATAATTTATTGCAATATGATTTTTTGAATAGTTCCTTAATTCTATGTAATTTTTTCCTTAATTCTATGTAATTACTATTAAAATTATAATTTGAAGTTGAATACAAAAAATAAAAATAAAATTATGAAGTATGTATGAATATGTATTGCTGATTATTTTAAATAATTTTTGGGCTCTGTAATTACTTTTAAAATCATAATATCAAAGTTAAATATAGAAAATGTAATGCAAAATTTGCATGAGTATGTATCGTTGATTAATTTAAATGGTTTTGCACTCTATATTAATTACATATAACCAAATGTTTAATCATGTTATTATTTAGAATTTTTTTATATGATAACTCATATTTTATATACAGAGCGTTTATGGTATGAATCGGGTTTAGTTATAACGGTTTTGTGTCATAAAATTTATGATGCAAACTGTTATAAAAAGATGCGATCCTTACTTGAAATTTTTTGATGTTATATGATATCCATATTAAATCAATCTATTTTATAAATATTTTTTCTAATTGTATTTCATGCCCTGATGTTATTATAACATTAATACTTAAATACCAAATTTATTTTAATTTAATATACTTGTATAATATTATCATATATTAAATTATTGAAGAATTTACTTCAATAATCACTTGCAATACACGCACACAACTTTAACGTTAACTCTCTGGAATTTTACCAAATGACACTACAGTTCATTCAAATGGTACAGTTAATAGTTGCACAACTACCGACAGTCACTTTTGCCAATAAATTATTGTACTTTATTTTATTTTATATTGATTTATATATAGTTTTTTTCTTAAAATTTTATTTATGTTTAGATGAAAACACTATAGTGAGAGAGCTGAAACTTCAAAAATGGGAGAAATTGGTGTCCAAGTGCCTCTTTGTTGAATTTTTAAGTTCAGTTTTTGAAAAGTGTGAATGTAACTTGAAAAGAAAATTTAATTTATGTTGGAAATTTTTTTAACCAATTCAAAAAAATTCATGAACAAAACTCAAAAAAAAATTACTATGGATCTTATTTTATAGATCTCGATAAGTAGGTTTCAAATATATATTTTTTATTTAATTACGATTTTTGGATTTAAAGTTATGGCTTTTTAAAAATTTTATAAGAGAGAAAATAAAATGAAATAAATTTTGAAATGTGTAAAAGCAAAGTTGTCTTTTGGTAGAAAAAAATAAATTTGGGTGGTGTTATTTACACCCCCAAAATCTGTCACAAACACCCCCTCTAAAATTTAACAAAAAACGCATAACACCACGTTATTTGTCACAACTACACCTTCCATTACCTAATGTTAGGTGAGTGCTTAGTAAAACACTTTTCTCATATAAGCCGAGTTTATTTAAGTGCATTCACCTTTCATTAGGCGAGTTATTACGAATAAACTCTCCCTAAACGAGGCGAGTGTGTGCATTTGCGCTCACCTCTCATTAGGCGAGTTTTATAAGGTGTTAGTGATTAAAAATTTACATTTGAGAGGTGTTTATGACAAATAAGATGTTTGTGAAAAAGATATAAGGCGTAAATAACACCACCCAAAATTTTAGATTTTAGTTTCCAACCAAACAGGGCCAAGTGATTCCATAGTCATCAACAAAAAATATAAAATAAACAAGCCAATGATGTTGATATTTTATTTTTTTTCTTGTAAGATTCATTTCGTTATATTTAATCCTTAGAAAAAAAAATATAATTCTTGATATAACATGACATGATTTATTGCTCGGTCTGTTTTTTCGTGATCTTTGTAAATATCGTTACAATTAACCATCAATAAGAAATCCAGTTGTATCACATTGAGATTATGCTAGGATGGACCGGATGCTTCTCGAGTTAATTCCTTGCGGATATAAAAACATTTAGGCTCCGTTTGATTGCAAGGTGAAAAAAGAAAATAAATTGAGTTAGTTTTGGTGAAAAGATGGAAAATAAGTTGAGTGATAGAAGTAATATCCTCTTAATTTTTAAGTTTTTCCATGAAGAAATTTTCTTTGCTTGGTGGTGAATAAAAATTTTTCACCAAAAATATTGAAGGATGGGGGATATGTACTCATAACATGAGTAACATCTCTCACCTTATTTTCTATCTTTTCACACAAACTAACTAAATTTATTTTTCTTTTCCATTTTTGCAATCAAACGAAGCTTTAGGAGTCAACAATAATCAATCTTTAAAAACCGAAAGTGAGAATGAAATCAATTTTTTGTGGGTGAAAACATTAGCTCCTAATTTGAGGTTTGAAACTAATAATTGAAGGGAAAAAGTACACTTTTGCATGTGACAACAGCAGAGACAAGAGTTAGAGCCAAATGGGCACACCATTACATAATGCAATGGTAGGTAAGCATCACATCGTAACAACTCATATATAATATATAGAACTCGAAAGTGATCGACAATTAAATGTTTATAATTACATTTGGAAGGGAAACAAGTCCCAAAATAATCCACAAATCGCCTGCCTTGTTCATAGCCATTTAAACCCAAGTATATCAATTAATAATATTAAGCTACGAAGCGAAATTTGAGGCCATTTTCAAGCAGATCCTTTCCTAATTACAGTGAAGCACTTGTCCTTGGGCCGGCAAATTACTATTTTAATTATATTATTTAAAATACTATAAGATCTCATTCAGTTCGCATATTTAAGGATTTAAGAAAAGAAAGTCTTTCCTTTTCTTTATTTGATAAGTACAAATTTCAGAAACACTTTCTTAATAGAGGGAAAAGTATATGATAAAATCATTCATTTCAAAATTCATAGGATTGATTTTCCTTTGTGATTTTCTACCATTTATTAGAAAAAATTTGGACAACAATACCCTTATATAAATACTTTCCATATTTTTTCAAACATAAGAATGAAAACTTTACAGGAACTTTAGTTTCTCATCCCCATGAAAAAAATAAAGGAATTGATTTCCCTTTCATGAACCAAACGAGGCCATACCCTTAATTTTTGAGTTTACTTCCGACAAACTAATTAATTGCTTAGGAGCATGCGGAAAAACGAGATATATATTGGTGGATTTAAAAATGAAAAAAAGAGTTCCACCATCTAATAAAAATCTGCACATTGCATAAAAGTTATGGCGGATCTAGATTGGAAGCAAGCATTCAAGGGGGCTCAAGGACGACAATAATGCCATGACCAAAAGTCTTCAAAGATAGCTCGAAGGTGGCGCAATATGCAAATTTTAATATTGTTATGGGCAGTTTTAAATCCTTGTTAAGGGACAATCTTTTTTCTATTTCTTTTTTATTAAAAAAATGGAAGGTCTAACTCTCTTCCAATTAATGACTAATAACGAATTTTTCTTAAATTCAAGTAGGTGCTTTCTCAATTAGATTAATACTCTTGGAATTAGTCTACCAGGTGTAGGGGTGTTTTCGGTTTCGGTCGGGGTAGAAACTAGGGTACCCCAAACCCTCCCCAAACTTTATAGTTCGGTTTCGGTTCGATTTCGGTTTTCGTATCTATGTAACCCAAACCCTCCCCAAATTATTCGGTTTCGGTCCGGTTTGGTCTTATTCGGTTTTTTTTTGTATTGTTAAAACTTTTGTTCAAAATTGCACTAAAAATATAAATTCACTCAAAATGTGCTACAAAAAAATTATATAATGTATTTATTTTAATAATTAGCTTAAGTAATTATTTATAAATGTAAATAATCCATAGGGTTGGGTCATTTATATAATTTAAATGTTATAAGAAAGTTTTCTTCTTTTTTTTCCAATGTATTGTAAGACAACTTAAGTAATTACATTCAGTTAGCAATTTTTTTTTTTTAAAGATTCGGTTTTTTCGGTCCAATTCGGGGATCCCGAATCCCCAACCCATACCGACCCAAATCAATCGTTTCGGTTTCGGTTTTTTTTCGGTTCGGAAAATTTCGGATCACAACGGATCGGTTAGGTTCGTTCGTTCGGTTTTCGGATTTCTAACAACACCCCAAACCAGGTGTAGCCTATAATACCAATTTGCTTATGATACCAATTTGTAATAAAATTTCATTAGACTAAAAAAAAGAATTGATACTCAATGGACGAAAACCTAGCCATCCACCTTTAGATAAACAAATTCTAGATGCATTAATTAATTATGTCTTCTTTTTTTTTTTGGGTCAGAAATTAATTTTCTTGCTTTTTCGTGAAATGTATCTAATAGGGAAAATTTGAACACCATAACATATATTCCATTACGGTGCCCAAGTGAAGATTTTAACCCAGTGGGGGTTTAACTAAAAAAATAAAAAATTACAACAAATAATAACATAATAAAATAAACTTCTAAAAAGAAAAATGCTGAATTTATTAATCAACCATTCCTATCGTGTGAGGCTAAAAAAAGAATACGATTATACGAATCAAAGTAAGAAATCCAACACGAGAGAGTGAGAGAGTTACATGTATAAACTATTTTTTCTCTTTTGTTTTTCTTTGCGGAATTCTTGTGCAGAGAATGCTCTTATTATTTTGTTGACATTTATTAAAAATAATTACAATTTTATCTCCAAGGTTTTAAAACCTTACAAATCCAACCTCAAACTTTAAAATTTTACATAAAAGTTCATATATTACTATACTTAATAAACAAAAGTCCAAATTTAGGTGGGGCACTTGGCCCACTTTGCCTCCACCCCTATTCCATATGTGATTATCATGTCTCAAACGAGTAAATATTCACCCTTCTACATCCAAGAAAATATCACATTCTTTAACACTTTTTCTGATGGTATGAATACGTGTGGATCGAGGGATAATTGATCCCAATTTGTAGAGCACCTAGTGTTACGAACTAGCCATAGGATTCGTAAATGTTGGTGTCTTGTCTGAGCCAACTATGCTTAATGACATATTTAACTATCAAACTTTATCACTTTTTTTAATTTGGTCATTGAACTTTTTTTTGTCTAAAAATCCATTAAACTTCCAATAATGTTTCAATTTAGCCCCAGGATTTAACACCGTTAACACAGTTAACGAAAAAATTGGGGAAAATTCGTGTAAATAAAAAATTGTTGATGTTTTCTCAAAATTGGTAGACATGATTGCTTCTATATGTTTTTTTTGAGATCGTCTAAGGTTTAAATTGAGTCTATGATTTAAATTGAAAGTTTGATTTAGGTGAGTATAGGGTTTAAATTAAGGGTTTAAGTTGAGTCGTTCTCTCAATTTAAACCCTAGATGATCTCAAAACAACATATCAAAGTAATCATGCCTACCAATTTTGAGAAAAAATTAACAATTTTTGATTTACACGAATTTCCCCCAATTTTTCCGTTAACTATGTTAACGGTGTTAAATGCTAGGGCCAAATTAAAACGTTATTGGGAATTCAATGGGTTTTTAGATAAAAAAAAAAAGTCAATCGCCAAATTGAGAAAAGTAATAAAGTTCGATGGTCAATTATGTCATTAAGCCAGCAAACATCATCTTGCTTTTGGGTAATTAATTAATGGATGAGAAATGTTATGTACTAGCTTCAAAAACGGTTCTAAAGGTTTAGCTCAAATAAATTTAAAGCAAATATTTACACCGAAATTTACGTACAAACAAAATGATGAAGATGAACTTTTGGGTTTTATTTTTGATTTTTTTTAACTAAGTAAAATTGGTCTCAATGAATAAAAAGAGAAATGTTATTCAACTCAAAAATTATATTCCAAATGAATTTAACTATACACCCGTATTAAAATTTGGGAGAGAAAAAGGGAAATTTTGCCATTGTACCCTACATTCTGATTCATAATTTGAATTACCACCCCACATTTGAAATTTTTTGACTTACCACCCCGTCGTTACCTTTCTCCGTCCAAGCCCATTAACTTTGTATTAAAGTGACCATATTATCCTCAATTTGGCACATGATATCCACACATTTGCCTACAGAGCACACACCTCTTATTCAATCAAATGTGCACTTATATACAATCAAATGTGCTAAATTAGTTAGAGAAAGAGAGATCATTATTTCACATTCAAGGCTAGGGTTTATGCAATTCTTCCTAAAACTCTTAAATCGGTTCATACATTAAGGGCGAGGGCTTGCAATGAGAGAATGTAAATATAATCTAACCTAATTTCTTGATAATTTCTTGTTTTACACTATTCTTTCTCAAAATGAGAGTCAGTTATTGTCATAGGTTTTCTCCTTTGTTTTGTGTAGAATTTTGGCTTGTTTTGTGTGATTTTGTTAATTTTCTTGCATTTTCCTTGCTCATAATGAGTTTATGCATTAATGCCTTAATATATATTTTATATGTAATATGTATAGTTTATTAAGGGTTTTAGTTACATTCTGTTTTTGGTAAAAGTTTGAGTTTTTTTTTTCTTAATGCATGGTCTTTATATTATTGTGTTGGTGTTTCAATTTTAAAGGGGTTGATGACTAGAAATGTGAGTTTGGATTATGGTGGAAAGTGGGAAGAGGTGGCACCCGTAAATACAATCCAAGTCTTCAATTAGATTAGAGGTATGCATGTGGGCATATAAATTATTGTACTCGATAGGTATTGTCCAAATACAAATTCATATGAGTTAAGATTTTATTACATGCATATATGACATGATTTAGCCGAATGGCCTTCTTCACCACAATACAAGCGTTGTAAAAATGGAAAAATTGGGTGAGTTATGTGTTAAAACTTATAAAGATAGATGAAAAATATTAAGCATGTTCAATTGTTCATACCTTTGAATTGGCACGTAATTTCTCACTATTCCCACATATCTTGCTCTGTCGTTTTCTAATAAAATTTATTTTTCTTTTAAAAAAAATGGCTTGCTATGATGATTTTATATTGGGGGTGCACATTGTTTGGTGTCCAACATATATAATCTCAACCCTCGTATTCAGATGGTAAAATTGTCACTTTAATACAAATCTAACATGCATACATGGATGGAAAATGTTAGTAGTGGGAAGGTAAGTCAAAGATTTTAAAATATGGGGTTATAACTCAAATTAAGGGTCATAATGTAAAGTGCAATGGCAAAATTTCACGAAGAAAAATGAAAAATAGTAATAATTAATTCAAAATTACTTTTAAGATGTAGTTAAGTGTGTGGGTGGGTGGGTGGGTGGAGAAGGGGGGGAGTTTCACGAGGTCATCTTAATGTTGTAACTCATGCCACTGATAATGAGTGTTTATAGACCAACCATCTTTCACACTCTGATCCTATATATATATATATATATATTAATATATTATGTTGCAATCCATGCTAAAAATATTATTAACTATTTAAAAAATACCATAAATTTTAACTATTCAATTTTTTATAGATGATGGATGTTATATACACCCTTATTTTATAGACGTGACAACGTAATAGCCCTAACATCATACCTTTTAACTTTTATAACAATAGCCGCCATATAAGGGGCACCCAACTTAAGAAAAGAACAAACAATGTTTTGGCAATCTCTTGTTAAACAACGTTGTCAAATTCGGCATAATGTCACTCGTCACTTTAAGTAGAACTTGGTGACATCTTACCGAGTATAGTATTAAACATTAGGCATTATATTCGATGATTTGAATTATCTTACATAATATATGCATTAGTAATAGTAATGATAGGTTAATGCAAACATGCTTATGTTCCAAGCACATAATTTTAATGAAGTACTTAAAGTCAATAATTGGTCTTTATCTTTTGTAACTTCTTTGAATAAAAGCAACAAAAAGGGAAAATATATTAAACATAAGAATGGTCAAAGACAAATGCCTTATGAAGGATGAAGTTAAAAAAATCTTGATCAGAATATTGAAAATGGTGAAAAAAGTTGGTAAGTTAAATATAGGGGTGATGGTTCAGTTCAGTATTTATTTCAAGTGAGAAGAATTAAGATTTTAATCATATGTATGTATATTATGTATTTTATATAATGGACAACCAAACCCCTTATTTTGTAACCACAATATCAAGAGTAAAGGGGTAGTTGTTTTCACCTCTGAATGTTTAATGTGAGAGTTTTAAGTATTTAGATGTGCAATAAGGTGTTTTTTTTAAATCATTAAGAGGTTAACAACTATATTTTTAATGATTAAGCGTTCATCATTAAAAGATATCAGCACCGTTGAATGCTTAATAATAAATTAAACCATTGTTTTTTATAAATACTTAAAATTTAAAGTTTCATTCAGAATAAATATATAAATAAATAAAACACATCATTTTTAGAATTTAAGTTCAGCACTCAATATTTAGTAATCAGTATTTAACAATTAAAAAAAAATACGTATCCTAAATATTTACTTTTAAAAAAAAAAGAATTACTTTTTGTGGTGGTAGTAGTACAAAATGAGGGTATACATCACCTTCTTTAACCCATAGTAAAAATAAGATTCTAGCTTTTTGACTATTCGAAGCAAGAGATCATAGGGCCTTGTGGCCTTAATAAAATTGTTCGTCACTTCGTCCTGAATTGTCTTATTGTATTATGTTTGAGTTCAATTCTTTCCCGCCGTTTAACTGATGTCACTCATATTTACCCATTTTAAATACTAAAAATTAAAAAACAAAATAAGAATGACACAGATTTCTCTAATAGTTATGTTAACGTGTGCGCTAAGGGTACATGTTAAGTACACATATTTGAAAATAATTAACTCCTAACATACATTAAATATGACACAGATTTTCATACAAAATTTTATTATTTCCATTTATAGTAACTTTAAGATGTGCCATAAGAGCACATGTTATCATTTTCCGATAAGAATTGAATATCTTAAATAGTACAATTATGTATCCATGTTCAATTGGAGGGATGGATATTCCTTACTATAAAATATAAAGTTTACGAATACGCGGTGTACTTAAGTACAGGGGCAGTTTTAGTAAGGGACAACTGGACAAGGGGGCAATTGATCATCTTTAATTTTTAAACCATGTCTATTGTATGTGAGGTATTTTTTGAAAAAAAAATAAAAATAAATTTATATAGAAATCTATGTGTATAATTTTATACTTCAAAGGTATATAAACGTAAGAGTTGTATTTTATCGAATAATCCCTTAAAAATAAGTTTTGATCTAAAATTATTAATTATATCAAAATACACAAAATGACAAGACCTAGACCCTTCTTCCTCTTCTCTCCCCTTGGTTTCAACAAAATAACCAAACCCACCACTCTTCCTCCTCTTTGCCCTCCTCTCTTTCTCTCCCACGGCAGGACCACCATCACGATCAATACTATCACTGTGCACTGCAATTATCCCATTTAAAGGTCCCTGTCATTCCCAACGCACCAATGGAGATTTTTTGTGTCATTCAAACACTACACTTGCGATGTACAATTTTTAAATAAATCTCTCTATATGTATATGCATATACATGTTTAAATTGTTATTTTTTGAAAAAAATAATTAAATAAATATCTTATTTATTCAAATCTATGCATATTTTTTATCGTGTATATATATATGTGAAAAATTTCTGATAAGGACCAATCCTTACGGATTGGTCCCTTTTACAACGTTTTTGCATCATAAAAACACACCACCAAGTATTTTTATGACACAAAAATGTCATAAAAGGGCCCAGTCAGTAAGGACTGGTCCTTACTATAAATGCTATGTATATATATATGTGTGCGTGTCAATTTTTGTTGAGAAAAGTGTTAGATTTATATACGTAAAATATTTTTTAAATCAGTATAAAAGACTCTATTAAAATTATATATATAAGCTTTAGAATTATACTTTTGTATACTTTAAATTTTAACCTTTCTTAATTAATTTCTTAACTCCCTCACTACTTAAACATTCACTAGAAAAACATAGGGAGGAAGGAACAAAAATTAGTCCTAAATCCTAATTATATATATATATATATTCGTGGGAGTTGACATCAAAGATTAATTTGGAGCTGTTTGGGGACGGGCCAAGATGCATTTAATTGATTTAGATTTATTAGCCTCGATCTCCACATGATACTGCGTACTATCATTTTGCTTCCAAACAAGAACCACTAATTTAAAAATCTCTCCTTCCAGGTCCCCGGCCTACATTAATTGCACATTTGCCCTCTTTTCCTCTATATATGTTTGTATTCCATCCCAATAGCTCATGATTGATCCTACGCTCATCACCACTCAATATTCCTTACCCGGCCTCCTTTAATTATGCCCCACAATTAATTTTTTTTTTTACCCATTTTATTTTAATAGAAAATGACATAATTCAGTGGTTTTGCGAGACTCCAACTTGTAAACCGTTTGAGCAGATATTTTTTTCTGTTTGAACAAATATTTATATACTCGTTAATTTAATTTAAAGACCAGTGAAATTTGGATTTAGCTTTTGACTATCTGATGAACTTATATATCTTAGAGCCTTACTCATTAAAAAATGAAGTGAGAAACATTGACATTTGAATATCACTATAGGTAACATGCACTTCTTCTTATTAAGTATGTTGGAGAAAAAAAATGATTAAAACCATCCTATTTTCATTTTATTTGTAAAAAAGAAGCTAAAAGGAAGAAGAATTTATAAGTGGTTTTATCTAGGGGTGGAAAAAAATACCATTTGTACCGTACCAAACCGAACCAATACCAAATTGTACCGAAAATTTGGTAACGGTACAATACCGATTGGCATTTGTACT
Source organism: Lonicera japonica (assembly GCA_021464415.1). Classification (NCBI taxonomy): domain Eukaryota; kingdom Viridiplantae; phylum Streptophyta; class Magnoliopsida; order Dipsacales; family Caprifoliaceae; genus Lonicera; species Lonicera japonica. The sequence continues at coordinate 27,172,072 of CM038464.1, forward strand.
ATACCGTATTACTTTGGTACGGCACTGGTATTCATATTCATTACCGATGGTATATCGTACCGTACTTATTTTTTGGTATGGTATACCATACCAATACCAAATGTGCCATTACACCAAATATTAAATAAATACCAAATTTCCAATATTTCACAATTAGATGTAGATGAAGTTAGATGAACGGTCTAGATTATCAACAATCCCATTCTCTCTTTAGACACATTTCAACTCTAAATCATGTAACAATTCTCGTTCCATATAAATATTCCATTGAAACAAATTTTGTCAGTTTATTTTAATATTGTTCAATTCATTTAAGTTGTTTCACTGAGTATGCACTTAAACTTTGACATATATAATATCTATCTATGATGAGAAGATGTTGGTTTTGTTTTCTTTCACAATAGGTAATGACAGTATATAATCTCAACAAGATATATAAATTAGAGCATTACGATAAATATGAGCCATCATAATAATAACACAATCTTATCTGTTTAGTGATTTTGTCTATTTTTTTAGGCAATAAAGTGTAAAGATGTAAATATTAACAAATCATGTCTAATTCTTTTTCAAAAAATTTTAGTTAAATTTAGGTTTAAACTAAGTTGGCCTATGTTTTACGTTAATTAATAATAATCAATTATTTTGTAAATCAATTAAATTCAAAAAATTCATTTAAATTAAAAAAAATATTTTTTATTTACATGATTGATTTTTTGGTAATGTACCGTACCATACCGATATTTCGGTATACCGAAAGTTTGGTATGGTAATGGTAATGAATTTTAGTGTACCAAAATTTCAGTATGGTACTCGGTATAATCGGTATGGTACGGTATTGTACCAAATCCACTCCCAGTTTTATCCATTTAAAGAAGTTTAAAAGTATTTCCTTAATGCATTCTTTTCAATTTGTCCCTTTTCACCACATTTCACATATTTGAAGAGGTTTTATTCAATTTCTTGAAAGAGGTAGTTACAAAAAAAAAAAAAAGTAGAAAGATTTTTCCATAATTTGCGGATTGGGTTTATTCTTCTACTAAATCTTCTCATTATATATGATATGCCCTAAAATTAATTAATTAATAATGCACCGTTATTTGCAGTGCGGAATAAGAGCATGAACATGGGTTTTAAATTTTTGTCAACGAAGAGAAGAGAGGAAGTGATAATGGTGGTGGTTGTCAACGCTAGCTAACATTGCATCTAAGAAAAAGGCGCCATTAATTTATGTCACCACATCCATCATTCATCATCATCATCATCATCATCCTCACATTACTCAAGCTAGCAAACTCACCCTAATTCATCAATTTGAAAATAGCTATCTAATTAATTTATGCATAATTCAAATCAAATGTTCCTATATGATCGTTAATCATATATACATATATGGGGAAGGTTTAATTTATTAAAGGGTGTATACAAAACAAGCAAATTTTACACACGTCAATAATTTTTTTTCAGTATCATAAGTCATCAATCTATCCGCCGATAGATTTGATAATTATTATATATATAAAATGCATGCAAAAATTTAAATTAATCAGAGTTGCAGAAATCTATCATCATAATTATGTTATATATAAAATTAAGAGTCTTGTAAAATTTAAATAAAACTAGACATACTAAATAAATTGTTACAAATATCTTATTGATGCGTGCTTAATTAGTACAAAGAAAATAACTAATTCAACGATATAATTGATAAATTATGAATTCAAGAAAAAAATATAAATATATGTAAAATTACATAATTTTACATTGGTATAACTTGAACTTTGCTCTACATAAATGTAAAAATATTTAAAGAAACAATAAATAAATTTAAAATCCGAACAATAAGGGTCTCCAACAATGATCAACCGTGTGATAACACATCCTTTGTAATTGGCTAACTTATTCGTGAAGATCTTGATATATATATGTTCGCACTTTGATACCAAATTTTGCTTGGTACACGTGAATTATTATTTTATTTTTTTTGTTCCACAGTTATCCTATGGGGTGTTTGGGTTAGTTTTTGAACACCTCAATTAACTTTTGCTAACGGTGCGTAGCTGTCACTAGTTAAATATTATTTTAACAATACTAAAATTAAATCTTGAGAGCACCGGATATAGATGTAAATTACTTACACTAGCCCTTGTGATCAAACATTTAATTGTGTTTACAAAATACACGGTCAAATCCAAAATTATGTTGGAAATGTCATTTCCCTTCAATTAATTTCAGTATTTTTTAAAAAAATGTAAAAAATTATAAAAGAGAAAAAAGTGTAATATAAACTTATATCATTAGTTGTGATTGGATGACATTTATTGCACGTATAATATTGAGTTGCAGAGTTTTATAACGATGGTGATATAGGTATCTTTAAAAATATTTGATAACATTCTCACTTTCATTCCATCTTTTACAATTGAGTATAAATTTGATAATACCTTACTCGGTTGTCAAGAATTGAAGATATAAGCTTATACTCGGTTGTTAAGGATCGAGTATATAAGTTTATACTCAACTCTCAAGAACTAAGTAATTGACACTTTAGTCTATTGCGAATAACCAAATGAAAGTAAGAGTGTTACCAAATATTTTTTAGATGCCAATATCGCTACCCTTTTATAAAATAGGAGGTGGTTTTAATCTAGTTTAATGTCAAAATTCCTCCATAAACTTAATAATTTGAATAGCTAGCTAGGGTAAAAACATTATATGATCATCATTTATCTTGTGCTTAAATAATTTAACCATCAAATTTTAAACCTCGTAAATTAGGGCTATGTTTAACGTGTGAAATAAGAGCATAAGATAAGATAAAATTACTCTATTATATATTTAGTATTGATTGAGATTAAATTATAAAATAGATTGTTTATCTTATTAAAACATGTTATTTTATCAAGAAAGATTAAACAATATCACTTAAAAAGTAATATTATTTTATTCAATTAAAATAAGATTAAATAATTTAATTCATTTTTTGTATTAGACGTGTCAAACGCTACTAGTGGCATATACAGTGATAATGCCTGGCCGTTGACATGTGCTACTTTTGGAGGCTAGCAATGAATATTTTGTACCATCACATGCTTTTAATAACTAACTCCTCTCTCTCTCTCTCTCTCTCAATCAATTAAAACCACCGAGTTTCTCTCTCCCCTTTTTTATTCTTAATTCTCTTCTCTTCTTTCTTTATTCTTTCTTTCGTTCAATCTCCAATTTTAATTTTCTATCAAATGCAATGGAGAATCCCACACCACAAATACTCCCACCTAGCAACAGTGTCAGAAGAGGGAAAAGCACCGTGTCCAACTCCCCCGAGTTCGAGTTCTGGATCCCCCGTAACAACCCTTCTTTCCCTCCACCGGAACTCCTCCCCGCCGACCAACTTATCCTCGACGGCATCCTCCTTCCCCTCCATTTCCTCCCTCTCAACGATCCACTTCCATCCAACCCCGAACCCAGTTACCCAAACCCGGATCCACATCCTGATCCTGAACCGGCTTCCGGCCCCGACCTATCGGCCACCGACTCCACATTGAATGCTTCGAAGCGATGGAGAGACATTTTCAAGAAGAGTGATAATCGGAAAAACTTGACTGCTAATAGCACCGAAGTCAAAAATGTGGATAAAGACAAGTCAAAGAAAAAAGATAGAAAAATCAACAGCGGTGGACCGGGCTTTGCGGAGCTGAATATAAATATATGGCCATTTGCGAGGAGCAGATCCGCCGGGACTGACGGAATACGGCCGCGGATGGTGGCGGCTACTCGGAAGGTGAGTAGTGCACCGTGCTCGAGGAGCAACTCGGCGGGCGAGTCAAAGTCAAGGAAGTGGCCTAGTAGCCCGAGTCGAGGTGGTGGGGTCCACTTGGGGCGGAGCAGTCCTGTTTGGCAGGTCCGACGCGGTGGCTCTGCGGTTCGGAATGGTGAAAAGAAGGTCAAAAATGAAGGAATGGAGAGTCGCCGGAGCAAAATCGCCGGAGGCGGTGGGGGTAGGGAGGGTAAAGGGAAGGTGGTGAATGTGGATGTTCCGGTGTGTATTAGGTACCGGCAACATTTGAGTTGTAGAAGTGATGTGAACGGTGCGGTTAGTGGCTGTGGCAGGAGCGGCGGAGTAGACGCCGGCGACGGTGGAAGAGGTGGCAATCTGTTTAACTTGCGGAGTTTATTTACTAAGAAAGTGCATTAATTATGCAACTTTTTTTTTTTTGGCTCTGTTCTTATAGAAGTATTGTAACTAAAGTTGCCTTCGAATGGGGAATACAAATCAGATTCAGGTAGTTTTCTGAAAAAAAAAAAATTAAATGAAAAATATTATGCTAAGATAATTTCCGCAATAGTATTTAAACATAAAAAGTTTGATATTTTAAAAATCTTAGGGCTTTTAAAATAATAAATGTAATGAACACCCTCTAAATTAATTAAAAGTGGGTATTTGTCTTTTGCTTTTTTTTTAAAGTTGATTGTGAGTAGACCAAAAAAATAAAAAAAAAAGTTGATTGTGAGAACTCAAAAATGTATATTATTGCTCAAAGGATTTATTGCATGAAAGAAAAACTATATCAATGGAATCAAGAAATGTGAATTTTAATAATGGTTGAATTTTTTTATGTTAAAGATAATTATTGGTGCCAAGAATAATACAGAACATTTTGCACCTAACCGAGTGAGTTGTGACTTGTGAGACTGCCAAACCATAAAGGACACAACCAATATAGCATTTTTAAAACGTTACGTGTACTTTTTTTAAAAATAAATATCTTCTTGACAAAAGGCAAAAATACTTTTGTCAATAGCGAGTGAAATTGATATGGACATTGGGATCTCAAAAAATAGATTGGCCAATTAGAGTACTAATCAATCTAATTGGACGGCTAGAGCATTTTCAATGGCAAATGTATAAATTGATTGTGTAAAAATATGTGAATTAATAAAAAATAGATATTTGGAGGATAGAAATTAATTTTACACAATTATTTTACACATTTTCATTTGTGCTCCAATAGTACACTTTAAGATTGTTGTGCAAAATTTGAATGAACTAATGATATTGAACCACATTGAATATATATATTCACATGTAATATTCAATATTTTTTATGAATAATTTTTATTTATAATTTAATAGTCAATATGGGTATTATTTTAAAGTTTTTGATGAGTAGAATTCAAATATAAAAATATCATAATAAAGTAATATTTTGATTTTTACTTATATTACTTTTAATATTTTGTAAAAAGTTGGAGAGAGAAAATGATGATGCAGATGTGTAAAATACACACCCATTTTACACAAGTGATGATGTGACATGTTTTACATAACACCATTGGAGCACAAAAAATTATACACATTATATAAATTTTACACAAATCCTATATGTCATAGTTTACACATGCTCATTGGAGATGCTTTTAGACTGTTCAACCAAAGGAGATCTAGTTGATTTATGAGACCTGCCCAGCCAACTTATTACAAAAGTGATTAAAGATGCAAGATAAGAAAATAATTTTAAATTTGAAACTACCAAAAAGATGATCATGATCTCGCGAATCAAAGGATCTGCCACAGATTATCGTTTTTCATATCTTTACCTGCGACAGGTAGAAGTTCAGGAATTATCGTTTTTCACATCCTTAATTTATTTAGTATTTGTTTCATAATTTACAATATTTCAATTGTGAACATTAATCTTATACATTATGAATAGGAGTAGCGCATACAGTAGATAGGATACCCACCCACGAATCCCTCATGTACTATGGCAAAAACTCTTATACTTTATTGTTATTCAACATATAAGAAAAGTGGATATACTCTAGACCTAATATCCATTGACTAGAGAAATCACTATTGTACTTCATTTTTATTCAACATATAAGAAATGTCCATTGGTTAAGGGTAGAGAAACCATCATTGTACTTCATTCTTAATCCATGTGTAAGAAAAAGAAATATCCATATCTATTGGTTAGAAGAACCGTCATTATACATCATTGTTATTCAACATATAAGAAAAATGGACATACTCTAGACCTAGTTAGGGGAATCATTATACAAACTAAATCAATTTAATGACCGCACAAACATATATCATTATACAAATGTATAGATTGAATATTGAATACGGCTCTCATTTTGTCAACAATATGGTTGAGCGTGATAAAAATATGGCTGTCACTTTATCAATAATAATTGGTTGAATGTGATAAGAATTTAAATACTTCACTTATAAAATTTAAATTTAAATTCAAATCTTCCTCACAGCGGTCACTCATGTTGAGGAATCTATTAAAATCACTGTAAACGTTGATTAAATTTTGTCATAACTTTAGAATGGTGTAATCTACTGGTTTGCTTTGTTAATTCCTTTGCTTTCCAATTCTCTAGAGTATGCCCATCTCACTGGGGATAATGAGAAAGAAAAGGACAAGACTAGCATGTGGTACTAACTAATTTGAAAGAAACATCTCAATAGACTATTTTGCTTTTATGGAAAAGAAAGAAAAATGAGCCAGGAGACAACAATAAACTCTTTTGCAAGGTGTCCTTTTTACACCCTGCCACTCTTCTAAATAAATTATAGAGTTAATTGCACTTTGCCCCTCTCAACTATAGGGGTCGTGGCACTTTGCCCTATCAACTACCAAAATTAGCAATTAATGCTACCAACTATTCAATTTGTTGCATTTAACCCATTTTAACTGACGGGGTTAAAAATTTTAAACAATTTGGGGCTCAAATATAATTTTATATAAATTAAGACACAAAATGTAATTTTTAATTTTTGTCACCATTCTTGCACATCATCTCCATTCACCTCTTCTTCAACCTTAAACCTTTATCACCATTTCCGGTTACTCTCTCCGGTCGTCATCTCCGACCACCACCATCTCCGGCCACTTCCGAAAATCGAAGAGGAAAGAAATAGGGGTAGTAACGCATATACAAGGGAGGAGCAGAATCGGAGGCTAGGTACAAGGCAACACAAACTAGACACACATGATAGTAGTAGATACACACACCACCAAATAAAACAAGGTGGGGATGGCAGCCGAACCATTGTATCCCAAAATAGAAAAATACAAAACCCCAGAAATGGCAATCCTTATTAAACCCAAAAATTAAGAAAAATAAACTTTACAGAGAGTTTTCCTTTACCGCAAAAATGAGTATCCACGAGAATATTGCCTCTTTGTTCACGCACCATTAGGGTCCATGAGCTTGTGCCGATGGCAGCATTGGCCAGCCAAGTGGTTGCGGTGAGCCTGGAGGGCTTGAATACATACTAGCAGAGAAGAGGCTCAATTCCACAAAAGCCCCTAAGGTTTCCTCTTTCTGCCCCGCCCTAAACGAGATTGATCCACGCGTTTCCGTAGGGTTAGTGAAATTGTATCCTCGTGTTCTTCACTCATCCTTCTCCGAGCTCCGATTCTGCTCCTCCCTTGTATATGCGTTACTACCCCTATTTCTTTCCTCTTCGATTTTCGGAAGTGGCCGGAGATGGTGGTGGTCGGAGATGACGACCGGAGAGAGTAACCGGAAATGGTGATAAAGGTTTAAGGTTGAAGAAGAGGTGAATGGAGATGATGTGCAAGAATGGTGACAAAAATTAAAAATTACATTTTGTGTCTTAATTTATATAAAATTATATTTGAGCCCCAAATTGTTTAAAATTTTTAACCCCGTCAGTTAAAATGGGTTAAGTGCAACAAATTGAATAGTTGGTAGCATTAATTGCTAATTTTGGTAGTTGATAGGGCAAAGTGCCACTACCCCTATAGTTGAGAGGGGCAAAGTGCAATTAACTCTAAATTATAAGTAAACAAAAGCGATTTGGCTATCCTCCACTATTCTTTCTATCTAATTTTATCCAATATTATTTTGTTCGAGATTTCAATGAGTGAATTTTTTTTCACAAAATTTGGTAGAGATGATCTATATAATGAGTAGATTATATTTACAAAAGTTCATCAAGAAATTCAAACTGGAAGTAGGTGTGATAAAATTTTAATACATGTGTTCATTTTCAATTATTAAACTTGCAAAAGATCATCTCACTCATTATTGGTTTAAATTTTTCGATTAAATTTTGTAAAGATGATCACTCACTATCGAGACATTTTTTCACCAAAATTCGTGAAAAATTCAGCTATTTAGGCCTTAAACTAAACTCCATTAAACAAAATTAGATAAGAAAAATAAAGGTAGAAAACCAAGTCCCAACAAAAATGTTTTGAAATCAAAATCAATGTTACAAGCAAATCGATAAGAAACTGCACATTTTTGTACCCTTCACTACTTCCTTTTTCGTTTTCCTCTCCCTCGTTTGAGTGTCTACTTTTTTCATAGAAGATGAGGCGGCCGGGTAGAACAGCCAATTCTTCTTAAATTGCAATAATATTTCTAAATCTGAGGATTTTTGGACAAATTTTTAGATTTGTAAAGCTTTTTTGTCTCTCATTTACTGAGAGTTTTTGTTCTCCTTCTAAGACATAGAAGTCTTCGTTTAGTCCGTACAACGTGGATTGGAGTACCGACGAGCTTTTTTTTTATTATTTTGGGTGGAGATGTAACTCAAGACTATAAAAAATTATTCTTGATCTTACGTTATTTGTTTTTGTGTTTCCTGTTTGTGTGTTGGTGTTAATGAAGGCTCTATTTAATTTACAATGTTTTTTTTTGTTGTTGATGTATGTTCTCTGCATGCAAGGTTTATCCTTCTAATGTAAGATCAATGATATGGTTTACGTTTTTACAACTTTTGTAAACTCTCTGAACAATGATTCAGAAAAATTCATGTATAAAGTAAATTCTCATTGCAACATTGCATAAAAAATTTTGCATAGAATTTTTACCGAAAATTCACTGGGCTGATTTCTTGCAGAGAATTTTCATGTATAAAGTAAATTTTCATAAAAAAATTGCAATGAGAACACAAAATATTACTGCAACTTTGCATTGAAATATAGAAATTTTTTAAAAATTTGCATATTATAAGAAATATTCACTACACTTCTCAGTAAAAATTAGAAGATTTTTAGAGGAAATATATTATATACTAGAAAACTTTGCAGTAAAAATTAAGAATCTTCGTAAGAGATCATAAAGAAAGTTAAAAAAAACCTCAATGCAACATAGCAGTAAAGATTAAAATGTCTGAGAATTTTACACAAATTATCATCTACTCAGAGAAAAGCAATTAAGATAAAATGAAAAGGATTCACTGCATAATGCATACGTATTCTTTGAATGTAACAAACTCATCGTACATACCAACGTATACAACCTAAAAACTTTCTTGTTAAACTTGGAGCTCTAGGCTATAAGATATCAAAAGATTCTTCCCCCTCCATTCGCCTTTTCTATGAATCTAAAATCATATCACAATCTTCTTATCCTGGATGAGAAAGTTCCAACTCATTTGTGATGCTCCTAGATTAATGTAAAAAAGATATTGAAAGAACAACACTGCCATGCTTTTCGAATATGCGCGCAATTGGTTCATGCTATGGAAAGAGATTTGAAATTCATATAAGTTTTGATGACAAGTAATTGAATTGTTTTTTTATGTGAGTAATCCCTTGATTCAAGTAATTTAGTAAGTAATATATATATATATATATATATATTATGGGCATATATGTCAAATTTTAATTCAATTAATTTTTATTTTGTCTTTTTCATTAGTTATGTAGGAAAATGTGTCCTTATTATATTAAAGGATCTTATACGGGGTCTTTCATGAAAATGTCATCATATTAGGGATTTTTCTCCCATTTTTTCATTTTTTTTAAATTAAAAAATTTGGATCAGATTATTGGATTGGAGATCCCTTAAGCTCACAAATTTGGATATGGATTTGATTATAGATAAATAATTTGTCGGATTATTGGATTGGATTGACTTGTTTTCCTTAATAGATTGGATCGGATATAGGGTATTTCGGTTAAAATCTGATCCACTGACAAATACTTACACGTGACGTGGAAACAGAGAGTATTTTAGGTTAGGGTGCTGGTAAAAGCACCCTAAAAAATCAATTTAAACACCATTTTTAAGAATAAAGGTAACTCAAAGAATTGGAAATTGTATTTTGAAGGCACCCTAATACTTCAACTACTCATCCTATTCATCATTGCTACTGCTACGTTGCTACATGGCGACTTCGTCTCTTTCTTGTTAATCCAAAATTAAAAATTATCATGTGTGTTTTTATTAACCTAGATAGGGAACAAATTCACTATCTAGGTTTCATGGATTGTGGCTGCGTTGGTGATAATGATCATCAACGGGTATCTGTTGGTGGATTTCTTCTCTTATGTAGAAAGTGGAATATTGTTTACTTGCATGGTGTTTGTCTTCACGGCTGTGTATGTTGGGTTTATAGTATACCTTATTTCACACAAGATTACGGTCTTTATAACTGGCTTGTAGAAACCAAGTGGTTCACAAATCACAAATATAGCAAATTAGTCATTCATTCCTACAAAATTCCTTGTCAATTGCACAAGGCTGCCACATACATTGCAAAGGATATCTTTTGATTATTTGTGCATTCCAAGGATTTGAATGCCTACTGATTCTGAAGTAATGGCCTATTATACTTTCTTTCCAAGGATGGTAAGGTCAGACTTAGCAAGGCCGTTTACACGTATTTATTTTTCTTGTAAACGATGAATAGGAGTTTATCCTTAGGTAAATTTTAGAATTAGCTTTTGTTGTAAAAGAATTGTAGTAAAGTTGCGCCATGACAGAGCTTGCGGAAGCAATATTTAGTGGCCTAATCTATTCAATGCAATTTACTTCTCATCTTTAGTTTCAAAAAAAAAATGGGTTTAAATATCACTGTTACACCCTAAGCTAATAAGATGGTGAGTACTTTTATTATAGTTATGAGATATATACAAAATGGAAGTACTCAAAATATTATTGTAAATACTTTAAACCCATAGAATATATGAAAGGAGATAGGATAGATGCTCATGTTATTTTCTCTTCTTTTTTTTTAATTAGGGTGCCTTAACTATGCGGGTGCTTTTACAAAATTAAAATTTTAATACGGGTGCCTAAAAAAAGAGTGTTTAAATTAATTTTTAAGGTGCTTTTACCGACACGGTTTAGGTTAATCCCCATTAGGTTATGTCCGGATTAACGTTGACAGGAGCTGCCTTGATGGTAAAATTGCTTTTGGAGGCATTATATATATATTTTGAACTATAACGTAAAAAAGGCCTAAAGAAAATGAAATAGATAGACTTCAAAATGGACTTAGTAGCCCTTTGACCCATGAGAGATTAGGCCTGCAGGTTGGAAGGATAAAGCCCAAGTTCAGTAGCATGACTTTCTTTTACAACTTAATTAATTACTCATTAGAAAGAAAAGGCACTCTTTTGTCGTTTTTTATCCATGATTCAAATTAATAGTTTTAATATATTTTTCATCTCATTGATGATTTTTTTATTTTTGAATCATAATTGATCATTGTACACAAATTTTACAATAAAAAATAAATTATCCTTGACTGCTGAAATTACTAGTACCAAAATTTATCAATTTAAAATAGAGAAAGTAGTATATTTTCATGATTTAAGCGGGACTAAAGGAATGGCAATGGGGCGGTTTCGCGAAAACCCGAAATCGAACCGTATTCTTTTATCCCGAACTGAAACGGCAAAAAAACTGCAACAGTTTTTTTTTTTAAATCGAAACCGAACCAAATTAATTTACTGTTAACCGATCCGAACCGACCCGCTCTGAATATGCAAATTAAGGGTCGGGTCGGCCCGCCCCGCCCCGAATAACCCTTATTTTAAATGTAAAACAAATTTTAAACATTAAATCTAGACACATTATTAAACTTCAAACAAATTAAGTATCCATTCTTCAAAAATAATATATATATTTATATAAAATAATATTTATATATATTTTATATATAAAATAATTTTTTTATATATTATTTATATATATATATATATTCGGAGCGGTTCGAGGCGGTTTTTAGAAGAAAAAAACGAAACTGAACCCCCAACGGTTTTTTTTTAAACCCAAAACCAAACCGGTCTAAAAAAACCGTCCCAAAACCGCTCTAAACGGATCGGATTGGTTCGGTAACCCGACGGGTTGGTTTTTTTTGCCATCCCTAGGGACCGGACCGACTAACTCTATTTTTATTTTCTAAAAGTAAGTTTGGAACTAAATTAATTTTATTTTTTTTAAAATCAACATTAAGGGGGGAAATTATCCCGTGTTTCTACCAAGTATCTCCTTTATTTTATGTCATGCATACGTAAGTTGTATATAAATAATTTTAAAAACAAAAAATAAATAAAAGGGATTACTGGCTCAGTGGTTGAGCATAACTTAATTTTTTATCAACAACAATGGCTTGAAACATATTACCTAGCTTCCTCAATTTCAAAATTATATATATATATATTGTACAGAGAGAACAAGTCAAAAAAAAAAAAGAGTCCTAACAAAAACAGGTGGTTTGATGTTCAAAATTAGAAAAATGAAGTGATAGGATTCCTCAGGAAACACCCCTAAAATATGATGGGTAGGATAAGGGCATAAACATGGAGTCTTTACTTTAGTGCATGTGAGTGCACGATCACTCTAAAACTTTATATATATATTTGATATCTATCTAATTAGTATGCAATTGTTACATCCATTCATAGTGGCATATATATATATATATACATATACATATAGATTAGACAACAAAAGAAAGAAAATCACTTGTCGGCCAAAATATATACTCACCAATTCACATGCTCATTATATAGATTAGAATATAAAAGAAAAGATGTAGAATGATCTTTCCACATGCCCATTATTTTTGACTAGTTTATATATATATATATACTATTTATTTCATCATACTATATATATTTCAATTTTTTTTTTATTTTTTGTTAATACTCTAATTAAAAAAACAATTATTTATTTCCTAAAACAAAGTATTATTATAAATAGTTATATTATATGATTTTAAAGTTATAAGTTATTCAAGTACTAAGCATAGCCGTTTTAGCAATAATACCATCATTTTTCTTACTTTCAAGTTATTTTTTACATGAGTCATGTCATGACAAAGTAAATACGTGTTTACTTACTCTTCTTTCTTTAAGTTAAAAATATGTGTTTTGACTTTTCACTAATTTAAATCTAATCAAGGGATAAATGCCGTCTCAAATTTAAAATCTTGTTCCAAAATCAGATTATACATTGAATGGATAAATATGGGTAAAATAGAATAATAGCAACACGAACTAACCGGAAGGAGTCATATCGTGTAACATAATGGAATATAATAAAATAGAATAGTAGCTTTACCCCCCATTAAATAAACGATAATTAAGTTTACATATATAGGTGCAATTCGAAAATGCAAAGCTTCCTCATTATCGCAAGCCTGCTGAAGCAATAGTGTGTTTAGAGTTTAGACCATTGACAATTTGACATATGAAAGACATCAATTATTTCAAGATGAATTTGTCAGTTAGTGTAAATCTAACTGTAGGGCCACGAGATTTGTAATATGTTTTAAGTATTATGTGGCCGGTAACGAAAATATTTTTTGGCCAACAGTGAATATGATGGTTCAAGTTGTGAAGGAGGATTAGTGAAAGTACGCGAAAGCTGGTTCGAGCACCGCCTAATTTAAACTAAAAAATAAAAAAAGTATTATGTGGCCACACTTTAATTTTCTAGCAACGTTTTAGATAGAATTTATCTGACTTTAAAAATTTATATAAAGAATGAATTTGTGTTTATTTACCATGGGAATCCTCTAAAAAGGCTATATTTTTTTCCGTAGATTTTTTGCATATGTACCCTGCTTTAAAACATTTCACTTTATATTATGACGATCAAGAAATTATAATCTTAAGTATCTGTATCATATAGGATAAGATATTTGCTCCCAAAAGTGTCATTCTCATTTTACTAGCACCCAAGTGTTATCAATAATGCATATGGAATGTTGGTAAAATTTATTTTTGAGTGTTAAAATATATATTCACTTAAAATGCTACGAAGCTTCTTAATTTTTTTATATTATCGTTACAAGCTAGTTGATGACTTTGGGTGGTGAAAATTCAACTTTAGGGTTTAACATGAATTAAGTGCTGGGATTGATGGATACTAAGTTGTGGGGCCCAAGTCTTGTGGCCTCTAGTACAGACCACAACCCAATTTGTGGGCCACGATGGGTAACCACAGTCCAAAAGTAAATGGGGTTTATCTAAGTTAGATCTCTCAAATCAGAATTTAGAAGTTGACTTGGATCTGATTACAGTCGGGGCAGATATTTTTAGTTGTGTCAAATGGACTCAAACTCTAAATTTACCTTTGTGTGCGTGTTACTGTTTGAGATTGATTAAATATTGGAAATTTAAGGTTATATCTTCTTTATTTTAAATTTATCACTTCAGCGTTTCAAATTTATATTTTGATTTTTTATTAAATATAATTAAAAATAAATTGTATTATCATTGATCAAATTAAAATTAAAAATAAATGGTGTTCATTAAAATCATATTTTTAAGTCAAATAGCATGATTAATATGTAATTTAAGATGCCAAAAGTATACGAAATCTAGGAGTTATGTCATTTGATTGTCAATTGGTCTTTGAATCAAAAGTATAAAGACAACAAGCTATTTCCTACTTGTGTGTCCTAGTTTTTATATTATGTTTGTGTTATTCAATATAACTAATACACGTGTTAGACTTAAACTTACATCCCCTTAAAAAGGCTTGTTGTCTTAAGAACATCTATATATTCATTAAATGTTTAGTCAAATGGAACAATCAATTTGACATTGAGGGATATAAAATCTTTGTGCTATGTATCATTTGTTTGCCAATTCATTTTATATTGAAATTATAAGCAAACATGCTATTTTCTTCGTGTAGGACCAACGACCAAATAATCAGTTTACATTTTCTACTATAATTAGTAAATTCACGTGTAAAGTTAAAAAATACACAGGGTTTGTTGCCATTCTTATTTATTGTCACAAATTTTGATACATTAATTATTAGAGTAAACTAAGTAAATTGCCACTAAATTATTGTAAAAGTTATATAATGCCCATTAAACTTTAAAAAGACCATCATTTTGGTCATTCCACCCTTTTAATTCGTTAGATTTGATGCGATTGGGTCATGTGTTCATTACATGACCAACTTGAAGGATATTTAAGTCGTAACTGCCCAAGGAAATATTTTTTCTCCACAAATAGGTGCCATAGCATTCCCCAAAATTGTGGGTATATATATATTTGCTATAGTTATGTGGTTTTTTGGGTATTTTTTATGCTAATGCCCCTTGAATTTGTCATGTGATACGCACATAATCAAACTCCATTAAATCTAATGACCCAAATGGACAAAGTGGAATGTAATGGATAGCTCAGGAGGACATTTAGCACTTTAAAAAGTTTTGTGAGAATTTTACAACTTTTGCAATAGTTTAGTGGCTACTAGATTTACTTAATTTTGAAGTTTGGCAATGATCATTTCTAAATTTGATTGTGTAGTTTGGGTCATATGAAATTGTTCACTTTGAACGATTTCTTGTTTGAACATATTTTCACATAATTGATTGCTCTGTCTAATACTTTTTGAGTAGGAGTACGACGTGCTTATTCCCATTACTTTTTTTTTGAAAAAAGTTAATTATCTTTTTTAAATTAAAAAAAAAGTGATAATATTGTTAAAGTAATTATGATTATTATCACAGTAATATATAACATTATAATCATACATTACAACTCTTTGAAACAGTACATTAGTGTGGTAATATTTCTTTAGGATTGATGATTTATTGTTTAATATATAGTGATAAGGACATATGAAACTATTTCTTTATTTGTTCATTATGCGTAAACTGGGTTATTATTATTGGAAGGGGAATTGACAAATTAAACCTTGAAGCATATGGTAAGTTGCAATTTTTCTTTTAATATTTTAAAAGTTGCATTATGAATCTCAAAATATTTTTAGTGTTGCAACTCAAACATTTCATTAACTTTTGTTTAAAAAAAGTTTACAACCGCTGATGTAGCTCTATAATGAGGCAATGACGTAGAACAAACCCTCTAAATATATATATATATATATATAAATGACAAATTAAATCTTAAAGTATGGAGTCAATTGCAATATTTTCCTTGATATTTCAAAAGTTGCAATGTGAACCTTGAAATACATTTTCAACTCGTCTTCAGTATATATTATGTTTTATCTTAATACAAGTATCACAACATTAGTGGCAATTTCTCTCTATTTTTGTTTTATTTAAAATTATTACATAGTTTTAACAAAGAAAATGATGACACATAAAAGCACTAGGAACATTAGTAACTAGACATATTTTTTTAATGACATTAATTATTTGTCTCTCTAAGATCGATATATTCCTAAATGGTATAAGAATAATTTGCTTACATCTAGAACATATTGGTGGATCGATTAAACTGCTAGAAAACTTTATATCAATGTTCAATCCAAAACAGAAAAATTAAAAGGCTCAAAGAACAAATTCTTTTAGGAAATAATAAAAAGAAATAAACAAATACCTACACCAAAGCATAAACAATCCCTTTTTTTCGGTTTGGAATTTGTCCATGAAATATGCAGAAACAAATGTTTGGCAATAATAATAAACTCTTCAATTCACATTTTTAAGGTTTTTTTCATTATATTAAAAAATAGAGTATGCAATATTAATTATTGAGTCATGTTAATAGTTGTTAACATTTTTAGATAAAAAGTTTAATTTGTAACACTAAATGTACCGTGAGACGCTGACCAAGCACCCCGGAAAAAACAAAAAAAAAGATATTACAATTTTTAAAACAATTAAATGGCCTCATATTTTAAGGTTTAATTTGTTAATTCCCCTAACCGGAATATGCCTTTGTATCAATCGGCAAGCTAGGAACACTTGAATATCTTTATATTCTGAAAAGGAGATTTGTTTTCTGATGACTTGATTATCAAACTAAAGATGTGATATTACGACAAATATTTTATTATAACTTGAAGGTACCATTTGCTATATAATTATTTGGTTGGCGTATATGTAAGGGTTTGTTACTTTGTTTAGTGGCCGGTCTAGTATAAAAATACCGTTATCCAAAAGAAATATTCTTAAATTTATAGTCTAAATACACGTATACTTACGCAGTAGTTATGCTAAAATTTTAGAGAAAAAAATGCTGAATAATTAAAAATCATTAAAACTTACTATTAATCTAGTGTGTTTTATATAAGTAATTTTTTAGGTTTTCAACTTTGTATGACTCGATACAATTCGATATACTCCGGCAAATTACAAATGTTGTTGAATTGTTCGTGAGTAATCCATTGAGATACATTAGTATAAGCCAAACCATATAAAGTAAATAGTCTAAATATTCTTAACTTTTAAGAAATTGATTTCAACATATTGCTTTTTTCTTACAAGGAAAAACAACAAAAATCTAGAGCCTTAGGTAAGATACCTCAGAGTTGTGTGGTTTCTAAAAGTTTAGGTGAGAGAGATATTTCCGGTTTAAGATTAGAGCATGTCACAAGTTCAACAGTTAACAAGCAGTTATAATATTTTTTACAGATCATTGATTGAAATGGATAGCTAGCACGAAATTCGTACTTAAATTTTATAAGTGAACTATTTGAATTCTTGCCAACTTAATCATTGAATCATCGTTTGTTCAAAAAAAAAAGTTATTGAATCATCATTGGCACCTTTCAGTTGGCAACGATCAGCCATTGCAAAACCTCTCTAGGACACTAGTCGGAAAAACCAAATAGCATCCGCTTGGTTTTCTCGTATATTCGCCAGAATTTTTGTGTCAATGGCAACGATCAGCCATTGACACAAAAATTCTCCTCCCTCCATGTATGCTAAGAACTACATTAATTTTCCACACTCTTGAATAGCATATTATATTGAGTGGCAATATTCTTCAATTTTTTTGTTAATAAGATCATTCCCCACCTTAGAATCTAGCTCCACCGGGATATTACAATAATCAACTAGTTATGAATACTTCATAGTCCCGTGCGCACTTGAATGCTACTTCATAGAACTAAGTCTATCAGTACACACAAAAAAAAAGGAAGAAGAAGAAGATAATTCTACTAATTTTGAAAGATTAGAATAGCTTAGTTTGCTTCATTTGATCTCCGAGGACTATCGACAATGCATCAATTAATGTTGATACTGTTTTCTTTTATTTCTTTAGGAGTGTCGAGACTAGATTAGCTATTGTATATCTTGATTAATATAAATAAAAAAAAAAAAGAACCTTTGTTTTGATAGGATGGTCAAAGTTTATATTTATTTGAAATTATTACAAATCCTACCGAGAAAGAAACGGAACCCATCAACCCACAAATTCCCATGTGAGAGGTAAAAATAAATGTTATTTGAACTAAAGCTCTTTGGCAATCTAAATAAGATATTGGTATTAACACTTAACATAATTATATTAGCACTTCACAAGTATTTTTAGTGAAACTTTATATTATTCTTTTATGACCTTTTTTATATATTAATTTTTTTTTTTGAAGTACTAACAACAATACCTTATAGATGATCTATAAGGGTGGTATTATTGTTAAATTAATTATATTTATTATTAAAATAATATACAAGAATATGATAAATTTGGTGGTAATTAAGTTTGTTGCTAATTTACCATAGCGAATGTGAAATTAACCTCTAATAAGTGACAAAGGAATACCGGAACTTTTGCAAATAATGACAACTGGTATTGGACATGACGTAAAGCAAATGCCAAATGGGAAAAGCTTCGCCCTCGGTGAAGAGGGTAAACAATATGCCCCGCTTTTCTCTCAGTAGCCTGTCATAAGCTTCATAGAAGTGCCTCTCAACTATGTAAGCTACGCTGTTGTGACGGATTCGCGTACATATCTACCATTTATTTATTTAGTCTAAACTAGTGCGTCGGTATTAACACTTAACTCTTTTATAAGCACTATTCGCACACCACAAATTAGCATTTCTTTAAACACTCCAAAAGGTAAGTATTTTTAAGTTAATTAAATTGAAACTTTTATATTACATTCGTTCTCTCACCCATGACCATTTTTCAATATATCACCATTCAATTTTTTTTTTTGAAGTACTAACAACAATACCTTATAGATGATCTATAAGTTTGGTGTTAGTATTATTGTTAAATTAATTATATTTATTATTAAAATAATATACAAGAATCGAATGATAAATTTGGTGGTAATTAATAGACTTTTCCTTTTTGTATATGCTCCTTAAGATCTTATAATCATACGATAGAGTGTAGCGTTAAATGTTCTTTCATTGATCTTGGTAATGTGAAGCTTTATTCTAACTTATGGTCATAAGTGTATACTATACATAAGCTATATTTAGCTACAATATTTTATAATACCATATTTTTGGGACTCCATCCCTGATTAAGATCAATCCAATGACTGATTATTATTGTTTTATGTTATTAGATATGACGAATAACAATCCAATGAGGCAACGAAAAGTAAAGTTTGTCGCGGCACTAAAATTGTTTATTATACCTTCATTTTAATTATTTATTGACGACTACTATACTCGGTCCCATTATTTATTTTAATGTAGGACCAATCTGAACAATTGAGTATAATTAGCCATTGCAATGGAAGAGAATGCGGATTACGCCCTCGCCGGATGCAGAAGAAGCCAAAGCCCCACCCAAAAGAAAATAAAGTAGTTATTTTTGTATAAATGTAATTGCCCAGTGGTACTTCCTTTGGATTTGGTACCTTAATGTATCTGCTTTGACTTAATGTTCATGTATTACATTATCTAAGTTCCACTGCCATGCATGTTTTGATCATTTATTTTTTATTAATTTATCCCGAAGAATTTACCTATATTACTAGTATTAGAAGAAGAATTTGTTATCCCCATGTCATTGATAATGCTCGCCATTGGGTGATATGTACGCAAACAAAAGACGGATGTCTAGCGAGTAAGGCTTACTTTTTCGCTAGACTGGCTGCACCTAAAATGAATAAAACCTACTGAAAAATTTACTAAGATTGATATCTCGAGTATATTACTCGCTAGACATTAGGCGACTATGGGAAAACCAAAGGACGGATGTCCAGTGGGTAACTTATTTTCTCGCTATACATGGGGTGCACCTAGAATGAATAAAACCTACTGGAGCTTACTTTCTCTCCCCTTATATTTTGTTCCAAGTGAAAAGTAAATCAAATACACTCACAACAATAGTAAATTATGTATCTTTCAATTATATTATGAGGACCCTTCACATATTCGGATCAAAATGTTGTCATTCGTATCAAACACCTATGCAATAAAAAGTTACATATTCGGATCAAAGTGTTGTCATTCTAACTAATACCAAATTACCAAGTAATGTATTCAGTTAATGAAAACCCAAAAACAAATTTGTCCTGCTCGCTACATGTCTGGTAATTATACCTATCATACTCGCTCATGAAGCGAGTTTATACTGTCTACTGATGTTAGTTGACAGCAAAATTTTTATGTCGCTACATTTTCAACGAATGAGCTACTATAATTCACTCCATATCAAGCGGCTGTCACTGTATTTCCAGTTATGTGTACTCTGTTCAATGCTTTAGAGTGTTGTGTATGTATTCATTGCTTAAAAATGCAAAAAAGAAACACAATGACATACAAAACCTAAGCATATCTCTCCTCCATCACCCTTTTCTTGTATATCACCTTTAGGTTCTTCATTATTTCATTTTCAACTCTATGGTGTTCTCACCACTATTCATGGGTCTAGGGTTTCTTGCTTACTTCCACAAAATATTGCTTTAATGCTTGATTTTCTTCAATCAAAAGTCTTTGTACATTTCAATCGTCCAGCGATTCGTGGTTTTCAAACGTGAGATATCATTAAATTTTTGAATTTGACAAAGTAATTATAAGTTAATGTAATATGTAATTAGGAAGGTTAATTTTACTTTAGGTAAATAACCATTGGGTAAAAAATAAATGATGCAAATAGATACTAATGCATTTTTAATAATGGAGTATTACCAAGTAATTCTTGGTGTGCAAATAGTGGCTGCCAAAAAATTTGGAATTGATTACATTAAACACGTAGAATTTGTTGTCGAACTTACCACTAATTTCAATAATACGATCATAAAATCACATTTAATGATTACACTATTCCTTTCCTATTTTATTTTTATTTTTGTTGACAAGCACACCGCCTTGCCTATTCTTTTATTTTTCACATAAAAATCTTAACCACAATTTTAAATAATTTTAGATAAAAAAATAATTTGTAAATAATTTTAAAACAAAAATATTAATTTAAACCCAATTATATTGTAAATTAAACATCAACTATTTTTCTTAAAAGTTTAAATTAATAGGCAGTGTGCCAATAATGTATATTATATTTTTTTAATACTCTTCGTTCATATATGGAGAAACGAGTCAAGTAGGCAAAATTACACGTTATACAATAACATGACATGAATCGACACAAAATTATAAGTAAATGAGCGGATCCTTAATGAATTCGTGTGGTTATTGGGTCACCCGTTAGACGCGAAATAATAGTGAATCAATTAAGAGTTGACTAGCTTTTAACGAATTCAGGCGACCTATTAGACCCTTTAAATTTTATAAATGTTTAAATAAAAATAAAAACATGTTAGATGTTTAATAAAATTTTATGATTTGTAAATATTTATCCCTAATTTTATCTTTTTTAGTAATTTTATTTATTTATATATATATATTTTATAATGCAAATTTCTTTAGAATTTTTTAATTTAATTTATTTTAAAAAATAATTATCTCCTTAATGGGTAGAAATGGGTTGTGGTAGGTCACCCGAACATAATCCGATAAGCTACTAACTGATATTTTTGAAATTCGTATATTATTACTCCCTCCGTCCCAATTTAATTGTCTACTATTCCATTTTTGGATGTCCCAAAATAATTGTCCACTTTCTATATTTAGCAAGTCATTAATTAGAACACTTTTTATTATTTCCAATGTTATCCTTTAAGCTATCACCGCTTTCTTCATTGTGGGTGCAGCCACCTTTTTCTATTAAGAGAAAAGTAAATGTCATTTTTAGAAATAAACATTTTCTCTTAGAGTAATCATTATGTCTCCTTAGTTTTTAGGTTTTCAAAGTTGGACAATTAAATTGGGACGAAGGGAGTAATAATATACGAATTTCAAAAATATCAGTTAGTAGCTTATCGGATTATGTTCATGTGGAGGCAAACTTTACCTAAAAATATCAAACGATAACTTATCGAATCGTTTGATTGCTTTTTATTTTTGTGATCGATATCGGTGTACTTTGATCTCTTAATCTTATATGAGTAATAATTGTCCGTAGAAATAAAACTTAATGCTTTGATTAATTTATATTTTGACCATTATATGAGATTATCCATTAGTCCATCTCGTAATTTTTATTCATTTTATTAGTTTTTTTTAATGGCCTTATTGTATCCCCTCTTTATGCATCTTTTTTAGTTATTTATCACATGGCACTAATTCTCAATGGAAGCTAGTGATTTTATAAAAAGAAAATAAAAGGGTTGTCAATTAAATATAGGGGTTTATTGACTTAACCCCCTATGCTAATAGCCTTATTTGAGTAAACGCCCTAAAATAATTTTTATTTGACATAACCTCCTATTTTCTGACACCGTTATGATTCTGTTAATTTTTTATTTTTTTGTACCAAAATGCCCTTCACTTTCCCCTATCACTTATTTCTTCCTCTCTTCTTCTTCTTTAAAAAACCCTAATTTTTTTCACACTTTTTGCACTTCTCCTTTCATTCTCCAAAACACTAACTCCTTTTATTGTAATCTCACCACTGCACCTCCATCACCACCACTATATATTATTAATTTCAAATAAGCAAACATATTAATTTAAAATCAAATTAAAGAAAACCTACAAATTTGTGGCTAAGTTCATGTTATATATATATATATATATATGTATATGTATATATTCAATCTAAAGACCAAAACAGAGCAGCAGAGAGAAATAAATAGATTCGAATCTTTAGGAGATCACTACGACAATGGGGTGTTTTGATTGGGTGGGTTTGGTTTGATTATGGTGTGTGTATGATTTAGGGGTATATATATAGATCTGTACACCCCATCTCCATTGCCATGAAATATGATTTGGTGTGTGTTTGATTCATCTTCTTTATCAATCTGTATCATAATCGCCATGAAATATGGCAAGCTCGAGCTCGCCATCAAACCTTCATTGGTCCACTAACGCTGGCGACTCGAGACACATATACAGAGGAAATCAATAGTGGATGATGGTGATGATTTTAATCTCGATTTTGCTGTCTACCAGAAACAGAGCATCACAGCCGAATTTGTGGGCTCCCATTTTCGACCACCACAGACCTAGTGCTATGTTTTTGGGGCTTTTTTTCAGAGATAGATTTGGATTTGTGGCACCCATTTCTGACCACCACAGCAGGTAACCATTTCGAGGTGAAGAAAGGCGAAACCAGATAAATTTGCAGGAGATCGATTAAGAGTTAAAATTAAGTTAGGGTTTAAATTACAATGGAAAAAAAGAAGAAGAAGAAAAAGAAGAGGTATTTTGGTCAAAAAAAATTGAAAATTGATGAAAAGTTAACGGTGTCAGGATTTAGGGGGTTATGTCAAATAAAAATTATTTTAGAGAGTTTACTCAAATATCATTATTAGCATGGGGGATTAAGTCAATAAATCCCTTAAATATATATATATATATATTGGAGTTATAATTATTATTGCAATTTTTTTTTTGTATCCTTAACAAGGGGAGCAACTTTTTATATTTATTTTGAAGGGTAAAAAACACTAAACCCCCTCCAACTATCACTTTTTTGCATTAAACCCCCCATCTTTTAAAAGTGACACTAAACCCCCTAAACTATTAGATGTTATCACTTAACTCCCAAAATTACATAAATGCCCTTGTAAATAAATGTCTTTTTATAAATTAGGGGGTAAAGTATTAAGTTGTGATAGTTTAGGGGGGGTTTAATGCCACAAAGTGATAGTTTGAAGTGATAGTTTGAGGTGGTTTAATGTTTTTTACTCAACTTTGTACAAGGACATTTATGTAATTTTGGTGGTTAAGTGATAACATTTAATAGTTTAGGAGGGATTTAATGTCACTTTTAAAAGATGAGATAATTTAGCGCAAAAAAATAATAATTAGAAGGGATTTAGTGTTTTTTATCCTATTTTTAGGCTCCGTTTGATTGCAAAGATGGAAAAAGAAAAATAAATTTAGTTAGTTTGTGTGAAAAGATAGAAAAAAAGGTGAGAGATGTTACTTATTTTATGAGTATATATCCTCCATCCTTCAATACTTTTGGTGAAAAATTTTTACTCACCACCAAGCAAAGAAAATTTCTTCATGGAAAAACTTAAAAATCAAGAGGATATCACCTATATCACTCAACTTATTTTTCATCTTTTCATCAAAACTAACTCAATTTATTTTCTTTTTCCACTTTGTAATCAAACAGAGCCTTAATACTCAGGAGTGACATAAATTCCTGAAAACCCTTGTAACAAATAGTACGTGATGGATGCAAATCAGGGGAAAGGACACGTAGCTATACTGGTTAGAATTGCATTATTATTTTTTTATTAAAAAAATACACCTGAGTCTATAAATAGATATAGATATAGATATAGAAAAAGGTTAGGGTGCCCCCAAATGCATGCATCAGTTTCATATTACACACCATTACGTCAACAACAGTAAAAATTGTGTACTATGTTTCAAATTTCCACCCCTTTTTTTACGGTACTAATTAATTCACACACTATTTTACGTTGCTTTTAGCTTCAATATTTCATACTCCTTTCTATGTATACTGTTACTGTGTATATACGACACATGTCTATCTAGAGAGAGAGAGAGCGAGGGAGAGAGAGAGAAAAGACATTCGGACTTTTTTGCCCCGCAAACTACCAGCTTTATTTTTAGCTATAGCTCTTTACTTTTTCTTTATCAAATAATTACAGAATAGATGGGATGGACGAGACATAATTATATATAATGGAGGAGCGACAAAATAAATATATACTCCGTAAAAGTATATAAATCTGATTGATTTTCTTAGGGTGAAAAAAGCTTTCTGTTTCGTAAAGATTTTATCGGCTTGAACTGTTGTGTATCTTTCTTGCGTAATTTTTATACAAACAAGGATTATTTTTTACCATAAAACATTAATTCATCCACTGTTCCAATTAATAAAGGTGATTTAAAGAAAAAAATTTAACAACCACAAAATGTAGTATAATGGTCAACACAGATGTACATAATTTTTTTGTTGAAGTACTTAGGCCATATTTAATGCAAAAGCTAAAAAGGGAAGGTAAAAATGTATATTTAGATTACCTCATCAACTTGAGTGATAGCGGGAGAAGCTAAATTTGATTTCAAACGACACATCATTTATCGGGATAAGCAACGAAAACTTCCCACGACATATGATATGTCGTCCAACAGATTTGAGGGATTTTTTTTTTTTTTTTCATGCAAGCTCACGACACATCATGTGTCGGCTGAACAAAAAAAAATACCTCCCACGATACATGAAGTATCGGCGCGAAGGAAGAATGTTTCTCACGAGAAGGCTAATTCTCTGCCACGACATTTCGTTGATCGTCCGAGCTAAAATTTTGTCCCCCGCTAAATTTGGCGTTGGTTTACACTTTTGGCCATCTTTTTAGCTATTTACCTTATCGAATAAAGCAATAAAAAAGCCAAATTTGGCTATTTAGCCTGTGAAGTGGAGATGGTCTTATATAAAATATATTAAAAAAAGATTCTTTTATAAATATTCATTTACAAGTTGTAATCGTGATCAGTGATTAAACTAAATTTGTGCTAGTGTTAATTTTAATTTGAGATAAAAGGAATAGTATATTTAATTTATTGTCAAATGCATCCTATTGTTTACTAGAAATACTAAGTATAAAATATTTTAATTAATGTATACATATATATAAATGACAAAAGATCTAAAAATGGGTACGATTCTAACCCCTCAAGCCCAAGTGTATATGTCCATGGCGGTCAGTGTTGAACTGTGGGACAAATAATTTTAGCACTACTCAAATTTAACTTTTAAGAATAATAATTGTGGCTAGGACATATTCTAATTTTTGAATGGAGATTAGTCTCATCGAATGTGGTGCAAAGACAATTAGTGACAATAACAAAAAAATAAGTAAAAAGAAATTAAATGTTATAATAATCAATACTAGTATTTTATTTTATTTTATTTTTTTTAAATGAAGGTTTAAGTTTTTTTCTTGTTATTACAATAATAATGAATTTTTTTCACCCTAAATGAAACTCAAACTCAAAATATCTTCTTATTTAAATTGGTGCTTTATGAATTAAGTTAACTTACTTGTTTAGTAATTATCTTCTTTTTTTCATACGAACATTTTGAAATTTAGGGACAATTTTATTTTATAAAATATAATTAATACACTAAAATTCTGGAGAGCAGAGAGTATCTTTCTATGTTGTTTTGGACCTTTTGGTGCTGTAAGAATATATTTCGTTCAAAGGAGTTGTAACTATTAATATTCTTTTTTTTTTTTTGGTCATTTGATAAGACTCCAAATAAGAACCACAATTTTTTTTTTATTTAAATATAATAATACTGGACTATATAAATAAGTGTAGTCGTCCTCCATGATAGAGTTTGAGCTTCAATTTTCAGCGCCATTTACTAAGCTTTGCTATCTATTATCTCTGCTTGACTCTAATTATTAATGGCAATCATTATTCACTTTTTAGTTTTTATACTTTATTAACATTTTTTTTTGTACTTCAATTTTCATCCAGGTTGTCTCCTTTTTTTTCTTTTACTCAATTTGAACGTCAAAGACCGTACGTGGTCAAAGCTTTACATATCTTGGAGATTATCTTAATCCAACTAAACAAAGAATGAATTTTTTTCTCAACTTTAATCATGTTAACCTTAATTAAAAGCATCGTCAAAATAAAATAAAATAATAATAATAATTTTTAATAAACTTCAACTATAACTGTTACAAGTCGACCAAGTTACACGGATAATAAGTAAAATCTACCGCAACTTTTGATTTTGCGATAACGACATGAACTACGGATTGAGAGTAGAATTACTTTGTATTCTTAATTTATACTGTAATTGTTCGAACCAATTTTTGCAAATTTCAATTAATTCTTTTTGCGGTATATATCAATTGTTGATCATTAAAAATTTTACATCTGCCAAAATTCGGTCTCCGAGGTTTTCAGTCGAACCCGACTTTGTAAATACATGGTGAATAGCCACTAGGTCACCATGTTATAGTTAGAACATAGTTATTTTGTGTAACTCCCTTTTTTTACCATATATATATATATAATTTTTTATAATGTCATAAAATTAAATAACAAATTAATACTTATAACTATTAATTAATGTTATATCATGATAAAGTGATGTAGCGTACGCTCATATATTTGTTAATTTTTAACTATAACTATGACTTCTTCCTCTTTCTTAGAGAATCTACATTAGATATGGTAAATAGACAAATTCACCGTAGAGTGTTTTATAGCAGGAAGGAGTTAACTCACAAACTTTGATGTGTATAGTATAAAATGTGAAACTTACCATAAGCCTAAATTCTACTTATATGAGTGTGTTACTCATATAAATCATAAGGATAAGGATTACTCATATGATAAATATATATATATATATATATATTTATACAAGTATGTTTCACTCGTAGGAGTTAACTCACAAACTTTGATGCGTATAGTATAAAATGTGAAACTTACCATAAGCCTAAATTCTACTTATATGAGTGTGTTACTCATATAAATCATAAGGATAAGGATTACTCATATGATAATATATATATATATATATATTTATACAAGTATGTTTCACTCGTACGAATCATATGAGTAAATCACATTTAAATGGTTATTTTTTTCTTATAACTTATATACCATAAAGGCTTGGCATGGTCATATTGCCTTTTTTTTATTATTATTATTATACTTGTTGTAGACTTTTAATTTTATAATTGGTTTATTTGTAAATTTGACCATAAATTTTGCACATCACGTTGTGCATGTTCCTACTAGTATAGAATCAATTAGTATTTTCTTTAAATTATTTAAAATCGTAAAACTTTGAAATATATTTTAAAAAACACTTTTTAAGTTTTTTTTTTTTTAAATAAATAAAATCTTATTTGGTTGTTGTTTCAAAAACTAAATTTAAAATCTCATTTCACATTTAACAAAACCATGCAAATTCACTTTACTTTTTTCTCTCATAATTTTTTTTTAAAATTTAAAACACCATAACTTTAGATTCAAAAATTAAAATAAGATAATATATATATATATATTTAAAATATATTTATCGAGATTTATAAAATAAGAAATATTGCGACTATTTTATGAGTTTTACTTTCTCTCATGATTTTTTTCCTCATCCACCAATTTTAGTTTTTTGTACCAAACATAAATGAGATTTGAAAATTTTCTTTCAAAAACTTAACTTCAAAATAAATTTTAAATTTTAACTAAAAAATTCTAACAAAATGCATGTCTACTTAGTTGTTCAACGAATTTAACATCATTATTTAGCTTTGCAGAAGACCAAAAATATGACCTTTGTGTTCGCCAACGTAAATCAGCATGTGATTAATTTGCATCATTATTTTTCGAATTAAAGACCAGCTTTTCCAAGAATCCCACAGAAGACGGACAATGCTTTTAATCTTTTATCACGTTTTGTGCGGGAGGCAGAAATTTTAGGTATTCTCTCTAGCTCTACTAGTTTTGTCAGTCTAGAGTACGTTGAATTAAAGTTTTAATTTTAAGAAGTTGCTGGTGGAGGCAAGTTTATCGTATAACATGGAAGCAAGTTATTCGGAGGGAAAACAAGTCACTAAAAGAAGGGTTAATTGAGTACGACACATATTAATAATATTTTCTCAATTATTGTGAGTGAAAACACGTATATATATATATATAAACCTATTAATTTAGTCTGGCGTAGATTTTAAAAGTAAAAATGTTGATTTGGAACAGCGTGCATTAATACTTGGGATTAATGGTGAAGCTTTGTGCATATAGGAGTCAGCATGCATGTGGAGGGGAAAAAATATATAAAGCTCGTGCGTATTTAGTTGGTGCTCGACCAACAAATCCGATTAAGTCGGTCTTCCGGGTGAGAAGACGATCATCATCTAAGTACAGATAAGGGGCTAAGAATAGATGTACTTTTAGTTTGGATCGAATTAAGAAATTCTACTAAAATATTTTTTGTTTATGTATTGACATTATATTGTAATTATGTTTTAGAGAACTAAGCCCCGTTTGGTTAGATTTTAAAAACATTTAAATTTTTTCTTTTTTATCTTGTTTAGTATATATTTCTTAAAATCTCATTTCACACTTTTCAAAATCGACCCCACTTTACTTTCTCTCTCATAAAATTTTAAAAAAATTAAAATATCATAACTTTAAATCTAAAAATTTAAATTAGATCAAATTTATATATTTAAAACATACTCATCGAGATTTATAAAATAAAATTCATTGTGACTACTTTATGAGTTTTTTTTCATGTATTTTACTTTATCTCATCAGCTTTAGTTTTTCGTACCCAACACAAATTAAATTTAAAAGTTTTCTTTCCAAAACTCAATTTCATAATAAATTTTAAAATTTTAACTTAAAACATTAACCAAACAAGCCTTAAACCTTTTATTTGAATTCAGAAAGAGTCCTGGTAATTAGTTGCAACTAATTATAGTATCCTTTCAATCTTCACTTGTGTTATAATTTTGAGCAAAAATATGTGAGTAAATATTACATCTAATGTTAATTTAAAATTCCGAGAATCTAATTTAAAACATACTAAGGGTGTGTTTGATTGGTAACATTTTTCATGAAAAATGAGTATTTTTCACTTGATTTGACAACTTAAGGTGTTTGATTGCATTTTTTTTAGGCAATTCAATTCCCACTTTTGCCTCACACATGTACATTTTCAAGGCAATTGAGGAAAATGTTTTTTTTTTGGGGGAAGTGATTTTTGTTTTCCATGCTTGGGCACGGTTCACGAGACAAGATTTTTACCATTTTCTACATTAAAAATGTCATAACTTAAAATATAAAATTCAAAATAATATAAAAATTTAATATTTAAAATCTACTAATCAAGATCAATTAAACAAGATCCGTTATGACTATATAATTATGTAAAAAAAAATACCAATAATTTTTTTTACATTAAAAATGTCATAATACAACAAATATTTTTCGAGTAGAAAATTAAGACAATCAAATACACTGCACTACATTTTTCATTCAACTCAATTCTAGGCAATTCAATTGTCCGTAACTTATTTTCTTTCCATGCAAGTTCCATGCTTGCAATCAAACGCACCCTAAATTAATTAATAATGGAGGGAGTAATTAATTTGAGAAAATTGTATACTATTTTAAAGTAATTTAATTTTGGATGTGAGATTTATGATGTCATCCACATCCCTTGAAGGAAGATTTTATTAGCGATAAGCCAAACATCCGTACGAAGTGACACAAGCAAAATAAAGAGGAGAGAAAAGAATGTTTTTTTTTTTTTTTTTTTTAAGTAGATATATATAATCTAGCGAGTTCATTAAATGAGATTGAAGATTTGGTGTAAATGGGAGTAGCCGGGGGGTTGTCTCCTTACAGGAGGGCAAAACTAATTACCAAATCATACCGGGGATAATTAAAAGCAATAATATTGTTAAAATAATTATATTTATTAAAAAAATAATATAAAATTTTTCTGAAAAAAATATATTTTATTGCAAAAATAATAATTTAAATTAATAAATAGTCTAAGTAAATAATAATAATAAGGGACTGCTATTGACACAAACTAATTCACTCTCTGATATTTTATTTCTCTTTAACACTCTATAAGTATAATTTATATCTTCCTAATACTCTATATTTAATTTTAAGATTAATTAATGCTAATATAAAAAAATATACCATTTCACTTTACTCTCTTTCTCTCTATAATAAAAAAAATAAATCACAACACTCATTCAACAAATCTCACGTTGAATCTTCTTCTTTCATAATCTAATCGTTCGCTCTCTTTTTATCTCGAACTTTTTTGTTATTGGTTAAAAAGAAAGTTCCACCATGTGCTATTGATAAGAATCTATTAAACATATTTTTTAGGAAGAATAAATAAGAGTTTTTGGTTTGGCCGGTACACACACCATGTCAAAACAAGGTCCAATCATAGGTAAAGGTTTATGTGGTTCTTAGAAACCGAGTATTGTTTATAGTACTCGGCTGAAAGGAATCGAGTAAAGCATAGGTCACTCAGTCCTTAAACCATTTGCATAGGGTAAGCTAAAAGTATAATAAGGGATGCAAAAGTGTAAAGTAAAGTTAAAAATAGCAACTAACAAATTTTTACCTTACACGATGTATCACTTGTCAGGATAGAAAAGTACTAGTCTCGCGACACATGATGTGTGGTGTAGTGTATCCCACAACATATCATATGTCGTGAGAGAATTATATGTATGACTCGATATATCACGTGTCGGGAGACACATGTATAACCTAATATATCATATGTCGGGAGAGAGTTAGATCTATTACCCAATATATCATATGTCGTGAGAACAATTTGTACACTTTTTTACTACTACACAACTAATATCAATAGGCTAAATATACAATATTACCTTACTTATTTACTTTTACCAATGAAGATGGTCTTAGGAACTAAGTAGAATTGAAAAAATGACCTAAAACCTAACTCAATTTCTTAGGACCGAGTAACATATATTTTACACGGTTCTTTTGGACCGTTTATGATAAATAACACTCGGTTCATAGGAACCAAGTAAACATTATTTGTGTTTTGTTTTTGATTTTTAAATATTTTTTTATTTGTATTTATTTGTATCTAATGATTTATAAATAAAATAAAATACAAAAGAACAAAAAAAATGTAACTATCCTACTTTTGGAGAGGAATGATGATTTGGATGGTAGTAGTGGTGGAGAGGATGTTAATGATGATGATGATGATGAAAAAATTAATTAATGGATATATAATTAATTTGAGTTTAAGTGATTTAGAATAATTAAATTATCATTAATTTGAGTTTAATATAATTTTTTTTTAATGTGTAATTGTGTATCAATAGAATAATTAATTGTTTTTATTAAAAGAGTAGTAAATATTAGAATTGATGTGTTTTAATAGTAACTACTAAGGCCTCGTTTGCTTTACGAAATTAAAATTAATTATCTTATTTTTTCTATGAAAATAAAAAACTAAATTTTATATCAATTTTTTTTTCTTATATTTGGTAAAATATGTAAAATATTTTAAAAAATTAATCTTATAAATTTTGAGAGAAATAATTTTATCTTTTACTTTTTTTTTTTTTGATGAAAAAATATTTTCGAAATTTATGTTTATTAAATAAAAGAAAAAAAACTTTGTTTTTTGTTGAGTTATGAAATTCGTGAATCGTCCTGCCAAGAGAGTGAACAAAACAGCTATCAAGCAAGCAGTGGTAGCTACTATCTACTCTACTTCCCAATTCTGAGTTTTGATTCCGTGCCCCAAAATCCAAACCCTTCTGTCTGTCTCTCTCTATCTATCTTTACTACCTCGATTTGATCTATCTTTCTTTTGCTCTCTCTTCTCTCTCACACACAGAGATATAAAAACTTTTTTTTTTTTTTTTAATATTTTATCTTACTAGCTAGATTGCCAGTAATGGCAGTGCATCAGTGGCAGTGAAAGAAAAGAGGGAGAGAGTTTTCATCGGGAAGGTAAAGCTTTGCACCACAAGCAAACTATACACACTCTCGCTCTCTCTCTCTCTCTCTCTCTCTCTCTAATTTTGTATAATAATATATACCTGTCGTTCATTCACTCACTGAGCCGGCCTATGTATGAGTGTTTTCACTGCAACTACCGCGTGCACTCTGCAATTTAACTCAACTTCTCACTCTTCTTCTCTTCTGTACTACTAGTAGTAGTGAAGAAACTAGAGAGAGAAAGAGAGCGAGTATTATTAAATGCTTTTAAGGAGAGCTAGCCGAAAGATAAATATCCCCCATTTTTACAGAGGCAAATCTCAACAGCCTTTTCCCCATCTCAGATAAAATATCGAGAAAAGAGAGAAAAGGAAAAAAACTTCATCACTGACTCATTTTCTACAAACAAAAGAAAACTACTACTACTACCAACAACTAGTATTTAGGATTTTCTGTAAAAAGGCTGAAACACCCAGTTAAGCATAAATCTCGGGAGACCACTGCCCCTACCCCCAACCATATTAAAAAAAGAAAGAGAGAGAGAGAGAGATTAGAAACTTCAAAGAGAGATAAGCTAGTACTGTTATTTTATCTTTTTATGTTTACGTTTATGTTTATTTAACCCCAACAACAGGGTTAGAGAGAAAAAGTGTTTGGAGAGAGAGAGATAGAGAGAGAATGGAAGGTGGGTCAAGTGGAACTTCATGCTTGATGAATTTTGGAGATCATAGCATTATGATGCCTCCTCCAATAGCCATGAATACCAATGACTGTTCCACCAACAACGCTAATACTACTACTGCTACTACACATAACAATAATACTCTCTTTTTTCCTCATCCTCAACAACATCAAATCGGCCACCCTTCAATTGGATGTTATTTCATGGACGGAAGCGGAACCAGTAGCAACAATACCAACTCCTCCTCTTCTAATTCCGTCAAAGCTAAGATTATGTCTCATCCACACTACCACCGCCTCCTATCCGCCTACGTCAATTGCCAAAAGGTCTTCCCACTTCAACTATTTATTTATTTATATCCTCCCCTCCTGACTATAGTATAGTATATAGTATTGTTTCCGGATCTCAAAGATCCCCACAAATTTACATACTCCTACTTCTTATATTTCTATGAATAATACAACTTTTGTCTTCAAAGGTTCTATTATACTATTTGCCCAAAATAATAATAATAGATATTAATGTTTGACAAATATTAAGTAGTCTTATCTTTTTGAAGTATATAATAATTTTAACTTTTAAGAATTTTAAAAACTAAAAACGTAATTTAGGGTTTTCGTGTTTGAACTTTACGATACATGAGCATGATGATTGGAGACTGTCAATGATAATTATACAGATCGGAGCGCCGGCAGATGTGGTAGCGAGGTTAGAGGAAGCGTGCAGCGCGTGTGTGGGAATGGGAGGCAGGCCAGTAAATATAGGGGAAGACCCGGGGCTAGATCAGTTCATGGAAGCTTACTGTGAGATGCTGACCAAGTATGAGCAAGAACTCTCCAAGCCCTTCAAAGAGGCCATGCTTTTTCTCTCTAGAGTCGAGTCTCAGTTCAAATCCCTCTCTTTTTCTAATAATTCCCCAGATTCTGCAGGTAATACTTAATTATCTTTCTTTTGTTACTAGTTGATGATTTTGTTTGTTTGTTTGTTTTATTTTATACTACTATTGCATGTCTGTGTTTCCAGTAACATAATTTAATCTCTCTGTTCAAAGTGCATGTTTCTCTCTCGCTCTTCTTTTATTTTTTCTAACGTTTATTGGTCCTTTTGGTTAATTTCTACCTTTACACATTTATGAAACTGTTTTTGAAGTACTAGTTTATATTATGTCTTGTTAAGGTATATATATATATATAAATATAAAGATGGGTAGGCGGTGTTCATATCTTTGTTTCTCTATCGATGTACGCATGCGTCTTGAAGTAATTTTTTTTTCCTGTTTGGGTTTGTGTTTTCTTTATCTATTCTCCATCCCCTCCTTTGGCGTCTTGGTACTGTTTGGGTCGAAAGGAAATAATGGCAATACTCTCATTTTCATTTTACTCTCTTAAGTGAGTCTTCAACATATTGAGATTCAAGACGGTATTTCAATTCCTTATTTTACTTCAAAATCATGGAAGATGTGAACCGCCAATGCAGTTAATACTCGTATTAAAGGGAATATATTGTTGCTCTAACAAAATTAAGTTTTCAATTTATAATCACCCTTTTTTCTACCATCCATTTAGTTAATAATGCGGGTTGATTATTGTTGAATTCTTGAGTATACATGAGGGATGGATGCTATTGATCCATGGAAGCGTTTAGGTGTGCATGAACAATTGGCCGGATGGAGCATGACCATGAAGATGTAAGTTTGTGAACTTGGGTAATGTTAGTGACGATGTTTGATCTAGGGTTACATGAGGTACTAGAAGGAAGTCAACCTCCTTAAAACTTGTAAAATCTGTGTTTGTCCTTAGATCTCATTTTAATATTGAAGTATGATAGGAAAACCTGAATTTCATGCATTTAACAAGAGAAGTTAATCAAAGGGAAGTGATTTAATTGCTATATTGTTTTCCGATGGGAGATTCTATTTACACCACTAAAATATCTTACAATTACGCACTACTGAAAATTACCACAAAAGTACACTAAGTCCTAAAATACAACTAGATACACCACAAGATACCCAATTAATTTAAAGTACTACATATTGAAAATTATCACAAAAGTACAAAAAGCCCTCTTAATATTCCACTAAAGACGATT
Organism: Lonicera japonica; assembly: GCA_021464415.1. Classification (NCBI taxonomy): domain Eukaryota; kingdom Viridiplantae; phylum Streptophyta; class Magnoliopsida; order Dipsacales; family Caprifoliaceae; genus Lonicera; species Lonicera japonica. Next base: position 27,207,798 of record CM038464.1, read on the forward strand.
GCATTAAATTAAAATTCCCCGACTCAAGTTCTCTCTCACTCTCACTCCATCTCTCTTGAAGTACATGAAATCTCATTGACTCCCAAAAGTCCTAATCACTTGACCCAAACCATCGTGGCCACACGCAAGGGCTACTGACCCCATCTCATATCATCTGTCAATCACCAGTTGTTTTGTTTGGATTTTGGAATATTGACATGTTTTGTAAGTTCGTGAGAAAAAAATGAAAATTATGAAAATGCGGTAAAAGATTGCCAAATTTTAGGATTCGGCAATGTCTCACCAACTTTATTTTGGATCTAAATTTCTAGTTCAATAAATTACGTAGCGTTGAATTCGATACCCTATCTCGGCACAAGATAGCCGAGTTTGTAATCCAATTTCGGAAATAAGCTGCCCACTTTTTTGTTTTGGCAATTTCAGCCGACCTTGATCTTAGTATTAATTTTCTATTTGGTATGCTGACTATATCTTCAATTATCAGCACCTCATGGCCAAATGTTATGTTTTAGCAATATCTCACCAACTTTATCATATTTTATACGATATACTCAAAATATTATCAATGGGTTGCTGAATACTCAAAGGAAGGCAGGCAAATGATGCATACATTTGCATACTCCAATACACAATGCTTCGTTATTAGTGTAAATATTTGTGTGCCTTGGATAATATTCATGTTCATCATCTTCCTCGAACCCTTTTACAAAATGTAAAGCATATAGCATACTTTTAGAGTTTTAGTACAAATAAATTGATATATGATGATAAACAATCAACAATATAAAGAATCCGCCACTTATATTGTGAATCCATTGTTTTCGTGCTTAGAAAGTTTCAAGCCAAGGAGGTACGTGAGTATTTGGTGATAAGAACGTGTGAAGGTAATGTTTGATTTAGGTTGGGTTTTATTTTTTTTGTTTACTTTTGATAGTACATGCGTATTCTTAATACGACAAAAATATTTCTTAGTTTTACAGCAAATAAAATATTTTATTTTCTATTTAAACCACTGCACTCCTTTCTTAATTTTACCACAAAAAAAGTGTGATGTGTGTAGTCTACTTTTGTATTTTTTTTTTACTTTGGGTGATTAAGATATTTTTAAATAGAATATATTTTTTCAATATTCTCTTAATACAATAATTAATAAATTGTAGGTTGCTTTTCTTATTATTTTTTTCATGCCAATGCATCGTGGTTTGTCTCATCATGCATTTGTATGTTGCCACAATGTTCAGCATATCACAGTTAAAGGTGGCTCTTGACAATTTATGGTTAGAAAAGTTTAGAGTGGTCTAGATGCATTATGTTACTAAAGAATCTAGCAAATATCTTGTAGTAGTAAGAAGGGCTCTTGAATATTCCTAAGAAATATCGAAATATCTAGTACTTCAAATAGATTTTAAGTCGTAAGAAAAATCTATAGCATACTTGAATATCTAGGAATCTAGGGCATTCTCTTGTACACTATAAGTAAGTGCATGCATAGGTATTGTTGGAGGTGAAGGAAGGAGCAGAAAGGAAATAAAAGAGGAAATTGTTATCTTGCAATTAAGGTCTTTTTAAGTATTTTGCAGGAGCTCTGTACAGCTCCATAGCTATACATCTCCATAAACGCACAGTGCAACACCACACCAAAGTGATTCAAATGACACTTCTGCTGTGCCCTGCTAAATTGCTAAAAATTCTAACAGTTATTTGGGAACTCTTTTTTTTTTTTTATAATTATTTTTTTGGGTTCAATTCATTATGCTTCTCTTTATTCAAATGCCCAGATTACAAAATATTATTCATTCCTTGGCATAATATGAATTAGTGTTTGAACAATTTAAGAGAATATATGAAGATGGGTAGGTACGAGTTGTGAATTTTTGTTATTTTTCCATGCATGATTGTTTTGATTGATTTTGAACCTCTGAAGTTATATTTTCTGTGATACTGGTAAGTGAATTGTTTTAAATAATATTTACAGAATCAACACTTTTGATAGGGGTGGTTCTTTAATCTGTTATCAGAATTATTTCGCATGTACTTTACTTGCTACAAACATTGCTAAATTAACTTCCTACTGGAAGTATACTGAATAGTTGACCTAGAAATAATGCTACTATACATATGCCCCTTTCTCCTTGTGATGTGTCTAATGAAGCCTTGTTTAAGGGGCTAATATAACACAAACTAGATCTATGTTTAAATAAATTAATTTCTCTCTTTTTCTGGGTTTGGAGAAAGTACTTTTATCATCTATGGGTCTAGCAAGAGCCCCTATTTGACAAATGAGACATAGTGTTTATCTATCCTTGAAGTGCTTTAAAATCTCAAGCAAGCTGAAAGGACAATCTCTTTTGTCATATGCAAACAAATTGCAAGTTAAAACATATTTTGGATCAAATTATGAACAGGGTTTGCAATTGTTTCTTTTAAAGATAGTTTGCACGATAAATTGTAAGTTTCTTCTATATGTTTTGCTAAGATTTGATTGAATTTACCGTTTGTTATTATTGAGAAACTCTTATAAAATAATCCTTCCATACATGATTTGTATTAGGTCGTTGAGGTACAACCCTAGTATGCAGGACAATTGAATTGCTAAATAAATGAAATAATATTTGCAATTTAATGGTATTTATTTATGTTTCTGTCAGCTTGTAATGAAGCTATGGATAGAAATGGATCATCCGAAGAAGAGATCGATGTGAATAACAATCTGATAGATCCTCAAGCCGAAGACCGGGAGCTAAAAGGTCAGCTATTGCGCAAGTACAGTGGATATTTAGGCAGCCTCAAACAGGAGTTCATGAAGAAGAGAAAGAAAGGAAAGCTTCCTAAAGAAGCCCGACAACAATTGCTTGAGTGGTGGAGTCGACATTACAAGTGGCCGTACCCCTCGGTAATTATACTAATCAAATGTAATCGATCAATTCTACTTAATTTTGTTGATTAATGATACATCAACCTGAAATGGGGTTCTGCAATATTTTTTTTCTTGCCTACACGTAGGCAATATTAATTTAGTGGGCAGCTCCTTGGCCCAATGAAATCTTAGATTATCCCTAATTATTAGACCACAAATTAGACTGGTAAGATTATGCTAATTTCTTCTCCAAATCTCTGACCTGATGTGTTTATTTTATCCATTCCCTCTTTATCACAAAGTAAGAGTCCCTATATGACTTCACACGTTTTAAAGATCTCCGTTCCAACATGATGAATGGTCAAGAATAAGGACTTCTTCAGTTATCATGAATTATTGTATGTCTTAATGTTTACTTTAGAATGTGGACTCTTGGTTTACCAAGTCACACAAAGGAAACATGGACTCTTAATTTTGGATGGGAGTGAGAAATTCTAGAGATCATTTTATAGTGCAATTGTGATGCTTCCCTGTAGTGTTCGTACTTTTTAAGGTTCCTGATGCATACTTGACATTCTCACTGCCTTGCTTGTTCGCGTATTGTAGTTAAATAAAAATAATGAAACTTGTGCATGTTTTCTTTTTTGATAGGAATCGCAGAAGTTGGCGTTGGCCGAATCAACGGGGCTGGATCAGAAACAGATAAACAATTGGTTTATTAACCAAAGGAAACGACACTGGAAGCCCTCAGAGGACATGCAGTTTGTAGTTATGGATGCGGCTCATCCTCACTATTACACCGAGAATGTTTTGGGCAACCCTTTTGCAATGGACATCTCGCCCGCTCTCCTTTAAAACAGAGTGATGAATATTATGATTATATTCATAAATTTCAACCATTCCATGTAAAAAAGATGATGTAATGTTCCTATTGATGCCTAGTTGGTCCTAAAATCTGTATCTCATGTCTAATGTACTAGCTCGGTATATCTCTATCTAATATTATTTGGCTTTGACAGTGCCACTTTTTTTTTTCCCCCTTCTAGTTATTGAATCTATAATTAATGTTGTCTGTTTCTTTAAACCTCAATGCAACAGGCTTGATTTTGTAGGTTACGATTTTTTTCCTCAGGTTGCATGGATAAGAGGTTCGTTATTTTTATTGATTGTATTCTTAACATGTGTTCTAAGAGTAAAAAGTAATGTTTGACATATAATGTCACGCTTATTATATAACAACGTGAGGCACGTTTTAACATCCTTGAAGCTATGTTCTTTTATTTTTTCCCTCCCTTTTTATTTGTAGTTAAGAAAAATACTGTGACGTATTTGGAATGGCCTTAGAAGCGCGACTTCTGGGCAATCAAGATTTCCTAAGAAATACTTGGGCTTGAACATGGGAGTTACAATTTGGTTTGATTGCAATGTGTCAATGATGAGGCCTTTACAGGAAGCCATAATGTGAGGTAAATCTAGTATAAGCACAAAAGTAGCTCATTTGCTCACTATTTGGAATGTTTCACATATTTGTGAAATGAGAAAAAGGGCATTTATATAAAAACAAATTGTTGGTTTGTCCAGTTGTACATATTTGGCAGATAGCTATACCGGGTGGGTTGCTGTCTTGCTGATTCCGTGAATTTTGATAGGTGTCTGCCCTTCTTTAGCTTACCTTTTGCCTCAAAAAACAAACCCTAAATTCTTGTCAGTGTTACACTGTTATAATTCATACCATGTTACTGTCAGAATGGGCTGTTCCCTAACTGTGCAAGTACTGTAACACGTAAATCCGTTACATCAATTTATCATTACAAAAGTTGCATTCAATATTTTCCTCAAACATTAGTTACATGCAACTGTTCAAATAATGATTTAGCGTAACAAATTTCATATATATTTTTTGGTTACAGAAGGAAAGAAAAGAAACAACAGAAGAAAACAGGTAACTAATCTCTTCTCGAGTATACAACAACTTACATATTTGTACAAGTTTATTAGAGGGCACCAACACCCTCATATATTGTTCTCTTTGCACCCAACTCAACTTTGACATATAGTCCACTCATTTGTTTCCTTCTCGACGAATGTGTTTGATCTCCAAAAGCTGCGACTCTTTAAGATTCTTGCAGTCTTGAATCTAAGTTTTCTCGGGGTGATTATCATTAGTCTCTTTGTTGATAAGATTAACCACCATAAGGGAATATGTTTCAATTGTAATTTCAAGCCAAGCTCTTTCGTTAGCCAATTTCATAACTCTTCGGATGCCCCATAACTCCGCTTGGAGAGGAGTACCATAACCAATCATTCCACAAAAACCTTCAATCCATTTGCCTTGATTGTCCCTAGCTAGATCACCATAGGCTGCCCATCCGTAGTCGCCAAATGTACTACCATCCGAATTGATCTTAATGGTACCTGCACGTAGGAAATTTCATTTAATTAAATCCAGGTGATAGCGTTAGTTATCTTAGATTGCTCAAAAGCGATATGGATTTCCTTAGCGAATTTAAAACTCCTCGTGGCCGCTTGAATGCGATCAATATTGGCGTTATTAAATTGCCGATCATTACGGGTTTTCCACAAACACCAAATAGTAGAAGCAAAAACACTTCTGCAAGGAGTACCCGTGTTATACTTAATATCCTTCTCTCTAGCACTAGAATCTAACCAATCACTAAAGTTAATTCCCAAATTGCACCAATTTAAATCAACAGAAAGCAGCTGCCATGTTTTCATAGCAAAGGAACAACTTCTAAGGATATGGTCAATATTCTCGTTAAAGCCACATAGCCCACAACTCGGGTTCTGGGTAATGTTCCTGTTGACACAAGCTTCATTTGTGAGGATTTTTCCGTGTCATCAAACACGGACAAATTTGATATACACCTTCTTATTCTAGAGAAAAAATTCATATGCTATAAACCCTTATTGATTGCATTAATCTAGCGTGTTTATTGAATGTGAAACATTACGTAAATATGATGTGATATTTGCAAAGCATCTGACATTTTTTTTAACAAGACAGTGATAATCATGCAATAAATGTAAGTTCTTTTAACAATACGCCGACATTGGGTGTAGTACCTCCAAAAGGCGGTATAAATGTAATTTATTCTTCATACATCATCCAGTTTAAGACTTAAAAAAAGCAAATCCTTCATCCAAACCATTGGCTTGGACCCTTCGGTTGGATACAAAGACTGCTTGAATGAATAAAGAATTGAAATATTACGTACTTCGTTTCTCATCAATTACTACCTACAAAATGCTATATAATTACAAAGAGCTTGAGCCAAAAAATAATGAACAAAGAAGAATTTTACAACTATGACTACCCTGAAAATTCTCTATATCTACCCGGGTGCTGGTTGGTTAAACAAAGACTCGGTCATATTACACATGCACTCATCACCCTACCTGTAATTGCTCCTTCCGATAGGCCACATGAAGACCCTTTTAGTCTGTCTTACTGCCTTACTCACTCTTTTCTCAAACATCCTCCATTCTATTGTATTATTCTTTAAGAAACTGTTGGCAAGTCTCCGTTTGTTCGGTCGTATTGTGGCATTTGACCCCCCACCGTAGTATATTCGATAACCAGATACTAAAGATGATAGTTGGCTCCCTGGATCCGTCATGGCGAACGTGTTCACCAGGGCCGGCCCAGGCCGTCACCTAGGGCCCCCGATTTATTTAGGACCATATATATGTTTTATAATGTTAAAACTATTTTGTGTTGAATGAAAACAACAAAATTACACAGTGGCCCAGCAAGAATTGGTTGATTGGGTAGAAACATAATTTGCCGGTCTGTTGCAGAGGGGCTCAAACCCCAGCAATTGAAGTTTTTATTGATGTTGTTTCTTTTTTTCTTTTAAATGCTTACTAAGCCTTTCCTAATTTTTTTTTATTGCTTTTCTTGAACAACTCATCTTTATCTTTTCTTTTTTTTTCCCTTTTAAATGCTAATGAAGCTTAAGTTTGTTTTTCATAAACAAAAAATACATGTTTTCATTTAAGAACTTCCAAAAACTATATGTTTTTGTTTAAGAACTCCCAAAAATTATATGTTTAATTATTCTTTTTATAATTTTTCAAATGTCATTACTATATGTTTATTTTTAATTTTTTAAGAGTTTATTGTACTTATATTACATGAATATATAAAATTACAAAAAGGCCCCAATAATTTTTTTAATTAGCTTTCTTAAATGAGGTTTTCAGTTAATTCCTTTTTCTCTTTTCTCAAAAAAGTTCTCATATTCTTTAACACGTCATTCTGTATTCACAATACACAACATTTTTCATATTTCTTTCTTAATCTAATTTCTCTAAATCTTTTAGTTGTTTTGGTTCATGATTTTTCTCTATAATGAGTTAATTTGAGGGCTATTTTTTTAAGATATAAAACTTTATCTTTTAGTTATTGTTTGACTAAATTAACTCTATATGACTGAAAAATTTTAAGTACTCTTTTTATAAATTTTCTAATGACATTACTATATGATTATTTTGTTATTATCAATTTATTGTTGTATTTGTACTATATGAATATACAAAAATACAAGGACCCCAAAACAAAAATTTGCCTAGGACCCCACAAAACTCAGGCCCGGCCCTGGTGTTTTTCGCTGCAGTGCACCCTATGAATTCCAGTGCTGCTTGCTGCACAAAATTCCAACTCTCATATAGCCTCAATAATGGATAGCTGTAATGTTTTCATTTTCAACTGATTTTGTGAACAACCATAGTGTTGTGTGGGGGATATTATATGTGCTCCATTGTCACGTACTGGAGTAGGTATTGGTAGGTTATAGACTATTGTTGTTCATCCCACATCACTTGGTATGGTAAACCGATGTGCTATATATGTAAAAATATGTGGTCACTAGTCATGCTTAAAGAGGACTTTTGAAGAAAAGCAAAACCATGTGGGCTTGACCCAAAGCTGATAATAGATTACACATTGTTAGACTCACTAGTCACAACTTGGGGAGTGAGAGCCCCCGATGTGATATATATAATAGGGGTATTTGTAGCAATTATTCTTTGATACCCCTTCCATCTCAAATTAAGACAACACACCACTTTTAATAAATTAATAAACCATGGTTTGAAATAATCAATGGTCCAAATACAACACACCAATAGTGTATCGCAACTTTTGTCTTTCACACTTGGAAGGAATATATAAAGAGAACAAATATTACCGGATATGAAAAGTTTGAGAATGGATCAATTTCGGATGAAGAGAGTAAATACTCTTTAGTTGCTAAATTAGGGAACATGGTTGTTATTTGTTAAGGCAGCCAGCCTTGACTTGCCTCCACAAATTTGGAACTAGCAAGGAAAATGCGAGTAGCACAGTTGAAACCAAGGGCGGCAAAGCATAAGCACTGCTTCTTCAGATATTAATGGATAGAAGCTTTCTTCCCTACGTGCTGCTGGTGAAGTTGACTTACAAATAAAACCCTTGCATTTACTAAGTAGTAGTACTCGTACGCAGTGGTGAAGCCAGGAATTAAACCAATGGGGGGCGAAATTTGGTCGAAATTCAAAACACACTAAATCATATTTAAAGCCATAAAATTTGAACGCAAACATAATAGTATTAATAATAATAGTTCATACAACTCAAATAGCAAATGCAAACAATTACGATAAATTATAATAACATTCTACGATTTTTCATATTTTAGAACTATTGCAAATGTCCTAATTTTTAAAAGTAGATCTGAAAAATATACCTATGAAATAGAGAAGTGGTGGCGGCGCAGTGGGCTGTGGTGGCAGACTAGTGTGTAAGACAAAGAGAGCTTAGAGAGGTGAGAAATGAGGAAATAGATAAGAAGGCAAGAAGATGAGAGGGGAAATTTGAAATTTGTCTACTCGACCGAGAGGTGGAGGTTTGGTTTAAATTGTTAAGATTTTGGTTTTCAAATTGTCCTTTAAATTTTGGCTCCTTACAGTTTTCCCTCAAGTTTATTTTTATATATATAAGTCCCTAAAATTATTATTATTTTCAAAAAATGCCCCAAACCAAGAAGGGGCATCTGCCCCCTGCCTCCACACAGCTTCGGCCCTGCTCGTACGTTAAAAATAATTCGAAAGAAAAGGCATTTAAGGGTGTTTGATTGCCCTTATTTTTTGGACAGAAAATATGTACTTTTTTCTAACAAATGATGGTGTAGTTTCAAACTTTTGGTGTTCGGTTGCACATTTTTTTCACATAGAATCCAACACTTGGCTTTGGAGAGCTTTTCCATGCAGCCACAAATCCACTCTTAGGGGGAGGGTTAAGAAGTGAATTCCTAGTAATTGTGCTAGTTGCACATTAAATATGTAATTTAATTCCATTGTAATTTCACACAGCAAAAAGACATTTTTAAATTTTTACTAATGGAAAACTTTGGCAATTAAACATCCATCAAATTTTTTATCCTTTTTTGTATAAATCTAACAAGAACATGCAAACTATCGCTTACCTTTTCTTCCTTTTTAGCATCGTCTGATACGAACCCCGTAACGACGTGACAAAACCCATAGTAAAGACGGCCCTAAGATCGTTTTCAACGCTCAGATTCTAATGGAATCTTGACTTGTTACTTATAAATAAATAAGAACCTCAGTATAAAAGAAGATGGTATGGGGGAAACTGTGACCCAAAAACCTTGATATAGTGAAAACGCCACAATCGGTGATAAAAGAGCTGATTGATAAGTCAATGATGAATGCCCAAAAAAATCTAATAAGTTTAAATAGTTCACAAAGATCCAAAGAGAAAATAAAATCTTAACTTAATCTTGTTTGAAATCTCTAAATAAAATAATACAATCAACACTTTTAAATAGGGTGTAGAAAAGAAATTTTAATCCAAACACAAAAAGAAAAATACTAATATAAATTCTAGTTGAACAATGAAAACATTACTAACTGAATAAGAAAATAATAAACAAGTCATATAATTAAAACACACTTAAAATAAAAGTTCTAAATGATTTCGAGGCTTGAATCATAGAATTCCAGCCTTCAACTTGAGATATAGGTTCAGCTCTTTCGATGAGCCTCCATGAGAGTTGACTTGAGCTCATATTGCTTGGATCTGTCCATTTATGCTTGCCTTGTCCACATTACTGTCAATCCAGGGACAAGGATTTTACGATAAGCTTCTAATTTTCGCTTTTCTTCTTCACCCCCACCAAAATCATATAAAGAATGCGCCACCATGTCAATCTCAAACCTCATGTGTAAAGCCAAGCATCCAGAAGAATTCTTTTCACCGCACTTGTTTTTTCATTCAAGTTTAATTCTGCAAATGGACCCACAAGATAACGATCCAATAGTCCAAAATCCGTTTCATTATATCGCATCCTCGTAACAAATAAAGCACTGGTTTTTTCTATTTTGAGAACAAATTTTAGTACATGAAAATTGCATTTGCACCATGGCCTTTTTTACATTCACAAATTATGAATCAAGCATGAAAAAAAGCGACAAATTAAGAAAATGAGTGAAGATTAAGCGGTTAATTATAAAATACATAGCTAAATTAAGTTCAAATTTGGAAACACATCAACTTACAGAAGCAAATGTATATCTACCTGCAAATCAAATGGTACAAGGTCAAATGCCAAACGATTGCCAAATCTAATAAAAAAGATGACTTTATATAAAATAGGAATAATATACTTCAAGTAGAAACTCGGCATTGCCTCTTTCAGAATGTCTATATCTGTCACCTGCAACATAACTTCATAAACTAGTAGTTAAAGAGTTTTTTTTTTCTTTTTTTTTTCTTTTAAGGAAACAAATCTTGCAAGTAAAAGAACTCAAAATTGAATTGAGACAAAAACCTGACCACACTACCAATTGCCTCGAGATCAAGTGATTGCAAATCGTGAGGAAGTTGCCTTACTATCCGAATATCAAGTTTTAAGTAGTTAGCGAAATGGTCATCTGGATAGAGATTGCCGAATTGACTAAGAAATTATAGAATATAACAATTACTTTCCCATTTCAAAAAAATTTGAAGTACCTATAACAAAATCGTAAGGAAAGTATTATGATATATTGAATGATAATTAACAACATAAACCATTTCTACGGTGGTGCAGCAAACATAGCTTAATATGATTTGAAACATTGTTTATGGACTAAAGAGTTAGAAACAAATTGAAATAAATGCTATAAAATCTTGTTGCAAAAGAGGAAAATACCAAAAAGGTCAAGAAATAAAACTAGAAAATTAAACAAGATAGGAGTACATCACCTCATGTCTCTCCAGATGCTACTCTTGATAATAATAGAGAATTAATTATATTATATTACGTAACTTTTATACAAGAAGAGTCCCTATTTATAGGGATATGGGATATATAAGAAACCAAATATAATAAGGAAACTTATTAGTCTAAGGAAACTAAATCACATATTCTAACACTCCCCCTCAAGTTGGTGCATAGATATCAAGCATGCCCAACTTGTCGATCAATCTAAAAAATATCTTATTGGAAACAACTTTAGTGAGTACATCGGCCAGCTGATCTTCCGAGCGTATATGGGGCACTGCAATTATGTTCTCATCCAATTTTTCTTTAATGAAGAACCTATCAACTTTCACATGTTTTGTTCTATCATGTTGAATTGGATTGTGAGCAATCCCGAATATTTTTTACCATTATTTTGATTTGAACGACAATTTCGAGAATGATCCCACTAGCCTGGATAACCAATTACTTCATAACACCCTTTTTTTGAATGTCCGGTCTTTTCGCATACTGAACAAGGTGTATACTTTGAATTGGAATGATTCTGGAACACGTGATTGTATGCCATTGTGTTTTTTTGGGTTAAACTGCAAATAACTGAAACTTCTTGGGCCAAATTGTAAATATTAAAAACTTCTAGGGTCAAAATATAAATATCAGAAACTTTTGGGGTCAAACGATCAACGCAGGCGACGTGGACGAGTCAACGATGACAAGGCTGCTGACGAAGCATAAGGATGACATGGCACGACGTGGCTGGTCAACGTGTGACGTGGCTTCTCAAAGTTATATGCGGTAGGTTCGAAAAAGTTTTGTTATTTGTTAGTGTGTGCTAGGATTTGAACCGCGCCCAAATCTGTCGATAGCTGATGCTCTTGCCACTCGAACTGGCTGCTATGCTGGTTAATATTCTCTCGCGGTTTTATTTATTGTAGTTCCTGTGCGTGATCTGATGGACCTGGCTGCGCGTGGACTGAACGGAAGTGGTGTTAAAATCCACCCGCGGCGCGTGAGGGTGCGTGAGGGTGTATTTTTTTGGTATTTAAACGGGATCGTGATCATCTAGATTAGAAGATCGAGGTGGTATGTCTATTGGTAAGTTTTGGGCTTAGGGTTGGATAAATGATTGTAAGTTTTGTTTGATAATGGTTGATGATGATGGTGGCTGCGTGGTGAGGGTAGCTAGGGTTTGCGATGGATCGAGTATCCCTCTGATACCATCTTGATAATAATAGAGAATTAATTATATTACTTAACTTTTATACAATAAGAGTCCCTATTTATAGGGATATGGGATATATAAGAAACTAAATATAATAAGGAAACCTATTAGCCTAAGAAAACTAAATCACATATTCTAACAGCTACTGTACAAAAATTTAGGAAGAACAAGAGTCGCATTAATTTATCTTGCAACTACAACCGCATTGCAAACCTGTTGTAAAATAAACAAAGAATTTTTTAGCTGGTTGAAAACGAAATGCGAATTTTAACATTAGGAACATAATTACTTACTCAAGAAACATGCAATTCATGGATGTGGGACAATTATAGTTTATACTAATTATTATTTAGGCAATAATCAACATAGATATAACTTACAGCGACTCGCTACTGGTTTGTCCTACCATTTGCGCTAACCATAATGTAACCATTATTTTCCTTTGGCATTGTACCATAAAGAGTGTCACATAAGAACCAATTAAATTGATGGTGCAAGTAAATTCACAAGCACACCTATGGATGTTGAACGACCCCATTATTGTCAGCGGCATACTGTATGTGCCCCGGTGTGGCACGTAGGCATCACCACACTATGGCATGTGCTATATATGTGTGGATTGTGGTCACTAGTCCTTCTTCTAAGAGGCCTTTTGGGATAAAAACAAAACCACGAAGGTTTGAACCCAAAGTGCACGATAACTTACTGGGCTAGACCAAGATAGCATGCACTCACTCATAGAGCTAGAGAAAGAGATTCACCGTCGCGTTCCCAATCACAGTGTTCAACACAAGGTTTCTAGTAAGAAGCAATGAAGTAGATCACATGGATAAACGATTGGATTACTCAGTGTAAATAAAAAATATGTACAAAAAAGTGTTGAGATAAATGATAAATTAGCATAAATTAGATCACAGTGGCTTTGACACGAGCCACTAGTCGGGAGAGTGGTTTTTCAATCTTAAATATGTATAAGGATAAAAGATTGGATTATTAGGATCCATAATGCTTTTATAATGGCTTATATGCAAGATGTTTTTATAGGCTAAGATATATGCATGTTGATAGTGGGTTTAGCATAGGTTACTAATAAAAATTAAGTTCCATATCGATATATTTATCTCTGATATTAGAAAAATTAATTGCCAATCTTTTGGAAAGAATTGTGTAAGGATGAATATCACATGGACTTCATATTCTAACCACGTTAACTACCGCATGTGGCCGTCTCAGTCTTTTCTGTCAGATTAGCCATTTTAGTATTTTCTGTTAGATTAATGAGTTCAAAAGAGTTCGTCTAATAAATGGAAATTATAAACGATTATTCGAAAAGGTGAAGTTGAAACCACCGAATCTTGATAAAAATTACCCGAATGGAAACTGTAGACGATTTAGTATTCAAGAAGGTGAAGTTGAGACCCAAATCTCATCATCACAATCACCGGTTCTTTGGTACCTGTTTTTTTCTACATTACAATTAATCCCAACTTACTATCATCCATTTAAGCAAATAAACCCAATACATGATAGAAATAAAATTATTATATATCATCCTCTAATTCGATCTTGTTCTTCTTCTTTCTTGTAGTTGTGATAAGCGCACTATATTGAATATGAGAATATGCTTTTCTAAGCATTATAGTGCTCTTATATGGCTAAACACACTAATTAAATCTCAAATTACGACTTGTTGGTTCATAGCAAATTAATGTGCTAACAAATTATTGCAAGCCGTTTTTTGTCGTTGAAAGGGATCATTCAAAGGATCAAAGAAGAATGGCAAGGATTACGCGGATAAGGCTACATGGGCTTTAACCAATTGGAATAATTTGGAAGCATTATTTTAAGTAGTTTTAATTATAAGAATTTATTTTTTATTTTGTTTTAAAATTAGTATTTTTGACTAGTATTTGATGATGTCATTGCTTACATCATGTATTGATGATGTCATTGCTTACATCATGTATTTGACTAGTATTTGATGATGTCATTGCTTACATCATGTATTGATGATGTCATTGCTTACATCATGTATTTGACTAGTATTTGATGATGTCATTGCTTACATCATGTATTTGACTAGTATTTGATGATGTCATGGCTTACATCACTTGTATAAATGTGAGCCCTTAGATCATGGTTGGTGGGATTGAATGTAGACCATTGGATGTGTATTACAACTACTATAAATACATCCACACCCCATTCCATTTAGGACATGAAGAAAATTGGAGAGTGAGAAATCTTCTTGTAATAAAGAGAGAAAAATAGAGTGAAATATTCTTCTTCTTCTTCTTATATTCTCAATCACTTGTAATAGACTCATTTCATATCTATTAATACAAGTGTTTTGTTGATTCTCTTTCATTATTATCATGTATTCATCTATGGAGGGGTGAATCACCTAGCCAAGGCTAGGGGGTGAGTTTGTTTTAAAAGGTAAACATGGTCAAGTTTCCAATTCTTTAAAAGCTTTGTGCCTAGTATTGTTAAATAATTATGCTTCTCATCTGTTAATAATATTCCATAATATTTTATGGCTTAAAACACCATAAATATTATGGAACCTCCATTTTAATCTCTTTTGCCTCCTTATGCCATGTATATGGAGTTCTTCGGTGATTAATGGACATGTTTAGTACATAAATGATACATAAACTATTCATGCCATGTATGATTAATACTAGTTAAATCATTTATATACAAACAAAGTATTTTAAGTAAGCATATATTATTTTACAATCACCATTATAAATGGATGGCTATGCTTTTTATATAAAATTATAGAGTTTTATTTCAAATATGGTCACATCTTATGGTTAAGTGTAAAGTAAGGTTTTATTTTCCCTTGTCACCTACAACACTTAAACATACTTTGTGCCTATATTTGAGAACTCTATAATTGCTTATTTTTCTCCTTAAATGTGGTGTTTGTCTTCCCTCATAAGGTAGCCTAGTAAAGTTGGATTGGTTGTATTTCCTCGAAATCTTTTACCGCCAACATCTAGACTTCTAAATGAAAAGTACAATATGCAACACAATAAGGAGAATGAATTAGCCGAATTGGATTCATAAACCATGGTTCCCAATAAATAACAAATAAACCCCCAAAGCCTTCGCTTTCCTTAAATACAAGAATATTCTCATAAATTTAAGTTTTGTTTTACACATTTCTCCACAAAACAATTCACAACAATTTTAATCAATCAATAATTATTTTATAAACACGCGATCTACAAAAGCTTTAGTCCCCTCCCTGTGGTTCGACACTCGGACTTCCATAAGTCTATATTACAACTTGACCGCCTACACTTGGGTGTATACGATTGCACTATTTCACGCGCGTCATGTTTTTGGCGCCGTTGCCGGGGAGGGCAACGAAAGTCGATCACGAGTTTAGTTCATATTTGGTTGTATTATTCTAATCCAGTGACTTCCTTTTCTTATACACCTTCTTTGGTACATGATTCATTGGTTAAGAAATACCAAAGGACGTGTAGAAAGAGATCCATTCCCCGATTCGTTTTTCTATAATCTTTTTGAAACAGAAACAGAAGTTACAATGGATCACCATGAGGAAGCACAAGGAGGAAATGGTGGAAATCATTTTGATGTACAAGTTCAGCCTATTCAGGAACCACCAATCGCAACCATGAGGGATTATCTCCAACCGCCAAGGAGTGCCACTCCATCATGTATCGTTCTTCCGCCAACAGCAAACCGTTTTGCTGTCAAACCAGGAATGATACCACTTTTGCCAAGATTTCATGGAATGGAGTCAGAAAATCCATACTTACACCTCAAGGAATTTGAAGAAGTTTGCTCCACTTTTTATGACCCTAATGTGACTGAAGAGGTGGTAAGACTCCAACTTTTTCCATTCTCATTAAAAGACAAAGCAAAAACTTGGCTGAATGCACAAAGACCACGTTCCATTACAACGTGGCAAGCTTTACAAACTGAATTTTTGAAGAAATTTTTCCCCGTTCATAGAACAAACGCTTTAAGGCGTCAAATCTCAAATTTTGCACCCAAAAATCAAGAAACATTCTATGAATGCTGGGAAAGATACAAAGAGCTTGTAAATGCTTGCCCCCATCATGGATATGAAAATTGGAACTTGGTTAGTTTTTTCTATCAATCACTCACTCCTGAAATGAGAAAATTTGTAGAAATGATGTGTAATGGCACATTTCTAAATAAAAATCCCGACGAGGCATTTGATTTCTTTGATTATATAGCTGAAAGTAACCAAACATGGGATACTTATAATTTTTCTGAAAGAAATAATATGCCTAATCGGGGGGGTTACCATCAATTAAAGGAGAGTGATGATTTGGCAGCACGAGTCACACAATTGACCAAAAAGATTGAGGCTTTAGAATTTTCAAAACCAAGAGAGGTCAATTTGATAGAAGAAGAAACTATGTGTAGCATATGTGATATGATAGGACATCCAACGGAAAAATGTCCCACCATACCAACCGTCAAGCAAGTTTTGCTTGACCCGGCCCAAGTGAACATGATGAATAATTACAAAAGGCCGCAAAATTCCCCTTATTCGGAAACTTACAATAGTGAGTGGAGGAATCACCCTAATTTTCGTTGGGGTAATTCAAACACTCAAACCAATCAACCTCCGAATTTTCAAAAATCTCAATCATCATATGTTCCCCCACCGAAAAGAAATGTGGAAGACTTGCTCACACAATTTATTCAAAAATCCGATCAAAATTTTCAAAAATTTGATCAACATGTTCAAAGGTGTGAACAATACTTCCAAAGCAATGATCGTTCCATGAATGATATGAGGAATTTTTTATCAAAAATGGCTCCTAATTTTTCAAACCAAGAGAAGGGAAAGTTTCCAGCCCAACCTCTTGCAAATCCTCATGGGCAAACAATGATGATTGAAGAAGGAACTTCTTCACAAGATATGTTGGAGCACGTGAAGTCTATCACCACTCTTCGAGGTGGAAAAATGGTTGATAAAACTATTCATCCTAAGGCCCAAAAGCCAAAGGAAGTAGTTCAATCAAAAGAAGATGAGGTGGTAGACGAAGAAGTCGAAAAGAATGATGAGGAAGTGGATGAAAAAGAGGACATTGAAAAAATCAAAGAGAGTGTGAAAATTCCTTTTCCTCAAAGGCTACAACAATCCTCAAAACCAAATCAAAATGCTGAAATTTTGGAAGTTTTTAAACAAGTAAAAATCAACATTCCATTGCTCGATGCGGTCAAGCAAATTCCTTCTTACGGAAAATTTTTGAAAGACATGTGTACCACAAAAAGAAGGTTAAATGTCAAAAAGAAAGCTTTTATGGCCGAACAAGTAAGCTCAATCTTGCAAAATACAAGAATTCCTAAATATAAGGACCCCGGTTGTCCAACGATTTCATGTATGATAGGAAACTGTCGAATTAAACGAGCTTTACTTGATTTAGGAGCAAGTGTGAATGTTCTTCCATTTTCAGTTTATGAGCAATTGGGTTTGGGAGAGTTAAAGCCTACTAAAGTTACAATTCAATTAGCGGATAGGTCCGTTAAGGTTCCAAGGGGTATTGTGGAAGATGTACTTGTGCAGGTTGACAAGTTCTTCTTCCCAGTTGATTTCATTGTCATTGATACACAGCCTGTTGTGAACCCCGCTAATCAAATTCCTGTTATTTTAGGAAGACCATTTCTTGCAACTTCAAATGCTATAATCAATTGCAAAAATGGTATTGTTAAATTAACATTTGGAAATATGACTCTTGAGCTAAATGTGTTTTCATTAAGTAAGCAAGCGAGTGATTTTGAAGATGAAAATGAACACGTTAACATGATAGAGTGATTGGTTGATGAACACTTTGAGTATATTTTTGAATCGGAATCATTGGGAGATCTTCTAACCACTCCCAAGGAATCCAATAATTGTATGCAAGTGTGTTCTTTGAGTGACAAACAGGTTCTACAAAAGGAAGGTGAAACGGAACCATCAAAATCAATCGAAGGAAGAATGGAATTGAAACCATTACCAAGCAACTTGAAGTACGCTTTTTTAGGTACTTCAGAAACTTTTCCGGTGGTAATTTCATCTGAACTTTCAACTGAACAGGAGGAGAAGTTGGTAAGTATGCTCGGTAAGTATAAAAAAGCCTTTGGTTGGAGTTTAGCTGATCTTCATGGGATTAGTCCCTTAATTTGTACTCATAAAATTTATTTGAAAGATGAGGCTAAACCAGCGAGACAATTTCAACGCCGTTTGAATCCACACATGCAAGATGTTGTTAGAAACAAGGTGTTGAAATTGCTTGATGCAAAGATTATTTATCCGATCTCGGATAGTAAGTGGGTAAGCCCTACCCAAGTTGTACCGAAAAAATCCGGGCTTACGGTGGTTAAAAATGAGAATAATGAATTAATTCCACAAAGAGTCACTTCTGGGTGGCGAATGTGCATTGATTATCGTAAGTTAAATGCAGTGACACGTAAAGATCATTTTTCACTACCTTTCTTAGATCAAATGCTGGAAAGAGTAGCGGGACATGAATTTTATTGTTTCTTAGACGGATTTTCTGGGTATAATCAAATTGAAATTGATTTGGATGATCAAGAGAAGACGACATTTACATGTCCATTTGGTACATTTGCATACCGAAGGATGCCATTTGGATTATGTAATGCACCCGCAACTTTTCAGAGATGCATGCTAAGCATTTTTAGTGATCTTGTGGAAAGAACACTAGAAGTGTTTATGGATGACTTCACCGTTTACGGTGAGTCATTCGATAATTGTTTATTAAATCTTGAGCAGGTTTTAGAACGATGTGTGGAAAAGAGGCTTGTTCTCAATTGGAAAAAATGTCATTTTATGGTGACAAAAGGTATTGTTTTGGGCCATATCGTGTCCAAAAAGGGAATCGAAGTTGACAAAGCTAAGGTGGATCTCATTGCTAAATTGCCAACTCCAAAGACGGTCAAAGATGTCCGCTCATTTTTAGGCCACGCTGGATTCTATCGAAGATTTATACAAAATTTTAGCCTAATAGCTAAACCAATGTGTAATCTTCTCCTCAAAGATGCCCCGTTCGAGTGGACCGATCAATGTGAGGAAGCCTTCAAGAAACTCAAACAATTGCTCACCACCGCTCCCATTATGCAGAGTCCAGATTGGAATCTTCCATTCGAGCTTATGTGCGACGCAAGCGACTATGCAATTGGTGCGGTGCTTGGACAAAGAAAGGACAAGAAGCCGGGTGTGATTTATTATGCTAGTCGAACTCTCAATGAGGCTCAAATGAATTACACCACTACCGAGAAGGAGCTCCTTGCAATTGTGTTTGCTCTGGACAAGTTCAGGTCCTACCTCATCGGCTCACCAATCCTAATCTTCACAGACCATGCGGCTCTTAAATACTTGTTCACAAAGAAGGATGCTAAGCTGCGACTCTTGCGTTGGATTCTTCTACTCCAAGAATTCAACATTATGATCAAAGACAAGAAAGGAGTCAAAAATGTGGTGGCTGACCATTTGTCAAGGCTTATGTTTAATGATTCCATCGATGAAAGCCCAATCAAAGACTCGTTTCCTGATGAGCACTTGTTCTCGATGACATCTTCGCCATGGTACGCCGATATTGTCAATTTCATTGTCACAGGAGAAATGCCAAAATCTTGGAGCTCACAAGACAAGAGGCGATTCATCAACGAGGCTAAGCACTTCTATTGGGATGAGCCATATCTTTTCAAATATTGCTCAGATCAAATCATCCGACGATGCATTCCGGATGAAGAAATTGAAAGCGTGCTCACCTTTTGCCACACCGAAGCTTGTGGTGGCCACTTCTCTTCCAAAAAGACTGCGGCAAAGATTATTCAATGTGGCCTTTATTGGCCAACCATGTTCAAAGACACGCATCACTATTGCAAAGCATGTCCAAGATGCCAAATGCTCGGAGGAATTACACGACGAAGCATGATGCCACTCAATCCAATTTTGATTCTTGAAATCTTCGATTGTTGGGGCATTGATTTCATGGGACCTTTCCCACCCTCGTTTGGTAATCTTTATATTTTAGTTGCTGTAGATTATGTTTCTAAATGGGTGGAAGCCAAAGCTTGCAAGACAAATGACCACAATGTGGTAATTTAATTTTTGAAAGAAAATATTCTTGTAAGATTTGGTATTCCGAAAGCAATAATAAGTGATGGTGGTACACATTTTTGTAATCGATCTTTTGAAGCACTCATGCGTAAGTATGGTGTGACACATAAAGTATCCCTCGCCTATCATCCCCAAACAAACGGGCAAGCGGAACTCGCAAATAGGGAGATCAAACAAATTTTGGAAAAAACGGTAAATCCAAATCGCAAAGATTGGTCTTTGCGCTTAAATGATGCGCTTTGGGCATACCGGACGGCTTTTAAAACCAATCTTAATATGTCTCCCTATTGATTGGTCTTTGGAAAGTCATGCCACTTGCCTGTGGAATTAGAACATAAATCTTTTTGGGCAATTAAGAAATTGAATTTTGATTTCCATGAAGCGGGTAATAATCGGAAACTCCAAATCGAAGAAATTGAGGAGTTGAGAAGAGATGCATATGAAAATGCAAAAATAAGCAAGGACCGAGCAAAAAGTTTTCACGATAAAAATATATTGAGAAAAGATTTTCAAATTGGTCAAAAAGTCCTTGTTTATGATTCTCGTTTACATCTCTTTCCGGGAAAATTGAAATCAAGATGGACCGGCCCGTTTATTGTTAAACATGTTTATCCATACGGAGCCGTGATGGTGGAAGATCCCAAAAATGGCTTTGTATTTAAAGTCAATGGCCAACGATTAAAGCAATTTTTGGAAAATCCAACTTTGGAGGAGTCCATCCCTCTAAAGGAACCAACCTATGTATAAAAATATAGGTTGTCATGTCTAAATAATATATATATTTGTGTTTATGTATTTTTTTTAGCCAAAAAAAAAAAAAAAAAAAAAAAAAAAAACTGAGGTCTTAAGGATTGGAAGATGCCTCTCAAAGATCAATTGCTCAAAGCATTGGGGACAATGCTCACTTCAAGTTGGGGGGTAAGGAAATGTAATTTTTCATTTCAAATTTTTGTTTAAGTTTGATTATTTTCCATGTTTAGACCCCATTTTTTTTTTTTTTAAAATCATGATAAGGCTTAGTATCCATGTTTAAAATTTCAGCTCACGTTCATGTTTTGATCTTGGCATTGTAACTCTTGATTAGGATAGGCAACCAAGTGTTATCTCTTAATATCTATCTTTAATTAGGCTTACGTTCCTTCAAGTTGTCTCTCACACTAAAAATGCACATTTGATTTAAAATTGAACTTTTGTCATAACAAATTGAGTTATTTTTATCTTAGAAAGAAGCTTTGTTTTCAAGAAAATAAAGAAATAGCTCCTCTTACAAGAAAGAATTTCTCTTAAATAAGCTTAACATATAAAACTCTTGGAAAAGGCTTTGTATCTAAACCGGACTTAATGTTTCACTTGGTAAATTAATTAGCCTATTTTTTTTGATACTTGGAATAGTTGGAAAAGGCTGCCTTATGAATTAGAGTGAAGCCACCTTGAGAAAAACAAAATAGCTTCAAAGGCTCACAAAAGAAAAATATAAAAGGAAAAGGCTACCTATTCATCATGCGTGAAAGCGCCTCTATTCTCTTGTAAACAAAAAAATCCAAGAACCAAAGAAAAAAAAAAGAAAAGAAAAAAAAAATAGTGAGCTTATGTGTTTTGTAAAAAGAGGTGTTTCTTCAATTGAAAACTTTGCTTCTTTCCAAAAGGATAATCAAAACACTTTCTTGACATGTTAAAAGTTCTTTTAAATCAAAAATCACACACACATGGAAGACAACATTTGGAGCTTATTTCTACATTTATATAGATGTTTTGAGATTTTGTTTGATTGCCATGCATTCTAAAGAGGTGTTTGAAATGCTAAATCATGACTTGCACAATAGAATTGAAAGTAAACATGAATATTATGCAATATCATGATTTGAATGTTTGTAGGTATCATCTCTGAAAACCTTCACGAGACAGCCACTCGTCCTCTTTGGGAACTTTGAGGTTTAAAGGCACGATGCGTTTAGCCAAATGCATCCTTTTTATTGTATATTGCTTAGATTTGCTAAGGGACTAGCAAGAAGTAAGTTGGGGGGTGTGATAAGCGCACTATATTGAATATGAGAATATGCTTTTCTAAGCATTATAGTGCTCTTATATGGCTAAACACACTAATTAAATCTCAAATTACGACTTGTTGGTTCATAGCAAATTAATGTGCTAACAAATTATTGCAAGCCGTTTTTTGTCGTTGAAAGGGATCATTCAAAGGATCAAAGAAGAATGGCAAGGATTACGCGGATAAGGCTACATGGGCTTTAACCAATTGGAATAATTTGGAAGCATTATTTTAAGTAGTTTTAATTATAAGAATTTATTTTTTATTTTGTTTTAAAATTAGTATTTTTGACTAGTATTTGATGATGTCATTGCTTACATCATGTATTGATGATGTCATTGCTTACATCATGTATTTGACTAGTATTTGATGATGTCATTGCTTACATCATGTATTGATGATGTCATTGCTTACATCATGTATTTGACTAGTATTTGATGATGTCATGGCTTACATCACTTGTATAAATGTGAGCCCTTAGATCATGGTTGGTGGGATTGAATGTAGACCATTGGATGTGTATTACAACTACTATAAATACATCCCCACCCCATTCCATTTAGGACATGAAGAAAATTGGAGAGTGAGAAATCTTCTTGTAATAAAGAGAGAAAAATAGAGTGAAATATTCTTCTTCTTCTTCTTATATTCTCAATCACTTGTAATAGACTCATTTCATATCTATTAATACAAGTGTTTTGTTGATTCTCCTTCATTATTATCATGTATTCATCTATGGAGGGGTGAATCACCTAGCCAAGGCTAGGGGGTGAGTTTGTTTTAAAAGGTAAACATGGTCAAGTTTCCAATTCTTTAAAAGCTTTGTGCCTAGTATTGTTAAATAATTATGCTTCTCATCTGTTAATAATATTCCATAATATTTTATGGCTTAAAACACCATAAATATTATGGAACCTCCATTTTAATCTCTTTTGCCTCCTTATGCCATGTATATGGAGTTCTTCGGTGATTAATGGACATGTTTAGTATATAAATGATACATAGACTATTCATGCCATGTATGATTAGTACTAGTTAAATCATTTATATACAAACAAAGTATTTCAAGTAAGCATATATTATTTTACAATCACCATTATAAATGGATGGCTATGCTTTTTATATAAAATTATAGAGTTTTATTTCAAATATGGTCACATCTTATGGTTAAGTGTAAAGTAAGGTTTTATTTTCCCTTGTCACCTACAACACTTAAACATACTTTGTGCCTATATTTGAGAACTCTATAATTGCTTATTTTTCTCCTTAAATGTGGTGTTTGTCTTCCCTCATAAGGTAGCCTAGTAAAGTTGGATTGGTTGTATTTCCTCGAAATCTTTTACTGCCAACATCTAGACTTCTAAATGAAAAGTACAATATGCAACACAATAAGGAGAATGAATTAGCCGAATTGGATTTATAAACCATGGTTCCCAATAAATAACAAATAAACCCCCAAAGCCTTCGCTTTCCTTAAATACAAGAATATTCTCATAAATTTAAGTTTTGTTTTACACATTTCTCCACAAAACAATTCACAACAATTTTAATCAATCAATAATTATTTTATAAACACGCGATCTACAAAAGCTTTAGTCCCCTCCCTGTGGTTCGACACTCGGACTTCCATAAGTCTATATTACAACTTGACCGCCTACACTTGGGTGTATACGATTGCACTATTTCACGCGCGTCAAGTTGGATTGAAGGAGGAATGTGTGAGAATTTGGGGCCATAATTTTGATATATGAATGGGTACTATTTTTGTGAGGAGACAAAACAAGAGGATGTCGGAGATGCAGAAGTTGACCTCTGTTCTTCCTTTGTGTTTTACGCAATCTATCTCTGTCCGACAATTCCTAATTTTCAGCCACAATAGCTACTTAATTTTTGGCATTTCCCCCCTCAAAATATAACAAACTTTATGTACTTTTTCTATTTCATCATTTTTTTAGACATTTTGAGTTACCTCCTTAAAAAATGACCATAATTAGAATTACTTCCAAAACGAAAATCCTTTGAGTTACTCTCGTCGTTTGACGGGGTTAACCATCAGTTAACTTTTTTGCTCCATTTGACCCAAATACCCTAATCTTCAACCCATTTCCTCCATGAACCCTAGCCTTAATTTATTGTCTTTCTCTCTCTAAGCACAAAATCCAATAATATTATCTTTCTAAATACAAAATACCCAATCAAAGTTTCTCTCTCTAACAAAATTCTCTCATAAATTCTAAAAGAAAACCATAACCACACCAAATCAAAGCTTCCATCAATGGAGTCTACACCTTTCGGCATCAATAAAGTCCTCACTTCTCAATGTCGGAACATATTTTTCGTCTTCTCTCTCTATACATACATATACTCATTTTTCATTGTTTCTCTCTACATATACCCATACCTAAATTTCATACATATACACATACAAAATTCATTTTCTCTCTCTATAAATGCATACTTAGATTTCAATTGAAAAATACACAAAAAATTAGCACAATTGGTCTATATATACGTATACCCAATTCGTCTTCTCTTTGTACATACATATACACTTACTTATATTCATAGATCTATGTATACAAATACTAATTTTTCATTATCTCTTTATATATACACATACTTACATTTCAATTGAACAATACTTAAAAAAAATACAGTAATCGAGCTATATATAAACAAATCCAAATCTCATTATCTCTCTTTATACATACACATACCAAATTTTTGTATATACACATACAAAAACTTTACTTTCTCTCTCTCTCTCTCTATATATATATATATACATACATACCCACATATTAATTAAAGAATACACCAAAGAATTTAAAGGAACCTTCACCCTTGACTTGAGGTCAAGGGTTCGACTCATGGGGTGGGAGGGGAGGGTTTTTCTTTATTTGTAGGATTAAGGGAGAGACTTAGACCTCCCTTAATTTATAAAAGATTTTTTTTTTAAAGAGATCGATCTATATGTATGCATACACAAATCCCATTTTCTCTCCCTACATATGCATTTACGCAACTTTTGGGTAGGCTTTGAGAGAAAGAAAAAAACAAAGCACTAAGAAATATTTTCTGAGGATGAAGAATTTGTGATTTGGTTTGATTTGTGGTTTTCTTTTTTTGGATTTTTGAATGAACTTCAAAGATAAATTGGGTATTTTGTGTTTAGAGAGAGAATCGTGTTGGATTTTGTGTTTAGAAAGATGAAGAGATGAAATTAGGGTTAGGGCTCATGGAGGAGATAGGTTGAAGATGAAGGTATTTTGGTCAAAACTTGCAAAAAAATCTAACGGATGGATAACCCCGTCAAACGATGGGGGGTCACTCAAAGGATTATCATTTGTAACTCTAATTATGGCCATTTTTCAGAGGGGTAACTCAAAATGTCCCCCTTTTTTTAGGCAAATGCTTGGGTGAAGAATACCAAATGATTTTTAGTTGGTCTATGTCGATACTTTGTTGCACTAAATTAAGCTGGACTAAATTAAACGTTTTTTTTTTTTAAAAAAATTTGGGCTACAATCCTAATTAGTCCGATATTGATCCATATTGTGTCCGTTAAATTTATAAAAGGGAGAGTGAGAGTTTGGAAACACAATTCATTTATAAAAATTGTTGACCTAAGATTTTAATCTTATTTTGATAATAACAATAAATTAATCATGTGTAATTTAACACGTTTCTTGATAAAAGTATACAGTTCATTTACTTGGAAAATTCAAGAAAAACATGACAATGATCAATCTTTCACTATTCGATCATTAGACAAGACAATGAAGATCAAATCTCTCAATGCAAATCATGAAGCACAAAGGATCAAAAGTCTATATGAAAAGTTTCAAGAAAAAAGTTTCAAATGAAGATCAATTCGAAGAAACAAATTAAAACATTCGAAGACTCGTTAATTCAATAATTGAGTGAGTGCTTAAGATTTATGTAAAGTTACTTTATTGATCAAATCCCTATAGCTCAAATGTATTCATACATATTTTAAAGATTGATTCAAATAAGCTTGAAATTGAATTTATTTGAAAAATATCATTTTACAAAGACCGAGTGTCAAAATAAATTCATATTAATTTTAAATGATCATATTTTAAGCTCTAATAAAAATAGGTATCTTAGAAACATATCTTTGATGTTCAAAAATCATTAGAATTTTATTTGGAACTAAATTATTAAATTGCAAAAATATTTTTATTTTACATATAAAATTCGCTCAATTTTCGCACAGTTTTGATCTAACGGTGAGATGGAGGCCTTCCCGGACTCCGATCATTTTAAAATTTTTACAGTAGTTAGACAACATCTCCTGACACTTTTGACTAAAATTTGAGCACGATCCAACGATCAAATTGAGAGAAATTAACAAAACAAATTTAAATTTTTTGTCAAAACTAACTGTTGAAAAGTTTGAAAATGTATACCTTGGAGCCAAAACCTCTCTTAATCATCCCCAATGGCCATATGGTTTTGCAAGCTATAAATATGAGGTTCTAGACATGTTTTAACATATCTCGAATCATTCTAATACTCTATTATTCATATATTCAAATATACAAAGATTGAAGAACACATTTTGATCAATCTTTCATCTTTTGAGCTATATATTTTTGATCAATCTTAATAACTATAGTGTGAGCTTCATTTGTAATCTTTAAATACACTTGAGAGTTATTGTATTAGTGTGTATCACCACAAATAATTCATTTTTCATTTCAAAAGAGAGTTTGTCTCTTTGTAAAGCAAGAGAACATATCTTGTGAGAAGTGTAGTGGGTATAGCTACATTGTGAGTGTTGTGTGCATAACAACATTTATATTGAGGTTTGATCTTCACCCGAAGAAGATTGAATAGTGAAAGTTCTCGAAGAACAAACCGAGCGCGGACGTATGGTCGAAAAACCCGAACCGTGAGGACAAAAAGTCTTGAACTTCAAATTGGTTCAATCTCTCTAACTCAAGCTCTATTTTTATTGCTAAATTATTGATTGTATTTTGAAATTGCTTATTTGCTTATCTTGAGATTGATTACTTGAAATTGATTATTTTCTTGATATTGTTGCTTAGTTAAGTTGGTTTACTTAAATATTTTAAAAACGTTTTAATTCCGCATTAAGTTTTTAAAACTCTATTTACCCCCCTCTAGAGTTATTTTTCGACCAACAAAAATTGAACTCTTGACTTTATTGTTACAAGAATAAAAAGTACGCCAATGAATATAAAAAAATTAAAGAGTTTAAGATTTGGTTGATAGTTGAGTTACCATTATTATGCGTGGCTGCTCACCAGAGTTTAATTAAGACCCCCCAACATCATTCCCTCTCTCTTCAACGCTATGCCTAATTAGTGTTATATACACATATAAAATAAAATCGGTACGTACATACTAATATCAATAAATTGATAGAAAACGGTAATATTGGTATAAAATTTACTTAAAAATAAAATATAGGAAAAGTGAAATACATATCAGGAAAGAAAAGAATCTAAGCAGTACGTACATTATAAGAAACAAACTTACAATTGTAATTTGATTATGTGCATTATTAGATGGATGCATGTTATTAATTTTAATATAATAAGTTCCATTATTTTAAATTGCACATCAGCCGGATGTTGACACCGGCCGGTGGATAATAATAAGCAGCACAAACTTGCTGGGATGGGCCCATCCAACAATATATATCTCCTTTCCTCTTGTTTTTTTTTTTTTTCCCTTTATTTATATTTTAAATTCAAATTCTCATTTTCTTGATATTTAATTAATATACCAGACTTCCCGGTAAAAAATAAGTCCTATCCAAGATTAAGTTAATTGTTGAAATTAATGTTTTGTTTATAAATATCAAAGTAAAAGTGAGATTATTAATAACTATAAAAGGAAGTTCATAAAAAAAAATATGAAATTTATAATTTGTCCCTCCATTGAAAATTCATTTGTTTGTTAAATATATATAAATCATAACTGTTTTAATTTACCAAGTCACAAAAATTATGATATATGTCCATTTTTTATTTTTTTGGGGACAATGATGTATGTCCATTTATTTATATGACAAATGTATTCTTGCTTCTGGGTTGGCAAAAAGGAAGACAATTGTAAGGACCGGGTAAAGTAAGCAAGGCCTGCGCTTGTGCATAATTAACAAAAGTGATGGTTCAGATTGGGTCAACCCAGCAAAGCCTGTACTTGTACAAGTTGTAGGTCTTGTATAAAATAATTTTGAGCTCTCCTAAACATGCCCTTAAGTTACTATTTGTCTATCTATATTACACAAAATAACATCTTTGACCAAAACTTTCTCCAAAAAGTATAAAAATCTAACGGTTAAAATTACACATGTTATGATATGCATTAATTCTACACCTTTTGATGAGTTTTATACACACGTTAAGGTGTCACATCAAAACTAAAACATTCACACAAATAATATACACACAATAAACTCTCATGTACCAATAATATTGTTTACATTAAAAATACCATAACTTAAAATAAAAAATTCAAAATTTAATTAATACTTAATATTTAAATTATACTAATCAAAATCAATTAAATAAGATCCATCATGACTATAGAATTATGTAAAAAAATCAAGAAAAAATATTGAGTAATATTTAAAAACATACTTTATGTGTTTGTATATTATTGGTCATTTCAATATGTCGTTTTTATGAGTATTCACGGTATATCAATCCAATTTTTGGGCCATTTTCAAATCATGTTGACAGACGTGATTGGATTCTTTTCACATTTGGTATTGAGTTTAATTTGTTAAAAAAATATTTTGCCGAGATCAAAATAAGATAAAAAAAAATATGATTATAAGTTTCTTTAAAAATTTAAAAACAAGTTGGTCTAATCTGGTTTACTTTTAGTTTTTTTCAATATGAAGATATATTGAATCTATGTTTCGGTTGTTTGAGACATTATATTAGGTTAAATAATAGGCTCTAAATAGACTGATTGATATTTGTTGATTTAGATTCTTAACACATTATCATTTTTTATTATATTATCAGATCTTATTTATTTCACCGTGTCGGATGGCACATGTATACCCTAATCCTATAAAATTCAGGTTTATATAAAATATAATTGTTTAACACTACATGCAAAATGTTCTTGACCCTCTAGTGTTAGTCTTTTCGTACAATATAGTGAGTCTAATGTGTTAATATATTTATATGTTTCTAAGTGAAACTACACAACTGCTCAAGTAATATTTATTAATTACAATAAAACGGATCTCTTTTACTACTATACTAACACGTAGTTTTATCCATGGCTTTAGCACCGGGGTTTCAATTCGTACGGTTCAATCCCTACCTTATGCTCTTTAACCGCATATTTCTTTTCTGGACAACAATTTCCCCAAGTATTTTCGTCACTTCTCTTAAATGTAACCAAACTCAATTCTCTCCCCCTTTAAATTTTCTCAACCAAGATGTCACAGATGCAAAACCTTTAATCTCTCCT
The DNA here is from genome assembly GCA_021464415.1 of Lonicera japonica. NCBI lineage: Eukaryota > Viridiplantae > Streptophyta > Magnoliopsida > Dipsacales > Caprifoliaceae > Lonicera > Lonicera japonica. The sequence continues at coordinate 27,237,825 of CM038464.1, forward strand.
CCAATTCCTAGCATAGAGGACAATATTTTTCATGAAGTCCCCTTATTTTGATATATTTTAAATAGATAATGGGTTATATGGCCTCGTTCCATAATGTTTTATAACTCTAAGGACAGACTCATATTTAATAAAGGGAAGTAGTACTAATTTCATAATTTGGTTTTACAATAAGGACACTTTTCATAATATTAATTTATTTTAAGGAAAATGATAATTGTTGATGGACAAAAATACCCTCATATAATTCCCTCTCCCTCACTCCTCTTTCTCTCTTACAGAAATATAAATCGTTTATATATAAACCAAGCATTGTATGTTGTTGGTGCTGCTAATGAACATTTCAACAACATCTCTTCTTCTTCTTCTTCTTCTTCCTCTCCTTCTCCTTCTCTTCTTCTTCTTCTTCTTCTTCTTCTTCTTCTTCTTCTTCTTCTTCTTCTTTGTTTAATGAATTCTCTTTCTCTCTCTAAATCTTTTTTTTCTGTAAAAGTATCTCCCTCTTGATCTTTAATGTGAGACACAGAGAGAGAGAGTTTGAAATTATGTGGGAAGTGTTTCTTCGATAGGACCGAAGGGAATGGGAGGCGGAAGATGACGTGTTTCCTACGAAAATGCCACTTGCTTTTGAAGAGGAGGCGGGCGAGGCTTGATGATTACTTGGATCTAGTTTTTCTCTTTGCAATTTGTGCGAAATTTGGTGGTAAAAGGAGAAAAGGCAAATCATAGATAAAATTGAAGGAGGTTGAGGTGGAGTGTCCAATTGATGATGAATCGAAGGTGTTCATGAAGGTTTCGAGAACATAGAAGACTAAGAAAAATGTTTATTTTGACAAGGATTTGGATTTGATTGGAGGTGTGAGAGATGAAGATCTCATCAATTTTTTTATTTTTTTTATTGGTGCTAAAAATGATTTAGTAACATTGGTATGCTGAAATAGATTGGTGCTAAACAGATTTAGCATCATTCATGCTGAAACAGATTGGTGCTAAACATTCTGGTTGGTGCTCAGAAGGTGCTAAATGCATTTAGCACCTTCTGGTTGCTGCTCAGAAGGTGCTAAATGCATTTAGCACTTTCTAGTTATTGTTCAGAATGTGCTAAATGTATTTAGCACCTTCTAGTTATTGTTTAGAATGTGCTAAATGTATTTAGCACCTTCTAGTTATTGTTCAGAATGTGCTAAATGTATTTAGCACCTTCTAGTTATTGTTCAGAATGTGCTAAATGTATTTAGCACCTTCTGGTTGTGCATTCAGCATTTTCTGGTTATTATTCAGAAGGTGCTAAATGCATTTAGCACCTTCTGGTTATACATTTAGCATTTTCTGGTTATTATTCAGAAGGTGCTAAATGCATTTAGCACCTTCTGGTTGGTGCTCAGAAGGTGCTAAATGCATTTAGCATTTTTTGGTTATTGTTCAGAAGGTGCTAAATGCATTTAGCACCTTCTGGTTGCTGTCCAGATGGTGCTAAATGCATTTAGCACCTTCTGGTTGCTGTCCAGATGGTGCTAAATGCATTTAGCACCTTCTGGTTGTGCATTTAGCATTTTTTGGTTATTGTTCAGAAGGTGCTAAATGCATTTAGCACCTTCTGATTGCTGTCAAGAAGGTGCTAAATGCATTTAGCATTTTTTGGTTATTGTTTAGAAGGTGCTAAATGCATTTAGCACCTTCTGGTTGCTGTCCAGAAGGTGTTAAATGCATTTAGCACCTTCTGGTTGATATTAGTGTCATAATGTGACGTGAGATATTATAAAAAAGGGGTATTAGCATATTTTTTGTATAGTATCCTTAATTTACATTGCTAATTTTTAAGTGTCCTTTATAATTATATTATTATTAGAATAAGCCCTTATGTCTAATTGCCTCTATTTTAAAATGACAGCAACAAGAGAATTCACTCTATCTTCTCCAGAATTATAGCCAATCATCCAGGGAGACATGTTCCTTCTACTAAGGTATATATTTATATATTGACCTAGATTAAGAATATTTCATTCTTTAGAAATTTATTTTTGTTTTTGTGTGTTATCTAATTTCAAGTTATATATAATTCAAATTTTTTGTCTCTCTCATAAAAATCATTGAGTTATGTCATCACTCATATATTAAGAAATTCTTCTTCTGCCACTCTGTATGCCTCATTGTATTTTTGTAATTCTTTTTTTTACTATTTAATTTTCTCATGGATGGCAATATCAGAACAAATTCGGAATTATGACACGAAATGGTGTTAATGTTAAATGCGAGAGTTAAGATTTAATTTTTTTAGGCGGAGTTTTTGTTTTGTCAATTCAGGCGGAGTTCAAAGTATTAAATAAATAAACTTTCATTTGGTTGTTATCATTATTCTTTCTAGGATTTTCATGGAATTTACATATGAAAGTGCAGAGGGGTTGAACAAAAGTCATGCATAGGCATGCACTTGCCGCCGTTGATTCCACAGTCATCACTTACGTAGTAAATTAATGGCCGCTTGGCTGGTCATAGTCTTTTTCTTGCTACCACGGTTGTTATTGTCAAATTTTTAGTCACTTCAAGTTATTACAAATGTAAATGTAAATTTAGGCATTTACAAATAATTCCAATTCACTCATTTATTGTATATATGAAGGTTAATATGTTGTTAATCAGTTTATATATTGTTTTTTACTTCACAAGGGCAAGCATGTAATAATAATAATTTTCTATTTGAGTTGTGTAGAGATCAAATAACCAATTAGGGAAAATGGGTTCAGAGACCTTCTTTCGTAATTTTAAACAACAAAAGGACATCATACATTAGCTTAATGAATGAAGGATTTTTTAACATTATTGTCTTATTGTAAGGACAATTTTAGCTTTTAGGTTAGTTGTAAGTATTTTGTCTTTTACAAATTAGATAATTTAAGAATTTTAAAATGACTAAACTACCTTTCCCTCTTTCAACTCATAATCCCGCGCGTAGAAACAGTGAGGAGCGAGAGGCGACGCAATTCGGAGGAGATACGACACAGTTCGACTGGAAAAGAGGGAAAATTACACTATGATTCAAGAGAAGAATGCTATCATCTTAGATTGATGGAAAACATCTTAGATCGACGGAATTAACAAAGGAAATGAGAAGAAATTTCTTAGTTCCGAGGATGTTGAAGCACTATCTAGGTATAGCTCTTTTTTTCATGTTTTTAACTGTGATTTTGCTTCATTTTGGTTTGTTGTAGCTTATATTTAGAGGATTTGATGAAATAGTGTTCAATCAATCCATGTATATTTAGATTATGGAGGATTTGATGAATGCTCTGTTTTTCTTTTCTTTTCCTCCCAACTACAGAAAAACTGCAAAACTGATTTTGCAGTTTTTTAATTTTGATTATATATTTAGATTATAAAGAGCTATCACGTTTTTTCGCTTATATTTGTGCAAAAGTTGTAGAAATATTACTTTATTTTGGTTGTTTTAGCTTATATTTAGAAGATTTGATCCAACAATGAGTGATTGATTTTTTTAAAGGTAGTTTTAGCATCCTTGTGATCTATCTATGTGTATGCTCTGTTTTTCGTTTTTCTCCTTTGTGCAGAAAAAACTGCAAAATTGATTTTACAGTTTTTCAGTTTTTTATCTAAGTTTTTTTAAGTGCATTATTTCTGCATTTAATTCTTATATTGTAGGTTTTGGTTAGTTTAAATGTGTGATTTCATATGTGAATGAATGAACATACATGTTTGTTATGCAATGTATTGCTTCTAAGTTTTTATGTCTCATTTTTTAAGGATCTTGATAGAGGCATTATAGGCGTGGTTTATTACAATGGTTGTTTTTTTGGAATTCAATTGTTTCTTGGTATGAGTGTTGAAGAACTAAAACGTTTGGTGTATGAGAGGTGGTCCGATATTAATCCTTTGTGTGTAGACTTATTTGTTATTCATGATGATAAGGAGTTTGTTACTTGATCATTGGGTTAATGCATTTTTTTCGAGAAAAAGATATGGTGTTATGTGTTCTAATATGGCCGAAAGTTATAACTCGTGGTTTGCAAATGAATGAAATTTTCTTGTAACAACAATGCTAGATAAAATTCGTGTGAAAATAATGAAGCAAATGTCGGATAGACGTGAATTATCGAAGAATTGAAAAACTCTCTTGTGTCTGGAGATTGAAAAATGCTTGAAGGAGAAGATCAATGAGAGTTCGACATGGAGAGTTGTCAAATCATCTGATTCCGTCTTTGAGGTTATAGAGCAAAAGTCTTATCGTGTACATAGGAGTGTGATTATAATTCATGGCGGATTGATGGTTTCTTATGTTCGCATGCTATTTTGTGTATTTTGGCTGATACGAGGTTGTTTATGACTATTGCGATTCTTATTTCTTTACATGTAACTTTCAGAGTTCTTATACACATGCAATTTATCCAGTGTCAACTACTGACCGCCCTACTAATATCTCTGATGTATCAAAAATTTTACCTCCCGATTGTAAAACTCAACCCGGTTGTCCTAAAAAGAATCGAATTAAGAGCGCCGACTCAAGTACAAAGAAGAAACGAAAGTGTGGAAGGTGTAACCGTTATGTATATTACAATATGAAGACGTGCACTGCATTGATTGTTTAGATTTTACTATGGCATAGTATAATTACATTTAGCAAATATTTGAAAATTTAAAATTCTTGGTATGATTGAGAATTTTTTCAGATTCCTTTAGTTTTGATTTTAAAAGAATGTAATTTTGATTTTAATATATGAATGGTGATGTTTTTCTATTTTTGTAAAATAAACAATATCAAGATGTTTATTATTCTTTGCAAGTTGTTTATTTGAATGCGAAAGACTTTGATTATTTATGCTAAATTGCACTCGGATTTAGTGTAAAAGCGTTTTTGCAGTCAAATATTTCTGGTAAATTGCACGCGCATTTAGTGCAAAATCAATTTTGCAGTGAAATATTTTAGTGCAAAAACGATTTTGCACTAAATGCAAGTGCAATCTTTAGAAATATTTCATTGCAAAATCGATTTTGCACTAAATTGGGTATGGCTAGGAATGCAATTCATAACCAGCATTCAGTAATTAGATTGGAGATCTTTGTTGATGAAGGAGATTGAACTACGGAAATTGCGTGAGTAGAACTGGATTGCAAATCGTGGGAGAGGAATGGGAGGTTGATGGTACAACTCGTAATTAACAAAAAAAATGGGTTTTTCTTAACTTTAGTAAGACACTTGTCACTTTTATATTAATTGTCCTTAATTTGTAATAGTAATGTAAGGTGTCCTTTTATTGGTTTTAATTTTGTAGGATGCCCTTTAAACCCATTGCCCTTAACAATTAATCATTGTTGGTAGAATTGGCCAATTTCTATTACAAATAGTATTTTAATGTGTTGTTTATTAAGATTTCTTCTCATTTTTACCCTGCTTCCTTAATCCATATGTTTCATAGGTTAAGGAAATTGCTTAGGTAGCATTTTGTCATCTTATCATGCCGTTCATTTCCTTGTGTATTTTTTTCCTTTACAAGACATTTTACTTGAAAAAACCTCACCAATAACTTTCGTATTAGATATAAGTATGTCTATATATATAAGTACTTTTATTTTAATAATGTAAAAACAAGGATTTTACTATCTATTTGCCTTTATAATCTCTATCCCTGTCCATACAACTCATTCAATTATATATCCAACTATGGTACTTATGACAAAAAAATATATATACATGGAATGTGTTGAAAGAATCTTCATGAATAGATGTACATATCCAACACTTGCGCTGACCTTAGGATTTGTTTTTGTATTTGAAGGTGCCTTTTATGAGTTAGAAGAAATTTCGCCTTTTAAATATTTTTCTTTTTATAGGTGCTTTAGACCAGGTGTCTCTACATTGTATGTTTTCAAATTTCAGTTCAATCTCCGCTTTTTTATTCTGTTATAATTTGCCATATATATTATTCATAATTATGAAAGAAAGATATTTGATTAGGTTGTGTTGTATCTCTACTACTTATCATACAATGGTACAATATAATTTATGGTGAACTCTAAAAAACATTTTTTGCTTTAAAGATGTATATTGAAAGAAATCATATATGATCCAATCTTGCAAAATGATTGATGGTTTTGTTAAGGTTTTCTTACAAAACTTACTGTTTTTTCTTCGGCCTTTTTAAGTTCCTCCTCGAAAATGGCTATAATTAGAGTTACCCCCCCCAACAAATGATAATCCTTTGAGTTACCCCTTATCATTTCACAAGGTTAATCATCCGTTAACTTTTTTGCCCAATTTGACCAAAATACCACCATTTTCAACATTCAACCCATTTCATCCATGAAAATTAACTCTCATTTCATGTATTTCTCTCTCTAAACACAAATTTCAACAAGATTCTTTTTCTAAATACAAAATACCCGATCAAAGCTTCTCTTTCTAATAAGATTCGCTGACAAATTCTAAAAAAAAAAACACAACCACACCAAATCAAAGCTTCGTACCCATAACTTAGTGCTATGTTTTTTTCTCTCACTCAAAACCTACCCAAAAGCTGCGTAAGTGCATTTGTAAAGAAGGAAAATAAAATATGTTTGTGAATATATATATATATATATATTGATCTATTTCTTTAAATTATTGATGTATTATTCAATTAAAATATGAGTATGTGTATATAGAGAGAGAAAGTAAAATTTTTGTATGTGTATATACAAAAAATTGATATGTGTATGTAGAGAGAGAAAATAAAATTTGGGTATATGTATATATAAATCAATTACTTGATTTTTTTTTGTATATTGTTCAATTGAAATCTAAATATGTGTAAATATATAGAGAGAGAATGAAAAATGGGTATATGTATATATAGATTTATGGATATGGGTATGTGTATATATAGAAAGAAAATGAATTAGATACCTGTATATGTAGATCAATTATGCTAATTATTTTGTGTATTGTTCAATTAAAATATAAGTATGCATATATAAATAGAGAAAATTAAGTTTGTATATATATATATGAAATTCGAGTATAAGTATGTGTATGTATAGAGAAAGATAATGGGAAATGGGTATTTGTATATATAGATCTATGAATATGAATATATATATGTATAGAGGGAGAAGACAAAAATTTTGTTCCGACCATGAAAAATATGGACTCCGTTGATGCCAATATGTGTGGATTCCGTTAGTGGAAGCTTTGATTTGGCGTGGTTGTGTTTTTTTTTAGAATTTATGAGAGAATCTTGTTAGAGAGAGAAGCTTTGATTATATATTTTATGTTTAGAGAGAGTTGTTGAAATTTGTGTTTAGAGAGAAATACATGAAATTAGGGTTAGGGTTCATGGAGGAAATTTGGAAATGGGTTGAAAGTTGAAGATGGGGATATTTTGGTCAAATTGGGCAAAAAAGTTAACAGATGGCTAACCTTGTCAAATGACAGGGGCAATTCAAAGGATTACCATTTCCGAGGGGGGGGGGGGGAGTTAACTCTAATTATGGTCATTTTTTAAGGGTAGCCCTTTTTTCTTTCCAATTTGAAAGAGATTAAAGTTGCCTCGCACTTTTAAAAGTAGTAGAAAATGTGTTTGCTAATTCTTTTTTGAAAATTGTAAAGGAAAAAAAAATCACCACCATCAAGTTCCTTGGAGTATATATGTTCTTAGTGGGCTTCATATAATCATGCATTATATGATCATTGACATATATACTTTTAGTTTGTAACAACCGTCATGCATTTATTTATGCGTTGTTCAATTTTGATCTTTATTTTGTCATGTATGTTATTATTTGTACTTTGAGTTTCATTATTTGTTAATCTTCCAATGTGTTTTTATTTAGTTACATGGCTTGAAAGCATTACTAGAAAAGCTGTGTACTCCACCCAAAATGTTATATCCTGTTATGATAATTCATTCTATGTTTATCAAAATTTTACTTACTAAACTTTAATTAAAAAGTAATAATTTTTTACGTGCCATGTACTAATAAGAAATTTCTAGACACCATGAAATTGCAAATAGCCCATGCATCACTCGGGTTAAAAATTAGTTTTATAAGTAAAATAAAGTAAAATACTTATTTTATCCCGCAGACCAATCATGAAAGGACACGTGGCCATCCGTGCTAGCGACCCAAGCAATCCGAAGAAGAGAGCTCGGGAGCTTCACCTGGAGGCCTAAGTATGGGCGTCCGACCTAAAGATTTATTTTCGTACTCCAAGTTACAAAGCTCGGATGCCAAGGCTCTCCCAACGAGATTCGGAGTTCGATGGTCAAGCACTATGTCAGAGCATGCGCAAACAACATGGGCAACTGCTACCAACTCCGCCAGCAATGCAAAACCTCCCTCAACGCAATTAAATGCATACCATTTGCATTTAATGCACCGGAATTCATGGAGAAACATCGTCAGAGTTGGTGGAAATGAGGGTGGCATTAGATCTGCTCCACAGAGCTCCATCTACACGTTTTTTCCCTATCATATATATAGGAGAGGCATTTACTTATCTCAACAACCAAGAAGAATCCAACAACGACCAAGAACAAATAGTGAGCAATCAAAAAAGATAGAGAATGATAGAACTATAGAGCACATAGTGGAGCTCCTAGTATAGGGAATTTAGAACCGTATGGCTCAAAAATACTCTTGTTGTAATATTGCGAGGATAGTATGTTAGAGAGATTTTGTAAGCTTGTAACATCAACTTAGTTGTTATAATACGAAGCAATCCAAGCTCCTAACTCTATTCCACAAAAGAGGATTAACCCATATTTTCATATGGGGCGAACCTCCTATATATATCTTCGATTTTTTTAGCTCATTACATTTATTACCTTAATCATTTGAACTAATCATTTGACTGTTTGGTCTAAATTACTCTCGTCTAGTTTTATGCACCAACGTACACCTTTAAAATCCATAAATCTAAGATTTGAAAATATATAACATGTTTGAAATCATAATAATTTCAAAATTGTGTTTGGTTAACCAATATTTAGAATTTGATTTCTAAATTCAAATATTTATTTGCTAAATATTACTTTTTGTTAACATGCTACATTCTTTTTAGCGTAGCATATGTATTATAAATATTAGTAAAATGATTGTTGAATTATTAATAACATCATTCATTATATTTTAAAAAATGATTAATAAACTTTTAAAAAGTACATAATGTAGTTTTTTATTATTTAACATATTTTAAGAATCACATATAGCTAGAAAACATCATGTCATATTAATTATTAGAGATAATGGGTTATAAGGCCTCGCTCCGTAATGTTTTATAACTCTGAGGACGGACTCATGTTTAATAAAGGGAAGTAGTATTAATTTCATAATTTGATTTTATAATAAGGACACTTTTCATAATATTAATTTATTTTAAAGAAAATGATAAATGTTGATGGACAAAAATACCCTTAATTAAAAAGTTGATAGTATCTCTTCTATTCAATTTCTCTGACCAGGGAAGTGAATTAGTGAAATAAATTCTTAAAAATGATTTAATAATTTGTCTCAAATTTAGGGGAAAAAGTAAAATTGGCAAAACCAAGGCAATACTTGCTCGATTACACATTCTTTATTTCTCAGCAAGCAAATATAGGCAACATAGAAATCATAAAAAAGTTGAAACTAACTAACATCCGTAATGAAGGAATAGTTTCGAAGCAGATCATCATTTTCTATGATTCAAGCAAGAGAACATTAAAAAAAATATCCTAATCCGATTAAATAAAAATGAGAGGCAAACAGTGATGAGCACAAGGATCAAACTGAATGAGATTAAACATTTTTAACTTCTCAGCAAGCAAATATAGGCAACAGAGAATGTAACGACCTGAATTTTCTAAAATATTTATTTACTCCAAATTATTATATGCATATATTGTAAATTAATATGTGTTCTCTTATTCGTCTTGTGGTGCATTTATTGTATGGCTAATTTATTATAGTGTGTTAAAAATTATAATTTAAAATATATATGATTAGTTTTGAAACCTAAAGTTTTGATATGTTCTCATTTAAAAATTCATATATTTTATTATGTTGAGAATTTTTGTGTGAAACCAATTTTGTTTTAAACTAGACTTGATGAGCTTCAGTTTGAGCACAAATGTCACTACATTTAGACTTTTAATGAATTAGTTATGATTTTTGAAAGTTGACTTAACCATGCTGTGAGTTTGACCTGCGGGAATTAGAGAAAAAGAAAAGTTATTTGAGGTCTTGAGTAATTATAATTAGATGGGCCACTGGGTTAATTTAATGGGTTAATTTATATGTATTCTTTTATTTGTTATAAGACTTATTTTAGTTGGTCTAATTGAGATGAGAAAACCCTAGTATGAATACAAGTAGGTTATTAGCACATATAGGGTTTCAGGGAAGAGGAGAAAACTATGTATTATCTATTGTCATATGGCCGCTTATAGAGAAGAAGAAGAAGAGACACCAGAGAGAGCCCGAGTAAACGCAGAATACTTTTGGTTCTTCCTCTTTCGATTATCTAGTGAGTGTTTCTCACCTTTATTATGTGGACTTTGATACATGCATATATATATATATATAACCTATTCGTTCTGAGTCAATTTATATTGGTAGTTCTTTTAGATTTCTTTTGGTTGATCAATTTAAGTTTTACTAGTTATGGTGAGTGATTCTCACCCTCTTCTTGTGATTTCTATTCGTATATATTGTTTTGGTTTTCTTTTAACTTAATTTTTGAGAAACTAGTTTATTGTATTTTTACTCAATTGATTATAAGTTTCTTAACGACAAACCTCAATTATATGTCTTTATTAAAATCTTGGAAAAATACATAGACTAATATTATGAGTTACAAGTATTGTGGCTTTGGAATTGGAGTAATATGATTTTTAATTTGGGAGATATCAATTTTACAAAAACAGCGTGTTAAAATACTTAATGTTGATCAGATTGCTGTCACACATCTGTAGTTTTGAGTTCGGTTTGGGTACTAAACTTTTGTGTAAAATTCTATAAATATTTGACAATTTAATATTGTGTGTTAGGAGAATCTGGGCTTTGGAATTGATCGAATATGATTTTTATGTTGAGAGTTATTGAAGTTACAAAAACAGTGCGCAGCAAAAATCTGATGCTGGACAGATTGTATACCTGTTAGCAAAACATTCATAACTCCTAGAATATAAATGATTTTTAATTGAATCCAAGTGAATATGAAACTATACATGGCTGTATATATTGTGTAATTTTTCTGGAATTTTTTATATTGTTCGTTTATCCCTAGAATTTCTGTGAAATTGATGATTGTGCCGATTTAAGATGTTGTTTGTGCTCTTGCTTTATTTTTTTTTGTGCAATGTAACTTATGTTTTAAAATAATTTTATTAATAGCCTTTAAAATTGGGATTATGAGGTTCTAAAAGGATTTGTGGTATGATTGTATTTAGTTTGTGAAATTGTTTACTTGATTGACGTTTGGAATACTATGAACAATTCACAATTGGTGGTATTATTTGTCTTAAGCTTCTAGACGTGATATTTAGTAAATGTGTGAGTATGATTTTGTTTTTGGGACTAATCTACATTCTTGTTGAGGTTGATAGTAAAGTTTCTCTATATATTAAGTATTAGAGTTGTATCGACTATGAGTTGGTTTTATTAAAATTGACTAAAGAAGTCATAGAAAAATTCCTTAATTACGCCAGTGCTCCTTTGTTATGATTTTATATTGGTTTTGATTCAACACTTGGGTGGATTTCCCATGATTTTTGTGAAAAGAAAACTTTTGTGAAAGCCAATGGAATTTTATGATCTTGACTGTAAGCCAGATTGTGGCTTGTGATGTTTGTTGTACTCGTTCTATTGTTGAATAGACGAGTGGATTATATGTGATTTTACTCGCAGAAGGGCGAGTGTTTTGGCGCGCAAACGTATAACTAGGGGTGTTCACGGTCCGGTTGACCGGACCGAATTGCCTAAGACCGGACCGGACTAGAAATTTCGGTCCCAAAAAATAGAAGACCGGACCGGACCGAAACACATGTAAAGACCGGACCAGACCGGTTCGGTTTGGTTCCGGTCGGTCCATTCGGTCTGGGCTTTTTTTTTGGGCCCAAAAGTTGTATTATGATAAAGAAAAAAAAATTAGCACAACAATAATATATATTAATAATATATATTTAGATTAATATATATTATTAATATTAGGGTTTGGTTTTAGTATTAATATTATATATTAATAATATATATTTAAATATATATATATATATATTAAAACCGGTCCGGTCCGGTCCGGTCCGACCGTAGTGTTAAAATGCAAGACCGAAGACCGGACCGAAATGATTCGGTCCTTCAAAATTTAGACCGGACCGGACCGAATTCAAATGGTCCGGTTCAAATCGGTCCATTTTCCGGTTCGGTTTTTTCGGTTTCTCGATTCGGTTCGGTTTTTGAACACCCCTACGTATAACTAGCCTTCCGAAGAAGGTCGGAACTTTAGACGATATGCCCGTGCGGGTTCCGGTTCGGAGTGACCGCTAGTTATACGGGGAGACACAGGGCACGATGATCTGTGTAGGCCATGGGAGAGTATGGCGAGGTGGCATGTAATTAAGGTGCACACGCTAACTTAAGTATCTAGTGGTTTCAAGTATAGTGTTTTCAAGATGACATGCTTTAACTTATGTGATTCTTCGCTTGGACGATAGACAATTTGTATTGTCGCGTTAATTTACTTTTGAAATCTTAGACACTGTTATGGAATATTGAATGGTAGAATTTAGCGATTTTTCGCGATATTTTATTGGAAACGACATTCTGCATATTTTTCGTTCTTTGAGTTTTCCGAGATTCTTAATGGTTTGAACACAAAATGGATATTTATGTTGCTGTGTTTTTCTTATTTATTTTTGAGTAATTTAAGTTTAACATTTCTAATGCAGGATGGTAGGCCGTACTAATGTTTTTGCAGGTCTTGGCCTACCGTATTATAACGGTATGTTATTAATAGTTTTGGTAAGTGTACGGGGTAAGAAACTACTTGCTACTACTTTGTCGAGAAACTACTCTTTTTGTCTCGAAAAGTATGTGGAACTTTTCGTCTTGCCACGTAGTGAGATTTGAGTTAATTGTATAAGATATGTACATATGAATTATGTGTTTGCATCATGGACATATTGGGTGACACAGAATCAACTCATACCAGTATTTATATACCGACCCAAGTTGTCTCCATGCTTCTTGGGTACGTTCTCTTTATGAGCGTAGCCCAGTTTTGCAGGTATATATTAACGTGCTTCGTTGATTGTGCTAGGAGTTTTACTTGAAGTTTATTTTCTTTTATTTTGTAAATTGTATATAGTTGGTTGGACCTTGGGAACGGCACCGGTTTAGATACTCTGGCCAACTATTTTATAAAGTAATTATATTTCGTTTTTATTATGTAATTGAACTTTTTAAATAAAGTTTGGATATGAAAGTTTTGTTTATTCCGCAAACATTTATAAAGGATATTGATTGAAGATTAAATTTTAGTTTTTGAGAATGAGTTTTAAGTTAATTATTGTTTTTAATTTTCACCCCCGGTAGTTGGACGGGCGAGTACATGTGTATTAATTGGGTATTCGGGGTCCAAAAATCGGGGTGTGACAGAGAAATCATAAAAAATATCCAAACTAATTAACATCGGTAATGGAGAAATATTTTCGAAGCAGATCGTTAATTTCTATAATTCAAGCATAAGAACATCAAAAAAACTTGTTCTGCGATTGGAATAGAAAATAGAATATCAATGAGCATAAGGATCATAGTAAATGAGATAAAACTTACTGAAGCCGTCTTTGACGAAGTAGTTGAAGGTGTGGCTATCGCAGTTGTATGTGAACTTGTTGTTAGTAGCAAGTAGTTTCTAGAGGCACTGAGAGGCGATGCTGGTGAAATTGCCGGTGAATTTTGTGAATTCGGTGAGGATCACCGTTCCTCTTACTACAAAACTGTAGATCAATGATTGTTGCCCCATTCCGCTCTCTCTCACAAACAAACCCTAACTTACCTAAATGAGTAGGGAGAGAGAGATATATAGATATATATATATATATATATATGTAAGTGTATGTCTAGGTGACCAACTTATAGCAGCGAGCACGCAATTGTGTAGAGAAAACGTGGGTTCCCCTGTTTGGGCATGGCGGAGAAAGTTAAGCAGAATTCTCTTTAATGATGGCGACCACTCTTGTGTCTACTAAATTTCAAGGTTATGACTGCTCTTTGCATTACTCTTTTATGGATATATATATATATATATATGTATTTGGCAGAAAACGACTCTCATATGTATTATTTTATAGTTTTATTACTTTTTTGATTTACTAGTCATTTGCATAAATAAGCTGTAGTGTGGGATTTATATATGTGTGATGAAGAAGCACTTCAGGTGTTTGTTGTAATGATTGTTAGAATGCTGGGTAGCTTGGCAATGGGTAATTTTCATAACTTGGCAATTTTGAATTCCTATAAGCGCTGCCAAATTCCTAAGTTAGTTTGGGACAAAAACAATGGGAAGTTTTTCAATCTAAATCTATTAATTCAAAAGGTTTTACCTAAAACTTATCGAAAGATTGCATGAAATTCATTAGTGCTAAATCTGATCGCAGTGCTAAATGCATTTAGCACCTTCTGGTTGCTGTCCAGGTGGTACTAAATGCATTTAGCACCGCACCTTATGGTTGTTGTTCAGGTGGTATTAAATGCATTTAGCACCTTCTGATTGTGCATTTAGCACTTTCTAGTTGTTGTTCAGAATGTGCTAAATGTATTTAGCACATTCTAGTTGGTGTCCAGTGATTGTGCATTTAGCACTTTTTGATTGTTGTTCAGAAGGTGCTAAATGTATTTAGCACCTTCTAGTTGGTGTCTAGGTGGTGTTAAATGCATTTAGTACTTTCTGGTTACGGTGCTAAATGCATTTAGCGCATTTTGGTTGCTATTCAGGTGGTGCTAAATGCATTTAACACCTTCTGGTTGCTGTCTAGAAGGTGCTAAATGTATTTAGCACCTTCTGGTTGTTGCTAGTGTCATAATGAGACGTGAGATATTATGAGGAAGGGGTATCGGTGTCTTTTTTGTATAATATCCTTAATTTACATGGCTTATTTTTAAGTGTCCTTTATAATTATATTATTATTAGAATGAGCCCTTATGCCTAATTGCCTCTAATTATTATTGTGTTTATTTTTATATATTATTTATATATAATGGACTGAGATTTTGTTTAATTTACATTGAGACTAATATTAATTTTGAAAAAATATCCCTCCCTAAGATTTGAAAAGTTACCGTACAAGCTAAATTTCAGATTCTAAGATTCAAAAAGATTTGTAATTTCAAATCCTTATTTGGAACCGAACAAATTATTAATATTTAGTCTCCATTTGAAAAAGAAAAATACTTAATTTGCAAAAGAAATTGAAAAATAAGTTGAATCATGTGATGAGATACTATTTATATCATGTTTATTTTTATGAGTGGATATCCCCCATCTTTTATTATCTTTTATGAATTTTTTTTCTCACTTAACCACCAAAGAAACTTTTTTTGTATAAAATATCATAAAGTAAGAAGACGTTTTACCATATGTCTCAATTTACTTTTTAATTTTTTACAAAAATAAATTATATTTTTTATATTGTTATCAAATATGCTCTCGTAGTTACAAATTCAAATCTCCTATCGAATCCAAAATCCATAGTTTTAACGAAACTCAAGTCCCTAGAAGTTTTGCGATATGATTGAGAAGAGGTGCATCATTGGACTGTTTATTTTCCCACTAAACGTGCCTCTGGAAAGGAAATAGTTTGGAGAAGACAGTGGCTCTACTTAAAGTCAACTATTTTCCTTTTTCTTTTTCAGCCTCCAAATTATTGGAGCCCAAATGATTAAAGAAATCTTGCGGGATAAGGTTTCACTTTGCAATAACTCGGACTCATTTGGTAGATGCTCGACTTTTTTGTAATTCTCTTGAAGAATCTCTTCGTTTTCATTGGGCGGATTATATCAATTATTCATTCCTATAATTAGTCGATGAGAAAATACTCCGACAAGGAATAATTTTCACATGAGAAATTACCACACCAACTTGTTTTATCCCTTACACCAGTAGTTCAAGAAAACCCCCCCCCCCCCCCCCCCCCCCCCCCCCCCCCCCCCCCCTTTAGGAATTAATGCAATAAAGGAGATATACATTCTCAATTTGTATTATTACAAAAACTTGTGAAATGATTTTAATTTGAGATTTTTGAGAAATGACATCCGTGTTCGACAGAAAGATTGGACGAGACATTCAAACTCTGGGCATTTATAAAACAACATTCACTCATTTATTAAGAGTATCTCTAATGGTATAATTAAAATAACAATTATAATAAATTTTAAGAATATTAGCTAAACACACTATTTCAATGGTATAATCAAATGTTAGCAAACTTTTAACCAATAACCGGATCTACTTCATTTATAATCAAAGTTAACACCTTTTTCAATAACCAAAATGGGGGGCCACTAATTTTATTAGGTAAAAGGGAATCTTTTCAAATTTAAATCATATTTTCCTCCTTTTTTTTGAACAAAATTTAAATTGATTTATTTATGGTCTATCAATATAATGAACCCCCACAAATTTAGTTATTGAGAAAAAATAGGCATTAAAAATGATTATAATATTACATTATTAATTTTAATAATTTACTAAATGAATAATTAAAAATTATTTTAATTATTTAATTTTAGTTATTTAATTAGAAAACCTCCGGACAACAATAAAATTTTAGTACAGTGTTTGTCAAGAATTTAACTACTTAAATAATTCCACTAGGGTGAATTACTGCAACCACTATGCTGGCAATGTGTACTAGCAAATGAAGGTTTTTTTTTTTTTTTGGGTAATCCTATCAAATTAAAACTTTAACTGATCCCCGGCCCTCTCTTCTTTTCTGTTAAGTGACGATTGACATCCCTAAATTATTAATTGGAGTGGAATTCTAAAAATACCTTTGCCTGTGGAACCATTTATACGTTTCATAAATATCTGTCACAGTAGATCATTATCATAAGTGATCAAGGACCACATATTTGTATAGATCTTAAAACCATTACCATAGTAATTTCATTTATTTTTTTACTAAAAATGGTACTCCGTAAAATAGTTTATTATTGTCAAGTTCATAAAAGTATTCAAAAAATATAATTAAAATAATAATTATAATTAATTTTAACAATATTAATTAAAAATATTATCCCAATGGTATAATTAAATTTTAGCAATCTTTTAAGTTTTAACCAATAACCAAATTTACTTCCTCTATAATCAAAGTTAACAACATTTTTTAATAAGTAAAATGAGGGACCACTAATTCTATTGGTTAAAAGAAAATCTTTTTAAATTTAGATAATATTTCTCTCATTTTTTTTTGAAACAAAATTTATATTGATTAATTTATGACAAATTAATATAATGAACCCTATAAATTTGGTTATTGAGAAAAAAATAACCACTGGAGAGGCTTACATTGTTAACTTTAACAATTTACTAAATGGATAGTCAAAAGTCATTTTAATTATCCAATTTTGATTATTCTATTGGAGATACTTTAACACTCGTTATTATGTTTGATTGGGAATTACTTAGATTAAGTCTAGGGGGTACAAAAATTTTAGTGGCTAGCGATTGACACTCTTTGCGAATGGAAATTATTCGAGGTGTTTGAAAGCTGACTTGACAATCAGTGGGGATGGAACTTGGATCTTCTCAATTATTTTTCAGATCAATTTCATTCAATGAAATCTAGTTTAAGAATTAAGTTGAAACTTGATTGAAATGAACTCCGTGATAAGATCATTTGCACAAAATTTAATTAGAAGGTTCAAAATTTTAACTTTTATTAAAAAATTCATCTATTTAGATCTTGAAATAGACCCCATTAAATGAAATTGACCCAAAAGAATAATGGAGAAGAGTCAAGTCCATAGAGAAGAACCCTCAAAGAAAATAAATAAATAACAACAAAAGTGAGCGTCATTTGTTTGTGACAAAAAAAGAAAAATGTTGTCATTTGTTTTAAACGTGTTCATATAGAATTTCATTCGATTTTCAAAACCTATATTGGTATTATTATTCATAAATTGTATATACATAATAACATATTACTCCTTCCCTCCAAACCAACAGCCCCAAGCTATTTGCTTAGAGACAAACTGTTAGAACAAATATTAATTTTAATTAAGAGTTAATAAATATCAAATTTAATTTAGCAATCCGCCTGTTTAACACTGGCTCTATTTGATTGCAAAGTGATGAAAATATGGACATTAAGTTGAGTGATAGAAGTGATATCCTCGTGATTTTTAAGTTTTTTCATAAAGAAATTTTCTTTACTTAGTGGTGAATAAAAATTTTCCACTAAAATATTAAAAGATGGAAGATATGTTACTCATAAACATGAATAACATCTCTCATCTTATTTTCTATCTTTTCACCAAAACTAATTAAATTTATTTTTCTTTTCCATCTTTGCAATCAAACGGAGCCTTAAATGTTAGTTTTGTTGGTTTTTAAAATAGTAAATTTTATGCTGAAAGTTTGAATCTTGTCGACTTATAATTTAACCTCTTAGTTTGTTGAAAATGGTTGACTCAAACCCTCGATCTCATACAGAAAAATTGTCGAATTTAACATTGGTATATAAGTAGAATTATGTCACCACATACGAAAAAATTGTCGAACTCAATATCAGTATATAAGTAGGATTATGTCATCATATAATAATAAAGTATTTTAAAATAAAATTCTGCTTATATAGTTTAAAGATGTTTAAATTTAGAATAATATTATTATTGTTGCCTACATGTAGCATCCACCACACATTGTTATTGTTGCAAGATCAAACTCTTTTCTACTAATTGATGTATACCTCAGAGGTGGATGTTGGGATAATGCTTGATGGGTCATGGCTCCTCACCATTCATGTTGGCTATTTCCGTATCTGTCTTTATTAGTAAAATACACTATGTGGGCCCTATTACATAGATTTCTTAATGTTTTTATTAGCTATATTATACATAAAAGACATGGACATTTTTGTTTCCTAGCTAGGGTAGGCCTGAAGGTTAATTTGCCATCAATTTTAGATTTTTCCCATTATATGTTTAACAAATTTACTCTATTTCATGGAGGATTAATTGGTTCGAATTTTTGTTCAATTTTAAAATTTAAAATGATAATTTTATAAGAAAAAAATTAGTTTTATCAACTTACGATTTAATCTATTAACATAAATTATAAGAAACTTCTAGTGTGAATTTACCATTTAAAATTACAAGAATGAGCTAAAACTTGAGTCGAACAAACTAAACAAGTACTGAGAAGAGAAAATATGTCTAAAGAAATACTTGCGCATTGCAAGAATTTTACCTATATATGACTGTTTTTAAAATTAACTTTGTGTCAGTTTTGAAAAGAGAGTCATTAAAGATAAGTTTTTTGTTTTTATGACTGTTTTTTGGAAAAAGGTCATTTTCGTTTATTTTTAATGACTCTTTCAGATTAATTGTCATGTATGTTTAGTAACATTATGTCAGTTTTATCAAAAAAGTCATAAAATATTTTTTTTTTGTTATTTTTATGATTGTTTTCTAAAACAGGTTATCGTTATTTATTTTTTGTAACTCCTTCGACAATAATATTTAAACATGTTTATTAACTATAAGTCACCTTTGAGAAAAGTATTTGAAAGTTAATTTTACTTTTGTTTTTCACAATATAATTACAAAAGGTAAAAATATTCTAGTGTTATGAGAATTTTAAAAATTTGAGTGTTATATATATATATTAAATAAGAAAAAGGGGTCATATGTATATTTTTAAATACTAAATGGGTCGCATAATGGAGAAGGGAAAACAAGTTTTAAATTAAAGCGAAGTGTTTATGTTGTGAAGAAAATGAAAACTGTAATAATAAGATATAAATTGAATTAGTTGCCTTTTACTTATAACGAGTGTTACTTGGTGAGGTAGTTGTGTAATTCTTGTTGTCTTGGTTCTACCTTGAATTCTTACAAGTTGCAAGTATTTTTTACTCTTTAAAAATTATTAAAAGGCTAAATTCTTGTAGTGTTGAACTAACAACGCCGGTGATCTTACATGGGCTACTAACCACTTTACTATAGCCATACATTAGTTATTAATTAACATTTCATTGGTTGTATAAAAAATCTAATAAAAACACTAGTTTAATTTAGTTCATCATTATATAATAATGCAAAAATTTTAAATAAAGAAAAATACGACGCAAGCCCAACAAAATTACATTAATTTGCCACATTTTCTCACAAATGTCGTAAAACTTGGGATATTTTCTTTGACAAATGACGCAAAATTCAAGACGTTTGTGAAAAAATGATTTTTTGCATTATTTATACACTTGCATAGTAAATTTTTGTGACGTTTGTATTAAACGTTGCAAATTTTTATAATGCAATGCAAGTGTACAAATGACGCTATTTAATGATGTTTTCAAAAATGCCGTATAAAAAATGTTGTGAAAATTTATTTTTCTTGTAGTGAACAAATTTAATCGTCTTTTTGTTTTTCTCAAATATGAAAAAAGGAAGGGGCGTGGTGGTGGTAAATGAAAAAAAGTGAGGAATTATTGAGATAAGCACCGAAGCACATCTTTTGCAAAGTCTAACCTTTGGCCATCCAATACGCTGGAGAAAGTCATATGGGTTTTTAAGTAGAGCTAACTCCCTCTTCAAAATCTTTGACTTTGCACCTAAGTAAGGATCTTCCAACACTTTAAAAGATTAAAATCACTTTCAAGATTTATTTTTTATTTTTTCAGAAAGAAGCAAGCATGTCAAACGAAGCATTGAAACCTAGCTAATTTAATTGGGACATATGAAGACTATATATTTTAGTTTTTTTTTTTTTTTAATTATCATTGTTACAATGATTGTACCAGTTTTTGCATAAAAAGTGTGATGTACACATATCGAAACCTTCTATTCCAAGAAGGGATTGAAATCACAATTTTCCTTTTATAAGTTATTGCTAGAATAATAATAATAATAATTTTACTGTGAAAACCAAAAAATCAAAAATAATTTATTGATCAAAACTTGTGTAAATACAATCTCTTAAGGTAGAAATTGTCTGTTGATATTGAAAATGTCGATTTTTAAGAACAAACACCTTCCATGATTTAATGACCAAAAAAATCTACCAAGAACTAGACCCCTTTGGAACTCTCAATGTATTTAAGAGAAAATAGAAAGAAAACAAAGAGGAAAAAGAAGATGAGATGAATTTTTTGCATGTATTCTCAAAATAACATAATGTTATTGTGGCTTGTACCAATATTATACTAAGCTAAATCCAAAATCTTTACTACTTGAATTATATATATCTTAAACTAATTATTCATTCAAAATCAGTTTAGATACAACAACTATTTGTTCTTATTTCATATTGTGTGAAAAAGAAAATGATACGTATATTATAAATAGTAATTATTTTTAGTGAGCCCTATACATTTTTGCTGTATTCGTCAATTAAATTAAATACAAAACTTATCGTGACTTTTTTTGGAGGAGGGTTGAAAAAGTATTACTCTCGGTGCAGACATAAATTTTACGGTGTTTGCTACACACGTGTGTATTAGGAACGGACCTACTCTATCTGTGGACTTAACCGACAGGTCTGATACAAAGGCGTGTCTTTTCCGCAAATCCACGCCGCGCAACTAACGCTACATTTACGCGGCCCGCAAAAAATCGTTTTGCCGCCAAAAGCACCAACCTCACCCCGCTGCTCGTATTGTTTAACCGCCCCCTCACCTCACATTTGGCACGCAACAAATCCCACGCTCTCACTTGTCGCGTCAGTATATGGCCTGCTCTCGATATACCCCACGTCAAAAGTAGCCGTTGTAGCCTTCACGTGGCGCGTTACAGACAGTCCATTTAGAGTTGTTTTGACGAGTCATTAATGTAATTAATTAATGCCCTGCTTATTATTAATAAGTTAAAGACGAGAAAATAAAATACTAAATACATATAAAAGAAAAATGATCAGTTCCATTTCTTAAATACCGTTATCGTCACCACCACCAAAACTGAAACTTTCCCCATTTTTGGTTTTCTGTCCTATTCTGTCCTATTCCCTTCCTTTTCTATTATTTTCTCTTCAACCAAACACTATCTATCAATCTATCAGAAAAAAAGGAGAAAGAAGGTTTCTGTGTGTAGTGTTTTCTAGGTTACCTAACAAGAGAGTTGTGGAATGTTCTTGGCTTTGATTCAACTCTCAAGTTATCTTGTGCCTCCGATCTGGAACACCGTATCTATATTCACTTTGTTTTGAAGGTAAATTTTGAACGCTTATTAGTGGAAAGAGTATAATTTTCTTCAACTTTATAAGATTTTTCTTTCTGTTTCTGTAAATGTTCACTTGTAAATGCTTGATTGTGTGTTACATATAACTATCTATCTGTAAATTTCTAACTGTTTTTTTAGCTCAATGGTCTGGTTTGCGTAACTATGTTTCAAATTCAGTATAAGATTTGCTTCACGAGAGAAAAATTTATGCTTTGATTATATTTTAGGGGGTATGATCTTATTCTTAAGGAATTGTGCGGCCAAATTAAAATTAGGATTTTTAGTAAATAAACTCGGGAGGTGAGGATCTGATTTTGATAGGTTATAGTTGTCTAATTTTGCACAATTTTTTTTTTTTAACTTTTTTATTTCCTTAAAATATATATGTGTGTTTGTATATTCCATATTGTTTGTACAATACAATTTCAATAATTTTGGGGGGAGGATATGGAAAGAATTTGATAGTATTCTGATTTTCCTGTGAAAGTGGTTAATTATCCTTAGAAAAATTACCCTTCAATACATCCATATCTGTTTACTAGAATAATCTTCTGATTTAAGTTTTTTGTAGCTTGTATGCATATATACTATTGGTGATGTGAAGCTTTTACATTTTTATCTAATCCTCATTGCAAACATTTTTTGCAGAAACAGGGAACTTCAAATCTATAATAGAGAAAAGATTGCTAGATGGCGACAATTGGGGATATAGGGCTTGCAGCAGCTATCAATATTCTCACTGCATTGGTTTTCCTTATAGCATTTGCGATACTGAGGCTGCAACCTTTCAACGATAGAGTGTACTTTCCTAAATGGTATCTCAAGGGTTTAAGAGACAGCCCGTCACACTCGGGGGCTTTCGTAAGCAAGTTTGTCAATTTGGACTGGAGGTCGTATGTGAAGT
Organism: Lonicera japonica; assembly: GCA_021464415.1. Lineage (NCBI taxonomy): Eukaryota > Viridiplantae > Streptophyta > Magnoliopsida > Dipsacales > Caprifoliaceae > Lonicera > Lonicera japonica. Next base: position 27,261,124 of record CM038464.1, read on the forward strand.
TTCTGAATTGGATGCCGGATGCACTCAAAATGCCAGAACTTGAGCTTATTGACCATGCCGGGTTGGATTCTGCCGTTTATCTTCGGATTTACATGCTAGGGTATGATTTTTTTATTTCTCAATATACACTTCTTTCAGTGAAGAAATTAATATGCTTACCTCGAATTTTTGATATATTTACTCTCTAAGTTTCATTTCTTTTCAACCATACAAAGCTTGATAAATGAGTAATTAGTGTATAAAGTGGAAGGATTAATTCAAGAATTTTTGACTTTTGCTTCCATTCAACATTAAGAGGTAGAATCTTTTTTTTTTTTTTTTCTTTCCTCTTAATGTTGAATTGGATCAAAATTCAGTGGAGCCCTATCCTATTCATTTATCAGCTATTGATATATATATATATATATCATAATTAATAAGGTTAAACTTGTAAATGGTATGGCTATTAGCACTCCAAATGAGTCTTCTAGCATTCCAATATGATCTTTAATGACACTTTATTTAGATTGTGGACTGCCAGAGGACTTATGTGGAGTGCCAACAGCCATACCATTTATAAAATGGCTATTCAGCATTCAGGGCCAAATAAAATAAAACATATTTTTCAGAGCTTTTGTTAAGCATTAAGAATTCAGAGTTGAGCAATCAGTGTTAAAAAAAAATGATAGAATTGCAACAATTCGAAAAAAGTTATTGTCCCCCGCTCTTCACATGGTTAATCGTAGTAGAAGTTACTAGGCCATTGATAGATAGAATGTCAGTAATCAAGCTCATCCTGCCATTTTTGTAAAATTTAAAATCTACTGTTCTGTTGACATTGTTGAATCTACTGTTTAGTTGATTCTGCCCAATATATTTTATATTGTCTTGAACATAGTTTCGTAGGGTAAAATTGTATGCTCATTGCTGTACTCTCTATTGATTTTGTACTTTGTGCACCTATGATATGTTCAATCACTAATGCTTTTGCTAATTTTGGACATTGATTTAAGCAGGCTTAAAATTTTTCTTCCTATAATGTGCCTTGCATGGGCTATCCTGGTACCAGTGAACTATACAAATAACTATTTAGAGGGAAACAAAGATGCTACTTACAGCAGCATCGATAAGCTTTCTGTTTCAAACATTCCGCCTGGCTCACCCAGGTTAGTAATCTTCTTTTGTGAGACTTCTTTAATTATCTTCATATATGTATTAGAGATGTAAACTAAAGTAGATTTCAGGAGCGTATATGCATATATGTGGGCATAGGTTATGGAGTTGACTTTGTCAGTATCTTATTTAACTCCTCTAAAATACATGGCGTTGTAGGTCCTGGACTCATATAGTGATGGCCTATACCTTTACTTTTTGGACATGCTATGTGCTATTTAAGGAGTATGCCACAATTGCGTCAATGCGATTGCACTTTCTTGCATCAGAAAAACGTCGTCCTGATCAGTTCACTGTAAGATTCACCTTTTCTGAATAATGTTTTAAGTTAAAATAGCATAGAGTTTTTGATTATCTTGATTTGATTCCACTATTTTTCTGAAAATCAAATTTAAGCTTTCATGCGTTGGGAATTAATAAGTCCTTTTTTGATTTTTCATAGGTTCTTGTAAAGAATGTGCCACCAGATCCTGATGAATCAGTTAGCGAGCTTGTCGAGCACTTTTTCTTGGTCAACCATCCAGATCACTATCTTCTTCACCAGGTCCAACTATAGTATGCTGAGAATTGTACTAATAATTTGAGATATCCCAAAAAAGAAATAGCGGGCTTCTAATTTGGGATGGAGTTAGTATTATCCAAAAAGCATGCTTACACATCTTTTTTCTTGTTTTTCAGGTTGTTTGCAATGCAAACAAACTCGCAGATTTGGTTAAAGAAAAGAAAAGTAAGCAAAATTGGCTTGACTACTATCAGTTGAAATATACTAGAAACCAGTCAGTACGGCCAATGATTAAGGTACTACTACGTAACAATAAGGGTAGTCTTATTTTTTCTAGTCAACTATTTTTGCTTTGCCAATTTGAGTACGGACACCATTTCTTTACACTCCTTTATGAATTTGCAGACTGGTTTTCTTGGACTTTGTGGAGATAAAGTGGATGCTATTGATCATCACATTTCTGAGATCGAGAGACTATCGAAAGAAGTAATTATTTTTCCTTGAATTTATTCTTAATAACTGAAAATTTTCATGTTGAGGTAAAAGGTTACCCCTTTTGAACCATATTCGAGGTAATACACAACATAATAAACTAAGGCCTGTTTCTTTGTTCATTGGTTGTTGTTGTCAGGGGAAAATTAGAAATTTTAGTCAACTTGAATCCCAAGAAATTATACGGGTTCTAAAGTTTATTTTATTAGTATATTTTTATCAAAAATTAAATAAAAATGTCAAAAGTATATAAAAAAATGAATTGAAGTGATGATAAAAATATGAATAACTTAAGTGTTTTTCCTGTTTTTTGTGAGACAAATATGCCCTTTGATTTTTATATTAATATTATTATTTCAAATAAATTTAAACTCTACTTTATTTGGCTAAAATAATTAAACAAAGATTTTTAGATTTACATTAAATAAAACACTATAAGCTCCAATGATCGTGTAAAAATTGATGTGTATATCCTAGGTGTAAACAACTTTTACACAAAATTTGAAGTCCAAAAAAAAATATGATCCAATGGAAAGTTTGTAAACTTTTGTGTAAAATTGAAAAGAACCAATAACATACAAACAAATGTTAGATGTTATTTTATACAATTTTTTATTATTTTTTCTTGAAATTATATATACATAATATTATAATTACAATGGATGTTGATTTATAGGCCTTAATGAGGAGATTTCAAATATATATATATTTATTAAAAGTTATTACATTTTAAAGGCTTACAAAAAAAAAATTTGAGGAGTGAGAAAGCTGACGTGACATTGTAAATTAAGGGTGTATGTTACACATTCATTTTACAAAAAACACATTTGTAAAAGACTGCTAGATTGTGTGAGCAGGTGCATGGTCTGAGGTTCGATTTCCTGCTGTGTGAAACCTTTCTTGAGCCATTGGGGGTCTCTCGATCGAGTAACCAGGGCCTCATGGAATTAGTAGGGGTGGGCCCCGATACCCATGGTTATCATAAAAAGAAAGACCGCTGGAGATACAAGTTGCATAAATTTTACACAAAACAAAATTATACACTACTACTGGAGATGCTCTAAGTATATAACTCCATATATTTTTATATTAGTATTCCAAATAAATTTAAACTCCTTGATACTATGTTTTTGTTTATTTTTATTCATATTAATTATTCAATTCTTAGTATGTACGTCTTCATTAATGAATTTAATGACACTTGTTAAGCGCTAAAATCACATGCAACGCACGTACACAAATGTAATTTGTACTGTTCATATTCACACTTGCTTCTTCTTCCGTTTTATTGTACTAATGTTGTATGGATAATGTTCTGTTCAGATAGCTGCAGAGAGAGAACGTGTACTAAATAATCCGAAGTCAATCATGCCAGCAGCATTTGTCTCCTTCAAAACACGGTGGGGTGCAGCTGTTTGTGCACAAACACAGCAGTCTAGAGACCCAACAATATGGCTTACAGAGTGGGCACCAGAGCCCCGTGACGTATATTGGTCAAACCTGGCAATTCCTTATGTTTCACTTACAATTAGGAAGCTTATTATTGTTGTTGCCTTCTTTTTCCTTACATTCTTCTTCATGATTCCTATCGCTTTTGTTCAATCACTTGCCAACATCGAGGGTATAGAGAAAGCAGCACCATTTCTCAAGCCTATAATTGAGATGTATGTTTCTCTGTCTTTCATAGATTCATTTCTTTATTGAGCTTTATATACTAAATAAATATGTATAATTTTCTTGTCAGTTGAACCCGTTTGTTTTCGCTGAACTCTGAATGCTTGATGCTGAATGGAATTTGACTCTGAATTATGACATTTTATAGCTTCACCCTTATTTTTATGATATTCATCAATACCTAATGTTATAATAAGAATAGGGGTATCATTGGAATAAATTTCATTAAAACTAAATTAAGCATTCAGCGGAGGTTTTTCCTTGTAAGGCTGAATTTCTTCAGTTCAGCATTATGAGGTGAGAAAATAAGCACCGTTTTTACATCTTAATGCTGAATAGACTTCCATTTAGCATTATGAGGTAAAGCGTGACACTGAAATTATTGAAGGAGAGTTATCATCCAGCAATATTTTATACTTAATTTCACATAAATCGAGGCATCAGTAGTAATATTATCTGTGTTTTAAAGTTCCGATAGTTTTCGGAATTTAGCGTTAGTTGTTGCTACCACCTACTAATAGTACTGCAATTTGTTATGCAGAAAATTCATCAAGTCATTTATCCAAGGTTTTTTGCCTGGGATAGCTTTGAAGATTTTCCTCATGTTTCTACCTACGATATTAATGATTATGTCCAAATTTGAAGGGCTTTTGAGTATATCTAGCCTAGAGAGGACATCTGCATCTAGATACTATATTTTCAACTTTGTGAACGTGTTCCTCGGCAGCGTAATCACTGGAGCTGCATTTGAACAGCTACATACATTTCTCAACCAGTCAGCAAATGAGTATGTTATATTTAACTGAACCACTTTCTGATTTAGGGTTATTTACCAAAAATCAAAGCTCCATTCAAGAGTTTACTTTTCTCAACATTTTCATTTTGCAGGATACCCAAAACCATTGGTGTGGCAATCCCAATGAAAGCAACTTTCTTCATAACGTATATAATGGTTGATGGATGGGCCGGTGTTGCTGGGGAGATTTTAAGGTTGAAACCGCTGATAATTTACCACTTGAAGAATTTTTTCTTGGTGAAGACCGAGAAGGATAGAGAAGCTGCAATGGATCCAGGAAGTCTCGGTTTCAACACAGGCGAACCTCAAATACAATTTTACTTTCTTCTAGGCCTTGTTTATGCCGTCGTGACCCCACTTCTACTTCCTTTCATTCTCATTTTCTTTGGCCTGGCTTATGTTGTATTTCGTCATCAGGTAAAATGAAAAGGATCTTGATTAGATATTCTGATTCTGTACTCCTAGAGCACCAGATGGGTGTACTCCAATCTATTTGTGACTCCAGTAATATTCATCATGCATGCATGGGCAAAAAAATTATGTGTATATATATATAAGATGAATGTGTGCTTATTTCGCGCTCACCTATTGGTTTTGGAGTACGGCAACCTAGTACTTTAGGAGCACTCAATAGTTTCTATGTTTTCTTTTGAATTAAGAGATTGCTTGATTTTACATCCTGATGAGAGAGTAATTTTGATACATACAGATAATAAATGTCTACAACCAAGAGTATGAAAGCGCAGCGGCATTTTGGCCTGATGTACATGGACGTGTAATAGCTGCATTGGTCATCTCTCAGATTCTTTTGATGGGGTTATTTACTACAAAAGAAGCTGCTCAGTCAACCCCCTTTCTCATTGCACTTCCAGTACTGACGATATGGTTTCATAGGTACTGCAAAGGCCGTTTCGAACCAGCATTTGTCCGTTATCCGTTACAGGTATGTCTTTTTACAATTTGCTACTGGGGTTTTATAATTATCTCGTGCATAATATAGGTGGAAAGTTTCAGTAATGAAGTTTGTATAAACTTCGGATAAGAGAGTGAAATAAAATAAGTGATGGTACTTTGCTGTACTCTAGTTCTGCTGATAATTTAGAATGATGAAATTGCCTTTACAAGATTGTTTGGTCTAAAAAACATATTGCTGATACGAATCTTTCTAGAGGGAAATATTTGTCTGACATAAAACAATGGCATTGAATATGGTGATTACTTGTTGGTTAGAATATATTGTTGTGATAGGATGAATTTCATATGGAACAACGTCCTAACCAATACATATTGGCCACACATATCAGTCTTTTATGTCATGCAAATGTCTATATAAAATTATTGTTGTCGTTACCAGCTCTCTGTTCTGTTGTAGAATTAGTGCTAGCTGTAAAAGGATTAGGACTAGGCAGCATAGAACTACAAGTGGAATTACCAAAAACACCCCTACTATAATTTGTTATGAATGTTGATGAATAAGTTCAGTATATAGTAGCTCTAACTTTTGAGTTGAAATTGTTCTTTTTTGTGGTGGTATTTAGGAGGCAATGATGAAAGATACTCTGGAACGTGCGAGGGAACCAAACTTGAACCTGAAAGGCTGGCTTCAAAATGCTTACATCCATCCAGTATTTAAAGGGGGTGATGACGATGAAGATGAGGAAGTGAATGAAAAGTGGGAGCAAGAGAGCGTGCTTGTCCCCACAAAACGTGCGTCTCGAAGAAATACACCCGTGCCCAGCAAAATGAGCGGTGGCTCTACACCATCTGTACGCGATGTTGTTCATGAAGATATAGAACTTTAATGTCTTTGAGCTATTGAATCAGATATTGTAAATTATTTGAGCAGTAAAATCTTTATCTGTTTGTATAGAGAGGGGAGAGAAATTTACTGCAGCCTTTTAAGTTTTCAAAATCTGGACAGAGTTCTTTAAGAAATAGAGAATGAGCAGAGGCTGCAGCGTAAGGCATAAAATCATATAAATGTGTGAAATTCTAGGTGTGTTTTATTTTTGTAAATTAAATTTAAACATCTATAACCCAGGGGGTGTGGTGGAGCGGTAAGGGCTCCTCCTCCCTTAACTAAGTGTCAGGGGTTCGATCCTTGCCTTGGGCATGGAGCAGCCTTAAATCTCTGGGCCAGCTGTTCCACCCTTTGAGGTGCCTACAATCAGCGAAGGGATTAGTCTCCGCAGTCGAGCGGTGGATACCCTGGGAAACCAAAAAAATTTAAACATCTATGGTGGTAACAAAGCTTTATTTTTATTTTTTCTATTACAAGCTCTATTTTTTATTTAGCCATCTATTTTGTTGAGTAGTCTTCTGTTCCATGTTAGATGTACCGAATCTTACAGTAGTAAAGTAATGGAATATATAGTTGACAGAATGGCCTAGTAATTGACAATTTGTGATTTGACATGACACAAATTGTAGTAAATTAATAAGGAATTGGAGCCGTATCCAGTCAAATAAGACAAATGACAGTTGAACCTATATGCCAAAAAAAAAAAGAAAAAGAGACCAGTTGAAACTCGAATGAACATGCTTTCTTTTTCCTCAACAATCAACCCATCTTAAAAGCAATAACAACTAGTTAGAAACATTTATAAATTCATCAAACAAGAAACAAAAGTTCGACAAAAATAAACAACTAATAATAACAAAATTAACCAGAGAATTTAACCAAGATAATTAATTCTAGCTAGCTAGTTCACTTGGTTGCATTGCTTCCATACCTCACCCTCTGCTACTGTAAGAACACTAGCAAGTGAAAGCTTCTCAAATGCCAAAGAAAACACGTTGAAAAAGTAGTTTAGGTTCGCCGCGAATTGTCTCACTACGAAAGCTGTGCGCAGATCTCGACAAATATATACTTGAATCGAGGCCAAACAAGCCTCTACCCAGTACAATATCTCTAAAGTATTGGTTATCAAATGTGAATGGAATGTCATTAGGGATCAGTGTGAAGTTTGTGAAAGGACTTAGAATTTGAGAACTGTTGAGTTTTAATTGAGCTTCAAAGCTATAATCAATCCAATCATCTGGCTTTGGATTATGCAATCTGTCTACAGTACGTGTTTATGCAGTGTCCAATTCCTAGTGTATGTGCACCCGAAATATGTAGCAATATTTGCAAGCAAATTCTAAGGTTATGGCACAATAATATATTAATGGCCATTAGTGGCAGATCCAGAATTTTAATTTTTTCTTTTTAATTTTTGACATAAAACTAATTAACATAAAAACAAGATAATCGAGGAAGACTTACAATTATAGCGTATTGTTTTTTAAGCACTGAAATCCAATGTTTATAAGGTTAGAATTTGTGTTTATATGTTTTTTATTTTAATATGAAGGGACACAAAAGTCCAAAAGGTCATACAGAAAAAAGTAAAAGGGTCCCAATATATTTATACGTGACAAGTAATGCTACTACTAATAAAAATTTCGAAAACCTATCTCTGTCTGCCACTTATGGCCATATTGCATCTGAATTCATTCACATGTAATCTATAACTCTCTTGTACTAGAGTTCATTCTTGCTCCCATGCCAGTAATTAAGGGAGCTTAATTTTTGTAGGGGCCTTCTAATATTAATTTGTTAAGATTCATTTCAACCATCAAAGATCAAATTTAGTAGGCTTCAGAAAGTAATTTGTAATTCTTTAAAAATTAAGGGTGCAAATTGCTTGGTTTAACGATCAAGCCTTAAAACAATAAAAAAAAATAAAAAATCATAATATATAATTTCATATACACAGTTTAAGTTCCGGTTGTTTGTAGAACATATATACTAATGCATCCTCAATGAACAGAAATAAAAATATTCAACATATATAGTAAATGAACAAAAAAAAAAGAGTCAAATTTCCCTTATTTATAACAGTTCTGAGTTGACTAGTTGACGGATGGAGAAGGATGTACTCCAAGGGTGCGTTTGATGTGCCAGATAAAGAAGTATGATATGATAGGATAAAGGTCGGATATGATAAGAGTTGGAATTATTAGAAGATATGTATAGATACGATATGTGATTGGGATTTGGTACGTGATGAACAAAGGCACATAAGCTAGATCTGAGTGTAGGGTTGAGGGTTCTGGCCGTGTGGTGGCAGCTACTGGTGTTTAAGGATAGTCTAGGGTTGTGTGATGGTGTTTTAGGATGGTATGTAGGACGTATGTGGTGGCTGCGTGGTTGGGTGAGGGCGGCTAGGTTTTTTTTGTTGTTTCTTTCTCTGATACCATGTTGACGAATAGAGAGAGAATGAATTATATTTCTTGTGTTTGAATGAATACAAATGTCCCTTTAAATAGGGATATAATGAGCTATACATGGGAGGAAAAATGAGAAAAATAAATATCACGTGATTCTAGGAATCACATACCATATCTATACATACCATATCACACCAAACCTTACACCATCGTCCTCGCCTTCAATAGACGATCATAAATCTGTTCAGACACCTCAATACAACCTCCCACGCGCCCTCTGTGTCTACCACCCTCATGTACTACCTCGTCCATGCTCTTCCATAGCAGAGCGTCTGCCACGTCAGCCCTACAGCCACGTCAGCTGCCACATCACCCTGTCAGCTGACCCTGACCGTTGACTGTTGACCACAAAAACCCTTCTTGGCATTTTTCGACGTTCTGAACACAATCGCGGCCTCAGAATTTTCAGATTTGATCTCGATCATCAGGTATTCAGTCTCCCTTAATAGTTTTTGACCCGACTACTATAACTGGATCATCCACAAAAGATTATCCTCTCATCAATCAAACTGAGGGTTCCTCATTCAACATCGGCCTTCTACTGGATGAGACCAACTATGATATATGGTCTCAACTCATGAAGATGCACATCGCAGAGAAACATAAATTCTCCTTTATTCAGGGTTCAACCCCAATTCCGAAGGAAGGAACACCATAATTCAATAAATGGTACCCTGATAACCAACGGGTAAAATGCTGGCTCTTAATGTCAATGAAACCAGAAATCATGAAACGTTACATTCGCATTCCTACAACTTGCAAAATCTGGAAATCACTATCTAAGACATTTCATGACGGGGCTGATGAACTACAAGTTTTTTCTTTGAACCAACAGGCCTTCAGTACCAAATAGGGTGGACGATCAATCTATGAATTTTATGGGGAGCTGACAAAGATATTCAGCGAGTTGGACCATCGTGATAAAGTAGTAATGAAAAGCCCTGATGATGTGGAGTCGTACAGGAGATCGATTCAACGTTTGAGGGTCCATATTTTTCTTGCCGGGCTAGATAATAAACTTGAACAGGTTCGGGGTGAGATTTTGCGAAAGGATCCGGTTCCAGAACTAGAAGAAGTATATGCTTTGGTTCATTGAGAAGCTCTTCGACGACAAACAATGAACCCCGCAACAGACACTGTAGCTATGGTAGTCCGTAATCAACCCCCTCCAATTCTAATTGTCGAAATTCAGAGAAACGATCTGGTAACCGGCCAAATGACTATCAGGGCTCGACTTCCAAATACCCCCATGCTCTGTCTGTGGACTTACCGGACACTCGAAAAAGGGTTACTATGAAATCATTGGCTATCCTGATTGGTGGAAGGATTCTCGCAATCACAAAACAGGTCAGACCACAGAAGGAGGTAACAAACAGGTACATCAGGTATGGCTTTACATTTTGTCTCTGTTTTGAATAATACATGGGTAATTGATTCTGGTGTCACTGATCAGATGAGATTTAATTCAAAAATGATTACTCCCTTAATCCCATAATCTCAGACCTTTGTTTTCACAGCCAATGGTGCTCAAGTTCCTGTAGCGGGAAAATGATCAGTTAATCTATCAAATACCCTGAACCTAAGCTCTGTCTTAGTAGTACCATCTTTAGATTATAATCTATTATCTGTTGTTCAAATAACTAATGCCTTACACTGCATTGTCATATTTTTGCCTTCTCATTGTGTTTTTAAGGACATTCAGACAAAGAAAATGATTGGTTGTGGCGTTAGGCACAAAAAATTGTACTATATGGATCTGGAGTTGAACAGCACAAATCGTTTGCACAAAGTATTGAACACTAGTACCACTGAAAAGAATATTGTCGATGAACTTTGGTTATGGCATCGTCGGTTAGGACACGCATCGTTTGGTTACTTAAAGAAATTATTTCCCAGTTTAGTTAATAAAGTTGATTATTCTATTTTTCATTGTGAGATTTGTGAATTGGCTAAAAGTCATCGTACTTCCTTTAAACCTTCATTAAATAAAACTTCAGTTCCATTTATGATTATTCATTCTGATGTATGGGGACCATCTCACATTTTTTGTTTAAGTGGTATACGATGGTTTATCACATTTATTGATGATTGCACTCGAATGACGTGGGTTTGTCCCATGAAATCAAAAAGTGAAGTTAGTAGTTTGTTCTAAGGATTTCATAAACAGATCCGTACTCAGTATAATGCTACTATTCAAATTCTCCGAAGTGACAATGGTGGTAAAAATATGAGTACCGATTTATAGGCATTCTTCAAACTTTATGGAATCATTCATCAGATTACATGTCCTTATACTCCCCAACAGAATGGGGTTGCCGAACAAAAAATCATCATTTATTGAAAATAGTTCGGGCATCATTGATTGGCGCAAAAACACCAACCTCATATTGGGGTGAAGCATTGTCCTCGGCTGCCTATTTGAAAAACCGCATCCCCTCCGCTACACTTGATTTTTAGACACTCTTCGAAATCATAGCTAAGTTTATCTCGGCTCATACCGTGTCCAATCTTCCTTCCCTAGTATTTGGATGTGTCACATTTGTCCATTTACCAAAAGAACAACGGTCTAAGCTTGAACCTCGCACTTTCAATGCGTCTTTGTAGGGTATGCATCTTCTCAGAAGGGGTATCGGTGTTATCATCATCCTACACAAAAACTGTACGTCACCATGGATGTTACGTTTCATGAAAAAAATATGCACTTTGACATGACTAACCTTCAGGGGGAGCATTATGAGAAAGTTCAGTTATTTGAGAATATCAATGAGGAAGAGAAAATCTCAATAGAGGTGGTTCCAACGTTGACTTCAAGTTCACCACCAACAGCAGAGCCAACTGAAATAGCAGAAACAACAGAAATCTTTCCACGTGAAGTTGTGTTGTCTCTGTCTCCGCCTAACGCAAATAACCAATCATCTACGTCAAATATCCTTAAAACTGAGGTCTCCCAGGTATCATCTTCTCCTATTCCTATAAAGAAACTTTTTACCGAGCAAATAGAGGTGTACCCAAACTCACATATGACCCAGATTTTACCAATAAAGCCAAATATCTTATGAGTAATTATGTGTCGTATCATCGGTTAACTACATCTAACAAATCTTTTGTGAATCAATTATCTTTTGTATTTATTCCTAACAGTGTGCAGGAAGCGTTATGTGATTCTAAGTAGAAATCAACAATGGATGAGGAGATGAAGTCCTTGTTGAAAAATAACACATGAGAATTGACCGAATTATCAGTCGGAAAGAAGAAGGTGGGTTACAAGTGGGTGTACACTGTAAAATTTAAAGCAAATGGAATAATCAAAAAATTCAAAGCGAGACTAGTTGCAAAAGGCTACACACAGACGCATGAGATTGATTATCTAGAGACATTTGCGCCAGTAGCAAAAATCAATACGGTGCGAGTGTTACTCTCATTAGCTGCAAACTTGGACTGGCCTCTATAACAGTTCGATGTGAAAAATGCCTTCCTACACAGGGATTTAATGGAGGAAGTATATATGGAGTTTCCACTTGGATATAAGATCTTAGTTGAGTACACAAATAAAGTCTACAAGTTAAAGAAATCTTTATATGGGCTTAAACAATCCCCTAGAGCCTGGTTTGGGAGATTTGCGAGATCAATGCAAAAGTTTGGGTACAGCTATAGTAATTCTGATCATACTTTATTTTTGAAAAAGAATGATGAAAAGAGTACGATTCTTATCGTTTACGTAGATGACATAATACTCACAGGAAACGACCCTCAAGAACAACAGGTATTGAAGAAGCTCTTATCTCAGGAGTTTGAGATGAAAGACCTTGAAAACTTGAAGTATTTTTTTGGGATCGAGATGTCTAGATCATCAAAAGACATTTTTCTATCTCAGAGAAAGTATGCCTTAGACTTATTAAATAAAACCGGGATGTATGCTTGTCAACCGTCAAAGACTCCAATGGAGGAAATATTGAAGTTAGAAGTCGAAACAGATCAAGTACTTGTCGATAAAGGGCGCTATCATAGATTTGTAGGTAGATTGATGTATCTAGCACATATAAGGCCTGATATATTATATGCATTGAGTATTGTCAGTCAATTCTTGCATAATCCAGGGGAGAAACATATGCAGGCAGTTATGAGAATTATCAGTTATCTCAAAGTAGCTCCTAGAAAGGGAATTCTATTCCAGAAAAATGAGGATATCCTGATTTGAAGGATACACTGATGCTGATTGGGCGGGTAATATATGTGACATAAGGTCTACATCAGGGCACTTCACATTTGTAGGAGGAAACTTGGTTACTTGGAGAAGTAAGAAGCAAAATATAGTATCCCGATTAAGCGCAGAAGCAGAATATCGAGGAATGGCAGTTGGTATTAAAGAGTTATTGTGGTTGAAATTACTTCACACAGATCTCAATTTTCACACAAGGCAGCATGTGATATTGCACACAATCTGGTTCAACATGATAAAACAAAGTATGTTTAAGTAGACAGGTTCTTCATTAAAGAGAAATTAAAAGAGAAAGTTATATATATTCCTCATATACGCTCTGAAGATCAGTTAGCTGACATACTCACCAAGGCCGTGACAAGGAAAGTATTTTCCAAGCTGATTAGCAAGTTGGGAATGTTCGATATATGTGTGCCAACTTGAGGGGGAGTATTAAAAGATATGTATAGATATGGTATGTGATTCCTAAAATCACGTGATATTTATTTTTCCTTATTTTTTCTCCCATGTATAGCTCATTCTATCCCTATTTAAAGGGACCTTTGTACTCATTCAAACACAAGAAATATAATTCATTCTCTCTCCATTCGTCAACAGGAATTAGTTAGATATGAATTATGCGGGATATAATAGGAAAAGAATCAGTTAGATAAGATTAAACTGGATCAGACAGAATAAGGACTAGTCGAATAAAGATTTAATAAACTTTGCATTTGATGAAGTCTAGGATTACAAGTCCAGATATTATATAATACAACTTGCTTTTCTTTTAAAAATATGTACAGTTTTAGTTGTTGTCCACAAATTTTTTTTAACTAACGCAATTCTCCTATTTATAAATAAGTTTCCTAAAAAACTCTTTCGGGAGAAAAGTTCTATATTACAGACAATATTTACGAACTAGATATTAAGTACAGTTTTAAATTCTAATATTACCCTTTTTTCTAAAATTAAAATTTCTTATAAATACTTTCATTTAATAAAAAATAAATAAAAATATCATATTATACAAGAAATGAATTTTATTAGTTGAATTACTGTGATTTTGGGTGGTTGAAAATTTTCATTAATGAATTTGATTATTTAAAATGCGTAAAGAAAAATATCAAAATAAAAAAAAAGTTAATTAAAAAGTTAATTTTTATATTCATTTTGTTATCCTGCAACCATAGGATAAAATAATATCACCTATAGGGGTGGTATATATTTATTCAGTTCTAAAAGGATAAAATAATAATTAATTTTGAATGCATTCTAATCTCATGTTACACCAAACGCGAGATATGATTAAAATATTATATCCACCCTTGCTTCAAACATATAATAGGATTTATTTATCTTATCATTTCTAACAACAAATACCGGATAAAATTATTTAATCCAATCCTACTTCTATTTATGCGCAACAAACACACCCCAAGGGAACTGTGCCAATCTGTCCCCATGCCAGCATGAAAGAGACCTCGTAGGCTTGTACTTATTAAGATTGGATTCTTAACGTACGTAAATCAATCTCACATAACTCAGTATAAATTCAAACTACATATACAAATACTTACCCAAAATAGCGACAGATTCTTCAAGGTTCCTTCCTTTAGCGACAAAAATATTGAGCAGTTCATCAACAGTGATGGTCGGAGAAGGAAACAAGAGGCGGAGTCTTTTCTGCCCAAAGGGATGTGAATAAAAGGTCCTCCTGTGAAGGAAACTGATTCTCTAGCAGCTAGTGCTATTACATCTGCACAAGAAACCTGCCCGGGCCCCGGAGCATTCCATTTCTATCATTGATTTTAACCTCCCAAATGTTTCTCTTTGCTTTATTCCGAAGTTTTTGGAAGATTCCATTTCTGAAGTGATAGTAAATTCATTTGAACCTAGTAATATTGATGCATCGCATCCCTGCATTTATTATATATATATATGTATATCATGAGTTAATAGTTATATATATACCATGCACCTCCAACAAATTAAAATCAACTGTAGAACAACATATATGTAAACATATATCAAATGCTTAAAAATATGTAATTAAAGTATTTCATGCAATTATACTAATTACTTTTTTTTAAATCAATTATATTAATTACTTCGTCCATCTAAAATTAATAGTCTTATGATATAAATTATAGAAAATCACAATTTACTTTGTATATTGAGAGAGATTAAATTGATGATGGCTGGAAAAATGATATAATCATATTCCTATATATAATATATACACGCGCGTACATACTCTACAATTAAGTGTCATGAAAACGAAATTAGTTAAGTATTCAAAAAACAAAAAATGATACTAAAAGTTAAATATATATATGCTAAGTAATTATATGAGAGGAATTAAGAAGCTTGTATAAATTAATTAAGAAGAAAATTAAAGGTGGTGGATTGATGAGAGAAAAAGGAAAAGTAAAAGAGGAATTAATGAACTAGCCTGAACTTGGTGTTGTTTATATATTACATGTGAATGATATATTTATTTTGGGGTAGATAGTTTAAGTGGGAGAGGTTTGAAAATTTGGCTTGGACGTCTTTGGTTGAAAGTTTTTGAGCTACACTTATTATTAAAAGGCTTTGGGCTTCTTTGAAAAATTCTAATATTTTTTGCTATTTAAATATTTAATTAATATTCTGTTATTAATTTATTTCGAGATAAATATTAACCGAGTCGTGGGACTGTTACACGTGCAATAACCCCACTCTGCTTCCGTTACACAAATTTGTTATATATTCATATCTTCATCCTCATTGATAGACACACTGAAAATAATTTGATTTCCTTTTCATACTTTTCGATTTTTATTTTTTTCTAGAGTATTTTAAGAGTTTCAAATAGGGATTTTATAATACTGGTAGAATCATTGATCGTTGAATTCTAGGAGGTGTGTATTCACGAAAGCTGTCAGCGCTTCTCTACATCAGATAATTTCACTATAAGAAATTGTGATCTCACAAGTCTCAATCGATAAGTTTAATTTATTTGTTATTTTCACAATTTCCACAGTAGAATAATCTATTCTTCTTTCACTATGCTCTCTACATTTGCACATTTGAGCTCATAGTAATCATTACCAACAAGTTTCTTCGTCTCCTTATTATTATTACCATGACCTTCACTATATATTACACCAACGGATGCACCAACTACTCCTAACACTAACAAACCAATATTATTCCTCCTCACTCTCTCTCTATGTGAGCACTGCATGTGCTGTGGAGGAAAGAAATGGAAAGTGCGTGTGAATATATATATATATATATAATAGCCACAATTCCTATGACATCCCTAGAGTTTTTAGTTTATTACGCTCACCTCCCTCTTGTTCAAAAAAAGCACATATTAATTTCCAGTTTTGTTTTAATTTTATTTGCAGTACTACCAGAAAGTTAATTTTTAAAGATTCAATGCATGCATGATGGTTGATGAGGGCTCTAAGATTTAAGTGAACCTAGTACAAATATATACTAGAAGGGGACTAATTTAAATAATTAATAAACATGGATGATAATTTTTATATTGGGCGAGTACTGATAGAAGCATAATATGTACCAAAAAGTTTGCGCTCAAATGGTATCATTGTCCATTACTTATACGAGTGGTATGAGTTTGTACCCCTTGATTAATCCTTAAGAGATGGTGACGTAGTATTCTACGGGAGTTATGGTGAATTCAAAGTAAAAGCAAATTTTTTTAAAAAAAAAACTCGAAGGTCGTGAATATGCAGGCTTAAACACATTTTCAAATCTTATTAATTATGTGGCAGTAGATTGAAGAGGGACGCTGCTAGCTTGTATTTTGTATAGCCCAAAACATGGTGGTTTGTCTTTAACAAAATGATCGATCTCTAGATAGATTGGCGTATTATTGAACTCGATCTTAATAAAATTTGAGAATAATTGTTCATTTTTTATATTTAGCAAGTCATTAATTACAACACTTTTTATTATTTTCAGTATTACCCTTTAAGTCCCAACCACTTTCTTTATTGTGGGTCCCGTCACCTTTTTTTATTGACATTTTTGAAAAAAAAATGTTTTCTCTTAGAGTAATTATTATGTCTCAATAATTTTTAGTTTTTCAAAGTGTGACAATTAATTTGGGACAGAGGGAGTAGGTTATTAACTTGCTTATTTTAAATTTATTCATTTTATTATTAATTTCCCTTAATAGAATTGTATATATGTACAAGTGAACATGCACAACCTATTTAAAGAAGAAAGGCAGTAGTGAGTCAAGAAATTCCAGATGACGGTTATTCCATTCCCTAACATTCTCACTCCAGATCCTCAAAATTAGTTTAGTTTTAGAGAGAGAGAGAGAGAGAGAGAGAGTGTGTAAGAGAGGGGGAGGGAGAGAGAGAATGAATAATCACTATCATCATCATCAGCAGCAACAGAAGAGTTGTAGCCCAAGAATGTTGAAGGTGGTAATGGGGATGATGGGTTTGTGCCTCGCTGGTTACATTGTGGGACCACCTTTGTACTGGCACATCTCCGACACCTTAGCCACCGCCGTTGATCATCATTCCTCTAATTGCCCTCCTTGCCTTTGCAATTGCTCTTCTGATCATTCTTTTTTCTCTCTCTCCCAAGGTACCTCCGGTCATCTACTTTTACATGCATTACATTATTAGTTCTCACAAAAACTTATACTTTATATATAGGTACGTAGATAAATTTCCCATTCTCATTATTTGATTACTGCGCGATCAAGAATGATACTTGTCACTCGTATTTAGTTTTCACGAGCATATTTTATGTATGCATAAAATACATTGTTATTTATTGATGCATGCGTCCATGGTTTTAAGACAAGGTACGTGCCATTCCTTTTTCCTCCTCCTCTTTGAACTTTGAATTGATCTTTTTATCCATGGATTCTAAAAAAATAAATAAAATGGCGTATTGTTTAAAATTAAAGAATCATTCAATCTACCGATTGCTTTGACTTGGGCATTTCTAATTAAACATTAATTTTAATTTAATCAATAATCATTAAACAGTGGAGCCTTTAATCTGATTGCAGCCATATATCAAAATCTTTTGCACATTTAACATTGTCTCTTGTCAACAATTGACGCAGGATTGAACAACACTTTCTTTACAGGTTAGTTTTCCATTCACTGGAAAAATATAATTGGTACCACAAGGAAATCTTACAATTTACCCTTCGTTTTATTCAGATTGTATGAAGCAGGACCCAGAGGTGAGCCGAGAAGTAGAAATGAACTTCACAAAACTACTAACAGAAGAACTAAAGACCAAAGAAGCAGAGGCACTAGAGAATCAGCAACGCGCCGATATGGGCTTATTAGAGGCTAAGAAAATGGCGTCGCAGTATCAGAAAGAAGCGGACAAGTGTAATTCGGGCATGGGGACTTGCGAAGAAGCAAGAGAAAAGGCGGAAGCATTATTACAAGCACAAAAGGAGGTGAGCTCAATTTGGGAGCTGAGGGCTCGGCACAAAGGCTGGAGATCGGGCACCATTAATACTAGGCCTCGTGCTAGGCGCGTGCGTAGAACTAGGAGGAGGAATGTTGATAATATGTAGAGTAGTATTAATGATGTTTGTGTGGTTGGATTTAAATTGGTATTCTATTGCATGTATAGTCATGTAGGGGATTCTTTTTACTAATGTTTTTTTCTTTTTCCAAAATTTTGAAGCTAGCGTTTTAGTTAGTGATCGAGCCTTGTTGTTATCTTCTATCCTCTCGTGATCTTGATGTGTTGTTATGGTGGAAACTAATAAATTGTATAGGCCATTTGATAAATTCATCAATTTATGTATTAATTAGCTTGTCCTTTTAAAATATTTTTTGCATTTTTATTTATATTTGGATCCTTTTTTCATGGTCGTTGTATTTATTTTAGTATTCTTTTAGCATATTTTAGGAAGCCTATATATTCAAATATTTTTTTGTCAAGTATATTTATTAATTTGTGAAATTAATTTTTTGTTTGATAGGCCGGTACCTAGCTAGGATTTTTTTCTTCTTCGGGACAAATAGAAATTAAAGATAATAGCTAGATTGTGTACTTGTAATTCATGATGGGTTCAAGTACTAGCAGATGTCTTCCACGATTGGAACCTATTTTGTTGGGGTTAGCCACATTAACATGAAAAAAGATATCCCGGCTGCTTTACCTACCAAATTATTACAAATAGATGCATTAATAAGCTGTATATTTCAAGAATATATAACCTATCAATACATCTGGTAAAATAATCAGTAAGCATGGGCGGACCCAAGAATCTTCCGAGGAGTAGGCTAATAGTAACAAACAAAAAAATCATAAAAATATAAATAAATCAAAAGTATAATGATGTGGTGAAAAAAAAATTAATTGCATAATTTAAATATTTGAGTTCATACATAACGAAAAATATCTAGAGCTCGACGAGTTTTTAATGATTTGAATTCATCTATTACAAACTCTAAATCAATTTTCAAACTGAGGTCTTGTTCTATATTCAGCAACATGCAATCAATAAGAACTTCATCCCCCATTGAGTTGCATATATCTGTTTTAATGTTGTTCATACTGAAAAATGTTCTTTCTATACTTACTGTAGAAATAGGAAGAGTCAATACAAGACGATTAAATCTGTCAAGTATATAGTACAATCCTCCAACTTTCTTCTCACAACTAATTCTCGGAATAACTCGGCAAGGCTAGAAAGCTTATAAAACTCAGGATCACAAACTATGTCAAGCTTGTAATGCATTAGTTGAAATCTCAATACACAAACATCATGAGGAATGAAATCAGTTTGATAGAATTTTGCAACAAGCATGCAAATTTTATCCTCGTTAAATGATTTAAAAGGGTCATAGATTAGTGGGATTATAATATTTGAGCTGGGCTAAAACTTAGTAAAAGGGTGGGCTTATACTAACCTTTTTTTTTACGAGTGTTAGTGGATTTTTTCAAAATTTTTCCCTATGCTGAAGCCACCCTGTCTCCCCTGGGTTCACCCCTGCCGGTAAGTATGGCGTTACTCCATTATATATATATATAGTTCCTTTCTCGCAATGACTGTTCTTAAGTTAACTAAATGAAGAATAATCCATTTTGAGAGGTGAACGGAAGAATATTTTTATGAAATTTAGTGGATATGATTTCTATAATAAGTAGGTTATCTCCGCCGAATTTCCTTATAAAACTTAAACTAGAAGTGAGTTAGTTAAACATCTAAAATTTTAACGTTCAGAAATGTTCCTATATATCAATTATGTAGTTAACCCACTTCGTGGTTGATTTTTTTGACAAAATTTGGTGAATATGATCTACTAATTATAAAGATTATCCCAACTAAGTTTCATGAAAAAATTAATCTGTTTACCCTTTTAAAATAGTTAACTTAAAAACTGTTATATATATATATATATATTCTCACTGCTTTCTTATGCTTACCATATAATGCTTGCCCATGAATGTAATTAAGCTAATTTGATTATTTTGTTTATCTTGCATTTTATTATCCGTGTTCTTCACCAAATTAATCTAATTTGATTTCATTCATCACCGGTACATACATTCCGCGGACCAAAAGTCCACGCCCTTCATACGAACATCTGCTTAAAAGATGATCCATGTATAATTAAAGAGTTTACTAAAACCACCAAAAGTCCACGCCCTTCATCAGCTCGTGCAATCACGTCCCTCTTTGTCTCACAAAAAGTCTAAACAAAAAACAATCAAAATAAATAAATTAAGTCAAACAAATAGTCCCAAACTCCCACTGTCGTGGCCGCCACCATATATGTGCCATAGAAATTACATATGTATATATATACACACCAATAATACCATTCTTCAACATCTCTAACACTTCACAAACTAGCCATGGCCACCAAATCCTCCCTGTTATTAATTTTCACTCTTGTAACATATTTTGCTTCAAAAATACAAGCCGCCAACTATGTTCCTACCTCCCCTAAGCCCAACAAAAAAATCATGAACAAAATAGACTCTTGTTGGCGCGCAAAGTCCAATTGGGCAGCCAACCGCCGCGCCTTAGCTGATTGCGCGGTCGGATTCGGAAAAGATGCAATAGGAGGAAAATACGGCCCCACTTACGTAGTAACTAATCCCTCAGACGATCCCATAAACCCTAAACAAGGCACTCTTCGTTTCGGCGTAATCCAAACAAAGCCTCTATGGATTGTATTTTCGGAAAATATGGTCATAAGGCTAAAAAATGAGCTCATCATGAATAGTTATAAGACCATTGATGGAAGGGGAGTAAAGGTGGAGATCGCGTATGGACCATGTATAACCATACAAGGTGTTAGCCATGTGATTATACATGGTATTAGTATTCATGATTGTAAGCCTGGGAAATCGAGCCTTGTTAGAAGTACTCCCATGCACTTGGGGCGTAGACTTGGGTCCGATGGGGACGCGATTGACGTTTTTGCGTCGTCGAATGTGTGGATTGACCATTGCTTTTTGTCGCGGTCGAGTGATGGGCTAATTGATGTAATTCATGGTTCCACGGGTATAACTATTTCTAATAATTATTTTTCTCAACATGATAAAGTGATGCTGTTTGGGCATAACGATGGTTTTGTGGCGGATAAGTCTATGAAAGTTACGTTGGTTTTTAATCATTTTGGTACTGGGCTGGTTCAAAGGATGCCAAGGTGAGAAAAATATTATCTATATTTTGAATTTTAAAGATGGAGAACTGAACTTCCAATTCCCCCCTTTCCACACTTTAAGAACTTGTTTGGTTTAAATTTTAAATCATTCTCGGAATGCTACATTCTATTCCAGAAAAATTCAAATGTTTTGTTCAAGTTCTGAGTTAAGAATGCATCATTTCAAGAATGGAGTATTCCTTCAAAGTTATCCCTCTTAAATGGATAAATATTCTCTTAAAATTTCCTCTTAAGACTAAAACATCCTTTCTACTTAACAAGACAACTTTTGTTTTTCATTTATATTCTTTTTAAAAAAAAAAATTATTAAACCTTTTATTATTATTATTATTATTAAATACATGCAATGACTTTAATTTCACAATTCTTAACAATAAAAATTTAAATTTTACCTTTGTAAAATTGTTAGAATTTATCTTTTAATTTTTTAAATGAAAAACATTTTAGTAATTCACACTATTCTCATTTAAACTAAATATAAAGAAGTAATTCGACGTTCCAAGATAGAAGAATTCGTGTATGAACTAAACATTGGCAATGCATCATAATTGTTAGAAGAAAAAATTTCTAAGAATCTAAGATGTCCATTTCATTTTCAAAATTTGAACCAAACGAACCCTAAATGCCTACCAATACTGTTACTATGGTAAAAAGACTACTGGAATTATTATGTTGACTTGTTACATTAACACTATTTTCTATTGAACAAAATTAAAGGGGCAATTAATTTGTTTGAATTTATTGCAGGGTGAGGCTAGGTTATGCGCATGTGGCAAACAATAGATACGATGAGTGGCAAATGTATGCAATCGGTGGGAGTGCTAATCCGACCATTTTAAGTGAAGGGAATTACTTCATGGCTCCTAAATATCAAGACCATAAACAGGTATATTTATATATTGCATTGAACTGATCATGATTTTAATTTCTTCCTCATAAATCGCTCATTAGGATCCTCACTGGCTAGTTTAATTAAGATGTTTTTATTAGGAGTACTGGAAACTCAAACTAGAAGTAAATTAAACAGGCCGGTAGCTAGAATGGTAACAATAAGCTAGACCTGTAATTCACAAACCTTCAAATGTAAAACATAAAGAGAAAAATTAGACTTTCTGTCCAATTAAATTAAGGTCCAACTTTGCTGGGATTGTCCCAAATTATGAATTCATTTTTTTTACTCTAGTTCATAGTCACTATACCAAATTTTCATGATCGTACGTATAATTGATTATGTTGAAATGAATTATACTGTATCTCTAACCAACGTAAAAGCCAAACATAAATTTTTAAATTGGAATAAACTAACAACATAATTAAACTTCATTAGTAGAGAAAATGTTTAGTAGTATGCAACGGATATAACACAAAACCCCGCTAAACAAAATGCAATAGATTGGTCAAAAAACTTGAACTCTATACCTCCAAGTAATAAAAATCATTGAACTGTTGACCAACTAAATAATTTAACTTACACATCATTTCCCGTAATATTTATGCTCGAATCATTTGAAACAGGTAACAAAGAGAGAGGTAAAAAGTGGATGGAAGAACTGGAAGTGGAGGTCATCAAAAGATAAGTTTGTGAATGGAGCTTACTTTGTACAATCTGGATGGGGAAGCTGTGCACCACTCTACTCTAAGTCCCAATCTTTTGTTGTTGCTGATGGATCCATGGTTCCTGCTCTTACTTCTAATGCTGGTCCACTCCCCTGTGCTTTTAACAGACCTTGCTGATTATATTATATTGCTCCTTAATTTTAAACTACCCACTCTGTTATTCAATTTCGATCTTGTTCCAATTTTCCTCCACGCTTATACTTTATACTCACAACCATAAGTATTCGTTTAATTTCCTGAGTTAAATTAAGAATATGGTATCCTGGTATGTGTTACACCAGGCGTGTTTATTTTGAAGATTTGGCTCTGTATAGGAATTCTATTTCTATTAGGTTTTATATTGTCCAATTCTTAATTGGCTTTGTATTGTCCAAATCCTAATTGGATTTGTATTATCCAATTTGTAGTAGGATTTGGCTTTGTACAATCCTAGACCATAGGATTTATACTCTATAAATAGACCCCTTGTCATAAGGTTTATTCATGAGTTGTGTTATATTGTTTACTAGCTAGATTAGAGAGTATATTTGAGAGATAATATTGAGAGCTCTAATTGGTGGCTAGGGTTTGTTTTGTGTGTTGTACTCAGAATTGGTCTCATCAATAATAGCTATCACCCGGTGGATTAGTGGCGGTTTTGCCGACACCACCTAATTGCTTGTGTGCTTGGTTAGTTGTTTTCTTCTTTCATCTCTTGCTTATCATATTACTTGAATACCATTGGTGCTTGTTTCTTTAATTATTGTATGCATAATTGTCCGGTCGGTCATACGCTTGTGCTAAGGCTTGTTCTAGCGGTATCTTAGTACAACAATTTGGTATTAGAGGAAGGTTTATTCCTTGGACTAATTGTGTCATAGTTAGAAATGTCTACTAGTGGTGCATCGGAAGGGGGTGCCAAGGAAGTAGATACACCACCTTTGAAGGGGGCGTCTGCTCCTAAGGTAACGGCTGCGCTCAAATTTGATATAGAGAGATTTGACGGGAAGAAGACGGATTTTGCGATGTGGTAGTGTCAGATGTCCGACATCCTTGTCCAACAAGGTTTGCACAGAGCATTGTTGGGGAATAAAGCTAAGCCCGATGAGTGGTCCGGTGCCGATTGAGCTGAGTACGATAGACAGGCATGTAGTACAATTCGTTTACACCTTGCTCCAAATGTGATGTAATATGTGATGCGTGAAACATCTGCCTCGATAATTTGGAAGAAGCTCGAGGATCAGTATATGACGAATAGTATAGAGAATCGTCTATACTTAAAGAAGAAGCTATTCCGGTATGAATTTTCGAGGGGTACATCCATGAACGATCATCTTGATGGGTTCAACAAGATAATCTCAAATTTGCAGGGGTTAGACGTCGAGATTGATGATGAGGACAAGGCGATTTTGCTTCTTAATTCGCTCCCGAAATCCTATGATCATCTAACCACCACACTTATTCATGGGAAGGAAAAGGTGACCTACGATTTGGTATCGTCGGCCGTCTTGGCTAATGAAAAACGCTTGAAGGAGAGAGGAGAATCCAACTCAGATGCGCTATTCATTAGGGGGAGAAGCGGGGAAATCGGGGAAAGTCGCGGTCGAAATCTCGGGGACCGACTGACAAGAGTAAGATAATTTGTCACAAGTGCAAAAAACTTGGACACATACGTCGGGAGTGTCCAAATAGAACCAATGGCGGTGGAGAGAATAAATGTGCGGTGGAGAACGCGAACGCGGTAACGGCACTAAAAGATGAGGACTTCGAGAGTATGTTGGTTGTAACTTCACGGGTTAGCTCTTTGAGCGAGTATATCTTGGATAGCGGGTGCTCCTATCACATGTGCCCAAATCGGGAATTGTTTCATACCTTCACCGAGGTTGACGGAAGCAAGGTTTTGATGGGTAACGACTATGCGTGTAAAACGATGGGGATTGGTACGATCCGGCTAAAGATGCATGACGGGGTAATACGTACTCTTCGTGATGTCCGGTATGTTCCTGATCTAAAGAAAAAATTGATCTCTTTAGGGGTTCTTGATTCCAATGGGTATCGTGTAATACTCGAGGGTGGAAATTTAAAAGTTCTTTCTGGGGCTATGGTTGTGATGCGAGGAAATAATGAGGGTAATCTCTATTTTCTTCAAGGAAGCACAATGACTGGGTTTGCTTCGGTTACGACTGAAGAGACTGACACGACGAGATTATGGCATATGCGATTGGGTTATGCTGGGGAGAAGACTATGACAGTGTTGAGTAAGCAAGGGCTACTTGAGGGTGCAAAAAGCTGCAAACTAGAGTTTTGTGAGCATTGTGTGCTTGGAAAACAGATTCGGGTAAAGTTTGGGACATCGATACATTGCATGAAATGAGCACTTGATTATGTGCATACGGATGTCTGGGGGCTGACAAAGACTCAATCCTTGGGTGGAAATCATTACTTTGTGACTTTTATTGATGATTACTCAAGGAGAACTTGGGTCTATCTCATGAAGCATAAGGACCAAGTTTTTGATGTGTTCTTAAAGTGGAAGGCAATGGTTGAAAATCAGATTGGTAGAAAAGTTAAAGTGCTCAAGTCAGACAACGGCGGTGAGTACACTTGTGATCCTTTTAAGGATTTCTGCCAACGAGAAGGTATCATTCGCCACTTCATGGTCAAGGGTACACCTCAACAGAACAGAGTAGCGAAGAGGATGAATCGTACGCTACTTGAAAAGGTGCGGTGTATGCTTTCTAACGCTAAATTAGATAAGCGATTTTGGGCTGAAGCCTTATCCAACGCTACGTTCTTGATTAATCGTTTGCCATGCTCGAGAGTGGAATACAAAACACCTATGGAGGTGTGGACCGGATCTCATGCTAGTTACGACAATATTCACATTTTTGGCTGTCCGGCTTATTATCATGTTCGTGATGAGAAGATTGGCCCTAGGGCTCGTAAGGCAATATTTTTAGGCTCTTGTGATGGAGTTAAAGGTTATAAATTGTGGTGTCTTCAAAGTAAGAAGATTGTGATTAGTAGTGATGTGACGTTTGACAAGGCGTCTATGCTCAAGACAACCTTGTCAACAAACGGTGGTTCTCCAATTCCGGTTGAAAAGGAGAACAAGGTGAGCGAGATAGTGGTGGAAACGGAAGTGACTACTCCAGTTAATACTCGGGTTAAGAATTTGGTGGAGGAGTCCAACGAGGAAGAGACGACTCCCGGTGAGAATTCGAGTCAACAACAAACAATACCGTCTTTAGCTAGTGGAAGGGAGCCTAGGGCTCGACGTGCACCGGTTCGATATGGGTATGAAGACATGGTGGCATACGCATTAGTAGGTTACGGGGATGAGCCGACTTCGTATCGGGAAGCTATGGATTCTAGCGAGAATGCGAAGTGGAAAGCGGCTATGGAAGATGAGATGGAGTCTCTCCGAAAAAATCGAACTTGGGAACTATGCGATTTGCCGAAGGGAAAGAAACCTATCGGGTGCAAGTGGATTTTTACTAAGAAAGATGGGGTTATAAGGTCCGGTGTTCGTTTCAAGACAAGGTTGGTAGCCAAGGGTTATGCGCAAAAGGAAGGGGTGGACTATAATGAAGTGTTCTCTCCGGTTGTGAAGCACACCTCGATCCGAGCATTGTTGGTTATGGTGGCGCAATTTGATCTCGAACTTGAACAACTCGATGTCAAAACTGTGTTCTTGCATGGGGACCTAGAGGAAGAGATTTATATCTCTCAGCCGGAGGGATTCAAAGTTATTGGTAAAGAAAATAGTGTGTACAAACTTCGGAAGTCATTGTACGGATTGAAGCAGTCCCCGCGTCAATGGTACAAGAGGTTTGACACGTTCATGATCGCGCAGAAGTTTACTCGGAGCGAATTTGATCATTGTGTTTACTTCAAAAGGCTTGAATCTGGTAATTTCATCTATTTACTCCTATACGTTGACGATATGCTCATTATTTTCCGGAGCTTGGTGGAGATCGATGTATTGAAAGCTCAATTAAGCAAGGAGTTTGAGATGAAAGATTTGGGTGGAGCGCGAAAATTTTTGGGGATGGAGATCGTACGAGATAGGAAGAGGGGGCGATTGTGTCTTACACAAAGTCAATACCTTAAAAAAGTAGTTGCTCGATTCGGGATGGAAAACTCAAAACTGGTGAGTGTCCCGTTAGCACCGCACTTCAAACTATCGGTAACGATGGCTCCTAACTCCGAGGAAGAGATGGAGTATATGGCTCAAGTTCCTTATGCAAGTGCGGTTGGGAGTTTGATGTATGCCATGGTATGCACTCGACCGGACATTGCTCAAGCCGTGAGCATTGTTAGTAGGTATATGGCGAACCCTGAAAAACCGCATTGGCAAGCCGTTAAGTGGGTTCTACGATATCTTCGAGGTACAATGGACAAAGGGTTGGTATTTGAAAGATCTGGAACGTCAACTATTGAGGGTTTTGTGGATTTGGACTACGCTGGCGACCTAGGCAAGCGGAGATCGACTACGGGTTATGTGTTTACATTGGGTAGCGGTCCGTTGAGTTGGAGGTCAATGATTCAAAGTGTGGTAGCGTTGTCTACCACGGAGGCAGAATATATTGCGGTAACGGAGGCGGTCAAGGAGGCCATATGGCTCCGTGGTTTAGTTAGTAATCTTGGTTTGAAGCCGGAAAAAGTGGTGGTGCACTGTGACAGTCAGAGTGCAATTCACTTGGCAAAGAATCAAGTTCATCATGGAAGAACCAAGCATATTGATGTCCGATATCACTTCATTCGGGAAATTATTGAAAACGGTGTTGTAAATCTGGTTAAGATAGGCACCAAAGATAATCCGGCAGATATGTTGACAAAGGTTGTTCCGTTGGCCAAGTTTGAGCATTGCTTGACGTTGGTCAATATCCTTCGGTGTTGATACCCCTTGGGGGGCGGTGGTCCTAAGGGACCGGCGGGGGTGATAGTGTCTTATTCGATGATTTGATCATGGTGGAGTGCATTGGGGTCTTGTGGAACATCGCCAAGGTGGAGAATTGAAGATTTGGCTCTGTATAGGAATTCTATTTCTATTAGGTTTTATATTGTCCAATTCTTAATTGGCTTTGTATTGTCCAAATCCTAATTGGATTTGTATTATCCAATTTGTAGTAGGATTTGGCTTTGTACAATCCTAGACCATAGGATTTATACTCTATAAATAGACCCCTTGTCATATGGTTTATTCATGAGTTGTGTTATATTGTTTACTAGCTAGATTAGAGAGTATATTTGAGAGATAATATTGAGAGCTCTAATTGGTGGCTAGGGTTTGTTTTGTACGTTGTACTCAGAATTGGTCTCATCAATAATAGCTATCACCCGGTGGATTAGTGGCGGTTTTGCCGACACCACCTAATTGCTTGTGTGCTTGGTTAGTTGTTTTCTTCTTTCATCTCTTGCTTATCATATTACTTGAATACCATTGGTACTTGTTTCTTTAATTATTGTATGCATAATTGTCCGGTCGGTCCTACGCTTGTGCTAAGACTTGTTCTAGCGGTATCTTAATACAACATATTTATTATATATATTTTCCTTTTTTGTTCTTACAGTGTGTAAGCAATTAATCTATGTATGCTGTCACTTTGTCAGCTTTATTATGTACATAACAAATGTGCTGAAAAGTTGCACAGTGAATGTGTTATTGAAGAGAATTTGAAAAGGTATATGTTTCTTTGTTTTATTCCAAGCAATAGTAAGATTGGAATTCTGGACAATCGACAAGAAAATATACTTCTTTAATTTTTATTTTGTAAAAAAGAAGAAGAGAGAGAATGAAATTCAATTAGGTGATGTTAAATCAACACTTTAATGTTAGCCTGCCAAATGAGTTGTATTTTATTTTCTTTTACCACAAAATGAGTTGTAAATAATATGGTATTAATGTCTACGTTCAGGAAAAAAATGCATGAGCAGTTTTTAAACTCAATTTGATGCAATTTCAGAGGAAAGGGGTTGATTTAGTGAAAGGTATTAAGGTCAAGGGTTCAACTCATAGGATTGGGTGGAAGGTTTTTCTTTGTTTGTAGGATTAAGGGAGAAAATTATTTCGAAAATGCTAAATTCTATTTCAAAACGATTCTTGCATTTGGTTCAAGTTTTAGGTCTGGAATAAATGATTCCAGGAACCAACCTTTTTCCCCAAGTTCTCCTATTTAAATTATAAAAAATAAGTCATTACCAGTGGACATTTTTTTTAATTTTGCTTGTTAAAACTAAAATAACTCTCTTCCTAATGAATAAATGATTCTTTTTTTTATCTGTGTATGAAAATATTGTTTGGAACTTCTTTTCTTTTTAGTTACGTTGCAGCAAAAAAAAAATTGTTTGAAACTTTTTTCTTTTCTTTTTTTCCGGTGTAATTTTTTTTAATTACAAAAATTGTAATTTTTGTAGGATAGTTATTAGCTAGGCATGTGCAATTTTTGTAATTTATTATAGTAATTGTCCCTTTCGAAAAATCAGTAGGAGATGTCTTCTCAACTTATAAAAGAAAGGGTTTTTTTGTAATTGATACTTTATTCCATTCTTCTTCCCGGTTGAACCAAACATTAGCATTACATCCTAAATGTCAGGAAAAAAACTTTTTAAAAATCAAGTATGCACATTCTATTCGCAAAACTTGAACCAAATGAGCCCTAAATGAATTAAATCGATATCAATATAACTAATGAGTGGTTCCACCAATTCATTTCACAATAATGAATTACGATCATATTATGATTGGTATGCGAAACATACACAGACCGTGGTCTCCAATTCTCCACTGAAGACATGCTTCACTAACAAGAAATATATGTTGTGTATTATAAATATTCAATTTATGAGCAGCGCAAATCCTTAATAAACCATAATTGACGCATCGAGATAAACAGTTCTGTTCTCAAAATTTTAACCCATTTACATGACTCGTGCAAGTTGCACCAAAAGAATATCAATTCGGCTAAGAATTAATAATAAGCTTTAGGAAAGGTTTCAATTTGAAAGTTGTCCAAAAGTAATGTGAAGTTGCCAATTGCGATGATTGTAGCCCTTATTATGTCTTTTTCTGTCCAATTTGGGCGAAAATTAATTATAATCCACTCTTCTGCATAATCTGTTCGTCAAACCTTTTCAAATTCTCAATTATACTACATCAAATATATACTTTAAATATAATGATAAATAAATTAAGTTAGTTTAAGTAAGAGGACACAGCACAATTAAATAGATGCACTGTATGAATACTCACACTTTCAATAAACCTTTCAACCATTTTAGTTTAATCCCCGATCTTAAGCTACTAAAGATCGACTATTATTCATTAAAATCTGTAAAGTTGATCAAAATAAAAATTAAAAAGTTCCAGATAATTTTATTTTTTTTAAGTACAGAAAATTTATGTACTTTTTTTTTTAAGTACAGAAAAGCTCGCTGTTGTATGACCGAAACTCAGGAGGCCCGGAGAAGTAGCTAATTCAGTAGGCCCAAAATCTTTTTACATTTTCGTAGTTAAAGTGGATCAAGATACGATTTGAACCTATTAACCCTCCACACCCCACCTCCCCCAATATCCAGATGCCAGTCAATAATTACTATTGTTTTACAAGGCCATTGACGTCTGTACTTTTTTTTAGTTACGAGTGGAAAATAATTATATATATATAAGCTAGGGAACAAATCATATGCGGCATGCCACTGGAATTATAACATTTAAGGGTGCGTTTGATAATAATATAAAAAATAATAATAAAAATAATTGATTTTTGTAAGAAGTTACAAAATATGTTGAGGCACATGGTGAAATATTTTCTTATTTTTTTGACTTTTTCCATCAAATTTTTTTTTTTTAGGATTGAAGAAGAAAATTTTTTCACAAAAAACAAAAAGGATGAAGAATATCTACTCATATAAATAACTATGAGATGGAAAACATCTTATCAAATGTCTTAACTTTTTTCTAATTTCTCACAAGAATCAAGTGCATTTCTTTTCATTTCCTATGTCACTGTCACACGAAACTTAAATATTTTCCTGACACGTGAAGGGGAAACTAAATAACAGACTAAGCCTCCAACCCTTTGGGCTAATTAAACTGATCGTATACAGTAAATGGGCCGGCTCATAGGCCCAAATCTATACTAAGAGGTCAACAACATAAACACAGTATAACTCGTGCAAACACGTTTACTTTAATATATATATATATATATTCCCTCAAGAAGACTATATACATACACATGGATATGGTCACCATCTTTGATTTCCCCGACATGTTCGCCACCTTCTCCAATTTAATTTTCCCTCGGCCTCCTGTTTATATATATATATATACAGGTTATTTCTTATACGCACAGATGCGTACGCATCTGTGCATATTTTCCTTATTTCCGCAAACTTTCACAAATTGGGTCCCACACACTTAACTGAGGTTGGACTTTGGTTTGAATAAATAAAAAAAAAGGCAACAAAACCTTCGTAGACTTCTTCTCTCTCTAGAAAACACAGAGCAAAAACAAGAACAACACATTCTTGTTCTCTCTCTCACAAAAACACATAGCGAAATTTTTTGTATCTAATTTGAACCTTCGGTTCTGCATTGGGTTCAAATGGGTTTGATTGAATGACATGAATTATCTTTTGTCTAATTTCGATTTCGGTTCTGCAGCACACACCCTTGACCTGCTCTCTACCGACTGACCTGCTCTCTCTCTCTCTCTCGAACGGGCTCCAAAAAATTGAAGAAAACCATTGTCTTGAGTGTTGTTTTGCCAATTAATTAGATATTGGGTTTGAAACTTGCTAGATTTTGGGTTTGCATTGAATGAAATGGTATGAACTGATTTGAGTTTCGTTTGATACTTGCTAGATTTTGGATTTGATATTTGCTAGTTTTTGGTTTGTCCAGTGGTATGAGATCGTTTGGGTGCATTTCGAGTTCGACTTTCAGTTTCTCCGCTGAAATACACATTTTATACTTGTTATATTTTGGGTTGTCCACTGATACATTGTGCCTTTGGGTGCATTTCGAATGCAATGGTGAAATTGTCCACTGAAATTTGGTTTACATTAAAGCTCGGTAGAGAGAGAGAGGAATCGGTAGTTGCTCGGTGGAGAGAAATACCAAGTACAGAGTCGCGGATCGTTTTGCTCACAGCCGGGTTCAAAAGCTCTGGAGTGTCGATTTTGTGTTTTCGTAAGAGAGAGGGAGAGAAAGAATGTGTTCTTGTTTTTCCTGTGTGTTTTCGTGAGAGAGAGAGAGAGAGCAAGAATGTGTTGTTCTTGTTTTTGCTCTGTGTTTTCTAGAGAGAGAAGAAGTCTACGAAGGTTTTGTTGCTTTTTTTTTTTAATTCAAACCAAAGTCCAACCTCAGTTAAGTGTGTGGGACCCAATTTGTGAAAGTTTGCGGAAATAAGGAAATTTTGCACAGATGCGTACGCATCTGTGCGTATAAGAAATAACCTGTATATATATATATCTTCTCATAACTCTTAATTTTGATACACAACACAATCCTTAAGCCATGGCCCACCTAACTTCCCTTCTACTCTTATGTTTTCTATCATTTTTTGCTTCAACATTTCAAGCTCACCGAACAACCAAACCCCCCCAAAAAGAACCTTCCTACCTCCCAACTAGTTACACCGGTCATCTACCTCAAAAGAAACTCTTCAACACAATAGACTCTTGTTGGAGATCAAACCCTAGATGGGCGCTTAATCGTAAAACCCTAGCCGACTGCGCCATTGGCTTTGGCAATGCCGCAGTTGGAGGGAAAAATGGTGCAATATATGTTGTAACTGATCCCTCAGATGATCCCATCGATCCAAAACAAGGTACACTAAGATACGGTGTGATCCAAACAAGACCTCTTTGGATCATTTTCAGAAGGGATATGGTTGTTAAGCTGGAAAACGAGCTTATTGTAAGTAGTTACAAGACTATAGATGGAAGAGGTGTGAAAGTGGAGATTGCGAATGGACCTTGCATTACCGTGGAAGGTGTGAGCAATGTTATTATACATGGGATTAGTATTCATGATTGTAAGCCTGGGAAAGCTGGCCTCGTTCGAAGCACTGAAGAGCACGTGGGCCATCGACTGGGGTGTGATGGAGATGGTATTAGTGTGTTTGCTTCCTCGAATGTGTGGATTGATCATTGTTATCTTGCTCGTTGCAGTGATGGCCTTATAGATATCACACATGCCTCAACTGGAGTTACCGTCTCTAACAACTACTTAACGGATCATGATAAGGTAACCACATATATATATATATATATATGCCTTTAGCGGCAGAATACATATTTGTAGCTAGCAACACAAATTTGTCTAATGTGTCCCATGCATAAATAGCACTTTTGTTGTGGCTGCAACAAATGATTATTTATTTTTGTTATAGTATTTAAGTAAATAGCAACTAAAGCTAGGTTTTTAATTGATTGTGCTGAATTCACCGTGTAGGTGATGTTGCTTGGACACAGTGATAGCTTTACAGAAGACAAAGACATGCAAGTTACTGTTGTTTTTAACCATTTTGGACCTGGTCTAGTTCAGAGAATGCCAAGGTGATCGATCATGAGATGTCTATTACTTTAAATTTTGTCTGGCATGAAAATGAAACATAAATAAATGAGATATTATCGTGTCAGCATTGTATTAGTTAGACTGATGTGATTTAGGTTTGCAGACCCACACATATCAATGCATTTATTCCATATTGGATTTGCACATTTTTCATGTCCCGAATTATATATATGTCGATCTCTATAGTTAAAATGATTAAGATTATTCCGTATATATCCCCTCTAATATATATATGATACTAATTTATACATATAATGATGCGAATTAATTACAGGGTGAGGTATGGGTATGCTCATGTGGCAAACAATATGTATGATGAGTGGTTGATGTATGCAATTGGTGGGAGCTCCAACCCAACTATTTTAAGTGAAGGCAACTACTTTATGGCTTCTAATGATCCTTCTTCTAAACAGGTAACACAAACACGCATATGCATTGCAAATTCTGTACGTTAAGAATTAAACAATCTAAATAATATATATAATCGGCTTTTTATTTCAAATTATTCATCAATTAAAATAATGCTTGACATGCCTCGGAAGATAAAACAACCAATATTTAAAATTATATCTTCTACTTTTCATTTTTATCAATTTTTTTCTCGTTTCTTTTCCGGTTTTCTAAAAATTAAGTAACTTGTATTAAAAGGCATGTGATCCGAGAGATATGAAAAAGCATGCCGAGTCCATCATATATGTATGTACAAAAGCAACGCAAAAATTATGCACATAATTGAAGCTAGAACTCAAGGCTTCTAAGTTATTAATAAATATATTAACCATTCAATCAATAATATTTTTAAGGTTAAAAGTACGCGTGTGCTGCATGTCTAGTGTACATACTAGACATATATGTTGTTCAGGGCCTAAACCCGTGATATATATAAAGCCTTATTAGGACAATATGCATGACTAGGTTTATTCTCTTATACATAATTAAGTCTCTCTAGGTTTTTATACTATGCAATATTTAGAGAACTGTGCCTTTTACATAAATTTATCCTAACCAAAGTTTTGTGCAATCATTCACGTTACACACCACCCACGCTCAAGACCAGCCTGATGGTATTACTCTTGGATGATAAAATGCAGGTTACGAAGAGAGAGACAAATGAGGATTCAAATTTTTGGAAGAACTGGAAATGGAGATCTTCTAAGGATGTGTTTGGTAACGGGGCTTACTTTGTTCCATCAGGATTGGGAAGCTGCTCTCCACTTTATTCCCGATCTCAGTTATTTTGGGTTGCCCAAGGTTCTTTTGTTCCATTTTTGACTTCTGATGCGGGTCCATTGAAATGTGTTGTTACTAAAGCATGTTAATTAGACCCAAAAATTTATTTATGTTTTTAACCCTTATTGACCCTACAAAAATAAAAATAAAAATTCTAATTTATGTTGCCCTAGCTTGTTGTAATCCCTTTTCTTTACTCAATTTTTTTTGTTGGTCTTTTAAAAACCTTAAGAGATGTATGAGGTCACAATTGATCGACAGGATTTAGATGGATATTGTTTGTGTTTTTCAGCTTCAGCTCACAATTGCTAAGTTTTATCTTGCTTTATTTATTTCGAAATATTGCATAAAATTTGAATTTCAAGTATACCAAGAAGAGAGTGAACAATATTGTCTCTAGCTAGTTATTTTTTCTCTTTCATGTAATTTCATATTCTTCCTGGGTTTTGTTTGAAATGCATGTGTTGAATAACTAATTTTAAATATATCAATTTTAGTTAAAATAAAGTAACATTAGAAAATAGAGAAAAAAGGAAACAAGGGTGGATCCAACTTCAGAACTACTGTCCAGGCCAAAAAAAAGTTAGTTCTTACTCAATTCAGGTTATTTTGTTATCTACATTAACGCCTCTCACAAAAATTCTAAATCCACCCTCGAAAGAAATGAGCAATAAACTGGAGTATAGTTTGTACCCTCTTTTTTTGGGCAGTGAGTATATTTTATACTCCCTCCGTTCCAAATTGCTGATCCCTTTTAAGAATTCCAACTTATTAAGGATCCAACATCGTCATTGGACTTTTTTGCTTAATTTGCATTGATTTTCCTTTTTTACCCTTTTCTTTATTCAAAACTTTTATTTAAAAAGTGAAAGTACAAAAGGGCAAAATAGGTATACATTTATCTTTTATGGAAAGTGGACATTTATTTTGGGACATCAAAAAAAAAGAGAAAGAAGGACCAGCAATTTGGAACGGAGACTTCATTTGCATGGAAGTATCAAAACGTACGTTTATGTACACGATTGGATTGGGCTCAATGCGACTGGATTGGGCCCTTCTAATTGAGTCTTTTAGCGTATTATATTTATGGACTTCCAATTGAAAATGAACATGACACAAGAAGCACTTCATAAACACCAATGCCTTCTAACCTATTGTCGTACTCTTCTTTTGTATCAAGGTTGTTCATAATTCAATTTACATATACGACAGAATTTCGATAATTTAATACCCAATAAATTAATAATTTCAGTAAAACAATATTTGTGGCCAATCCCATCATAGGAGTAACGTGCTAAATTTATGAGATAATACATTTAAAAATTTTCTTTATTACACTCTATAGGTCCCAAATATTCTATAAATTAATAATTAATTAGAAAGTACATAAATTAGCTACGAAAATTTCTTAGAACATGAATTAAAAGTAGCTTATCATTTCTTGAAATTCAAATCTAGTTGATTCTCATCTCTAATGGTTTGCAAATTTGCCCAAAAATCCTATATTGCAACAAGTTTTGTAGTGTCACTGATGCTTTTAGTGCTTCACTAAAAGAATAAATATTTTTTTTGCGGGGTCAATAAGGGTTAAAACATAAATAACATTTTCTTTTTTCGGTGAAATTTGAAAAATATATACCATCAATCAAATATAGTACAAGTAAGAGAAAAAAAAACAAGAACAACTATAGGCCTAACTATCCAAACAAGCCTAACCCAAACAACATAATAGCACCCATTAGACAAGCATAACAATTTCTTTTAAATCTCATTCTTTACACAACAGCCAATTGGTGTAAGTTCTCTTGTTTCTCCAAGTCTATGTAGCCTCTCTCACTAGCTCTTCCACTTTAGACAAGGTATGTTGCCAATTCTGCCTACATTGTTTGAAAATTGATGATTCCTTTCTTTCCATATTAGATAAACAGCAGTAAATAAGCTAAGGACTCTTATCCTAGCTACAAAATCACTCCCTTTTGTCTCATCGATCAATAGTTGCACTACTCTCACTTTCCCAGTCTCCCACCCCTCTGTGCACATTATTTTGTCTAAGAACCTCCTTCTAAATAGCGTTAGAAAAAAGGACAAACAAAGAACAAGTGGTTGATATTTTCTGAAGCATTATCACACAACACACATCTATCCTCCTGGACACTTCCCCAAGCCAAAAGCTTATCTTTGGTCAACATTTTTCTTCTATAAGCCATCCACAAAATCATAGCTAGTCTAGGAACAAACCCTTTGAACTAGACAACTTTATTCCACATAACTTTGTTAGTCTGCCTTCTCACAACTTCCTTAGCAGAAACTATAGTAAATTGCCCAGTCTCACTAGGAGGCCATACCACTTGATCAACAACATTATGATTAATAGTAGGGAGATTATTCGCAACTCGAAGCAGTTTCAAGAAGCAACATCAGGAAAGGTCCAAACCCCATCAGTAATGTAATCATAAAGTTTACTATCAGGAGTACTCACAGCATCATAAACAATTCTTAACCCATACTTCTTCACCAAAGGACCATCACTATGCCAGTAGTCAAACCAAGTAAAAATAGAATCACCAAAGCCGATTTTGTACCTGATACAGTTGTGAAAGCTATCTCTCAATTTCATAATTTTCATCCAAGTCCATGAGGCATTATTAGGCAGTCTGCAAGTCCACAAGCATTGCCCTTTTATGATATATTCATGACACCATTTAACCCACAAACTATCTTTCTTGCTAGCAATATCCCACAATCCTTTGCCATGTTAGCCTTATTAGACTCAATAATATTTGGAATGCCTAAGCCACCTTCTATTCTAGGTTCACAAACATCTACCCAAGCAACTTTAGCAACACACCTCCCCATACTAGTCCCACTCCATAAGAATTTCCTCATAATAGCATTTATATCTTTGGGCCCTTCTAATTGAGGATGTCATGCCATGTTGTTGATGATAAATTAATCTCTTAAAACAATTATTAAATTATTGATTATTTAATATTTGCTATATTAATAGATTTTCCTTAATTGGTCCCAATATTAATAATTTTTAGAGTTATAAATGGCTCTTCCTCATAGCCCTATACATGTGAAATGAGAGTGAGAATTGCAATTTTTTTGATTTGGTAACTTGTTTAAAATGTCAAAAACGTTACTAGATTTTGTTTTGTTAAGATGGCTCAAAATTGGATATATATATATATATATATATTATTTGTAAATTATAGGGGGCCAAATTCATGTATAATAATACCATTAGTAGTTCTAATGATGTGCCTAGGTGATCTCCTCTATTTGGAAGTGATTAATGAAGAAATGAGCATAAAAAACCGAGTTTAGTTTGACTTTCTCATGTTTTTAAGATTATATAAATATTAACAAATCGGAAATTAGTATAAAATTGTTTGTATACTATCTAGAATCGTGAGATTTAATACATTAAGGGTCTGTTTAATAAGAATATGACAAAGAAAAATAAAAACAATTGATTTTTATGAGAAGTTGGAAAATAAGTTGAAACATGTGGTGAGATATCTTCTTACTTTGTGGCTTTTTCTATGAAGAAATTTGAGTAAATGACACTACAAGCCCTTAAATTATGTCATAAGTTTCAATTAAGCCCTTCAACTCAATTTTGTATCAATTGAGCCCTTAAACTATTCAAATTGAACACTAGTGGTCCTTCCGTCCAAATCATCCGTTAAATCAAACAGATTAATGATCTTTTTGGTCATTAATAAGGTTAATTGAAAAAAAGGGAAGAAAATTAGAAGAAGAAAGAGAAAGAAGTAAAATAATTTAGAAAATCATAACTTAGAAAACCCAAAATAAGATATCTATATACAAATTTACACATATATAAATACATGTGAACCTATATATATATATATAAATGTATCATTGAAACAAAACTAATTTAATTGATACACTTATCTATGTAAATATGTAAATAAATTTCTTATTTTGAGTTTTCTAAGTTATGATTTTTGTGATTTGTACAACAAAAATAAAGATGGAAGAAGTAAGATGGCGGAGGCGGGAAGAATTGGCTTGACATTTTAACAAAATAATTAATGTTGCTGTAGCACTTCAATAACAATCCTTAAGTGTTCTATATATTTTTCTAAATTATTTTGCCTCTTTGTCTTTCTTCTTCTAATTTTCTTCCATTTTTTTTCCAATTAACTTTATTAATGGCCAAAAAACTCATCAATCCGTTTGATTTAACGGAGGATTTGGATGGAAGGGCTATTAGTGTTCAATTTCAATAGTTTAAGGGCTCAATTAACACAAAATTGAGTTTAAGGGCTTAATTGAAACTTAGGATATAGTTTGAGGGCCTTTGGTGTCATTTACTCAAGAAATTTTCTTTGGTGGTTGAGGAAGAAAATTTTGTTCACAAAAAATTATGAAGGATGTAGTACAACTACTTATAAAATGAGCATAAAATGCCTCAACTTATTTTCTAACTTCTTTCTTAATCAAGTGTTTTTATTTTCATTTTCCATATTGTTATCAAACGGAGTCTAATTATATCTTAAAATAGAAATCGAACTCTTCATTCAGGACATACCCTAAAAATTAATGAATGGTAGGCTAGCTCTCAGTTTAGGACGAAAGGAATATTAATTAGAGAAAATCAACGGTTGGGTCTAAGTGATCAAGTTCATTGATCAAACCACAACTAAACACATCAGCTAACAAAAATACAAGTATACAATTAAAGGATTAGAAGGTACACTAATTGAGATTTAGATAATTGACTAATTAATTACTTGGAGTAGAAATGCCACGAAAACCATAAAGTGCACATCATCACCGTGGAAATGAATTGAATGGAAGTAGAAAAGTTAATTAAATTGGAAGTTTGAGTATCAAATGTTGCTTGTGAAATGGTGTGAAAAGTATCTTTTAGTTCCATCTCCTTTTTCGGTACGCAACCCGTCTTTGTTTTTAAAGCGACTTTAATTCCATAAAATTCAATCAAACATTCAATTGTCAATTAATTTCGTCCCCAAAAGTCTATTGGTCTTCTTTTGATTCAGACCCAACGGTCCAACCGCAAGCACGTACATTTTAATATCCAAATTTCAAACATATACATATGTCTTAAAATGGCACACACTTTATAGCATAATTAGTTCATCTGGTCTTTGCTCTTGTGAAAATGTATAAACCCCTAGCTCAAATCAAGGAATGTGATATGCATTTAAATCTCAAGATAAAATGTTGTTTTTAAATACACCCACGAAATTAGTTTTCTCATCTCAATGTGTAAATACTTTCTTCTTATTCCATTAAATCTTTAAGAAATCTTGTACTTCACCCCAATAGTGGGGTGAGTTTATTGAAATAATGATGGGACGATAAACTTTCGTCACTAAAAGTACAAATATTAAATAATATTAAATTGCAATTATATGAACTGTTCATTACTCTTAAATAAATATAAATCTTAATTCACTACACCAAAAATATTAAAAGATCAATTTGTTGTATGTATATATATATATATATATATGTGTGTGTGTATATATATCAAACAATTTTTTTTGAGTGATGCTAAATACAAAAATTATGTCCCAAAGCAATTGGTTGAACAAAAAAATCTCCTTAAAGAACAATTAATGGTAAACACTTCAAAATAAAAAATTAATATAATTATCATCTGCAACACATAACAACCAAAATCATACGAAATTAAAAGTATTGATTTTGAGAATCTTAAATAAATATAACTAGGC
Organism: Lonicera japonica; assembly: GCA_021464415.1. Taxonomy (NCBI): domain Eukaryota; kingdom Viridiplantae; phylum Streptophyta; class Magnoliopsida; order Dipsacales; family Caprifoliaceae; genus Lonicera; species Lonicera japonica. Next base: position 27,302,046 of record CM038464.1, read on the forward strand.
TAATTAAATCTGTTATGTTTAAAAGGATATATATATACAATAACAAAACCCTAGAATCCTAATGCCATACAAGATTTGAAAAATTAAAATCAGGCACACTACAAAAACAAGATCAAAAAAATAATCATTTCAAGTCAAAAATAAAAACCAAAAATCCTACGAGATATAAAAATCTGCTTACAAGGGCTCATTGCCTTGTAATTGGTTGGCTTTGCCCTCTCTTTATTTTGCAGTTTTGCTTTGTAAGAAGACTGTTTCATAGTTGGGTTGATGTTTTGTTGTAAAAAATAAAATATGACGGAGAAGAAAAAAACTTCGCGCAAAAAAAGATAATAACGATGGTTTTTTCCTAGGATAGAAATTGGGGTGAGAAGAAATTTTTTTACGCTATTTTTTAAGTTAAGTTTGACTTAGTTTTGAATTTTAGTAGAATGAGAAAACTGATTTTATTAGTGCATTTAAGAACGCCCAAGATAAAAATATGTGCATTAGAAAACTCCTCGATCGGAATTATATATGTAGAAAGAAATGAATAAAAAAAAAAAAAGAAAATATGTAAGCCTTGCATCAGGATTGCCGTGAGACACAAATAATTTCTACCTCTATTTGTAAAGTAGTCCAAAAATGATCTGACGCTAAAATCCGAAATGAAGATTAAAACATTGTGGGACTTACGTACCCTTTCTCTTAAAACTAGTTAGGCTTACGTTTGTTCCAACCTATTAATACTTTGAAGGAGAATGTAATCAAATTTGTGACGTCCCTATTGAAAGTGGGAGCATGTTCTGGGATTTACTATATATTATCGCCGGAACAAAAATATCATTTTTTTTATTTCTTTTATGAAAATGTTTCATCTTGATTGTCAAGTTTTTTATATTTTCATCTAATAAATTTTCTTTTTTAAATAAAATAACTTGTGTTACATAACAAAATTACTTTCGACTTTTATAAAGAACCTTTTTACAACCTATTAATACCTTGAAGGAGAATATATGTAATTAAACTTGTGATGGCCCTACTGAAAGTGGGAGTATGTTTTGGGATTTACTATACACTATTGCGCGCCGAACAAAAATACCAGTTTTTTTATTTTTATTTTTTTTATGAAAGTGTTTCATCTTGATTGTCAAATTTTTAATACTTTCATCTAATAAATTTTCTTTCTTAAATAAAAAATGGGGTTATTAGTTTTACCTCCCTGTTATCGTAATTAATTGGATTTGAGGACACGATAAATCTATATATTAGTAACAGGTCCTTCTTGCCTTAAATAACAAAAAGGCAACAATTAAGACTTTTCTTATAGACTAAATTACCCCCACGGAATAAACAAGGAAAATTAACGTTAATATTCTTACCATAATTGTTGGATTTTTCAGTAAACATTCTATAATTATGTTTGTCTATTTAATATGCGTATTTTTTGATTAACACCATATATGTAAATATTTATGAACACATATACAGATACATACACACAATTGGAAACATGTAATCATCAAATAAGATTCATACCGTATGAAACCTTATAATATATATTTTTATAAAAATTTTGTATGAAATTTAATATTTATTCAAAATTGAAATGTTGAATGTAACATCTGTATTAGAAAATTTCTTGCATGTAACATCTGTATAAGAAAATTTGTTGCATGAAACATCTGTATAAGAAAATTTGTTGCATGAAACACATATGATATATACAAAATTGATTTTGACATATCATAAGAAAATTACTAATTTTAAAAAAATTCATATATTATATTGATGGAAATTATTGTTGACTATATAATATATAACAGTATATATATATATATATATTAATAATCATAATAAGAATTTAATATAGAGGAAACTGTGATTAATAGAAGGTAATTATCTCTTATATTGGAAATCGCAGCATACCTGTGTCAACGCGCCAAAACAGATATATGAATGTCCACACCTCGAATTATGGTATACACCGGCATCATCAACAGACACGTCCCTTCGCATTCCGATTCGTGCATTAATGTATATACGACTGTTCCGATGGATATGCGGTCGTCCGTTACAATATATATTAGACCAAACAGATATATCATTTGTAACTGTACGAAATACGGGTTGTATCAATGGAGAGTCCGAATAGAGTATTAAAACGTACAACATCTTCACCGGCAATTCTAGAACCAAATAAAAGACAACGGACGTTGGAGCAATCATCTGTATCGTCACCAGACCAAAACATAAACAAACACGATGTTGGTGAATGTCAAACCAAAGACGAACGTGTGTGTCACGATGATAGATCCAATGATCCATCTATGGATAATACGAATGCTCTGGCAGCTGATGAAGAAGATGATCTGGGTGAAAACGAAGATGACGGGGATGGTGACGAAGAAAGCGACAATGGCGATTCTGACAACGAAAACGAAGGTGAAGAATCCGGTGATGGTGTATAATCCGAAATTGCACCCTGGCTTGAGGATATTGAAGATATTGAGCGAGAGGAGAATGAAGATCTGTCTACAACTGATTCTTCGTCTTCCGGATCGGACTTTGACGTTAGTGAAATTGGACGAGAATACGGTGAAGAAGACGATGATAGATACGCACACAGCTCTTCAACAGACAATCCCTACCCTGGCTGGTGAATGATGATGGTTGACCATGGTTTTTTCTTTGGATGGTATTTTATTTTTTTTTGGATGGTTACGTTGTGTTTGTTTTGAAAAAATTATAATTTTGCTAAATTTGGTAATGTTGATGACATTTTAATAGTTTTTTTTTATTACTAATTAATTATAATTTAAAATGTTTTATTAATGTATCTGTTATGTGATTGAGAGTCTTAATATGCGAGATTTGGGGCTTTTATTTTATAATCTGTATGATGGAAATGGTTTTGTGTTTTAACTATATATGATTGGATATTTTCAAATTATACTTACCTAAATTGAAGAACATACGTCCTTTAAACAAAACGTGTATTACGTGAACTTGTTTGCCAATATACCTTCCGTGAACAGTTGCATTATTTATTATATATATAAAACATAACAAGCTTTTCAATTTTCATATGTAGACATCCTCCATATAATGTAAAAACATATAAATAATATGACCCACAAAAACTTCTCTCGTTTTGCAACACGCTGGTTGTTGTGAATCCAAATAGCGATGTCCTCCCAAAGGAAAAATCCACATGCTGAGTTCTGTTTTAGAAACTTATATATGTCAGTTGTATATCAAGATTATTATCTGAAAATATGAATGAATATAAAAATTTAAACTAACCGATGGATTGGGGCATGTGAGAAATCGACGGCCAGGGTTTTGTGGTGTTGTCGAAGTCCTAGTTACTGTTTGAAGCCCGCAGTAACAAACGAATCCCATTGCCATTGCAGAGTTAAGCCTGGTCAAGTGGTTTGGTTTTATTGTTTTAATGTAACTTGCTGTGAATGTTAATATATACAATATTATTGGCGGGAGCTTTGAAGAATTAGAGAACTCTTTTTTGGAGGGAATCCATAATTCATTGCCCATAATTTATAAAAAGATAGAAATATTCTGTAACAGTATAATTGTTTAGTTAATCATCACAACCCAAGATTATTCTTACAATTATATTCAACAAATACAATTAGTTGTTTATTATATTTTGAAACATATTTATAAAATTTAATTCATATACATAATAATAAATTAACAAATGTATGTACATGAATTAATTGGTAATTGAAGTACATAGAAAGTCGTACACAAATAAAAATATTATGTGATTATATGAAACAGATATATGAAACAATGTATCTATATGATTAATCGTACTATTGTGTTTTTGGGAAACTATGATTTCATGCTTATCTTTGCCCATATATTGTATTTATACAGATATATTATAATTTAATCTATTTTCCAAACATTTTCACAAATTTGGTTGAAATTATACAATGTAACGTGTTGTTATATAACAGTTATATAAACTGAATTATGTGATCTTTAAGGTAGTTAAGTGTGTATTAAAAGTTTAAGCATTTTCTTAAATCTTGGTTAATAAACAAATATTTGATTTATTTAGTTTTTTATAACATATCCATAAACGGGATCAGAATACATATATTGTCCAGTAAAATATGTTCGAATATCAGATAATAATTATATGTACGTAACGTAATAGCAAAACACGAATAAATATGTGGTTTAACAGATACAAAATAACTTATTAACAGTCCAATTATCTTACTTGGTGAATATGTTTTTAAAAACAATTTAAATATGTTGATCGACCATTTTGATTTTGGACTAACATCGTAAATTGATTCAATTTATATATTCATCTAACTTTCTACATTAAATACCTATCTGGATAATTTTACTGAAAGATGAATTGAATGTTAATAGATATGGTTATTTTTAAAAATTTCATAAGCATTCGTCTGATCATATCTATTATAAAAAGGTAAATTTTAAGTAAAAAATGCGGATATAATAATTAGCAATACTTATAATTAAAGTTTTGGGATCCACGACAAAATTTAATATTGATATTATACGGTTATAATGTCATGTGTTAACTAAGTTTAGAACGGTCCGTCGTAATCATTGCAATTCAGATACATATATTTATGTTTTTGATATAAAATTTCTGTATGTTTTATATGGTGAACTAATGAATATATTGTCGGCCCATAAATTATGCAATAGTTCGTTAAACGTCATATAAATGCTTTATACCGTGTTAATAGGATTGCAGATCTGACAAACATAATATCTATTCTTGAACACCCCACCATAATCACCACAGTTGGTTATTTGTGACAGAAACAGACAATTACCATCCATCCAATTGGATATATATGCTTGGTATCATTTTAATATGGAATTTTTTCGAATGATATAACTGATATATTCAACAATGTATATATATGGTTAATCGTACTATTGTGTTTTTGGGGAACTATGATTTCATGCTTATTATTGCCAATATATTGTATTTAAACAGATATATTATAATTTAATTTATCTTTCTTGCTGAATATGTTATTAAAAACAAATTAAATATGTTGATCGACCATTTTGATTTTTGATTAACATCGTAAATTGATTCAATTTATAAGTTCGTGTAGCTTTCTACATTAAATACGTATTTTGATAATTTTACTGAAAGATGAATTGAATGTTAATAGGTAAGGTTATTTTTAAAAATTTCATGCTTATTTTTGCCCATATATTGTATTTATACAGATATATTATAATTTAATATATTTTCCAAATATTTCCACAAATTTGGTTGAAATTATACAATGTAAACTGTAAAGTGTTATTATATAACAGTTATATGAACTGAATTATGTGATCTTTAAGGTAGTTAAGTGTGTATTAAAAGTTTAAACATTTTCTTAAATATGGTTAATAAACAAATATTTGATTTTATTTAGTTTTTTATAACATATCCATAAACGGGATCAGAATACATATATTATCCAGTAAAAATATGTTCGATTAGCAGATAAAAATTGTATGTACGTAACATAATAGCAAAACACGAATAAATATGTGGTTTAACAGATACAAAATAACTTATTAACAGTCAAATTATCTTACTTGGTGAATATATTTTTAAAAACAATTTAAATATGTTGATCGACCATTTTGATCTTGGACTAACACCGTAAATTGATTCAGTTTATAAGTTCGTGTAACTTTCTACATTAAATACATATCTTGATAATTATACTGAAAGATGAATTGAATGTTAATAGGTATGGTTATTTTTAAAAATTTCATAAGCATTCGCCTGATCATATCTATTATAAAAAAGGTAAATTTTAAGTAAATAATGCGGATAGAATAATTAGCAATACTTATAATTAAAGTTTTGGTTATTTGTGACAGAAACAGCCAATTACAATCCAATTGGATATATATACTTGATATCATGTTAATAGGGAATTTTTTCGAATGATACAACAGAAACAGACAATTACAATCCAATTGGATATTTCGAATGTTAATAGGTATTGTTATTTATGTTTTTGATATAAAATTTCTGTATGTTTTACATGGTGAACTAATGAATATATTGTCGGCATATAAATTATGCAATAGTTCGTTACGTACATATAAATGCTTTATACCGTGTTAATATGATTGCGGATCTGACAAACATAATATTTATTCTTGAACACCCCACCATAATCACCACAGTTGGTTATTTGTGAAAGAAACAGACAATTACCATCCATCCAATTGGATATATATGCTTGGAATCATTTTAATATGGAATTTTTTCGAATGATATAACAGATATATTCAACAATGTATATATATGGTTAATTGTACTATTTTGTTTTGGGGGAACTTTGATTTCATGCTTATTATTGCCAATATATTGTATTTAAACAGATATATTATAATTTAATATATTTTCCAAACATTTTAACAAATTTGTTTGAAATTATACAATGTAAAGTGTTATTATATAACAGTTATATGAACTGAATTATATGAAAAGAATAGTTAATGATATTATCAGGTGTATTATAGTGTGCTAAATTACAACAAGTTATATGATAACAAATTTAATGTCATAATAATTTAGTATGTTTTATATTTTATATTATATTTAATCTAAATGAAATGTGTATTGTTTCGAACGAATCTTAATATATTGACGTCATCAATGTCAATACCCTATAGTATAACATCTATAATGTGAAATTGATTCGGTATCTTTTATAATTGTTGTTTCTTTTTTAAAAAAAAGTTAAATATATAATATATTGTTTACTATGTGTAATATTAACTTTGTATATATTGTCCATATAGTTTAAATTAATCGCAATTAATAATTACGAACATTAAAGAGATAAATTGAAATGTATATATTACCAATGAAATGAATAATTAATGATATTAAACATTCGGATAAAGTGGGCCAACATGGATCCTGGTACGGGCCCGACTAATATATTTTGATTTGTTTCCATAATGGATTTCAACCGTAATTTCGAGTTGAAATACTTGAATCATAAATATATATAACAAAGACGCATTAATTTTGGAAAAAAAGGAATATCCAGCTAAAAAAAAAGAGGTTAAAATATCAAACAGATTGACGACTGAAATCTTGGAGCTGATTATCGCTATAACAGATACGATACCATTTCATCCGCCGGATTGAAAATCACAGCTTGATTCTTTACTTATTCGAATAGTATTAAGTATCATATAAATATAGAATCTCTGTAAACTTCGAACAAGTGTAAGAGAAGAAGATAACAAGTATAAACCACTTCAGCGATAATGGACAGTGGGAAAGAACAGGTACGTTATCAACCCCATCAAGTAATAAATATAGTTACAAAGTATTAGCCGTTGATTCATTGTTTGTTTCCACTCGAAACCCTAACTTTTGGGGATAATATGTTGTTCATTTTCTGTAGTATACATCATAAGAATTATGCAGTAAACATATGTACTAACACGGTTTAAGAACCGAATGTGCCTATCTTGAAATGTTCCTCATAACGAAATATTACGGATACTAGTTAATGTATATGGACAGATACACGTAGGTACAAATGTGTATATACTGAAAGTGATAAACCCTCATTGTACACGTGGATTATTTCCTCGATATTGTTTTTGAAATGATCTTACCACATCAGTATTATTATATATTACAACGTGGTTTTGCATGTTACGATTCCGAAATGAATTCAACTGTTAAAGTGATAAACCTGTATCATACTTGGATGCATTTTGTATCTGTATGCGATAATTGATGCCATAGTAATATCACATATATTATACCTGTTTTAATCCGAAATGCACGGACATGTATGGACTCTATTATGAGTTCTAATTTTGCCGTACATAGGGATTTTTGACATTAATGATATGAATGCTAGATTATAAACAAAATAAACAGTTCAATTTTTTTTATATCACATTGACATTGCTATAAATCGAAATACATGTATCTGTTTTGTTTAGACATGTGTAATTTTTTCGAATCCTTTTATAGAATTGACAGCCATTTGTGTATATCATTTATTATAGTAATTTTAGATTTTGATTCCCTGTTTATTCTTAATTTATATCTTTATATCTTCATGAATGAGTACATATCACTTAATGTCTCAATTTTGATTTGTAATGATATTCATTCATGTTAAATGACACAGCAAAGGCAAAATGAGCTACTTAACAGAAGAAGGAGTCCACGATTGAATATCCAGAAAAGCAGGGTAAATTCGATATAACAAATATTTTTAATCATTAAATAACAATATAGTTCCTTACTCTGTTTGTAAATTTATATAATGATACATTGTGTGGCAATTTTTTACTAACAATTCATTGTCTAATACAGGTCAATCATGAACCGGTGAACAATGTTCAATCAACTGACAAATATGATGACCAAACGTTGAATGATAAAAGGGGTACAAAGAGAAGTAGACCCGTTCCACACCATAAAAGCCGTTCTGCTACATTGGTATGTTTTCATGTGTGCAAACAAACTAAACCAAACTAGATGATGTTAGATTTCGACTCAAATGATTCAAATCTCATAACCAAGGAGTATTTACTCTTAAACTAGGTACAAATAGATGGCGAATCAGCAATCGTCACAACAGATCAATTCCGCTCTAACATGGTATCATTTGGTCGTTCATTGGAGTTGTTCAAGGCAGGGGGGCTTAATTCATCACATGTTAACTCAATGATGAACACACCTTTCTACCCACTGTTCGATATGTACAATCAGGGGTTTGTTGCAACGACCAAGCACCGCAAATCTGACATGGACATCGTCAGAATTATTAGATGCTATAACGCTCCTACTGGCACGTTTATATTTGGTGGCAAGCATGTGAAGTTGACCCCGACATGGGTAACTAAGATATTTGGTGTGCCTTGTTTTGGTGATAGGATAGATATATCTGGTAATCAACAAGTTGACGCAGGTATACAAAGCAATTTTAGTCTAAGCAGGGGTCAACTACAAAAAACCCATGTAGAACGAGAGATAGTCAGCAAATTGAAGTTGGTTAACACCACCGATGTGGATAGGGTAGCACAGCTAATGTGTGTTTTACTGTGTAACTCTGTTTTTTTCCCAAACACCGGAACATCTATCCCATGGTTCCTTGCAAAACTTATGTCCAGCATCGATGAGATGAACAAATACAATTGGGCTTTGGCTATCTATGAATGGCTAATGGAGTCAATTATAGCAAAGACAAGCAGGCCATCCACAGTAACAGGATGTGTTCCATTGTTGATGGTAATTATGACAAAAGACAATTATGTTAATTATTAAATTCGTCCTATTAGATCTTATAACATAAATACTCTGTTTGTGCATTTTCAGTACTGGTTTTGCGAAGTTACCAGTCTTATAGAGCCAGACGAGCCAGAGGACGAAGACAAGCCACTATTCGTAAGGTGGGACATACGAAAACTTAAGAATGCATTCCAGCAAAAAGATATGCCACCCATTAAGGTATACTTCACCTTATATGTACAATGCAAATATATATATATTCATTAAACTAACAACTACTTATGTGTAGCTTTTTTTATAATTTTCTTAACTTAGGTGATAGAAAAGTATGTGATTGATGTTGAAAGCATTGGATCGCGTTCACGTGCATCTGAAATAAACGTTGAAATACGAAGAAGATCAAGAGCTCCGAGGACACTGACAAGTATGCCTGTTGTATCAAATACAGATAAGGGAAAGGTTAAGGGTATCGACATACGGGGTGCCGGTCTTTCAACTCCAAAGAAAGAAGTGTGTGACGGACTGAAAGAATTTAAACGCATCAATGAACCTGTTAATGGTGATACTGCAGATGGAGAACCAAAAATCTTTGAAGTCAATTTCACAAAGTACAGTGTAGGTGCATCTGATTCGGCGCAAAAACAATCAAAGCTTAATTGTATGGAAAATTCAAAAACAATTGCAATGGAAGAAGGTCTCCATGCTCGGTCGTCGCATCAACCTCCAGCTCAACCGGTAGAAAAGACCACTCCAGAATGGCGTAACAAGTCTGACCATTTTAACATTAGCCAGATGCCAAAGGAGACCTCTTCGAATGCAGCTAGTCAGCCTATTAAGTCGACCACGTCTTGTCAAGTTGATAGGAATCCAGAGCATTCGAAACACAATTTGAGGTCGTCGTACCACAATTCAGGTGTTAATGTGTTTGTACCATCCGTCCCACTAAAAATGTCAATCGTGCATGAAACAGCAGATCAGAAAACGAATGGAACAAGTGACCGGGCGACATCTGAATTTAAAAAAATGATGGTTGCGCATGAGCATTTAACCGAGAACTATATGAAGTCAATCGAGGAGATAAAACGTAAGGACATTGAGATAAAAGAATTGAAGAGCAGGTGCATCAATCTCGAAGACACTGCAAACGAGTTGGCTGTGCGGTTGAAGAGTAGCGAGGGTCATCTGGAGAGGAGCGAGACACGGGTTGGAATGCTGCTTTGCTTACTTGACGAATCACACGCAAATGTATCCGAACTTGAAAAGCGATGCTCAGTTGTAGATGTTGCGGACACTGTACACAGCATTATCAAATCGAGGAGCAAGGAGAAGACAGAATCGGAACCACTTGAAAACAGTGGTTTACCTTCATTTGAGCTACATGTAACACAAATGGCATGCACAAAGAATAAAATGGCAAGTTCGAGCTCCGGACCTGAAACAGAAGAGAGGGTACATGAACTAGAGATTGACAATGAAAAACTCAAAGTTGCGATAGAGGTTCTTCAACACACCAACTACGACATGATGACACAAAAGGATCGGGATATACAAATTTTAGTGGACAACAATAACAGGCTTGAAGAAGAAGCGGAAAGGTGGCGGAGAGGGGTAGACAATGCAAAAGGTGAGACAGACCACCTAAGGTCAGTGTTCGATAGAAAAAGGAGGGATTTCGATGAGTTGGATGTCTTTAGTAAGAAGCTAATGGAAAGATTGACAGATATACAATCAGTAAATGACGAGCTTACGATAATAAATCGTACGCTCCAATCAGAGTTGAAAGAGAATGAACCAAGCGTTCCTATTCTAAAACTGGAGCCAGAACAAGGGTCAATAGCCCGGGGTGTGGTTGAAAGAGGAACAAGGACTAAGGTTGCATCGCAGGTTGAAGTCAAACAAGGCAATAATAAAAAACGCAAGGATGTGGAAAAGCCCGAATCCGCATCACTCAATGAGATTCACGCCAGGAGGAATCGGATGACAGTTTCTAGGTACACAAAGGCTTCGAATGTACAGGCAGATGGAGACAGATGTAACCCTGTTGACATTGATGATATCGACGACATATTGGATAAAGGTGGACCATGCATACCAACAAAACGATTTAACGTCAATAAAATAGCTATTGCAAAGCAACTTGATCCCAGTACGAAAATGAAACTACAGAATATAATGACAGACAAATCACCGGGGTTAGTGTGAGCTGAATAAGATTTTAAATAATTTCATTGCATATTATTTAAAATCTGATATTGTACAGCGATTATTTATCGAACACTTGTACGATAATTTGTAGGTACGAGCTGATTCTGCTGGATATTGTTTGTCTATCTGTGAAGGACATGTGGGACATACTTCACAACAAATCACTATCAAGCAATGTACGATTCACTATATTATGCTATTCATATTAATAAAATCAGTTTTTAAAATACAGTTCTTAAAATGCCCACTTATTAAATTCCGTTTGCTGCAGGTAATAGACACATATGCGAAGCTTCTGAAAATCGGGGTAGCAGTCGAACCAGGATTCGGTGTTAAAGCAACTATCCTAACGACGTTCGCTTGGGTAATCTATTACGTAAATAAATAGATAATGATTACGTATACCATTATTATACTTCAAATATATCGAATTTTTATACAATACGTCATTAATCCATGTTGTAAATGCAACAATATGTATTGTTGGGCCGTGAGATTGGTATCAATAAGTTCCTGCTTAATCCCATATTGGATAACATCCATAATTCAACTCATATCATTATCCCGTTACACCATGAAGAAAAGTATCATTTCACAATGATGTACCTGGATAAATCAAGAGGAACGTGGTTCCATGTCAACCCTATGAAGCCACGAAAGAAGGGGGATGAATATAACAAGTGTTACAGAGATGCTTCCAGAATGGTAATGCAAACTTACCTTCATTAAAGTTCCGTAAGGTTCGAACCACTGTGCTGACTCAATTTCTCCATTGTTTTATAATAATCAAATCTGTATACGTAGCATTCCGAGATAAGGCGGTTCTTAATTCAAATGAAAGAAGACGCTCCCCGCACCCTGGCCGAAGGTACACGTGATCATTTCAGCACGAAAGATGATGGGAAGTCGAAACACAAACAGGTGCTAAGTGATAACGAACGCAGCGCTATTGAGTGGTTGGTTGCTTCTTCTGTGGATTACCCACTTGAAGCAAAGACAGATTGCCCCCATCAATCGAACGATAGGTAAGTGGTCTACACTCAATTAAGACATTTTACCTTCTGATATTTTAAAGCTTATCATTTTTTTTTATCAGCGTTGATTGTGCAGTAGCAGTTATGTATTACATGACCGAGCTATTTGCCGGGCGTGAGTTGGATGGCAGTCTGCGAAGCAGTGTGATAAGAGACATGAGAGTGAAGGTGGTAGAGGTTTTCACTGGATGTATGTTGGAGTTGCTGAACGAACAACAAAACACCGATAAATCCTGAACAGATAATTCAACTTCAAAGATGGCAGTCTGAGTTGAGATTATGAAGTTGTTAAATTACTTTTGATATCACGTATTTATATTAATAGATGCACTACTCGCATTAGAAGTTATATATAATAAGTAATATATCATGATTTACGCACTATAGTGTGGAATATTTTGCATTTTGGTTGTCTTATGAATTGGTTTCGGATATTATGTAACTTTGGAATGGCACATTGATACTTTGGTTAATGTTTAATATATTTGTTTTGACATGATTAGTATTCAGATATAATCCATAATTGTCTATATCACGTTTAAGTACACACATATATGTTTATCATATATCATATTGAAAATGCATTAGTTAGAAAGGTGAAATTCAATATGATAAACATATATGTTTATCATATATGTGTGTACTATAATAACTTACCAATTTTGGACATCGTATGTATCTGTTACACGACACTTATTATTTATGTCAAATCATTCGACATTATTGTTATTTTAAACAGATGCAATACCAACTAATAAACCTACAGTGTTTTCTACTAAATCTTTAAAGTAAACTTGCGAATACCTGTTGTTATATCATATTGAATTTCACCTTTCTAACTAATGCATTTTCATCAAACGAAGTTACCCATTAAAATCTACCATACAAATTCCGTGTATATGTTTCTGTATATGTCTAAATTCATATGCTTATATTTAATAAACCGTGTATCCATGGGACAACAGGTATCACATGGATGGTGTATAAACAGCATAAATGTGATAATAAAATATTGGTAGGTATAGTTAATCGGTAAAAAAACTATGATTATAATCGCGCTTTTCATAATGGTTAACCTACTAATGAATACAAAAATAATGAATAAATAAGTTTTGTTGATATATTATATCTAGCAAACCTGTGTAAGTGTCTTAAGATTTATATCAGTGGTAGTTTGATTATAAGTACATATATATATATATATTTATGTGTGTGTGTGTGTTTGTTAGTTTTACATTATAATATCAATATTTTAAAACCTGTGTTTGTTTTCGTTGTCCTTCATAAATCAATATTTTAACAGAATTATTACATAATGTGTATATGAATTACGTATAAGTTATAGCATTTCCACATACATAGAGCTTTTGTATATATATAATATATATAAATTCAGAAAACACTTCTTAAAAATTGCGTGATTAATGCACACATCAATAAAATATCGAATTACACGATAATATAATATTTCACGCTTTATTTTTATAGAATAATTACTAAAAAATCTTTTTTAAACAAAAAATTATATTGTCTCAGAACATGTACGTCTATTGTGCCCGCCCAATTGGCCGCATCTTCCACATTTTATCTTTCCGACTTCTCCACTTGATTTGAACCGCTTTGTCCTTGGCCTGCCAGGTTGATTCTTGGTCTTTGGAGGCAGAAGCACTGGAACTTCGTCATCATCCGGCAAATCATCAGGGTTTTGAACAATAGGAAGTATGCTGTGTGAATAACATTCCCTAAATATTTCTGCCTTCAAGTAATAGTCAACGTATTGATACGGGTCAACATCAATAAACTTCAAAACAGTTACAGCGTGAACACAAGGGAATCCAGTAAATTTCCACTGGTTACAACTGCATGATCGTTCCGCAAGGTCAACTTTGCAAGTGAACTTCGAAAGAACCTCATACACATCTTCATTTGATCGATTGACTATCCAATTTTCTCCGGCTTTGACATAACTTTCCAAAATCTTTTCATATGTAGGGCACAACACAGTATTCCATTTCATCGCTTGGTGCGATCTTTCTCCAATAAATCGCATAAGTTTGGCTCTTATACCATCAACAAGCTGCGTAATGGGGAGTTCCCTCTCCCTAAGCATCATTGAATTGAATGACTCCACGATGTTTGAGCACATTTCACCGTATCGTTGTCCCGGAAAGTACGAGTTTGCCCAATTTTCAAATGGTAGACCACTTAGGAAAGATTTCATGACATCACCACCTTCCTTTTTCAGCTCATCTAGCTTCTTGTGAAATCGTTTCTTTGATAGAGTGTACGCACAACTTGTAAACAGCTGAATAACTGTTTCACGTGTTTCCCTGTTGTTTGATCCAGGGAATCTAGCCTCAATATTATGCTTTAAGTGATGGTAACAGAATGCATGAGGATGACCGGGGAACCATTCTCTCAGAGCATTTATTAGACCATTGTTTCGATCAGACATGAATGTGATTTTCCTATCATCCCCATGGAGAATCTGTTGTAGGTGCTCTGCAAACCAGCCCCAGCTTTCATCGCTCTCATTGTCAACAATTGCAAAAGCGATTGGGTATAGTCCTGTTTTAAAAAAATAGTTAATTTCCCACTTAACGTAAAATAATTGACTGGTTAATCAAAAACTAGTAAATACGTCCTAGCTATATATTGGTTACCTTTATCACCGTTCTTTCCTGTTGCAGCTAGAAGAGTGCCTTTGTGTTTACCCTTCAAGTGAGTCCCATCCAAACATAGATATGGTCGGCAGTATTTGAAGCCCGATATGCATGCACCAAAAGATACAAAACACCTTGTAAATCGCGTGGTTTCCTTATCAAATTCTATTCTGCAATGCGATCCCGGGTTTGTGTTTATAACTGAAAACAGATACACAACGAGTTGTTGGTATGACTCATCATCGTCTCCATGAATTCCCTTTCTTGCCAATTCCCGACCATACCAAGCATTCCAGTACGGTACATCAAGCCCAAAGTTGGATTTCAAATCCCGTATAATGTCAGTTGGCCTGTAGAGTGGATTCTCACGAATCATGTTTGTCATAATTAAAGCCACTACTCTAGATGTTACCATCGCACTCCTACTGGCAGTGATGTTACCACCACAGTTATGAACGTTATTGAATGTCCTAACATAGAAATTACCATTGAGTTTACAAATAGACGCATGTATACGCCATGGGCATCCGCATGACACACGTTTAGCGCATTCTGCAGTAACTCTGGTCTTGTCATTTTTTATGAATTTTATTTAAAATCCAACGGCAATAGTGTACTTTAGCAATTGTTGCCTAAACTCTTTGGCACCTCCATAGAAAACCTGCTTAACCTGTGTTATGTATGTCTTCCACACATCTTTAATAGAAACAACCTTTTCATGCTCAACGTATCCCATTAATAAATGATTTTCATTATTTATGGGATCACAAATCTCCATACCCATATCCTGGTTACGATGCTGTGTCGCTACCTTGTTGATTTGAAATTCGACAACTTCTATGTCAATGAAGTCGGCATTTGCAACTCTTTGGTTGACAAACATCATCTGCATATCGCGGTCCGAGTTCAAGTTGCACTTAGTTCCTCCATTGAGCGAATACGTGATCTTGCATGAGCCCAATTCTGCGTCTGGCAAAAACGAATTTATGTTGCTGAGTAACTGATTAAAAGACGATTTCTCCTCTACGTACATTGCAATTGTGGAATCCCTGAAAGTACATCTAGCAACTGAAGTAGTGGCTGCATCCATTATCCTGCATATTGAAACAATAGTACGATATAACGTTCAATATAACTGCAATTACGAATCATGAAAAAACTATACCAGTGGATACAATTTTATAACCTCAGCAAGCTAATACAGGGATAAATAAATGTGATTACACGTGAGTACTAACCTTTTTGTTCAACGCGAAAACGATCTGTTTCCCTTCGCAAACAAATCAGGTGTGAGACTTCAAATAGCTATACCTGTTTGAAGTAAATGCGTAAGCAATAACTGTAATTTCGATCGAATTGTTTAAGGACACAGGGGCGTTGCTGTATATAACGTAAACTTATAATGATAAATTTTGAATTATTATTTATTTTTGACAAGTTTTTCAAAATTCAAAAAAGTTGACTTTCTTAAGGCATATATATTCGACTCAAATATTGATAGCATCATTAATGATACAACCAATATTCAAAATTTATTAATATATAAATATAAGTTATATTTTTGGAAATAAATTTCATTAATAGATATTCTAAGATTTTTTAATATGTATTATTTAAATTTCCTACTAAAACCTTCAATATAAATCCCATAAAACGTTTTAATTTTTATATTTTTCATTATATCGTCTAGAATTCATATTGCGTAAAAGATTGCAAACACGTAAATTTAATTATTTATACGGCTATAATTATGTAATATTATTAGTAACTGTTCAATTATAAATTACAAAGCTGTATATAATAACAATATCATAATAATAGCTGAACACATTATATAAACCCAATCGATTTAACATTTCACGTATCACAATAAACTCTTAGTAATTATCGCACGATACCATATCCTAATTGCGTAAAACCGACAGCTAATAATTTGTAATTAATGCGAATACAATTGCTCATATTACTTACATGTAGAAGTTAATTATGATTCCCCTTTTTTATGCCCCCATGTACTGTACGTATTTGTATATGGAATAAATGACAATAACTGAGAAAAAGGTTACCATTTTGTCTCTAACTCGTTTAAATTTATTAAAATTCAATAATTGAAACGGACAAATGTTGTAATTAATTTAACAGTTGAGGATGTTCAAATATGATCACGATGAAAGAAAATAACGGAGGGATATTGTATAAAGTAAATACACATGTATAATGCACAGATGAGTAAAAATTAAATATATTAAAAATTTGTAGATAACATATACTATATTATATTACCAACTATATTAGACTTTTTAAATATATGCAAGTGTCCACGCATAATCAGATGCAACTATAAAACATACGTTACATTATAAATGTATTTTATAAACAGATAAAAATTAGTAGTGAACTTCTACAAGTGTCCACGCATAAAATGAATGCAAGTAAAAAACATATGTTACACAATAAACGTATGTTATAAACAGATACTGAATATCGAACTAATAAAATACCTGCACACACACACATGTATATGCGATATATAAACAGATATACATATGTTACACAATAAATGTATTCTATAAACAAATAATAAAATTATTAGTGAACAGGTAGAATTGTTTACGTAAACAGATAATGTAAATATGTTTTAAAAACATACACATCTACATCTATATACCGTTTTAAAGATACACAATATATTGTAAACAGATATATATATATATATATATTTACCGTTTTAAATATACACAATATGTTACATAATAATATAATCTTAATTATATCGTTTTACAGATACAACTATTTACCGTTTTACAGATACAAATGTCCATATGTAAAAAGATACACGGAAAAATACATATGGTAAATAATAACTGTTTGTTATATACAGCTAAACAGTATTAGTTAACAGATACAAATGTCCATATGTAAAGAGATACAATGAAAATACATATGAAATTCAATAACTGTTTTTCATATACAGATAAACACAATTAGTTAACAGATACAAATGTCCATGTATAAAGATACACAAGGAAAATACATATGATAAACACTAACTGTTTGTTATAGACAAACAAACACAAGTAGTTAACAGATACAAATGTCAATATGTAAAGAGATACAATGAAAATACATATGATATACATTAACACGTTCTTATATACAGCTAAATATTAGTAATTAACAGATGCAAATGTCCATTTGTAAATAGATACAAGGAATATACATATGTGTAGACAATAACTGTACATATAAAAAATGAGTAAATAACAGGTACAAATGACAACATACTAATAGATGCAGCAAAAAACCATATGATACACAATAAAATGCTTTTATAAGACAAATAAAAATTAGCATACTAATAAAATACTAAAAACATATATGTAACATCTACATATCAGAGTAGTACTAAAGTCATACAAAAATAATAGTAATATATTAAAAATATATTAATGACAGATACATAAAAATTCATTAAACTAAGATAAATAAATTAATGATGTATCTTATATATACATATAAAAACTAGTATGTAACGGATGCAAATATTATGTACCTGTTAAAAACGTATAAGTGACATATACATAAAATTTTATTAAACTAAACCAATATGAAAATATAATTTTTCAGAAAAAATTAATATTAATTCTTCGAAAATTGACAGGTACATAAAATTTTAAAAATATTGAATAATTAAATATAATTATGTATATAATATTAAGTTTTTTTGATGATTTTTAGAAATTGCAGTAAAAATCAAATAAAAAAAATGATGATTTTTTCATAGAATACACTTTTTCAGAAAATTAATGAATATGATCTCACTCGCAAATCACGTTGAAATCAAATGAAAAACAATAAATAAATAAATTATCAATCAATACATCTTTCCTTATAAGAGATCAATGGCAAAATGGTCATCTCTTGAGAAAACCCAAACTAGCAATTAATGATGCAAACCCTAATTTAAGAAACAATTTGAATAGAGGGGTGTGATCCTAATTATACAAAAAGGACTGTCCTCTCTACTAATATATTTCAAAAACAAGGATGAAATCCTAGTTTCCTAATAAAAAATTTGTGTTACACAATAAAATTACTTTCTACTTTTATAAAGAATATTAATTAACTTCGACCACAATCACTTACAAAAATTACTGGTACATTGAATATATCCTTCCGATCTATGAAAAAGTAATATGATTGATATATTCGAAAACTTTATCGAAGTACTACCCGCGTACGTGTGGACATTCTTACTAAAGTTTTTCACCTATTCTAAAACAAGTAAGCCATTTAAACAACTTTCATTGGTCTTTCTCAATACGTACAAAATGTTACAGCTGGAAGTGAAGAAAAATTTATAGCCAATAAATAAATGAGTTTGAAATTAAACAAACGTTTGGGTCATTTTGTTCTTTGCCTTCTTTCTAAAGCTGTGGATTGAATTATGAATACCTATGAATATGATGGCTTTTTATTATTACTTTTATATGTCGGTCTAAAAAGGACTTTGATTGAAATTTAAAGAAACCACCTTGAATTCGACAAAAAAGAAATAATGGTTTATAAAATATATTTATTGTGGAAGAGTACAGTCAAAGAAAGCAAAAAGTTGTTTGACAAATGAAACAAAAATTATGTATATCCTTGATTCCTTGTCTTAAGGAAATTAGCCATATATCCTCAACTTAGTACCCAAACAGTCTAGTAAAATGAATCTAATTGTCTTGCACGAATTAATCTTATGAATAATCTAATGGTCTGTCATGATTCAAATCCTAAGTTTTTATTTTGAAAAATTGTTACAAGTTCTTAACTTAATTACTTTTAAGAAAATTAAAAAATTATATTTATTGAACTATCCATCTTTTTTTATTGTAAGGAAAGTACTATTTCTTTTGAGTTTATCTCCTATAATTAATCTTCAGAAAAAGTTCTTAGCATGTATTTATTATTAAGCACGCCGTCTTTAATTTTTTTTAGAAGAAACAAAATAATTATTACACACATTCCTTCGTTGCTAATAGTATTGCCATCGCATGTTAATAAGAGGTATATTTTTTTTCTATTGTTAATTAGGCTGCAGTTTTAAATAAAAGTTTGCGATTTTATTTACTTTCTTCATTTTCAATATCTTTTTGGAATGCCCAATTTTAAAAATCACATATCTAAAACAATCTATCAATAATCTCAATAGTTGAATGATCATATTGCCGTTTTAAAATTTTCACTTCTTGAATTACTTTCGAAATCTGTATTTCATTCAGCATACTATTATGTTAACAGGAAGAGGAAATATATTAAAAGTGCATATATATATATATATATTAATGTTTTTCTTGTCTTTTACTTCTTCTTTTTTCTTTTTGATCATTTCTTTTTTGGGACATTCAAAAATATAAAATCGACTGTTTTTCTTTACATTTGATGATATTGGTCCAATCAAACCTAACCAAACCCCTTATTTCTTTGTCAAGCAAGTAAGCCACGTGGGGTTGGTATGTAGTTAGAATAAACTCTAGTCAACTTTCCTTTTTTCTTCAAAAATTTATTTTCTATTAATTAACTTGGTTTGAAATTGTGGCCTTTTCTTGACAATATATGCATTGTTGTTGCCCCCACGATACTAGCTAGTATGTGCGCTTAAATTTTGTGCAATAAAGAGCTGTTAAAAATATTTTATTAGTATTTTCAATAACCTTGTTTTTGTTAATATTGATAATTTAAAAACAAAATATTTTCCATAAGACTAACTTGTACCGTGGTACTTAAACTACATTAGTTGTCTTAATTGCTCTTTGAGATAGTTGCTTTTGTCTATTTATACTTTTCTTTGCACCGATTCTCCAAAGAGTATTGTTAAACTTACAACAGTTGGGATACTAATAAAATAAGCCATTCAACTTTCATTTTTCTTTATTCCTTTTTTATTTTTTTTGTGAGTGAGTGAAAGCATCGACTTGAATCTAGGAGATCTTGAGTCACACTTGGGGTAGGGTTGGAAGGTTTTTCTTTATTATTATAGTAAAAAAAAAAGACTTAAACCTTTCTTTTAAAAACAAATCAAATTAAAGTAAAGGAATATTGACCTCCCTATATAATGGCTTCCCCACACATTTATTTGAGTGATACACGTTGATTTGTATAAAAAATTATATAATTAGTAACGCTTGTATTTTCCTTATCTAAAAATAAAATACATGTATGTATAAATTACTGATTTTTAATTATTCGAATAGGCCTCTCCATGTATGGTTTGGTCCGTTCATTTATTTCCAAATTTGTTAAGTTTTAAAAAAAAAGGTTGTTGCAAAATTGCGTTTAATGCTGGCTGAGTGGTCAGTGTTGGATCTATTTGCGCATATAGTTCAAAGGAGACGAAAGTTGAGAATAGCATGACCAAGAAATTTAGTACGCATATGTATTTAAAAATAGTAGCTAGCTGATAAAAGGAGACTAATAATGGGCCCATGCATGGAAAAAAAAGATCATTAGAAATATTGAAGCGCGCGGAGAACTGTCTTTCATCTTTGAACTTAAGGCACACTGCATGCATTCGCCGACTATAATAAGACTTCAATTTAATTTTCTTATTATATACTACAATTCTTTTTCTTTTTTGTTTAAAAATAGGAGCTCAATTTGATATTTGTATATAATCAATGGCTGAAAAAATAAATCACTTGACAATCCTCAGATTTTACGCATAAATTTTAAAATTTGGACTCTTAATTTTCAACATTCCCAAAAATTTAGACAAATAGAATTGTATATATAAATGAAAAAATTAAAATAGGAGTTTGGAACAATAGTAGAGTAACTAATTAGCTAGGGGTGTAATGTGGTATTTCGCTTTAATTGTGAACATTGGATTAATTAATTATTGGATCGCTGCAATTTACATTGCCAAACACAATTAAATAAAATAACCAACAAAATAGATGTGACCAAATTTTTGATCTTTCAAAAATTTACTTTAATTTTGAATTATATAGTAAATTTGGTTAGAAAAACAGAGTATCTAAGGCTTACGAGTTAATTTCCTTTACATTGCTGTATGCCAATGTTTAAATGAATATTAAATAAGCATCTAAAGAGTTTTTATTTTCTTCTAATTAGGTATGGCTAGGTTTATAGGATGTTAGCCATCTTCAATGGTTTTTTCAACCGTAAATATAATTTTAGCCTATGTGTCATCTTACTTTCAAGAGATATATATATATATATATATATTATCAACAATATTAGATTGATAAAAAAAGTCTTGAACAAGGCGTCTTCATGGATGGCATTATTTCCATCTTATATAACAATCTTAAGACACTTGCATAATTAATTTGATTGGGGAAGGTGTCGTGTGGTCTTTAATTGACAAGTAGGATATAAATTTTCATGTAGAAATTGTCATAAAAAATTCTCACGTGACTCGCTACTCATATCACATTGAAATGCATATAGAATTTAAAATATATTTTTTCTGTTGATATTTTCACTTATTATTAAAGGGGCCGTAAAAATTTTTTTTACTACTTTAAATTCAGATAAATTGTCTACTACTAATCAACGCAGTAATACCTTAAAAGAGAATTTAAAAGGTCTGAATTGAAAGTAGAAGTCCCCCCAGCTAGCTATGTCGGAGGTGGAACTTTTGAATTGATTTGGCTATAAACAAAATGCGCGCACATGTTGAAGACAAAAAGGCCACTCCAATATTGAACCATACATACACACATACATATATACATAAATATACCCTTTGATTAATTATAGAAAGAAACACGTTTTAAACATTCATGCATGCATGCATCACTTAGTTGATGAACAACACCACCAACAACAAAACACAACTTTCTTAATTACTGTACTCTGCTCCTTCAATTCTGAATAGTTCTGTATCTTTATTTTAAACTTCTCAATATACCTTTTATATATCTTTAATTTCTTTGGGCGTTCCAAGCTATATATTTTTTTTTCTTTTTCTCCAGCAACTTTACCAATGCATCTACTATCTGATAAGACTACGAACATATGTGGCTTCAATTTCTCTATTGATTAATATGATGGAGATCCAACACCTGTACATTTTTTTGGCCCTAAATTACTTTTGTGGCTCCAATTATTTTATTATAACACCCATCAAATACGTGTCAACATCCAATTACTTGTGTTTAATGCAACATTAATATTTGACATGTAGTGCACAACTAAGTAATCATACCTATAATATCTATGACAATACTCTGATATATTAAATTTGCAAATTACATTTTATAATAAACAAAATCTTACTTTTATCAAAATTATATATAAATGAAAATCCTTAAAATTAAGGCTGGTTGGAGGTGGTAAATTCTTTTTTCAAAAGTGAATTAAGTTAAGTCACATCTGCAAACAAATTATACCATTAATTTTGGGCCCATTCGGCTGGATGAAAATGACATACTTTATGTTGGTGCGAAAAACAGAATAAGATTAGTTTGAATTAAACAGTCAAATGATTAGTTCAAATGGTTGGAATAATAAATGAAACGAGATAAAAGAATCAAAGATGTATAG
Source organism: Lonicera japonica (assembly GCA_021464415.1). NCBI lineage: Eukaryota > Viridiplantae > Streptophyta > Magnoliopsida > Dipsacales > Caprifoliaceae > Lonicera > Lonicera japonica. The sequence goes on from CM038464.1 coordinate 27,325,790, forward strand.
AAGATCTTCGCCTCATATGAAAATGTGGGTTAATCATCCTCTGTGAAATAGAGCAAGGAGTTCGGGTAATCGAGTAGCTTTGTATTATAATAACTGAGTTGATATTACAAGCTTATAAAATATCTTTAGCTTTTCTATCCTCACAAGATTACAATAAGAATATTTCTAAGCCACATAAGTTCTAAACCATCTATACTAGGAGCTCTGCTGTATGCTTTTTAGCTCTCTCTTTCTCTCTCTATTTCTTTTGGTTGCTCAATATTTGCTACTTGAACGCTAGATTACTTAGTCGCCATTAGGTTGGTGTTAGGTTGGTGAAGGAAGTAAGTGCTTTTCATATATATATGACTGAGAGAAAATACGAGGGAAAGTACCCAAAGTAAGTCTGAAGCCATCCTTGGATATCATCAACTTCTGACCTTACTTCTCAATGGATTCCGGTGTATTAAATGCATTTGGTACGCATTTAATGACATTGAGGGGGTTCTGCAGTGCTGGTGGAGTTGTTAGCAGTTGTCCATGCCGTTTATACCATTTTTGACACAGTGGTTAAGTAGAGAGCTCAGAACTCGCTGGAAGTATTCTGTAATCTGTTGCTCAAAGATAGACCTCCAAATTGAACGTCCACATCCGCTGGAGCTCTGGCTCTTGATCAGCTCATGAGCAAAGCTCTCAAGCACCATTCGCCGAAGGGTAATCATGCCGCTGATGTAGGAGGCTACGTGTCAGAATGAGACTAACGGAACAAATTGGCCAATTAATCTATTCTATCACTTTATAATTTAGCAATTTACGACTTTTACATTCATTTATTTATATTTGATAGCAAAGTTGAACAATCATAAACAATAATTCAAATTGATTCATTAAAACTCGAATTAAGTCAAATTGTCTAGTTTTAAAACTGGGGAATTCACCACAACTCTATATTTCGAGAAGATTTTAATGTCTATAGTTAATGTTAATGTCTCTTAACAAATTTTAAATAACATAAATTATAACATTCTTATATTTTAACATTCGAGATTTCTCGTTCAAGTCTTCAAATACCTCATTAATTATAATTTAATAATCTATTAATATATATATGTATAATTCATTAATTGAGAATGAACTAGTTTTAAAATTAGGTAAATTTTACGCATCTCACGGGTCCCACCGGTCCACAAGTAGCCTTTACATACCTCACCCCACCCCACCCCCACCCCACCCGATTCTCAGTCTGAGAAGGAAGGTTAGAGTCTGAGCCACCAAATTCCTTTCTTTCCCTTGACTTTCTCTGTCTTTCTCTCTCTCTAATCACCGTAATTTTAAGCCTTTATTTTTCGTCACGTGGGATGCGCCGCACCGTTCGGGACGGTGGATTTCTCTTACTTTTTCTACTTTCTCTATGATCCAGTCAAACTCAGGTATTGACGAAATGCAGACGAAACTTCCCCCTCTGTGGACCCACTTTGCCATCTGTCACCAAATCCTGACGCACCACCTTACGCAACTCTTATTTATTTTTTATTACATGCAATACAAATTTAAACGAGCGAGGCTTCTCCCGGTCTAAAACTAGGCCAAGTCCTAGAATCCAACCAGCATTTACCAACACAGAATATTAATAATGGAATTTGAATTTAAGGTCTTTTTTGATAAAAAAAAAAATATTTATTTAATTTTAAAAATTATATTTAAAAAAATATTATTCATTTTAAAACAACACATTTGAGAACTAAAATTTTTTTATCAATTTTTTTTTAGTTCGACAATTTTTCTTTTATTAATCTATTTAGATCATATAATTTTAAAATGTAAAAAGGTAAAATTAGTATTTTACACTGTTTAAAATTAAGTTTTCAGTTTTAAGTGAAAAATTTACTACTTAAAACTTTAGATGAAAATTTTTAGTTTTAATTAGAAAAAATTAAGTTGATACTTGATTTATTTATTTTTTGTTAACAAACAATTTTAAAACTACTTATATTTAAGTGGTGTTATCAAACAACAACTAAATCTTAAACAACTTTTATTAAAATTATTTTTTCACAAAAAAATAATGTTAATTAATAATTCTACAAATTCAAATAATAAATATGAAGCAGTGAAATTTAAATTTTGTGATTATTAATTAATAACAATAAATTTTATATGAACTTATATTATAAGTAATAAATAGTGAGTACATTTTATGTCTAATATATAATTATTATATTTGCAGTGAAAAATCTGAATAGCGGATTGTAGACCAAAAAAAATCTAAATAGCAGGTCAAGATAGAAGAGACATGTAGTATTAACTAAAGGTCACGTTTGACGTACAAGATAAGAAGTTGTGGTAGGATAAAGTTATCCTCTAAGAGAGCTGTAGTATTAACTAAAGGCCGCATTTGACGTATATGATTAGAAGATGGGGTAGGATAAAGTTATCATATCCCATGTTTGGTATTAGATGTCGGACGGATTATTTATTCCATTAAAATTTTTTATTTCATCGAGAGAGGGATTAATGAATCCCACATAAAAATTAAGATTATTTTATTTTATCTAAATAAAATTAAATAATTATATCCGACTTTTTAATTTGACATGTCAAACATACATAAAGAATCATGCATACTCACCTTGGTAGCTAGTGCGGTGGTTTAATCTTGTGTTACAGCTTGGGTGATCAAATATTAGTATTATTATATTTTAAAATTTAATTTTCACCCTATGAAAGAAAAAAAAAATTAGTTATTATGATACGTGACTTATAAAAATTAGTCAAATGAATAGATGACGTTGCTTTCCGCGTACCCGGCCAATTGTTTTTTATCATCTCATCTCATCTCTTTATTTTTTTACTCACACACGCACACATCATCAATCTTCCAATCTGGTCTTACGTCCACGTCCTTCTCTCAGAGCACTTTTTATAGCCGACTCCATTGCACTTAGCGAAAGACTCTTCAATCTCCAAATTCACTTTCTCTCTCTCTCTCTCTCTTTCTCTATAATTCATATAGTAGCTCGCCTCGGTCGATCCCCCATCATTTTTCTTTTATATATTATTATAATTATAATATAATTGATTTATGGAAAGAGGATGGGGTCTCACCCTCGATAGTTCCGATCGCTTTTTCGTCTCCGGCTTAAACCCCCGGTTGAACCACGCCAAGTCCGGTATGTTTTCCGGAAACGGCTTTCCGGTTAATTTGAATTACAAAGAAGAACCGGCCGGTTCACCACCGGTTGATGACAACCGGGTGCCTATGAGTGAGGTGGACTTTTTTTCCAGTAAGCCCAATGAACACGTTGATTCGAAGTTCAATAATATTATCGTCAAGAAGGAGAATTCACGAAATGATGCCAGTCCAATGAATGATTTGAATGTAAATGTAAGAATTCCATATCAGTCATTATTTTTTATTCATAATTCATTCTTCTTGAATTTTTGTTATACGTACAAATTAATATTGTCTCTGTAAACTGATGTACGTACGTGATAGTATTTAATGACAACTCGTTGAATCTTGTTACACTAGTTTGTGGAATGAATTTTTCTGCGCATTTATACATTATTATGATTATATATGTTTGTTTTTCTTAGTTAGTTTAATTGACTAATTTTAATTTGATTTTGCAAATATAGACTGGTTTGCACCTTCTTACTACTGCTAACACGGGAAGTGATCAATCTACTGTGGATGATGGAATCTCATCCAACGGTGATGATACACGATCTAAAAATAAGGTAATTAATTAAGACGAATTATATATAGACTTATTAAAATTGTTAATTTTCTGTTATTAGTATGATAATTTTTTGTACAAAAATATATGTATTTAACTTTTTCGTTAAATTTTGTTTTTGAATGTTTCAGCTAGCACAATTACAAATTGAACTAGAAAAAATGAATACAGAAAATCTGAAATTAAGAGGGATGCTAGCTCAAGTTACCAACAATTATAGTTCGTTACAAATGCAAATGGTCACAATAATGCAACAGCAACAGAATTCAGCAACAGATGGCACCCAACAACATAAGGTGAATTAAATTAAACATTATCTTAGCACTCCAATTGTTTATATAAAATCGAACAAAACGAAAAAATAATTCTAATAATTTTCTTTCACTTATCTTGAACAGGTTATAGAAGGAAAATTAGGAGACAAAAAAGATCAAGTTAGGCAGTTCATTGATCTAGCCCCTAGTCGTGCACCCGAGACGGACGAGGCATCTAATAATACAACGTCAGAAGAAAGAACGCAATCCGGCTCGCCAATTAACGCCGCACAATTGGTAAATAATAGATATACAAATGAGACTATTGGATCTGAAAAAGAGAAGGCGAGTTTGAGGGATGACAAGAGAATTGCAAGAGAAGAAAGCCCCGAATCGGAAAGTTGGGCTCCTAATAAAGTTCCCAAATTGGTTGCTGCTAAGGCGGTTGATCAAGCGACCGAGGCTACAATGAGGAAAGCCAGAGTTTCAGTTCGTGCCCGATCAGAAGCGCCCATGGTAATTAGTTAATCAATCAATTAAGTTATTTTAGTTTTATTTTGTGTATGAAGATATAGAATTTTGATCCAAATTATGTAACTTGATGAATTACAGATAACCGATGGATGCCAGTGGCGTAAATATGGTCAAAAGATGGCAAAAGGTAACCCGTGCCCGCGAGCTTACTATCGGTGCACCATGGCCGTTGGTTGTCCCGTCCGCAAACAAGTATGTACATTTTTATAATATATTAAATTTTCAAATCTAGCCTAATCCAGTCCGGCCTAGCTAGTCTAATTAAGTTCCTTCTTCATTAGCTCCATAAAATTCTAGGTCTACCCTTGTTGAGAGTTCTAATTAGATAAAAAAAAAAATGAACGCACCCCAATTGCCTGTCTATTGAAATTGGAAAATTTAGGCCGTCTAACGTCTCTTTTTATGGTAACTTCGCAGGTACAAAGGTGTGCTGAAGACCGAACCATCCTAATAACGACCTATGAAGGTACCCACAACCACCCACTTCCTCCGGCTGCCATGGCGATGGCGTCAACAACATCAGCAGCCGCAAATATGCTACTTTCTGGCTCAATGTCGAGTGCTGACGGAATAATGAACCCTAATTTTCTAGCACGCGCAATTTTCCCTTCAAATTCTAGCATGGCTACAATTTCAGCTTCAGCCCCATTTCCAACAGTCACGTTGGACCTCACTCACTCCCCAAATCCATTACAAATGCAAAGAGCCCAATCCCAATCCCAATTCCAAGTCCCCTCACAATTGCCTCAGGTATTTGGTCAACCACTTCATAACCAATCCCAATTTTCAGGCCTTCAACTCTCTCAAAACATGGACTCAAGCCAATTGGCCCACCAGGGTCAACCTTCACAACCGCAGTCGTCATTTGCCGACACCCTTAGTGCAGCCACAGCCGCCATCACCGCCGACCCCAATTTCACTGCCGCCTTAGCAGCTGCCATCAGCAGTATCATGGGTGGCTCTCAGACGAACAACAACAACAATAATAATAGCAGCAACAACAATAGCCACAAGAATAGCAGTTTTACGGGGAATTAAAAGAGTGGTTATTAGATTTTTTATTTTTTTTACCTTTGGTATCTTTGTTTATTAGTTCTTGGTGTTAATTAATTTTCCTTTTTTGTTCCATTTTTTGGGGGTATAGAGCACAAAATGCCTTTGTTTCTTATTGTTCATCTTACAGGAGTTTGTTTAAAAGTTTAATTTAGTACAACATAAAAGAGAAGCAGTACATTATGAGTTCTATGAATGCACTCTTTCAATATTCTATTTGTACTTATTCATATATATTATCAAATTATGACTTTAATTATTACTTTTCTTTAAGATATATATTTCCGTATTGTTTCAAGAACTCAATCTATATATCAAAACTTTCATATATACCTTAATTAGAATAAACAAATATATATATATATATAAATGTGAGTACGCCATCTATCTACCAAGTATTTTGGCAGTAAAAGCAAAATTGAGAACTGGCCAAAAAGAAGGAATAATAAAACGTGTGGGGTTATTCAAATTTGAGGAGTCAATTAATACGGCCTTAATGTTTGACACGGAAATGGTGGAAAGTTGAGTTGATAAAGAAAGAAGGAAATTAAGAAAGAAAGAAGGAAATTAAGAAAGAAAGAAATCAAAGAGTAGACTCTAAAGAGACTTCAAGGCAACTTCCCTTTGATTTTGAGATTTTGTACTTATGCATGTATCAATTTCAATCTCTATCTCTACTTCTACTTCTACCTCTATTCTATATATATAATATATATTACTATAATAATAATAATAATAATATTTAAACATATATAATAGATTAAAATATTTAATAATGGAGGCTGTAGTTAGTAGTAGTTTGTGGATAGTTGGAGTGGGTCTTCTATTTAATTGGACGACTGAGATACGTTATTGACTTTTGTGCTCCAATGATGTGATCAACAATTAATCATGTTCATGTTCATGTACATATTTATTTATTTATTTATTGACAAGATAAGTACAAATAAATAAATAAATAAATAAAAGTGACTTTGTGGGTCGTGCACGTACCGTACTTATTTCACCGTACATAAATGTTCATCTTGAATTGTTTAATATTTATCTCGTGCTTGCATGTGAATTGGTGTTTACAGACCATGTTTTTTGTTGCCACTTTCTCTTTTCTACATCTTTAAAACCAATGCCCTACACCTCCACCTCCACCCCCACCCCCATAATATATATCTAATAGTGGATCATGTTCCATATCCAACTTCTCATTGATCAACTGTACGTGTTTTGGTAACCATTTAATAACTTTAATTTACACATTTTCGTTTATCAATATACAAACTAATGTTTTGTGAAAAAAAAAATGTTAAATGCGTATCTATAGACCCATATTTAAGGATATTCTAAAAAAAATAAAAAATTATACTTGAATATCAATTTTTTGTGTAATACGTATTAATTTACGGTGTTTAATTAGTTTGTATCTTAAACAAATTTTCACTCCAAAATTATTAGAAACTTATATGAATGAATGAAGACAACCAACATCACCAGTGATCATTAGGGAATTTGGAATGAGCTATATAATCGTGAAATCAATAAAATTGGAGCGTGACGACGTAGTATGCATACACAACGATTTAATTAGCCACCAAAACTCAAAAGTGCACCTCATTGTACCCGTGAATAAATAACCCTAGCATCTAATATAATCGGCCATTTCTCTGGGAAGGATCAATAGAATATAAATGATATAAGAAATGGCAAAAAATTAAAAATATTTTAAGTTCTATATGTTTAATCTATGTTAGCAAAAAGACGCTGATACATATAACACGCATTAAAAGTATAAACTCAAATTACATTTGTAATAATGATACCCGTCCTAAACATAAGACACAAAAAAAGGTTTAAAAATACATGTTTTAAACACAAAACACGCCAATGACCTTAAGTCCTATCCGTACCTTATGTTCTCGTAATAAGAATGTACCGGATTCGATTCTCGTAGTCCAAATGTGTTCGAATGGCTTTTTCCCGGCCTCCTCCTAAATCCTCCTTGTGTAGAAATAGGATAATTGCTTTTATTAAATATTTAGCACCAGATAAATAAGGGGGCCCATTGCTGTCACCTACATTCGGTATAAAACTAGGCCCAAATTAGAACAAATTGAGCTGTACATGTAACCTGTTCATGTTTTCAGGACAATAATAGTAGGCTATTACTATCCCAATTAGTAATTCGGCCCAAATAAGCATTTCGGTCCAAAGGATCTAAGGCTTCATTACACATTTACACTCGTATATTCAAGGCAGTCATCCGGAAAAGCAGCGATACCAACCCAACGATTACGCCCAGTTCAAGGGAAAGCTAACAAAAAGAAAATGGGTGAGATATTTTATATTTGCACCCACGTTTTAGGAGGTATTTTGTAGTTGCATTATATATATATATATATATATATATTTGCAGTTACACCACATCATGAACAAGAGCTAATATTATTTCAATTAAAATACAGTTAGAATTTTGATTGATATAAGCAAGTTTAATAATATATACTTGATTTTGTCTTATAAAATTTCACATTTAAACTTTAATTGAGTTATAATGTCAAGAGATAAACTGATTCTTTTGTTTAATTATATAAACTTACTTATATCAAGTACATTACATTCTGATTACATTTTCATTGAAATTATATTAATTTCTTTATATCAAGGGCATTTTGGTCCATACACGTAAAATTTAACACCTTTTAACATATTCCACTAACGGTGGGGTGCAAATGCAAAGAAAATAAAATATGGAATAACCACAAAATATCCCCAAAATGTGGGGTAAATTATCTCGAAATGGGCTATAGGTACTTCCTCCGTAATTATATTCAACCTAAGAACACGTTTTCTTCCATACCAAATAAAGGATTTCTTTCACAATTTGTTTTATTCATAAGGATAATTTTCAATATTTGTTCACTTAAAGTCTATACCAATTTCTTTATAAAAAAATTTTGAATGGTTAATTATACTACATTTTTTTTATTATTATTGGTGATTGTTAAACCTCGCCAACCACATCCACCCACTGGAGCTTTGGCGACCTCATTTTCAATGATAACCATTATCGGAGCTCCAACCACTTTTGCTCGAATTTCAATAACTAGTGTTGTATCTCCAACAACATTCTTGGAGCTCTGGTAGTGGTCACTTGAGGTTTAACAAGATGTTTTATATAATGCGAAAACAAATTTGCATTCAAATTTGAATTTTCAATTGATTACGAATTTGCGCCTAATTCTTTTTGATCATGTTTTACTGTATAAGTGGATTTGCACCTAATTATTTCTTAAATTTTTAACCATATTTTATTGCAAAAGTGAATTTGCACCTGATTATTTCTCCAAAGTGGACTTTGTTTTATTGTAAAAGTGGATTTTTACCTAATTCTTTTTCAAATTTAGACTTTCCCAAATTTAGAACATGTGTTTACTACAAAAGTGGATTTGCACTAGGTCTTTTTGGATCATGTTTCACTTCAAAAATGGATTTGCGTGTAATTCTTTCTCAAATTAGAACCTTGTTTTACTACAAAAATATATTTACAGAATCTATGCCGGAGTTCAGTGAATTCTTAGGGATGGTGGGTAGTGACCGGTGGTGATTAAATTTATTTTTTAGAAAAAAAATAGAGGAAGTGTATTTTAAGTAAAGTAAAAAATTCGTTATTTTAAAATGAAAATGTAAGGTGTCGTACCATTGAATATAATTACGGAGGAAATCATTTTAATCCATTGCCTCACTAACAAAATCCAATTGCAAATGTATCAATGAAAGAAGTTATTGAATGGAAGCATATATGAATGTGGTATAAGAGTTAGGGTGCATTTGTTTTGTTATATGAATTTGAATACTGGTTTTGAAATTTGAAAGTTCAATCCAAAAAATACATTTGTTTTCTTTCTGAATGTTATATCTGAATTGGTTTTATTTGTTTGAATATATTATATTTGAATACCGAGTAAATATTATTTGAACAAATTTACTTTGATTTTATAAAAATGATTATTTTTAAAAAAGATAAAGGTTAAAAAAGTATTTTACCTTTTTAAAAGTTAAACTCCAGACTAAATAGGTAAGACTACCTCTTATTTTTTTAAAATACAAAATAAGTGTTTAAGTATGAAGTTTTAAACCAACTAAATATAATTAAAATCTCTTAAGTTCCTTTTTGTTTATTGTATTCCTGTTTAATTTTTTAAATATAATTAAAATTAGCATACAGGAATACAATGTAAATTTTATTTATTTATTATTATTTCAATATTTTCTAACTTAACTTGTATTCAAGTGAAATTATTAATTTGGCGAGGGATCCTAATTTATGTTACATAACCCAAAATAATAGTATTATCTCTTTATTTTTTCTCTTCATTTTTCTTTTATTTTTCCCTTCCTCGATATCGAATCTTTTTCCCTCTTTACTACCATTTTTCTCTTAATTAATTCTTTCACATGTCCTTTTTGCTTGTAGTCTTTTACTCTTCGTTTACCTTTACTCTCTCACATGTATGTGTATCTAACGTCTTATTTATCAGTGCTCTTCTCTTTCATCTCTCTTTAGGTGTTCTCCATTAATTTCTCAGTCTAATTTCACATGAACATGCATCTAATGATCTCGAATTTTAAATTTGAAAAAGTTAAATACAAACGCGAATTATTATTTTTTTTGACATAAAATTAATCAACATAAAACCTGTAATTGTTGCGTGTTATTTTATGCATATTTTTATACTAATAAATCTTATTGTATGTAAATTAGAACTTGTATTTACATATTTAAACCCCAAAGATTATAAATTTTACTTATATGATAAAACTTGAAAATGCCCAATAAGATGTAACATTTTTATACATAACAAAAGAATACCATCACAACTCAAATTTTCAAAAATTTAAGTAGTAGTACTCAAATTTTCAAAAAGCTTGGAGGGACCCAAGTCCCGTTGGGTTCCCCTTTCCATCCACGGTTGCATAAATTTTGATCCCAATTAATTAATTATAAGATATTTTTTTCTTGGTTTAAAGATTTATTCCCATATAGTGTTTGGCCAAATTTTTACTCACCTCGATTAACTATTATCATTCACATAAGGTATCAACCGTTAGTGACTAAAAATTCTACATCTATTAAAATTTGAACTAGAAAGTTCAGTTTCATCAAAACTAATATTCTAAACTTAACATCAACTAATTACTAGATTACCCTTGGTAATTATTATAAAATGGTTAAACCCAATAAATTAAAATAAGTTTTGTACGCGTAGATTTAAATTATTTCAATAAACGGCAACAGCTCTACTTAATTATTATTTAGAAGGAAATATTAGAATTAGAAAGAAATACTCCAGTTGATTAGTTTGTGTGTGTAACTTTAATGTAGTACACGTCAAGGCATTAAAAACCTCCCGAAGGTGGCAATGTAGGTTTCGCGTGCAAGGGTGATCAAACATTCAGTTATAAGTATCCCATCCATCATCACACTTGCTTACTCTACTGTCGTTTTCCGTCACCTTGATCCGTCCTCATCACCGACCTAACACCCGTGGCCCCACCACCATAACTCTCATCATCCCCGTTCCTCTCATAATCAACGGCTCTCAACCAATACAATGCCTTCCCTTACCCAACTCCTCGGTGCACCGAATCACCTCTTTATGTGCTTTGCTTCGTCCGTTTACCAACACCCTCCTCGAAACGAGCATATCGTGAAAGCGACACTTATCTAAAATCGACGGCCCAGATTGATTTTTCAAAAAGAATTTGTAACGGCCAGGATTAAAGAGCTTTTTTTGTTGTGTCTTTCGTAAGACGGGTAGCTGATCTGGCGGCCTGGTGGGGTCTGAATGGTAGTTTCCCATTCTTCTCTCTCCTCCCAGTATTCTATATATATATATATATATATATAGATATTCTGTTCGCTGGATTCATTATTAAACACTTGTCTCTTCTTCTAATCGATCGTAATCTAGGTGAGTAATGTTGATCATTCTCCTCTTCTAATTATCTGGTGTTCTTATTTGATCGTTTTGTTTCATTTTTGTGATGACCATAGGTTTTAGGTAATTCATTTTAATTGCAAAAGTATGTATGTACTTTGGAATCATTGGTTCTTTCATTTCCTTAACATATAGACAAGGTTTTTCTTTTCCTCTAATGCAAAAGAATTGTTCTTTCATTTCCTTAACATATAGACAAGGTGTTCTTATATTTTTTTTTTCCGACAATTTTGTTAGGATTTTTGGTTCCGAAGAACAATTCTTTTCAGGCTTTTGCATTAATTCAGTTTTGGTTACATGAATGTTAGCTTATAATAAGTTACATTTTACACTGATGAATTGTAACTTAATTTGTTCATTTCAATATATATTTATGTGCGTGTATGTATATTTTGTATTCTGTGTACCTCATAAATTTTATTTTGTAATTGTAAGTATTTGTATCAGTGTCTTGTTTAGTTTCTTAATTAAGAATTAGCTTAAGTTTATATAGTCATGACTTAACAATTTTAAAAACCAAATGGGGCCTCGCTATTTGACCAATTTTTATAGTAGGATTTAGTTATTATTTTTGAATTCTTGAAACGCTTCTCAGATATTTGATGAGCAAGTAGTAACTATTATTTTTATCCCCTTTGATTGCATTATTTAAATGCATACCTGCAGCTTTGGCACCCTAGATTTAGTTTTGGGATAAATGTTAGTGAGATGAATGTTTATGCTTCACCCCCTATTACATATATATGAACTAAAGTAAAATTCCGATATCCCGTTATAGGTGAAAATGGGAACCAAATTGAAAGCCATTGCGGTCTCTCTGTTCATCTCCTCCCTATTGTTTCCTGTGGTGTTTTCCGCATCAAATGATGGGTTTGTTAGAATCGGACTGAAGAAAATAAAATTCGATCAAAACAACAGGCTTGCTTCTCGGGTCGACTCCAAGCAAGGGGAGAAATTAAGGGCGTCCCTTAAGAAGTATGGCCTTGGTGGTCCACATGATATAGATATTGTTGGACTTAAAAACTACATGGACGCTCAGTACTTTGGTGAGATTGGCATTGGTACTCCCGCTCAGAAGTTCACTGTAATCTTCGACACTGGCAGCTCTAATTTGTGGGTCCCATCATCAAAGTGCTATTTCTCGGTGAGTTTCTTGCATCCTATTTTTTCACCAGATAGTAAATCCCGATGAATTATATTTTTTTCGTCATGTTTATGAAATTATCCTACTTGTTCATTTTGGTGTAGGTCTCTTGTTTCTTTCATTCCAAGTACAAGTCAAGCCAATCAAGTACCTATAAGAAGAACGGTTTGTTTATGTCCCCTACATATTATATGCATACTCTCTTGTTTGGAGCATGAGGTGTTTTGCTTATCTATTATATTAGGCAGGTGTTTTGCTTATCTATTATATTAAGCTTGAGGGGGAGATGGATATTTATTTTTGGTACGTGCCAGATATTACCAAATTCCACGGATTCAGAATTAAGAATACTTGCAATCCAATTTGAACCCACAACTACCATCATAAGTACATGGCCTTTAACCACTCAAAAAAATTCCATCAAAAATGATCATATATTATATTCCATACACATCGAGTGGGGTGGAGAAAATAATATAAATTATATTGTTGAGAAAAGGAAGATATTAACTATACTGGTTGGGTAATCATTGTTAAAGACTGTTCTGAGAAATTTTCGATTGCTATTCATTATGCAGGGAAATCAGCTGATATTCACTATGGTACTGGGTCTATATCTGGATTCTTCAGTCAAGATCATGTCAACGTTGGTGACCTTGTTGTGAAGAATCAGGTAACTATGGTTGAATTTTCCGTTTGTATTAATCAGGTATTTGTATAGGATGGCTATACTCACCCTGTGATACTATCAGGAATTTATTGAGGCAACTAGCGAGCCTGGCGTTACATTTATGATGGCGAAGTTTGATGGTATACTAGGGCTTGGATTCCAAGAGATCTCTGTTGGAAATGCCATCCCAGTGTGGTGAGTGTATCTTTGAACTAGTTTGCTCTAGTGAGCAGTTTGTTCTAGTGTGTGTTTTTTAATATATATAATTTTATAGGTACAACATGGTCAAGCAAGGTATTGTTAAGGAGCCAGTGTTTTCATTTTGGCTCAACCGAAACGTACAAGAAGAAGAAGGGGGTGAAATAGTGTTTGGTGGAGTTGATCCAAATCACTACAAGGGTAAACACACTTATGTTCCCGTGACGCAAAAGGGCTATTGGCAGGTCAGTTATCCAAAGCTTTTTATATAGTAGTTGTTCGGCAATCTTTATTTTTTTTTTCTTACTTAGTAATTTTGATTTGTTATATTCCCATATTTGTAGTTCAATATGGGTGATGTCCTCATTGGTGGAAAACCAACTGGTATGCTTTTCTTTCTTTTTTTGGTTTTTATCTTTGATGCATAACGCAGTTTTTACAAGGCTAAATTAAAGTTATAACTAATGGCAAAAACCATCTGGTTTGATGTTAGCATATTTTATCATTCAGGTTACTGTGGGAGCGGTTGTAATGCTATTGCAGATTCTGGAACTTCTTTGATGGCGGGTCCAACGGTATTGCTAGCCCTCAGATTTTAATGTCAAATTTGTAGTCCCATTTTCAATATAGTAAAAAAAAAAAAATAATGAAATATCATATATGCAGACCATCGTCGCCCAGATAAATCATGCCATTGGAGCCTCTGGGGTTGTTAGCCAGGAGTGCAAGGCTGTCGTTGAACAATATGGGCAAACAATTATGGACTTGCTTATAGCAGAGGTAAAAGAAAAAACTGGTATTTTAAAGAGTTCTTTACATTTGAGAGTTTTATATGAAAAGCGCATAAGTTGCAACAGCGTGTTTAGATTCTTTCATATGAAGTTTTGAAAATGTCCAATATAACAACATCGTACATTGACTTGTGGGACATGATTTAAAACAGGCACAACCAAAGAAGATATGCTCCCAAATCAGTCTGTGCACATTCGATGGGACTCGTGGCATTAGGTTAGATGTTCAAAACGGTTCTGATATTATTTTTGGCTGTCTTGCAGGCCTTTAAAGATAGGATTTTTATGAACATTTTGATCTGAAAATTTATTTTCTATCTCATAAGTAACATGATTGGTTATGTACAGTATGGGAATTGAGAGTGTAGTAGATGAGAAAAGTGGGAGAACAGCTGGGCTCAATGATGCTATGTGCTCTGCTTGTGAAATGACAGTTACATGGATGCAAAGCCAGCTTAGGCAGAATCAGACCCAAGAACATATTTTGAGCTATGTCAATGAGGTGAATAATAAATAGCCTTTATTATTTATTAATAATTCTTCAATTTTGATGAGATTTGCTTCTCATTTGACTGAGACATTGGTACAATGCAGCTATGTGAAAAACTGCCGAGCCCAATGGGAGAATCAGCTGTTGATTGTGAAGCCCTTTCTTCCATGCCTAGTATTTCATTTACTGTTGGTGGTAAAGTTTTCGACCTTTCTGCAAAGGAGGTATGTTAGAACCAAATTGCAACTATACTCTCATTGCTAATATCATTTTCATGAGGGTGGCTCTTTTGCCCCCAAAAATATGGCTATTGATAGAGCAATGCACGACTGTGAGTGCATAGGTATTATTTCACGGCAGTACTATGATCTGGAAAAATCTTAATTGCTTTGGCAATAGGCATAGCCTTCCTAATGACATTGATGCATTCAGTTGTTGAAATATTACTATGCCTTTTATGGAATATAGTTGTACTGAAGTTTGCTTTCGCTGATGGTGTGATCAGTACATACTGAAGGTTGGGGAGGGTGCTGCAGCCCAATGCATAAGCGGCTTTACGGCTATAGATATTCCTCCTCCTCGTGGTCCTCTCTGGTATGTGATCATCTCCTCGATCAAGTTTATGGTACACCTTGTGTATTGCCATGTCATGGACTCGAGCCAATGGTGAAGCTCCACATAAGCCTTACCCTTGGGGAGAATGCCAAATGAGACGATGCTTGTTTGGCACACCGTGATTGGCCAAATATGGTCACATGATACTTCAGGTGTATTTGTATATTTTCCAATTATTTTACCAAAACTTGGTCTTTGCCATCTTGTGGTGCAGGATCTTGGGAGACGTGTTTATGGGCTGTTATCACACTGTATTTGACTATGGCAATATGAGAGTTGGATTCGCAGAAGCAGCTTAATTGGATTGAAGAAAAATAGCCCATTTTGGGTGGGGTCATAGCTACTTTATAATGGCCGCCTTTTTGGTTTAGTCTCTGTTTCTATGTTTGAAAGAAAATCAAATGAATGTACAAAATCAAATGAATGTACGAGTGATGAAATCTGAAAATGCTGGTATTAGGTTTTGAAGTTGCATGTATATATTTCTTCTTATTTTATCAAATATAAAATGCATACATGGAGCAATTAGTTGTGTTCTCTATGTACTCATTTGTGTGGGTGTACTTTACTAGTAACATTCTTGACCTTTCTTTCGAAAAGATGTAATAATAAGACAATTGGCATAAAAACTTGAATTACACAATTTATTATTACAATATAAAACGCGTGATTAAACATAAAACTCGTTATAAAGTGAACAAAAATGTCATGGTTCATAAAGTTTAAAATTAACCAATTTATGAATTAGTCAACTTTATACGTCTGCACTCAAATCTTCTAAAGTGCAGCACCACATCGACCTCCATTTTCTATAAATACTTCTTGATCCTGATTCTATTCTGAAAACAAAAGAACATTCCATATACGCATGAGTTATGTGGATAACAGTCCAAATTACAATAATGAAAAAGATTACATATTAAAAGAAGATTTGGTTCTTCTTCTTCTCGTACAACAAAAGAAAAAAAAAAAGATTACAAATAACACTACGCTACCTCCAGGAAGCAAAGTTTGCAAAACATAAACAAAAATAACCATTATCAGTATATATCTATTACATATATATATATATATATATATACCATAATGGTACACATCTCAATTGGTTTGTCAAAAAAACAGATCCTACTCAAAATCAAAGACACTTTCTACCCTTTTTCAGTTCTTCTATACCGATACTTTCCCTCCCAATCAACGTAACTATTTTCAACAAATCAATCAAAGTGTAATAAAAAACCAAATACCCAAATTTTTATTTTTTTTGGAGGAATCGAGCCATACTTGTTATCCGGAGATCCTTCCTCACTTCTTACTACCTGGCGAATATGACAGAGCTTCCAATTGGCTGTGAAGATTTTGGTTGTCCTCAAGCAAACGATCATACTCAAGAAGAAATCCTTCTGATCGCTTTTTCAAAGAATCCGCATTGGCTTCTGCGGTACCTGCCTCGTTCTTCTTTGCCTCGACTTCTAGTTCAAGAATCTTTATCTTTGCCCTTAACGTGGTTGTTTCTTCCTCCAAAGCTTTAAGTTCAGATCTTCCATCTTCAAATGCTCGGTTTTGTTTCTTTACAGCCTCAATGTTCTTCCTTCGAAGACGGAGTTCTCTAATATAGTGGTGCAATCTATCTATCATTAGTGCAAGGAATAAGGCGAATCCTGGACATAAATTACACTTAAAATGATTAAATGTGAGAACGAAGAAAGTCATTAAAAGAGGGTAAAATATTGCAAGCTACACATAGGCACATATTTATACAGATAACATAGTTATGCAGATGACATATAGTTTGTTACATATTACAGTCGGTCCAAAGCCAGAATATTAATTTGGAGAAATTTGCAACTTCCCTGGCCAACAAGAGCTTGGCAAAGATTCTTAACTTATAATATAAATAGTACCCTGGCTAACAAGAACTCACTAAAGTTTCTAAACTTATTTCCCCAAAACTACCATCATTTGATTTGATTACATATCGATAAAACTTCATAATTACACTGCAATTATTCCAAGCTACATGATATTAAGTAATCAAGAAAAATCTACATGGCAGCATTATCACCCCATTAAAATCTCATCTCCCCTTAAAAAATTAAACTAACAATCCACCAAAAATTCTTCTTTTATTTCCACAACGGAGGAGAAGAATAACTCTATTTTCACAAAATATCAATAAAAACACCGCGATTACACACATTTTTTTCTTTCTAAATTTTGAGATCTCAATAATCAAGAAAACTCCCAAAAGCAACATTGTCACCAAATTTCGACCGCATTCAATATCACTCAACTCAAATCTAAAATACCCAAAATCAATCATAATCCACATGTGAAAGTGTGTATGCATAACATAACTATGTAAATGTGACACATATATATATATATATAACAAGAGAATTTACCCATAAGAGAAGCTTCGAGGAGATGCCTAGCCATGAGAACCTGATCCGTGGGATTAACATCACCTTCTTGGATCCAAAGCCTGCGGATCTTGATCGCATTGTACAAACTTGACATCATCACCACAAAAACTGTACCGGCAATTGCCTTCACCACAATTGGGCCCCGACCCCTCTTGACCCGATCTAAACCCATTATCACCACCTTCCGCAGAGGGGTCTTGAATACTAAGATCACTATCAGCCCCATCTCTCCCAATATCATAGGGTACAAAAGCTGAATCATTGATAATTAATTGATGATCAGATTATTTTTATTTTTATTTTGAAAAATGGGGAGTTAATTGATTTAAGTGAATGTGATGAAGGGGGGGTGTATGTTAATATCGTAGATTGCGTTTTATGGAATCGAAATGAATCTTTGAGAGTTGAAGGTGGCGACTGTTGAGAGTTTTATAAAGAAGATGATGAAGAAACAAGGTAGGGGTTGCATTTGTGATGTTTGATGTGCCTTTCTAAATTTAAGAGAATATCTCAATTTTCCTTTTCGAGAAACCCTTACGAGTCTCTTTTAACTTTATGGTTGTCATGTGAATTTTTGTACTGTAATTACCGTAGTAACTTGTGTTATTATCAAATTGTATCAAAATTTGATAATGGTATAACTATCGATGGAAAATTTTAAAGAAGTACTTTAACTTAAGGTCTTATTTACGAACTGGATTATTTGATACGCTTCCTGATAGAATTTTTTGATGAAATTTGGTGGAGATATTCTTTATCGTGTGTAGAACATCTCCATCAAATTTCATCAAAAAAAAATCAAAAAATTCAACTAGGAAGTGAGTTAACTACAAGATTAAAAAATATTGATCCAAAACTATATATATATATGTGTGTGTGTCCAATATTTTTCAATCATGTAATTAACTCACTTTTCGGTTGAATTTTTTGATAAAATTTGGTGGAGATGTTCTGCACACGATGAAGAACATCCCCACCAAATTTGATTAAAATTTTTATCGAAAAACGTGCCAAAAGGAGCAAGTCCGTAAATAAAGATCTTAAGTTAAGGTCCTTATAGAAAATGCTCCCTAACTATCAATATTTGTATTATACCAAAATATTCTAACACAATATTAATATTGAAAATAAATATTGATGATATATCTTATTATATTAAAATATTAGTTTATATTATGATTCCTTTATTATTACTAACTGTACCAAAATACAAAATGTTCACAATACTATTAAAATAACGGGTTGTCCAAATTAAGTGATAACTTTAGGGTTTCATACTTTAATTTTAATGAATTAGATAAAGGCAATTAGTTTCCCCTCTTTCATACGGTGCCATCTCTCTCCTTTTTGAATCAACCGGGTCACTGCAATACCCAACTCCAACTCAACCATTTTATACTGTTCATGGAGTTAAAATGATATCCTCATTTACATGTGATACTGGGAGTAATCAATTGTGAACAGTGCTAATTTTGATTGAATATTGTACCAAAATACCAAATGCTCACTGTTGGATATTATGTTAAAGTTTTAATTGAATATTGTATGAATATTTAGTTATAGTTTTAAGCTTGTTTTAGTTTGCCTTCCTTTGCGTTATAAGCTGAATTTTTGGCTTTTTAGAAATGGAATTTCTTACACTTATGCCATCTCCAATTATCATTTATATCCATACAAATTTCTATGATAGAAAAGAAAAATAAAAAAAATATGCTCTAATGAGGTTTTTTATAACAATTTCTATGTAAAGTGGAAGTTGATTCAGAAATGGTGACAAAAATTCCCCATGTGACTAAACTTCCACCTCACATAGAAATTGTTATAAAAATAAAAATGGTGATAGAAATTTTCAATATGATATGGTACATTTTCATTAGATATAAGAAATCTATTAATTCTCTTTCATTATTAAATAAATGCCAAGTAAGAAAAAAATGAAGCAGCATTGGAGATCGACTTTTTTATGCTTTTCTACCCATATAAAAACACTTGACAACTAGATATAAAAGTGTTGTAAAATAACATTGACACGTAGGATAGAAATGGAAAAATGAAAATTATCGTTGGAGATGCCTTATAAAAAAACATGTATATAATAATGGAATATGTTTATTGATGTGAGAGTATTTATATATCTATATTATAAAACATCAAGTTTGACCAAATTTTTATATAAAAAGCATAAGAATCTAATGGTTAAAAATACATATGTTATGGTGTACATTAGTTCTACACTATTGGATGAGTTTTATACAAACATCAAGATGTCGCATCAAAGTTAAAAGACTCACACCAATATTATACACACAATAAACTCTCACAAACTAATGATTTTGTCTATACTAAAAATGCTATAACTTAAAATTAAAAATTTAATAAAAATTTAATTTTTAAAATCAACTAATCAATATCAATTAAACAAGATCCATTATGATTATAAAATTATGTAAAAAAAATCAAGAAAAAATATTGAGTAACATTTAAGAATCCAAACATTGTTGGATTATTTTTATATTTTCCGTTGAGTTTATTTTATTAAACTTGATTGAACATACATTTCGGTTGATATTTGTTGAAATAAACTAATGATATTTGTCTATTTAGATTTAGAGCACGTTACTCTTTTTATCCTATTATTTTATCGTGCCGGATGGCACGGGTATACCCTAGTATATATATATATATATATTTGGATATAGTTTTGATTTGATATCCTTGTGATTTGCTTTTGAGAACTTACTAATTAAGGTTTGAGTCCTTTTATATATTTGTATAAAACTAGAATTTCATATTTGCATATATACCTATAAATGCATATATTGGAATATGTTGATGCGAGAGTATTTATTTTTATTTTTTGTTCTTTATTTACTTATAGTTTTTGAGTTTTCTTTGCATATACCTATAAATGCGCACTGTTTTTTTTTCTTTAAGCTTACTTTGTTTGGTAATATACCATACCATACCGAATTTTTTTATCATATCAAATTCAGTATATCGAAAATTTTGGTACGATAAGGGTCATACATTTTGGAGTACCAAATATTCAGTACGGTACACAGTACATTTTGTATGGTAAATATTGTACCAAATTATGGATGATTTTTTTTTATCCACCAAATCTTACGGTTAATCCGCGTTACATATTAAGTTAAAGCGCGAATAAACTAACAAAAGTATATTATGAATTTAATTTTACAAATATTATTTTTAATTATAATTTAATATTAAAATATCCCCTAAATTAATGAGTACAACCATTTTAAAAATTTAGATTTAAACGTAAATTTTAATTACATTTGAAGTAAAATAACAAAATCAAAATTTAACCCCTTCCTGTTTAATTTTTTTTCTTTTCCACCGTAGCAGCATCCTCTTTCTTCTTTCTCTTTTTCTTTTTCTTCCCACCGTCGTAGCATCCTCTTCCTCCTCCTTTTTCTTCTTCCCACCGTCCAAATTTAATTTAATTTTTTTTTGCAATTTTACTCATGTCCTTATTCCCCTCCTATCTTCTTCTTACTTGAATCATAATTTCTCTCTTTTTCTATCTTATAAGTTCAATTTTTTCTCTCTAAATTTATAACTAACAAGGTCTAAATCCTTCATCCTTTCCAATTTTCTTGTTCTTTCTCTCCCTGTACATATACATATATGTACAATATACACTTCATGTTCTTTGTTCTTTATTTCTCTCTCTCTCTCCATATATATATATATATATATGTATGTATGTTAATACTTCATCTATCTTCTTCAACTTCTTCTTCTTCTTCTTCAATTTAAATCTAATTGAATCACAAAGTAATCACATATATTTATAAAGCCCTTTCATCATGTCAACATCAAGCCCCTCTTGCAAAATCGAGGTCGCTGGCAATGGTGGGTTTGATTTCGATTAATCCCAAATTTTGCCTACCACTTTCTCTCTCTATAAATTGATCCAAATTTTCACCACTTTCTCACTTTCCCATGTTTTCCCACTCCCTCATCCTCGCTTTCTCTCTCTAATCTCACCGTAAAGTTTTTCATTGTCAATTAAGAGGAAGAGGGCCACAAGAAGAAGTAGTAATATACACATGTTTATATATATTAAGATCCATATTTGAAATATATGAGAGAGAATGATCAAGTCGGTTTTAATTAAGGCTTTTTAATTTCACCTCATGATTTTGATTTGAAATCTCAATATTTTAATTTTGCATATTCATTTTAGTTTGAACTTGTAATTGAGTGTAAATAAAGTAGAAGAAGAAATTAGGGTTCTTAAAGAGTAAGAAGAAATTAGGGTTTTTAAAGTTAAATCCAATTTTGTAATCCAAAAGCGCCCTAAAAGAAAAAAGGAAATAAATTAAAAAGAAATTATATTTGGATTAGGAATCTTAATTAAAATATAATCTAAATTTATACAATTATAAATTAATTTTAATTAGTGGATATACTATCAATTTTGAAAAGGGTAATATTATGAAACTTTGTACAAGATTTCCATTATTTAAGAATGGATTAATTGCAAGATATGGTGGGTAGAAACAAAATCACCCCTAATTTATTGTACATAAGGATCATAGATTTTGAAGTACCAAATATTCAGTACAGTGCACAGTACATTTTGTATGGTAAATATTGTACCAAATCCACCCCTAATTTATTGTACATAAGTTCCCTATAGTTTCTTTAATTAGTTAATTGTTTCTTTAAGTTTACGTGGTCTCTCACTTTGGTCTACAGAATTTTGAGGGGTGATTTTAAATCAATTCACAAAATTTGGAAGTTTATCCACATTTGAGTTTATCCATATTTTTTTGTTTAAATTATCCACTTGTTGGATAAACTTACAAAAAGTAAAAACTTTTAGATATGTAACCTTTTTTAAAAAAAAATGATATTAACAAATGTAATTTTCTAAAATACCCTCATTTTCTTTATATGAAAATCTAATTAATTCCATTTTTAAGGCGTTTGATTAATTCTTTCATTGAATTTACTTTTAGATGTTCTTGAAACTGAGAAGAATTTGCTGATTCAATTCATATTCATGAATATAATAAAAAAAATTGACATGTTTCTTAACGGAAAGATTCATCATCATTCATGTACTTTGAGATCCATGAATATACTTCACTGGAAGAAAATAATATATCCAACTAGTTTTCTGCCCACCTGATGGGCGGACGAATTTAAGACTTTTATACATAATTAAAGAATATAATTCATTTGATGAGATAATATTTATCAAACATTACATTCCAATGATATCAACACTAAAAACTTGAGATAGAAACTTGGAAACTCGCAATTGACAAATAACAATAATGTAAATTGTTCATATAATATAAATCATATAATATAATGCTTTTGCTGATTACATTAATATATATAAATTGTTCAAATAATCCGTTTAATGAAGACTTTTGCTGATTACACCACACCTACAAACCAAACTATTACAAAAACGTCCCAATCATGTAAAGAAGAAGAAGTAGTACTTATTTTAAAGAAGTAGTTACTTTAAAGAACGCATAATTTCATAAGCCTACAAATTAATCTTATTTGTTACACAATCACAGTAGTATAGTAGTGAATTAATCTTTTCAATTACTGGACCATTATTAATTAAATAACAAAAGGATTATGTCAAAATGCACCAATGCAATCAAGCATCTCTATGGTCATTTTTGGTTTAAAAGTTTTAAATCATGTTCAAAACATGAAAAAGAAAAAAAGAGTTACATAAAAAATACAACAAAAAAACGGGCTGTTAGAAAGATATTTTATTAGTTAAGATTATAAAATACTCTGTCCATCTTAATTTAATCAATGATTAAGGATACAACTCATTTTCTATTCTTATTGTGAGATTTGGTTTATTAATTATGTTGTAAAAGAAAATATAAGTATCAATATGAATATCTGATACATTCCAAAGAAGAAAATCTGACTATCTAATTGAGATGGATGAAGGGTCTAAGTTTTAACATATACACAAAAATAACATAAATCAATTTTTTTTCCAGAAACATATATATATATATATATATATGTGTGTGTGTGTGTGTGTGTGTATGTATGTATCTATAAGATTGTTCAATACATAAAATGGAAAAGAAGCATGGATAAAAATGGTGACAAAACTGAGGAGACTACTGATCAAAATTTATATTATATATAATTGAGTCCAAAAATTTAAGTTTTAACATGCATCTTGATGTTGTGAAATGTGAATATGAATAAATCAATTTTTTTTTGCAGAAACATATATAGCAAGAATTATGCATTAACACCTGAATTAACGAAACAAAGCATGCAGGCTGCCAATTAGATTTTAATCCTTAAACTTCTTGTTGATGCAACAAAAAAGAAGACAAAAGAATAGGATTTGTATAATCATTAAATCACCAAAGAATTATAAAAAAAAATCTTTAAAGAAAGGTCTTGATTGATTGGGTTTTATTTAATTGACAGACAACTTAGTAATGTCGTTTCAATTAAAATGGTGAACTGAATTGTGAATCATGTTTTTGAGTTGCGAAATTTATCAACATGTAACATATATATAATATATGAAGTAAACGTGTTAGGATTAAAAATTTCTAGTTAATATAAGGAATTAGATCTACAAAGTTTTATAAAGATGATATCTCAAGAGTTCAATTGGGAGCCTTAGTAATAAAGGAGTGCAACTTTGACAGATTAAAATAACAACAGTTGAACCACTGGCCTCCTTTCAAGCCTTACTATCTATTTTTCAGTAGCTTTTTGGGATGTGATAAGGAAGATTAGATATTTATTTCTTCACCCTAAATATTTTATGGAATGCCTTAAAGGATTAAATATGAGAAGGAAGTACCTTTTACATTTGGACTAGACAAAATACCTTCGTCTCAATCTCAATAGTACCAAAAAGTATAAGAGAACCAAAATACAACATCAAAAAGATTAATGCATAAGCACATAATAAAATCAACAAAGAAGAATTACATCAAAGTACAAACAAACAAAGATTAGTACCTTTTAGGGCTATAATCTATTAAACTATTTAAGCTAATAGGATCGAAAATCTGCAACCAAAATTGAAGCTTAATTATAGAAAAGAAAATGATGATAACAGGAAAAAAGAGAGACAATTTTGAACTACTATATATGACCAAATTTAGAATAAAAGAAAATTATATAAGTAAGGAGTTTGAAGAAGATTTATTGCCAATAGAAGAAGAATCCACGCTATAAGATAGATTGTTTTTTAAAGGATAAAACAACAAAGAAAAACATAGACGTGATAATAGATAGAGACCAATGGAGAATGTTGCAAATATTCCAAGCGTGTATAACAGAGAAGAAAGAACAACGTTTGTAGAGGACGCCTAGAAATTGGAGTGAAATGATTCAAGGGGAAGCAACAACTCAGGTATAATTAGAGATAGTGATAAACTATTTTGAATAAGAGGAGTGTCTTATATAGAGAAAAGTGCTGGAACGAAACTGAATCGGAGAAGGAGGTAAGAGAGGTAGATTGAAACTAAAAAATTAGTGTCCATTGAAGGAGGTAAAAAGACAACGATGGAGAAACAGAGAGACGTTTGAATATGGACCTATACAGAAAAGGAATAAATACGAGACACGTGGCATCATGTGGAGAGAAGATAACGTTTTACTTATATACTAGAGTTATGCCCGTGCGATGCACGGTGAATTGAACAAAATTATGTTTGGTTTAACGGAAAAGTAAACGGTATGAAAATATAATATTTTCATGATGATAAGGACCACAATTGAAAAACTAATAAGATCTCAAACTTAATAGCATTCGTAATATTTAATTAGAGTTTATTAATGTGATGTTTTTGTAAAAATTCAATCTAACTCTTTGGTCTCTGAAATGAAGGCTGCTATGCCAAAATTTACAACAAAGATAGTGAACGTGATGAAAGTAGAAAGGTTATACAAATCTCATTGTGATCCAATAATTCTGTCTTAGGTAGTCAAACTAGTCATTTTCATTCTATTTTTTTTCCTTCTTATTTCAATATATTGCTCTATAATTATTAGCTCACGGCAACCAAACAAAAGTATTGCACATATCTGAGATATGGTGTTTAAATTGTATGTGACAGGTTGAGAACGAATGCAATTGTGGTATAACATAATTATTATTTTTTTGAATGATACTATAACTTTTATTATATTTAATTTTTTATAAGTTTTTGACAGTTGATGAACTATTTCTTTTTTATCTATTTGTTTGAGAATTAAAGATGTAAGTTCTTCAAATGGATTACAATAATGATACTACAAAAGATATCATAAAGACTACCATAAAGTATTTTGAAGAAAATGCTAATGCTATGAAGATGCGAAATTTCGACAGGAAATAATCAAAAGTAGTCATCCTTTCTCAATAATCAAATGATGGGCTCACTTTTCACTCCCATTCAAATTACCCAGAAAACATAATTAGTTATTTACAATTTTTAGTTAGAGTAACAGAATAATAATGATGGAAACTTATATTGTTTAACTTTAACAATCGCTCAAATAGATAATAATTTCCCATGACCAACCTGAGCAAAATAGAAGTAGAAATACAAAGAAAGAAAAGAAAAGTACCTGGTGGATGGCGAATGTAGAATATGCATGGAGAAGTAAACATCAATTTTCCTTTATAAAATTATACCATTAAACTTATCTAGAAGTTGAAGAGGTTTAATTTAATAGGAGAAGATGTGGTGATGAGAATCCGGAACAAAATGTGAAAAGGCAACTGAGAAATTTTCATTTAACACAAAAAGCAATAAGTTATTTACTAAGAAAGCATTAAATATAAAAACACTTGGCATTCAATGGCTTACAAAGGGGGCATTTTACTTTAGTAGTAATAAATAAATAGATAAAAGATAAGTATATAAATGGGATATAAATGCAAAGTTTATAAGAAATTGACATGTGTACATGTCTTGTAAAAATGGGCTCCATTTTCATATAGTTTTAGTAGATATACTAATTAGATTAGGATATCAATATAAATGAGATCGATCAAAGCCAATCAATCCTCCACTTTCGAGAAACCCAGCCATAATATATTTCTTAATGTTTCTAGCAAGTCAGGCTAGATGGGAATGGTCTTTCTCACTTTTCTTCGTTTAATCGATAATATGACTTAACACTTAAGAAAATATATATTTATAAAATAAAATTATACAAGTCAATGGAGATGAAATGCTATTCTTATTCTCAGCCATAAAAGGTGATATATATACATACATATATATATACATAGCATATCCCCTAAAATTATCACACAAGCTCTCTCTCTCTCTCTCTCTCAAATATGACCATTGCATTCTCTCACTTTCGAGGTAACAGCCTGATAGCTTATCTTTCATACAATCATATTAATATTTCATTAACTTGGTTTTAGGCCAAGGTGTCATCAATTACACTTGCCAGAAATTATATCCAACCGAGACGATACCCATTTTGATTATGAGGTTTTATGTATTTATTTAAAATGAAAAGTTGTTTCGAAGACTAATTTAAGGGGTTTTATTTTTTATGGTTGTGAGTGATGTGTAGTTATAAATTGACGATTATTTGAGGCGTGGTTATTACAAATGAGAGATAGGGATATAGAACTAGGAGAAGGATAAAAAATAAGAGCTTTCCGGCCACGAAACTATTAATTACAGCTGTCAAAAAATCCAACCAACGCCATTAGGATGACTGTATGACAACGACTATGAGTGATGGCTAATGACAGCGGTCAGGCAGTGGACATGGTGGTTTAGGGCGATTAGTTGTAAACGATGGAATTTGATAATCTAGAGGACAAGGGTATTATGGGAATTTTGGGTTTTAATAATTATTAATAGTCAAAAAATGGTGGATTAACTAATTATTGTAATTATGTCAAAAATAAATATATAATAATCAATTATCTGTTATGGGAACAATTAAACGCGGTATTTTCATTAGATAAGCCCTTTAAATAGGGCATGAATACAATAGTAAATAGGTTTAACAAGAAAGCTCAATACGGCTCATAATACATAATTTACACAGTAAAATTCTTAATACATATTCTATTTAGATGATAGCACACTACGTGTAATTTTCTTCAACACTCCCCCTTCTGCTGAGTTGGAGATAGAATGGTACATGTCTTGTTGCCTCGTTAAAACCTTATTAAGTAACAAAAACCCTGTGGGAAAAAATAACCTTGATTGAAGGGAAAATAGTACAACATTATGATAATTATGTTAGACTTCCTCCGTTGAGTCTAAACTTTCATTTGATCCTTACTTTGATCAATAGAGTTTGCATGTATCGTTACCTCATTAAAAATCTTGTCAAGTAACAAAACTAATTGGGAAAAATGAACATTGGTTTAAGAAAAATAGTAACGTAATATCATGTGGATGTTAGACTCCCCCTTAAGTTTACACCTCACCCTGATGTTTACATTAATCAAGGAATTTGAAGAGCTTATGTATGAATCGATGCCTCGTTAAAAACTTTACCAAGTAACAAAACCTTGTGGGAAAAATAACCTTGGTCGATGGAAAAGAGTACAAAGCGATCGATGACATGTATGTGTTAGACTTCTCCTTAAGTCTACATTCCCCTTGATCCTTACATCGATTAAGGAGGTTTGGAAAGCCTACGCATTCCTATGATTTTCACATGTTCTCTCAAATATAGCCTTAAGCAAAGATTTGGTAAACAAATCTGCTACATTCTCCTTAGATCTTATTTAATTCACTTGAATCTTGAGGATAGCCTGTTATTGCTGATTATAGAAAAACTTTGGAGATATATGTTTTGTATTATTACCCTTGATATAACCTAGCTTCATATGTTCAATGCAAGCTGCATTGTCTTTATAAATGCAAATAAGCTCTTTAGTGGTAGAACTCAAACAATAATCCCTCGAATATGTGTAATGATAACCCTTAACCATATACACTCACGAACCGCCTCATGTAGAATGATAGCCACAAGAGTGTGTTTGGTTGATCTTTAACATATTGTTGTATTCCTAATAGTGAATGCATAACCAGTTTGGGAACGACCTTTATGTGGGTCAGAGAGGTACCCTACTTCAGTAAAACCAACCAAAATATCATTTGGGGTTTCAATGTAGGGGCTAGCCTTTTTTACATCAACACTTACTTTAGATATTGTTGTGCAATCTGTAATTACTTTTGCCTATCTGTAGGGAAAGAACAGTCCCAAGTCAATGGTTCCTTTTAGATATCGAAAAATATTATTTATATTGTTCTATTGATGCTGCGTTGGCGCTGAACTAAATCTAGCTAATAAGTTCACAGAGAATGCTATATCTGGTCGAGTATATTGAGCCAAGTATAATAATGTGCCTATTGCTCTTAGATAAGGAATTTCAAGCCCCAACACATCTTCGTCATCTTCTTTTGGACGAAATTGTTCTTTTATTGGATTCAAACTTTGACCGGTCATGGGAGTGCTAGCAGGATGCGTTTTGTCCATGTTGAATCGCCTGAGCATCTTTTAGACATACATAGACTGGTGGATTAATATTCCACATGCTCGATGTTCTAGTTTAAGACCTAGACATAATCGTGTTTTTCCAAGATCCTTCATCTCAAATTCAGATTTCAGGTAGCTAGTGGTTTTTCTTATTTCCTTAATAGTACTTATTATGTTCATGTCATCGATATATACAACTACAATTGAGAATTCAAAACTTATTTTCTTTATGAATACGCAGGGGCATAATTCATTGTTCTTATATCACTTCCCAATCAAGTAGTCACTCAGGCGGGTATACCACATTCGTTCGGATTGTTTTAATCTGTAAAGTGAGCATTTCAAACTAATTGCAAACGCACTCCGTGGTTTAGAGTCACTTGACTTGGGTAATGTAAGGCCATCATGCACTTTCATATATATCTTTGAATCAAGATCCCTATAGAGATATGCAGTAACCACATCCATAAGCTTCATTTTCAGTCCTTCGGAAACTACCAAGCTAACTAAGTAGCGAAATATTATAACATCCATTGCAGGAAAGTATGTCTCCTAGTAATCAATTCCAGGGCGTTGTGAGAAACCTTGCGCCACAAGGCAAGCCTTGTACCTTAGAGCTTCATTATTCTCATTACACTTTCTGACAAATACCGATTTATGTCCTACAGGCTTTATACTTTGTGGGGTTAGCACTACCGGAACAAATACCTATCTTTTTGCCAGATAATCTAGTTCTACTCGGATTGCTTCTTCCATTTAAGCCAATCTGCTCTTTGTTGACATTCTGCAACAGAGCGAGGTTAGACATCATCGTGCTTTATGATTTTTTGAGTAACAGTGTATATAAATATATCATTAATATAAATGGAAGATCTTTTCATCAACTCATATACCTTCTCATAATTCATTGAGATTTCTTTATTCTCTGGAATCATTTTAATCATCGAAGCGTCCTCCAATACTGATTCATGGACATAACTATAATCAGAGATAATCTCATAAGAATGGTTCTTTTCATTGATGATTAATGAATCGATTTGTGCCTTACTCTTTTTTTTCTTATTGGGGTGAATGTCAATTGACCCAAGTGGCCTCATCATCTTCCTTTGGGTAGCCACGGCCTTAATCACACATTCACTAAGTGTGGTTACATCATCTCTGTCTGCGACACTGTGCCCTTTGTTAGGGACTTCTAACATTGCAGGTACATTTATAGCTGATATATATGATTTCGTCACTTTAACGATATCAGTAAACGCATCAGGTATCGAATATGTTACGTTTTGAAGATCAATTATTAGTTCACTTTACTTTCACATTGTGAAGTGCTGGGATCAAAATGAGACAGGATGGGAATAAACCACGATAATTCTTGTTGTTCCCCTGGAAAATCCTTTTTCCTATCTCCTTCTAACGACGGAAAGACCGTCTCATTGAAGTAACAATCAGCAAATTTAGCGGTAAAGAGATTGCCTGTTAAAAGTTCCAAATAGTGGATAATTGTTGGGGATTCATATTCAACAAAAAAACCTAATCATATCTGGGGATCCATTTTATTGCGCTGTGGGGGCACAATTGGCACATATATTGCTGAGCCAAATATGCGTAAGTGTGAAATGTCAAACTTATATCCAATTACCAACTGGTATGCAAAAAATGGTTAGTTAGTAGTGGATCTAAAATGAATAAGTAAAACTGCATGTAATATTGCATAACTCCAAGCAGATATAGGCAAGTTGGTGCGCATAACTAGTACCCTAGCCACCATCTATAACATTTTGATAGTGCTTTCTACGATACCATTTTGTGTATGCATATGGGAAACATGATGCTCTACATCAATCCCAATAGACATGCAATAATTATCAAATGCTTTTGATGTAAACTCTCTAGCATCGTCAAGTCTTATAGACTTGATAGGATGATCAGGGTGATGAGCCCTCAAACGTATAATATGTGTTAGGAGTTTTGCAATTATAGCATTTCTTATGGATAATAATGCAACGTGTGACCAGCGTGTCGACGGATCCACTAAAACCATAAAGTACTTGAATGGTCCGCATTCTGGATGGATATGTCCACATATATATCCTTGTATCGTTTGTAAGAATGATATATTTTCTTTTGTATCTTTAGCATATGAAGGTCTTGATCATGTTTTTACGAAGAACGGGCTTTACAAAATGAGTGATGTGCTTTTGACATGGTCAAAGAGGTATAATGGGAGGGGTGTAGTGTTTCTGGTACTTTAAAATGTAAGTTATGTTTCTGAGCAGTATTAGAATCGACACCTTACAATGTGACGGATTTTTGTTCGATTTTATTTTTTAATCGAAAGAAGGGATGTTCGTATGAGTTCTTTAAAATACGGATCATCATGTCACGACTAGGATATCCTAGGCGGTAGTGCCAAAGCTTGTATGAGTCAGTATCCCATATTTCATTATTGGTGACAGCATATGATTCAATAATCCAAATAGTAGTGATGTACAGTTCACTAGATTTACTCATTAATTTCTCTAAAATGCGTTTCCTTCCACATTTATTAGAGGTAATATAAATGTATTATATTCCATTCTCACAGTGAGTTTCTATATGAAAATCGTTGTCACAAATATCTTTAAAACTTAGTAAAGCTCGGGTAGTTCTTAGTGCATACAGAGTGTCTGTAACTTTAAATAATATGCCGTTAGGTAACAAAAATTCGACAATAAAAGCCCTTTTATTACTTGCGATGATTCGATCATTATAGTCACAAAGGAATTATGAGTTATTAATTCAACAAATAATTGCTTATTCTTTAAAATAGTGTGGGTGGTTCCACTAACAATTAAACATTCAAGTTCTCCTCTAGTCATTCTTACAATAATGAAATCGAGTATAAAATCCGAACCATGTAAAAACAAAATCAAACATATCAAATACATAAAAATAAAGTTCAAAATTTAATTAATAAAACCAACGATAATTAATCCGATATTTTGTTCAAAAATCTAATCCATCCAATCAATCATAAACTTTAAGACCAAATCATAGTCTAATTAAAAATTAGGCAATATACCTGTTCAACTATTTCTGAAAAATAAAGTAAATAAAGCAGATCAGTCAAAATCGAGTGCATCCATAAACTGAGCAAAGTCCTTCTTGCCACTAAAATTTGCGATTATGAAGTTGACATCAGCTTCATTAGCTTCTTTATTCATAAAATGAGATTCTTGTTCTTTAGACTTTCGATATTTCTTGTAACTCGCTGTTACTTTAACACTTGTATGGCAGTTCTTATATTAGTGCCCAGCAACTCCACACCTCTAGCATGGCTCATCACCAACTCTTTCCTTTTTGATCGGAGGGTTCATAGGTGTATTTTTCATCTTGTTTCCTTGACCACTAGATCCAATAGCAATATTTCTTCTTCATACTTTAGAAGAGCCTCCATGACCCGCACCATGACTCTCACATCCCTTTCCACGTTGTGCATTATTGCCACATGGGTAGGGATCAGCACGTCCAGCTCCCTTTGTATTGGGGTTATTTCCACTTTTCATCTTACCGTAGTTGGCCTCATGAATTCTCTTTGTCTCGATAGGCCTGGCATTGTTATTCAAAATAACCTCATTATGGCTTTCAGCCACTTACAGTAAGTTGATCAGCTTATTGAATGTTGTGATTCTTTTATTATCATACTCGAGCCTATACTGGTTCATTAGTATAAGTGTTGAAGTAGGAAAAGTGGAAAGAATTTTCTGAATCATATCATTTTCTGTGAGATCCTTTCCACATAAGTTAAGACGTACTTTTAGGCGCAACATGTCTTTGTTGAAGTCATTAGCACTTTTATAGTCAAGCAAGCGAATTTTATTCCATTGAACGGTCAATTCTGGGAACAAAGTGTCATTAATGTTCTCAAAATGTCCCTTAAGGGCATCCCGTAGTTCTTTAGGTGCCTTCAACTGAAGGTACTCCCAACGAAGGCTGGGATCAATATGTTTCCTTAGAAACATTAATGCATTTGCTTTCACCTTGTCAGATAGTCCTTTGTTTGTGGGGTCTTTGGGGCGAGCAAGTGTATCAGAGTATTCCTTAGCCACAAAAGATGTTTTTACATCAGAAACCCACCGATGTTACTCAAGTCCTTCTAAGTCCAAAATGTCAAATTCGGGTCGAGTTGGGTTAGCCGTCTTAATAAACAATAGAAAAAATATTACACAGTTATGAGTACATCAATGTTAGTTATTTTTCAAAAATATGAATTATATTTCAAAACCAAGATCCATGATGGTCACATTTTTCGATACTATACGAAAATACTTTATCATAGTAATTATAATGCGCATGAACTTTCATCATCATGGCAACTTTTAAATTTATAACATAATAAATAAAATAATTATAAAAAATACAATTATATAAGTAATATTTAAATTTTCTTAGCATGCTGATTTATTAAAATTATAGCAATTATAAATTTAATTAGTCCATCTAAAAAATATATATGTATAATTTTAAAAATATATAGTAAAATTTATTAAAATAGTACTACACCTTAATAAAAAGATAATTATTTTGAGAATATAAATATTAAATTTATTTTTAATTTTTCAAAATAAAAAAATTAAATTTTAATAAGATATAAACATTGTAGTCAATATGAAAAAATAAAAATTTTAAAAGCTTAAAAAATATTCCAAAAAAAACTTTTCATAAAACAGATTAACAACAAAATCAAATCAAGAATTTAACCAATCTTTTAACCAAATCACACATGAACAAATCCCTGCTAGATAAAATACAATCCTTAAAACTTATTATATATATATATCAAAAATCTGCACAACAATGTGTAGAATTAAACTTAATTTTAAACATACGGATAGTTTTTAAATCAACAAAAACAGTTTATATATACTAGTTTTTTGCAGTAATAAAATGCATTTCAGAAATAGATTTTTTAAAAAAAAGAACTAATAAAAAAAAATAATTTTAATCAATGACAGATTTTACATCACCAAATTCAATAACGACCAAAACAAATTTAGCAGCTGTGAACACCTCATTTTGCGACTCTCGCAAGAATCCCGATCTCTAAATAAATAAGCATGCATGCTTTCAAGAACATTTCTAGATGCATACATATTATATACATGTGATACATGTCAAAAAAGGAATCCGAAAGGACACCCGGACCAGAAGTTACAAGAATTACCAAAAACTACTAGAATCGGAACCCGTCAAATCCTCTAAAAACTTGTGTAAGGAGAGTTTTCAATTTTTGATCATCCTCAAACTTTGAGGGTTATTATACAATATCACCAGGAGAAACATATCCTAAAATCTTCCCGATCCGATGGCCAGATCTCTAAAAATTCAGAAAACTGATAAATCACTTCGGGAAATCAAAAAGGAACCTTCTGAAGTCCAATTGAGCTCAAATTTGGTCAATATATAGGTTGTATTACGGGGACTAACATCATAAAACAGTTATATTGATCTGATAATCCTTTTGATGGGAATTACATAAACTGTCTGCGGACAAACATTTTTCAAGCCAATTTTGTTGATTTTTATGTATTGATAATTCCCAACCTCTGATCATCCTGAAATGTTTTGAAGAGCTAGGAAATAATATAAGGAGTAACATAATCAAAAATCAGCTCGATCCGACGGCCGGATCTTCAATAATTCAAAAAACCAGGAATTCAACTCAAGAAATCAAACAGGGGCCTTTCCGATCTCCAAAAATTATGAAATTTGTCAATAGGTATTTTTTGTCATGGGTAACAACATGCTAAAAAATCGGATCAATCCGATATTTCATTTGGCCAAAATTGAAAAAACCATCTCACGTTATATAGGGTTTGTCCGCGGACAAACATTCCTAGATGTTTGTCCACAAGACACACAAAATGTTTGTCTTACAGACAAACATCTATGAATCTTTGTCCCCGGACAAACAATTTCAGGCCCAACCCATTAATTATTCTACAGATATAAATACATCTGCACATACGCCATTTTATTAGCTCTGAGATTTTGGGATCTGTTTCCATTTTAAAACATATTTTTATCAATTAAAATTATAAAATTTTGGTCTTACCAGTCTCGGTCCATGAAGGAATCAATATACGTTTGTACTCAATTTAATCTATAAATTGCAATGCTTATCTAAATATCCAATATGAGAGTCCTGAATTCGTCAACGCCGATTTACATTATTAAACTATAGTACACTATTGACGAACAAGTCTCGAGGATCGCCGAATATCCAATTTTAAATCGAATTAGCTTCCGAAAAGCCTTAAATCTTTTTAAAAACACTTGTTTTGCTATATATCATTATCAAAATCATCTTCAAAACCACATACACAGATTGATTTCTAAAATCAAAGGGCAAAATACGAAGCACATGGTTTTCATCCCCACCCCAAAATCCCGTTTTTCTAAAATTATGGGCTGATAAGTGATAACCAATAAGCATGCGAATGTTCGATTATAATTCCACGCATATCCTACTCAAAAACTGAAAGGGCGAATCGGGTGCCTAACACATTCTCGATTTGTTACTTAATGTATGAACCTTTGAATCAACTGATTTTGTAATAATTATGTTTAAAAGATCATTTAATTCATAAATGTTCATCTTTTACACATACTTTTGTTTGTTTAGTAAAACAAATTGGCTACTTTGATTTTCTTTACAAACTATCACATTTTTTTTATAATAAAACGAACAAAAAAATTGGAGGAATTGCCACTAACGGGGATCTAGCGTCGAAAGCGCGGGTTATCACAATAGCAAACAACTATTCGTAAATCATATTTATACTAGGTGTCTGAACTTTAATCACTGAAGAACTACTAACAACTACTTTTTCTCCAATTCATATACCAAACTGTATAATAGGACCAGGTTACCCAAACACACCTATATACCCTAAAATCGAGATTTTACTAATCAAGAAAGTGAAATTAGATGCTCATGCAAAGGGAGAAGGCTCAACAAAGAGTGCAATACGACAAGGCCGCTGAGTTATTTATCATTTAAACAAAGAAGGCGAGGCTTTGCTTCTTCTTCCGTGACTCTTTAATGGTCATATTTCTTATTTTGGATAAAAGGGATTCTCTTAAGTTATAAAGATGAGATTTTTGGGTCTTTTAAGCTGTAAGGGTTTTGCTCTTGAAAGAAGGAAAATAAAAATAAAAAATCAACTAATGATGAAGAAGGGGAGACAGGGGAAGGTGGATGAGAGAGAGAGAGAGAATGGTTTATGTATGTGTGGAATAGTTGATTGAAAGAGAGGGCCCCCGGGTGTGTGTGTTTTCAAGCAATATAATCATAAAAATGCCATTATTAGAGGATAGATAGATAAAAAAAAAGACAAGCAGCAAATTATATACACATATATACTTTCATTCTTCTACACAATAACATGAACTATACATATATATACAAGAACTATATATATATACACTTTATACAAGCAGCTTACATATATATATTATACGTGCACTATCATCTGCTGTAAACAATTAATACAACAAACAACCATGGTGGTTTACTTGATTGAATACATATATATATATATATAAGAGAAAGTAATGACGAGTACCTTGATTATGTACATATACCACATTTTTTCTTGAAAGTTGGGTGACAAGAGAAAAGTTCAATGGTGATAGCGGCCGGCGGCTAAGGTTTTCTTAGAATTAGGATTATTAGCTCTGAGCGTGCTGATAACTTATTGTGGGAACAATTCAACACAATCTCTTCATTAGATAAGCCCTTTAAATAAGGCATAAATACAATAGTAAATATGGTTAACAAGAAAGCTCACTATGACCCATAATATATAATTTACACAGTAAAATCTCAAATACATATTATATCTAAATGATAACACACTACGTGTTATTTCCATCAACATTATCTATTTTTTAGGTTGAATAGACGGAAAGATTTAGTAGATAGGTATAAAATCACCCATTTTAAAATGTTTAAATATGACTTAAAAGTTGGAGATACACCTTACTATGGCCCAAAAATGGACGGCCCATTAAAAAAAAGTGACGAAATAAAACATGTTCACTGCCTACCACGTGATCTTGTAAGAGGGGCCAAAGGAAAAAATAGCTTATAATCCATATGTATTTTTGATTAAAAATAGCTTATAATCCATGTGTACATTTGATTTTGTAAATCGAAACCCTAATTCCCATTTTGCTGCGTAAACTGTTTCAAGGACAATTAAGTAACTGACTCGAAAGTTAAAAAACAAAAAGTGAGGAACTAACAATAAAAGAACACACTCATAACATCCATCCCCCCACTAACAATAACAGGTGTGGATAAAGGTCTTTTTTAAAGTTCTCATTAAGCTTATCATTGATTGATATAGATGAGCAAAATGGCAATGAACTGCAAAAAAAAATGTTAATGTAGCACCATGCTCGTATAGTCTGTAGTATAGATTACATCAAACCTGTATTCTCGCGCTTCAAAACTTCATATTATTATAATCAATAAGAAGTAAACACAAATCATATTAAAAACAAATAATGCCTATTGAGTAAACAGTGTCATATACTAACATCTTACAAAACAATCAGAGAACTTTGAAGGCAATAGTTATATCCCTTCTTGGCAGTGGTTTTAGACTAAGCAGGCAAAGTTATTGCTTTATTCTTTTTATCATGTTATTTCCTCACTCAAAATACAAATCTCATAAGTTGTTATACAAGTCTCATTCAACATTCAGAATCATCAAATAACATGGAATACTTCAAATTCAGAATGAATTTGACTCAGTCACTGAGTCGTATATCTATATATAGACTTACGAAAATGGAATCTGACCACTGAGCCATATATCTATGAATTTGACAACTCAGCCGTATATCTATGAAAATGGAAAGGATTCACAATACCATGACCTTTTAAGATCAAAAATTGGGTTCTCACTCACAGCTCTTTATTGAAAAACGAAAATGAGAAGATGGGAAGGGATTCGCAATGCCATGTGATGAATATAAATAATGAAAAATACACCTTGTGTCATCATACCCTCTTTCATGAAAAAAATAAAATTAACAGATTATCAATCCTCAAGCTTGAATCCTAGGGCTAGAATTATCAATCCTCGAGCTTGAATCCTAGGGCTAGAATTTTCAAACAAAAAATAGAGAGAAATCAAAAAATACCTGTTAATCGTGCTTGGGTATTTTGAAGGTGTGGGCTTGAATCGTGATTGCGAAGCTGCGATAGTGGTATTCGGTGGTGGGTGGAGTGGAAGCTCGAGAGAGTGACTGAGAGTGGAGTGAGAGAGAGATGCAGTTAACGAAGGTGTAGGGGAGTGTTAATGAATAGAAAGAGAATTAATTATATTGAGTTAATTGATGAATGAGTACAAGGTCCTTTAAATAGGGATGGAATGAGCTATACAAGGAAGTAACAATAATATCCCATGATTCTAGGAATCATAGTGGTATTCAACTATACCATATATATACATATACCATATCTATACATATATTTTAAGACTCCCCCTCAAGTTGGCACACATATATCAACACATGCCTAACTTGTTAATCAGCTTGGCGAACACCTTTCTTGTCACGGCCTTTGTAAGTATGTTAACTAACTGATTTTCAGAGCATATATGAGGAATATAAATAATTCTCTTCTAACTTCTCTTTGATGAAGAACCTATCCACTTTAACATGTTTTGTTCTATCATATTGAACTGGATTGTGTGCGATATCACGAGCTACCTTGTTGTCACAATATAACATCATAGGTTCTGTTGGAGAAAAATTGAGATCTGTCAGTAGCAGTTTCAACCACAATAACTCTTGGATGTCGACTGCCATTTCTCGATATTCTGCTTCTGCGCTTGATCGGGATACTACATTTTGCTTCTTACTCCTTCAAGTGACCAAGTTTCCTCCTACAAATGTGAAGTACCTTGATGTAGAT
Organism: Lonicera japonica; assembly: GCA_021464415.1. Lineage (NCBI taxonomy): Eukaryota > Viridiplantae > Streptophyta > Magnoliopsida > Dipsacales > Caprifoliaceae > Lonicera > Lonicera japonica. The sequence goes on from CM038464.1 coordinate 27,365,146, forward strand.
CTTCTGTCACATATGTTACCTACCCAATCAGCATCAGTGTATCCTTCAACCTTCAGAAAATCCTCATTTTTTTGGAACGGGATTCCCTTTCCAGGAGCTGCTTTGAGATAACTGATAATCCTCATAACTGCCTACATATGCTTCTCTTATGGATTATGCATGAATTGACTGACAATACTCAATGCATATGATATATCAGGTCTTGTTTGTGCTAGATACATCAATCTTTCCACTAATCTCTGATAACGATCTTTATTGACTGGCACGTGATCGGTTTCGACCTCTAACTTCAATCCTTCCTCCATTAGAGTCTCTGACGGTTGACAAGCCGACATTCCAATTTCACTTAGTAGATCTAGAGTATACTTTCTCTGAGAAAGGAAGATGCCTTTTGACGATCTAGACATCTTGATTCCCAGAAAATACTTTAAGTTCCCAAGGTCTTTCATCTCAAACTCCTGAGATAAAAGCTTTTTCAATGCCTGTTGTTCTTGAGGGTCGTTTTCTATGAACACCATGTCATCTATATAAACGATAAGTGCCGTAACCTTCCCATGACTCTTCTTCAAAAATAAGGTATGATCAAAATTACTCTGGCTATACCCAAACTTTCGCATCGATCTAGCGAATCTCCCAAACCAGGCTCTAAGGGATTATTTTAGTCCATGCAAAGATTTTTTCAATTGCAGACTTTATTCGTATGCTCAACTGGGATATTATATTCAGGTGAGAACTCTATATATACCTCATTTTCTAAATCTCCATGTAGGAAGGCATTTTTTACATCAAACTGTTGTAGAGGCCAGTCCAAGTTTGCAGCTAATGAGAGTAACACTCGCACCGTATTGATCTTTGTTACGGGCGTAAATGTCTCTAGATAATCAATCCCATGCGTTTGTGCGTAGCCTTTTGCAACCAGTCTCGCTTTGAATCTTTCGATTGTTTCATCTGCTTTAAATTTCACAGTGTACACCCACTTGTAACCCACCTTCTTCTTTCCTACTGGTAATTTGGTCAATTCTCATGTGTCATTTTTCAACAAGGACTTCATCTCCTCATCCATTGCTGATTTTCACTTAGAATCACGTAAGGCTTCCTGCACACTGGTAGGAATAAATACATAAGATAATTGATTCACAAAAGATTTGGTAGATACAGTTAACCGATCATAAGACACATAATTACTCATAGGATATTTGGCTTTGCTGGTAAAGGCTAGGTCATATGTGGGTTTAGGTACACCTCTATTTGCTGTGTTAGAAAACTGCTTTATAGGAATAGAAGAATATGATACCTGGGAGGACTCAGTTTTAGGGATATTTGAAGTGGACGATTGGTTATTTACGTCAGGCGGTGAGGGAGACGGCACAACTTCACTTGGCAAGATTTCTGCTGTTACCATATCAGGGGATGATGTGATTTCGGTTGTCTTTGCTACCGGTTGAGAATCCGAGGTCAACGTTGGAACCACCTCTATTGGGCATATCTTTTCCTCATTGATATTTTTAAATAATTGAACTTCCTTATAATGCTCTCCATGAAGTTCAGCTCGATGAAAGTACATAGTTTCTTCATGAAATGTCACATCCATAGTGACATACATTTTTTGTGTGGGAGGATGATAACACCGATACCCTTTTTGAGAAGATACATACCCTACAAAGATGCACTTGAGAGCACAAGGTTCAAGCTTATTCCGTTGCTCTTTTAGTAAGTGGACAAATGTAACACATCCAAATACCCAGGGAGGAAGATTTGATACAGTAGGAGCCGTGACAGACTTAGCTAAGACTTTAAAGGGTGTCTAAAAATCTAGCACGACTGAAGGGATGCGGTTTATTAAATAGACAGCCGAGGAGAGTGCTTCACCCCAATACGAGGTTGGTGCGTTTGCGCTGATCAGTGATGTCCGAACTATTTCTAACAAATGACGATTTTTTTGTTTGTCAACCCCATTCTGTTGAGGAGTATAAGGACATGTAGTCTGATGAATGATCCCATGAAGTTTGAAGTATGCCTGTAACTCGGTACTCATATACTCCTCATCATTATCACTTCGGAGAACTTGAATAGTAGCATTATATTGTGTACTAATCTGTTTATGAAATCTCTGAAACAAATCACTAACTTTCCCTTTGGATTTCATGGGACAACCCCACGTCATTCGAGTGCAATCATCAATAAATGTGACAAACCATCGTATACCACTTAAAGAAAAAATATGAGACGGTCCCCATACATCAGAATGAATAATCATAAATGGAACTGAACTCTTAGTCAATAAAGATTTAAAGGAAGTACGATGACTTTTAGCCAATTCACAAATCTCACAGTGAAAACCAGAAGAATCAACTTTATGAACTAAACGGGGAAACAGTTTCTGTAAGTAACCAAACGATGTGTGTCCTAACCGACGGTGCCATAACCAAAGTTCATCTGTAATTTTGTTTTCAGATGTACTAGTGTTCAAGGCTTTGTGCAAGCGATCTGTGCTTTTGAACTCCAGGTCCAAATAGTCTAATTTTCTCCGCCTAACACCATAACTAATCGTCTTCTTCATTTGAATATCCTTAAAACACAATGAGAAGGGCAAAAGATGACAACATAGTGTAGGGCATTAGTTATTTGATAAACATATAATAAATTATAATCTAAAGATAGTACTACTAAGACAGAGGTTAGGTTCAGAGTGTCGGATAAATTGATTGATATGTTTCCCACCACAAGGACTGGGGCACCATTGGTTGTGCAAACAAAAGTCTAAGATGATGGGGTTAAAGAGTAACTATTTTTGAATTATATGTCATATGATCAGTTGCACCAGAATTAATTACCCATGTATTATTCAAAACAGAGACAAAATGTAAAGTCGTACCTGATGTACCTGTGGTGGTGAGTAAGTCTGAGGCATATGGGTTACCACCTGCTATGGTTTGACATGGTATGAGATTGCGAGAATCCTTCCACCAATCAGGATATCCAATAATTGCATAACAACCTTTTTTCGAATGTCCTGTGAGTCCACAAACGGAGCATGGTAAGTATCTGAAAGTGGAATACCGAGAGTCATTTAGTTGATTACCATAGCATGATCGTTTTTTTGAATTTTGCCAATTTGAGGAGTATTCGGTTGATGATCCGATCATGATTGTGGGCAAGAGACATTGGAGAGTGTAATACTCAATTATCAAGATCGAATCTGGAAATTCTGAGACCGTGGTTGTGTTCAGAACGTCGAAAAATACTAGGAAGGGTTTATGGTCAAAGTCAACGGTAAAAGTCAACGATTAGTCGGTCAACATGGGTGATGTGGCAGGTGACGTGGTAGTTGACTGCTCTATGTCAGCGCGTGGATGAAGCGCGGCGGTGGACAAGTTTGGTCTGTCGGTGCATGTGAGGTGGTATGGGTATGATTCGAACGGGGTTGTAATCGTCTCTTTGAGACGAAGATTTTGGTGTTTGGGTTATCGTGATTAGGTGTCAGTACGTGATAGACGAAGGCACATAAGTTAGATCTGAGTGTAGGGTTAAGGCTTCTGACGGCGTGGTGGTGGCTGCTGGTGTTTAGGGTGGTCTAGGGTGGCTAGGTGTTGTTTTAGGATGGTGTTAGGGTGGTTGTGTTGTTTTTCCCTCTAATACCATGTTGATGAATAGAGAGATAATTAATTATATTGAGATAATTGATTAATGAGTACAAGGTCCCTTAAATAGGGATGGAATGAGCTATACAAGGAAGTAACAATAATATCCCATGATTCTAGGAATCATAGTAGTATTCAACTATACCATATCTATACATATATTCTAATAGGGACGAGTACTGAGAGCTCGTGGATTAAAAGGGGAAAATGGTTTGTATATATTTGTGTTTTAGCTTGTTTGGCAACAGGTTTAAATTTCCACTTAAAAGCTCCGTGTTTTAAAAAGTAAGGCCAATTCGTAAGGATTGGTCCTTACTTGATAAGCTCTACTAGACCATATATATATATATATATTAGGGTTTCAGTCTAACTTCTTTAGAAGAATGCTGCTCTCTCCTCCTCCACGGTCAAGGAATCCCAAGAGGACTTCTCTGCAACTGCGTTATGTATTAGGCTCAAGCAATCGAGGACCAATTTTGCTTAGATAATTATGACTTTGTCAAAGTATATTAGTACTAAAAATTGTTGTGTTGTACATTGTTCTGATAATACTATATTTACTTTGACAATAAAATTACCTATCTGATAATAAAATCAACAATAATAAAAAGGTTAAGTTTGGTTTTAATGAGAAAATTTTAAACACAGAATTAATAAATTTAGAGAACTATGTTTCGCGAACATAAATTAATCGAGATACGTAAAAACTAGCCTGCACACCCTTGTAGTACTAGAAAGTTAAAAAAAAAAATAAGAGAATCATGTTTCTTCATTTACCCTTCCCTTTCAAATTTGGTCAAATCATGTTCGTTTTACTGCTGTGAATCCAAATATATTATTTTAGTAGGCAAGTAGGTTTGGTTATCTGTTGTTAGTTGTGGTGGTTATAGACAACGAACTTGGGGAAAAATTCGTATTTAATGCTGGAAAACAAAGAATATGATAATAGAAAAAGGTGCAAGTACACACAAAAATAATGCTATATTTTTAATTGACACATTTTTTTATACCAAGCTTTTTGATAGTCTCTCATCAAAAAGAAAAGGGGTTTATTGATTTAATTCCGCACATTGATACCTTGTTTGAGAATATCTTAAAATAATTTTTATTTTACATAATCTCTTATTTTCTGACACCATTAACATTCCTTCAAAAATAAATAAATTGACAATTTTGTCCCTACCCTTAGCTCCCTGCCCATCATCTTCTTTCCCAATCTCTTCAACTTTAAACCCTATTTTTCTCTCACTAAATTTACACCCACTTACAAAACTAAATTAAATCCAATATCTAGAATTAAAACATTGAGATAAAAAATGAAAAGAAGCTGAAATAAAGCCCCAATTTTCTCTCTTAGAAAACCCAACTACTATGTATATGTATATACTGGATAGAAAAGGCGGTAAACCAAGCAGGTAAAACATGATTTTTTTTAATTAAACTTGACGTATATTTAATCAAAATGTTCAATTCTTGACATAAGCCAATCCTTTCTTGAAATATACCCTATATACGTATACACATACTGATAGAAAGGGTGGTAAACCAAGTTGTCTGAGGTGAGAGGGGGCAGTTGCACAACTCGAAACTGAACCATGTAAATACTCATTCACCATTTCGACCAGATAAATTTTAAATCCGAATCCTACAGCTAGCAATATTAAAAAAACCAAAAATGAACAAAGAACGAATTTTCAGTTTTAATTCATTTTGCGTGTCAGCCCCACTTTATCATCAACGTGGGTAGCACTAAGGCGTGCATCTCTGATATCATTACATACCAGTTTTGATTTGGCAAACTAGCCCAGGAAAATATTTTTCTTACCCAGTGCATCACATAAATTATACTTACCGATAAGAATATACAGTGAAATTGCCTGGTAAGATACACACACATACACGTGCCAGGTCTTGAGGAAAGCTTGCACACTATCTCTTCAGCAACCGTATTCAATGGCCAACATCTTGCACACCATTTAGTGACGGTATGCGATGGCCAACATAGTATTGCAATTGCCAATATGGCTCTCACACTGGACCTTTGGCGATGTTTTTCAATCCCCATAGCTACAATTTTAAATCACCAATATATTGTTGGTACGTTGGTAATTTGGCGACAAAAAACCATTGATAAAAGGCTAACATGTACAAGTACACCACTGATATATCTACTATTATATAAAGCATATATACACGAAGGGAAGGTCTAATGTAGCACTTTCCGCTTCTGCTAGAACAATATGTTAACTATTGATGCATAAGGTACAAGAACTCAATGTACCCTCTCGAGAAGCAAAGGTGCTTTGGAATTTACCTTTCCATGAAGACGGAGAGAAATGAGGGAATAACAAGAAGGGTATTTTTGACTTAGTATAGGGCACGTACAAAAAAACAACTAATCGAAATAACATGATTCAAAAACCCCGACAAGCATCCATCCGAGGCATTATATAACCTCTAGCTTATTTATTCAAGAAAATATCTACCAAAAACCAGCAGAGCTAATCATTAAATCTAGGAGCTAAATTTCAAACAAAGGTCACAAGTAATCTATATACTTTTTAACACTATCAAGTTGTGACTAAGACAATCATCAATACTCGGGTACAGAAAAAAATGGTATCCAAATATTCATGGGATACCAGGCAAAATAGCAAGAAACAATTGAGAAAATACTACACCCACAGGATCATCGCAATCAAAGGGCTGCACTCGATTAAGTAATATGTTATGCGCCAACGAGTAAAAACCCCCTCACTCTTGATTTGTATGCAAAAATATTCTCTCCTCTTGTATCATATGTTGTGCAATAGTTTGCCTGTAAATGAAACCACATATATATTAGCAACACAAAACAATAGTATTACTTTCATCCCTGATAAAGAGTCCGTTTGACTTTCACAATTCTTTAAGAATGCACTAATTTTTTGGTACCTTGATTATGTTTTGGAAAGAAGGCAGGCTAGACTCCTAATTTGGCCAAGAAGGAACAATGGACTCTTAATTTGGGAGGGATGGAGTATAAAAAAAAAAAAATAGAATTGCTGTGCAGTGCAGTGCAGTGCATTTATGTGTGTAATGTGTGGTGTGCACATACATTATGAATGTATCCAATTAATAGTTAATCCATACAGATTACACTTCGACACATGCATCATAACACAGCCTATGAATTTTTATTTTTGATAACCATGGCCCTACCCCTACTAATCCTATGAGGCCCTGGTTGCTCAACCGGAAGACGCCCCCAGTGGCCCAAGAAAGGTTTCACGCAACGGGGGAATCAAACATGAGACCGTGCGCCTACCCACACAGTCCCAAGTTTGCCCTTACCGCTGTGGATAACACAGCTTATGTTTTAGGCCATTATTAATATCAAAATTCAAAATAGCCAAAACAAATATAATCCGAGACAACCAAATAACTTAATATCAGAGAGAACGCTAACATCAGAAGAAATACTTTACCTCCTATGCAAAATTGCTGAATAACTAAACCACTTCTTTAAGGTAGGGCAGTAACTTTCCCCACTGCAACAGTTTTTCCTGTAGAAAATGGCAATGCTTGTGAGAATGTGTGGTGGTGTTGGGTGTGTGTGTGTGTGTGGGGGGGGGGGGGGGGAGTCGATAGATCTGTAAGGGATGATACACATTAGTCTCTCACCTTCGGTGCGAAGAGTGAACCGACCGAGCTGTGGAAAATCGGAAAATTTCTCAATGCATATCAAATTAGTCACCTGGGAAGCACATTTTAGAATCAGATAAAAACAAAGTGAGAGTGAGAATATTATCATGCACAAGTATTCTGGTTCCACCATAAGAGAGGAGAGAGAGACCTGAACGCGGCATAAAACAATAGCGCCATTCTTCACGAAAAGAATTTTCTTTTTCATAGGTTTTTTTGTCTTTGGGTCAATCTGATGCATCAGCTCAACAATCTCACATTCCTCAACAACAGCATGAATGTGCAAGACAGCCCTATAGCCAGCAGTAAATATTGCCTTGAAGAAACCAAATGTTTATCATTAGAATTCATTTGGGAAAAAGTATGACCAAAACAAATGTAAATAAGATCATAAAAGTCAATATTTTGAAGAAAGGGAAGTGTGGTTCATGAACATACATTATCCAGCAACTCAAGGATCTGCAACTGGGCAACAAACTCAGAAACTGCAGGTATTGGGGTTGCTGCAAGGAAAAAAGAAATATGAAAAATCTAACAGCATCAAAATCACATTGTAAAGAATAAAAAGTACAAAAACCTTCGGAAAGAAATACAAAATAGAACCACTAAAATTAAAAGAAGGCAGGATCTAGCAGTTACCTTGACTTTATTTGTGCTTGTGTTATGATCCGTGTTCTAGAAATCAGGATCAATCGGAGATTAATCGGCGCCATCTAAACGCCACGATTATGCCCTAGTCATCATTTCTTTGCCTTTTTTATTATTCCTTTGATTTAATCCACACCCCCGCTCCCCCCCCCCCTCAAAAAAAAAAAAAAAGAATTACCTTGACTTTATTTCTGCTTGTGTTACGAACCGTGTTCTAGAAATCAGAATTAATCGGTGCCATCTAAACACCGCAATTATGCCCTAATTGTCAAATTGATGACTTGGGCTTCAAAAAAAAAAAAACACTTTACTCCCAAAATGACATCATTTCTTTGTCTTTTTTATTATTGCTTTAATTTAATCCAAAGTTCCAAACCCACCCCAAAAAAAAATCCTTTCATTTCTCTATGATTCAAAGGAACTCAAGCACAGAGAGAAAGTCTCCCTACAACTCAACTCTCTCTCTAGTCGACACGACTCAATCAAGCACACACACACTCCATCTCAACTCCATCATCAAGTATTGTGTGACTTCTTGTATTTAATTAGTAACATGTTATTTAAAATAATATTTATAATGAAAATTTGTGTCTGATTTACCCCCTAGGCAACCCCCCCACACACCCTGCCCACAAAAAAAACACCTAGGAGCACCTAGTGATTTTTAGGACAATGGATACAATCATTTCAAAAAAATATTGGAACTAAATTCAAGTAGCAAGCATAAACACCAAAGTGTTCACAGCAATAGAGAACAGATGGAAGAAAAGAAAACATACCAATGCTAGATAGGACAAAACCAGCTAATATATCCTCTTCCTCAATTCCAGATACTCTGACCCGTAAATTTTCACCCGGTCCAGCGTGACTAACTTTATCATCATCACAGAAAATAGCCACAACTTTCACATTAGCCTGTAGATAAATGTGTGAAGCATCAATGCCAAAAGAAAAGCAGAGATTCATAAGAACCAAAATATATATATGGTGTGTGGGGGTAGATATATTTATATAGAGAGAGGGGGAGAGGAAGAGAGCCTGACAGCATTACCTTATTTGGCATGATCACCAAACCGTCTCCCTCGCGCAGGCTACCGGATTCTACTTTTCCCATAACAGTAGTTCCCATGTCTTTAAATTTGTCAATAATAGGCATTCTAAAACGATGAAAACACATAAATTAGATAAGTCTATTTTGTATTAATTCATTACAAAAGGTACAGCTAGATAACAATCCTAGCTCCAAAGAGAGAACAAAATAAATAAGGGACAAAATGCTAACTCGAGCAATTACTCACTGGCTGCAATTTGACTAACTAAAACCATCAAGGGACAAAAGTAAACTTTAACTGTGGATGTTTAATGGTAAAAGGAAAAATCAATCAATCCAACTCTGTAAGCATGTGTGCATGGGGGAGGGAGAAGCTGGGGGGGAACGGTGTGGGGGAGGTAAATATCTGATTATACCTAAATGGACCGTTTGGATCACGCGGCGGAAGTTCAACAGCATCAAGGGCTTCAAAGAGGCATGGCCCACTCCACCATGGACATACACTTTTGTCAATTCTAGTTTTCATATTTGCCCCCATCAGCCCAGAGATTGGAAGAAAGAGAACATCTGAAACTCAAAAGACAAGAAATCAATAAAAACTTGAAGCAAATCACATATATACACAATTCACACGGAAGAAAAGAACAACTGATTATACAAGTATCCCATGGTCTAAGGGAGAGGGGAGTTGCTCTCTACCATAAATCAGGTGAAGTACAATCAGGAAGAACTTAGTTTTATGGAAGCCGAGTAAGCAGGTAAAAAAAATTTGATGACGCATCGACTGCTACTAAATATATATCTACGTATGGGAATCAATGTTTTAAAAGGCGCGAGGCGAGTTTGAGGCGTTTTGTCCGATCGAGGTGAGGCGTAAGCCTCGAGGCGCATTGAGGCGTAAGCCTCATTTTTTATTTAATTTTTCCCTAATAAAATTATAAAAATATAATTAACATGATTATCATTATTAAAAAAGCAAAATAACGACTTTACAAACATAAGAACAATCTCAAATTGTCACACCAATGAAGCAAATATCATGCTATTACATAAAAGCTAATTATTTTAGTGAATCATACCAAAATATTAATGCCTGCATACAAGTTCTTTAATCCCGAACAATTTATAAAATTGCATAACCAAAATATCAAAGTTTATTTTTGTAAATATTTATAAAATATAGAGGAAAAAAAATAATATTAAAAAACAAAAATATTTATAACAAAAAATTGATATTTTTGAAAAAAGAAATCTAATTTTTTGGAGTAAAAGAATAAAAATGCAGGCTTTTTTAAAATCTAATATTTTTAAACAAAAGGACAAAAAGATAAATAGACTAAAAGATAAAAGACAAAGGACTTGAGGGTTTTGTGTGGGTCCCAAAGATAATTAAGAGACTAACGATGTCTATTTCCTTCCATTGTCTTCCGTTCCAACGTCTTTCTTCTTTCCCATCTTCTTTGTTTCGCACCTTAGGGTTTTTTCTCTGCCGCCGACCACCATTTTCTCAGGTGAGTTTCATTTTCTCTTCCAAATTGTGTCTCTTTTACCGTCTTCAAGTTCTCGTCGCACCTATTCTCTCTCTTTGCTCGCCGTTTTTCTCCCCCTCTTTTTTTGGCCGTTTAGATCTAGGGTTTAAAGCATTATTAATGCCTTAACGCTTCACACGCCATGAGGCGTAAGCCTCAGGTGCGCCTCAACCCAGTGAGGCGTAAGCCTCATTTTTATTCCAAAAAATCACGCCTCAGGGCGTTTTTCCGACGCCTCGCCTTGAGGCGCGCCTCAAGGCGCATGCCTCAAACGCCTCTTAAAACACTGATGGGAATGTATGTATACAACTAAATGTTCAGTCAAACAAGAAAGGAAAATACCCAACTTTATACAACAAATGATAGAAGAACAGGGATAATGCTCTGAAAAAGTTTTATGTTCTTTTACCTTTCTTGACATTGTAACCTGAAGACTTTAGGAAAGGTGTCATTTTACTCTCGATTTCTTCATACCTGGAAAAAGGAATAATTAAGTAAGAAAGTAAAAAAGACAACTCTTGGAACCAAAACATGTGTACAGAAACACAAATGTTGCTAAGCACCTCTCCTTTGACCAGCCCACTGTATGATCATCCATTTTATTAACCACAACAAGCAGCTTAGAAACACCCAAAGTCTTTGCAAGTTGGACATGTTCCCGTGTCTGTCCACCTTTCTCATATCCAGTTTCAAATTCACCTTTGCGAGCAGATATTACCTGAATAGAGTGAGAGAGAGAGAGAGAGAGAGGGCACTAAGAAACCAAATGTAGAACACATTATAATGAATGGAAAAATAAAACAAGCAGCAACTTACCAGTACACCTATATCAGCTTGAGATGCACCGCTTATCATGTTGGGGACATAACTTTTGTGGCCCTGAAATCAATAAAACCAAAAATGAAAAAGGATCCTTCACTAGGGGAAAAAACTAAAAAAGTACTGAAGCAAAGAGTAAACAGGCATGCATAGATGCAAACCGAGATGCATGTCAAGTTTTCCAAAAGAAATCCAATCAGTTCTTAGGCATTTGGCTGATCCAGGTTGAGGGAAGTAGAAGATTCATATGCATCTTGCATCATACCAAGGATTAAAATTGAATCACAATTTCAAACAAATTTTTAATAACTGACAATTTCCAGTAACCTCTCTACTAAGGAGGATTAAACTCTACTAAACTTGTACTTAATCCTAAACAAAAAATAAAATGAAAATATTAGGAAACTACTTTGACTCCAATGAGACCTCCCCAGTAACTCCAACTACAAAAATAATATTGAGATTAGTATCTAGCGCCTGATCAAACTTCCCTAAGAGCATAGATTTTGTATCCCAACACCTACTAATGTAATATTTTATCCATTATTGAGAAGGCTTCATGAAGCTATCAACACCTGCACTGGACTATCCAAAAATGAGTATATACTCAGAATACAGATAACTAATGTAATTTAAGAGAGGAAGAAGCAAACCATACTTGGCATGCAAAACTCTAAGAAAGTGGTAGAGGTAGTTTGTAAAATGAAAGATTTTCTACTTTACAACACAGCTACTCAAATTATTGGGTTCACTTAATTAAATACTAGCTCTGGGGCACACTCTACATGTGTGCAATACATGTGTGCAATAGGATAGTAATTCTTCAAATTTAAAACATATAATTTACATTTGGTTCACTGGTTGTTAAATGTGTTGTCATGTTAAAGGTTGTGAGTTCAAATGCCCCCTTAAGACAGATCCTTTTATATTAATTTCTAGCGTGAGAGGCAATTTGGTAATTTTGCATACATAACGAAAACTCCTTGCTCACACTTAATATATAGTATCGATAAAATAGGAAAATATATTAGGGCAACGAACAAATTACCGGAGCATCCAAAATCGTGAATCGTGATGTTTCTGTTTCAAAATGTGCTCTTCCAACTTCAACAGTTTTCCCCTGCAAATTACACATTAAACAACAAACAACTGAAAATAAGTTCCAGTCGATATTTTATGAATTCGATCATAAAAAAATTAAACCAACTCCAATAACAAGAAACAAAGATGACTAATACCTTAACCCTTTCCTCTTCATTGGTGTCCATAATATATGCCATATACCTAGCACAAAAGAGGTGATAGAGGTTAACAGGCACAAGCTTGACTAAAATCATACATAGAACAAAACAACTATGAAGTCTTAAGTACAATATTCACATCTGGCAATGAGTATGCAATAACAAACTGAGTTTACAAATGTATACACCTGATACCACATTTAGTTCTTAATTACAACAGACTTCGGTTGATTAAAAGAGATTGCATGACAGAGGACAATAGGCCCTTAAGCAATGCATAAAGTGAGGAGAAAAAGCAGGACACTGCAGCACATAAACATTCGGCTTCCAGAATAACAACAGACAAAACAATGGACACCTCAATACAGGATACCAGATTGTAAGTGTGTTAGGAAACCTCAATTCTAATGTTTGGAATTGTAACAAGACCCTTAATTCCAAGTCGTTTGGACAAGAAAATTGAGTTTGGGATTGGTGCAGAATTCTAATTCTATTAATTCCAGTTCCATAAATGGAATTCCATAACAGAACTAGAGAATTCAATAACCAATATTATGTGGAATTGCTACTCAACTGCAAATACACATCCGCACAGATGCACACTCTAGTTCTATTCAATGTTTTAAAAGGTGTGAGGTGAGTTTGAGGCGTTTTGTCCAAGCCAAGCAAGGTGAGGCATAGGCCTCAAGGTGCATTGAGGCGTAAGCCTTATTTTTTATTTAGTTTTTCCCTAACAAAATTCAAAAAATATAGTAACATTATTATCATTACTTAAAGAGAAAAATAACTACTTTACAAACATAAGAACAATCACAAATTATCACACCAAAGAAGCAAATATCATGTTACCACATAAAAGCTAATTAATCTAGTGCATCACACCAAAATATCAATGCCTATATACAAATTCTTTAATCCCAAACAATTTATAAAATTGCATAATCAAAATATAAAAGCCTATATACAAATTCTTTAATCCCAAACAATTTATAAAATTGAATAACTAAAATATCAAAGTCTATTTTCCTAAATATTAAAAAACTATAGAGCAAAAAAATAATATTAAAAACCAATTATTTTTATAACAAAAAAATAATATTTTTGAAAAATATAATATAATATTTTGGGTAAAAAGATAAAAAGACAATTTTTTAAAAAAACTAATATCTTCAAAAGGACAAAAAGAGCTTTATGTGCGGGTAAAGATAAATAGACTAAAGAAGTCTATTTCTTTCCGGTTTTTCTTCTTTCCCGTCGTCTTTCTTCTTTCTTCCCCACTTTAGGGTTTTTTCTCCATTGCTGCCACCGCCGATGACCGCCATATTTTCAGGTAAGCGTCATTTTTCTCCTCTAAATTCCGTCTCTTTTACTGTCTTGAAGTCCTCATCTCACCTATTCTCTCTCTCTACTCGCCGTTTTTTCTCCCTTTCTTTTTGGCCGTTTAGATCTAGGGTTTAAAGCAGTATTAGTGCATTAACGCCTCACATGCTTTGAGGCTTACGCCTCAGGTGCGACTTAAACCAGTCAGGCATCGGCCTCATTTTTACCCAAAAAAATCACGCCTCAGAGCGTTTTAGCAGCGCCTCGCCTTGAGGCGAGGCCTCAAGGCGTACACGTCGAACACCTTTTAAAACATTGGTTATATTATGGAATTGGGGGTTACAGAATAAGAATTCTACACCAATCCCAAACTCATTTTTGAACAATTGGTACTTGAATCTTTTCAACTTATAATGCCTTATATGAAGGCTTTTTTTTTTTTTTACAGTGCTTATTTTTCCTAGGAGTTACCAATTGTTGAAATGATTCCAGTAGCAACCTGTTTTTTTAATCTCACAACTTCAACATAAAAATTTGTTTTATCCCAGTGGGAAGCATACAATAACTTCCAATTACAAAGATATAACATATAGATAATATAAGAGAAACGGACTCAGGCGCTGCTAAGAGAGAGATATGAATGTGGTACATTATTGGATCACACACTCTGGGGAGAATAAAGTACAAACATGACAGAGCAAACAGTATTGCATCAGATGTTCAGGCAAAAAAAAAAAAAACTACGATGGAGCACAAGTTTTCAAAAAGTTAAATTAGAAAGTAATATGATGTCTCACCAACTCTCTCTACTTTTATCCTTCGCTTCTTTCTCATACTTTTGGATCGTCCGGTCGTCAACCTGACCACTAAGGAATAGTATCTGGCCTCCGGTTGTAGACTTGCCAGCATCTGCAATCACAACAGAAGCACAAATCGATGCATGATAAGTAATATATCAAGTAAATCATAGGGATCTTTGATCAACTAATAGTTAATGCAAAAAGCAAATCTCCTCAGCGAACAAAATTCTATAAAAGTCAATGTCTTCAACTTGAATTGATATCATCAAGCAATAACAGACCATACTTAATTCAAACAACACATTTCAGTACTAGAAAAAACCACTTTCTCTTTCCATGAAGCTCATTTATTCAACCATCAAACAGCCTAATATTACAGAGACTAGTAGTTCCTGGTATTATCGTGAGTCATTATAACAGTTATGACTTATGACCAGCATACAAGTATGGTAGCAAAAATAAATTAACCACTGATTCACCAAAACAAAATAATTGCAAGTACAAATTTCTGAGCAACACGCAAACTGTTTCCTGTAGGATGATAGTGACTGAAAAATAAAAATTAACCAATAAAAATGTTATGTTTGGGCTGATTTGAGCTTCCAACAGAAATTTTGAAGAGATTAAGGCTACACTCCAATAACAAATCGTTCAGATTAGAAACACCAAGAAGGATAAGGCAATAAGAATATCAAAGACAAAAGAGGTATCCTAGAAGTAATTGCATAACAAACACACAAATCCAACAACAAATAATGCAGCAAAATACATGATGACCCCATCATCAGCTAATAATAACAATCAATGCTAGGGTAACAAGCAAACTAATAAAAGGTTAAATAACCATATTTACGACAACTATCCCAATGAGAGAAAATTAGCATACCAACATGGCCAATGAACACCACATTCAAGTGACGCTTCTTATTAACTGGCTCCTCTGCAGTGTCTTTTGAAGCATCAGTTTCTTTTTCTTTCACTGAAAACCCAAGAAAACATGAACAAAAACAAATTAGATGTCAGCAAATACGTGTAAAAAAGGTTGTCCCTCGATCTGATATATAGAACACTTACGATGCATGTTTGAACCCCACAGTTGCACTACCCCAAAAAAAATAGAAAAAAAGGTAAAAGAAAGACAACAAAAGGGACATTGACAAATAAGGGGATACAAACCTTCAGGGGCACTTGTTGGTTCTATGTGACCCCGCTGGTAGTTTGCGTGCACCTCATCCTTTGATTCTGGTCCACAAACAAAGAAAACAGGACATGATAATGAATACTGATGAAATTAAAAATCAACTTGACAAAGCCTTGTCCCAACTACTTGATATCAGCAACATCATTTACATAAGTTAATAACTTTATTAAATCACAAGAATACATCAAATTGACCACATCACTCTTTCTAACAAGAATAGCTATTAATATTCATCAACTGTTTTTTAAAAAAAATAAAAATCAGAGGCACTTATTTTTTAAATGATCTCCAATTGGTGCGACTTTTATCAAGTTATGAATGTTTGTTTGTAGTGTTTCACCACATATCCATCTTGGCTTTTCATTGTTTACAAACTCAATACTATAAAGGAGTCAAAAGGGAGGAACACATATAGATGTATACAATCTAGTTGCTGACACTATTGTCATCTTCCCTAAAAAATCAATCAGAATAAGTGGACCTCAAATAAGAGTATTTAATACCAAAAAAGTGAAAATCGAAGGAAAACTGAAGTCCTCATTGCAATAAGGCGTCAAATCAAGACCAAAGTAATGAAATAATAATTTCATGTCAACGCAACAGAAATGGAATGGAAAACCATATGGCATGAATAAAGAACTTTGCAAACCACAATTCACAAAACGCAATGTTAGTGATACGCGTGATAGTACCTACCTTCTACAATTTTATTGGATTTTTCAACTTCTTCAGGATTCCAATCTTCCTCATTAGCCATCACATTATTATCTTCTGCTAGCATACAATTGGTAGTAGTAGTAGTAGTAGTAGCAGTAGCAACAGCACGACATAGTATTAGAAAATTAATACTAGTAGAACAGTGAATTCATTAAACAAAAATCAAGTAGTAGTGGTGGTGGTGGTGGTAGAATTAGAATAATAACAAGAGCAATAATAATAGTAATAATAACCAAAACAATAAGAACAGAGCATATACCAGATGAATCAAGCTGCAATGCATTGATTTCCTCCTGAATATCTAGCATTGGAAACAATTTCAATGCGTCATTATAGATAGTTTCCACTATAAAAGGTAAGGCACCGATAACATTACTTTAGAAAAGACCACGCGTAATATAAACTAGGTAATAGGAATTAGCATTTAACACCATTTTTGGATGTAGTTAGCCTTAGCAACAAAAAAAAGGTAAGGCTGAACTAAATTACCCTTGTCTTCTCCTCTATAAAATAAAATAAAATCTGATTTCCTCTTTTCATGTCTAGCCAAGAAGCCCTATCTCTGTCAATCTACGTCTAATCGTACCCAAAACCAAATCAAAGTCTAAAATAAAAAAAATGAACTGAAAACTTCAACCAAACTGAACTGGGATTTAATTTTTGATCCCTGTAATCTTGAAGATGTGTAGTGAAATATATTAATATGTTTGAGATGCGTACCCCGGTATGCAACCATTTGGTATCTTTTTGAATTCTATTCATGACCACTGCAGTAGTAGTAAACAGGTGATCTGCATGTGGGAGCTTTCGTATTGGCACCGAGCAATTGGGTGTTGATTTTGGAATCCATAGATTTCTTTCCAATTTGATAACCCGTGAATTTGAGATATATTTTTCAAACTAAGATGCAGCTTCAAATATTTATGTGTAATACACTCTAAGCTACATATATATGTGTGTATGTATAAAGTTACTTCGTATGCATGCGTACATACATATATATCGATTTGCATATCCAAATCCAAAACTCTAAAATTTCTTTGCCCAATTCTAGATATATTCTGACTTGAAAATTGCATTTTAGATACGTAGAGAGAAAAAAACAATATACTGAAAAACTTAACAAGTTCTACGTTGTCAAACAAACAGGAACTAGAAAACAAGTTTCACTTTTCTTTACTTCAGTTCAATTTTCCAAGAATCACTTTCCTGACAATCGAAGGGACCCCTTAAGCAATTACTAGCAAATTACCATCTCCCTCACTAGCAAATTACTGTCTCTGTCACAGGATACTTTTCAGATAAATGAATCAAGCATGTTGTCTTTTCACTCCATGTGCGCATTAAGTAATACATTCATCTTGTATCTTTGTAGAATAATCCAGCCACTTACCAAGAGTAGGTTGTGGCGTTTGTCGACTAGCATCAACAGGTTGACTTGCATCAGCAGTTATGGTGCCCATTTCTTGACCAGGAGTTGACATCTACCAAAGAAAATTAAATAACCATCAATGTACTTTAGAATCACACTTTTATATACAAAAAATGAATAAATAAATTACTAAATTACCGAGCAAGATGATGTCGATGATTGAGCCCTGACGATGCTTGAATCAGGTATCAACCACCTAAAACTACAAAAAACCATGGGCATCTAAATTACAGCCTATAGATAACTTTCATCCAAATTGAAAGTAAACTCGGGATAAAATGGGGGGAATCAGTCTCGGAGCTACATAGGGGAACGGTGGAGTATGTGCCCCACGCAAAACAAGATAAAACTGAAATCTATCTTTTTTTATCAGACCTTTCACTTGTTCATATGACAGTATTTATGCATACGTCAAATATATTACCAAGACTGAGTTTAAAGGAAATTAATTGTGATTACAGCGATTATTTGTGCTTAGGACACTGAACGTGCCGATGGCCAATTATTGTGTTTCTGAAACACATCATATTTTTATCAGTAGAAATTGTCTCCATAAGAAAACAATTCTGCCTCCCCACTGGGGGAATTGATCTCCATATCTAAGTCCCCTAGGAAGTGAACACATATTTAATTAATTTTTCGTAACCCTAACAAGTCCATATTTAGGAATTCCAGTCGTTAAAGTAGTGAATCGACAATTTCCTCACAAAATTAATATAATCACGGACAATAAATAAAAAAACGAGTTATTGCTTCTCCTTACCTCTATGAGCTAAAATCAGTTACTCTTCCAGTTTAACAGCGGCAGTATGGCCTCAATTCTATATGTAAAATCTGCACGAAGAACAGATCTGGTTAGCACAGATTTGAGAATATACGAATCGATTTCAATTACACGAATACATGATTCACGCATGCGATTCCCCGATGTTTAGAAATACGATCGACTTCGTACACGCAATCGGCGATTTGTACATAAACCAAACATAATACACAAAATCAAGTATACAGACTTGGAGAGAACAAATAGACTGTGAAAATTGAACCAAAGAAAAATGTCGGCGAGGCATACCTGGTTGAGTGAAAGCAGAGAGAGAGAAAGAGAGAGAAAGGTGACGACGGAAGCGAGTCGATGAAAGAAATATATTTAGGGCTCACGAGAAGTTTCTTATACGACGCCGCAACTCATTCACCAATTTAAACCGGATTATATTAGATTTCTGTCTAGTTGTGAATTTACCTTTGATACCAAGTTTAATGTTAAGGTTTTTTTTACAAAAAAAATATATATATATTATTTAATGTTAATACCTGAATTACTTGATGCCTCAAGTTTAATAATAAGACTTTTGGGAGGGTCTAATTTCATGAAAACAACTTGAAAATAGTATTTGAGATGGAACGAAACGGTTACAAAAACAATGTGAAATTTATTTTGTTCTACTTTCTTGCTTTTAGGTATTTTATATTATCGAGGATTTAGATTTATATAATATCTAGGTATTACATTTTTATTTGTTTAAGAGTTTTTTAATCAATAATTTGTGACTAATTAAGATTATTAATTTAGGTGTTAGTTGTTTAATTATTCATTCGAGTCCTAGTTTGATTGAAATTGTTAGTAGTTTTTGAATCAATAGGTATTTTATTAAATTATGCAATCTAATCTAATCTAATAGTATATATATAAAATAGGAGACGTGAAAATATTAATTCACCTTTTATTTAGAATTTGACATGTGTCACTTTAATTATTCACTGATTAATTAATTAGGCAATAAATAACACACTTAATATCATATTTTAATAAATAATTAATTAATCACCTTAATAAATAATTATAATTATTTATTATAATTATTATTCATACTATATAGTATTGTGGGGGAAGTTGATACATTAATTATTTTCTCATATTCTTAATTGTAGTTACATTAATTACTTATTAATTTATTTTTTATATTCTTAATGCATAATAAAATTATTATTATTATTATTATAATATTGGAAGTAGCATTATTTATTATACTATTTTTTAAAAACGTGTCAAAATTAATAGTTTTATTTTCAATTTGCCATAGCAAATGAGTTGTATTATTAACCATTAATTATATTGAATTTAATATTTTCTTAAAAATAACAAAGTAAAAGTTGCAAAATTAATTTTGAACAGAGGCAATATAAATTTTATTCTCCATGCACAATATACTTAGGCCAATTATTTGACAAAATTATTAAGACAAACGCTACTAAAATTACATATCTATATTATAAGGGAAAGAAACATCACATTACTAATTTATTAAATCAATGGCTCACATTTAATTACAATAAATTAGATAATGTTTGGGCCATTAGATATGTTTTCAAATCATCAAATCAAACAATCTATCTCTCTCTCTCTCTCTTATTCCACCAATCTATTCTCTCTCACACTTTTCTCTCGTCAATTTCTTTTTAAAATTTAAAATACATAAATTAGAAATTATTAAAATTTTCATAATCAAAATCTACTTATCATCGATACCTATAAAATAAGATCAATTATAATTATACAATTATGTGTAAAATAAAAAATTTAAGAAAAGTTATTGTAACCACTTTTCTCTATTTAAACATATTTTCTTCATATAACTTATATTCAAATCACTTTATACAATTTATTTATTTAATCTTTACATAGTTTTCATTTTTTTATAGAAAAAAAATACATTACTTTTGTAAACCAATTTTACTTTTGTAAACTAGTGTTTTTACCAATGATACCATCTGTTTATAATTAAAATTCTAGAAATATATAATGTCACTATATAATAATGACATACATTAATTTTTCAAATTATTTATATTGGTGAATGATTCAGGATGACAAATTGGCCTATCCCAGCCTTAATGAGGTGGCGAAAGGGATACGAATTTAAGCATATCATAAACAGGGGGCAAATTCGAGTTTTTCAATTAAAAATCACTTCAATTTAGTCGGGTCGAATATATATTTTGGCATATTGAGTTTAGCTTTAGCAACATCCCCTGCTTGACTGTTAGATCGACTGTCATCTCTATTTATGATAGTTCATTCATGTCGGTTTAGGAAAAGGCGGGCTTATTATATTGTGATTTGTTTCGTATATAACTTTTTTAATATATGTTTTGGGTTGCACTTTGTTTAAATATTATATATTTTTGTCCAATCTTACTATTTTCTAATTGTTATTTTTTGATGTCATCGTGCCATTCGGCACGAGTAATACCTAGCTATTAAAATTGCACGGATTGTTAACTAGTCGTCAATAAACTTTTAATTTTTCATTTTTCATTTATTTGTTTTATCTTAATTTTCTACTTCTTCCTTGTTTAATGTGTTAATAATTTATATTATTAATTAAGCGCATTAAAAGTTTTTAACACCCCTATTTAATTATCAAATAACCCTTCATATTCTAAAAAATAAATAAACTTACATTGCTCAAGACTCAAGAGTTCAAAACCATTACCGGCCTTATGCAAAATAAAAGTAAGTTTTTACTACTTGAACATAGCCCATGCGAGGCCCGTTTTAGGCCCGCTCAACCCGACCAATCCAAATTCCAAACACAGGACTCCCAAAAACGGAAAATGAAGAACACTGATCTGATTTAAAGATTGAACAAATGAACTAATTATACACAAGCCTACTAGATGCAAAATTCATTTACAAAATCCACATCAATTAATCTCTTTAAAACAACTTGCTTGCAAACTCTTTGATCTCATCACCATTCTTTGACGAGGAATTAACAATATCCTTCAACTCTGTTAAGCTCCTCCCTAGCTGCAAAGCCACCTTCATTTCAAACAACTCCCCATTCTCTCTCCTATCCCCTTCTCTATCCTCCAAATTTGATTCTATAGACTCTTCAATTTGCTCAAAAAAACCAGCATTGCTTCTATACATCTCAAACACCATCCCCACTTGCCCACCATGCTCCAAAGTGTTCACTACACTCGCTAATGCCCCGCCAACAACTCCAACCACCACTGCACAAGAACAAGATTGCCCCACCAACGCAGCCCCAAGTGCCGCTATCCCAGTTAGCAAAGGACCAGCTATAGCCAACACTTTATTAACCCCAATGCCTTTTCTCCTAATCTCAAATAATCCGCCTTATCCTTCTTCCTCAAAACCTTAACTATCTCTCTCATTTCTCCCTCCAACTCATTGTTCCAACCGTTCCGGTTTGAACTTTTTCTACTACCTACTTTTGTTTGTCTTCGTGTGTTTTTAGGCCACCACACTGCTGGCTCGACCCTAGAGGGGAATTTTTCAAGCATTGTGCCCAATAAAGGAAGTGGGTAGGCCCTATCAAGTGCTATAACTTTCTCTGTTGTGTATTTAACTTCATTCTCACTGGGACTACCAACCACTACCATTGTTTGAATTTGGCATTGGAGTTGCTTAAACAAACGGGCTGCGTTTCTTTGCTCTTCGGCTAATTGAGAAGGCTGAATTTTGTTCATCAACACCAGCATCGCAGTTACAGATAAATACATCAAAGTAGAAGATACTTTTAGTGCAAACAAACTAGGGGACCCAACTAAACTAGTACCCGCTATAGCTGCCATTGTTGCAGCCGAAAGGGTGATTGTGTTTATCGAAGTCAAAAGAAGGCTATTCCAATTGGTTCTTTGTTCTCCTATATTCTTATGCATCTCCACTCGATCCGAAATAGACTCCATTATCAAGTGTAGCTTCGCGATCACCGTTGGATCCGAAGATTTCTTGTTTGTAAGAGGAGAGTTTGAAGAGAAATCATCATGGGTGGTGTTTGTTTTTGTGTACCCACTTCTCTTTAACTCGAATTCTTCAACCAAATCTTTGGTTGAGATCTTTGAAAGCAAAAAGGGAGAAGTTTTGAGTTTTGGTAAATTTATAGCTGCCCTTGTGATTCCTCTTTGGCTACATGAAGAAACAGAACCATTTGAAATCAAGAATCTTGAAGCTTGAAGGATTGCCATTTATGAACACTTCTGAGATGGCCTTGGCCACGTCAAATGGTTTTTTGTCTGGAGAGTGTAAATGTATAACTTTAATGAAATATTTAATATCCATGAGAACCATGTTAGATTTCTAACCTTACGAAATTCAATAACAATCCACACCTATTTGGCTATTTTCATTTTATTTTATTTTTTTGTTTAACAGCCTATGTTCTGAACAGCGAAGACGAGTACAAGACCACGTGGGCCATGTTCATGCAGCATGAAGATAGAATGTGTTATTTTTCTATTTAATTATTATCTTATCTTCTTTAATTGATGTAACTCTGTAGTGTAGTTCGTAGTTTTGTTCTTGGAACCATATTGAAATTTTAATATCAAAAGAAATTAAAATATAAGAGATTATTGTTGAATCTTAGCTAATCAAGAACATAGAAGAGACAGAGTAGACTATATAATGCAGGTAGGTGCTCATTATATTATATATATATAAAAAGAAAAGAGGAGTGAAAATGTTCTAATATATTAATTTAATTATTTAGTTATATATATATACTAGTCAATGCCCGTGCCTACGGCACGATTCAACTGTACCTACATATAATTAGTCACATTATTTAAAATTATATTTGTTACTACTTTTTTTTATATCTATAATTACTTGTAATTTTAAATATTTTTTTATCTCATATTAAAAGTTCTTATTCCAATTTCGTTATTTTTCAAATAAATTAATTTTAACATTATCCTAAAAAAGTAGTAGTATACTTTTAATTTGAATAAGAGGAATTAAATTTTCCCATACGACACTAATTTTAATTTTTAATCTTAACCAAATTTTAAAAATATAATTGTATGCATATTATTCAAATAGTAGTAAAGTGAATTAAATCTAACTAATTGCACTTCTGTTATAATTAGAGATAGGAAATGGCCTAATTCAACGAATTTTCAACTAAGCAAACCCCCAATATAGGGCAGACTTTTTTTTTTTTTTCATTTTATAATCTGGAAAAATATAGGTGTTAAATGGCTTAAATTCGAGTTCACGTAAATTCTGTCCACTTGTCTTAACTTTATTGAAATATAATATTTTTTCTTTAAAATACATTTATAATACAATCTAATTACAACTGGTAAGAAGGAAAATAATTAGTTGAATTTATACGTACAATATAGTAAATTGGGTAGATTTATTTATTTTTAAATAAATATACTTTTAGTCAAATTTAGTTTCAATCATATTTTTAGATATATCGAATTCGAATTTGGTAAAACCCTAAATTCAACTATTGATCCCCTAAAGTTAATTCTAACATAATTCATTTATATATTTTCATTAGTACCTTTTGGATTTTAAAATTTAGAAATTATTAATCACATATAGAACAAACGTATGCCAAGACAATAATCAAGTAAATTTAAATTAATATGTTTACATTTAGATAAGTTTAAATTGATATGTTTATATTTAGATCAAAATAATATTTTAAAATTATAATTAGCTTCCAGAGAAAATGTAACCATCCGGGTTCTCCCCTAAAATGGCTAGCTTAAATTGTAAATTAAGTTCATTGCACCCATATATATACTATTAATGTTCCCATTACACTACCGATGTGGGATACTTTGGGTCGTCACAATCTCTGCCTGTTAAATTCCAAACATTCTTGTCAGGTCGGGGTCACACACAAAGACTTATCGTTAGCCGAACAAACCCGACCCAAAATATCAGCACCTCATGTAATAGTAGTTCTGGGTACACTCTGATACCATATGTAACCACCCACCCGGGGTCTCCCCCAAAATGCTAGCTTAAGTTATGATTTAGGGTCATTGTTCACATATATATACTAAGAATTTTTCCATTATACTATTAATGTGGGATATTTTTGGGTCTTTACAATCTCTCTCTGTTAGCTAGCCACATCCAGTTATTTCGGCTCGCCGTCAGAAGTACAAATTCGACCCACAATATCAACATGTCACGTGGTTGTAATCCAGGGTTCCCCCCAAAATTGCTAGTTCAAATTGTAAGTTAAGTTCAGTGTACCTACATGTATACCAATGAACTTTCCATTATACTATCGATGTGAGATATTTTGGGTCGTTAAGGAAAATAAACTATTATTATTTTATTTTTAAAAAATAATAAATATAATATCTAATATTCTCTAAGTTTTGGATATATCCTTATCACCTATAATTAAATTTTTTATTTTTTTATCCTTTCTTATAATTATATTTTCTTCGTCAAACAAATTGATATTGTAAATATAACTACTTTAATCCTGAGAGATAAACAAATAAATTCGTGAGCTCTAAATTTTTTAATGATTAAAAATGAAATTGTTAATGTATATATGACATGATGCCCTTTGTATTTGTTTTTTAAAAATAAAGTGGTGTTAAAAATTAAAATTCTTACATTCAAAAAATAATTTAATTATTTTTTACTATTTATAGTAAGAAAATATAATTAAATGTAAGAACAAATAAATGATTTTGAGCAATCGAAACTTACATTGAATTTAATATAACTAAATGTTAAAATATTAATAAATAATTGATATTGATAGTAAAAACTACTCATACATGCCTAATAACCGAATAATGGTAGGGTACATAATATTATTAGGTATTTTTGGACATCAATACGGGGATCGTCAATGCTCCAAAAAGATGGCTCTCCTTCATCGAATATATGGATTTATTTGAGTTCAACATGCTATATTTACATGAACATAAACTGGATATAACCCAAATCGTATTTATATTTAGAATGTATTCATACTTACCACAATTAAAAAAATAAAATAAAATATCAGGCTTTAAGATCATGGTTAGTCAAAAACTTATTGGGATGGAATTTTGTCATCCTAAATCCGAATTGCTATTTTATTTGTTATTGAACCAAATTTATACCGTTTTTTAAAGTAACCAAATTTATAGTTTATTAATTATGCTTAAGGAAAATAAATTTCTTTAACATAATTCTTTTTGCTTTCACAATAATATTAATCTATTTTTGTGTATATAATTTGTAAACTTAAAAAAACAAAATCGTAAATAAATCAATGTCCCTAGAAAAATAAACTTTTAATATTGTTAAATTAAAATTCATTATATTTTGAAGTTTTAAAAAAAAGTTGGAGAGATAGAAAGTTGACGTGACAATGCAAATAAGATATAAATATACATTATTATTACTCGACATATTCTTTTATAGTTAATCAACATGTTAAACAATATGGGGGTGTTAAAAATATAGAAAAACTATAATTTATAATTAACAAAACAGGAATATATAGGAGTACTGGAGATGCTATTATATAAATAATTTACATGTTAAATAATCTGGGATATATTGGAGATATAAAAAAAATTCTAATTTACAAATAAATATTTAATGGCTATAAAGATACAATTAAAATTTTCATAGGTTTTAAACTATTTAAATCTTTAATATAGTTAATTAACTAATACCTATTATCATCATCAATATTACCAACATGCCTTAATAATCCTGAGATGTTGGATCGAAAGATAAACATTCACATTAAATTTGAGCCACCAGTTGAGAACATAAACATAAAATGGTCCTGCAATATTAGGCCTGGCCTGATTATTAATAGATTATACGATAATATTTATTATTATTATTATTATTATTATTATTACAGTGAAGAAAAGAGATAAAAAATTATGTATTATTTAGTATTACAATTAAAAAATCAGATTTCAGCTTTCAATTATAATGATAAATTAAATCACTATTTATGTATTTGTTAATTAAACAATCAAAAATTTGAATAAGTTTGAAAGATTGCAATATTTAATAATAAATTAATTAAATACACAATTATTGTTATGATTAACGGATAAAGATATAACATAAGAATTTGTAAAGGTTTCAAATACTTCATATCTACTAATAAAATAAATATATAGTCATAATTATCATTGTAATTACCGGTACACCATCCCCATTCTAAGTCGTCGGATTAAAACATAAAGGTTCAAATTAAATCTAAATTACCAGTTGGAAACATAAGTTACGAGAGTCATTTTATATTATGACTGACCTGATTTATTAATAGATATATATATATATATATAACTAAATAATCACTTGCATTATTTATAAAGATTCTTGAAGTTGATAAATTTTGATAGAACAATTCACCATGATCAATTTTTGTCTTTAGGAATATTCACTAAGCTTTTGAAAGAGATTAACAATATTTTTTTGCTTGTTTCCAACTCATGTAAAGTTATAATTTGTTAGATAGTACATTAGAATCTCATAAATGAT
This sequence comes from Lonicera japonica, assembly GCA_021464415.1. Taxonomy (NCBI): domain Eukaryota; kingdom Viridiplantae; phylum Streptophyta; class Magnoliopsida; order Dipsacales; family Caprifoliaceae; genus Lonicera; species Lonicera japonica. The sequence goes on from CM038464.1 coordinate 27,392,521, forward strand.
AAGGTTAGAGATCACTATCGCTAACTAAATGTATATAAATTGCGTAATCAGTAGCATTTTAGCTTATTAAAAGAATTTTGAGAAATAGAATTTTAATTTTAAGATAGTTTTATTCGATACAATAAGATCTAATGCAATTTAGATGATATGTGTAATGTATGAAGGATGTATATGTAATACTTGTGAAGTTTAAGGAACAAAAATGTTTACTTCATACACAACACATTTACACAAATTTAAATTATCTATGGTAATTAGTTCAAAAACCAAAAAAAAAATAATAAATTTTTTTTATCTATGGCGATTCGTGAGAATGCACGCTCAGGCAGAGGAGAAATCGCAGGACCAAAAAGCTAAGGGTGTAAGTTGCACACAACAGAAGACTACTTTTTTTGTTCACAATTCCATTCCTCTCTCGCGATTGTGTTCTCTAGGCCTTTATTCGCGTCTAAGGCAGGAGGCTGGCAAGTAGCACAGACTTTTTTGGTGACAATCTACCTAATATTAATTACCTTTTTCGACAAAGATATGTCATAATTCCATGTCAAAGACATGTAAATTATATGTAGGTCTACATTCAAATTCATATGGTTGATACGCAAGTTATAAATAGGTCTAGATTTAAGTTTAAATAGTTGAAAGTATAATTATTTACAAGAACACTTAGCCCCTTTGGCAGAAAACTAACAAGTCAACTTTAATTTCACCATTTTAAAAATTTACTTCATTTTACATTTTTTCCTATAAAACTTTTAAAACACCATAACTTTAAATTCCAAAAATCGGAAATTAGATAAAAAAAAATATTTGAAACATAATTATTGAGATCTATAAAATTGGATCAATTGCGACTATTTTTTGAGGTTTTTTCAAGAGTTTCTTGAATTGGTTGAAAAAAAAAATCCAACAAAAACCAACTTCAACTCAACTTTTCAACCTACTTTTACACTTCCAAACAAAAAAATTCAAAAACTCAACTTAAAACCTCCATAAGACAAGGCCTTAATGTTTAAATCCCATCTATACTCTCCTTCCCCTTCTCGATCCATTAGGATCTATTTATCGTGTGTATCAATATATATATACAATTTATTTCCTATGCGCATCAATGCAAATGAATTGCGGAAAAATTAGCTAGGGCCCACTAACTTCCGTGAGAGATTAGAGAAATCTAACCGGACAATGGTTAGTGGGTAAAAGATTAAAAACAAAGGGAAAAAAAGCAGTCATTTCTCTCTCATCTAAGCTTTCTCTCTATTGTTTGTCTCTCTCTACCACCCTCACTTGAATAAGGCTCCATTGATGGGTTTCAGTCAAGCTCTCTCCATTGAAGCTAAAAAATAAAAATAAAAACATTGACGGGTTTCTCTCTTCTACCGAGCTCTAGATTTGTAAGTGGCTCTTCTTTGCCGCGACAGTTTCTCTTTTTTCAGTCATTTTTGGACCTCCATCAAATACGTACTGATTTTTTTTGAAGATTTAATTATCTAATTTCTATAATCAGGTTTGATACGAATGGGTTTGATAGTTGTTATAATTTCAAGTTTGGGTTTGATTCGAATAGGTTTGATTGCCATTATAATTTCTAGTTTGGGTTTGATTCAAATGGGTTTGATACTTCTTATTGTATCTAATTTTGGTTTTGCTATGAAATTTGGACTTGATATACTTGTCATAATTCCGAGTTTAGGTTGATTCGAATGGGTTATGTGTATTTGCATTTTGAATGTGGGTTGAAAATGTTGCATTGATTGTAGATGATAGTGAGGATTCGGTGGTAGAGAGAGAGAGACTATGAAGCACGGGTACTTCGTTTTTTTCTGGGTACCCGTTTGGGTACAGCTCGGGTACGGGTACGGGTACGGGTGGGACACGGCTTGGGTACGCCACGTGGCGTGTCCAATTAAAATAATATTAAACCGGGTACGGGTACGGCAAAAAATAGATCGGGTACGGTACCCGACACGGCTCGGAGGGAAAATTCAAAAATTAAAGGGTCAATTTATAATAAGTAATAAACTTTGGGGTTTTTGTTTAATTAATTTTATTAATAGCATATTAAGTTATAAGAGATAGATACCCAAATAACAATCACACCAAATAACAATCGATCAAAAACTATGGCACGTCTCACGCTCAAACATCCTCACGCAGCTCCTCTCTTCTCAACGTCTCTCATCTCAACGTCTCTCATCTCAACGACGAGTAACAATTAAACTATTTTATTTAAGTTTGTAGTCTTGCACTTATTTTTTTGTTTTTTTTTTCTTTTGTATTTGGATTGCAAGGATGTTCTATTGACTATTATATATATCTATTTGATGCAATCTTTTCTTTTGTGGATATGACTTATTTATTTTAAGTGATGTTAAATTTTATTTGTTTGTAGTGTTCTTTAGATACGAGTTTACATAATGCATATTATTATATAAATATATTTATTTATTTATTTATTAAACGTGTCCCTCGCCGTACCCGTGTCTAAGTTTTTTAAAAATTGCCGTACCCGTACCTCGTACCGGTACCGGGTACGACACCCGTACCCGTGTCCGTGCTTCATAGGAGAGAGACAAACAGTAGAGAGATAAAGCTTAGATGAGAGAGAAAGGAATGATTTTTTCCCTTTTATTTTTAATATTTTACCCACTAACCATTGTCCCATAAATTTCTCGTATCTCTCACAAAAGTTAGTGGGCTCCGGCTGCTTTTTTCACAATGCCTGCGCATTGATGTGCATAGGAAATAAACCGTATATATACAGGGGTTACTATTGACACACTTCAATTTACTCTCTAATACTCCCTCTAAAAAAATGCCAATTATTCTATTGACATATATACGCCATCACTTTTATTTTTAATTAATGGTTAAACATTAAACTCAAATTATTAACCCTATTAATTAAAAACTATATTCATCATCATTCATCCAAAGGATCATCCTTCTTTCCCCCCTCTCTGGCCACCACCACCGCTACTATCTAAATCATCATCCCTCTATAAAAGAAGTATGATACACATATTTTTGTTTTTTATGTTTCATTTAATTCCAAATTCATTGGATACAAAATCAAAAAAAAAATAACTCGACGAAAAAAAAAAAGCACGAAGAATGTTTACTCAGTTTCTAGGAAGCGAGTGGTGTTCACCATACTCGACCCAAAGGAACCAAGTGAAGAACACGTCATTCAGCCCTAAGGTATCAAGTGAAATTGAAAAAATGACCAAAGCTTAACTCGGATCCTTAAGACCGAGTGATGTGCGCTTCACTCAGTTTCTTTGGATCAAGTATGATGAACACCACTCGGTTTCTAGGAATCGAGTATATCTTTATCTATGGCGAAAAATTTGAAATGAACACACACATACACACAGAGAGATAGTAGGGTGGAAGAAGATTGATAACCATAACAATCCGAAAATTAATGTTAATTAATTTTGTTAACAATACACACACAAACACATACACACAGGGCTAATTCCGTCACCCATGTATGATAACAATAATTAGACATTTGTAGTTTGGCATAAAATTGGACATTTGTAGTTTGGCATAAAATTGGATACTGCCATTTGCAATACTTCTGCTCCACACCGAATGCTTAATTCCAATCAGAATTTCAAAAAACTGCTTAATGGTAATGTGTTGATTTATAGAAAAAAAAAATTGAAGATGAGAAAGAGTTGAGTGGTCAGAGTGGAGTAGAGTGTTTTTTAGATTAATGTTAATTAATCCTAAAATTAAATGTGGAGTGTTAAGAAGAGTAAAAATGTACTTATGGAGTGTTAAGGGGATATGGAGTGTTATAGAGTTAAATGATATGCATCATTATAGTAGCCCCTTATATATATACTATACATAGAACTAACTTGTACAAACATGCGTGAACAACTTGAACATATCCGGTTTAAAGAAAAAACCTACAAGAAGAATGGTAAGTGGTTTGGTAGGCATAATAGTGTTTTTTTTTTTTGGACTAATGACACAAGTGTAACTTGACTAATATCAAAGGTTCAAACCCAATAGTAAGCATATTTTTTATTGAAAGAAAAGACTTAGCAGCAAAATAAGCAATTCAAAATTTTGACCTATAGACCAACAATTGAAATTCATCATGACTATAATTTTTTATAATAGTCTCACTAAAATTAACTTCGTTTTTCTCTCTTCGGTTCTCTCACGTCATGCCCCAATCCTACTCTTCCTTGCTAGGTTCTGGGGTTCACATGCGCAATTTTATATGCAGTAGTATGCAATTAACTAATCATGCAACACAAGCACATTTCCATCTTCCAATCAAACAAAAAACAAAGATGCCAATTGGAAAACTAGCGTGTCCATGAAGTACAAAAGGAGGATTACGAAGGGCTTTGTAATACTTCGTGGATACAAAATGCACTTTTGTGAAAGTTCCATGATAGGACCTTCCCCTAGTCACAATCCTAACTTTGGTGCCTACCTTGAGGAATAACAAAAATTGAAATCAGAAGCACAGCCATATTTAACCAGAACCCATCCATTTGGCCCAATTCATGAGGAAATAGAACAAAAAATTTAATTCATTTACTTGATCTATGCTTTTCCCACAAATACAATATATCAATTAGAGGGAGGAGGTAGAAAGTATCAAACAAGAGTCAAAATTGAATGCAATTAGCACTTGCAAATATCCAAACATAAACTTCATCAAGACAGAAATGAAATGTTGCCACCAAGCACCTTCCGTGCACGCCAATGGACAGCAGCAGCCGTTTCCGACGTTCCCATCTGTAATATTATCAAATTAATTAGTCAAGAGCTTTTTGTTTAGTTGTTTCTCTTATTACTAGTCATGCATAGGGGCAATCCAGGAATTTTTCTACTTTTTTTTTCCCAGTTAGATCAAAGAGGCCAATTTTAGTAGTAAAACTACTTTTTCAAGATTGGAAGGCCAAAGTTATTACTATACTCCCTCCTCAGATTGATTGTCCTACTTTTCCTTTCGGGATGTCTGAAATTTATAGTCCCATTTCTCTTTTAGGACATAATTAATGTACCAAATCACAGAACAAAAAATAAGCTGGAAGTCTGTTTTTCAAGATTAACATTGGGGTCCCATTGTAACTAACATATATGGTATTCCATATTAACGTGAAAAAAGCAAAGAGAGAGAAATTTACCTTACTCTCCATAGAGTAATAATCTTGCCACAAGCTCACATCTTGGTCATAGGCTGAAAGTGCAGATTCATATATCTTTCGAGCTTTTACAAGACAATCTTTATCACCAGCAGATGCAAGGTTTAATTCCAGCTCAATGCAATTCTTGTATATTGCCAGGCCAGGATGAGGCAAAGCAAGAAATCTACATAAGAAACAGGACCAAACTTTGATTAAATTTCTACGTTTTTTGTAATTGACAAATGACAATTGCGTAATATGGAGATTTAGCTCAAAAAATAGCAAATACCCTCCCCTATTTACTTATGTCTACAACTCATCCCGTAATATGCTTTGTTTATTTAGAGATTTACATGTCTTTAAAGTTCTATCTTTTCTCCACCCTTTTTTTTTGTGGGAGAAAATAAGCCTTGGCTAAGAAGATAGCAGTAGCGACTAGTGTGATACATAATAAGATAAAAATGGAATGGGGTTAGCTAGATACAGTATATCCAGAAGATGGAGGTATCCTAAAACACTCATTTTAGAGAAAATAATTGGGTTAACGCTGTAAGCACGGAGAAAATATGACGAAGTCCATAAAGTACAATGTTCTAGCTAAATAGCTAATGATTTAGAGGTATACCGTTTATATATATCTCTTGCACTCTGAATGCCATCCTTCTGAAGAACAAAATTGACAATTGCAGAAGAGAGGGAAAACCCATCATCACTGCCACCATCTCGAGCCAGTAAATCGAGGGAAATCTCCACCAGCTTCTTAAAGTAAAGTCTTTGATTTGCAAAAAATTTGAGGGCCTGCACAACAAATAACTCTCAGTCGCCTTATCTAATAGTTCTTGACAGATAAAAGAAAACGGATACAGAAAACATCGGAGGCACAATTTTTCCAATTCGGCACAATCTCAACAATTTTAAGTTTCATGAACTATGTGTCCTTCCTTTTTACAAAGTTTATGTATCAAGTAACATGTTGTTTGTTTTTACCTCCTTAATGTTGAATGGAATTCTATCCAGCCTTAAGAGGCAAAAATGCGTTTGTTTTCTCACCTCTTAAATCTGAATCTGATTAAAATTCAGCATTCCACGTTACGAGGCATGTACTGTGTTAAATGCTTAATTTAACTTTGACGAAAGTTATTCCATTGCTGTCCCTGTTCTTTTAAGCCATTAGGTAGTGATGAACAATTATATATATATAATGTCATATATTCAGGCATTCAGCATTCAGAGTAAAATAAAACCAAATAAATTTTCAAAAGTTCCATCATCAAGCATTCAATGTTCAGCAATCAGAGGTAAAAAAAAAAAAAACAAATAGACCCTAACTCAAATTTTTATAACACAACAAACAAAAATTAGGAATTAAAAAGGCAACAGGTATTTACGTACCATGTGCCACAAGTTCTCAGCTTTTGAAACGGAAACTTTCATTAGAGCATTTCTGAGGAGTTCAAAGACAACTAAGACATCATCTTTGGATGGAGAAGGAGATCTATTTTGAACGGATCTCATCTCTATTGAGATTCGCAAAACCCATAAATCCACTGCATGTGAAAGCTTCCCGTTGCAAAACTTTTCTGCAAGATTCCGAGCTTCACCTAGTCTCCCTAGATCCAAGAAAAGTGAAATGTGTTGGCAAGCAAGATCTTCGTTAATGCATCCTATGCGTTCAGCATTTTCATAGACCTTCAAAACTTGTGATATATGATCTATGGTATTCCCAGAAGAACTTAAAAGCAACCCGGAATCCCGAGTTTCACCATTTTTGTAGACAATCACATCCATCAAAAATTTTGCATAAAGGCTAACCATCAATGATGAAGGCAGAGTCTTTAAAGCCTCCTCATAAACCTACACATGAACAGGACAAACAAGGTCATAACTGTATGGTTAGTTATGCAGTGTCAAGCTAGCAAATGGTTTTTAAATTACATGGAAAAGGATAATTTAGGCAAAAGTGCAAAACCATTTTGTACAATAGAAATTGATTCGATGGAAAACTATACGTTCAAACCCCATATAAAATGGACATATGAACTTTTGAACATTCATTTTGTAGCCAAATAGAGTCATTAAAGTATTTTAGATACGTAACAATCCCCCAAACCTCGTATCATTTTATCTTACCAACTGTCCATTTTACACCAGTACACCCAAAAGCAAAGATTTAAAATACATTCACATTTTAGTTCGCATTCTGAAACCTAATTGATTCTATATCATAGCCGCAAACATATGGTGCATAGAACAATAAACTCGCAGCCACCAGATTGCATCAAAAAAATAGAAGCTGAAATAACTACTAATCACAGATATATTTACATAAGCATGTACTAGTTGTAATATCTATGGATATTCTTGCCTGAATTGCTTTCTCAAACTTATCAGACGTTATTTCTATGCTCATATCCTTCATCTCTAGTCTTGCAAGCCAGTCCCAATATTCTGCTTCTTTCGAAAAATCTCTTTTTATATCAGCAAGAATCACTTTTCGCATTTCATCTGAATGAGCCAAGTTTATTGCTTCCAGTATCTCAAGAAACCGCGTTCTCAGGCTAAAACTCGAAGGTAGAGCTTCAACAGCACCGCTATAAACCGTTTGAAGGATGCTAAAACCTTGTTCCCCAAACAAATCTATTTTCTTCCCCTCATGACTCTCTCTTTTCTCATCAAGTGACATAAATAATTCTTGGTTTTCATCTTGCCACTGTTTGTCTTCAGGATCATGAATCAGCTTCCCAGAATCTTCCCCAAGAGCAACCTTCCGAGCTTTTAACTTATTAAGGTATGTTAGTTCCATGCGGAGATATTCAACCCATAAATCTTCTGAAGTTGGGCATGCTCTCAAACCGCTTTGCATAAGAGCACGAGCTGCTGCAACATTCAAGTTGTAGTCAAACTCCCAAGATGCAGCATAGATCCAAACCCCTGCCACTTTTGGATGAAACCTTATCACTTGAGCTAGGACCTAAGTATTAAACAAAAGAAGAAGATTTTGTATTAAAGCCTGAAACTCTTCATAGTGGATTCTTTATGGGAAACCACACAGAAACAACTGAATGCACTCTAAATATTTAGTGCGGTTATCAGAAATGTTGGAGATAAACATAATAAAATTTGTTGGACTACACCCTAAGGCAATGTTGACATATATTTGAACAAATACTCAAATTACAATTATTTCATCATGAATGGAATGAAATACATTAAATGAGACAGATAATACTAGAGGATGGTGAACCAGCAATCGACCAAAACACTGAAAAAGTGGTATGAAAGTGCGACAAAAAGACCGTCGGCTAAAACATGTGCTCCCCAATTAGAGAACAACTTCTCTCCAGTTATTTACAGTGAAAGAAACCCCAAAAGTACAAAGAGGATTCTTAAGAATCTTCTCGAAGGGAAGCTAGAAATTTCAATCATCGTCTGATCTCTTCATTCCCCGCTACTTTAACTTTCAAAGTTCCACCATTTATTTGTAACCAAACAACAGAAGTCATCCCAACCCATCTAAAACATATCTACGCAATTTTCCTCTTGTTCATGGAGATTGGAGAATACCCAGTCTATCATCAAAGCTTTTTCTCTAGTTTCCATATGAGTCTAGTCTTAATTATTCCTTTTGTTTAGCTGTTTCACTATAAATGTTGCCAAGGTTTCAACTGTTTGATGAAGAACTTGCTTGCACCCCTCCTTATCAATGAAACTTACTTTGCTACCCCCACCCCACTACTGCAGAACATATCCCCTAAAATATTCGTATTTCAACTACATCTTTTGAAACCTAAATGGAATATGATCCAAACTAACCGAACTTTTATCAAAAACAATAGGACATTGCTTTGACAACAATCCAACTATAGCCTCAAATGCACCCATTTTATATTAACTCTCAATAACAATGAAATCTACCTTTCATTAGCGTCCATAAGCATTTTAAGATAATATACAATAGGAGCTACAATCAAAGGGCAAAATATCAAAAGTTGAAAAACCTCAAATTTTCCACATACCTTCTTCATATGTCCATTCCTCCGCTCCCTACAAAACTCAAGATACTGAAACCAAAGCTCAACATCTCCCTTAAACCTATTAGTAGCCAACCTATAAATATCAACAATCCTAGCAACCCCAGCGAAATCCGAAACCGATTTCTTCATCTTCTTATTGCCTTTTTTCTTCAGTTCACGGGCCACGGCCTTCTTGCGGAGGAGGCGGAGAGTATCGAGATTCTTCTCGTAATCGATGTACGACAAATAATCTTGCTTCAGAGGGCTTGGGCGCTTTAGCCTGTACTCGAATTTACGCCTTTGTTTGACAATCTCGGCAATCTCGCGGCGGGAGAAAAGGCCTCTGCTTTCGAGGTCGTCGAGCTCATTGACCATGCGCTCGAGCTTGTACTGCACTACGTCCGCCATTTTTGTGGAGCTGAGGGAGAGAGAGAGACTGTGTTGGTGAAAGAGCGACTGGAAGAAGGAGGCGAGGGTTTTGTTCGGTAGGTTTTGCGCCCTCGTTGTGATGAAAGCTTGGCCTTTTTTATTTCTGGTAAATACGAAAAGTTGAATCAACAAATTTGACCCTAAAGTTTGGGGTCCATTACAATTTTAACCCTAATGTTTTAATTTTAACAATGTCAACTTTAAAATACCTTTAGTCATCCAATGTTAACGCTCTATCAACTTTCGTTTAAAAGCTGTTAACAGAGACTTACGTGGCAAGTTGAAGTGGATCTGACGTGGACAAATAAATTTTAATTTGACCTTGAAGTTTTTGGTATGTCGCAACTTTAACCTTAATGTGTTAATTTTTAGCAATGTTAACCCTGAAGTTTCTTTAGTTATACAATGCCAACCCTCTGTTCACTTTTACTTGAAAGCTATTAACGAAGGCATATGTGAATCTAAAGTGGGCAAAAATAATAATACCAAAATACGACAACAACGAAGCAAACCCTAAATAAGAGTGGATAAAAATTCTATAATGTCATAAATTTGAATCTATATGTTAATTCTGTGTAAATTTTGTTATTCTCCAACGAGCTCTAAAAATACATATAACATGAACTAGTTATCTCCGTAATGATATTAGATTTTTTTTTTGGAATACTAAAATAAGAAATTTTGTATTTTTTTTAATAAAACCTGATAATGGGTTGGGTCGGGTTCGTCTTGTTTTTATCATGTTTCGTTGTTATCATTTTTGTCCATGTTAAAATATTAATTACTGACATGGATAGTAACAAGTATTTGTTATTCTATTGAAGCAATTAAACACCGGTACGTATGCACTCCTAGGAGTGAAATGGTAGTGGTCAAAATGCAAATTAACATGAGGTGGATCTAACATGGACAAAAATGATAACAACGAAACATGATAATTGATAAATAGCATTTAAAATGTGGTAAAAAGGAAAGAGATGAATAAACTTTGCCAATTCAAAATCTAACAAACCTAATCAAGTCTAGGTGTTAATTGTTAAGAACCATATCTCCTAAAAGCTTAAGCTGTTAGGAGAAGGAACCGTAATGAATATCATACTTAACACCCTCCCTCACGTGCAACCCCGTAATAAACCTCCCAGAGAACCAAGCCCTGATACCATGTTAAGAACCATCTCTCCCAAAAGCTTAAGCTGTTAGGAGAAGGAACCGCAATGAATATCATGCTTAACATTAATAATCAATCAAACCCAACAAAAACAAACCCAATAATCAAGTCTAGCATTTAAATTAAATGTGCCACAGCCAATAATCAAACAAACCCAACAAAAACACCATCTGAAATACTCTCATTCTCTCTCTCTGTTGACCTTCAAAATCTAGTCTAGGTGTTAATGTAAATGTTCCACACTCTCCTTCCGTCACCCCCTTCACCCCCTTGACTTCTCCATTAATGTCAAATTATAACAAACCCAACAATCAAACAAACCTAACAAAAATGTGCCACATCCAATACCTTCACCTCTCCCTCCGTGACCCCATTCACCCCTTTGACCTCTCCGACAATGTCAAAATTTAACAAACCCAACAATCAAACAAACCCAACAAAAATGTGCCACAGCCAATATAATCAAACAAACCCAACTAAAACACCTTATTTAATAGTACCTTAGTGAGTGGGTAAGCTGGCTTAGTGAGGTAGGTCGATCGACGGCCGGAGATAGAGAGGTAACTCGCCGGCGAGAGACAGAGAGGTCGATCGGCGGCGATGTTGGTTGTTGCGAAGGCGCGTTACAAAGTGTTGTGTAAGAGAGAGAAATGAGCAGCGTAGTACAGAAAGAGAAATGTGTAGAGAAGAGTGAGAGAGAGAAATGAGTGATTGCAAGATATTTTAGAGAGAGAAAAAAATTAAGTGGACGGGGTTATCCGAAATATTGGATAGCTGGATTGGTTACTTTATTTAGGCGGGACTTTTGTGGTATTTCAAAAATAACTATATATTGTTATTATAGATAATGTAATATAATATATATATATATATAATCCATTTTTTTTGTAAGGACCAATTTTTACGAATTGGTCATTTTATGACGGTTTTTCATTATAAAAATATTTAGGGTGTGTTTTTTATAATGCAAAATCGTCATAAAAAGGACAAATCCGTACAAATTGATTTGCACCTGAAATTTCCCATATATATATATTAGAGAGTTAGGTTATAAAGAGTATTTTTTTTTTTATTTTGATAAAAAGAATGAATGATAATTTAGGGGTGGTGTTAGCACCCAAAAAACATTTGTTAACACTCCAACTCTTACACTTTTATCTTAATAACACTCTCACTTTATACCTATCACTTTCACTTATTTTTTGAAATAAATCTCCTACTTAATTAATTAACAATATCATTAAGTATATAATAACATAAAATATATAACAAATAACCCCAAACAAAAGGTGTTATTATTTAACTCACCAAATCTGTCACAAACACTCTCTTTGTCACAAACACCCCCGAAAGGTAAATTTCTAATCACTAATACCTTTTAAGACTCGCCTAATGAGAAGGTGAGTGCAGATGCATACACTCGCCCTACTTGAAGAGAGTTTATTTATAATAACTCGTCTAACATCAGGTAATGTATTATTTTAGTGTTTTTCAAATAAGGCTCGTTTAATGAGAGGTGAATGCACTCACATAAACTCGTCTTACATGAAGAGAATGTGTTACTAAGCACTCACCTAATATCAAGCAATTAATAGGGTGTTTATGATAAATAATGTGGTATTAAAATGTGTTTTTAGTTAAATTTTGAAGTGGGGTGTTTATGACAGACTTAAGGAGTGTAAATAACACCACCCCAAACAAAGGTCTCCATCTTTCACACGACTCCATCTCGCAAACGTTAATGAAAGAGAACAGTCGGAGGTTTACTCGGTTCTCATTTCATTGTTAGTATTATTTTCATTACATACACATTCAAATATTTAAACAAAAAACATAATTTTCTGTTTAAAGCACGAAGAAGGTTTACTCGGTGCTCCGTAACCGAGTTGCAGGCTTGTACACTTCGGTTGCTCTAAACCAAGTATAAAATCACATAAAATGTCAAATTGATATTTTCTCGAGACCTTTATTCGGTTGAAAGCAGTCGAATGTTGATATATCATACTCGGCTGTGAGCAGCCGAGTGATACTAAACACTCTTGGTTTCTCGCAACCGAATGAAAGTTTTAAGAGCTCATTAAATTAAGACCAACGGAGTGTTTTTAGTATTACTCAGCAGATCACCGCCAAGTAAAGTTTATTGTATTGAGGACCAAAAATATTAAATAAATATTCAATAATAATTCAAACTTATTAATTATATATCCGCTAAATTATATACTCAGTTAGAAGAAGTTGTCATTCATATACAAAAAATTACATTCTTAACACTTTGTGAACAACAAAAATTTACATGCAATGATAAATAAATATTATTTATGCGACAAATTTTACATAATTGCATATAAATAAACAAAAAACTTCACAATAGGCTTACCAATCAATCAAATGTGATTGGTAAGTCTATTGTTATTAAATCATTTATCAGCCTAATTTTTGCAAATAGTGAGCAAGCCTATCAATATATTATCTTCCATCCAAGGCATTGCTTCGTCGGTACGAAAAATTTTTCCACCATGTAGCAACAGGAGGAAGTGGTGCACCGTCCTTCAACGTTACTCTGGCGAAATAATAATCTCGAACGTGTGCACTGTACCACCATCTAAGACCTCATTTGTTGTTTCATTACTCCTATACTAATAGACATAATGGATGCGCCTAGCCGCTAGAGGAACCTTCAACAATTGTTGCATCGCACTCCTCCCTTTAAACACATGTATTCTTATATTAGCCTTGACTTTGGCACCAATCCACTAACGTATATCGAGAAAAAAAATACCTACAAAATTCAAATATGAATGAAAATTAACTCAATCGATAACTTATTTAAATCGTACCAAATATATACTAAATTATACTTACTTGGTCATACTATATACGCAAGAGAACATACATCCAAGAAATAAGATATTCTAACATTTATAATTGGAAAATCAATGCAATTGGCCCTTGAGGACCAAGAAGTTGTAGCACGCACTCGGCCATTAAAAACCGAGCAATATCATATGTACTCGGTCACTAATAACCGAATGAGCTTTTTTCAACCGTGCACAAAAATGGCCATACTTGGTTGAAAGCAGCCGAGTGCACAAGCCTGCAACTCGATTACGGGGAACTGAGTAAACCTTATTCATGCTTTAAATAAAAAAATGTATTGTTTTTATATATATATATATATATATATATGATGTGTATGTTATGAAAATACTATAAACTATGAAACATAATTAAAACATTTATACCTTTCTTTGATGAACTCTTTCTTCCTTGTTTTCCTTCTCTTGTTTCCAAAGTTTTTTTTTCCTACCATTCTTCTCAAACTTAGCATTTGCATCAATGGTAGAGGTTTTCTTGCATCAACAATGAAAGTTTTGTTGGCTGTTTTGGTTAGGGTTAATTAATTTTTGTATTGAATTAGAATAAGTAGGGTGCAAAACTAGTTAAAGGTTAATTAACTTTTGTATTAAATTAAATCAAGTAGGGTGAAAATAACAATTTAACTTTCTTTTTTAGTAGGAGTGTTAGCAAGTGATTTTAGGGGTACCAACATCACCATCCTAATTTAGAGGGATAAATTTATAATTTTTTTATAAAATTTTGTGGAGATAATTTATATAGTGAGTAGATCACCTCCGCAAAAACTCATAAAAAAATTCAACCTAGAAGCGAGTGTTTTGAAAAATTAATATATATGAATATTTTTGGCTATTAAATTTTTTAATGATCATCCCACCTATTTTTAGGTTAATTTTTTTTAATGAAATTTGGTGGCATTTTTACAAAATCTTGTGAAAAAAATTCATCTAATTAACTCTCTACATGGTCATTCTTTTTTTTTTTTGTTGTTAAAGTAAAAAAATCCCTTTTTATATCATAACTATATATATATATATTGCCAATGTGGCTTGAACTTGTAATTTTAAAATTAAAAATAAAATATTAACCATTGAATTAATAATAAATTTTTATTTTAAATTACATTTATACATATATAAAAATAATGTGTGTATTGCCATTGCGTATGTGTCTATATCTAATGAAAATAATAATGATGTCGGACAATATTTGTTTTTGTTAAAAATGTAATGCATTTGATTGTGGTAAATTAAGATACGTGAGAGATTACTTTATTGATTTATAATAAATTAAGACAGGGGAGGAAATTAAATATGTATATTTGTAATTTTTTTAGATTTTCAATTAGCACGTAGCATTAATTACTGATGTAGCTATTTAAACTTCAGAGATGGTACCCACTTTCATTAATAAGGCAAAATTTTATAAAATGTTAATATTTAAAAATGTTAATATTAACCGGGAATAACTCAATTGTAAGAGCAATGATGCAACAAGGAAATCTTGTTAGTAGAATCATCTAATAAAGTACAAAAAAAAATTTTACATAGATTATTATTACATATATGTATATATATATACTTACAATAAAAGCAAAAAAAAAGTATTAAGATTTTACGATTATCCATGACGGCTTTTTATATTTTAAAAGAATTACATAGTAGCCCCATTACTTATGCTATAAAATACATATTTTTCAATGAAAGTAATCAAGCAGTCATTCATCTATTGATCTCCCATTTTGTTACACAATTGGTTGTTAATGAATTTCGTCATAGAAAAATATTTTTTTACAGTTGCAGTCGTAATTGGTAGAATTAATGAAAATTTCATGAGCAAATAGACTAAAGGATAAACAATATCTCTCGGATCTCTACTAACTTCTTTGCAAGATCGCCAATATCTTTTAGTTCTAAACAGTCGTCGTCTGAGTGTATGTCAACAATATAGTTTTGAGCAATTGATTCTCTAATGACAAAAGATTTACTACATAAACTTCAGATGGATAAAATTGAGTAAGGCAAATCAAGCTTTCTTTATCAAAAGCACGAAATGCATTACTTGGATTCAAACAAGCCACGAAAATAAGCAACTCAGAGTTTGCCTCATTGAAGCGATTGTTAAGCTCTTGAAGTTGCATGTCAATAACATTATAAAATTAGCTCAGTGCAATAATTATGCAAATTTGTAACTTGGAAGGGGAGGGGATTTACATCGCAGTCTCCCTAGAAGTATAAAAGAATCATCCATGCTGGAAATATCAACATTATTCTTTTCACAATATGACGAAACTCCTACTAATAAAGATTCCCATCCTTCATTTTGTAATTTTTGCAAATGATGCTTTGACACTTTAATATTTTGATATTTTCTTTGCAAAGCTAGAGATAATTCTTAATACGCTTTTCATCAAGTGTATATTAAAGATCATATTAAAAGATTGCAATAAATTCAAAAGAGGACGTGCTTCGCCTTTTTAGTCTAAACTAAAAGCATCATATTCTACAAATTTAAGTACATCAATCACCGAAAAAAACATAACAATCAAGTTAATAAGTATCCTATAATATGATCCCTAACGCTTGTTGCCAGCCCTTTTAAAATTAGTTTCTTGATTTATGTTGTGCTCACTTTGAATCTCATAAATACTTAATTATGCTAAAACATTAAGTAGCTTATTTCTCTCTAAGTATATCTTGGCATTTACAAGATCATTTAACAACATTCACCAAGTTAGAAACCACATTAAAAAGCAAAGCAATGTCAACATTGGTTTTTGCAACGGTTACAAAAGTTAACTGAAGGTGGTGAGTAAAGTAGTGGACAAAAAGGCTGATTTATTCTCCTTCCTAATCAAAGCTTTAAGCCCATTAAATTCACCTTGCATATTATTCGCTCCATCGTAACCTTGCCCACGTAATCTTGATAAACTTAATTCATGTTTTGAAAACAAAGATTCTATTGCTGCCTTAAGTGGAAAATACATGGTATTTGTAACATGAAAAAGTCCAAGAAATCTTTCAGAAACAATTCCCATTTTATTCACATAACGCAAAACAAAATGCCATTTGTTCTTTAGTTGATATGTCACATGACTCATCAACAAAAATAGCATAAAAGTCATCACCAAGATCTGTCATGATAGCATTGAAAGTTTCACAAGCAATGACATTTGCAATATCTTTTTTTAATTTCGGGTATCACCAATTTCAAATTTTTAGGAGTATTTTACAACATAACACATTTAATTGTTTCATTATGATTAGCAAGAAATTGTAAAAGTTCAACAAAATTACATCAGTTGCTTAAATCACTTGATTCATCATGACCATAAAAAGCTAGTCCTTGACGTAAAAGAAATTTTACACAATCAATCGATGCATTTAAACGAATTTGGTAATCACTCTTAGCTTAATACGATTACTTACTAAAAATAGCTTCAATATGTTGTTTTTGCTTCATTAGATTATGGCACTTTTTCTAAACTTGGTTATGAGCATTATAAGATCATCCAACATGAATGCCTAGCCTTTTTGAGTTACCCCTGTTTGTAATGCATAATTAAAGATGCCCCCTCCTTCAATAATCATTTTACTTAACCCCCTAGATTTTAACGGACCTCTAACTCCGGCCAATTTTTTGCAAAAATGACTATATTGCCCTCATCTTTTCCTACAACCATTTTTTCATCCCTGAACATATAAACCCTAATTCCCCATCAAATTAGAACTTAACCTAAATTAAAAAATAAATTAAATTTCTTGAAATCTTCTTTCTTTAAAAAATAATAAAACTTAAACTTATCTCACTCACTCTTTCCTTCTCGAAATCCCCTCGAAATCTTCAGTTCTATGTTGAAGTAATGGACGTGATCCAGACAATTAGAGGTGGAAAGAGATCTAACTATAACCCCAGTGAGATTGAAGAAGAACAATAAAAGAGGGCACGTAAAAATAAAATTAGTACGGAGTTCCAAAACTTTGTGAATGATATACAGGGGCAACATCAATTCAAAGCATTATATTTGGAATTCGATCATCCACTCAAAGAGCTTAGTTTCGATAGGGTACCCCACAAATCCTCGGCCTTTACAATACCACTTTCGAGCTACCTTATTGAGCTCATCGAGACCCCATTTGTGGTAATCACTCTAAGTAAGATTGAGATCGTTAACTTGGAAAGAGTTGGGCTCGGGTAGAAGAATTTCGACATGACAGTCATATTAAATGACTTCAAGTGAGATGTGTTCCGAATCGATTATGTCCCTTCGACCTCACTAGATGGCATCAAGGAGTGGCTCGATACGACTAGACGTTAAGTACGACGAGAACATGCTAAATCTTAATTGGCGGCCCATATTAAAGACCATCATTGATGACCCAGAGATAAGTTTAGGTTTTATTATTTTTTAGAGAGAGAATATTTCAAAAGATTTAATTTACTTTTTGATTTGTGTTAAGGTTTAATTTGATGGAGAATTAGGTTTCATATGTGTAGGGATGAAGGAAAAAGGAAGGAGGAAGAAGAAGATGGCAATATGGTCATTCTCGTAAAAAATTAGGCAGAGTTAAAGAACCGTTAAAATTCAGGGGGGTTAAGTCAAATGATTATTGAAATAAGGGGGTATCTTTAATTATGCATTATAAATAGGGGAAAAAAACTATTCTCTTTTATACCAAGTTGTGAATCCTTCGGTAACAAATGAGTCCCCACCTGCTTTCTTGCTGACATTGGGCTTCAATAAGTAACAACACAAACAAAATATAGCATCTTTTTCTATACTATAATCTAACCAATTCCTATATTCTTTAAACCAAGCATAAATCGTCGCAATGCCCCACCAATATTTTTTTGTAGATATTTGTGGCCAAGAGTTTGACATGGACCCTTTTGTAATTATACTATTATAGTTTCATCTTAATCATTAAGACGGTGATTGGATATTCTTATTCGTAATCCAGGATCTCTAGGAAGAGTTTTCAAGTCAATACGACTTTGTTTAGATGAATGTTGGATGTCTTAATCACTTAGCACAACATTCTTGTATATTATATGCGTCTTGATCATGGGATATTAGGAATTTTCTTTTTCAAAAATTTATCCATGGTGCCTAGAAAAAAATATAAACTAGAATCGTTTTGAAATCTAATCATAATAAAGTCATTTTAATGTCTAATTATTTTTATGTTTCACCTAGTTGAAAAAAATAACACCAATAATAATAAAAAGCATGAATTAAAATAAACTAAACACACATAAACAACAATATATTGACTACAGGCTACTAATAACTATTATCATCATCACAAATAATTAATTAATTAATTATTCAACTTAAAGAAATAAAGAATTATAGAATTAAATGGGTGTAAAAGATGTAAAGTAAGACTTAATTTTCTTACCTTAGATTAATTGAGTAGAGTAACTAACACTAAATGATAATAGCTAATTTGTCTCTTAGCTTCTAGCCGAATCAAAAGTATTGAACATTAGTTCTTTAATTTCTTCCCTTAGGTTTCTTTGAGATGGAAAAGGAGAAAATTGTATGAATGTGTTTATGTATTGGCTTTTATGACATGGAATAATGAATAAACAAGTTATGGAAGGTTGGGAAACGGGATAAATGTATAAAATGAAAAAAAATAACAAAGTAAATACAAAGGAGAGAAAGTGTCTTTTGTAAACTACTTTTATTAATATTATTATTTTTATGATTTGACCCCACTATTTTATTTTATTTTTAAATAAAGTGATGTCAAATATACATCATAAAGCTAAAGAGTGCAAAAATATTATACGTTGCCCTTTTAATTTTATAACTCAAGTGAGGTCAACTAACCCCACAATCTAAAGCCTAGCCACACCCCTATGTAAGAGGGTCTCTTTCACCATTAAGTTAAATGTCTAATTTAAATATCTATTTTACATATTTTTATTTCATTAATTTAAAATGTAAAAAAATTGGTTCTATATATTTTGACGGAGTAACCTGTTTTATTTATTTGTTTAGATTAAGTAATTAAATCATCATAAATATATTTTTATTCTTAGTTTAGATTAGAGTTTAACAAAGCCAAACTATTTCAACTAAACAAAATAATTAAAATAATATCACTATTTATTTGAGTAGGGACAATTTTAACCCATCAACACAAAAGAGTAATTGAATAATTCCTTAGAGGATGTTAAATATGTGGTGGAAATGTATGTTTAGAGGGAAAACAAGTGTTTAGAGAAGAGATGGTGGGAAAATGAAAGTTTGAGATGCAATCTTGAATCCTCTGAAATATGGTTTAGGTAGGGAGAGTTACCTCCATTTGTATACTATAATATCATTTTTTAATAGAATAATTTATGCTATAATCTTTCACTATACTATATTTCTAGATACATGTGGGGTGTATGCAATCAATATATAAGTAATAAAATTAAAAAGCTTTAATTAATATGGCGCAGCAATTCAAGTTTTTATTATTCTTGTCAGTGCAACTTGTGCAAGTACGCGAACCATGTTACCTATGCTAAGTTATCAACTTTATTGTGAAAATGAAGCCTCCAAGAACAAAATTGAGAAATAAAAAACCTAACACAACTTCGTAAAGAAAGAAAATATCTTTTACCTCTACATGATAGTAAATACCTTTTGACTTCGTAAAATAGTAGATAAATATTATTTATAAACGATCAAAGCTTAATCTTTTGCCCTCTCTACCTTGTACACTAAATCGATTTTTCTGTATTGCACTATAAAAAGAAGATACAAATGAAAAACCAAATAAATTTGACAAAACATTGTTAAAATTGTAAGATTTTACATGTTTATAATCTAAAAGAAAGTAAATCATTTTTTTTAAATTTGAGATAATTTAATGGAAAAACAAAAATTAGACTTTTTATTTATGATTACCATACTGTCTATATTGAAAACTCCGATCTTTAAATTTCGATTAAAAGGGTAATTGCTATTGTAAATTAAAACATCTTTTCACAAAAATACAAAACAGATTATACATTATATTTCAAACACAATACATTACTCTTGTAATATTGCCATTCAAAACGACATTTTATACGTTGTTGTATTTCTTAAACGTCTATATATATGGCAATCCATTAATTTATGGTCATTTGGTTTTCGTTCAAATCGTAAAATTTGAAATATTTTACATTTATTTGTGTTTGTTTGCGAAAGTTGAACAATTATAAAAGTGGTAATTCAAGTTCATTCATAAAAACTAAACCTAAGTAATTTTAAGGGAAACGTGAAATCGCTATACAATTATAATCCATTTTGTTTGTCAAATTTTAACCATATAAGGGGGTGAATAGGGTTTGTTTTAAATATGCGAAAACTAAAATTATCTAAATGAATATTTAAAAATCAAGTACTTAACTATATATCAAGGAAATAACAAAGCAAACAATCATAATATCAAGCAACAAATTATAAGCAATAATAAATAGAGAGCTTGAGTTTATAAAGATAAAATCACAAAGTCCAAGACTTTTTGTTTACACGGTTTCGGATATACCACCATACATCCACACTCGAGATTGATACCCGAGAAATTTCACTATAGATCCTCTTATGGATGAGGAACAAACCAATACAACAATCTTTTAGGCAAATATTAAACCACTTAAGTGTAATTCTTCTCACTACACTCAACAAGTGTGTAATGACTCTTTACACTAAAATACAAGAACTTTCAAGTATTTGTAGAAAATACAAGATAAAGCTTATACTAGAATTATCAAGATTGATCAAGAAATATTACTTCAAAATAAATGATATGATAAATATAAGATATGAATGATTTTCTGCTCATAAGTCTTTGATTGCTTTCAAATAGATGTTATAAGAGATTTAAAAAGCCTTAGTTGCTTGTAGAATAAGCCTTTCAACTCATTCAATTATATAGTCTCTAACAAGAATATAATCTTTTGGAAGAATGAATGGCAAAAAGAACTTTTTCAATAACTATCTTTCAAAAGTACTGCTTTCAATAGTTGTTTGTTGCCTTTAGCAGTCGTTTATTGGTCCAACGGATATATTTTCAAAAGTATTGACTTCCACAATCTCATGTTGGGTCCAACAGTCGCTTGTTCCGGACAACATGTTTTGTCCAACTTATTTTGATCATATCTCCTAATCCAACAATTGGATCATGCTAAAATTTTGATACATAGTACTATAAGATGTTACCTAGTAATTATCTAAATTTAATTTGAGAATGATCGGAGTCCAAGAAGACCTCCATCAGACATTATATCAAAACTACACAAAAAAAGCGAATCTATAATATATGAAAATGAACATTTTTGCTAGAAAATGTAAGGAGACCAAAAAACATGTCCTAAATATGTTTAAGAGTATTAAAACAATATTTTAAGCATTAAAACATTTTGGGGTAGTTTTGAAAAAATATAAGCCTCGGAGTTATTTTGTAAAATTGATTTGATACAATTTAGCAAGCTAAATGAAATGCATGATGAATGATCAATATTTGAGTTATAGAGATTGATCGATCTTAAAATTTAACATAAATCTTAAGCACTCACTCAATTATCGAATTAACGATTTTTCGAATACTTTGATTTGTTTCTTCAATTTGATCTTCACTTAAATCCTTTGCCTTGATGCTTTTTATATATTTCTTTGATCTTTATGTTTCATGAATTGTATTGTTAGCATATGCGAATGCTCTTGAAATGTTTGAATTTAATAGAGCAATATTAAAGTAAACAATCTTCTTTGTCTTATCCTATATTTTGTTGACTTGTAAAGTATCATGCTTCTTTTGTAAAATCCATACTTTTCTTAAATTTTCAAGTTAATGAACTATAAACTTATTTTAAGGAACATGTTCAATTATTGTTATTATTAAAATAAAATTAAGACCTCTAGGTCAAAAGTGTTTAATAACAAAATAAAAAATGATACAAAAACAATTTGTTTTCGTGAGAAGTTAGAAAATAAGTTTGTTGATGTAGATATTCTCTTGCTATTTGTTTTTTTATGAAAAAAAAATCTGTAAGTGCTTTGGCTATAAAAAATAAAGAAGGATGAATTTGATATACTAATAATAATAAGCATGAGAGATCAAAAGCATCTCATTCTCACCACAGAACTCAACTCATTTTCCAACTTATCAAAAAAATATCAAATCGGTTTTCGCTTTCATTTTTCATCTTGTTAACAAACGGAACCTTAGTGTCTACCCTTAATGTTGATGCCTACACAAAATATTGAATAACGTGGAGGAATTTCAAACATGTTTTTATTCCAACAAGAATTATAATTGAATTATTTATAAATGCAAAAATTCGATCATAAGCCATTAATTAAAAATGAACGAATCTTAAAATTAAGCAATTTACACTGTCGAGTAGAAAATGAACATGAACAGGCGCACTATTTTAAGTATAACATTATAAATTATAAAAACACTCCAAACTCGAAATCGAAAAGTAAAATAAAGCTTGTTCAACCTTTTTTCTTTTATCATGATGTTTTGCTATATTTGCTCATTATGGATACAAATGTGTGTTACGCCATTACAATTTTTTTTAAAAAGAAAATAATAGTGGTGGATTAAGATATTGAAGCGATTAATTATGCTAGCTGGTTTATAACTTAGAATAAGAGAGGGGTTGGCCTAGTGGTAGGCAACCTCCATCCTTATCTTAAGGTCAAGGGATTAAGGGAGAGACTTAATCAGCGAAAATTTAGTATATAACCCTACCTTGATTTTACGTACGTAATTTCTTTCCTCGTCTACCTTTTTCTTATATGAAGTCTTTGAATTCATGCATGCCAATATTAATTCCTAATAGTTTCCTTGTCATCAAAATTCTTTATCCAGCCAATTCCTCTCTTTAACGTTAATAACATTGTCTTGCAATTGTCTGAGTTGCTACATCATTATCCTTATCATCTTTCAATCATAGGAATTTATACATCCTTTACTTCCACAACCAAATTATAAGACGTACTCAAAAACCACAAATTAATGTCTTGTAGATTAATCATATTATCGATCAATTTGTTTAATTTTTGAATAATACTATTAATTGGAAACTTCTGATAAACAAGTACAAAAGTTTTGAGACGTAATAATATAAAGCAATCACTTACGAAATAAATTATATATTACAAGTAAGTACAAACAATTTCGATCTTAAGAGTAGCATATATAGACAATATCGCATGATTTACATTTTTTACTACTAGATTTTTATTTTTTTTAAAAAGAATCCTCTTAACTTATATAGACAATATATTCTAGATGTTGGTGTGCATCATTCTACTTTTAAACTTCTAATTACTAAAGGTTCTTGTTTTTTGAGTCTGAAACTTTGTTGGTTCAAGGCTTATTTAATTAGACATAAATTAACGATCCTTTCTATTTTACTTTTCTACTTGTTGGATCAATCATTAAGGAATGCCAATAAATTTGAACTCTTTTGTTAGAAAAGTGAACAATTTGAGTTTAAATTTGTCGACCATACTCCAAATAGGATCACTATGACCTTCTTATTGGTCCAAACTTCCGCATAAGATCCATTTAATCTATTGATTTTTTTTTTCTAAGTACTCTAAAAGCATCTCTAATAAGGCTGTGTAAATCCTACATGGCAAGTGAGTTTTATACAAAAAATTTACACATATATATTTACTCTCAACGGCCAATATTAATACTCATGTGCAAAAATAAGTGGCCCAATAAAAAATAGTCACATGAAGAACACAAAACTATACAAATGAGGAGAGAGAATGAGTGGATAGAGAGAGAATGTGAATGGTGTGATTGAATTAATGAGGACATAGAATAAATGGGTGGAGAGAAAATCCTACTTGGCTTAGTAAATTAGATGTGCAAAAATACACAGCATTATACACAAGAGCTTAGTTGGCATGAATTTAACATAATCATTGGATCAACCAAAAATTTGCACAATATGTAAATTTTATACAATGCTGAGTTGGCTATTTTTACACAACCTCATTAGAAATGCTCTAAATTAGGCGTTCATTGCAAAACATGAAATAATTAAAGAGAGATAAGAAAACCCTTACACCGGAAAACTCGCTCCACCCTAAAATTGAGAAGAAGTTTATTTTACAAAGCAGAAATCATGAATAGTTTAATATTTCTAATGATTTGGATATATTAATTATTTCATGATCAATTGACATAAAACAAAGAAATTAAGAGATTGATCGATTTGAATTTCAAAGGTATATATGGACGGCATTGAATCACTAATCCTCATAAATAAATTAAGAGATAACATAGAAGAGCTTCCACAACTAACAGAACATGGATCCAAGATCCAGCATCTACAGAAAAATCAACAAGCAAGAAAGATAATTTAATTTTAAGGGAAAAAATCTTGTGGAAAACGATTCCATAAGACTCTGTTTGATAATAACATAAAAAATGATTAAGAAAAATAACTAATTCAACAATAAAATGGGAAATAAGTTGAAAATTTTTAGTGAGATTCTTTCTATCTTATACTCAATTTTTTTTAGTTTATGTCCTTTTTACGCTCATTCAATGATTCTCAAATTGAAGTATTGAACACACCCTAGACTCCTAGAGGAACAATGTTATGGAAGAGGTGATTTATTGCATTGCATTTCTGTTGTACTTAAAGCTTGCTCAAGTCTTAAAAATGTTTCCAATCACAAAGTTTCATCTTCAAATTGAAAAACCAAATAGAGGTTAACCACATTGAAAGATTTATATTCTTATCTAAAAGAGTAGTAATACTTAGGGCTTGTTTGGCAACCCCAATTTTATACCATAGAATTGGGATTAGGGTATAATTTTTGAATTCCGTTGTTTGGATAGGCTAAAAGGTTAAGGTTTTGGAATTCCAGTAAAATTCTAAAATCATAAATTCTATTGGATTGAATTATATTTTTAGTGAGTAGAGTTTTCCAATTCTAATTTTTATTAAATTCTAAAAAAACCTAACTTATCCTCAATCACCACCATCACCACACTCTAGACCCACACAAGCAGTGAACCATTCCACCCTGTGCACCGAACACAATATTTCACCTTAAAAAAAAAAAAACACCACACCCATTATATATATATATATATATATAACACATATACAATGATACACACACATATATAAATATTACTGATGCATTTGTGTATGTATATATAATACATCCTTTCTCTCTAACTCTCATATATCTTTCTAAATTTGCTGCTCAAATCAGGGGTCATTGTCACTACCACCACTCGCCTTTCCAACACAATCCACAACCCCACACCACACCATAAAATTTAATGCATATGTACATATAATATTATATATACAGGATCTGTTTCTAGTATGGACTAATCCTTATGGATTGGTCCTTTTATGACGGTTTTTCGTCAAAAAAATATTTAGAAGTATTTTTTATGATACAAAATCGTCATAAAAATGACAAATCTGTACGAATTGGTACGCACTTGATCTTGATCGTATATATATATGCTTACATATGTATGTATATATATTAAACGGCAGTAGCCATCACTATTGCCATGGCCCTTGTCATAGCTCTCACGGTTGCTGCCAGAGTTTCGGCAACATTAGCAGAGTTTCGAGGACCTTATCGTAGTTCATATTACATTACCTGAGCTTCGGCAATATTCGCCGAATATCCTGTGATTTCACCGGATTAATGCCACAGTTAGAGCTTCAGCAGTGAAGGTTGTGGCAGATTTTTTTAAACATGTTCTCTTTAGAATTCAAAATAAATTCTACAAACTAACCAAACAAACTAATTTCTAATTCTAAATGAAAATTATGTGCAATCCAAATAATGGTATTATAATTCTATAGCATTACAATTCTAAGAAACGCAATTATATAATCTTACAATTCTAATTGAATTCTTAATCCATGTACCAAAACCCACCCTTATTGTAACGCCCCAAACACAATTAGTGCATTAACCATGCTAATAGGGCTCAAAAGAGTTACTAACCCATTTAAGATTAGTTAATACATGTCAGCCAACTAATAAATAAAAATAATACAACATAATGATGTGTTTAATTAAAAACAACAAATATCAATAATAATTTGACGTGCGATTTAAAACCAAACCGATCGTTATAGCGAGATTCAAATATAATTATCGTATATCTTTTCTTCTAAAAAATATCAAGGATCTAAACATGTCCCTCATACAAAACCAATTGATTAACCTGTAAAATTCGGTCATTAAAAAAATAAATATAAATTTCGCATATTTAAAATATCTAGATCACGATATTTCCGTCTCATTTACGTGTTACAAATCATGTATGTATTTACATGTCATTACGTGTCACC
The DNA here is from genome assembly GCA_021464415.1 of Lonicera japonica. Taxonomy (NCBI): domain Eukaryota; kingdom Viridiplantae; phylum Streptophyta; class Magnoliopsida; order Dipsacales; family Caprifoliaceae; genus Lonicera; species Lonicera japonica. The sequence continues at coordinate 27,419,499 of CM038464.1, forward strand.
TGTAGTCATCCCATTCAAAGCATATGTCAACTATTTCACATTTGTAATTCAATATACAGTGCAATGGGTACAAAACAATATATAAATCTACTAAATATGCCATATCATATCCGAAATGAATACTAAAACACAACCAACAAGGTAAGTAGTATCATAGAACTAAATTGTGCACCCAATTCAAACCAGACAACTCCATACTCATTCCATACTCATTGCATCAGCCTTGGCAACCTGCATACACATTTAAAAACATAGTGAACTTTAACACTTGTTAGTGACAGGGCATTAATATACTTTGCAGAAAATATTCCTTTAAAACAATTACTATTTATATGCATCAACAATATCTACCGAAAACATTTGGATAACGCAACCAAATTATGGTGTCATGTATGACGTGCTTGTGTCATACCATCTGTCAAAAGATATGTACCCGAATAATAATCACGTCCATCTCTATGGATATATATAAGAAGTCTAATTCCAATAAAAAAAAATCCAGAATGATCATATATGAAACACAAATAGCAATGCACCTCCTGACAAATAAACGAGTGCCAGATAGACTGAGACAGAAGACCAGACAACGTTGTCGAAATTTTGAGCGGAGGTTGAAGGATTTACATAAGAGTACTTTTTACTTATTTCAGTACCAGCACAACACTAATAATAACACAATTTCTAACGAAAAAAAAAAAAACACAACATATATACATATACATAATACTAAAGGTTTAAAGTTGCCAATGACCTTGATAGAATATTGATAATAATATAAAGAACGCAGATGCTACCAAAAGACTAAACAATATAAGGATTTCTTTGTTGCCGATATTATAATAGATAAGCCTTACTTTGTTTCTTTCCATCTCATCATCATAATATCGCCAAATAGACCGAGCCATGTATACAATACAGTGCACCAACAAGTGCCAAGTCGTACTATGCAATGCACTTTATTTCAGAATTTACGATTTCTCATGTACAATATGCAGTTATATCATTTGTACATAAAACCTTTTCACTAAAACTCTTTAATTGCATCAATCAAATCCTCTAAAACAAATTATGATATACAATTATTTCTAACATACAATATATAATTGCACTATTTTCCTCTTAAAATTATCACTTTTACTAGATATTTCAAAAAAGGCATTTTAGGATAATTGGTGAAACCCATATAAAATTGACATTATTCGAGATTACATCATAGTATTACACAAATAAATTACTAAAATATTATGTATCCAATTAATGCACTAAAACCAATATCTCATTGATATATCTCAAAATATATAACTTCTAACAATAATCAATGAAAACTCTTGCTACTTTTATATAAACATTGAACTAATAATCATTACCTCAATTTCATTGGAGTATTTAAGAGAAGAAAGCCAAGTTAGTCCATAAAGCTTAAAGTATCCAAAAATATTCGACCCCAAATGAAGCCCTCAATGTGTAAAATAACTTCAGTGTAAAATCCTTGGACAAATACTAAATCATAGAGCTTTAATTTAACCAAATTGAGATGAGGATTTCGAGGGTTCTTAAACAAGTGAAGCTCGTGGCAGTACTAAGAATTTCATTTACAAAGGTCATTGAGTTAGTCGAGTAAAATGACAAACTTTATATTAATTACAATTATTTACTCCATACTTTTACAAATATTACTATTAACCCTGAACTTTTATAACGTTACATTTTAGTCTATTTTCAACTCAAATAAATTCTAATATCTTCAATCCACTTTAAAACCGGTTCCTCGTCAAATCCCAAGTCTCAAGTCAAATATCAAAAATATTTAAACACTTTCAAAACCATTTTCCATGATTTTCACATGTAAATTCACCGATGCATCAATTAGCCACCAAAACAAATATACATATTCTATATGTAACTCAAATACAATATAAGCACATATATGTCAAGTAAAACTCAAAATTAAGCCACTAGCATGCTTTTCTAATATTTAACAAATAAAACATATACATGGCTAATAAGTAATAACCACGCAATTATTGGTTAACAAAGAAATAACACAAAACAAATAGGCTACTGGGTCACTTTCTTTGGTCAATCCAACCATATGTTAATTAACTCAACCTAATCAATGCATTACCAACATGTGTCACATATTAGTTACAATCCAACCATTATACTTAGACTGGTCAAATCTCAGTTTAACACATGATCCAGACACTTAATTCTGCTAACCCACAATTAATTCCTAATTAAGACGCACTGTCACACTTATCCTACCACGATTGGGGTCAGTCCCTAGCTCAACATTTGGAACTTTTCAAACTTGATTTATCCTCCAAACGACTAGAACATAATAAACTAATTTGTATTCCTTATTCGGGTTAGTCTTCAGTTCAATATTTGTCTTTGTAAAGATATAAAAAATAGATAAATATTATTGAATTGATTGATATAAAAACTATTACAATGAAGACCCTTTATATAGGGTTATGAGAATGATGTAAGGAAAATATAAAAACCTAACCAACCTAGAGATTTAGATATTGCTAGTCAATTCTTATAAATGACAACTATATAAATGACAACTAGCAAATACATATTATATGTTAACATTCCCTTCAAACTCAAGATGATAATCATCTTGAGTTTGAAAAGTATGTCTTGAAAGTAGATGAATGCACGGTGAAGATTATTTGGCAAGGGAAGTCTAGCTTTGATTGTTCGACATGGTTGTTAACTGGCCGACACAGTCGCCATCTGGGGCGAGGTTCGGCAAGACATGGACGTCGCCCGGGGTGGGATTCGACAAAGCTGGGAATAGATCAAAAATATGCTGGAACACAGATCTTACAAAGACGATCCGGAAAAAACTAGATCTGAAAATGTGAATAGTAACACCGATGAACAGTAACACTGTGAACATTAGTCGACGAAGAGTGATGTGAATAGTACTGGTGAACAATGAATGGGTTTGGTCATATGAAGGCTAGGGTTTACACACTGGGATGGAACACAGCGGTTAGGGTTTACATGCTGAGATAGAAACATTGCGACTAGGGTTTACACGTTGGAATAGAAACACAGCGATTAGGGTTTGATATGATTAACTTGAGTTTGAAAATAAATTATGGAAAGAAAAAGAAACAAAGCCACCAAGAGATAGTAGGATTTGATTGATGGTTTAGGTTTAGAAACAAAGCAAAAAGATGATGTGAGGCTAGAGGATGATGTTAGATTGGCTGAGCAGTGATTTCAGTTTTGACGACGGTGAAAGTGAATGGTGGATTAGTGCTGAATGTGGTCCTGTGAACTACAATATGTATCACCTGCCGGTGATAGCAGAACTATAATTTAGAACTGAGAATAGGAGGATCTTATTGCCCTGCTACCATGTAAAGATATAGAAAGGAGGAGATAAATATTATTGATATAAAACTATTACAAATGGAGACCTTTTATATAGGGTTATGAGAATGATATAAATAAGGAAAATATAAAAACCTAATCAACCAAAAGATTTAGATATTGCTAGTCAACTTTTATAAATGGCAACTAGCAAATATATATATATTCGGTACGTTTCTCCCACGGACCAATCCATGCGGATTGGTCCAAAAAGTAACACGTGCATTCCACACTCTCTCTCCGTAAAAGTGTTTCCTCTTCTCTCTCTTTCCGTTCCTCTTTGCTTCTCTCTTCATAATTCTCTTATTTTCTTCTTCTTCTTCAACAAGGCAGAGTGTTTCTCTCTCTTCATTCCTCTCTCTATTTCTCTCACCCACATTTAATTAACCAAATCAAATTGCATAATTCTCTTCTTTTCTTATTCTTCAACAAAGAAAGTGGCAATTCCGGCCTATCTACATTCAAAATTCCTCTCAAAGCAAAAGGCAATTCCAAAAACAACCGATACACCTTTCCACACCGGAATTACATCCAATATTTTAATAAATCTTGGTTTATTTCTTAAAACCCAAATCACTTTCAAACCATTGGTTAAGATTTCATGCTGTTTCTCTCTCTGTTAAAACCCAAATCACACTCAATCATGGCTTGAAAATTTGAACAGAATATATCAAGGCTCTCTTTCACAGTAAGTGGCTGGCTTGATTTGGGTTCAATTTAGGTTTGATTTTGCTGGATTGAGTGTGATGTGGGTTCAATTTGGGTTTGATTATGCAATTCGATTTGGTTAATTAGATGTGAGTGAGAGAAACAGAGAGAGGAATGAAGAGAGAGAAACACTCTTCTTTGTTGAAGAAGATGAAGAAAAGAAGAGAATTATGAAGAGAGAAGAAAAGAGGAACAGAGAGAAAGAGAAGAGGAAACACTTTTACGGGGAGAGAGAGTGTGGAATGCACGCGTTACTTTTTGGACCAATCCGCAGAAGAGAATTATGATGAGAGAAGAAAAGAGGAACGGAGAGAGAGAGAAGAGGAAACACTTTTACGGGGAGAGAGAGGGTGGAATGCACGCGTTACTTTTCGGACCAATCCGCACGGATTGGTCCGTGGGAGAAACGGACTGTATATATATTATATATGTTAACAGTCTTGATCTATCCTCTCAATGACTAGAACATAACAAACTAATTTGTATTCCTTCCCTGCCAACAAGCTTTGTATCTATTGTTTAAAGACTTGACATTTTGCCCATCAAACTAGTACGCAATCAATATTCACACAAAGCCAGAAAGAAAAAATCAGCACGTAATTTCATATGTTATGTCCTATCAAAGTGCGACAAGAAGATTAAGAAGCACAGCTTTTCCTGCGAAAAAAGAAAATAAAGGCATTGCTTACCAAGACAGGAAACTTCAACTTTCAGCTTAATAGAGGCCCAGCATCCTTAGCTCTGTAATATGGTTGGGGTCAAGTTCTGCAATATTCTTATTAGCTTCTCGGTCTTCTACTACGTACTCCTGGTATTACAATATTAAGAGTCAGCCGGTAGATAATGTGAAAGATTGATGCTAATGATCAAATTGAGCCAATGGCCAAACAATCAGAAAAAGCGTGTTTTTTTTTTTGGGGGGGGGTTGAGGGGTGGGTGGGGGGGAATTAAGAAGAAAACTAACAGTCATTGAAATGTTTAAAGTTGCTTGGCAAAGCAACTGGAATTTCGGCAAAAATAATCAGCTATATTTCCAACAGGATAACGACAGTTACTAGTCTATGTAAGGGGACATCATCGGGCCATTTTGTTCCCGGTGATATATTTTTCTTCTATGTAAAAAAAAATGTGGCGAAAAATATTGTCATCATACTCATAACACACAATCAAGTAACGCGCGCAGACATTAGCAGTGATGGTAGGAGCATGTGGATTGGCTTCCTTTCTCTTTCTCAGCCAGTCGATTGAAGATAGCGGGAGAGCGCATTAGACATACAGAAGAGGTTGGTGAAGAAGACAAGTTGGTACTCGGCATCCTAGCATCCGACATTCAATTCCCAATATCAGACGAGAAGACTCAATCTCAAAACACACTTATCTGCGTGTGCCTGTGTCTTTGCCTTCAGTTCATGAAGAAAGTAATGTTTTTCTTATAAGAATTTGTTTTAGTTTTCTCCAGTTCAAAGCAAATCAGCGCCAGTGACAAATATATTCAACCATGTCTCTTTGAAAACATCCTTCACTGGCAACAGACATTAGCTGGCCAGATTCCTGGCCACATACATAATGGCCCCATCTAGACTCACTTGCACCCCTAAAAGCTAGCCTCAGTCTATTTTCTCTTCGCTGATCCTGCGGGTAAAAAAGTTGACGCCTCACATCTGCCGATTAAACTTCATGGTTTAGCTGAAACTACCTGCCTTCACCCAACTCATAGTTGTCAAAAGCGTGCCTAAGTTCAAGGCGCAGGGGAGGAAGTTGCTTCCTCCAAGGTGCATCCCATTCGACCAAGTGCATGCCTTATGTGCCTAGGCTTGAAGGAGAAGAGGGGGGGAAAGGGGGGGGCTCAAGGCGAGGGATTTTCTGAAGTGAGGCGCAAATATGTATTTATTAATGTGAAAACGTTATTTTTTTTTCTTTGGTTTATAGTCAATATGTTAATATTTTAGGTCGTATATGTCTTAAACCCGATGAAACCTTGAAAGGAGAGAGAGTCAATCGAAAAGAGGCAATAGCGCAACATGATTTCTTTCACTCAGTCAACAATTGTCTCCTCACAGGGTTTTCTACTCTTCTTTCTTCTCCTTCCGACATCCTACTCTTTCTGATTTTTCTCTTAGTTACTAGTTTACTATGTTATTAGTTATTACTAGCTTTTGTTCTATGAGAAACCAACTAATATTGCTCCATTGATTGATTTCTTTTCCTGCGTTTCTTCTACTCTTCTTGTTCTTGTTCGATTCTAAAGAAAATAAAGAATTTTTTTTCTATGTTATCACTAGCCTTTCTACTCTTTCTGATTTTATTTTTCTCAGCTATAATTTTCTGATCATCACTAAACATTAGGTACAATTTAGGCAGCCTAATAGTGTATATAAGTTGGCTTCTCAATAGTTTCATCATCACTTAATTCTTTGCTCTAGATGATGTGACATTAGAGTAGTTGGTGTAAATTATGATTATAAATATATATTTATAAAGTAAAGGGTCTTTGAAGATAGAAGCAGAGCAAGGGAAATCTGGGACCACGCCCGATTCCTTATTGGTTTATGGGCTAGAGCTTCCAATTTATTTGATAGTTCAGAGCGTTTTCTTTTTGATTTGGATAGCAATAGCTTTAGTTGGGATTTCTTGTTAAACGCTTTCTTTTTCTCCGTGATGTTTTTTGTTGCTTCAGTGGATGCCATATCCACTATAGAGTGAATTCTCTTAACTTTGTAATCTTTTTGTTCATTTAATAATATTGCTTTGTTTCCTATCAAAAATATATATATATATATACATACAATCCCCTTCTCTTAAGGACCATCCATTTCGAGGGGTAAACAGGTGATTTTTTTCATGAAACTTGGTCAGAATGATCTCTAGAACGAGTAGATCATCTCCACCAAATTTCATCAAAAAAATCAAATGGGAAGTGGGTAAACTAAAAATCTAAAATTTCAACGTCCAGAAATGCGCATATATATATATATCAATGTTTCAGTTTACCCACTTCCTGATTGATTTTTTTTATGAAATTTGGGAGAGATGATCTACTCATTATAGAGATAATCTCCACCAAGTTTCATGAAAAAATTCATCTATTTGCCCCTACTCATTATAGAGATAATCTCCACCAAGTTTCATGAAAAAATTCATCTATTTGCCCCCTCAAAAAGGACGGTCCTTAAGTTAGTTAACTTAAGGACGATCCTTAAGAGAAGGGCTCTATATATATATATATTTATAAAGTTTTTGTATGTGGTGCGCCTTGCTTCAAAAAAGGCACACACCTGCGCCTCGAGCCTCGCGCCTAGGCTCCAAAGACCTTGGAGCCTCGGTGCACCTTTAGCTTCTAACAACTATGACCCAAATCCTCACACATCAGCCTCACACCCCCTATAGTTACTCTTGATAAGTAGTATAGATAAGTACGACCTCAGCAGGATATCACCCAACGTTTTAACATGGCAGACATCCAACAATTTCATTGGAATTCCAGAGTTCCATCATCTACTAAAAGGATTTTGAGTTAAACTGTTTGACTATGAATTTGATAAAAATACCATTCCTTCAAAGGATTAGAAACTACACCTTTGTAAGTTCCTGTTTAGCAAGAACGTGGTAGTGGCGTTCGTTGATCCTCTGTCCACAGATTATTGCTATAAAGAAACCGTAGAGCAAACCAACCAAAACAATTGCTAAAACTGTACCCACAAAAGTAAAATCACAGCCAGGGTTTGATTGCGAAGATATCAAATCTGAGTAGAATGAAAAATATAAAAATGGATAAATCGATAACATTTGGTAGTGAGCTTACCAGCCATTGTATAAAACCCATATGGATGTTCTTCATAGCCAAACATCTCCCTAAGTTCATCTCCGTAAAATTTATAGACCAATATGCCTATGAATGCTACAATCTGTTGGAATTTTTAATAGATAGATAAAGAAATTCTTTTAGAGGCTGCTTTGAACGATATACAGGGATGACTTCTGTCTTTTCTACAAAAAATAAGAAACAACAAAGGCATATTAAACTGTCCAAAATTCATATGGATCTTTAAAAACAAAATACTCGAGGGCATGTTGCTGTCCCAAGACATCATGTAGATAATATCAAAAAGGTGCATCAAAGATATGAATATAAATTATCTGAATCATAAAAGAAATCACATAGAACATATAGGAAAGCCATGGAGAAAAGGAGGGCACATTAGTTTGTCACCCAGGCTAACTTATAAGTAACTGATGGAGTGGAAGAGAAAGAGGTAGCAATATTTTCTATCTTTCACATCTTTTTTATGGAAACCTAATTTAATCTTACGCCATTACTTAGCTTCTCTCATAGGACTCTAGTTTCCTAATCTAGTTAAGAAAGCCAGAAAGCTATTAGCTATATTAGTTCAAAATAGATAAGGCCTAGGGTCTTGTAGTTGTTTTTTAGTATTGACTTGAGAATCTAGGTTTGTATTCCCTTTGTTTTTCTAAATTAAATCAATTTTGTTGTTTATCTTTTCTCTCCTAGCTTATGTATAGTTGTTATGCTGGAGTATGCATGAGATTGTTGTGCTTTCTGGATTCAATTTCGCATGAGATACCCCTTGCTTTCTGGATTCCACTTTGCATATTTGGATACACCCTTGTAGATCAGATGAGACAAGGAATAATGAACTAAAGCTTTTGAAGTAGGCTTTCCATCAGCATCTTGAAGTAAATAAATAAATATGTTTGCTTCTCTGCCTTGGCTTGCGGATTCTGAGCTCAGAAAAAGCTTCAAAGAGCCAAGGGATTCATGGAGCAGCATAACAAAGAGAGCAAATGGAGTGAGAAAAAACTGTTAGGTTCCGTTTGGTTGGAGTTTTTGAATGTTTAATTTATAATTTACCTTTAAGTAGAGTTCTTTAAAACTGGTTTTCAATTCAATTTGTGCATGGTACACTATTTTTAAAATTTAAAAAAAAATTATAATATTTGTTTTTTTTTTCATTTCTTAAAGTTTTTCTAAAATAGAAAAGAAAAAATAAACAAAAAATATTCTTTTTACTTAAATGAAGTTTTTAAAATGGGTGAACCAAACAAGATTTTAAAAAAAAAAAAAAAAAAAAAAAAACCAACCAAATGACACTTTATTGCTTTTGTTTAATTTAATTTACATCTTTTATTTTGTTTTTTCAATTGAGTCCAGTTTAGGTAATGTAATGTCATTTTGCTTGGTTGTATTTTATAAGATTCCAGTTTCCCAATATAATAAGGAAAGTTTCTTAGTTTATTACAAGTAAGACCTTAAGGCTAGGGTTTGGGGTATTTACTTTTTATTATAGGATTGAGAAGAGAGAACCTTTTTGGTTTTTCTATGATTTTAATCCCATTGCTTATCTAAATTCAATTGCATAGGTTGTAGTCATTTCTATTTCATCTACAAAGGGAAAGAAGTTGAATTCAATGCAATTAAAAGTGTATTATATAAAGACAATATCTACACACACATACATATATACATGAATATACTTGAAGATGTGTACAGGAATACAAACGATATATGATGATTGACGGAATCTTTAGACAATATGCTGATATCGTGGTTCATTTATTAACTGCCTTTTTGTACGTCATGATTGCATATAATTTCACTTTCTAGTTTCAGAAGAAGGTTTCAACTGCCAAATCTAGGGTTAGTAAGAGGTGACTGAAAAAATGAAGGAAAAAGGGATAATTTAAGTGTGCAATTTACATGTTAAAACAGTATGAGAAAACATTAATATGAAGTCTATGTTATACGTTATGGGTTAGCCCACCAGGGGCAGACCTATGTGGAGACAGAATGAGAGGGAGCATGGAAGTTTAGGAATTTTTTTACCCATTTATGATACTAGATTAATTGCACATCTAATGTGTGTGCTGCATTCAAATACAATTTATTAAGGAGAGAAGTTTAACAATGAAAGATGTTTTGGTGGTTATGCAAGAGTGCAAATGTTTCTTCACCAGAATGACAGGGTTCAAATCTTGTTACGAGCAATTTTTTTCCGTCATTTTTTAGTTCCTCGAATTCAAAATTTCTAATTTACCCCCCCTCCTCGATTGTTAGCTCCTGGGTGAGCCATATTCTCAAAATTGAGTATTGAAGAGATTTAATGGTCATGCAATGACGTTTATTTATTTTTTAAATTATTTTTTTAATAAATAATGATGTTTATTCATGGTAAGTTTTTGGAATGTTACATTCAAATTGCACTACTATTATTTAAACATTATGCAATGGTTTGTTGTGTTGTATATATGTCAATATTGCTATTCAATCACTAAGAACCATCTGAACAATAACAGGGTCAGCTAAATTACTAATCAGGATAGTGTGCCCGAAAGACAAGATAATTTGAAATAATTGACTGTCATACCAGCTGAACAATAACAAAAATGAGCACGTGGTCTCTTGCAACAAGGAACTGAAATTTCAGTCTCAACCACCAGCGATCCGGTGGTACATTTGCACGTAATATGAACACTGCCCTACATTCTGTACAGTGAGCGAAAGCAAAGCCCTCCTGCAATATTGATAGACAGATATCTAACAGATTAGTATGTTGATACTAGGGCAACAAATTCCAAGCAAATGATTTTCTTTTAGATGCTGCAGTTAACTATTGATGGATGAAATAGGCGCGCAATGCAGCAACCAAAACTTGCAGAACCAACATAAAGAAACATCAATCAGCTGGTGAACTTTAAAATAGTTTAAATGTAATAATAATAATTACCCTAGTTGACCTCCAATTATCAAGGCATGATCTGTGGACATACTTCTGGGTACCTTTACAATGGCATGGTGCAATTAGATCCTCTCCTGCAAATTCAAAATTAAGGGGTTCAATAAACTGGATTAATGAACAGATTCAAGTCGTAAACATCATCCATAGTGACAAATTGGCAATGAACACACACATCTAGTTTCACTCATTGAATAAGTGTGTCACCATTACTGTTGACTAGAACACTTGAATCCCAAATAAATAATGAGTTTTTTAAGTAGTTAACCTCCGTTATCAAGGCATATACGACATTGTGGGTGGTCTGAATTTACCAGACTGCAATTTTCATCAACGTCATCGCTTTGGAAATCATTAGCTGTTACCCTGTCCACAGTTCTTATTTCAATTGAAGATGAAGCTTCCTCAGATCTTCTGTCATTATTAGACTGACCTATGATGGGTTCTGTTTCTGAAATGTCATCTGTCTGACTAACATTTGATACTAATTGCATCGCGAAAAATGCCAAGTACTAATCAAAGTGCAAAAGTCATTGCTGAATCTAAGTTTCCTATCGACCATTTCAACAGAGACTGAAGGTCCTGCAAAATATATACGAAAAGTTACACTAAAAAAGGGCCAACATGGGGAATCCAGGTGCAAGAAAGGCAATTTCATTATTATCCAGACCACATATTATTTTATGAAAGAAAGACGAAAAATTGCGAATTGTGCATGAGAAATAGACAACCAAAATTGATGCCCAAAGTGTTCAGCATGTATCTAATGTCCATAAATACAGCCTTGGGCCCCACAAGTAGCACCGCTCACCTAGATGTCATAAAACACAATATAAACAACCGATACTTCCAAATTTACAGTCCACAGAATCTAAATAACTCAACAGATTGGTTTTCCACAGTTTCACGTTAAGTAGACAAATTGGCTCCTCAATGCAATCTATTGACACATCACATCTTTGGTTAGTGTCTTAGGGAAGTCGTGTGCACTACTTATCGCCTATATATACATGTATATAATCTGAAAGGCAGCTAATAAAATATTCAATATTATAGGTTTAACAGCCCAAATGTTTTTATTTATGTTTTAAGAGAATATCCAATTCAGAAACTTAATCTAGTGCTCCAAATGGCCACTACCAAGACCAGGTGCTCCCTGTGCAGCTGTGCATCGCAGAATCACAACACATAACCAATGTTTTAAAAGGCGCGAGGCGGGTTTGAGGCGTTTAGCCCGGGCGAGGTGAGGTGTAGGCCTCAAGGCGCATTGAGGCGTAAGCCTCACTTTGTAACAAAAAAAAATCCTAAAAAATTACAAAACTATCATAATATTGATAATCATTACTAAAAGTGCAAATAACATCACAAATACAATAACAATCTCAAATCATCACACCAAAATAACAAATAACAATGTCACTACATAATTAAAGTCATACATAACCATAAAGTCATCAAATAACAAATAGTTAAACACTTATGGCTCGTTTGGTTCAAGATTTAAACCATTCCAGGAATGTTACATTCCATTCCGAAACAACTCCCGCGTTTGGTTCAAGTTTTAAGTCCGGAATAAAAGATTCCAGGAACAAACCTTTCCCCCAAAGTTCTCCCATTCAAATTATAAGGAATAAACCATTACCAATGGGCATCTTTTTTAATTTTTTCATGTTAGGACTAAAATAGCACTCTTCCTTATGAATAAATAATTCTTTTTCCATCAGTGTATGAAAATATTGTTTGGAACTTTTTTTTTTTAATTACGCTGCTACACAAAAATGAAAAAAAAAATTATTCGGAACTTTTTTCTTTTCTTTTTTCCTGTTGTAATTTTTTTTAATTAAAAATAATTGTAATTTTTGTAGGATAGTTATTAGTTAGGCATGTGTAATTTTTGTAATTTATTATAGTAATTGTCTCTTTTAAATAATTAGCAGGTGATGTTTTCTCATCTTTTAAAAAGAATGGTATTTTTGTAATTGATACTTTGTTCCATTCCTATTCCCGGTTGAACCAAACATCGGCATGGCATCCTAGATGCCAGGAAAATAACTTGCAAGGAATCAAGTATTCCCATTCCATGCCCATTCCATTCCCAAACCTCGAACCAAACGAGCCCTTAAAGTCTTAAACTAGTGCATCACCATGCACCACAAAGTCATTAAATAAAGACACTAATAATATTATTATTATTATGCTAATGGATCAAAGCCATGCCGGATCCTTTCTATTACTCATCGGAATAATTCACTACGAATTTACAAATTAAAATTCAATACAACTACAATAAAATTTAATCATATATAAAAATCAAACAATACTCATATATATTAATATATATCACATATTAATATAAGGCAAATAATAATAGAAGTCAAATTATGTGGGGGCAGTGAGGTTAAAATTCTGTCGAGTATTTCCAGAAAATACATGCAATCCAAAGCTTTATCTTATGAGCATGGTATTGAATACATGTACATATATATATGTATTTAATACATATATAACTATTATGTATAAATAAATGTATTTATACATTTATTTATATTTAAAGAAGAAGAAGAAGAAGAAGAAGAAGAAAATACATGCAAGCTTTGATACATGTACATACTATTATGTATAAATAAATGTATTTATACATTTATTTATATTTAAAGAAGAAGAAGAAGAAGAAAAATTATGTATTTCAGATTTTAGGGTTTGGGATGATATTGTATACGACTCGTAACTGCTGCAACTCTCTCCCTTTCGTCATGTGCAGCTCTCCTCTCTGTCGATCGTATTTGCTCAACGTTGTGGGGCTAGGGTTTAATTGTAAGTACTTTAAAAAAAAAAGAGTGCAAAACTACATAGTTTTGATAAGTTACGCCTCGAACGCCTTGAGGCCTACGCCTCAAGGCTTACGCCTCACAGACGCCTACGCCTCAAGGCTTACGCCTCACAGACGCCTCACAGTGAAGAGGCGTAAGCCTCAAAAATGACCAAAAAAACACGCCTCAGGAGCGTTTTTCCTCCGCCTCGCCTCGAGGCGCGCCTCAAACGCCTCTTAAAACATTGCACATAACCCCGTGTGGCCATTTAATAAGACTTCGAAATTAAACATTAAAGGCATCCCAAACAAGGTTGAAATACTCTTGACATTGAAAGTTGTGTCTTGCATGGTTTGCACTAACCAATGAAAAACAAATAAACAATTAACGAATGTTTAGCAAGTTGTTCTTATTTCCCCCAATACCTATATGTGGCCCCAAGTAACAACTTACGAGTTCAGATTGTCCCCAAAATTTCATGGCAGCTTAGATTTCGCAGGTCTTTGCAGAACTCAACGCCATCTAACACAACATGGTGGCCACTGCATGGGCATGATGTGACCACCAAGGCTCAATATTGGGCATGTTGGCACATCATGCCGTGGGCACAAGTGTTCAAACTCTTGGGTAAAGAGTAGTTACAGTACCAGGAAGACGGATACCATGAAGTTTGTTTATTCCAACAGTCTCTGTGCAACTTTTTTACCAGGTTCCATTTACAAATGAAGATGAAAGCCGTTTTCTGACTGTTTCATAGTGCTTCTCTTTAGACAATATTAATTCCACGCGACCATGAAAGTGAATAACAGAAAGGTACAATAAACATCTAAGATTGAGTAACAGCAGCTTGTATATCAGGTAGATTGAAGATTCATGAAAGAGTTGATTGATTCATCAACAAATATATAATTATTATGTATCAAAAATTATAATGATCTTTAACCAATAAACCAGCAAAAACTCATTCTTATCAGCGTTCTAAATATCCACACCTAGGCCTGATTAATTAGCACCTAGGTGCTAGGCATCCCTCTTCTAATAGGAACCTAACCACAGTAAAGGCTCCCCTCTCCCTTCTTTAGTAGAAATGTTCTCCACTACCGCTGTTGTGGCGCGCCCGCCCTTAGGTTCTAGTAGACACCGGCGATTAAGGTTGGTCGTTTTAGTAGATCGGATGCAGAAAAAAAAACAGCAATTAATCTCTTTAGTCGGCGATTTTTATGCAAGTCGGGAAATTTATTTATTTATTTGCTCTGAAATGGGGTCGTTTGGTGGTCTTTTCTTCTTCTCATAGTTTTTTTTTTACTTCCGAGATTACGATTAGGCTTCACTTTACACTCACCAGGAGGAAGCAAAATAGCCAGCACACTATTATTAAGATCATTAATCAATCTCTCTCTACAACACTCTAAACCCTAGCTTTGAAGGCATTGTGGATTTCTTGTGTTTTAGTATTATACTATTATGTCATTTAAATAATATTTATATTAAAAAAACATTTGACCAATTAGATCCCTAGGCGCTATTCCCCCCCTAGCCAACCTAGGAGCGCATAGCAATTTTCAAAACATTGGTTCTTATAAATAAACAAATACAGACCAAAGTTATGGAGCTATATCATAACTACGGATTTAGTAGTCGATAAATATGTATATATGTGAAAATAAGAATTTGAAACGTCTGCATAGGTGTGTATTTCATGTCACGTTTATGGAGAACTGACCTGATTTGAAGACATGAATGGTGATCCTGCATAAACAATGCAAAGCATTTTCTATTTGAGAACTAAATGAATTTCTAGGGTTACATAAACAAAAATAAGAATAAGAATAGATGGAGAATAATGATGATGATGATATAGCTTCCCAATCCAAATACTGAATAGTAGGGAGAAGAGAGAGAGAGAGAGAGAGAGAGAGAGAGGGGGGAGCGATCGCCAAAAAGACCCCTAGACCTTGAGCAGACCCCTAGACCTTGAGCAGACTAACAAAAATAATCATTCACTAGTTTTTAACCCGTGCTATGCACAGCCATTCTATAAAAAACTTAACTAATACATATTTCGCGTTAATGAGTTCGAAAAAATTATATAATATAGTCATCTTCATTCTAAGCATTGCTCAACACAACTAACCAATGTGAAGATCAAAGTTGCAATCACACTATAATCTTTCAGGCATTACCAACAATATAATAAAAACTATTAAAGCCAATGCAAACACCTTAAATTTTATAATACCTCGGGAGCTAACGAAACTATTTTAGTAAAATTTAATGGTCTCAACTCCCCAGCAAAAACAAAAAGACAATTCTCAATGGAACGTTGAATTTAGATAGAAAAGAGTGAATATGTATTAAGACTAGGGGTGGAGAGGCAGATCAATATTAAGAGATGAACACAGCGATAAGAATAACATAACATATATGGAAATTCTAACATTATCATGAGAGTTCTAAAGGCATACCAGGTAGTAGCATACTTACACGTTTCTTTTTCCCTGGAAGCGAAAGACTTAAATGTCATAGCTCCATAATAGAGATCAATTTCCTGACATATAATCAATATATCAAATCTTCCAAGTTATAAAATTAGCGTATCTGTGGAAAAAATTCAGAAAAAGTAAGTAGTATTTGTTAGGAACCATCTCTCCCAAAAGCTAAGTGGACCAACAATATATATCATGCTCTTCGACACTCCCCCTCACGTGCGACCCCCACTCGCATGTGGAGAGACAAACCAAACCAAAGGTGCACTTTGTGCACAAACAATAATGTGAATACTGCACAAGCACAAGGGGGAAACAAATGCAAGCGGGAGGATTCAAACCCGAGACCTTGCAAAACCTGAGCTCTTATACCATGTTAAGAACCATCTCTCCGAAAAACTTAAGCTGTTAGATAGTGGGCCAACAATATATATCATGCTTTCCAACAGCATTTTTATACGAACTTACAATTATTTGATGCATTATATGCTCTTGCAGAAGTCAAATCTCTTTTTTAATAACATTTGTATGAGATAGAAATCAACTTGTACCTGTAATTTTAAAGTTAGCTTGGTACAGTGAGTAAAAACTCCGAAGTGTTTTTATGCTATAAAAAATTACATAATCAAATATCACCGAACAATGAAGACATGAACTTGTTAATATTTTTCATCAAAAGGAAGTGTTATCAGACACGCCACATATGTAATTAATTATTTGTACATTTCGTGTGCATGCAATTATAGAAAGATTGAAGCAATAGGCTATAATTCAGAGCAAACTGGTGAGAATAACCTCTTTGATAATAAATTTTCAAAAGCGAGGAGTAGGGAGGATGGTTGTCAATAACTAAAACTAATTACATATAATATTTAGCAACCGAAACTATAAAGTATCTACATCAGCAGAAGAACATGGTAAAAAGTGGATTATATCCTTTGTCAATTTATTTTTATTCAAACTTTTTCCCCATATTCAATGTTGACCACCCATTAACAGCGACATAACCTCCTTTATTTCCATATATGTAGTGTTGAACAACTCAATAGGCCTATAGATTTAAGCACTTACTAATTATTATACAGAACAACACAAAAAATAAGAAAACAAAAACGAAGAAAAAAATATCATGTGAAGACATATATGTGAGATGTTCATGACCAAGAACCTAGTTATTTTACGGACAAAATTATTTAGATTTAAGGGTCAGAATCTTATAAAGAACAAGGATGTATTTGTCAGTGAAAAACTTGGTGGAAGTCCTTTGTACAAAATAATACATGCCAGAATTTTCTCTCACATGAAAAAACAAAGAATGAATCTGAAGTTCTATATAATGATTAATGGAACTAAAATTTGCTTCATTAAATTAGCAATGATCTATCAAATCAATCCTTGAGTATTTGGTTACCCAAAAGGTCCCAAATGCGGTTAATCTTGTATTGCAATTGATCTTAGATAGAAAGCTTTTATACCCCAACTCTATGCAAAAAGTAACCATATTGAGCAAGTGGATTAGCCTAGTTGGGGAGGCATCTAGTCAGACCTTGGACAGATCCCAGGTTCGAGTCTCACCAAGGGGGTTTGGGGTGGGTTTTCTTTGTCTATAGTTAAAAGGAGAGACTTGGACCTCCCTTTAAAAAAAAGGTATAGTGAGAACTGAGAACTTAGAATTTAAGTTCAAGAACTGAAGTTACACAAACAGGGGGGAAAAATAACAATGACAAAAGAGAGTCGGCAATATTAATCATGGGCTAAGAGAAAAATCTTACAAAACTACATGAAAAACAAAATGACCATAATACCACAAAGTCTTATCTGCATCACCAGAAGAATAAAGTCCAGATAATATGACATTAAGCATTAGCGAAAATGGTATAAATCAGTACGTATAAATAAAGCAAGGGGATGTTAGTCGAATGATTTAGTTTGTAACTAAAATTTCTATGTTGATGTTAGATTAGATGGGAACAGATTATAGATATCAATTTCAAGATGAAAAGAGTTTGCATTATATATTTTCGTAAATAACTGAAAAGGGAACTGTTATAAACAATTAACTATCTAAGAGAAGAATCCCAAATACATCCCTGATATCCTTTCCCAAACTAAAATTGGGGGGGAAATGAACATAAACTTGCTCGAACACAACAATTTGCCTTTATTCATTTAAATTATGGCTTCTTTTTTGAATATCCCCAAAACGCAACAAAGCAAAATGGGTCATTTAGGTTTTGGGTACCTTTTATTTATTAAAAGGTACCAAAATTTCTAGTAATGGTACTTTGGTTACCATTTTGCACACTTCTGTGAGTCAAGATTGTTTTACATTTTGATTTATTTTTTTATGACCAAGGTACCCTTATTTGACTGTCCACCATAGAAAAATACCACCCAAATTCAATAACCCATTTTTTGCCTGTTCCTTCACCATTGTGGCGACTAAACAGTGGAACAAGCTGCGAATACTCATATTGAATTTAATGCTCAATCAACCAACACCACAGAGCCACATTACCCATATGAAATCAGTAACCATAATTCCTCAAAAGGAATCTTAAGATATCCTTATAGTATCCCTCAAAAAAAAAATATCCTTATAGTGCGAACCAATTTAGACAAACAATTACAGGGATGTAGTCAATTAACCAACTCAATGATATGCATATATGTTAACGATGGATCAGAACCAATAATAGTATGCTCAAATTTGACTAAACTCGCTCAAATGAAATTGTATATGCTAATTGGTGCCTTAGAAAATCAAATTGATAGAAGGAATCAAGGAAAGAGAGATATACCCAAATTGATGCTAATAAGGAATAGGGTGAGGTCAACCACGGTGGTGTGAGAGTGGGTCGAGGCGGCGGAAGGAGGCGTGAGGGTGGTTGAGAGAGAGAGAGAAGTTATTGAACGCTGGTCACCGGTAAAAGGAGGGTCAACGGCTAGGGTTCATTCTCACCTTCCTTCACGTGATTTGGTGTAGATCGAATGGATTACCAGCAGCAATTTCAATAGATTAAGTGTGATGAAAGAGGTCGGAGAAGGATCAGATTTGGCTGATATTGGCTCGGATTTGGTGCCGTGGGTGAGTTTTGAGCACTTTCTTCTCAACTTGTTTTAGTTGCATTACCTTTCATTCAACTCACATTCGGTTGGCAGGCCGTTTAAGGTATAATACGTTTATAAAATTTCATTAACAGATTCGTGCGTGAGAATTATCAAAATTTTAATCTTTAAAAATAAATGTATGTATTAAATTTGAAAGCATTTTTTGAAATTTATTTAACAATTATTTTCATAAAACTTCATGAAAATAATATTTTTTTAATTGGGAAGAAGAATGGAGAGAGTTAAGTACCTCTTTATCATCTCCTTTTATTTATTTATTTATTCACTGCAATTATGTGAAATGCAAGATTTGGTGAATGAATATATTGACAGAGGGTTGAAGGATAATTTCGATATATTATACGTTCAATTTAATTAATTTAACAATCAACTAACGTGAATTGACAAAATGGTGCAAATAGTACCTAAAGTACAATTATTAAAACTTTGGTATTCAAAGTCAATTATGATAAATAAATAAATAGCACCTAAAATCAAAATAGCACAGCAAATAGAAACAGAAAATTTTCTCAATATCGAATATAAGAGTTGAAGTAAAATACAAACACAATAATACTTAAACTTATTTTTTTCCAAATGGCATTCAAATCAATGACTTGAATAATTTTTTTGGAAACATTGGAGGATGGGTCTATAGAAAAACGAATAACGCAATAAACCATAGTTATACATTGGTAAATGGAGATGGAAGACGAAGGTGTGAGGATGAGAGAGAAACTGAGAAGATGGAACTGTTCAACAAAAAAGGGGTATATGCACTTGTAAGATATTTTTGCCTTAAGGGTTTTTAATTCTTATTTTATTTTACTTTTTAGTATAAGTGATGGTAATTGGTAAGTATAATTCTTATTTAATTTGAATGCACTTTGATGGCCTTAAAGCTTTATTAAGTTTTTAATCCGACAATTTGCATTAATAGTGTAAGCAATGTGAAAGGGTTATATAAGATTCTCAACTATTAGATCACTTACTACTTTTTTAACTTTCTTTCTTTAAATTACTTTTATATAAATTGCACATGGGCATATTGTGTGTGCAAAATATTAGCGTAGACATATAAAACCCAAAAAACATCAACTCAAATAGAAAAATTGACCTCTAATATTTTCTTACATGCACCTGATGTCCGAGTTATGTACAAATAATTGGTAACAACATTAGCCCCAGGACTTGTTCAGGGTCCGATTCAATATTCAAATATGTAAACCTTCCAACGAGATTTCAAATATTAACATTGGGCAAGCTCAAGCCCATTTATCAATACCCCTAATAGACCTCTTATATTTTAGGAACACATAATTTGTGATGTGGTACTCCAAAATAAAAAAAAATGATATTCCTACACCTTATTTTTTTTTTTTTTTGCGCAATGGAAATGAATAACAATTAATAGTGATGATTTATAGCCAAAATTGCCATTATGCATTACAACGCAAAAATTACAATTAAAATAAGAAAAATTTGCTCCATATATGTATATATTATAATGAGCAAGATTCTAAAAAATGATTTGATCTCTTGAAGAAAACAAAAAGATGACAATTTAAAAGGATAAATAGATGATTTTTAACAAAGCTTATAGAGATGCTCTATATGGTAAATACATCACCTCCACCACATTTATTTTTCAACTTTTTTAAAAAAATCAATTATTTTTCTGACTTGTTATCAAGCGTAGCCTTATTTTAAAACAAGAAGACTATCCATTTTCAACATTCTATTAAGTAAAATGAGATTGAATTGTGTCTTTGTAAGTTGTATTTATCAAACTTCTGAATAACTTGGAATGCATTGGTTTAGTTGTTTAGGATCCGTTTATCCTAGGGAGGCCAAAAAAACCCAACCCGACCCAACCAGGATGGGGCGGGTTAAGCCCGAGTTGGGTTTGGTACTTTTTTAAAAAACTCGGACCTGGTTCGGGGTAAGTTAGGGTTCTTCATTCATAAAACCCGACTCGACCCGACCCGACCCGCATATATATATATATATTATATATTAATACATTTATATATATATATTAAATACAAACAAATCCTAAAGGCCTAAACTTTTGTCCAAGTGCCACCTTCCTCTCTCTTTATTTTCACTCTCTCTTCCTCTTCTCTCAGACGCATCTCTCATGCTCTCCTAACTCCCAGTCTCCGGCACCCGCCTCCCTCAAACTCTGAGCAACTATCGACTGAGGCACTGGTCACTGAACCGTTTCATTTTCACTCTCTTCCTCTTCTCTCAGACACATCTCTTATTCTCTCTTAACTCCGGTCACCGGCACCAGCAATCCACGTCGTCAGTCCATTACACCGTCAGTCCGTTGGTTTTAATTTAATGTTTGAATTGTAGAATTGTTGTTTGATATTTGTATTATGTAGTTTGAGACTTGTTGTTTGAAATTTAAGTTTGAGCTGTTAGTTACTTGGTTCATGGTTGAGTATCAGATTATGGGGTTGAATTATATATGGTTTTTTTTTTTTTGCAGTTCAAAATTGGGAGTTTGGTAGGTGAGCTGGTCAACCCGACCCGGTTCCTCTAATTTGGGTGTGGCGGGGCTCCTATACATATATGCAGGGCCAGTTTGGGATTTTAAAGAAAAATTAGTTTCGAGATTAGGGCGGGTTCGGGGCGGAGTAGTATACATGCAGGTTAGGTTTGGTATTGGCCAAACCCGCCCCATACCCGACCCGTTGTCATTCCTAGTTTATCCCTTAAATTTGAATTAAATAATTTATAATTTTTAGATTTATTTGTGTTTAGTTGCAGTAATTGAACCCCTCAATCATAAATATATAATAATTCAAATTGATTCATGAAAACTCAAATTAAGCCACCGTTTCAAGTAAAACTCAAATTTGCCTAATTATCAAATGAGGAATCCACTCCAATTTTGTACTTCAAAGATATCTATTGTCTAGGAAAAAAATTAAATATCCTAAAGGAATTTAGAAAATGTTTATTTTAACAATGACAATTTCTCATTTAAGTCTTTCAAAAAATTCTTGAGTTAAAATTGAATTATTTATAAATGCACAAATTTACAACAAAAAATGAACAATTTATAAAATTATATAATTTAAGTACAAAACGAAATAGTCTGATGCATGTGCATCATTTTAGATATAAAGCATAAAGACATCCTTAAAAGGAGTGCCAAACTTCAAAATAATGAAAATAATATGAAGTTTGTTCAACTTTTAGGCCTTGAACATAAGGGAAATCAATTCTCTTATCTTTCCCATGGAGGTGAGAAACTAAATTTTCTGTCAAATTTCCTTTTTTGTGTTTGGTAAAGTATGAAAAGTATTTAGGTAAGAGTATTATTGTTTAAATTTTTTGTAATAAATGCTTGGAAATCACATGGGAAAATCAATCCCATGTGTTTTGAGAGGAATGGTTTTACCCCCTACTTTCTCCTCTCTCATGAAAGTGTTTCTGGAATTTGTGCTTACCAAATAAAGGAAATGAACGACTTTCATTTTTCGAGTACTAAAATTCGTGAACCAAACGAGGCATCATATCATGATGTTTGGTTATATATATATATTTTGATACAGAGTGATAAATTTATTCATAACTTTGTCTTATACAATATAATGTTACAATAACCATAATAAGAGAGGACATATAACCATCATAATAAGGTGGACCAAAATATAGAGCGATAAATTCATTCACAACTTTTTCACAACAACCACCACAATAAGGGTGGGCATATAACCACAACAATAGGGGTGGACTGCAACAAAGGTTTGACAATTATGTCCATGTCGGTCAAACTCAATACTTCCCTATTACGAGGATATGGAGAATGTCAACATTTTACAAGATTGTTGGCGATGTTTGGTTACATATATTTGCTTTCATTATGAATTTATGATATGCTATATTTCTGGTATTTACTGTTAACAAACTAGTAGTAATTTTGTTTAAACAAGGTTGAGATAAAATAGGATATGGGAAATAATAATATGCTTCTTTATAAATTGGGATAGGGGAAGAAACTAAATACTTATAACTTTAGAAAGATCTAGATGTAATAATAGGCTTAATTATTTGCTTAACAAGTATGAATATATTTGAATTTAATTTGTTGAGCGAAAATGGTGACAACTCTTTCAATTATTTCAAAGCCACCCCCAGTATAAGTATAATTAATGTTGTTCTAAAAAAACTTATTTGAACGCCTGTAAGTAAATGAGCAAGTGCAAGTCAACCCTTAATCTTAATTTCGTTCGGAGTACTACAAACTTCAGTAATGTCCTTAATCTTATCTTTAGAGCAACAAGATTTAAGTATTTCTTCTTTTAAACTGTTGATATTCAAATACACCATAATTAATAGCAAACATGTTAATATATCCATGCATGTTACATTCAATGTTATATAAAAGTTAATATTTTGATCTTTACTTTTAAGTGCATTAAATGTTTAGAGAATTACAATATATATATATATATAGGCTTAGTAATATGACAAAATTTCTATAATTTTATGACGCATGGATAATATTGTACAACTAATTACAACTTCTAATTAAAGTATCTCGTTCAACTTTAAATATATTTATGTTCATCATTTGTTCAGTTTTATTTGATTTTGAATGATTAACTAAAGTATTCTGTTTTTAGTATCGAAATTTGAAGATTTTCTGGTTTCGTTTAGCAGAGTTTAGATGATTCATCTAAATGGACAATGAATTGACTAGTTTCTGTAAATCTTTTATTTTTTATAATTGATTGATTAATCAGATGAGAAGGTACAATTACAAAAATTAACATGCAAATGAGTAGTGGAATAAAAATGAATAATTTTTTTCGCAAAAATTAGTAGAGATGATGCTCATAAAAAGTTATCTCTAACTAGCTACCAAATTTCATCTAAAAATTCAATCTCAAATGGGTGCAATGGAAAATCGGTATATATTTATGTATAAACGAAAACAAAGATGAGACCATATGAAAAAAATAACCATAAGTTGCAGCGGAAGCAAAAACAAAAGGGGTCCATTTGATAACATGGAAAAGAAAAAAAAAATAATTGATTTTGCGAGAAGTTGGAAAATAAGTTGAGACATGTAGTGAGACATTTTCTTATTTTGTGGCTTTTAATTTTCAATGGATTTTTTTTTTCGGTGGTTGAAGAAGAAAAAATTTCACAAAAAATAATGAGTGAGGGAGGAAATCTACTCAATAAAAATGATCGCATGCCTCAACTTATTTTTCAATTTCTTACATAAATCAAGTGTTTTTTTCATGTTATTATTAAATGGGGCCTTAATTAATCGTCAAAGATGCAAAAAGATGATGCTTTGCAAACTTGCTTATTAAACAAGATTGCATTATTCTAATTTGTTAATGCCATGACAAATTAAGACGATTACTGTTTGCTAAGTTCAATATTCCATTTTAATTTGAATATGGCAAATACAGATTAATTAGCTACATTAATTAAGTTCTAAACTAAATCATATCATGTTTCTTATTAAAGTCATTTGCAAAAAGCACCACCAAGAGTAAGCTCAAGAGAGACATCTGAAGCATTTGAATCAGATGTGTGGTACTGGCAATACATTGTCCTTCCAAATTCTTTCCCTGAGCTCTCTCTCAAAACCTTCTTCTTATTGAAACCTTCATCACCATCTATTAAAACTTTCTTTTCCTCGTAGCTATCCTGAAGGAACAAATTCTCAAATTTAGTCTCACTTGTACTTTAGGCATGTTTCAAATTAAGAGTCGTGATTGTATTTATGTCATGATGTTTATTAAGACATCAGAATTTTAAATGTGTCATGTTTAAGTAATCGTCTTTGTAGCAATCTTTAATATATATATATCCCATACAAAGGATCAAGATCTAGTTAACGTACGATACTCTTTGATACTGCGTCGAGAGAGAGAGAGAGAGAGATTTTTAATTACTTGTGTAGTAGGGCAGTGATTGAGGAATTCCTTGAACATAACAGTATTATTATGATAATGGCCGAATTCAGCGTATGGCATTATTACTGGCCCTTTCATCTCTTCCATTTCTTCTTTCCTACAAAAAACATGATATCACTTGCAATTATTTTGTACTACAAGCATTGGGAAAATTATTACCTCGCTCGTTGTTACTAATATATAGTCTTACTTTTTCTTTTTTCTTTTTGGGAATTAAGATATATAGATAGAGGATTTTTAAACAAATAGAGCCTTATCTTATTTTCATCTTGCATAAATACACACAAAATAAACAAAGAAAAATACGTGGAAAAGAAAATTAACGAACCACGTTATTGCTGGGGAGGTAGATTGATAATTAGGCGCAATCTCTTGAAGATGAGTTCCACAATTTCCATAGATGGGTACGTTGTCATTTTCATTAATCCTCTGTTATAACTTTCATAATTTAGTCGGCCATCATTGATTTGCATCTCACCGTTCTTGATTTCTGCATTTTGCGGCGCTGAAAAAAGGAAAAGAAAAAAAAGAAGCCCAATGAATTGAGCAAATTTAAAATGACAACTTTTTTTAATTTCTTCTAAAGGAAGTATATGAAATTTGAATAAATTAACAAAAAGAAAATGACAAGGACATTTGAAAGAGCAATATACAATAGAAAGTTAGAAACTACACCCAAAAAATAAAATAAAATAGTATTTAAATAGTTTGATTAATTTGTAAGACAATTGATCCTACCTTTCACTCATCTGTTGGGAATTGCGGAAGGCAAGAAACATAGGAATATTTGAACGTGGCGATGTTTCTGAATTATATATTGGTGTGGGCTTCCAAAGCTAAGGTGTAAAAAATTCTGAATATATTGTTGATGTATTAGTTTTCACAGCAATAACATCTTGGGGTGGCTTTCGCCCCCTTTATTGAGGTCCTACAGCAAGAGAATGTCATACATAACTAGATGAATTCCATTGCCTTATGTGTATATAAATATTGTTTTGAAGTATTTAATTTTAATTGACGAAATTGACATGCATTTGTTGGTCAAACAGAGGTGTATATATTAAATCCACAAAAACAAGAGTTTCAGTTTCTGGGTGGGGCCTTAGATGTAATGAAATTTTGGGTCGTCAAATCAAATTTAATTCACATGCACAGAAATTGCCCTAGAACAGATTGTATTGTAGTAGTTCACAACTTCTACGAAGTAATAATTAAGTGCTGGTCATTGAATTTAATCATTTTATTCCAAAAAGAACTCATTGCTTTCCAGTGAACCATCTATATTCTAATTACTTATCATTGGTAAAATATTAAACACTTTTCACGAGGGGTAGTGTTATTAAATATATTACAAATAAAAAGTATTAAGTTTCATATGAAAATTAGTTGTGCCATAGTTAAATGTGTATATCTGATCGCTACATAGACACAATATAATGTCTAAATCTTAGAGATGCTCGATGATTTCAAAAATTTTTTGGCTCAATAGAATAAATTTAGGGTGCTATTATTTACACCCCTTAATTTTGTCACAAACACCACCATATCTAATTTGATAAAACTCATTTTTCAACACCCCACTTTTTTGTCACAAATACCCTCTCACTTAACCATTATTTAACTTATTTATCAAATTCTTAAAACATTAACCTATCTATTTATTCATTTTTTAATAAACTAATCAAACATTAACCCAAATAATTAAACCTATATCTCTCATTTCCCCCCATTTACAATTACATTTAATTGCTTCAAGTCAAAAGATAGAGAGAGAAGAGATTCACTTCTTTATCATTTGAACTCTCAAAATCAATAAATCATAATCAAATCGAAGTACAAACATTATTGGTGGGAAGTTTGAAGCTTGGATTATGATAAATAAAAAGCAATGTTGATGAGATTGTAGAGAAAGAAGTTCAAAAAACGTTGGTGATGAAATTTTACTCCAAAATGAAGCCAAAGATGTATTATAATTATTATTATTGGTGTATTAATGTGTATATTAGCTTTTATATATCATTCTACAACATTCAAATTGAAACAAAGATGTAATCCCCAAAAAAGAGTATAAAACAAGTTCTGTCCAAGCTTTACTCGCTTTATATAAGGAGAGTAATCTAGCTAAAACTCTCCTCAAATAAGGCGAGTGTGTATAAATACACTCACCCCATGTGAGATGAGTTTGTGTTATGAGGCGAGTTACTTACAACACATTCACCTAATGTGGGGTGAGTGTTTGTGAATCCACTCACCTGTCATTAGGTGAGTCTAATTTAGAAATACTCCAATACACTCTGCACTCTATTGGTTTATATTAGGTGAGTCACTTGCAACACATTCACCTAATGTGGGGTGAGTATGTATGAATCTACTCACTTGTCATTAGGTGAGAGACGAGCGGGAGAAGGTGAGAAATCTTCTTCTCTTTCAATGTTAATCAATATTAAGTAATTTTATTTTGAAATAGACTATTAATTTTGATATAAAAATTGTTTAAAAATGTTTGTGTGTGTGTGTGTGTGAGAGAGAGAGACTGCCAGAGGACTGAGCAAATGGAAGAAGACATAAAAGGATGAGAGCCAATATAAATTTTAATGTTGTCATTGTCTTCTCACTGAATATAGGGTTTATAAGCTTGAATTGAAGAAAGTGAAGAAGATGTAACTTATATAATTAAGGTAATCAACGAGAAATGTGTCTTGGTTCAAAGTTAATGCAATCAAATTCACAAAATTCATGTCATATGGCATTAATTCTTGAGAATAGATAAATTATTGGTCAGATGATTAATCATTTACTCACTTTCCTTAAATAGAATTTTAAAAATTATTTTATTAAATGAAAGCATGTTTAAATCATGGTATTGGATTTCATCTTAAAATTACTAATTTAAAATTGCATGATAAATTTTTGTATTAACGATTTAGTAAGAATGCATTGAAAAGAGTGTCAGATTTTGTAAAGTAATTTTTTTCACAAAAAAATAGTTGACAAATCTTTTAATTTTTTTATTTATAAAAAAATTAATTTTTATAATGTTTTATTTATAACTAGGGTATACCTGTGCCATTCGGCACGATGAAAAAAAATCTGATTATAAGATAAAAAAAAATTAACGTGTGACGAATTTAAATCGACAAAATTAATCAGTTTATTCTGAGCTAATTGTTTAGTCTAGTCTAACGTTGTGAACAACTGAAACGTAAGTTCAATATATCTTCATGTTGAAAAAACTAAAAGTATACTAGATTGGACCGATTGAGATGACCAATAATGTACGAACACATAATGTACGTCCTAAAAATGACATATTGAGATGACGAATAATGTACGAACACATAACATACGTCCTTCAATGTTACACAATAATTTTTCTTGATTTTTTTTTGCATAATTATATAGTCATGATGGATCTTGATTTTTCTTGATCAGGAGATTTTAATTATTAAATTTTTATTTTAAGTTATAACATTTTTAAAGTAGACAAAATTATTAGTATGTGAGAGTTTATTGAGTGTATATTATTGGTATCCTTAAATGTTAGTCATGATGGATCTTGTTTAATTAGTTTTGATTAGTGGATTTTAAATATTAAATTTTTATTAGATTTTGAATTTTTTATTTTAAGTTATGGCATTTTTAATATATACAAAATTATTAGTATGTGAGAGTTTATTGTGTGTATGTTATTGGTGTGAGTGTTTTAACTTGTTATGACATTTTTAATATAGACAAAATTATTAGTACGCGAAAGTTTATTGTTTGTATATTATTGGTATTCTTAAATATTAGTCATGATGTATCTTATTTAATTGACCTTTATTAGTAGATTTTAAATACTAAATTTTGAATTTTTTATTTTAAGTTATGTCATTTTTAATATAGACAAATTGTTAGTATATGAGAGTCTATTATGTGTACGTTATTGGTGTGATTGTTTTAATTTTGATGTGACATCTTGATGTGTGTAAAAAATGCATTCAATAGTGTAGAACTAATGCACACCATAACATGTAAAATTTTGATCAAAGATGGTGTTTTATATTATAGATTAGATTAGTGAAGCATTAAATGCATATTAATTTTTTTTTATATATTTAAAATTTTATCATGTTGACATTACCTCCTTACAAGTAGTTAATCCGGATATCGTCCTTCACTAATTTTAAAATACATCATACAACAATAATACTATATATATATAATATAGTATTACACTTGGTTGAAGCAAAATTAGTCAAAGTTATGGATTACTTCTCACCCCACAAGACTTTGAACCTGCTTCTCTCAAAATGTGTATTGCCTGGAGCAAGATATATAGTATACGCCAAAGTATTCAATCATTCAAATTAGTTTAGACAAATATAAAGCTAGAGTTAGCTTAATTGAAACCAGTATACACTTGATATCTCCTTTTTAATTGTAATAAATTCAAGGGTTTTCTGCCTTAAAATAAATAATAACGTTACAATTACAAATTAATTATGCCACGTCACACTCGTCTAATATTAGTTTCTACGTATTCACGAATCCGAAGAAGTCATAAAAAAAAGTGAGTGATTATAACTAAATTTGGTAAGTGGTATGTTATGATATTAAAATAAATAAATTAATGTGCAGTTATTAATATTCTTCTTGTATACTCGTGTATTTTAAAATTGAGTGAAATAACTTAAAAGCCTCTCAAACATTCTATAATTTAATAACTTTGGCCAGGAACTACCATAGTTTATATATAATAAGGGTTTTTTAGACACTTCACTCTGTTTTAAAATGTTAAAAAATATTAGTTGAATGCCAATAGTTGAACCCAAAATTAACAGTATGATACTATAAATTGTCTATTGCCACCATCTTGTTTTAATATATAGTTTTTACTTTTATTGTTGAGGATATTTTTGATACGATTAATTGACCCCCATCACTTTCAACAAATATAAAGAAATCATTTTAAGGTCAAAGCCCAAGAAAGAATATATAATACGAATTTACATGATTTTTAGTAGTGAGCTAAAACACCAATAATAACTTTAGTCCTTTACTTTGAAAAAAAGTACAAAAAAACCCTAATGGTGCTTCTCAATTTCTCAAACAAATAGGATTTCATCATAGTTTGAGTTTTCGGTACAAACTCTACGTGGATTCCACGGCCACTTCAGTCACCAACTCACTAGACTAGAGATAGACATACATATAAATTTTAAAATCTTTTTGACCATTTAATTAATTAGTTGGCTAAGTTAGAAAAGGAATTTTTTTTATTTCCACAAAAAATCAATTTAACATATTTACTGTAGATACATCGTTAATGGAACAATATAGTTGCTGCCGATACCAAGCACGCCACATAAATTCAAGTAAAGTGTTCTGATTTTATTATTTATGGTATTTAATTCTTTTTATGTCTAATAATTCTAAGCAAATATAAATATTTGATATAAAAATTGAAAAATCAAATATTGTCACCATGTATTAATTAGTTAAATTTTTTTATTGCTATCCGTTATAACTAATTAATATATTGATATGTCATATATTGATATCAATGTAAAAATACTCTTCTTTATCATATTCTCAAATTTCGTTTTATAAACATGTAATAAATATGACAATTAGGACATTAAAATACCCGCCCATCTCTTTATTTTAAAATCTAGACCAATACATACGTGGAATAAATTGTATCCTTCTTTTAAAATTTAAACTAGAAATGGGTGTGGTTAAAAATTGATATATAATTGTGCATTTTCAGCCGCTGAATTTTTTTTTTATGGTCATTTTGCTCACTTCTGGATTGAATTTTTTAATAAAATTTAGTGAGAATGATATAATTGTCACATTAATCATTTATATAGATTTTCATAATAAATTAATCTGTTTATTCCTCCAAACGTAAAAAAAAAAAAAGCCTTTTTTTTTGTTTATTAAAAGAGCAAAATTCCTCTTTAAACGGAGATCATATATGTGTGAACGAACTCATGTAGGTACAAAATATGAATAAATGTGGTAGATAGGAGGGTGAGGTCACGCATGCATAAATTATACATGGACGTATATGCATATTTACCTTGTATCATCTGCTCATGCTTCATGCTCCTGTACATCTGTTAATATATATGTATATGTGTGTGTTAGATAAAAATAAAAAAAAAATCTAAAATATTCATGAAACAAATGAAGAAGTAGCTAGCTAGCTAGTTTCATAAAATTCTTAATTTCACGATCTTAAACCCTAGCTAACGTGGTAAAGAAATAATTTAATTGTAAATTAAATTAAAACCTGGAGGTGACTCTTTACATGAGATATGGTTAGTCCCCTCACATCCATTAGCTGCAAAACCATCTTTGGTGTTGCCCCTGCAGGCCAAAAAGGAAATTAATTAATCGCCATTATTTCATACTCTCTTAGCTAAGCCAACCCTACCCTTTGTAGAGCATGAAATTGAAATAGGCTTATATTTATTAAAATGGGCAATAAATTTGAAATTAAAAATTAAAATAAAATAAAATAATTCTAACATTTTCTATAAGATCGATATATCCAGATAATTAAGTAGATTTTTACAACAGCGTTATATATATATATTGAGTTTCTAGCTAGAAAGTATTATAATTTGAAAAACTTTAAATTTTGGGGGTCCAATTCAGTTGCTTATTTAATTTTACTTATACTCGGAGGCGATCTTCACATATAGAGAACTTACTTTCTTCTCCACCTAGTCGCTCAACTGCACGCACAAAGCATTGATGAAGATCATTCGTCCAACGGAGTCTAAGCATTCTCGATCGGACATAAGGTCTGACGCCTGACTTCAAACTCATCTCCGGCGACATTTCTCCTGACCGGAGACTCCCTGCCTTATTGGACATCTCTCTAGGAACCTTAAGCTTCAAATTGTCGATAGCTAGAGGAAGATGAACACCCCTTCGTTTAGTGTTTGTGAGTGATAGAGGGAGAGATAAAAATAAAAAGAGATATATGGTAAGTTGCAAGAATTAAAAGGGAATAAATATTAATTAAGTGAGACTGTTGTAATATTTTGTCCATTTGTGCAGCCTTTTGGACCTTCACACACAGGGTCAGTTTAGTCTTTTTCAGTTTCGATTGTGTAGAGGAATATTTCCTTACGGAATTTCTGGCTAGGATAAGTTCAAAATTGCATTCATGATTAGGTGAATGTTGAGGAAAAAAAATCATTTATATTATTCCTTCGCAAAAAACTATGAGTGGAGAGAGTACAATATTCCTAGACATTCATTCCTCAAAGGGTCATACCAAATATTTATTATTTGCCTTTGAATTAATTTGATGTATATATATATATTATTTTAATTTTAATGCGGCACCTTTTAATCCCTATTAATTATGTGGGTATTAAGGACTTTTTCCCACTTTTTTCAGTCACAGTACGTTAAGCTTCACAACAAGCATGACTCATGGTGACGTATCAGTTTTATGCTACATTATTGATAAGTACATATATATATATATATATATTTTTTCTGTGTAAAATATTGTATTTGTACGTTATGTATATGCAACACGTACTTATATGGACACCACAATATTCTTGAAAATGACCGTCCATTTAATTAGATGGGCATATATTAAACACTTTTGCATTTCTTCACTAATATTACAGCGCGCCTGACAATGAATTATACCCGTCACTTTAGTTTATAATTAATGTTCTATATTTACTTTATGTTGCGTTTAAATGACTTTGTTTTCTTTATTTGATCGAGATTTATTATTATTGTTTAAAGTTCCCTCTCCTCATGTATAGAATAATTTTGAGTTAAACATGCGAATTGGTACGGGTGGTGTCGCTCAACACTGTAGTAATATTGCCGGATTGTTTTGATTTCACACTAATATATATTAGAGCACCTTACCAAAATTGATTGATACAGAGTATAGTAGTCCTAAAATCAAAAAAGGATTTTCTCATTTCAATAAAAAGAAGGGATGTCCGTTTAAAGGGATAAATAAATGAATTTTTAATGAAAAATTTGTAGAGATGGTCTACATAGTGAGTAAATGGCACCCACCAAATTTCATAAACAAACTCAACCTAGAAGTGGGAGAGACGATTACCAAAAATTTCAAGGGCTAAAAATGCACATATATATATATATCAAATTTTTAATACATTGGCTTCTAGGTTGATTTTTTTTATGAAATTTAGTGGAAGTGATTTACGAACTATATATAAATCATTTTTACATTTTCTTTATAAAAAAATTCATCTATTTACCCCTCAAAATAGAAATCTATTCTTTTTATTATAATTAATTAAAAAAAATTCATTTCATAATCTAGCTCTATGTATATAACTTATTTTTAATTAATTAATGTGAAATTTACATTGTCAACATATAGACTATAGAGTATCAAATAAAGACAACCTAGAGAAACAAACTTTTTACACTGGGCATCCATGCAAAGGTCAGTTACAAAACAGCAGGCAAAGTGTTTAAGTGTAATTAATCTTACGTTAATGCTTTTACATCTTCTAAACCACTACTTCAAAACCATCTTGTGAACTCTGCACTTTTTTGTTCTACAGCTAAGTGTAACCCAACGTACCCTATATATATATATATGTATATTGCAAGCATATATATATATATATTGTTGGATCTATTTGAGAAAAGTTGTATATTAACTCTTGATAAAATTCTTTTTGAGGTCACCTTTGTCAAAAAGCTAGGAAAAAGTGAACCACATTCACGCTAATCATACTGTTTTGATGGACATAATTCAGCCCTATTTGAAAAAAATAAAAAAATAATTGCTTCATCATATACGAAACAAAAGAAGAAAAAAATGGGTGACATATGCAAATTAAATGCATATCCTTAGGGAAACATATGCAAATGAATTCAAACCTTACAAATTCTTTAGACCGTTTCTCCCTCTCTATCCGGTCGGACTTTACTCAACATTTATACCGAGGACTTTGTACGTATTTTTAATTTATTCATTTCATTCCAATTAGCGTGTGACCAATTACGTGACAACGCGTATGTCGTGCATGTATTTCATGGAACAGTTACAAATGATATATCTGTTTGGATAATTATATATTGTAACCGATGACCGCATATCCATCGGAACAGTCGCATATTCATTAATGCAAGTATCGGAATGCGTGGGGACGTGTCTGTTGATGATTCCGGTGTATAACATAATTCGATGTCTGAGCATTCGTATATCTGTTTTGACGCGTTTAAAACAGGTATGATACGTTTTCCAATATAAGTGATAATTATCTTTTATTAATCATATTATTATATATATTAAATGCTTATTATGATTATTAATGTAAATATATATATATATATAAATAAATTTATTAACTGTTATTTAGTATATAAGCAGCAATCGTTTTAGTCAATATCATATATAAATTTTTTTAAAATTTAAATTGTATGTATGATATGCCAATATCAATATTGTATATATCATTTATGTTACATGCAACAAATTTTATAATACAGATATTACACACAACACTTAAAAATTGATAAAAAATTAAATTTTATACAAACTTTTTTTAAAAAAATTATCGTATACTGTTTGATATTTTGAAAATCTTATTTGATGATTACATATTTTCAAATTATGTATAAGTATCTGTATAAGTATGCATCAAAATTTACTTATATAGTGTGGATCAAAAATTATGCATATTAAATAAAAAAAAGGTAATTATAGTATGTTAACTGAAAAATTACACAATTATGGGAAGAATATTTACTTATAGTTTCCTTATTTATGCCACAGGGGTAATTTAGTCTATAAGAAATGTCCTAATTATGGCGCTATAATTAATTATTTAGGGCAAGAAGGACGTGTTACTAATATATCGATCTATCGTGTCCTTAAGTCTAATTAAGTATGATTACATGGAGGTAAAACTAATTGCCCCAAAATATATATAGAGTAAGAGAATATTATTAATTCTGTTTGGTGGCATGGTGTGAAATTGTGAGAGAGTGTTACGATTGCAAATGTGGAAGGTACTTAATTTCCGTATTAATTCTCTTGGTGACAAATTGGCCGAAACCAATTTTGCATGTCGGGATATGTAGCTTTTTGTATGATGACAAAACGAGAGAGAGAGACAGAGAGAGATGTGATGTGATCTAATTTGTAAATGAGAAATATTTTGCTAGAAGCATGGACGAGTGTGTTAGCCATTTCGTAAGAAAGAACAGTGGGGTTGGAAGGAGTTTGGTGAGGCGACAACACGCATGCACATACATTCATGCGTACAAACATGCACGCATAATGTACTTGTACATATATACATGCATAGATACAAACATACATGCATAATGTACATGTACGACCATATACATATATGTATTTTATATAATATTTCAGTTTATCTATATGCTCCTAGCATTATGTATGCAACCTACATTACACGACAAAGGGCTTAAATATTTGAAATAATTTCAGATAAGTTTGGATTTTTTTTTTTTTTTTCATTTATGGTATTGTAGTAATGGCAATTGATTTAGAAAAATTAGTAATACTGTAGGAGTATTTTGAAATTTTTTTACCTTGCGCTTTAATAATAAGAATGAATTTTTAAAAAATAAGAAACAATTTGAATTCGAACTATATAGCTTATATTTTTGTGTTGTACTCCAGCATTAGTAAATTACGTTGTTACTTTTTAAAAAATCTTATTTTAGAGGCAAAAATAATAAAATAATATTTATTCAACCAGTTTTAATTATGTATGGAAGTGAGTAACTCAATTGAGTAATGTTATTTTCGACGTATCAATTCATCCTTAAAAAAATAATATAATTGTTCTGACGATTACTTTTTCATGGGCCTACTCATCTTAATTCTTCCCATATCATTCTTTGGGCTGGACTTCGTGGCTGTAGACTTGGGCCCCAAAAATATGGGCTTATTTTGCCCCACTAAATAAGGGCACAGTCGAATTTGATTCATTTTTTCGGCTCTATTCCTTGATGTGATATTTATCGTATGGATTACTAGTTTTTAACCCGGTATTTAAATATAAATATAATAAAATACATAAACATATTAAACTATATATATATATATATATATAATTTAATATATTGCATGAGAAGAACCAACCTTTACATAATAGCGTATAATAAATTGTTTTGGGAAACAAAGCTTTGAATTTATTTATAAAATATAATTATTTTTTCCTTATATCCACAAGAATAACTTGTATAAAAATATGAGGATGACATTGATATGATGTTAGCTGTTTAATTTGTGTTTTTGAATGATCTTATTAGAGGTTTTATTATCGTCTTTCAAGAATTATTGTCAAGATAAAAAAAAATAAAAATAAAAAAAGAAGAAGAAGGAATTATTGTCATAAAAGAAATGTAGGCAATGTTACATGTGCGGTAAAAATACAAATTAAAATATAAGATTAAAAAAAATAGGGTTTTACAAAAGATATATACTACAATTAAAAAATGTAACCTTATCTTTCTGGTATTCTCATAATTCAATTTACAAATGTATTTTACTTCAAAATATTAAGGACTATATAAAACACTTCAAAACATTTTCACAACTATCCTCCTCAATCATTTAGACCAAATATCTCCCTCCAATAATACAAAGTTGAAACCACCACTTTACGTGTGTAGAAGATACTTGTACAAATTGATAAAAAAAATAAAAAACAATAATAAAAAAAACAATAAACAAATTAATAATACCTATTATACAATATTTTACTTTTGTTAAACAATGAAATATATATGTGTGAAAATATGTACAAAAGAATTGTACAAGTACAACCAAAAAAAAAGAGAACAATCCAATCAATTAAATAGATATTAGTCTTAACAAATGAGGAGGCTTATAAATAGGTGGAAAAAATAAAGATAAGGAGACGATGCAAATCAAGACTGCTAGGAATGTGGAGAGACTAACATAAATATAGAGGTATAAACCTTTAATATCACAATGGATAGTGAATAAACAATGTGCGTAAATGTGTAAAGTTTTTAAGAAGGGTAGTGTTTAACATGTGTCAAATATGATATAAATAGAAAAAAATTGGTCTTGCATGAAAATCAGTGTAGCATTAAA
Source organism: Lonicera japonica (assembly GCA_021464415.1). Taxonomy (NCBI): domain Eukaryota; kingdom Viridiplantae; phylum Streptophyta; class Magnoliopsida; order Dipsacales; family Caprifoliaceae; genus Lonicera; species Lonicera japonica. The sequence continues at coordinate 27,456,825 of CM038464.1, forward strand.
TGCATGTTAAGTTTTTATTCTTTCTATATTTAAGTATTTATCATGTGTCCCTAGAGCACGCGTTAATACTACCCTATTAAGAATATATAAGTATAGTAATTAACATAATATTAAATTTAATAAATGCACTATTATTATAGCATTAATTAAAACTATTTCCTTTGTTTCACTAAATAGTAATAGATATTTTTACAAGGAGCAACTTATTTAATGTATTGTGGTAAGAATATCGGGTAAGAAAATTATTTTCCGATTTAAAAATGGTCTTACTAGATTATTTTTAAACAATTTTTTTTAATATTTTATAAAATATATAAACACCATATAATCTAGCAAATAATTGTTTTACCATTTAGCATCCCCAAACATGGGGAGGGTATAAACTTAGAAAAAAGAAAAAGAAAAGAAGAAGACAATAATACGAGTACCTCTTTCTTCGTAATAAACTAGGAACAAGTTAATTCATTCCGTGAATATAATTTATGTTATTCAAAATGTTCAACAGTGTAAACCACAAAAGTACGCGTGCCATGTAGCACAACATCAATATAAATAGAATAACTAAGCAAATCACATTTAGAAGTAAGAAAAAAAGAAGGCAACATTACTCATAGCTCGATTTAAGCTAATGAAAATGGTTCCCGTGATTACTCTCTCTTAGTCCCAATATATGGAATCATTGTCACCCTCTCGTGACAAAATCCGGTCATACTCTAACTAAATTCAAAGAGGCCGAGTGTGTTGACCTCGAGCCCGGCCGCAAAGAAGCGCATTTCTAGGGATTGGAAGCTCATCTCTCCAAGAATTTGCATAAGAGTAAACCCTTAAGTAGAATTGCTGTCCCAAATATTGCCTAGCCCAATTTTGTGACCTTATGTTCCACATTCCCACATTGTCTAATGCCATGTATATTGCCGTCCATGATCTGGGATAAACCTGTACCCAAACAAACCCACTGAGGATAAAAATACAGAAATTGCAATGGCATAATGAGACTAGAAGTTCTTTTTTTCACAAACCTGGACACTGCTGCGCGAAACTGTGTCCCTTAGATTGTACAACGATCTACTTCCCTGTGTCCATTGTCCACCGTCCATCCTGTTCGCCATGGATAAGTTGTTAATGAAGAACAAACAGGATTCTGGATTGGAAAGTGCTACTGTCAAAGCAGTACTGGCTTCTGCCTAATTAAATGTTGCATCTATTAGTTGTACCTTATGATGGGTTATATATTGTTTTGGCAGAAGCTAATTCTGCTTTTGTAGTGGTACTACACTACTACTATCCATCTAAGGTAATCAAGAATGGAAAATGTTGTTCCCGAAGAAGTATTGGCTTTTGCCAAAGCAAATGTTCCATTTACTAGTTGTACCTTACGATGGGTTATATATTGCTTTCGTACAAGCTAATTCTGCTTTTGTAGTGGTACTACTACCCATTTAAGGTAATCAAAAAAAAAACAGAATTCTTGATTGGAAAATGTTATTCCCAAAGCGGTATTGACTTGTGCTAAAGTAAATGCTTAGTTTAGAAGTCGTACGTTAGATTTGACAGTGCTACATTGGCTTTGTAAAAGTGAATTCTTGTTTAGGCAATATAGGTTTCCTTCTTCATTCTCAAGAAAAAAGAAAAAAGATAGCAAAATGAGATTTACCCAACAACAAAGAAAGAATGACCATCAATGTGCCACGATTGTACTGTATCTTCCCAATTTTGGAACACGATCTCAACGTAAGCTCGGAAATCAGCAGCCATAACAGAAGTCGTGAGGTAACCATTTCCAAATGTTGGTCTATCGGGAATACTTCCAAGATTGAATACACCTCCGATCTTGAAGTAGTCAGCTAATTTTAAAGGTGTGTCACCGGGAACAAAGGACACACTGTTGACAGCATACCTTTGCTTGCCGTTTATCCAAGGGGCAGAATTGGCAAGAATGATAGTACGCGAGGTCTTGATCATTCCATAGTGGTAGGATCCTTGCGGATTAGGTCTCGGCCCACTAGCCGTTAAGTTCTTACTGGTAAACACAAAGGTCACAAAACACTAGACATGATTAGAAAAGAGTATCAGTAGTAACACTTTCTTGTATGCAACTATTTAAGTATGTGGCACATGAGCTTCTAGCACAACAGCAAGTGCACCCCCTCATAAGCCACAGGAGCTGGCAGATCCAATGCAAAAGCAAGTCTTTAGAGAGGACTCGAGGGTGGCACACATGCAGGCTCCAATCCCCTCAGGGATAGGTTCAGACCCTTTATGGGGGCAGTTTCAAATCCCTATAAGGGACACGCAAGCTCGAACCCTTCATGGGTAGGTTCAAAAGCCGTCTGGGTTACTTTCAAATCCCTATAATGGGAAGTTGACAGGGGAGGGTTCCCACATTTGTGTAGCGCACCAGTTCCTAATAAAAATTTCAGTTAGTCCTTGACTAGATCTAATTTTTTTGTAAATAATAAACCTATGTAAGTATGTTGCTAATAGATTACCGTATAGATCGGGCCTGGTTGAGGGATGAATTGATGTCAATGGTGGGTCCACCAGGAGGATGGCCGGAGACTTTGGTATACGAATTTGTGTAATGGAGAATGGCAGTTGTGGTGAGTACTGGAGTGGTGAAGCGCGATGAAACAACAATGTAATAATCTTTTGCAGGCTGATTAGCTGTGACCAAAACAGAATAAGACTGCCCTAAATGGATGTCGAGGGAAGTGTACGTGTTTTGGACCGTATGTGTTCCTTCTACCTCTATTAGCTTCATTGTGTGTCCTTGAATCCTAAAGTTAATAGACGTCGTAAGCCCAACATTCGATATTCTGAATCTATACGTCCCACCTATAAAACAATATTTTGACAAGGAAAAGCTTCAGAAACAAAAGGGTCGGTAAAAAAAAGTGGATAAAACAATTAAGAATGTATCAAGTGGAAGATATTTGAATTTTCTTTATTACAGAGTGAACACCTTGCTGAACTGCGAACGTATATCCATTCCACCCGGCACCATTGATGAGAAGACCGTCAGGTTTGGGAAGATTGTGACCGGCATCCAGAATTAACCTTAATTGCTACAAGGGTCAAAAAAATTAATACGATATTTAAAGAAAGACACATGAAAATGAAGAAAGCAAAGCTCCTACTAAAACTTGTTTGTTTAGAGCTTCTATGTTTCCTGGAATCCAAAAGTTCCAATTTTTTAATACGAATAATTGGGGCTTTAAGATTATGAGACTTTTGCTACTTTTGGTTTGAGTTTTTGTTTTTTCAAGAAAAGAAAACCGGTAATTTAATGTATAAAGTTTGATTTTCAGCAAATGAATGTGAATCTACCAACTTAAGATTATCTTTTTATTTTATTTCATTTGAAGCGATGTAATTTGAACCCTCCCCACCTCCCAAACCCTGACTCAATTTAGTGTTACCACGTGCTAGAAGGCTATTAGCACCTACTTAAGATTCTTGGAATGCACAAAAACTCAAAGCAAAAGAGGGGTAAATATAAATTTACCAATTAAAATTCTTAGATAGTATAAAAACTCGAACCAAACGAGCCCTTAAAACTCTATCATCACAACCAAAAACAAGAATAATGTGTACCCTATGGCTTCTCTTGTACCAGTCCCCGGCAAGTACAGTGTGATCACCCGCAGGAGGAGGAAATGGTACTGGGATTCGAGGGCGGCTAAATATTTTGATGCCACCAAAGCCGCCAGCGGCCTTGTGGAGACCAAGTGATGGGAAGTAGAAATAGCTACCAATCTGGTCTTTGGCTTGGAGCATGTAGGTGAAGTTCTTTCCTGGTGGTATTGGGCAGTTGGTTCCATAAGTTCCATCCTGCCATGAGTTTCTTCTATGTTGTAACCCATTCCTGCATAATAATAACAGGGGCAGCTTTTCAAATTGTGCGAATAGTGCGCTGTTGTGTAAAATTAAAAATCTGACTTTCTTTTTTTACGCATCTCAAATTCAAATTAACAGAACCACTTTTGTTTTGGGGCATCTCAAATTACCGGTCCTGTTTCTAAAATCAATCAATGTAACAAGTATAATGTGACTTATTCACAGCCACTTGTGTAAGGAAAAAAAATAAGTAGAGATTTAGAAAAGAACATATGGGCCCAAAGCAAATAAATGCTACAGCAACTAGCTCTATTGAATACATTGTCTTATAATTGTACTGACCAAAAATAATTAAAGGGGAAAAAGGAAAAAAAAAAAAAAAAACGGAGAAATAAAAGTAAACGTACATTATCATTAATGGACTTTGATAACAAAATAAAATGGTCAGACATTAGCATGTGGAGAGTGAGACCCGTAATGGAATGCAATAGTTGCGCCCACAACCTTTTGTTTTTTAATATCTTGTCCCGTGATCTAAGGTATTCCATCAATACCTCCTAAAATGCGTCTTTTGTCAACTTTTAAGGAAAGCATTTTCTAGGGTTCACCTAGCTAGTCACAATAATTCGATTTGCAAGTAATTGTTTAATTAGATGTTTGCTTGAGATTAGTTTTTCAGTAAACGAACTTAGTTAGATTATATTGTGACTCGGGTCTAAAAATATATATATATTTTTAAGATCAACAATTTTTACAAAACCAAACTTACATAAACCTCTGCTTAGCTCGAATCAGTTTATTTACGCCCTACTTACATCCAAACTATCCATGATTTTGCGTAATATATTATTTCATTTTAAAGCTTTTATGACTTTGCTCCTTTATAATTCGTTTGATAGTAACTTAGAAAATGATAAAAAATAAACAATTTATTTGAATGAGACGATGGAAAATAAATTGAAGGATGTGGTAAGATGCTTTCAATTTCTTTCTCATTTTTCCTCCCTCCTCCATTATGTTTTGTGAAAAAATTTCTTCACCATTAGCCAATTTTTCTTCTTTTTTTCAATGGAAGAGGCAAAAAAGCAGCGGATAATCTCATCTCATCACATCCTTAACTTATTTTTTAACTTCTCACAAAAATATATTGTTTTTCCTAATATTTTTCATATTGTTGTCAAATAGAGCCTTAGAATATCAAAGAATTACATAAAATGGGGGGACAATATCAAAATTTTTATTTTTTTTAATATAATCGTTTAACCCCTGTTTGTATGTAATTTTTGGCGATTCTCTCACATGGAGCCGGAGGGGACAAAATTAAGAATTATGATAACATGGGCCAAGTACAATTTGCATATAAAATATGGCGCAAAGCCCTTCATTTTAATATCATACCAATTTTAAAAAGAATCATAAATTTATCTATTTCACAATAAAGAATCCAAAATAGATCTTGGACATACCAAACTAGAAGCTAAATAAAAATAATGTCTATAATATCCTTGATGAAAATCAATTTAGAGCAATGAAGTATAAATAATCACAATTAAAAAGGAAATAAGGGTAAATGCTGATAAAAAGAAGAAGAAAGAAAGTAGTAAATCTTACCAAGAAATTAGAAAAGGCTCGGTCAAGTAGTTGTAGACACTGATAATCAAGTTATCATTAGTAACGCAGTTGATCTGTGGCCCTGGAAACTGCCCATTTATCAAGATCCCCTGCATTTTGACCCCATTTCGTCAGATTAAATCAAGAATGGAAAAGAGAAAAATCAAGAAACAGAGCCAGAGCCAGAGCCAGATGTAACTTACACATATTTCTATACACATAATTAATGGCTGTGTGTTTGTATGAAAGAGAAAGAATGTACCTGTTGCTTAACACCCATTGGGTAAATGTTGCCATAAGTGATTTTCCAGGTGTAGAATCTATATGGGTCTTCCCCATTAACAAAATGAACAAATAGTAATACTACTGAAATAAATACACTGATGAGAGAATGCAGAGTTCTCTGGTCTCTCATCTTCTCCCTCTAAAACCTCCCAAAATTTCTTAATCAATCTCTCTATTGTGTATATTTATTTATCTACATGTATACATATGATTTATGTTTTTAACTTGTAGAGCTGAGTTTTTGGCAAGAAGAGAAGAGAGGGAAAGATGGGGGATATATGGGGCTCGTGAATGAGTTGTCAGTGAAGAGCAATTATGTATGGTAGTCCACACCGCGTCTAAAGTGAGGTTGTTTTTAAGTTTTTCTAAAAATTACGGAGGTACCCCTGTCACGTGCTGCGACAATGGGATCTAATTTCAAAATGGTATGTTCAAATATTCCTAATTCAACTTTAATTTGGGTAAAGTATGCATTTTCACATAAACTTTTAGGTTAGATTTATATAGAAAGCAATAATGCTTTTGTACAAAATGGTACATGTAATGGTACTTTATTTCCTTTTCAAAGGAAATGATTTTTTTTCCTTTATATAGACGGAAAAAAGAAGAATTATGATAAAAGTATCGTTAAAATTAAATTTTAACACCCATGCTTAGTTTTAAATTTTGTAAATTACCCTTATTAATTAAAGCAACAAAAAAAAATTACGTAAACAACTTTCCCTTCTTAATAATAAGAGAAGGGACAATTAAAAAAAAGGGCTTATTAGAGAAAGATTTTCACACTAAGGCCAAGGAATAATTTTTTTTTAAAAAAGGGCCTATTTTTTATTTTAGATAATTGACATGTCTTTTTTTTTCATTATAAAATGACATCCCAACCCTTAAAATAAACTAAAAAAATATCAATATGCATTAAAATATGGACTGCAATATGAACTTTGCAGTCTATATTTCACTGCAATATGAACTTTGCAGTCCATATTTCACTGCAATGTGAACTTTGCAGTCGATATTTTTAGTGCAAAGTTCATTTGCAGTCCATATTTTACTGCAATTGAACTTTGCAGTCAATATTTTTAGTGCAAATTCAATTGCAGTATATTTCACTGCAATATGAACTTTGCAGTTCATATTTTATTACAATATGAACTTTGCAGTCCATATTTTATTGCAATATGAACTTTGCAGTCCATATTTTTTGTGAAAATTTCATAAAAAAGGGTAATTTAGGTAATCCATAACATGTTTTTATTAATTAAATGATATTTAAATTTATTCAAATACATTCATTTAAAATATAAAACAAAATAGGCCTCTTACACTAATTACCAATTAAAAATAGGCCCTTCATTCAAAAAAATATTATTCATTGGATTTTTGGTAAAAATCAATGTATAATAAGTCCTTCTACCTAATTTCTAGATAAGAGAATGGAGAGTTGTTATCATTACGTAGTTGTTAATTATATCTTTTCTCATTAGACAATATAAGATTATATCTACCCATTTATTACAATGTCGCTTCAAGCTTCAAATTAGTTGATTATCTACTTTAATGTAAATATGCACACAAAATCTCTATTACTTGATTATCTACTTTCAATACAATAGTAAATGTAAAAGAATAAAAATAACAATAATATATGATTTATATGTAAATATACATGAATTAATTGTGTTAAAATAAGGAAGATTTGTTAGAACATCCTCCCCTTGTTGGTTTAAAAAAATATATACTCGTTTCAATTAAATTGTTAAATGCAAAAAAAAAAAAGAAAAAGAGGAAAAGATAAGAGATCAAAAGTATCTCACACTAAAAAAATATATTTTAATTTCATTTTTCTACCAGTCGAAATAGAGAAGGAGGCCTCTCTAGTCACCGAGGATGAGAAAGCCAAGAAATAAATTGGGAAAACCATTCGTAACTTTCTTTGGCGAATGTTGTCCAACTGCCTTCCGACAAAAAAGGCGCTCGCTCAAAAACACGTGAATGTTGATTTGATTTGTCCTATGTGCCAAAATGTGGAAGAGGATGTTTTCCATTCATTTATATTATGTGCTTTTTCTTGTCGGATTTGGACTAACTCTCATTTTGGTGTTCAAGGGGCAGGTAATAATACTATAGTCAGTTGGTGGAATAGTATTTGTCGTACGCGAATGAAAGCTGAAGTAGAAGGTATTGCAGTGACATTTTGGGGAATCTGGCGTAATCGTAACTCTCAGGTATGGACGGGTAAATTTTAAGCCCCTACTCGAGTTGCATCCTTGGCCGTGATCGAACTGAACCAGTGGCAGGCTGCTAATGTTAAAGATGCACCGCACAATCCTTCTAGTGTATCAGTGCCTGCAAAATGGTTAAAACCTCCTAGTGGCTGGCTCAAATGCAATGTTGATGCAAGTGTTGATGCAATTTTTATGAAGTATGGGTATGGTTGTGTTCTTCGGGACCCAAGTGGCAGGTTTGTGTGGCAATCAAATAGGCAATACTTCTCCCCAGTTAGCCGAAGCTTTTGGGATTCATGAAGCCCTCAGTTGGTAAAAACATCGCCATGCACGAAATGTTATTTTAGAGACCGATTCGCAGGTATTTGTTCAAGCTTTTCATAGCAATGATCTGAATCTTTCTAGGTTCGATCTAGTTGTGAATGATTGTAAGTCCATATATAAGGACATTGGTGGTTGTCAGGTGGTGTTTGTCCGAAGATCAGCGAATGAAGCAGCTCATAGTCTGGCTATGGTGGCTCTTTCTATGTCTGGTCGCGAGGAGTGGGTTGATACTCCCCCTCAGTCTATTTCTGATGTACTTTATTTAGATTCGAATTAATGTAAGCGTCTGTTTCAAAAAAAATAAATTGGAAAAACTAAGTGCCTTAAAAGTCATAAAATCTAACTATGTTATTTTAACTTTTTATTTTTTTAAAAAAGTGTCAAAACTGGTTTTTTAGGGTGCATATACTAGCCATAACAAAAGACTTGGAAGTCACGGGAGAACATAGTCTCCTAAATATCATATCTCAGATCTTCCACCACTTTGTCCGCACACTTGTTGGCCTCTCTTAGAATACGGTCCCAACTAGCACCAGTCTTCAAAAATTAATAACTCCCAAAATATGGATTTACTATTTTTTACACTTTCTAGTGGGATTAAACACCTTCACTTCTTGTTCAAATCGTTTTCCTTCCTATTTAGCCATTCTATTAGTACATATATTTTCTTTCCAAAGTATATGATCGATTTCAACATTAGTTTCTTTCACCAATTTTTTGCAATATATTCAAAATTGGAATTTTAGCAAGTTGATGGTTAGTGTATCTCACTCTTGATGGGGTTGAATTGTTAAGAATTCAACCATTGATCCCAATGTTATCACATAATAACGAGATATTTTAAGTTAAAATCTCACACCAATGACCCAAAGGTATTTAAGTTAGGGATAACTTTGTTACTATGTGTGCGGACCGACGGGTTCGGCTGGTGCCCTGCGCCCGGCCCTGTGTGCCGGTGAGCACAACATGAATGCCACTCAAATATCTTCATTTAAAAAGAGGTTAAAGTTTTTGCCAATTATACAATTATGGCTTAGCCACAAAAATTGTTACATACATTTCCAAACTTAATATTACTATTTTAGTGCATTAATTTAACCCTATGAATGATTATGAATACAATATACATGTATATGGAACCCAAGGTTTCAAATATTTTTACACATACTTACTGCTTTATCTCATAGTAGTTGTTCAGCAAATAAATAAAATCTTCTTTTTGAACAATTAGATAAATTTATTAGTATGAATAATAAAACTTTCATTCTTGCTAACCAAAAGAAAGGATTTCTGTTAATTCATCTATTTGTATTAAAAAAAAGAACAAAAAAGAAAAGAATTTCATGCTTTTCACTCGCATAACATAACAAAGGTGGTGACTATTAAAAATGGTCCAGTAAATAATCTCACTAGAATTAGTTATAGGTTTTGATTGAAAGCTATTCAGATTAAATTCTGGCATGTGCAAAATTTTTGATGGCCAACATTTATGCTCTTGAGTAAGTGAGAATTAATCAAAATATGCTAAATTAATTAGCCCGTAAATCTGGTGGAGAAAAAATAAAAATAATAGAGGTAGTGTATTTAATTTTGTTGGCAGTTAATGCCAAATCTAGCGAAATGTTTGACTCTGGGCAATTGAAACACCCCACCATATGCTGCCAGCTGAATGCTGGACTGAAATACATACCAGCTGGAATATATAAATAGAATCATGCACCAACATGCAATTTATATTTTAGTAGCTGCATCTATCCATCCTTCCTTTCTTTTGTAATTTTTTTTTATTTTTTTTTGTTAACAAATGAAAAGGGGACAACTAAGCTCTCTTTTCGGTGCCACTAGAGGTCAAGTGGTCTCCGGATCTCATCAGGATCAATATCACTATATTTAGTTCAATTTTGATGAGGAATGATGCTAAATAACTTTTTGGCGCCATTTCTTTAAAATATATATATATATAATTAAAAAATATTTGATAATAACATGTAAAATAATAAAATATATGTATATTTTTTGTAAGAAATCAAAAAATAAGTTGAGGCATGCAGTAAAATATTTTCTTAAATTTTGATTTTTTCCATGGAATTTTTTTTTTGGAATTGAGGAAGAAAAAAAAAATTCACAAAAAGTAATAAAAGATGAAAAACGTTTACTCATAAAAAAAAAGTATGAGATTTAGATTATTTTATCACATGTTTTAACTTATTTTTTAATTTTTTCACATAAATCAAGTGTTTTTCTTATCATTTTTAATGATATTATCAAATAGAGTCTTAATGAAACTTTAATATTTTATTTAGCTTTTTAAATGTGGTTCTTATGAATCACCCACTATAGTAAAACCTCAAATTAAGCGTTTTTGCTCTCTCTCTCTTTTTTTTTGACAGTGCTTGATTATAACATAACGAAGGTAACGTGATTTATTGTGACCAAATTTATTATTATCATTGATCACGTTGAACTACAAGCTAGGTTCTTAACCTAAGGAGTATTTGGATTTCTTCATGAGATTAAAAACCGAAAAGTAAATAAACTCATTTGGCACATTTAGTTATTGTTCATTACATGATGAGAATTTTTTATTTTATTTTTTTAAACAAAAATTACATGATGAGAATTGAATCTCTAGAGTTATTTCTCGTACATAAATTAGCGTTACTAGCTAGCAAGCTACCATGATATTTTATGTTTAAGATCAGTGGAGTTTGTAGATGCGATAAAGGGCAAAGTTGTAAGAACGCTCCTTGTGTAGGAGAGCGTTGCATGGTTCGATTCCGAATTTGCTTCCCCTCCCCTCCTATTAAATGAGATGTCTAAATTAAAGCATTTTGTAAACATAAAAGATGTCAGAGCATCTTTAATAGGATTGCGTAAAATTATTGTGTAAATTCTTCATGGTAAGTGTCAATATTAATATTTATATGTAAAAATAAGTGGTCCAATAAAAAATAACCACTTAGGGCTCGTTTGGTTGGAGTTTTTCAGAATTCCTAGAATCCTAAATTCCATTCCATGAGGATTATTTTGTTTGGTTGGAGTTTTAGCTAGGAATTTAGGATTCCTAGGAATCCTAAATTCCCCCATTTTGCCAAAATCTATTCCCTTATAAATTGGGAGGAATCTTGGATTCCAAATTTGAGGAATCCTTTTTTTTTTGTCCAAAAACTGTTTTTTTTTCCAGAAAATGAAAAAAAATTCCAGAAAATTTTCAAAAATATTTTTTTCCCAGAAAATGAAAAAAAAAATTCCCAGAAAATTAAAAATATTATTTTTTCCCCAGAAAGTGAAAAAAATTTTATTTTTTCCCAGAAAATTAAAAATTTTATTTTTTCCCCAGAAAGTGAAAAAAATTATTTTTTTCCAGAAAATGAAAAAAATATTTTTCCCCAGAAAATGAAAAAAAAAATATTTTTCCCGGTAAATGAAAAAAAAAATCCAGAAAATTACAAAAAACAATTTGCCGAGTTCATTCCTAAAACTCCAACCAAACGAAAATTAATGAAATTCAATAAAGGATGTCAGGAATAAAGGTTTCCTAGCATTTAGAATGCCAATTCCATTCCTAAAACTCAAACCAAACGAGCCCTTAAAGAACAAGAAAATACACAAAATGAGAAAAGAGAATGAGTGGGTGGGTGGAAAAATAATCCTACTTGGCTGTGTAAACAAAATAAGAAAAGAGAATGAGTGGGTGGAAAAATAATCATACTTGACTGTGTAAATTGGATGTACAAAATACACGACCGTTATATATAAGAGCTTAGTTGGCATTGATTTTATACAACCATTTGAGCAACAAAAAAATTGCACAATGTGTAAATTTTACACAATCCTAAGTTGACTGTTTTTACACAACCCCATTGGAAATGCTCTTAGAAAAGGTCATTCAAAAATCAAAAAGTATTATTAGAAATTGGACAAAAGATTTGTGTGACAATATCTTTTATAAAAAATTTAGAGAATAATATTTTTTTGAAATAAATGCCTGTTGTTATTATTTTTCTGAAATAATGGCCTATTTATTAAGTGTGTTTAAAATGAGGGTTTTTACTACAATTGTGTTTTGTGCAAATTTAATTTTGCACAAAATTGTGTTTTGTATAAATTTAACTTGGCAATCCAAAATATTTAATGTAAATTTGTTTTGCATGGTGTGTTTATATTCTTTTTAACAAGTATATTATTATGGGTCACTCATACAACTCTAAAATAGTATCAAATAAATAAAAATATATAGTAATGTATTAGAAAATAAGGAATGAAAACTTAACTTTGCATAACCAACAAAAAGATTTATCATGTGCGTTTTATTAATAAATGAGTTTTAAATTGTAACTTGTTGAAATAAGCCAAAAAAATTGTCAATTAAACAGTTAGATATAACAATCTATCAAATAATAGACAATGCAAATTTAATTTTTCACGATATCATTAAAAATTACAATTCGAAAATCTATGTAAATTTAACGTTCACTACTTTTAAAAGTTAGTCAAATATAAACCCTTAATTCATAAAAATATTATTTCCTAATTCTTTTACAGAAAACCTTTTTAGATAAACACCATTTTCCGATATCCCAAAAGTACTACTACTTGTATAGTTATTTACGATTGGATATTCATTTTAATCAATAAAGTTTAAATATAATTGATATTATAAGCTTTTGCAAGAAAAGTAACATGTTGCGGGGATAGCTCAGTTGGGAGAGCGTCAGACTGAAGATCTGAAGGTCACGTGTTCGATCCACGTTCACCGCACATTTCTTTTGAACAAAACTGGACCTAACATTATTTTGCACCGGAGCTTCGCACCATTCCAAACACTAATTTCCATTGAAGAACAAAAAAGTGCTTCACACCATTCCAAACACTTATTTCCATTGAAGAACAAAAAATGGGGAAATGAAATCTATCAACAACTCACCAATTTCATATTTAGAGAACTACTTACCAACTTAAACTCTATTTTGCAGAAATTGTTAAAAGCAAACCAAAATGATCACTAGGAAAAACAGGAAGCATCAATTTCTTCACCTCTTATTTCACTTTCTTCACCTTGAAATAAAATAGACCAGGGATCGCTTCCAACCCAACCATCTCAATTCCACTTAGACGGAAATCGCACAAACCGCATATAAATCGATCCAATCGCAATCGGAGATTACCTGACAACATGTTGTTGTATCTTGCATCATAGGTCCACCCCTTTTCCCCGGGTCTTAATTGCGACCACGCATCAAACCAACCATGGGGTAAAAGAAACGGACCGTCCAGTTTCTCATTCCAGTTCAAGTCCCCACAAAAAACAGAGTTACGGTTTTTCTTCAGTGTTAACGGCCTCATTTGCTAGATCAACACGCTCTTCGCTGCACATGTGGTCCCATCCGCACGGGTTCTCGAGATCGCCGGTGGCGACGACCAATGGTGTGGTATCTTGAAGTACCACCTCAGCAATGCAGAATTCTCTATCCATCTTTTTCTATTATTGAAGGGTTTAGTGCTGAAGGATTTTAGTGGCAACTTGCTTAAGTGCAAGATACAACAAGGCTATATTTGATTATGTATACATGAAAAGACTGCAATTTACTTAAACATTTTTTTTCATATTTTGATGCAAATCAGCTACACATGAGAAAGTAGTGCAGTTGATTTTCATCATTCCTAATACCACCCAAACAACACGTTTCATTTGCATGGAAAATTCTTCAGATAGGAAACTGACCTGGGTGCTCGGGTCGACCCAGACCCATTCATCCTAAAATGCAATCGCCGAAGGACCCCCGAAAAAAAAAATAGGAAGGCCCAGCTCGCTGATTAATTCAAGAGGCAAGCCCAACTATGTCGGGTTCTAACTTAGCCCAAAGAAGATTGTCTGATTGTTTCTCTGTCCTTTATTCCTACTAAAATCATAAGGAAAAGGGCAGCAAAGCTCTCATAATAATAGTGAATGTGGACTAGGTGAATTGCCGAATCATGTTACATCTTGACTTTGTGTGATTGTTTCTTCTTCCTTTATTCTGTTCATCGTTTATTTTGGTTTGGGCAATCTAGCCGGATTCAATCTGTTTCGAAACAATCTGCAACATAAACAGTTTGCACCGTCTTGAGTCTTTCAATGAACCAAACACAGTGGAGTGATTGGGTAAAATTAAAGCAGTAACAATACAATAAGGCTGTGTTCTTTGTCGCAAGATTTATAATTCATTTGAATCGATAAATCTCCTTCTCTTCTCCTACTATTATTGTATTTAATCTCCTTCTTTCCTGCTATTTATATGACAAGATTAAATATAACAACCATACAATTGAAGTTCATAGAAAATATTATCTCACCAGCAGAGAGGAGGACAGGCGTGTGGGCACAGAGCAACAGTATTCCTTCACCGGGTACACTTTCGAAAGATGTCATAGATATTGTAACCTCCTGCCCAGAGAGTAACCTTCCGGGGAATGAAGTTGAATGAGGTTGCTAATGGCCTTCATCCTCTTATGCAACTCCAACTACTCATTGAACCAAACATTATAACTCAAAATCTTCAATTTTCTCTATTCCACGCTTACTGAGTAGTTTCATCTGTGCTACACATTTGGTTAGTCTTAAGTGATATGTCGTTTGCAATTTATAAACTCAAATAGCTGCATCTATACTAAACAAAAAAAGCACAAATTTTGCTTGCAAGTAAGTGTTCAACTTTCCCTTGAAACACCCTTTAGCCATTTTGGCTTTCATAAATGCTCTTGAATTTTACTAAAATTTCCTCTATCAAATTTTACTATAATCTTAACTCACCCCTGCATAGATCAAAATTTTGTTATTCTTTAAAAAAGAGAATGGTAAAATCAAATATGAGGGTTTCATTTTTCACACTTACATATTATAATTTACCTCCTTTAAGTAAAGCCTCTTACTATGCCTAGAGGCCCACGATAAACTAAAACAACTAACATTCCTTACCAAAGATTCATTGCGGTGTTGCATATGCATAAATATTTCTCTTATCTCCGCATTCTTCCAATGAACACAAGAAAACAAGTCAATAAAATAAGAAAATAAATAAAATAAAAGGGAAGGGAAGGATATTAATAATATACAAATGTAAATACGTTATTAATTAAGATGCAGAAGAATGAACAACTAGCATATTGGACACACAAGATTTTACAGCTACAAATATCATATCATACAGCAAAAAGGAAAAAAAAAAAACCATTACACATCAAATAACCAAGAATTTCACAACATAAAACAAAGAGTTCAACTTACCCAACTCAGAGACTCATCAAAATCAAGAATTTCACAACCAAAATGTGAGGTTAAGGTAGCTGATTGGCTTTGGTTACAAGTTAAAATAATTGATAAAGAAAGAGGGAGAAGAAGAATAGAGATAAGATAGAGATAGAAGAGAATTTAGAAAAAGAAAGTAGAAATTTTACTTCATTCGTCATATGCCCTTCCTTGCTCGATACACACAGAAATGCTCAACCAATTGCACTAGAAGCTGACACGTGGCCCAACAATAAAAAAGGAAAGAAGAAAGAAATATAAAAAACCACTTAATTTTAACAAACTAATATTCTCTCTACTAAACGACAAAAATTGTAAAACCCAATTAAAATGATGCCGCTCGAGCTTTGATTATTTCACCACTAGCCGTTACTCCTTTTAGAAAACTAACTTCAATTGAATAAAATCCTAACTTCAATTACTTTATTACCTGACAATACCCTGCCGAACAAAATGATCATTGGCCTCAAGGATCGAAGTTAGGGAACTGAGCTTGTACACGATCATAGTCCTCTCGTGTTGCCTCCTCCGGTGACATGTTTGATAAATGTAGAAAATTGATAAATGTAGAGGAAGAGAGAAAGAATATATATTATGTATATTTTTGTGTGTCTCATTACAAGAATATAACCCATATATATACAAGATTAGAAGGACATAGAAAGAGAAATCAAAGCCTTAAATTAAGGAAGACATTCATGATGGAAGAAAGAGAAAAAGAAGGCTAAATTACAGCCTAAATTACAGGAAAAGAATAAAGGAAATAATATTTTAACACCCCCTCAAGCTCAGGATGGCTTGGAAAGCATGCGGAGCTTGGACACCAAAAATTAGAAACGAGCAGTCACATGTGATTTGGTGAGGAGATTAGTTGGTTGAAGAACAGAAAAGATGTGTGGTAACTGAATAAGTCCTTGGGAGAGATGATGACGAGTAAAGTGACAGTCCAATTCACTATGCTTGGTGCGCTCATGAAAAACATCATTATGGGCTAATTGAATAGCACTTCGATTGTCACAAAAGAGGGGTGTGGGATCTGTAATAGAGATGCCCATATCTTGGAGGAGCCAGTGAAGCCAAACAATTTCGGAGGTAGTATGAGCGAGAGCACGATATTCAGCCTCAGCACTCGATCGAGTAACAACAGTTTGCTTCTTGCTTTTCCACGAAATAAGAGAGTTGTCGAGAAAAATGCAAAAGTCGGTGGTGGATCGCCGATCAATAATATCACCTGCCCAGTTAGAATCAGAGTACCCTTGTAGCGTAAGACTAGAGGCCGACGAGAAATGTAAGCCTTGGTATATGGTCCCTTTTATGTAGCAGATGATACGAAGAACAGCAGCAAAGTGAACAGAGCGAGGTGCAGACATGAACTGACTCACAATGTGAACATCATAACTGATATCTGGCCTGGTGTTAGTGAGATAGTTGAGACTACCCACAAGCTGTCGGTATAATGTAGGATTAGTCAGAGGAGTACCATCAGAAGGAAAAAACTTGATATTCATTTCAAGCGGAGTATCTGCAACCTCGGTATCTGTTAGGCCAGCACGGTCAACAATATCAGAATCACATTTCACCTGAGAAAGAAAGTATCCCATAGATGAATGATCGACCTCAATGCCCAAGAAGTAACGAAAAGTACCCATATCTTACATTTCGAAACATGAACACATATAAGTTTTAAATCAAAATATACCGTCCAAATCGTCCTCAGTAATAATCATATCATCAACATATATCAGAAGAATAACAATGCCCCGTGATGAGAAAAATGTGAACATAGCCGAATCATGTGCACTCTAAGAGAATCCATGATCAAGGACAACGGTGGAGAATTTTTTAAACCAGGCTCGGGGTGCTTGTTTGAGACCATATAAAATATGCCGGAGTTCGCATACTTGCCCGAAGGAATGAGGAAGGCCGGGATGAGGTTGCATATAAACCACTTCAGAGAGATCACCATGAAGAAAGGCGTTTTTGACATCCATTTGATGAACCGTCCATTGTCGGATAGAGGCAACTGAAATTAGAGTGTGAACAGTAGTCATACGAGCGACATGAGCAAAAATTTCCTCGTAATCAATGCCATATTCTTAAGTAAAGCCTTTGGCAACATGACGAGCTTTGTATCGATCAACAGAACCGTCAGCCTTAGTTTTAATTTTGTAAATCCATTTACAACCAACAACAGAGTGACTAGCAGGTAACGTGGTAAGATCCCATGTATTGGTTTGCTGGAGAGCATTAAGTTTCTCAGTCATAGCCTGTTGCCAGAGAGGATCTGAAGAAGCAGTGCGGTAGGAGGTTGGTTCATAGAGAGACAGCATTGCAGATAGAAAACAGTGATAATTTGATAGCTTGGCTGGCGGGCGACGATCATGAGTCGTTCGTGGCATAGTACCGTCGATGGGACAGATAGAGTCAGGGCAGGACGTAGAGTCATCTGCAGGTGGACATCCAGATACAAAATTAGTGGCAGGAGCATGTAAGGGTGTAGGATCAGGAATAGGGAGATGAATGGGTTGAGGAGGAGGGGAATCAGGAAATGGATCAATCGGTAGGGAGAGCTCAACAAAAAACACGGAATCCTTGGACATGATTTAGTATGGGGTATTTTCCCAGAAGGTGACATGTCGAGAATTGATAAATGTAGAGGAAGAGAGAAAGAATATATATTCTGTATATTTCTGTGTGTCTCATTACAAGAATATAACCCATATATATACAAGATTAAAAGGACATAGAAAGAGAAAGCAAAGTCTTAAATTAAGGAAGACATTCATGATGGAAGAAAGAGAAAAGGCAGGCTAAATTACAGCCTAAATTACAGGAAAAGAATAAAGGAAATAATATTTTAACAATGTTGAACCATTAGATTTTCACCTGAACCATGGCAGCATTGCCACGGCAAAGCAGTCGACGATATAAAATTGCAATGGGCTCAACGAGGAATTGACCCTGCTAATCAACAGGTGGAAGAATAGAGGAAGGCACTATTGTGCTACCCAATTTCCTTTTCAACATAGATACGTGAAAAATAGTGTGAATGCCAGCAAAGGATGGTAATTGAAGACGGTAAGCAACAGTGCCCAACTTTTTCCAAAATCTTGTAGGGGCCGTAGAAGCGAGGCACTAATTTGTAATCACGCCGCATAGAGAGAGATGTTTGTTTGTAAGGCTGGAGCCTGAGAAAAACGCAATCAGCTACATTAAATTTTTTTTCAGATCGGTTTTTATTAACGTAAGTTTTCATTTGTTGTTGAGTTTCATGAAGTCGAGCTCGAATGCATTGCATAGCTGCCTTACGATTCTGGAGAAACTGTTGAACGTCCATTGTTTTGCTAGACTCCAATTGGGGAATGTGCAAATAGGGCGGTGGGTAGCAGTATAGAACTTCGAAAGAGGTGAGCTGAAGGGATGAATGGTAAGTAATGTTGTACCAGCACTCAGCCAATGGTAGCCACTTCGACCATTACTTAGGCTTATCCGAACTCATACAACGCAAGAATGTTTTAAGGCATTGGTTGACCCTCTCCGTTTGACCATCTGTTTGAAGGTGATAGGAAATGGAATGGCATAATTGAGTGCCTAATAGCTTAAACAAATGAGTCTAGAACTGGCCAAAGAACAGGGAGTCTCTATCACAAACAATGGTAGAAGGTAGCCCATGCAACTTATGTATATTAGTGAAGAACAATGAAGCTATTTCTTGAGCAGTGTATGGGTGTGAGAGGGGGGAAAATGGGCATACTTTGAGAATCGATCGACCACCACCCATATAGAAGTTTTGTGGTCTAAAATCGGCAGGCCATCAATGAAATCCATAGCAATATCCTTCCAAGGTCGAGTGGGCACAGAAAATGGCTACAGCAACCCAGGGTAAGGCACATGTTCATGCTTGTTTCTTTGACAAATGAAGCATTCTTTGACTGCCATGGTAATGGCCGTAGCCATATTTGGCCAATAGAAAAACTGCTCAATGCGTTTGAGAGCTGCTTTAGGACCTGAATGACCCCCGGAGCTAGAACTATGCAGCTCGTGTATGATTTTTTGTCTTAGATCCCATTGAGAACCAATGTAAAGCTTGCCATTGTGCCTAAGTGTATCGTTGTGGAAACTATAGCCTTACACCTCTTTAGAACCAGCAATTAGTTTAGCTACGATGGTTTGTACCATTTCATCTCCAACCCAACTATTTGTTATTTCGGTTGACCAGGCTGAATGCAATATTGTCAGTGCCTTACATTGGGTTTATCTGTCTGTTAGATCTGTTTCCTTTCTCGAGAAATCATCTGCAACTTTGTTCTCACAAGCTTGCTTATAAATAATTCTATAATCATGCCCCATTAACTTGGTAAGCCATTTCTGCTGGAGTATAGAAGTTACCCTTTGTTTAAGAAGGAATTTTAAACTTTAATGATCTGTTTTAATGACAAAGTGGTGGCCAAAGAGATAAGTCCTCCATTTATGAACTACATAGATTAAAGCCCATAATTCTCTCTCATATGCTAATAAACACTTCTTTCGAGATGGCAAAGCTTTGCTTATGAACGTTATTAGCCTCCTTTCTTGTATTAATATAGCTCATATCCCATATTGTGAGGCATCAGTTTCCACAATGAATGACTTAGAGAAATTTGGTAATGCTAAGATCGAAGTGGTTGAGACTGCTTGCTTGAGAGCTTTAAAGGCCTGTGTGGCCTCTGAAGTCCAATGAAATTAGTTCTTTTTTAATAATTGAGTAAGTGGTCTAGAGATCAAACCACAATTTCTCACAAACTTCCTGTAGTAACCAGTTAAACCTAAGAACCCCCTCAATGCCTTCACATTTTTTGGTATTGGCCAGTTAACCATGGCAGCCATCTTAAATTAGTCTGCTGCAACTCCTTCTTGTGAAATGATATGCCATAAATACTCTAATCGGCTTTAAGCAAAACAACACTTTGATAGCTTAATAAATAGTTGATGATGTTTAAGTAGTTGAAAAATAATCTTTAAGTGCTTGAAGTGCTCAGCCATGCTCTTACTATAGATTAAAATATCATTAAAGAAAACTAGTATAAATTTTCGGAGATGAGGTTTGAAAACCTGGTTCATCAAGGCTTGAAAAGAGGCCGGAGCATTTGTAAGGCCAAACGGCATGACCAAGAACTCATAGTGGCCTTCGTGAGTTTGGAAGGCGGTTTTGGTTATGTCACTGCTCTTCACCCGAATCTAATGATACCCTGATCTAAGGTTCAGTTTTGAGAAGTACGCAGCCCCGTGTAACTCATCTAGCAAATCGTCTATGATAGGGATTGGGAATTTTTCTTTGATAGTGAGCCTATTTAATTCTCTATAATCGATGCACAAACGTCAACTACCATCTTTCTTTTTTACTAATAACACCGGTGAGGCAAAAGGACTAGTGGAGGGTCTGATGATGCCATTTTCTAGCATTTCTTTCACTATTTTCTCGATATCATTCTTCTGTACATGTTGATACCTATAGGGTTGAATGGAGAAGGGTACACTCCCTGGTTTGAGGGGAATCTGATGGTCATGCAGTCTTGGAGGTGGAAGTCCTTTTGGCTCCTCAAAAAGGTCACTATAATCAATTAGCAACTGAGACACTTCACTTGGTGTTGCCATGTTACTAGCCACTTTCTCCGTTACGAAATTCAGTTAGCCGATGAAATTACACTGTTGAGTTGTGCACAAACTGTAGAGTGAATTGCCAAAAATAGTTTTCAACTCCCCACTTGAATTAATACTCCCTTGCAAAGTCACTACTCTTGTGCCCTTCTTCACGTTCATGGATAAGTTGTTCAAATCTAAGGTAGCTGGCCCAAATTTCTTCAGCCAGTCTACTCCAAGTATCATGTCGTACCCACTTAATAGAAATATTCGCATATTGGTTATGAACTCCTCATCTTGAACATACTATTTAAAATCAGGACAGTAAGCTTGGCTGCTAGTTTGACTGCCATCAGCTATATTTACCACCAATTTTGTAATAGGGATTGGTTTACAACCAGTTTGCTTGGCCATATAGGGGTTTAAGAAACTGTGAGTGCTATTAGAGTCAACCAAAATGCTCAATGGTACTTTTTTGCTTTGACCTTTTAAAATCAAAGTCTAGCATGGTGTTCCTCCTGTAATGGTATGCATTGTAATCCCCAAACTATCATCAGCATCTTGTTCTTGTGGGCATTCTTTAGTCTCAGCCTTAGGTTGAGTTTCCCCAACACTTTCTCCCATTTCCTCTTCCCCATTAATGAGATAAATTTGGAATTTCTTACATCTATAGCCATAAGTGTATGGCTTATCTTAATTATAGCATAAACCCTTATGTCTTCTGGCCTGCATCTTAGCTGGTGATATTTTTTTAATGGGTAAGGTTGCATTAGGAGTGGTCGTTTTATTGGTTAAAGCTAATATTTTTTATTCTGGTTTAGGGTTGGGGTTAATTGAGGTGGAGGGAAGTTTGTATGATTGGGAATTGCTGGTAGGATGTGAGGTAGTTGGGTAAGTTTTTGTAGTTAGGTGTGGAGCTGGTGATGGTTTTCGAAGTGGTTGGTGTTTTAGCATTTGCCAATAATGAGTTAAATCCTCCTTCCTGCAGCTTTGCCAATGTAACTGCATCATCTATAGAGTTTGGTTTAAGCATATATACAAAGTTTCTTAGTTCTGCCTGCAAGCCTCCAATGAAACCCAATATAAAGTAGGACTCAGTCATGTTTGGTTCCCTCTCAAGCACTTGAATTCTCAATTCTTCGAACCTATTTTGGTACTCCTCAACGCTATCGATTTGCCTTAACTTATGCATTTTCGCCATAGCGTTGTAATAACCCTGTTTAGAAAACCTTTTGATGGCTTCACTTTTGAAAAGATGCCAACTCACATCAACCAGGGATTTAAACCTTATGAATAGCCACTTTCTGGCCTTCCCACTGAGGTATAATGAGGTGAATAACACCCTCTCATTTACAGGTACAGGATTAATAAAAAAAATAATTGCATTGTTGAAGCAAATCGATTACATACTAATCATCATCATAGCGTGGAAATTCATACTTTGGTACCTTATAATTGTTAGAGAACTGATTGCATCCCACTATGACTGTTGCTTCCTTCATTCTTGTTTCCCACTCACACTTATCATTGGTTGTGTAACACCCCCGCCTTAATATAGAGGACAACACTCGTAATTAAGACCTGGAGTGTTACTAACCCATCTTAGATTGACTAAAATGGGTATATATATAAATACATAAAAAAATTCAAATAGTAATATCATGCGTGTTAACAATATTTTCATAATCGTACTGATGATGATAGTACCGTACATAAACATGCATACAGCCGTGACACAAAACCAATTACATAAGTTCAAGCAATATATAACACTTCGGGCTAGCCGGGGCTTCCCAAGATAACATATACACAACAAATTGATGAATCCGTATCAGAGCTCTCTATTTCGATCTCGAACCCGCCGTCTCATTAACATCACACGTCCCCTGTGTACCTGTAATAGTTAGAAAACGGGGTGAGCTCACAACTCAGTAGGGGGGTGAAGGGCATATATTCAAAAAAATAAGTTTATAAACATATCTTTCAAACCACGTGTAATTCATTAATATCAACAAGAACCATGTTCATCAATTGACTACGTATGCACGTGCTAATGCAATTTACCTCCCATGTCAACCGATTACCATACCGTAGAGAGCCTGAGCTGTAAGTACATTCTCATGCCACCGAGATGTCGAATCATCAAGCTGATACCCTGGGATCAATTATCCCGATCCCATATGAATATAGATAGCAACAGTCCTGGGACCAATCATCCCGATCCCATATAAGCATTGATAACAACCAAACTATAGTGCCTTGCCAATTTACCTAGGTTCCCGGACTCCACACCGGTGGCTTATAGGCGGCCAAACATTGCTCCCATAGGGGTTTAGGGCTTTTTAACCCAAGGGCACCGGGCCCTGCCTATTTTTCCCATCCCAGCAAGCACTATGAAAACAGATATTCACATCACCCTTGGTCATCCACGACCAAGTACAATCATTTCCAAGCGATCAATCAACCAATCATATCCGATAAGACAATATCAAGATAAAAATGAAGTTTCCATGAATTTTCCATGACATGTAACCTCCGAACATATATATATATATATAAATGAGCTCTCAGCATCATGATAAGAGATAAATGTCCATTCGGTAGGCCATAAGGGAATTCGAGCTTGCTGAAGAATCTTTAAGATTGCGGTTGACACAAAAATGATGCACAATATGCATACATGCTCTTTATGACAACTAAAAACAACACATGCCACTTAAATTTCATTCATCATGTATTCATGTTCCTTAGTATATACATAATCCATTTACAAATCCATTTGAATATCGCCAAGCATGTATATCTAAGGAACATCACTCACAAGTCTATATTATATAAATGTTAAGTTCAAATGGCATATCTTGTTACAAATCACATGCTCATGGTTTTATTAATCATAAAACATCATCATCCTCATTAAATATCCTCCAATAATAACTTAATTAAAATTTTTAATCATCAAATATTAACATAGTAACCCAATTCATTAACCAAATGAATTTACTCAAATTATGGAGTGGACTTTGGAATAGTTAAGAAAATATTTAAGATTCCCGCGTAGGAATTAATACCGCACACCAATCTTGTAAAATTCACCAAAAATTCATTCCTTATCCTTTTTAGGTAATTCCAAAGCCATAAGTTAGGTATTAAACTATATTTTAAAATACGTACTTAATACTTCACTTTTAAATTTTTCTTAATCATAAAACATCATGTTATAAGACATGCTTTAGATAACTAAGACAAATGAAATGAAACCATAATGATATTCATGAAATAAGGCCAAAATTTTAAGTTTAAAAGCATATAAACCCCTACCTCGATTTATGAGTGAGAAAGAAGAAAGAAATTTGCTGCCTCAAGCCTTCCCCAAAGAACCCTCAAAGTAGAAGATGATGAATAGGAAGCTAAGAGGTGTTTCGGATGTTTTTCGATGTTTAATCCTTTGATCGGGAGTGAAAATAGGTAGGAGACGCTCAAAAATACCTATCTTTCTCTCTCTAGAACTCTCTAGAGTTTAGTGGAAGTGGCTGGTTCCAAAATGGTTGAAAAATGGCTTAAAACGAGCTAAAACCGACTTTAAGTCAGTTGCTACAGTAACTCACATAGATTTTTTTGGTTCTAGAGCACTGTTTTTGTTTTGGCCAGAACTTTTGACTCGAAACTCCGATTGAGGTGTTCTTTATATGCACGGAAAGGTAATTCAAAGGTATGCAACTTCTTAAAAGGAAGTTTTCCAAAATTATGGACTTATTTTTCCCAGAAATTCACCGAAGACAGCACTCTGCCGAACGCTATCAAACCATCAGAATTTAGCGACGCACCTACTTTGCGCCCTGTTTTGACCCACGAGGAGTGCGAATTAGCTTTCGGGCAAAACACGAAAGTTGTAGAATGATGCAAATAATAGACACATACATGAGCGAAACTTCAATCGGATAAGTAACGGAGGAATTACGATAGCCCAAAGCTAGCTCAAATTAACGAATTACAAAGAACTCAAAACTTTCTATTTACCAACCGAAATTAATTCGGACCACCCGAATCACTAAAAGATCACTTACATGAGTGTAAAGAAACCTAATACAACATACTTAACATTAATATGAACACGTGGTGTTACAGGTTGTACTGGCTGAGGGAACGCCTTTTGGTTGGTACATCAATGGAGTTTTTAGAATTCCTTTTTGGTTTGGGTCTGTAAGAGATGGGGTCGATCCATTTTTCTCTCCATTAGGATATAACATCTGCCTGATCCACGCAAACTGGGTATTGAAGGTGATTTGAAGAGCAGTGACTAAGGTTTGTATTGACCCCATTTTTGTATCAAGCTTATCTTGCTTTGCTTCTAACAGATCTTGCTTGATTTCGATCTTCTTCATTGAATTCTCAATAGCCGCTTGATTTGCTTTCACCTGCTCCTTGAGTTGTTTACCCTTCCACCGGCCATGGCATCAACGCAAGCTTGTCAGAGAACCACTACTCTGATACCAATTGTGAGGTTAAGGTAGCTGATTGGCTTTGGTTACAAGTTAAAATAATTGATAAAGAAAGAGGGAGAAGAATAATAGAGATAAAATAGAGATGGGATAGAAGAGAATTTAAAGAGAGAAAGTAAAAATTTTACTTCATTCGTCATATGCCATTCCTTGCTCGATACACATAGAAATGCTCAACCAATTGCACTAAAAGCCGACACGTGGCCCAGCAATAAAAAAGGAAAGAAGAAAGAAATAAAAAAACCCACTTAATTCTAACAAACTAATATTATCTCTATTAAACGACAAAAATTGTAAAACTCAATTAAAACGACGCCACTCGAGCTTTGATTATTTCACCACTAGCTGTTACTCCGTTTAGAAAACTAACTTCAATTGAATAAAATCCTAACTTCAATTACTCTATTACCTGACACAAAACAAAGAACCCAACTTACCCAATACAAAGCAAAAGGGAAAACAAACGAATTACTCATCAAAATCAAGAATTTCATAACGAAAATAAATAATCCAACTTATCGAATACAGAGCAGGAGGGAAAACAAACCTATTACTTATAAAATAATCAATAATTTTCACAATGAAAACGAAAGAATCCAATTTACCTAATACATCAACTTCTTTATTGGCCGAATTAATGCCATGGAACCCACCCAAATCAACAGAACCATTCACAGAAGCTTCAATTGGGAAGCTTTCCAGAGCTTTTCTACTACAACGCTGTAAGGGCAAGAAACATTCCTAATCGAAGAACCCAATTCATCTTCTTCGATTTCGAAGCTTGACAGTGAAGAAGACGAGGCTCTGGTGCCACAGATTTTGCAGTTGGTGATGGTGTAGGGATTTAGAGAAATGCAGGATTTGCTAGACCACGTGGGTTTCGATGATGGAGAAGGGGTGGTGAAGATAATGATTGTGGTTGTGTTGAAGAGCAGACGAGGCGGTATGTTTCGTGGGATTGAGGAGGGTTGAAGGATGTGCATTTTGAGCAAGTCCAAGAAGACGTCGGATTTTTTTGGAGAATTTAGGGTTTATGGAATGGAATCACAGAAGGGAAGGTTTAAGGGAGATGGTTTTGTAATTTGTACAACACCCTTTACGGCCTCTGTTTTTGCCGGATGTTGTTTGCGCCTCTAAAATTCAGGCGCCACGAAATTAGCTGTCTCAGTTTTCTCACCCTATTAAATTTTAAAAAGATCAAACACTTCACTTCAATAATAAAGTAATTTTATTAAAATAATACAGAGACGATAAAATTTTATTGTTAAAAATAAAAAATATTAAATATTTTTTTTATTAATATAAGATATAATAAACAAAATTTACATTATTCTTAATAAATTTCATTAAAATTTTTGTTTAAATTGTATCTCTGAAAATACAAAATATTAATTATGATAAATATAGTTTGAACAATTATATGATATTTCATATAATCTTTTTTTATTTATTGCTCTTAAATGATTATTATTCGTATTTTGAATTTATCTACAAATTTTATTTTTATCAAATAAGTAAATATAAGTCTTAATTCACTACATTAAAATTATTAAAAGATCAAAAGGTATGATCTATATATATATATATATATAATAGTATGTTTGATATACAAAAGAAAATTTTCATGTATTTCAAATATTAATTCCGTTTCCAATTAAATTTTGATCATCATTTAATTTTTATGCATTTTGAAAAAAAATATTAATTATTTTCAACATAATTAATAAAAAAAATTGAATTGATTTTTTTTATAATATGAAAATTTAAACATTAATTATATTTAAAGACAAGCCCCGAAAAGTGCTTACACTATTTTTATCTTTATTAATTTTTTTATACATACATTACGTAAACTTAGTCTATCTCTCTCTAAAATGTATATGTGAGCGATTGGGAGCAATAAGTTATGTTAGATTGCAAAGACTTGAAGGAGCCATTGAAATTAACTAATTAATTAACAAAAATAATAATTAAGTCTTATACTATACAAATATATATCTTAATTCACTACATCAAAATATTAAAAGATCAAAAAAAAATTATCAAAAAAAATTAGAAGAAAGAAGTTGGAGGAAAAAAACTGGCGGAAAAAAAAATGTGAATAGTACTGATTTTTTTCTTAGATAGAAACCAAGGTGAAAGGAAAGTTTTTTTATGCTTTTTTTTCGGATAGGTTTGACTTGATTTTGAATTTTGGTGGGGTGAGAAGATTGATTACGCAGGTGCATTTAAGAACACCATAATTTTAGAATAGATGGTTCATTTAGACATTAGGTTTTAAATATGTTTGTACCATTTAAAGTTTTTATATATACTAGTTTTTGTGCATGTGCGTTGCTCGTGTTTTAGTACTTGACAAATGTCATTAATTCTATTAATGAATATATACATATTAAAAATTAAATAATTAGTATGGAATAAAAATAATAACAAATAAACAAACTCATTATCAAAAATTCAATTGATAATTACAAGAACATTATAAAATCAGTAAATTATAAAAAAATGTTGTAGATACATGATAAAAATTTATCGGATTGAATTATTTTAGTACATAGGTGGTATATAAGAGAGTAATATATTTTTATTGAGATTTTAGAATTGGTTAATAATTAACTATATTAAATATGTGTGGATTATTATACACATTACCAAATAATAATCTAAATAATATATTATATATCACGATGATGTGAATGTTTTATCACAGTATCAAATAATAGATCATATAACAACGAGAATATTAAAATGGTAAAAAAAAATTAACATGAATGTTTTACTAAGTCACGGCTACAATATAACACCTAATTCAACGCAAACTCTAACTTGTTTAATTATTTTAGTGAAATAAAATAGAGTTTAAATTTATTTGGAATATTAATACTAATATAAAAATATATGTAGTTATACGCTTATACTATTTTATTTAATATAAATCTAGCTTAAAATATTTGCACGTCTGTTGGACGTGGTTTTAGTCCTTAACAAAGGTAATTAATTAAATCCATTAATTAATACATATGTATTAAGAATTGAATAGTTAGTATGAAATAAAAATAATTTCAATAAGTAAAAACATAGTATCAAGTGTAAAATTTAATTAATAGTTATAAGAAAATCATAAATTGGTAAACTATATAAAAATGTTATAGATATATGAAAAAAATTGATCAGATATATAAAAGAGTAATATATTTTTAATAAATTTTTAGAATTGGTAGATAGTTAATCTATTAAACGTTAATGGATTATTATGCACAACGTCACAAAATAATATAACAATCATATAAATAATAGATTGTATGGTCTGATAATGCATAAGTTAATATTAAATAGCTTTGTAATTTTAATATGGTTTATTAAATATACAAACTTTTGCTGGTGAGTTTTGAAAAACACCTAATTCAATACAAACTCTAACTTATATAATTATTTTAACCAAATAAAATAGATTTTAAATTTATTTAAACCACTAATACTGATATAAAAATATATGGAACTATACACTATTTGATATACTAATACTAATATAATTCTAACTTGTTTAATTAGTTTAACCAAATAACATAGAGTTTAAATTTATTTGGAGTTCTAATACTAAAATATAAAAATATATGAAGTTATATATATATATATATATATATTAATGTAAATCTTAAAATATTGTATTTAAAATCAAGGGCATATTTGTCTCTACAAAAAAAGAAAAAAACACTTAAGTTATTCGTACTTTTATATATATTATAGATATGTATATGTGGTTTTAAAGTTATTTATTAATCGCAACTTAATGTAAATCTTAAAATCTTGTGTTTAAAATTAAGGGCATATTTGTCTCTTCAAAAAAAAGAAAAAATACTTAAGTCATTCGTACTTTTATATATAGTATAGATATGTATATGTAGTTTTAAAGTTATTTGTTAATCGCAACTTAAATCTGAAAATTTAATTTTTTCACTTAAAACTAAAAAATTTCATCAAAAGTTTTAAGTACATTCACCACTTAAAACTGATAACTTGATTTTAAGGGGGTTATTATTTACACCCCCCCATTCTTGTCACTAATATCACCGTTGTCACAAACACTCCCTTCATGTCAATTTTTAGTCACTAACACCCTCCACCCAATTAAAAGTTAATACAAACCTTAATTAAAAATAAAACTACTTAACATTGAAAAAGAAGAAGTCATTTACGTCTCTCACCTTCTCATGCTTGTCTCTCACCTTCGTAGCTCTCCCATTGCTCATATTCGTGCCGAAGGACAACCATTAACGATCGACAAAATTTGAATTGTCCAGGGATAATAAAAGTATAGATATGTGATGTCCAATCCTGTCATTAACTCACCTAATGACATGTGAGGGAATTCACACACACTCATCCTATATCAGGTAAATGTATTAGAGTAGCTCGCCTAATACAAGGTAATGGAGTGCATAGTGTACTAAAGTATTTTCAAATTAGACTCACCTAATAAAAGGTGAGTGAATTCACACACATTCACCCACGTCAAGTGAATGTGTTGCAAGTAACTTGCCTAATATAAGGTAATGGAGTGCGGAGTGTATGGAGTGTTTTCAAATTAGACTCGCTTGATGCCAAGTAAGTGAATTCACGCACACTCACCCCACATTAGGTAAATGTATTGCGAGTAATTTGCCTAATATAAGGTAATAGAGTGCGGAGTATACTAGAGTGTTTTCAAATTAGACTCACTTAATGTGAGATTAGTTTATTAAAAAATGAATAAATAGATAGGTTAATGTTTTAACCATTGGGTAAA
This sequence comes from Lonicera japonica, assembly GCA_021464415.1. Lineage (NCBI taxonomy): Eukaryota > Viridiplantae > Streptophyta > Magnoliopsida > Dipsacales > Caprifoliaceae > Lonicera > Lonicera japonica. Next base: position 27,487,302 of record CM038464.1, read on the forward strand.
TAAGTTAAGTGGTGGTTAAGTGAGAAGGTGTTTATGACAAAAAAAGTGAGGTGTTGAAGTAAGTTTTTTACCAAATTATAGATGGTAGTGTTAGTGACAAAATTGGAGGGTATAAATAATAGCCCCAATTTTAAAGTGTAGAATATTTATTTTACCCTTCTAGTACGAAGAATTAAGTGATCCAAATAAATTAATAAGGGAAAAATTGTCGTACTAAAAAATTTTCAATTTTCAATTTTCAAATAAATTATATTCAAACAAATAATATTTTTTTTAATTCAATTTTTATAACTAAATTAACAATTTTTTTAGTTTCAATTTTTAGTTAAATTTTCAGTTATTTTATTAAAAGTCACCTAAATCTTTCCTTTCATTTTAAATTTAAAGTTCTAATTTTTAAAGAAGCAAACAATTTCTCCTTTATCGTTGTCCTTTTAATCAAATTATACAAGCTTTGCCAAGATATAAAAAGAACGCATAATAAACACTCCTCGTTCTCTTTCATCCTGCCAATAGAGTGTGTTGTTCTTCGCAACTTTTTCCCACGGCTAGAGTGTTGTACCTAATAAGAATATAATTATAAACGTTTAATCGGTATGACTTTAATATAATATTTTGTTATATTATTTTATTTTATGGTTTTTCAAGTAAAAATATTATTTTGTGTTAGTACATGTTAGTATTGATTAATATTAGTTTTTTTTTTGGCTAAATATAAATTTATGTTCTTAGATATAATTATTTTTTAAAAATAAAAAAATAAGGGTAAATTTGTAAAAATTATTTTTATTTAGCATTTAGATGCAATATGTTCAAACAAATCATCTATTCAAATGCGATTTTGAGAGAGAAAATAAACAAAATTTTCGGATTCACTTTTATTTTATTTTAGCATTTAGATACAATGCATTCAAACAATTTTTTTGTTTGTCTACTAACATAATAACATTACACTTCTACATATCGAAAACATGTTTCTCTTGCTGCTCATAACATATAATTGTAAGACTAGGAAGTCAGAAGGATTGATTTGATGGAAAAGGGCAATTTACTAGCCAATACATTTTCATCCATAACACCATCATCATCATCATGCATTCCGTAAATTTTTTATTCCAAGGCAACTAAATACAAAGCAAAACTGTGTCCCAAAGGAAACTTGAGCCAACCAAAAACAACATAAAACACTATTATATAATTCAACAATATACAAGAACACCCAAAACTATACCACAGCCTACATTGCGCCTACCACAGCCTACATTGCGCCTCTGGTTCTGGTTCTGGTTCTGTTTCTTCAACTTAAGAAGATGCCAAGAAAACTCAAAAAGTTCCACATCTCCTTTTCTCCTTATGCCACAATTGAGCTAAAACTCTAACTCGATAAATTATATTATCTGAGTGCACTCACAAAAGCCATCTCTCCTTATGCCACAATTGAGCTAAAACAAATTATATTATTATCTGAGTGCACTCACAAAAGCCATCAACGAGTCAATGTCCCTCTTCTCCGTGGGGTACTTTATGGGTCGAGACGAGTTCCTAGGGAAGAAAAGTATTGTTGGGAAGCTCTCCAACTGCAATTCTTGCTGTGCAAACGCCTTTTGGTCACCATCTGCCCTAAACTTCCCCACCTTCACGCCGCTTCCTGCTAACTTCTCTGCTAATTCGACATATGCTCCTTCCATTGCCTGCTCAAAATTTAGATTAAAATTCGTTAAGTTCATTTATCAATAACACATAAAAACCCAAGTTAATTCAATTGGGAGTAATTCTAAAGAGCTCAGACTCTTGCTCTGGACTAAAAATGGGACTCTTAAATGATATGAAATCAGCAGATTAGTAACCGATGCCAAATCAAACCAATGTCAAATGTCACATAATTACCTGGCAAAAGCCGCACCAAGGTGCATAGAGAACGACAAGCCAAGGCTCTTTCCGGTCCACCATCTTCATCAAATTCTCAACCCCAGTCCGGCTCAAGGCCACCACATTCTTTGTGTCGAAAATATCCTCAACAGCCGTGGCCCCATTTGCGTGGACGGATCCATTCACATTTTCCTCCTTAATATTCCCTTTATGTAAACCACACTCCTTAGCTGTGGCATCCTCCCACCACCACCTCCCTTCTCTCTCGTGTTGACCGGGCAGGACTGGCCTTGTACACGGCTCGCACCCAATCGAAATATACCCTTGTGAGTGCAATGTGTTCACCGGCACATCCATGGCTCGCAAGAACTTCCATACATTAGTACCCTCAACATTAGCCAACGGATTCCACTTCACCAAGCTACCGGCACCACCATCCAAACCCTCGAAAGAGGGGTCCACTTGGACAACAGGGATTTCAGACCGGGTGCCAGGGGACTGATCTTTCCTTTGACCAGTAATCCACGCGCGTAATCCCTTTAGGTTCCGCCTTAGGGGCCTAACTTTCCTAACACGGCAGCACTCTTGGTGACCGTCTTCGTAAAAAGAGAAGAGACCTTTAGTTCTTACTAAGGCTTGTACTTCAACCGCATCGGGAAATGTGTATTCGATGTGAATGTTATAATGTTTCTCAATTGTATCGAAGAATTTGTACGTCTCGGGGTTCAGTCTCCCAGTGTCGAGACTGAATACCCTATATGGTCGACCGGTTAAATGAGCGTACTCGATCAAAGCAACATCTTCAGCACCACTGTAGATAAAAGAAGTAAATAATCAAACTTTCTATGTTGAGAATGCATATTTGTTTTATTTCATCTAAAGCAAAATTGAATGGGAGTTTAAAAGATATATATATAATTAATACCTGAAAGCAATTGCAATATCATTCCCAAATTTCTCAAGAGCTTTATCCATAATCTCAAGAGGGGAGGCATTTTCAAGCTCTTTAGCCAGCTTCTCATAGTCCTCTGCCTCTACTTTCTCTACCACTTCTGCAGTTTTACAACAACATTAGGAGTAAACCCGTCAATACACATCCTGTTAAAAGTCCCTCCCTCAACTATGAATCATTTGCAATTTGGTCCTTGATATTCATATTTGTACGTAAGCATTCTTTTGTCTAAAATTCTCCAAAAGAAAATGTCAACAACCACGAGGGAACTGACTTTAACAAACTTGTCTAAAATCCCTCAAAAGCCATCCCCCCCAACCAAAAAAAACATACAATAAAAACTGACAAATTTCGCATCAGAACATGCTGACTTGCCACTTATTACAAAATAAATAGACTATTACCCAATAATTTATGACTACTTGCTCCATGACTTCGCATATCACTAATCACTTTGATTTTAGTGCTTAATTAATGATTAAAAATATAATATATTTTTTATTATAAGATTTTGCTAACCTGTCTAAATAAAATTATTAACTTGGAGATGTTTTTAGATATAAGTAAAGCTTTTGCAAAGGTAAATAGTGGCATGAATTACGAATATCTATGATAAAAGGATCAACATTTTTGAATTTTAAAATCTGTAAACACATAAAAAAAAAATTATACAGTTAAGATTTAAAATACTTTTTAATAGTCCGTAGTAATTTTAACACCAGTTACAAACTAGTATTACTATATCATATACGATTCCACACAACACAATATTAAAGTTGTTCATATATGATTTCACAATTTTAATATATTTTATTATAAAATTTGGTACGTTGACTATCACAAAATTATATGGAAAAAGATGAAATACTCCTATTGTATATATAGAGAATCTGGAATATTCTTATAACATAGAGAGATCTAAAAAGGAATATTACGTACCAGGAGCAACGATGGTTGCTGCCGAAGGGACCATCGAATCGTTCCGCTTGGGCTCTGCATTTAGTGCCTTCACCGCACACCTTCGCCTAGAAATACTTACAGCCGTTGATTGCATATGAGACCTATCCAACAGCTGAAAATAACCCAACTGCGAAGCTGGAAAAACAGAAAAAAGATAAATAAATAAATAAATTGTATGAGAAAGAGTGACCCCAATTACCAATTTGAACTCCGCAAAATCGCTTTAATTAATTCAAACAAAAAATTACCTTTGGGTTGTTGTTGTTGTTCGCATGAACGAGAAGAAAATGAACCGGCAATTGCAGAGGAAGAAGTAATAGCTAACGCCATTGCTGCAAATTTATTTAGAGTTAAAGAAGATTTCTCTTTCTCTACAAAGAATTAACAAAATCTTTGATAATAATAATAATAATTTTGTTCAAGTGGTTTTCTTATGTATCTATATATATAAGCAAATGAGAAATGCACGAAGCCTCTAAAAAGGGGGCGGACTGGGGCGGCCTTTCAGGTTCATTGAACCTGGACACTTTTCGTTCTATACGTATGTTTTTTTTGTTTTTCTGATGTGGCGTTAGCCCATTGGTCGAGTCAATTTTTGTGTCCTCAGCAGATTCGTCATGTGCCTCGGAGTAGAAGAGAAAGACAAACTAAAATTTTTATTTTTTTTTATGACCAGTCAAAACCTTTTCTTTTTCTTTTTTTATGTGGATGGAGGGGGATGGTGTGAGAGAGAAGAAATGCTTGCGCTGAACATTTAGTTTATGTTTAGTTGATATTTTGAATTGAGTTTTTTAAAATATGGTGTACGATAGAATTTGGAAATATGTTGAAAAGAGAATTTGATTTTTGTTTGAGTTTTTTTTAACTAACTAAAAAATCTTATAATTTTTTTTAAAAAATAGACACAAAGGATTTTATTTTATAGATTTCGACGAGTAGGTTTCAAATATATATTTTTTATCTAATTTTGATTTTTAGATTTAACGTTATGGTGCTTTAAAAGTTTTTTTAGAGAGAAAAAATAAAGTGAAATAAATTTTGAAAAGCGTAAAAGTAAAGTTGATTTTAAGTTGAGATTTTTAAAATTTTGTCTAAAAACACTAACCAAACAGGCCCTTAAGTTCGAACCCGGATTTCAGTCAATATTTTTCAAAAAAATAAAGTGTATTTATATCAGTGTGTTAGGAAATGATTTTATCTTTGTAATTTTTTCTCCACAAAAAATATGTATTAAGCAAAAAAAAAAAAATCTTGTTTAAATTCTTTTTTTTTTTTAAAGAAAAAAAATTACATACTTAGGAATCACACTTATGATGGTAAACTGTTCAAAAATTTCCATTCCAATCATCCTCTTTTGACTCGAATCATTGGTCTTCACAAATAAAAGAAATTTTATCCAATTATCTTGTAGCTTTTGTGAACCACACGCCCTCTTTCCTAACATTTTCTTAGAAATTGGTGTTGATATCTCTTAAAAATAAAAACCGAGTGGCTATTAATTTAACCGTAGTGTGGTTCAATTCCACACATCAACATCAACATCAACAGAAATATATGGTGAAATCTATTTGAGCCAATCAATATCCAAGAGTGTGATAGCTAGAAAGAAAATTAAATACAGGGCCGACTTTATATTCGTCGTGGAGAATTATATTGTTTGTCTACTGGTACAAGTGGAGTACCCCCACAACGTAAATATATTCATATTCGCATCATGACCCTTGGGGGTTTAAAAACATATTCGTCCCTTAAATTATTTGTTGGGTGCTTAAATCAAAGTTTTCATTATGAGCACATAATAATTGACGGTAAAAGTTAAGGAAAGGGACACTCATGCTATGCCTTTTTTTTTTTGGATAACAGTAAAGGCATATATTAAGCAAGTTATAAATTATATATATATATATATGTGTGTGTGTGTGTGAGAAATTATGCATATTTAATGCAGGTTGTTTTTTATATTAAGGTATTTATCATGTACACTTCAAATATATGTTAACGCTAACATTTTTTATTTAATTTTTTTGAATAGGAGCAAGCCGGAGCAGTACCCCACAAACTCATCGAGAAACATTGTGTTTATATTTACCGTAGTAAACTATTCTCATATATTGAATCCACTAGAAAACCAAACCCTGTAGGGTGCATTTGGCACATCGAATAAAGAAGTAGGATAAAGACCGGATAGGATAAGAGTCGGAATTAGTCAGATAAAAATTATGTGGGATATGATAGAAAATGAATCAGTCGGATAAGGATTAAGCGGGATAGGACATGCCTTAGACTAGTCAGATAAAGATTTAATCAAATTTGCATTTAATGGAGTCACATATTACAAGTCCGAATATTATATAACACAACTCGCTTTTGTTTTAAAAATACATGCAATTTTAATTGTCGTGCACAAAATATTTTTTTTTGCTAATGCGATTATCCTATTAATAAATAGGATTTTGCTAACATGAAAGACACTGTAAGTTTTTTAAACTTACAAACAACTTCTGACCACCAATCTGAAAACAATACTCACTCTTACTCAAACTCTATGATTAGTTTTGAAAAAAAAATCATTATCATTAAATTCATAACTACAAAATTAAGGCTATTTTCTCGGTCTTTTATGCAAATCCATCCATCTGACATTTGTGTTATTGTAAAATTGGACTATCCATTATCAATTATAAATAGGATATGTTCAAGTATATAATATATTTTTTTTAGATTTATAAAGAGATCTTAAAACTATTAAAGAATTAAAAGAGGTTAAATGCATTTTACACTAAAATTGAGATACTCAATTTGGGACATCCAAAAAAATTAGACTTTTACACTCAATCATGTGACATTTATATCAATGTTAAATTAGATTTTTTTTCATTACCAATTATAAATATGATATGCTCAAGTATATAATATATATATATATATATATTTATAAAAAAAAGGCTTTAAAACTATTAAAAGAGGCTAATTGAATTGCTAAAACTACAACTTGTTTTCTTATAAAGTTTGTTCCAATGATTATTTACAAATAATAATAATAATAAAAATAAAAAAAAAAACCTAAAGCACTTATAATTTCATACACTAAAAAAATTTAGATTCTTAGTTTTTGAAAAAAAATTTAGAAAAATACTCGATGAATATGTTATGTTTAATTTTAGTTTATTTGATCAAAATTACTAATCTAATTGATTAATGAAAGAATAAGAAATAATTACTTAAAATATATGAAATTTACTATTTTACATGGGTTAAATGCTATTAATGATAAAGATGGGTTGAAATTTGGTAATATTTAGCATTAATTGAATATGTGGCTAAAAATTGACCGTAAGTATTAACAGTCTTTTAAGTACAGTTTCAATTAAATATATGGCTAAAAATTGACTGTAAGTACTAGCAATCTTTTAACTACAGTTTCAAATTTTAGATATTTACGAACAAGATACACACACATAAACATGTATGTATATATATAATTAATAACGAAAAGAGAAGGTGACCCAACAACTTTGGGGCCTCTCAACACACACACAGAATGAAAAAGAAGTGTCCGAGTTTGCACAGTATATATAAAAATGATCTGTCAGGTTGTATCCACAAACAAATGGGGGCGTTTATTCATCATCGTCTACCAAGAGATCCAACATGCCAAGTTCTCCATCACAACTAAGCTCAAAAGAATTTGTAAGGACAAAACTTTAAGACAAAAATTAAAATTTAAAGAAAACCCGCAGCTAATTGAATTTGATACACATCCCAATTTTCCAAACTTTCTCACCGTGTTAGTTTGCTGACGCTAATTAATTCACCGTTCGTGTACTTCCGGTAAATGGCTTCCGACAGACGGTATCTATTTTATGTACAGAAATCATGGTTCAAGTACTATATCCTTTCTTGCATGCTTTGCCAACTCAAATAGATCGTGGAAACCTGACTTGAGGGATGTTTTTTTTTTTTTCCCTATATAGCAGTATCCATAGGATAGCAACCAAGGACCCGAAGAAATCCTGCAAATTCCTGCAAAAAAACAAATCTTTATATGTAAGTGCATTTAAAAAAAAAAGATAGTTATTATTCTAATCAAATTAGGAATAAGAATTTCAATATTGTTGAAAACAAGGATTTTCATGTTCATATCACAAAAGGATATGAAGAATGATCAACCTGAAGATGTCCAAGGGCGAATTGGGCACGAGGCTCCATCATAGAAGCTTCAAAATCGATGTAAAAGAGGTAGTCAAAATACCTGTCACCAATTTCAATCACTTAAACAAAACCAATGATAATCTAATTCCTAGGAGATAAATAGGAAATGATGATATTAAATCAAATCTAATGCATTTTTTCCCCTTCATGTTCCTGCTCATTTTGGAGACTTTTTTAAGTCTATTTCACAGTTGTCTTGGTTTACCAGAAACAAAAGGTTCAAAATCCAACATTTACCAGTACAAGGCTCGGTGAAGCGGAGGTTTTACAGTCTCTCACAAATGATAGTAAGATTATTCGTAGAAATATTATCTTATGAAATTCTAATTGTGATACTACGTATGTGGCAGAATGGTGAACGGATTCCTGTAAGAAGAAACAAAAGCAAGAAAGAATACAGTATGCATGTTTAGTTTCGTTAGTGGCGAAATATCTTAGTTTCAGGTTTGCACTGCATGTTGTGATTTTTCCTATTAACACAACCTATGAGTTGTGTGCATTTGTCAATCCCAACTGGTGCTAACAGTTCCATGAAGTTATAACCTTTAAAGCAAATCATAAACGACAAGAGGAAAGACTGTTGGCACTTACATAAAATGAGATGCATATGCATGAATTTGTGATTTTGGTTTTTTCCTTCTTTTAGGTTAATAACAAGTGGTATTTTCCCTTATTATTCACCAACTATTTATAATGCTACACAATCAAAAAGAATTTCCAAAAGCACAACACGAAAGCATCTCAAGTTCTCAACCACTCATCACATACTCTCCCAAATTCCAATGCAAATTTGTGGTTCAAATTCATTTGGGCCAACAACTTTTAGGTTCCATAGCATTTCTCATCTATAATTGAATCAATATGACCTTCATAATTTGAGGATCTCTCTTTCTTACTTCAAAACTATGAACAGGGCAAAAATTGGTTTTTGCACAGCAAAAGCTTATTTCATCTGATCTTGTTTTCAAACATTAAAAAAAGACGTCGGTATATGTGCTATTCTATATACAAGGATTACGAGCAATTATAAACAGGTATTCCCTCCGTCCCAAACTAAGAGTCCATTTTTCTTTTCAAAACATAATCAATGTACCAAAACTAGCAATAGGAAACAAGTTTTCTTCTAAACCACTGATTATGATGAAATTCGAGAATTCTTAAAAAACGCGATAGTCAAACATGGATTCATAAGTAGGTACAGAAGGTATAATTTTCAGCATAGTTGCTACCAACATTTGTTTTAATTTGAGAAGAAAATGCAGCTCCATAAAATTCCTGCGAAGAAGCTGTGTAATCAGGAGAAAACAAGTTGCCTCTCCTTTACTTGTTCTAGGCATATGCATATATATATACATATCAGAAAGCTATGAAGGGCGGCAACTCAGCCATTGGAAAGTTAATCCCAAAACAAAGGAATAGGACTCACTTGGCACTTCCTCTGTTACTGTCATCAACAATCCTTAACGGTCGCTTTCTCTGAGGTCGACTTTCAATCTGAACTTGAAAGGATTTCAATAAAATACAGTTGTCACAAAAACCTTTTCTTATACAAAGCAACCATTGAAATCAGTACAAAACCCAAACGTTACCTTTGACAAATTAATGCCTCTTAGAGCAAACACTGCTAAAGCTTTGAACAGTATCCCAGGGCCTTCTTCTAGAGTGAAGACAATACTTGTCTTCAAAGGGTTAAAAAGAGTAGAAAATAATTAAAATCATCTTTAAATCCGCTTTAAAGAAAATACAATTGGCTAGAAAGAATTATACCTTATGGGGTCTGTTAGTTCCCGGGATTATAGGTTCCCTTGCAAGTATCAGAAAGCGGGTAATATTATCAGAGTCATCCTGCCCAATGCATTATAAGATTAAATTGAATGAGAAAAAAAAATGTGGTGAACTAAAACTACTAGAACCTCAAACAAGCATTAAAAGGTCAGTTATTATCATTTTTGTAGTCATCATATCAGACATCATTGGTAACAGAAATACTTATAACAACAATATATGTATAAATACGCCATTCTTATTTGTATATCACTAAACTAGCTAAGTGCCACAATTACAAGAAAGAAATGGAAAGGACATAGGGGTCCTAGGGGGCTTGTTGGTCTAATTTCCTATGAACTAAGCAGGTGGGGGGAGGATTTTAAGAGAGATCCATTAGCAAGGAGGAGAACCTAACCAAAGATAAGTATAAAAACAACATATAGTTCCAAGTCAAAAGCGTGATGGCCTTCTTTTTTCGATACAAGGCAATAATTTCACAACACCAACCTTTTTTCATACAAACTATGAATCCACAACCACCACAATAAGGGTGGACATATAACCACCACAACAAGTGTGGACCAACAAAGGGTTCAACAACCACGTCCATGTTGGTCAAACCCAGAACCTCCTTGTTACAATGACAAGGACTATCCCAACAGGCTACAAGGCTGTTGGCAATGGCGTATTATACAAGAAGATATAAGTATAGATATAGTAGGATCGACATAGCAAGGTTAAAAGAAATAAACACGGATAAATATAGGATTAACAAGAACATAACATTTTCTTTTCTTTATTCTTATACCACAGGACTCGTCTCAATGTTACAAGGATAAAGAAAATGCTTACCTGAATTTTTTCTGCAAGAATGTCAAGGCCATAGATTTCAGCAGCTCGAGTACTAGCAACGGCACCAGTATCTCTGATGCCATTGTAGGCTATAATCTGTCCCAAAGTTATATTTTAACTCAGAGTTACGAATAAACAAATTAGAAACTCGGACTTACAAGGACTTATTCTAAAAGCTTATTACCTGAGCAGCACCGGCAGTATCATCAGCACTGACTCTGATAACACCTAACTTGTTTAGCGTCATCTCACATTGATCAAGTGCCTGAAAAGCATTGCCAGATTTTACTCTTCATCTTCCCTTTTGTGAGATAGAAACAAATTAAAGAACTAAAAGAAGATAATTAACTTATATGCAGACCAAGCTCGGCCAAGTTATGCATTAGGCAATATAATTTAATAGATATAATTCAATTCAACACAATGCAACGCAACAAATCCTTGTCCCAATTAATCGGGGTTTGGTGTATGAATTCCTTTGCTTAAAATAAAAGAGGCTTTCTTGTTTTTTTTAGCTGGAACAAAACTACACTACTATATACATGGTCTGTCCAGCGCAAATTTTATGGTAAATCAAAATTTACATGTTCCATAATGTGTCAGATTGGGGTACTAGTTGGTTTACACTAAATGCGTCCAACACATTTAACACTATTTTCTCTTTGAGAGCTACTTGTACTATCTCAAGATATGTTTATTCCGATCTTATCTTTGATAATTTTAGGGATTTCTTGACTTTGCTCCCCATTTAAGATGTGAAATTAGACATACCCCCGATTTTTATAGCCATTAGAATTTGCTCCCTATGTACGGGAGAATCTCAAAGAATTATGTAAAAACCGGGGCTTAAATCAATCAAAATTCTTTGAGATTCTTCTATATGCAGGGAGCAAATTCTAATGACTATGAAAAAGCAGGGCAAGTCTAATTTCGCATTAAGAACAGGGAGGAAAGTCCAAAAAGCCAAAATTTTACCAAAGATTGATCTCAACACCCGTATTGAGCTACATATTATGAAGAAGATGTTCTTATTGTCCACCGTTCCTGCATATGTATATAGGAAAATAGTGGACCTGAGGGTGGCTGAGAACACGCTTTAGCTCCTCCTTTTTGACCCCAGGCAAACCCAAAAGGCAGTGGTTAACAACCAACTGCACTTCACCTACTATGTGTAGCCTATGACGAAGTAGTAAGTCATAATTACGATGTATACTTCCACCTACAGAATTTTCAATTGGGAGCACTGCTTTATCCACCAACCACAGCTCAACTGCCTGCAGATTAGAAAATCAAAACTGTAGCTATGGTGACAACAGTATATTATTTGAAGAAAATTGAAGTATACGTTTGCAAAAGAATCAACCTTAAATACAGCTTCAAACTGCTCACATGGGACAGTCTCACATTTTGGGTAAGCTTTAAGTGCAGCAGCCTCACTGTACGCACCTGGAACCCCCTACACTAAGCAACAAAATCGTCATAACATTAACAAAAAAGCTGTGATATTTAGTATAAAAGAAGAATATATTACCTGATAAGCAACCCGGACCTTTGAACCATCAATGGGAGAAGAAATATTATCTGTTGCAGACAAGGGCTCTGCAATTTATGCATGTATAAGTTATTAAAAAGTACATAAACAAAAAAGAAGGGAACAAAAGTATATTTGCAATAAACACTCCCAAGAGGCACGTTAATAGAGCCACGGTGTAAATGAGCAGAAGTCGAGTTGGACGGTGGCTTGTTCAAGCTCGGTTCATAAAACATCTCGAGCTTATAAACTTTTCTTAAGCTTGGCTTGTTTAGCTTTCAAGCCGAGTGCAAACGAGCTTTTAAATTTTAAACAAGCCAAGCTTGAGTACTTGATTTTTGACACAGTTTTACAGTGCTCTGGAGCTTCATCAAGCCAACTTTATTAACATGTCAAGCTCCGAAATGTGTTCAAGCTAGATTCATTTGTTTCACAAACAATCTTGAATGAGCTTCTAATCGAATAATCGGAAGTCGAGCTCAAGTAGCTTGGTTCATTATACAGCCCTAAATAGAGCTAAAAAAAGTAGATAAATCATTTCAAGAGAAATAGAGAATGGTCTTTGATATTAGTACCTAACGCTAGAATATGTCAACTGTGATACAAAATTTAAGAGCCATCTCCAAAGGAAGTACTTAACCTAAATAACAAGCAGCTCAGATCTTAAGTGTATGCAACAGCGAATTCCCCCGCCTTCTATTATTAGTACATGCACAAAACATGATTCTTACAAGAAGTGGTAAAATTCTTATCCATTAAAGATAATACTTACTATTACGAAACCATGGGTAGAACTTGTCCAAGAAAACTGGCTTTAAGAAGATACCAATGTGCTCGTATACCACTAACAATTCTGCTAATATTTATAGTGATTACAATTTTATTTTGTGCATGCAGAAAATGACAACGTTCATGCATTTTAACTGAATAACTCCAATCCGTGAATATGATTTTTTATCAAATAAAAACACAAATGATGGGTTTAGTTAATGGCTTTCACAAAACTCAAACCAAATTTTTATGTTGCCTGCCACAATAATCACAAAGAAAGTACAATCCAAATGGAAAATGTGCCCTTAACCAAAACCTAATCAAGTAATCATTATCAACCCTCCACATAATTTACAAGAATACAAGCATTAGTAAATCCATACTCAAAATCAATCAACATATTGCCAGCTAAGTAATAATTATCCACGGGTGGTGTTATTGCCAAAGTAATTATTGTTATTGCCATAGCAATGTACAACTTTACAAACATATGGTACAACTCATGAAAGCATTACTAGCCTTATTCATAATCAATTATTCAATTTCGTGTTAGAATCTGCAGCTCAACCATAAAATAGAGAAAGAAGGAAAAAATCCAATCTTTTGGTTGGGCCCAAAATGGTAAAGCATATCCATATAAATTAACATCTTTCTATAAATTACAAACTCTATTTGCGTACAAAATTTTAAAGAAAGAAATAAATAGAGAGAGAGAGAGATTAAAAAAAAGTAAAAAAAACAAAAAAAAACTTACTAGGAAGAGAGTTCAAATCCTTGTGAAGTCCCCTGGATTCAGTGATCTGGGTGTTCTCAGTTTCGACCGGAGGAGAATCAATCAATGGCTTCTCGTCTTCAAGAGGGGTAATTGCCCTTTGAGCCAACAAACCTAAACACTCCCATTTGTGAAAATTTCTACCAAAACCCAAATTCACATTGAAATTCGAATTCGAATTCGAATTCAAGCAAAACCCAGATGGTTTATGAAGCGAATATGATGAACCCAATTGACGATGATTGGCAGAAACCCAGATTGGTACAGCTTTTGAAGAAGCCATAATACATGTATTGTGGTACCAATCTGCAAAGCCCCAATTCTGTCAAAAAATCATATCATCAAACCATACTCATAATAGACTGAGTAGTAGTTGTTGTTGTTGTGGTTTAGTGATGACTTTTGGAGAGAGCATCAACGACATTGTCAATTGGGTTAAGCTCTCTGAGTTTGATTGAGTAATGTGGGGGGAAGTGGTTAATGGAGCCCACAGGAATGGTGAGAAGTGAAAATTTATTAAGGAGAAAAAATGGAGAAACTTCAAATGAAGAATGGTTAGAGAGAGAACGGGAGGATAGAGAGAGAGGGAGAGAGAAGGGTAGGTGAGCAGAATGTTGGAGACACGTTTTCCACCTATGAGAGGAAAAAAACCTTTTCGCTTACAGTTCTTCTGTCAAGAACGGAGACGGCGGGGGGGGGGGGAGAGAGAGAGAGAGAGAACCAGATGAGTTCTTGTGTATGTACATGTATGTGGACTGTGGGTGAAATGTAATTTGTTTTATATATTAAAAATGTCAAAATAAATATAATAAATAATTAAATTATGTTCTTTGATAGCAAAACAAAAAATATTTTTGTATTTTTTTTATTGGATAGCCATACTCTAACTGTAAATAATAATAATAATAAAATTTTATAGGAGTGGCACAGTAATTCATTAGGCCTTTGTGAAAAATCGATCTATTTAACGATAATAATAATAATCAGGTGCATTAATTAACTATTTTCTCATGAGTTGTCTATATATTTATGTTGTGTTACGAAATAAAAATCTAAAAATGACTTATACTAGAGCATTGTAGTAGTTACTGTCTCTTTCGGATTGTAGGAATCAAGCTGATGTTGTATTGATTGCTTCCTCGATGTTTTTCAATTTGTTTATTTTTTTTTTGAATAATTACATCTAAAAGAATTCGAATGTGTGATTTCTTACTAAATAAATCGTCTCAATTTAGTGAATTACTAAACGAATCTATAAGGTCTTCAATTTGTTTATTGGGAGCGCCATTGGGTCTCATATTTTTCTTAAAACTAAGTTGCTTAGGTATTAATCAAAAACATTTTTAACAATACTAATAATATCCACTAAATAACAATAAATTACATGGTAAAAATCTTAATTAAAAGCTACATGATCCCAGGGGTTACAGTCGTATACCCTTAATTTTGAAAAAAAAAAAATCACACACACACGTATATGTTAAAAACAATATAATGTATTTGATATTTACAATAAATAGCCTTTTGTATTTAGCTAAATACACTACTCAATTCATCTTAAATTGAGGATCCATTTAGCTTATATATTTTTAGGGTATCTAAACTGCCAAATTAATTATACATTTGTAAGAGTAAAATTCTGCATTGAGGGTAAGTTATATTGTATACTTTAATGTTGTACATTACTTTAGCAATAACTATAATTGCTTTGGTAATATTACTACCCATTTTTTATTGTTGGTTTAATATTGAAGTTCAAGAGAGAGAAACAGATGAAATAATAACCATAATCTAGCTAGTCAAGGACTAAAGTATACTTTTTTATAAAGAAATCGTAATGTATTATACAAAATGGGGACAATCCTCCCCAATCAAATTGTCTCTTAATGAGATATGAGCATGAGATATGAGCATGCATCACTGCTGCCCTTGAACTTTTATTTGAAAATTTGCTTTCGTTCTGTCATGACTCCATCACCATCCAACCACCCCGGATATTTTATTTGAAGACTTGCTTTCGCTCTAGATTCACAATATATGCATCACTATCCCCAAAGTGATTAATCAGCTATACAATTTTGGGTTTTGATTTTAACATTTTTTTTAGGCTGAAGAACATTACTCTTTACTTATGCCTATAGAATTCTATTCAATTTTGTATGCGACTCCACATAATTCTAATTTTTAAAATAATAATATAATATTTTTAGTAAATAAATTGACAATTTTACGCATGTGATACTAAATATTTATAACTTTGTGTGTTCATACTCCTCAACTCCGGTTGAAACTAACTTTATCCTTGCCCATTTTAGAACACACTGTTTTAAGATGATTATCCATATTATAAAATATCATGTTAATTTGAACTAACTTCCTCTCTAAAAGTGTATTCATCGAATGGTCAAAAAAATGTGTAATGGTGTGGGCTATTTTTAGACCATTGAATGAGTTTTATAAAGACATCGGAAGAAACTCTTCACTCACACATGCACACTCACACGTACCCACATACTTCAAAATTTGAATGTCAATTTATTTGTACAGGAAAAGTTGGAGTTGATTTATTCTTCATCTATTTTCACATAAATGTGAATTGCTTCCAAGTCCTACGTTCAAATATTTAAAATCACTTTTTTTCTGGTGGTTTTAAGATTCGATCATTAATTAAAATTTTAAAGAATTTTGTTCGTAATATATTTCTCGTAGTATCTAATACTGTATTTGGAGATAATATTAATTTTGTATATCTACCTCGGGATTGTATCCCTTTAAAAAAAATGTTTGGATTGTATCCTAAAATTGTTTGAATGCAAAAATTTGATCTTATTTTCTTACTTTATTTGTTTCTATTGTTCTATACACTTTGTTTAACGTATCGATTATGTTTAAAAATAAATGAGATTTTTAAGTTGGGATACATCGAAACAAAAAAAATAGTAAGACTTTTGATTTGAGAAAGCATGCTAAAAGAAAAACGTTTAGCAGCGAGAATGTGAAAAAAAAATGATACATTTAGGCCTCGTTTGATTCAAGTATTAGAGTCAGTGGGATTAATAATACTAGTATTAATAGTACTGGACTATTAATCCTGGTATTAATTTAATACCAATACCTTGTTTGATTTATGCAGTATTAATATTGGGATATCTCATACTGATGTTAATATCATGTTTGATTATGTAACTCGTATACGGGATTATATTTTGGACTAAAAAAAATTGTAAAAAAAATAAAAAAATTTAAAACAATTTTTTTTAAAAGAAAATAAATTAAAATAATAATAATATAGTAGTAGTAGTAGTGGCATTTTTGAAAATATTATAATAGTAATGGCATTTTTGAAAATATATGATTTATTTTTCTTAATCCTGGATAAACAATACCACATCCTCCCTGGTATTAAATTTTACCACAAATAGTGTTATTAAGTTAGTACCGGTATTAGTAATCTCAGCACATTTGTGCGAATCAAACAAGGTATTATAAAAAAAGTGGTATTAACAATCCCATCCCACTTTTTAATACCCGCATCAAACGAGGCCTTATGGTACAACAAGGGGGTTAGCCTAGATGGAAAAAGGCATCCTTTCGAACTTGAGATTGAATCATAAAATGAAAAACTCAATACATTGTATCATTGTTTAATCAATGACATTATAATTAAATACACTCACAAACTTCACATGCAATTTTTTATGATATTATTTTTGTCCAATTATTAACCTCTTCAATTTTATCACATTAATTGTTCGACAAGGCTATAGCCTAGTTTCTTACTAATGAAGCGAGGTCATGAGCTTGTTAACATTTTGTTACATATAACATTATTTTATAAATCATTCCAGTAAAAAAGTAAATTAATAATTTATTTGTTAAAAGTTCGGATAATGTATATTCAACAACAACGGTTTATGGTAGGTATAACAGTTCTGATTTAACAGCATTCTTGACCAATTGCGAGTTGGTGCTGTAATTATTTCTTTCTTTCTTTCTGCTTTAAGACTTTTTTCGCAGAATCTTTTCGGTGGTTGTTGGAGACACTTTGTATTTTCACCTTCACTATGCTATCACGTCCATCTAGAAGTGGCTTCAGTTTCAGTCGAATGAGAACTAATATATTCTAAATTCAAATTGAATATGAAAATTAGGTTTAGGTTAAATTCCATTACAATTTTTAAAATTTTCAAACTCAAAGTCGAACTAAATCTTTTTATTTTGTTCGATTTTATTCAATTTATATATATATATACTTTTTTTAAAATAAATTTATTTAATATATAGTGCAATATTAAATCTGCTGATCTGGAGCAAATATACTGTCAGAAAATTTTCCTTTTTCTTAATTGAATTTTGTGTCAATTTGATAAGCCTTGATGTTCAGAATTTCTTTTGTAGTTCTTTAGTGGCTTATGCACATTCTTCATTCCACTAGATATATGGCTTTGATCTCTTTGTAATTGGAATTAAAGCGAATGGCAAATGACCTAAATTTAACTTCATACTGAATACTAAACCTACAGCAATTATGGAAAGCAATAAAATACATTCAAACAGTGCAATATATACCTGCTGCAATTATGAGGGGAAAAAAAAAACTCAAAATGACTTGGTTTTGTGTTTATGTGATAATTTGGTTTAGTACTTTAGTTCAGATTGGAATTGGCCAACCCCAAACCTGAACTGAATTATTCGGTTCGATTTTTCATGGATCAATTATGTTCGGTCAATTTTTGAATTAGCGCAACACCCCGACATTTATGCAATGATTGTAGTATATATATTAATGAGAATAAATATTAAGAAAACTTTTAACAATCCATTTTTTGTAATTCAGAATGCTCTCTATTGTAAATGATACATAAAAATGTTACGTCAATAATTCAGTATGTTCAAGGGGGAGAGTGTCCTTTATTTCACATGAGCAAAGAGATTAGCAAACTAATTAATTAAAAGATCAATCTCAATGTATAAACTTTATTATCCGGCAAATATAATATATTAAACATAACAAAGTTTCAAAAAACAGATGGAATCTTTTGATTCATTGGGAATCAATCTCAACGAATAAACAAGTTTTATTGTCCAATCTAATAGAGAGAATTATAAAGTTTTAAAAAAATAGATGGAATCTT
The DNA here is from genome assembly GCA_021464415.1 of Lonicera japonica. Taxonomy (NCBI): domain Eukaryota; kingdom Viridiplantae; phylum Streptophyta; class Magnoliopsida; order Dipsacales; family Caprifoliaceae; genus Lonicera; species Lonicera japonica. The sequence goes on from CM038464.1 coordinate 27,506,123, forward strand.
TTTATTGCAAATTAATCTCAACTATTTACTACAGTATTTTATAAGATAACTGTACGGTAGTATTAGGTTTGTAGTGATACGCGTTTGCCGCAAAACGCAGAAATGAAGTGTCGGCCAAAGAATAGTGTCGGATGAAATTTCTCTCTGTCTCCTGTTATTTGTATTGGCGGCGGCTGCTGCTTCTTTACTTTTCTTTTTTTTAAAAAAAAAAAAAATGTAATTAATTTGCTCTTTATCTTATTATCTTATAAAGGGTTTTTATATCATGTCACTATTTTTTACACAAAATAAATGTGGTAAATATACCATATTTATTATATAGAACTTAAATACATCATTATAGATATTCTAAGAATATTTATATTGGGTATGATAAATGAAAAAAATTACCATAATTAGTTTTACAGAGAAAGAAAGTTGATGGACAAACTTATTTATGTATGGTAGAAGCTAACTAAACTTATCATACGCTTAATTTTAATTATAAAAGGGTGTGCATTACTCATATGTGTTAAAAGGGTATCATTTACCCATATGAGAAAAAAAGGGGTTTATTTCACTTGTACAAGTCATTTATCACCCATATGAGTAACACACATTTGTATGGCTAATTTTTATTTTTATTTATCTTTCAAACTTCTTTGTAGATCTATATGAGTTTGGCACATTCGTATGATTATTTTTTTGTCATAATTGCTGTAACAACTAAAAAAAATTATTGTTATATTTATATTTATAAATTTAAGTTTTATTTCTATAATATGGATGTTCTGGGTGGTTAGATAATTGGAAAAGAGTCATTTTATTTTATTTTTGGCCTAGGTCAAGCGGTATTTGGCCCAGCTTTTGCACACCTCGACTAATCCGCTCTCGCAGTTTGACGGTAACGATTCATTGCTGGCTCAAGGAGCGACTCGAGGTTGCTGGGATTTAACCTAGAGAGCTCCTAGTCGAACCCAGGCCTCGTGCCAAGAGCCATTCCACTCGGCCAACCCCTTGGCATAGTAAAACATATTTTTTTTATTAATCATTCATATGAAAGGCAATTACATAGAGTCAGAGTAAATAATGTCACTAGGTTACAAGGCCATTGGCATAGTAAAACGTGTTTATTTATATGAAATTTAGTTAATTGATTATGTGCAAAAAGTGAAACCTAACTATTAGTTAGTTTGGAATGCCTTCAAATATACTTAATTTTGGATGAAGCTAACATTAGGTTTAATTGATCCTCTCCGAGAATTCATGTTTTGAAACTGTTGAACCATATTTTCCTCTTTAATGATATTAAAGAAACAATTTTTCAAGAGTAATGAAATTTAAGTACTACACAAAAGTTTTATTATTTCAAGAGTCATATGCATGTGTGAGAAAGAAAGAAGGTGTGACGCCCCGGTCTCCAAGGATCTCAAAAGTGAAATTAAAATATAATGGAACCAACTCCATTTGTATACAGGTTCGAGCTCTGGGGTCGACTCCCCAGGTCGATTTCCGATAGCAGCAAATCAGTCTGTGGCCAGCGCAAATGGTACTGCGTGTGAGCGGGGATTAGTCGAAGTGCGCGAAAGCTGGCTCGGATACCCCGTGGGGCAATGCCCCCGAACCAAAAAGAAAAGAATAAAATTAACTATCTTTTTTTTCATCAAAATAATTTTAAAACACAAATTTTCAATATCTCCACTCTCCAATCAAAAATACATCTCTATTTTACCAAAATTAATATAGTAAACTAAATCGCACCCAATTTGTTATTCCACAACTAACTCCATTTCAAGACACACGTGCCATAAAAAATAGAAAAATAGGATAGTACACAACACACAAGAATGAAATTATCTTAGATAAATATTTTATTAATAATAAAATATTCTAGACAACAACGTTCACCGCAACAAATCCATTAAATTCAACAAACCACCTATCAGCCTCTTAAACCGGTCCCTTTTGATAACATGTTAAAAACTACTCGCCTCACGCACATCACCACATCAAAACTTCATCATAAACCTTGTATGACAGTGGCTTATTAGGACTTATTAGCGAGTAAACTTAACCGTGAATCAATTGGTTTCACTATAATTTAGTTTGCATCAATAAATAACATCAGTTAATAAGACCAAATAAATCTACCGAATTCAATACAAACAACAAATTTAAGAATAATACAACAAATAAATACTATAAAATTTTAAATGTATGTTAAGCACAACCATTTCTTTAAAAATAGTTCCATAAAAATACCATCATAACCTCAAGAAGCAAGCCCACTACCTTTCATAACATTTCCACTCGGCAAGCCTATTGCTCACCTTAGTTTCCAACCCATACTTCTCTTATTTACTTAAACATACATGCAAAGCTATATATATAAAAAGGGTTTATTGGCTTAACCACATGCGCTAATAATCATATTTTAAAAAAACCCTAAAAATATTTTTTATTAAATTTAACACCATCAGTTTTTCGTCAAAAATAAAAAAAAAATTGGACAATTTTGCTCTTCCCCACATTTAACCCCTAATCCCCTAAACCATTTAGTTAACCTTGTTAACCCTTAGTTCCTTCAGTTACTTAACCCTAGCCCTTAGTTATGTATCATTGATATGTATGTATATATGTATGTAGGCTGCTATCTTTATCTTCTTCAACTGAAACCAAAGGTTGCCCACTTCATCTTCTTTATATTTCAGCATTCATCACAAGGTTAGAAACGTTAAACCACAATTACCATTGAGTTTTGAGTAACCCTAAAGCCACGGTTTCATATTCGACAACTTGAGTAACCTTAGGTTCAAAATAGGCGGAGGTAAAGTTTCGAATTCTGAATCTAAGAAATGTGGATGAGTTTAGTTTGTTGAGTTTTTGGGTTATTTGAAGTACAAGATTGGATGTTGATGTTTAGAAAATTGTTATTCATAAATGGGATTAATTGTTAATTAAGTTATTAACATTAAAGTGGTTTTATCTAATTTTAATTATCATCATTGTATTTAACTGTTTCAGGTTTTACCTTGCCATATGTGTAACTATAATGCACACAATGATGGTGATTGCCCTTAGGTTTATACCAAGTGAAAAAACAGAGGTCGCAAATATGACATTATGGTGCTAACATAAGGACACAGAAGAATTCAAATAGAAAATTTTTCAAGTGTTCAAATTTTGGATGCAATACTTAAAGTGGCTTGATGAAGCAATTGTAAAAGGTAATGGTCAGGGATTATCCAATTGAAAAAGGTGTTTCCAATGTGGTGAAGAAGGCCACTTCAAGTCAAATTGCCTATGGTTAGATTATCAATGCACAATGAATGATTGCAATGGTACAATGGTTCTTAGGACATCAGATGTGGCACATAATAGAGGAATGAAGTATCTGAAATGTAATGTGTGGTTTTTTCAAATAGTTGAAAGAAATAGTTATGCAATGAAAGAAGTTAGCATTAATTTAAATGTGCGAATTAGATGCCTTCTGTAACCATTTTTTTACTAATGTAATTGTGACCAAGAAATAAAGAGAAACAAACTTCATTTCATTTCATTTATGTAAAGTGCTAACATTTGTGATACTTTTACCATATACCTACAACTTTATAAAAACATTAAGTTTAAAAACTACACAAACTACTATTACCAACTGCACAAAAAATAGCTGCACAAACTATAATCATCATTTGTCTGGCTAATTGGTTGGCTACTGTACAACTCACTTCCTTGTCCAATTCCACTCTTGTAGCTTATAGGTTAGCTGTTGTGTTGCTCGTTTCTTTGGCCAATTGGTTGGCTATTTCCTTACCCATTTCCTCTTCATATAACTTTGCTTTGGCCACTTCCTTTGCCTCTGGCTTGCCGAGTTGCTCTCCTTCTGCCATGCTCAGATCCCTTGGCAGTGGCACCTCCACTAGTTGCCTCATTCCTGAGACCTCTAGGCCTTCCTCTTTTTGATTTAAGTAGAGGTGGTTGAGCACTTGCACTTTCATTTTTGCTTGCTCGCTTGTTCCTCCTTTAAATGTCCTTTACATGTCGTTATGCCCCCCAATAATCCACACTTCTTGCATTTTTTTTGTGTCCTTGTTCACATTCATTAAAGCCTCTTTTTTTATTATTATTTACAGACCTACCAAGTGACCTATAAATTAAGGAAATTTTAACCTCAAATGATGCTTACAAGTTTGATTACGTAAAAGGTGTTAAAAATACTCATTTTAAATAGTCACATTATCATAAAATAATAAGGATAAAATTTATACTTATTTCAGCCCACAACTTGTAGTTTAATAAAGGTGTCATTGACTTTGCATATGCCTTAGCATACATTTCCACTGTCATGTAGGGTAAACAATACCTAAATAAATGTAATCTAAAGTTATATGCATTATAAAAGGTTGGAAGTTTGAGATAATTAATTGTAAAGTTTGTATATTTACTCTATCCAATTTAATATTCTCTGTTCAATACAATAAACATCACGAATGCAATGGATTAGGGATGGCAAAAAAACCCAACCCCCCTACCTTGATGGAGAAGGTTTGGTGCGGATTTTTTTAAGCCTAGGCCGAGTTTGGTATTTTTTTTAAAACCCGGGCCAAGTTCGAGGTGGGCTAAGGTTTTATCTATTAAAAACCCGACCTGATCCGACCCGACCCGACCTTCATACATATATATAAATATATTAATATAAAAATTATATATATATATATAGTATTTACTAAGAAAAAAAGCCTAGACATTTGTTGACCACATGAAGGTTGTTACATGAGAAACACGGTGAGATGACTTTCAGCCACTCTCATTTCTCACAATCTCACTCTATGTCTTTTTCACTTATCTAAAATCTCTCCGGCTCTCCCACGGTCACAGATCCCCTCCCACCTATGCGGATCCTCCTCTACCTCCAACCTCCCATGCATGCGGCACACCGCTTCTCCTCCACCTCTAGCCTCCTACACTAGTTTCTGCCATCGGTAAATGCGATCTCACTTTTTCTCAATTTTATAGTGGATTTTTGGAATGTGTTAAATTTATATATACATTAACACATATAAATTAAAAAAAAAGTCTTTTGAAAGAGCTTCTTCCACTAGTTTATATGTTATACTGTTGAAATTCGGAATGTGGTCTATTGTATTATGGAATTTAAGTAGAATTTTGATGTGGCTTCTTTTTTTTTTTTTTTCAAAACAGGCTTAGTTTGAGTTTTTGTTGGACCTGAGCTATTAAACCCGACCCGGTTTAACCCAACCCGACTTGAGGCCCCCTAATTCGAGGTGAGGCTCTTAAGCATGCTTGTGGGGTGGGTTTGGGTTTCCAAAAAAAATCCATCTCGGGTTTAGGGCAAGTTCATGGTAAGCTAATGTACATACTGGTGGGTTTGGTATTGGCCAAACCCGATCTATACCAACCCGTTACCATCCCTACATGGGATTCCTATTATCAACCATTTTCTACATTTATAAGACCTTGAAGTAAGGTTCACAGCCCAAGTCTAATTATGCATTTCAACACTATATCCATGCAAGCTTGAAAAGTGAATAATCTAATTTTTAATATCTTCTCTTATGTCATTAATGACATCGATAACCCTAAGAACAAAACATGTTGGTCAATGTTCCATTATAATTGCTTTTATGCTTTTATTGTACATTAAAGTCATAACCATCATATGGAACTTCTCAACAAAAACACAAAATGGTTTGTCCCTCAAAAGTATGATCCAATTGTTGAATTATTTGAAGAAGTTATTAGTTATATGCCCAGAACTTAAAATGTCATCAAAGTAAGCCAAAAACCATGAAGTGTTTATAAGCACTTGCATATTTGGTTTAAAGTTCTTTCATGAACTTGTTGTGTTCAGCGATCATAGAAGCCCTAGTAACTCCCCATCTAAGTTCCTCTAGCTTCTTTTCATTGTAACCAGCCTTCTTAAAGTTTTTTATAAGTGTGCCTGAAATAACCTTTATGAACTGATGAATGAAAATACTTATGAACTGCATCTTGTATTCCCTTGGCACCATCTAATATGAAAGTTAACTTAACAAGATGCATTTTAAGATGAGGCTTTATTTTTCATATAAAATTGTCCCATGTTTTCTTATATTTAAATTGGCACAGGTAAATAACTAGAGGAAATATGCCATTATTTCCATCAAATGCACACATAGCCTAAATAAACACCCTTATACTTCCCTTTGAAAAAATAACCATACATCTTTATTAGAGGTTTACAACCCTCAACAATGTCCATCAAAAAAGCCTATAAAGCAACACAAATACTTTTAAATGTTTCATCTGGATACATTGTCACTTCTGCAACACTACCAAGATTTATTTTATGTATCTCAATTACAACCTTAGGCAGCTCAATATACCTCTGGTCATAGCTTCCATTTACAATCTCTAACACTTACATTTTTACATTCCATGCTATCCAATAAAATATGGAAACCCCAAACTTTTTCCACACCTCTAACTAGATATATTTGGCTATGTAGCTTTTATTGTGGACTTTAACATTCTCCACTATTTGTTTGGCAACCTAAGGTGCATTCATAAGAGAATTTTTTCATGTAGCATCACTTTGGCATGTATGATCTTCCTATACCGTTTTTAACTTTAAATCAAAATTAGGTGTCTTTTGTTTCACATATGCAAACCACTTGTAATTAGGATCAATGCACTTCACCATCACTCTATTATTATCATTGTACACATAACTATAAACAAATTTCTTACTAATAGCATGAGTTTTTAGGTAAAACCTAATATTATAGATTGTCCTAGATTGCTTCCTAATATTCAGTGGAACATGCTGCATCTCACGTATATGATGTTCATCTGCTTCAACATTTATGTAAACAATACTATTCTAGTTCACAAACTCCTTAAATTCATTATGATCTTCAAGTACATTGTCATCTTCATCATCAGAATGGCCACTATAATAGGCCTCATTAGGTTCAACATGATCAAATGCATCTGTTTATGGCAACAAGTCATTGTCATCTCCACTACCTGTTTCACCATAGAACAAAATAAATTTAACAAACAATTCTTCATAATGAAAATAAAATTTTGCAACATAAGTAAAACACACCTGTTTCACCATGCTCAGGTTGTGGCTGCTCTATTTCACCTTGCTCTGTTTGTTCATATTTAGGTTGTGGCTGCTCTCTTTCGACATGTTCTTTCTATTCATCAATATCTATATGTTGTAGAATAAGAGGCAGTTCATCTATAAATTCTAAAATGTACTCTACGGCAGTATACATAGAAAACCTATAACTTATATTGGCCATATAACCATTAATGGTCTCATTAATTACATGTACTAGCCCATACAAACACAAACAATCCCTATTTAATTTCTCTATTTAGAGAACCTCCCCACCAATGTAATCACTAACTTTCTAGTGACCACCAACAAAATTTTACGATCTCAAGTACCACAAAAATGTAGAACAACATGTCGGGTTGGGTAAATTTCCCATTTTATGGAAGCACCGTTAAATGAAAAAAAAAAGAAAATAACAATATTAAGCAAATAAACATATGAAAACTAAGGTTTTGTAATAACCAAACAAAACGTGAATGTGAACCCTAACTAAAACAAAAAATGACAAATACGATTATATTAGCCCTAAATCGTCAATGGAAGATGAAAAGTGAATAGTGTACTCACAATATTTCGTGCATTGTAGGTTAGGGATCAAATAAGATATTGTTAACTTTGCTTTAGTACACCAGTGCTTTTGAATCGATTTTGGACTTTGATCAAAGCTTCTAAGTGTTTGCAATGGCAGTTTTACATAGGATAGCAGTTTCGCGCTTAAAGTTGGAAAGGGATGGGTGTGACAAAGTTTTAATAGTGATTTGGGGTTAAGTAAGTGAAGGAAATAAATGGTTAACGGGGTTAACAGAGTGGTTAAAGGGGGAGGTAAATAAGGGGAAGGGCAAAATTGTTCAATTATTTGATTTTTGAAATAAAATGGACAGTCCAAATTTTAGGAAGTTATGTCTAATAAAAATTGTTTTGGAAGCTTTTTTCAAATATAACTATTAATACTAGGGGTTAAATCAATAAACCCCTATATAGAATTAACAATTGGGCCCATTAGGCACATCCACCAAATTAGTGGCCACGTTGTCTAGTATAGCTAGGTGGCATGCTTGAATTTCCCAACGCACATGGCAACCAAATGAAAGAGTTAAGTCCCTCTTTGGTAGAAAACTAAAATACCGAATTTTTAGTTAAAGTCAACTTTACTTTCACACTTCTCAAAATTTACTTCACTTTACTTTATCTCTTTCATAAAACTTTTAAAACACTATAACTTCAAATCCAAAATTTGGAATTAGATAAAAAAAAATATATTTGAAATATACTTATCGAGATCTATAAAATAAGATCAATTGTAACTATTTTTTAAGTGTTTTTCATGAGTTTTCTTGAATTAGTTGAAAAAAACTCCAACAAAAACTAAATTCAACTTAACTTTTCAACTTACTTTCACACTTTCTAACAAAAAAACTCAAAATCTCGACTCAAAACGTCCACCGAACAAGGTCTTAGTGTTTAAAAAGTAGATATTCCAAACCGTGTTTAATGTCAAATTTTCTAATATTACATGTATACATAGCTCCAGACAAGCCCACTCAAATATATGTATAAGTAGTTAAGTACACAATATATAATTTTTATCAACCTTAAAATATAGGATGTTACAGAAGGGTCTTGGGTGGGATAACTTATAAAAATGGCATTTGTGGTTATTTCTTTTTGCCCGGACTCATGAAATTTACTCCTTCAAAGAGTCAAGCAATAAAGTGCGAACCCTAATTATATATTTTTTGTCAAAAAGAAGAAGGAAATAAATGATCACCGTAGAGTTGATGCACCTTATTATTAGGTATTTTAAAAATGTAGTTGAACCAACTTTCAACAGCTCCATCCATTAGTCTATGGGCCGGGACCAGATAATTTGTTTAGAAAAAGGGGGAAATTATAAACATTTTAAAATCGTCCTCATGAATCTAAACTAGGTTCTTATGTTCATGTTGAACAAGCAAGCTAGCAACCTTTCTTGAAAAATGAGTTTGCACATACTTCCCATTTTAATTTAGTATTTAATATATATATTTTGGAGGGTTGGTAGAATCGGATGCTCTGCCAAAATCATTGACCACCAGCCAACCAAATAAATACACTAAGGGCTAGTTTAATTGTCCAAATTATTTTATTTATAATTATTTTAAATTAATAAATTATAATTTTTTTCATTTCAACAAAAATTTTGAGATGTGAGCTTTTACTCTTGAACTTGTATAATATATATAAGTTATGTAATTTTAACTATATTTTGGCTTTACATTTTTCTTATTTAATGTCATATGTATTAATTTAAATTTATGACTTTATTTATTAGTTCAATTCTATAATCAATCACTCGAATTAGATAATTCATGAATTAAGCAATTTGAAATTATCTAATTTGTAAATTAAAGTACAACCAAATGGGTTATAAACGTCTAAACGTATATATACATACGTATATGGGATAAAGATCTAATTAAGATGACCAATTTTTTGGTCTATTTTGATGTGGGGGGGGGGGGGGGGGGTAAATATATGAGGTTTTTTTTTTATCAAACTTGGAGGAGATGATCTAATAAACATGTAGATCGTCTCCACTAAATTTTATCGAAAAATTCAACCGGAAAATGGATTAACTAAAATATTGATATATATGTATATGTGCATTTTTTACTGTTGAAATTTTAGATGTTTAGCTAACCCACTTTTCGGTTGAATTTTGTTTTTAAAATTTGGTAAAAATGATATCCTAATCATGGAGATCATCTCCACCAAAGTTTCATCAAAAAATTCATCAGTTTACCCCCTTAAAATGGTTATTCTGTATTTAAGGACAAAAAATGTGGTCATCTTTAGATCATTCCCGTACATGTATATATATATAGGGCATATATATCATTTGATATATGTACATCATGCATATAATTTAATGCAAAATTGTTTTGTACAAACTTAATTTTGTAATTCAAAAAAATTAATGCAAATTTATTTTGCATCATGTGTTTTTATTTTTTATCAAGTATATTTTTATGCGTCACTTGTAATTATAAATCAATATCAAATAAACCCTAATACATAATAATATATTAAAAAACAAGAAACATAAACTTAACTTTGTATTACCCAAAAAAATTATCATGTGTCTTTATCAATAAATTGGTTTAAACTTGTAATTTGTTGAAATAACTCAAAAGTAAGCTAGAAAAAACGTAGTGCCAATTTAATTTTGCACGATACTATACGAAATATCAATATGAAAATCTACTGCAAAGTTGATGTTGCACTATTTTTGAAATATGGTCAAATATAAAGAGAAAATGGGTTATTAGACATCACTCTGTAATGTTTTACAATTCTAAGCACGAACTCATATTTAACAAAGATAAGTATGATTGATTTTATTATTTAATTTTACATTAAAGACACTTTTGATAATATTAATTTATTTTAAGGATAAAGGGAAATATTAATGTACAAAAATACACCTCATATAAACCTTTAAGCATCTTAATCCTCACTTCTCCTACTTTTGGAGTATTCACTTGTATTTTTTCTACCTTCGGTGCCTTCTCCCCCTCCCAACACACCACTGCTATGCCACCACAACTACCACCACCATCCGACTGTCTGATCGTATCACCGAGAGGAGCGTTGTTCTCATCATCTTCTTTTTTTTGCATGTGCAATCGTAAAACAAAATGTAACTTTTGATTGAACTGTTGGATTGCGCTGATTTTTGGATATGTTGTTCGGAAGACAAAGGTACTAAAATTACGCAAAAAATTATGACGATCATAGGTCGTTTTGCTATCGAAATTGACTAATTTCGCCAGTCCAGCGGGATTTTGAAAAAAAAAATCTAATTGCAACTCTTTTTTTTTACGAACCCTACGTCGATCCATATATATATACATATATATAAATTTAGTGGATGTTGATCTCATCAATTTTGTTATTCTATGTTTTGTAATGGTGCTAAAATCATTTTAGTACCAATGTTTTAGCACCAATGATACTAAATTTAGCACCAATTCTGATAAGACGCGAGATATTATAAGGAAAGGGTATAAGTGTCTTTTTGTACAGTGTCCTTAATTTACACAGCTAATTTCTAAGTGTCATTTATAATTATGTTATTATTGGAATGAATCCTTATACTTTTATTATATATACGGTGTTAATTTGAACCTTTTCGTTTACGTAGTCCACGTCCTGTAAAATAGCATATCAATAGAAACTAACTGGCTGCACCTTTTTAACTAGAAATATTTAACAAGATGGGAATTTATATTTGTTCAAGTTAGGAATCAACTTTCTTGTTTTATATTTTTTCCGTTTATTAATAAAATCCTTCGCTTTGATCTCAAAAAAAGATGTGGATTTAAATGCGTGGTTGACAATAAAAATTTTGGGTGACCTATCCATCACATCTTCTCTAAGGCTGCATTTGATGTACAAAATAAAATTGTGGTATTATTTATTTCACTAAAATTTTTTATTCCACTGAAAGAGGGATTAGCGGATTGTACTTAGGAGTTTTGATTGTTTCCTATCCAACACTCTAATCCCGCAGGTATGATTGTTTTCTGTCCAACACTCTAATCCAGCACATCAAATACAGCGTAAACGAAATCCCCATATATGTATGAACATATGATATCTAGTACTTTTTGTTTAAAATTAACTGTCCATTATATCTATCATTGTTACATAAGAATCAACATTTTTTTCATTACGTAATCAATTGAATAAATTTGACGAAATTTATTATTTACAATCAATTAATCAAATTAAAATTAATGTAGTTACTTACAAAATGTTTGAAAGTCAAAAATATTTTTAATTTCTATTTATAGCAATTTTGACACCCGGTCGTAATTAGATGTAGATATAATTGCTCAGACCAGGAACCCATTTGGTTGTCCTCCAATTTACAAATTGAATCAATTAAAATTACTTAATTGGTGAAATATCAAATTTTAATTTTTAGTTACAAAATTGAACTAGCATATAAAGTCATGAGTTTAAGTTAATTCCTAACACATTAAATAAGAAAATTTAAAACTAAAATTGAAATAACGTATATAATTATCATAAAAATTCATGCAGATAAAATCGCATTACACAAATTTTTGTTAAAAAAAAAAGTTTATGATTTATCAATTTACAATGAACGGCTGAACCTATTATGATTCTTAAGTATCCATCAAAACTCCCCTGCAACAGTTAGGGATTCTTGACGTGCACCTAAATGGGGGACCATTTGCTAAACCCAGACCGAGTCTAAGTAAAGGGGCTTTGGCTCCAGGCTCCAATTCGATCTTGTGGTAGACTGCCCGCCTAGGAGTTTCAACCTTATTGACTATGACATGCTTATTTATGAATTTGTGGGCATATATGCGTTAGTGGAACAATTTATACAACCAATCGAGCGCTAAACAACAAACAAAATATTTTTCACATTTGTAGTTGAATCATCATTTATTTAATGAATCAATGTCTTAAAATTTCTGTTTTGCTTTTTCAAGCCAATTTTTATTAGGTCAAGCTTGGGTTAGTTGGTAAAATTTTGGATATTTTGTTTGAAAGATTTAAATTTGAATTATGATACTAATTAAGAGCCCTTTTTATGTAGGATTTGTAATAACTATTGTCTACTTTAGGTCAGAGTGGCATTAATTACTCTAGTCTTGAACTGGAATAGTATTCCCTTACCTAAATTTATAGTTAAAAAAACATATTAAGAATGATTAGTTGGAAATTAAGGGAGAAATGAAAGACAAACTAAAGGAAGTTATAATTAACATGATTTTTTTATATATATATTTTTAATAGTAATACAACTAAAGTCTACAGTACGACACTTTGCGTGACAACTGACAAACACGGAATTTTGGGGAAGAAAATTTGAATAAAACGTGCCTTAAAGCATCCCAGCTGATAGAATAAATTGATAAATTTACCATACTCTTGTTCACAGTAAAAAAAAATTAGAGAGTAAAAATTTAGCAGATAAAATAGAAAACGAGTAAATTTACTATACTACTAATTTTTAGTCACATGACCAAAAATTAGAGGGTAAAAATTTTCACTTTGGGCCATGACCAAAGTGAAAATTTTCATCTATATTATTTTACCACAAAACAAATGGCACATCAATGTTAAAGTGAAAGGTGATATTATTACTAAATTAATTATGGTTATTGTTAAAATAATATATAATGTTAAAAGGTTACAATACAATTTTTCGATGCAAAACTATACTTTGGCAAAAGTATAATTGTTTTAACAAGGTAAGTATAAAAAATAAAGAGGTTATTCAAGAAAATACTTTGTCACTACTATCTCCAGTTTGCTGGAAACTTATAAATGTCAAAAGGCACCTTATACATCATTTTTAAATTATTTTACATGTATTATTGAAGTTACAATTTAAAGATACTTTTATCATTACTCTAAACAACAACTAAACAAGCATATAATAGATTCCCCTGTCACTTTTAAGGTCATGTAATTGTTAATTGTTATGTTATTTTCTTAAATGGACTAAACCAGTCACATTTCAATCAATTTAAAGTTTATCGATTTATCATTTTTGGAGATTATAATCAAAGTAACAGTATTACAAGCAGTTAAACTAATAGCAAAATAATATAAGATACTTAAAATATAACATACAATTATATAATACATTATTTACTTTAACATTGATAAAAATTGATTTAACTATTAACTTTTACGATCAACTTAATTATATAAAAATAAACAACTCATTCACGATATCTTGTAAATAAGATAACTGAACTAACATGCACTAAGCTCATTTTGACTTTCCTTCTATTTTTCCCTCTCTTGGAGCAGGCAACAAACAACGCCACCAAATTTCAAATACTCATACAAAATAAAATTCTCGCAATTGGAAAATTTCCCGGAAATATTCTGATTAAGAAATAAAATCTGGAGGAATTAAATTTCTAGGGAAAGTGACATGATTGTGATGTGCACATCATATTCGTCATTTAACAGCAGATACAGGTGGACCAATGGCCTACCTGTGATGTTAGCATTTCAACTGCTATAAAATCATTAATGCTATGCGGCTAATTAATTAAGGTGAGTGCTATGTCCACTCTATTAATATTTTCATTTTTAGAAACATTTTCATTAATTTATATTTTATCTAATTTTACTCACAAGTAATTTTCTATCACTCTCACTTTTGTCTTGAACACCTTTCTTTTTCACCATCTTCATCATCTTCTTTTACTTTCTTTATCATTCTTTTACTTTCTTTATCATCTTCTTTTTCTTTTTCTCTTCATATATATATATATATATATGTGTGTGTTTTTATAGAGAACAGATCTCGTACACACTGGTGCGCACATACTAGTGCCTTTTCGTGAGAGGGATGTCTATTTTTGTTTCTTTGCTCAATTAAAGTTGCCTTTCTTTTATTCTCTCCAACGTCTCTCTCTCTCAAAAAACCAAAGTGCTACCAAACCACACCAAACCCACCTCAACCAAACCCACCTCCAATATCCAAATTGTTACGACGTCTCTCTCTCTCTCTCTATAAACCCTGACAAGCTTCCGACGGTTCTCTCTCTCCCCTCAAAATTTTGAAATATACTAACTACTATCAACCAGATTGCAAGCCTTAATTTCGAAATTGCAATAGAAGAAGACTGACAGATACATTCACCAAGTTCTTCGTCGGAATGAGAGGAGAGAGAGAGAAAGAGAGCGAGCGAGCAATTTCGAGGGGAGAGAGAGAACCGTCGAAAGCTTGTCGTCATTTGTATAGAGAGAGAGAGCCGTCGGAGCAATTTGGATATCGAAGGTGGGTTTGGTCTAGTTTGGTCGCACTTTGATTTCTTGAGAGAGAGAGACGCTAGAGAGAATGAGATAGAGGCAACTTTAATTGAGCAAAGAAAAAAAAATAGACAACCCTCCCGCGGAAAGGCACTAGTGCGTACGCACTACTGGGTACAAGATCCGTTCTCTATGTTTATATATGTGTATTTAAAGTAATTTTAATCTTAAAAACTCCTATTATTAATTAAAACCTGTAATAATACTAATAGGGAACCCATATATTATAGCCCTTTATTAAAAATGGGTAAGACCATGTATAAAATTGCGCTTCGTACCCCAGAAACGAGTGTGGTGAATAAGTCTCGGTGGATAACAAACGAAACAGATTTTATACAAATTGATTTCAGCTCTCACTTGGCGGATGATAAGCAAGCGTGTGAACACATACTCGGCTGCATAGCAGCGAGTATGTGTTAATTATGGACTTTTTTTATTTAAATTTTCAAAATATCAATTAACATTAAAAAAAACATTACAAACACAAATAAATAAAAAGAAGTTCATAACAAACAAATACAAAATTAATGTCTTCAGGTTCTCTAAAAAATTAAATAATATAGTTCCTACGAAAGATAAAGATTTTAGGTGGGGGGAGGGGGTGCTTGGTGAGGAGTTTAGCTAGATTTAACAACCATTCATTCAATGCTTTCTTTACCTTCATCTGAAACACTACCAATATAAACAAACCTATAAAACTCAGCCTGGTCTGATTCAAGCTTAAGTTCAAACTCCAGTATAAAAGAAATCTTTTTTCTAAAATGATGCCAGAAGAAGATGTAAGAAAAATTAAAACAATATTCAAAATCCAACAAAAGAAAGAAAAAAAATCTGGGGAATTTTGACCCAATCTCATACTTAGCTTTTAAATCTAAGCCATACTTGGAAGCTTCAACAAATTCCTCTGACGTAGTAATTTGATTATGTGACAATGCTTGCCCCCCTTATTTTATTTAGTCGACATCTATTTATTTTATTATAAGTAAAATCAAAATCACACTTCAGAAATCAACATCTATATTAACAGTAGTAGCAAATGAAGAAAATGAACGTAAAGCTGCTATTTGGTTGATTAATTAATGCATATATTCTGCTGGGAACAATGTGCATGTGCATACAAACTAGGCCCTAAGCGAGCGAGTATGTGGGTTTATACTCAGTCCTTGAGCATTGAGTGATAAATAATTTTAATAGTGATAAAATTGCACATACTCGGCTGTGATCAGATGAATATGTACACCTCTACGTGGTTGCGGGCAACCGAGTCATGTTCATCAAACTTCTTTTGTGAAATTCATAATTTAGGATTTAAATCTAGTTGCATACTCAGTTTATAGGTTATTAAATAGTAATATAATTCAAAACATCAAACAATATTCATATACATGGTTTAAATTACAACATTCAACTTCAAATTTAGGGTTTACTTGATGAGATGGAGATAAAATGAGATTAAATGCTTACTTGATGAAGATGAAGATGATTTGATGCAGGCTACTTGATGAAGATGAAGATGAACACCACATTCGAGATATTGTTAAGATTTGGAAAGGGAAAGGGGAGATTGATGAGCATTATGGGAAAGTTAGGGTTTTTTAAGGGGAATGAGAAGATTGAGTGAAGATGGTAATAAGAAAAAAAGGAAAATAAAACGTGAGAGTGTTAATTAGTTATTAGTGGGATGCATATAGCACCCACCCTAATTAAATCAGCAAAATTATTTTGTATGAATAATGCAATTCTTAAATAAAATAAAGAAGAAAAAAAAAGAAGAGAAAAAGAAAAAAAGGGAGGAATAAGACTCTGACTCTTAAAAATGGAATGTTTAGAAATTAATTAATGAGCTATAGAAATTAAATTAAAACTAGAATACGAAGATTACATAATGTTTGGTAACGAGAGGGTTACTTAAGTGTCTTTTTTATGGCATGTGCCTAATATGGGGCAATAACTTTCGCACAATATTATGTCTTAATTAGTATTTTTGTAACAAAATTTGTTTGATAGGAATATAAAAAATAATTGATTTATGTTGTGATGTAGAAAATAAGTTAAAGAATGTGGTGATACATTCTCCTATGTTTTGGATTTTTCCATGGAAATAATTTTTTTAAGTTTTGAGAAAGAAAAATTATTCACAAAAAATAAAAAACAATGTAAAGCATCTACTAAAAAAATATGCATGAGATGGAGAATATCTTAACACATCAATTAACTCATACTCACAAAAATTAATTATTTTCTTACCATTTTCCATTAAATAGAAGTTGAAATTTATTTTTTAACTCTAAATATCTTGAACATCGTTGCTCTCGTACTCGTTTTACCATATTTGTATAAATAAAATTTATTTGTATCAATCTTTTTTAAAAAATTTGTTTGGAAAAGGAGATCCAAAGTCTTTTCTTTTCAAAATACTACAAATTTAACAGGGAGGCCATGAATGAAACTATAACTTTTTAAGTGGAAGGTGAGGACTAATGCCACTTGAATTTTAAGTATAAATATCTTTAATATTCTTGCTCTCACACTTGTTCCATCATATTTTATTTTTGTAAAATTGTTAAGATTTATTTGCAGCAATATACTGTATAAAAGGTTTTTATATGTATCAATCTTTACCTATACTAAGAATAACTTGTCAAGATCTATCATATAAGAGTGTGATAATATGACATTCTGAATCTTAAAACAAATATTTTAGTATCATTTAAACATGTTTAAGTATTGATTAATATTTACAATCATGTTTGTGGATTTGATAATATCAATTTATTCCTAATGTGTGGTGAATAGTGGAATTGTGCATTTTGTCATGATGTTTGATTTTGTAGGAAGAATGTGAGTTAGGTTTGTTTATCTTAAGAGAACTTATGTTACAATAATAATTCATAAGGAACTTATTTGAAAATAAAGTATGTAAGTGGATTTAGTTGTGTGAAATAGAAATAGAGGGGGTGGTGTGTAAATTGTACAACATGTGTACAACTGAGTTAATTGATGATCTTAAAAATATAAGAGAAGAATAAAAAAAGGGAAAATAAGAGAAAAATAAGGAAAAATTGAGAATTAAAGTTTGGCAAATTCTAACTATACTATTTATGTTTTTATCATCATTTTATCATGTTTGTAGTAATTGAAATTGAAAAATTATGATTGAAAATGAAAAAAAACATGATTTTGAGTTTGTTTCTTGGTGTTCTTGTGTGTTGTGATGATATAATTAGATTTTCTTGATCATGAAAAGATAATAATTAATGATATAAATAAAAATCATACTAAAAATGAGTTGTGTATTGTTTGTTGATATTTAGTAAGGTTTTATATGAGATTTGATTGAAAACAAGATGAAAATTTATAAATTTTATAATTCTGACACATTGGTGTTACTATGGAAGAATTGTTATAACTCTTTGTAGAAAATTACGATTAATGCACCGTAAATTACATTAGAAAGTAAACACAGCGCTTTCCAGAAATATATGGTAGAGCACCTAGCTCTCAGCCAATTAGTACAGTGTAATCCATAAAGTTGGACCATTGCCATACGTTATATTCTGGACAGCATGTTTGTACTGAGTTGTTTTGTGACTATCCGATGTTTTAGCTGTTGGATTATGCTCAAATTTTGGAATATTGTTTATAGACATGTTTTGTAACTACTCTAAAAATTTGGGAATGATTGGAGAATGGAAAGTACTTAGTATGTGCAAGGAATTCGGACTGCACCTGATTTTGAATGGTTGTAATGTGTTGTAAATTAATAAGTGCATAAGGAGTATACATTTGTGTAATTGTTAGTGTATTTTGCACACTTATAAATACTTATATTAATGTATAATTGGAATACTAATTATGTTGGATTGATAGGTGAAGGAACGAATACTTCTAACGTACCGAGAAAATAGAACTTAGAACTTCGTTAGTGTGGACTTGAACTGAGTGTACTCACTTGGAATTTATATACAATTGAATGTATAAATGTGAAAGGTGGTGTGGAATATGTATGTTGATATTATTGTGCTTAGTAAAGTGGAGTTGGATCGCAACTTGATTGAAAGAAGAGTATAGAATGGTACATCTGATGCCAAATATATATAGGGCTAGAGGATGGGTATATGGTATGGATGCTTGATGCCTAATAATTGAGGCTAAAGAGCGATTATGTGTGTGATACATCTGATGCCCAATATATATAGGGTTAGAGGATAGGTATATGGTATGGATGTCTGATGCCTAATAATTGAAGCTAGAGAGCGGTTATATGTTTGGAACATCTGATACCTTATATGATGGCTAAAGGATGGGAATTGAATATGATTATATATGATATATGTATATGTATATATACTTTTACAGATTACTGTTGAGGAAAGTGGTGCATTCACTGAGTCTATAGCTCATACCTTTATATATGTTTCTCTTTACAGATATCAAGAAGGGATGTCCACTGCCAGGTTTAAGATGGGTGAGAAGGTTTATAGAAAAATACACTGCGTTGTTTTTGTTTATTGTATATTTTGTCAATAAGTTAAGCATAAACAAATGACAAGTTTTGAGATATAAATATTTACTAGTTTTGTTTTGGATACTTTGACTAGACATCCTTATATGTGTGTGAGTTGTGAATATTTGTTATTATCACCTTTTAAGTCAAGGTTAAAATAAAAATAAAAATCATGGATATGGGATGATGTTGATTTTTGAAATGATTATATTATTATGTTCTCTTAATTTAATAGTATTTTTACGTAAGTATTATTTTTGTTGTTCTGGTGTGATAGATAATAAATGCAGCAGATTGTCTTATTAGCCACGATGTGTGAATTTTGTTTACCCTAATACAAGTTTAGGATTCGTTTGTTTCAAGTTTTGAAAATGGAATAGGTATCTTATATTCCTGAAAAGCTTTTACTCTAGCATGTAGGATGGCTTACCAATGTTTGGTTTGTATAAGAATTCTTCTTCCCTAAAACGTTTAATTATCTATCTATATTTAGTTCAAACGAGAATATGAATGAAATATTTATGAATTAACAAAATGTTATTCATTTTATAAAATTAGAAGACAAATCCTAACAATTTCACAAAAGTAAAATTTAAGTTTTTATTGCTAAGGACTGTAAAAAGTTATTGTATGTATTTATTAATAAAAAAAATTATAATAACAAAAAGAAAAAGTTTAATCACAAAAATTTATTTATTTTTCCTTTAAAAAGAATATAAATGAGAAAAAAAAAACTTGGTAAGTGAAAAGGATATTTTGGTTTTAAGAGTAAATCTCAGGAGAAAATTTGAAAGAGAATACCTATTCCCATCCATTTAAGAATGATAATTTAAGAATGATAATTTTGAACGAATATTTCATTTTTGAAGTGATGCATTTTTAGCCCAAAACTCACACAAACATTAATATCTTTCTGAAATAGAATGCAGCATTTCAAAAAAAATTTAAAAGTCGAATCAAACAAATCCCAAAGGTACACGACTTTGCTTTTTGGATATATATGTGAACTTACTTAGAACCTCCCTCATAAGCTTTGGATATTTATATACCCTACATCATTTTTTGTGTCGATATTTCTTAACAAACGTTTTAGGACAACTTTTATAAAAGATCTCGTAAACTCATTATATGTGATTCACATGGCTGTCCCTGTACCCCCTATATTCATAATAACTCCTACTTTGAATGTCACCATTTACTTTTGTATATATATAATTTACATGACACAATTATTTTTTCCCTTAATAAAATTAGTGGATATAAGCATATTCGAAAGACTCTTTTTCAAATTTAAGGAGAGAGGGAGGGAGGGTGAATGTCTTGTTTGTATTTCTTTTCATTTAAGGCTAATATAGTAAAACTTGGGCCACTTGATTATACAGCCCAATATTCAGCAAAAACATAGCCCAAATAGGATTGCAAGATGGACTGAAATTTCTGAAACTCGACATCACCCTTTTACTTCTTTCTAATTTCATAATAGCCCAAGATATTTAACTCAGGTGGAATCAATTTCTCATATTCATCTATTTTCTCCCCCTTAAGATTTTCTAGTGTTAGAATAAGAGACTTTTGACTTAATTGAGGAAAAAAAAGAGTCCAATTTTAAAATAATACTCTATGAAGTTATCTTCTGTGATTTGGCTGTTAAGCTTGTCAATAGATTAGATTTGTACCCCAATTCAAATCGGATATATATATTCAAATCTGACCCAAAACCATTAAGCCTTTGATTAATAAATTGGATATATATGCATCGATTCGATCTAATCCAAGATACTTATTTATGTTTAAATTTATCATTATTTATATTTACCACCTTATTATTAATACACTTACAAAAAATTACTATAACTTAAAAAGTATTAAATAAGTTTATTTTTACAATAAAAAAGAAATGTGAGTGTTGTTAGACTTAACTTCTATGCTGCTTTCATCAATTTTTATACTTATTATTATATAATTAAAATTTTTGGGCAGAAAATGCATCGTTTATTTTAGTGATATTTTGCGGAAGTTTAAACGAAAGCTGGCTAGATGAAAAAGTAAACTTTTAAGTATTGGAGGTCGTCTTATGTTGATAAATCACGTTTTACTCAGCTTGCTGATGTATTTAACTGCAGCTATGGAGCCTCCTAAAAATATCATTCGCAGAATGGAGTCTATATGTGCAATTTTTTTGCGGGGTGATTCAGAGTTTAGCTCGAAACATCATTGGGTCTCTTGGAAAAATTGTTATAAACCTTAGGAGGAAGGAAGATTGGGTTTTAGGCAGATTTTTGATGTTGTTACTGTCTTCTTTATGCGATTATGGTGGAATTTTCATTTGACTTATTCTTTATGGAATTGTTTGATGAGACAAAAATATTGCTCTAAACAGTATATTCTCGATTGTACATGTAAATGGGTTCTTCCAATATTTAGCAGAGAATGGTGAGGGTTAGAGACATCACTGAGTCTGGTATTCAATGGGTTATGGAGGAAGGTAAAATTGATTTTTGAAAGGAAAAATGTTGGGGAAATGAGTGCTTCGCTAACGTAGCGAGTGATAATGCTTCTCTTTCAGTTTTTAATGCTTTTCATTCTAATTCTTGGGTAGAGAAGTGTCAGCACACTATCTTTCCTGAGAATTTTAATCAGATTTGCCATATGCAAGTTAACCTTTGTGCTGATAAAGATCAATGTGTGTGGATTTATATTAGCTCAAGTAATTTCACTATCAAATTTGCTTAGGATTTATGTAGAGTCAAGCATGCTAGATCTTTATTTGCTTTTTCTTTATGGCGTAGTTGTGTTCCCATTAAGTGCGCATTTTTCCTTTGGCATGCTCTTCAACATAAAATTCCAGTTAATGACTATGTTATTAAGCTTGGGGTTAATTTGGCTTCGAAATGCAATTGTTGTGAGGAGGGACATTATGAAACGATTGATCATCTGTTGGTTGGTAGTCAAAAAGCTAAGCAGGTGTGGGCTTATTATGAGGATATTTTGCAAATCAATTCAAATGGTCATATGCTATATCAAAAGGTAAATTGTTGGTGGGTCCAAAAGCAACGTTCTCCTTACTTTAAGGATTTTCTTGCTCTCATTCCAGCGGCTGTGGTGTAGGAACTGTGGGTGGCATGGAATAAAAGTTATTTTGATAATGCCAACGTTTTCTCTAAATTCATTATCGAGCAAATTAATGTCAATTTGCGTGCAATCTTGTTAGATAATCAAGTGAACACTAAAAGAGTGCAGGCAGATAGAGTGATTATGGAAAAGCACTGTATCCATGCCCTCCCGAGCGTGGTGCCAGGTTGGCTTCATATTGATGAGTGCTGCTAGGGTAATCCTGGGGTTGGGGGTGGTGGGTGTATCATTCGAAATAGTGAAGGTAAAGTGGTCTATGCTTAAGCTGATTTCTATGGTGCTATTACCAATAACATGGCTGAAGTTAATGGTTTAATTCTGGGGCTAATGTTATGTAAGGACCAAGGCATTTGTGCTATTAATATTAAAATGGATTCTCAACTTGTGGGTGGTGTTATTAAACAGGCTAAAGATCCTCCTTGGCATATGGTTTATCAGTGCAGGCAAGTGAGAAGTTTGTTGCAAGTTATGGACTTTAATATTTGTCATATGTATATAAGGAGGCCAATCAAGCTGCAGATTTTCTGGCTAATCTGGGAGTGAAAAAGCGATCGAAGCTTTTTTTTTTTGTCAGGGAACCTTTCTAGAAAATTGTTAGGTATTGTGAAGGTGTACAAGGCAGGTATTTTTAATGTAAGGAGAACCGAAATGTAAAGTTTTTGTTTGTGTTTAAGGAAATTACATGTAGTGTGCTATCGCCTAGATAGAATATGTATTAGGGATTTACTGTGTAAATTATGTATTATGGGCCATAATGGGCTTCCTTGTAAATCCTATTTACTTTGTATTTGTGCCCTATTTAAAGGGCTTATCTAATGAAGGGTTTAGTAGAGTTATTCCTACAACACGTTATCAGCACGCTCAAAGCTAAAAGCCCTAACCCTAAAAAAAAAAAACACCTAGCCACCATCACCGCTCGTCCCTCTCTTGTCGTTTAACCTTCAAGGACTAAAGATTTCTACTCGGGCTTTCTTCTACCAGGTTTTGCCCCTTTAAACCATTCAATTAACTATTCATTCTTATGTAATTTTAGTATTAAATGCTAGGTTCAACATGTGGGCGGTGTGTATTTGTTTAGATTAATTTCATATGGTTCAATTCATGTCCTTTGAGTAATTCCTATTTTAGTCGATTAATTTCGTATCCTTGCGGTAATTTATGTATACATACACCGCCCCTTTTGCTTCAATTCATGTCTTTTGTATAATTTTTTTTAGTTGATTAATTTCAACCGACCGACACCGTTCATAATTTTTACAAGAATTGTTTTTTTTTTCTGTTTTATTTTACACAATCTGTAGAATATGTAGAATTAAATTTCTGTTTTATATTAAAAACAGTTTTTATTTTAATTAAATTTCTGTTTTATCTTAAAAACAGTTTTTATTTTAATTAAATTTCTGTTTTATATTAAAAACAGTTTTTATTTTAATTAAATTTCTGTTTTATCTTAAAAAAAAGTTTTTATTTTAATTAAATTTCTGTTTTATCTTAAAAACAGTTTTTATTTTAATTAAATTTATGTTTTATATTAAAAACAGTTTTTATTTTAATTAAATTTTTGTTTTATATTAAAAACAGTTTTTATTTTAATTAAATTTATGTTTTATATTAAAAACAGTTTTTATTTTAATTAAATTTATGTTTTATATTAAAAACAGTTTTTATTTTAATTAAATTTCTGTTTTATCTTAAAAACAGTTTTTATTTTAATTAAATTTATGTTTTATATTAAAAACAGTTTTTATTTTAATTAAATTTATGTTTTATCTTAAAAACAGTTTTTATTTTAATTAAATTTCTGTTTTATCTTAAAAACAGTTTTTATTTTAATTAAATTTCTGTTTTATATTAAAAACAGTTTTTATTTTAATTAAATTTCTGTTTTATCTTAAAAACAGTTTTTATTTTAATTAAATTTCTGTTTTATATTAAAAACAGTTTTTATTTTAATTAAATTTCTGTTTTATCTTAAAAACAGTTTTTATTTTAATTAAATTTCTGTTTTATCTTAAAAACAGTTTTTATTTTAATTAAATTTATGTTTTATATTAAAAACAGTTTTTATTTTAATTAAATTTCTGTTTTATATTAAAAACAGTTTTTATTTTAATTAAATTTCTGTTTTATATTAAAAACAGTTTTTATTTTAATTAAATTTATGTTTTATATTAAAAACAGTTTTTATTTTAATTAAATTTCTGTTTTATATTAAAAACAGTTTTTATTTTAATTAAATTTCTGTTTTATATTAAAAACAGTTTTTATTTTAATTAAATTTCTGTTTTATATTAAAAACAGTTTTTATTTTAATTAAATTTATGTTTTATATTAAAAACAGTTTTTGTTTTAATTAAATTTATGTTTTTTTTTAAAAACAGTTTTTGTTTTAATTACCAATTATGCCCTATAGAATCCATGTATATATGTGAACCAAATTTTGTAAATCTATCCTTGAAATTCATCTACATATGATTTTATATATAGCTTGTATATATATGTATAGTTTATGTAAATGTGAAACCTCCTTTTTGTATATATATATAGTTAAGGATTTAATTTATATATATATAGAGAGCACATATCCTATACGCACTAGTGCTGGCGCAGTTTTCGATGGGCAATTGACGAGCACGCACTTTCTCCTTTCTCAATTTGCTTCCGACAAAACATACCCCTTTTACACTCTCTCTCAAAGAGAAACGGGCTCTCTCTCTCTCTCCTGAAATTCCGACCAGCACCCTCTCTCTCTTTCCTGAAATTCTGACCTGCACCCTCTCTCTCTAAAAATTCCACCGGCACCCTCCCTCTCTACAAATTCCGACCAGCTCCCTCTCTCTCTAAAAATTCCAACCCATCCCTCTTCCTCTCTGTTTGTGTCAAATGGCGCGTCTCTCTCTAAAGAACCCGACCCATCCCTTTTCGTCTGTCTAAAAAATGGCGAGTTCCGAGCACTCTCTCTCTCTAAAGCTGAAGACGACGAAGGCTCGCACTCTCCGTCCATCAGCTCGAAATTGTTATTTAATCATAGAACAAGTCAAAAATTATGTGGAGTTTATTATGGGTCTCTGTTGCTGCTGTTGTTGTGGTTTAGTGCCGAACTCATTTGTATTGGGATGTGGAGTTTAGTGTCCATTTACGAAATTGGTCTCCTTGTTCTTCAGTTGGATGCGGAGTTTATTGTCCAATTTTGGACTTCGAAATTAGGGACTCTAATTTTGGGAAGCAGCAAGTTCAATTTAATTGGCTGTTTGATTCTTCCAAAAGGTTTCTTTTGTATTCAAATCTCCAATTATGCAGATCAACAATCTGCTTGGATTTCAGATCACACCGTAACAAATTTGCAAACCAAAGCCCATGTGTGGGCAGGCTCCATGCAATTCCTTTTGAATATTGGACTAAACCTCATCAAAACTATGGCAAAAACTATTAGTAGGCCTGCCGAAGTTAATCCAATATCTCTGAATAAAAAAATGTGTTATATGCTCGAGTGCAGATAGACGTTGACTTTCAATTTTCTCTCCCTCCTAAAGTTTTTATTGAATAGGAAAAATTGAATTTTGAGCTTCATGTCACTTATGAAGAGAGAGAGAGCCCATCTTTTTCTCTTCGAGAGAGAGTGTAAAAGGGGTATGTTTTAGAGAGAGGGTGCTGGTCGGAATTTTAGGAGAGAGAGAGCCCGTTTTCTCTTTGAGAGATAGTGTAAAAGGGGTATGTTTTGTCGGAAGCAAATTGAGAAAGGAGAAAGTGCGTGCTCGTCAATTGCCCATCGATAACTGCGCCAGCACTAGTGTGTACAAGATATGTGCTATATATATATATATGAATTTGTTTCTAATGCAAAAGAGCAGTTTGATTTAATGTGGTTTTGAATGCCACCCCTATTTACTGACTACTCTGTAGCCAAAATTTACACAATATTATGCATGCTATGTTTGGGATGGACTAATTAATTTTATAATTGCTATAGTTGTGGTAAGTCAACCCGCTAAGAAAATTAGAATATTACATATATTATTAATTGTTTTATTTAGTATGTCATAAATTCAACATTTGCCATGATGATGAAAGTTCATGCGCATTAGAATTACTATGATAAAGTATTTTCATATAGCATCGAAAAATGTGACCATTATCGATCTTGATTTTTGAAATCTAATTCATATTCCTGAAAAATAATTAATATGGATGTACTCATAACTGTATAAAATTTTATTTATTATTCATTAAGATGGCCGACCCAACTCGACCCGAATTTGACATTTTGGACTCAGAAGGACTTGAGTACAACCGGTGGATTTCTGATATAGAAACCGCTTTTGTGGCCAAAGAATACTCGGCCACACTTACTGACCCCAAAGACTCCACAGACAACAGACCGTCTGATAAGGTGAAAGCAAATGCATTAATGTTTCTAAGAAAACATATTGACCCCAGCCTACGTTGGAAATACCTTCAGTTGAAGACACCTAAATAACTATGGGATGCCCTTAAGGGACGTTTCGAGAACATTCATGATACTTTGCTCCCAGAATTGACCGTTCAGTGGAATGAAATCCGCTTGCTTAATTATAAAAGGGTTAACGACTTCAACAAAGACATGCTGCGCCTAAAGGCACGTCTTAACTTCTGTGAAAAGGATCTCACAGAAGATGATATGATTCAGAAGACACTTTCCACTTTTCCTACTTCAGCACTTATACTAGCGAACCAGTATAAGCTCGAGTATGATAATAAAAGAATCACAACATTCAATAAGCCGATCAACCTACTGCAAGTGGTTGAAAGGCATAATGAGGTTCTTTTGAATAACAATGTTAGGCCCGTCAGGACAAAGAAAATTTCTGAGGCTAACTACGGTAAGATGAACAATGGAAAGAACCCCAATGCAAGGGGGGTTGGACATGTTGATCCCTACCCACGTGGCAACAAGGCACAACGTGGAAAGGGACGTGGGAGTCGTGGTGCGGGTCGTGGAGGCTCTTCCAAAGTATGGAGAAGAAATGATAATATTGGACCTAGTGGTCAAGAAAACAAGGTGAAAAATGCACCTAACAATCCTCCAGTCAAAAAGGAAAGAGTTGGCGATGAGCCATGTTATAGGTGTGAAGTTGCTGGGCATTGGTACAAGAACTGCCATGCAAGCGCTAAAGTAGCAGCCAGTTACAAGAGATACCGAGAATCTAAAAAACAAGAATCTCACTTTATGAACGAAGAAGACAATGACGCTTATGTCAACTTCACAATCGCATACATTAGTGGCAAGAAGGACTTTGCTCAGTCAATGGATGCACCCGATTTTGACTGATCTACTTTATTCACTTTATTTTTCAGAAGTAGTTGAACAGGCATATTGCCTAATTTTTAATTAGACTATGGTTTTGTCTTAAAGTTTATGTTGATTTGATGGATTAGATTTCTAAACAAGATACTGGATTGATTACTGTTAGTTTTATTCGAATTCTATTCTAAAGTAATTGAATTTGTTTGTTTTATTACTACATAGTTCAAAATTTATACTCAATTTCATTACTGTAAAAATGAATCGATGATAACTTTAATGATTGGTTGATAGTGAGAACACTATGGCCATCCAATGAAATAGGCAATTAATAACCTATAATACCTATATGACTGTGATGATTAAATCATCATAAGAGCGAAGAACTGCTCAACCATTTTGTTATTAAAATGGTGTTTAAAGCCACATACGCTCTATATGCACTCAGAGCGACCCGAACTTTGTTTATGATATTCATACCAATAGTAATCATAAACAAAATGTAAGAATGGAACAAAAATATATTTATTTTACCTCTAAACAAATGTGCAAAGAAACGCATTTGAAAGAAATTTATGAGTCATTCTAGTGGAATGTACCGCACTAAGATAAGGATTGTCAAATCTTATGATGTCACTAACAATGTATCGTGGGACATAAACTCATACAGGCTTTGGCATGCTTGTCTAGGGCACCTTGGTCATAATGATCCATGCGTTAAAGTATTTACATTGATATCCCTTCTTTTGAGTGACAAATAAATAGAACAAAACTTCAACACATTGCAACGTGTTGATACTAGTAATGCTCAAAAGTAAAGAACCCCATTTTTCATGTGCATACGCAAAAAGGTCTCACAAAAAGCAACCATCAAAAGGATATAGATGGCAGATAGGGCATTGGTTATGCGCACTGTATTGCCTATGTATGCCCGGGATTTATGCAATATTGTATGCAGCTTTATTTATTTGTTTCACAGTCCAATATTAGACAACTATTATATGTGTACCATTTGGTAACTGGATATTAGCCTGATATTTTACGCATATGTGCCGATTGCGCCCCCACATCGCACCAAACTGGGCTTGCTGAAACAATTAAGTATTAACGTTGGATATGAATTCTTAACGATAATCCGCTATTTGGAATCTTTGTCATGAGATCTCTTTACCGCTAAGAATTGCGGATTGTCACCTTGATGAGACAGTCTTCCCGTCGTTAAGGGGCGATAGAAAAAGAAATTTTCAAGAAAACGACAGGATTTGTTATGGTCCCCACTCTGTCTCATCTTGATCCCCATGCACATCACAATGTATAGTGAAGTGAAAAAGAATAACCGATCTTGAAAATGTAACAAATTCGATGCCTGATACATTTACTGATATCGAAAAATGACGAGATTAAACATACTAGCTGCAATATGCCTGCAAGGTTATAAGTCCCCAACAAGGGCACAGTGTCGCAGAAAAAGACTCTACAACTACACTTAGTGGAGGTGTGGTTGAGGCCATGGCTCCTTAAAAGGAATAAAAGGAGGCCATTTGGTTCGACAAACACTCACACCAAAGAAGAGGTGGAGTAAGGCACAAATTAATTAATTAATCATTAATGTAAAAGCCCCTTTTATGAGATTATCTCTGATTATACTCATGTCCATGAATCAATACTGGGGGACGCCCCGAAGTTATAATGATTCCAGAGAATAAATAAATCTCAAAGGGTTAAGGATGGCATATGAATTAATGGATGCATTAATGATACACTGTTGCTCAAGGAATCAAAGAGCACGATGATGTTGAACCTCGCTCTGTTGCAAAATGTCAACAAAGGGCAAAATTGGCCTAAATGAAAATAAACAATCCAGATAGAATTAGATTCTCTGGCAAAGAGACAGGTATTTGGTTCGGTAATGCTAACCGCGCCAAGTGTAAAGCCTGTAGAATATAGACAATTATTTGCCATAAAGCGTAAATGAAAAAAAAAGGAAGTTCTAAAGTAAAAGGCTCACCTTATGGCGCAAGGTTTCACACAGACGCTTTGGAATTGCTTAAACATTATAACATTCCGCTACATAGTTAGTTTGGTAGTTTTCGAAGGACTGAAAATGCAGCTCATGGATGTGGTTATTGCATATCTCTAAGGGGATCTTGATTCAGAGATATATATGAAAGTGCCTGATGGCCTTACATTACCCAAGTCAAGTGACTCTAAATCACAGAGTGCGTTTATAATTAGGTTGAAACGCTCACTTTACAGATTAAAACAATTCGGACGGATGTGTTATACCCGTCTAATTGACTGCTTGATTGGGAAGGGATATAAGAACGATGAATTATGCTCATGCGTATTCATAAAGAAAACAAGTTCTGAATTTGTAATTGTAGCTGTATATGTCGATGATATGAACATAATAGGTACTCTTGATGAAATAAGATAAACCGCAAGTTACTTGAAATCCAAATTTGAGATAAAGAATTTTGGGAATACTCGAATTTTTGTTTAGATCTTAATCTAGAATATTGAGCTTGTGGAATACTAATCCACTAGTCTGCGTACGTTCAAAAAATAATCAGGCAATTTAACCTGGACAAAACGCATTCTACTAGCACTCCCATGGTCGGTCGAAATTTAGATTAAAGGAAAGATCAATTTCGTACAAAGTAAGATTACGAAAATATGTTGGGAGATAGGAGATGAAACTTTCTATCTAAATGCAATATGCACATTATTGCACTTAACAAAAAATACTCGACTAGACATAATATTCGCATTGAACTTGTTAGCTAGATTTAGCTCAGCGCCAACGCAGCATAATTGAACACCTAAAAATAACCATTGGCTTGAAATTGTTCTTTCCCTACAGAGAGGAAAAAGTGTATACGACAGTAACATCTAAAGTAAATGATGATGCTAAAATGGCCACCCCCTACATTGAAATCCCAAACAAAATCTTGATTAATTTTGTTGATGTTGGGTATCTCTCTGGCCCATATAAAGCTCTAAGGAGAATATAGCAAACTAGTTCACCAAATCTTTTCCTAAGGCCATATTTGAAAAGCATGTGAAAAATATAAGGGTGCTTAGGCTTTTCCAACTCTCATGATCGAAGTAATGATCAAGGGAATGTGTGAAATATGATTAAATTTTCACACATACGTTGTAGTCTTTTCTTTAGACCAAGGTTTATTTTTTCCCACTGAGTTTTGTTACTTGGTAAGGTTTTTAACGAGGCAACGATACATGCATAAGATTTTCAAATTCCTTGATTAATGTAAATATCAGGGGGAGGTGTAAACTTAAGGGGGAGTCTAATATCCACACAACGTTACGTTATACTCTTTTCCTTAAACCAAGGTTTATTTTTTCCACTGGGTTTTGTTACTTGGTAAGATTTTTAACGAGGTAACGATACGTGTAAACTCTATTGATTGAAGTAAGGATCAAGTAGAAATATAGACTCAATGGAGGAAGTCTAACAGGATTGTCATAATGTTGTACTCTTTTCCTTCAATCAAGGTTATTTTTTCCACAGGGTTTTTGTTACTTGACAAGGTTTTAATGAGGCAACAAGACATGTATCATTCTATCTCCGACTCAGCACAAGGGGAAGTGTTTAAGGAAATTACACGTAGTGTGCTATCGCCTAGATAGAATATGTATTAGGGATTTACCGTGTAAATTATGTATTATGGGCCATAATGGGCTTTCTTGTAAATCCTATTTACTTTGTATTTGTGCCCTATTTAAAGGGCTTATCTAATGAAGGGTTTAGTAGAGTTATTCCTACAACAGTTTGTTTATTTTTTAATAATTTTTTAGGGCCTTTTGTGCCTTTTTAAAAATATATATATATATATATAATTAAAATTTAAAAGAATCTAGTATAATCTTATGCGAACATATTTGGATATGGATCATTGTTTTAGTGCTCCATTACATGATCTAATTTGAAAAGATGCTAGAAATTAACATCTGGCAGTTCGCCAAAAGCCACCATTTTTTTCTTGATTTTTTAAAATAATTTTACAATATATCTTGTTTTATTCATCTCAATGAATGGATTTCAAATATATAATTTTTATTTAAATCCATATTTTGTATTAAAAGTTGTTACATTTTAAAATTTTATAAAAAAGAAAAATAAAGAAAGAGAAAACTAACATGGCACATCATGTTGAACAATGTGAGTGCCAAAATATTAGGTCTCCACGTTAGACATTGGATTCAAGCATAATTCAGTAAATGTAAATGACATTAAATGAATAAGACTAAGATTTTGGTTATAAGTAGTTTTCTTCGATAACTCTTATGCTATTATATTCCAGTAGTACGTCTTCCATTTATGTGTGTGTTTGTATATTAGTACAAATGCAGAGAACTTAGTGAACAATACAAGCAAGCTATCATGTTTCTCTTTGACGAATTTCTTACCTAAAAATTAGGACCATTATAATGAATTTTCCATGTTCAATTTATAAGTATAGAATTAGAGTTACTATATTTCATTAAATAACTAGTAAAAGACAAAAAAGGACAAAATTTGTCCACTAATCTAACACTTTACATAGGGCCCGTTTGGTTGCGTAAATTACCTAATTTTAAAATTAGTTAATTTTCAATTGAAGAATTATGAATTTGCTCATTTATGAATGATTCAATTCTAATTCAAGTAGTGTTTGAAAAACTTAAATGGGAAATTCCGATTGTTAGAATAAAAACATGTTCTCTATTGTTCTATGTTATTTGAAATTTTATCTAGATGCATCAAC
This sequence comes from Lonicera japonica, assembly GCA_021464415.1. NCBI lineage: Eukaryota > Viridiplantae > Streptophyta > Magnoliopsida > Dipsacales > Caprifoliaceae > Lonicera > Lonicera japonica. The sequence goes on from CM038464.1 coordinate 27,538,774, forward strand.
ATCACGGGTAGAAACTAGATTTTTTCGAAAAATAGAGTTAGAATGAATTATTTAATTCTAGAATTAGGCAATTTCAAGTTTTACTTGAAATGACTTAATTTGAGTTTTTGTGAATCAACTTGAATTATCATATTTACAATTGTTCAATTTACACAACCAAACACTAATAAATGAAAATTTTATAAATTATTTAATTGTAAATTATTTAATTCACAATTTGAAGGACAACCAAACGGGACAAAGGGGACATAGTCAATTTTCTTATTCTGAATACAAAGAATGTCTTTGCAACATCAGCACAATCATCGCAGTAGCAGTAGCAGTAGCAATATCATGTCAACACGACTATTTCAGCCACTGATTCTCTCCTCAGCATAATGTATTCCCTTTAATCTTGGTCTAGGCCTAGTGTTTTTCTTTGGGTTGGTGAATACAATTGAATTCTTTGGACCGCAACAACCCAAACATATATAGTTATAATTTTTGGGCTCTCTTAGATGCCATATGTTTCTTTTCTTTTCTTTTCTTTTTTGACAACAACATTTGATTTAGGTTTATGATTGAAAGGAAATTGTAGCTTTAAGGGTGACATTACCGAATTAAGACAATTAGAGACAAAATTAAAATCAATGTCAAACCTAGAATTTATTTTTTTTGTCGTTTTCCATTGAAATTATGTTGCGAGAGGAAGGTGGTTCAGAAGTAGAGGATAATGTAGGTTAACATGTCTTTATCAGCAACGACAATGATGGGTTTGGTTTATCAAAAAAAAGTTTGAATATGGGCCTTACATGCATGGTCATGTCCTGTGTAATTTTATTTTTATGGAGGTCCCTCACTTAGCTCTAAAACACTTTTTTGGACAATGTATGTATGTATGTATGTATAACCTTTTACCCAAAATCCAAAAAATCTCAGGAAAGAAAAAACAAGGGGATTTTTTTTTAAATAAAATTATAATAAATTAATCCTTCTCTTAATTTGTACTGATATTACAACTTTCGTTCATTTATTTATAATAAATACAAGCATTTCATTATTATATAATTAGAATAGAATATATAAAAGTATTATTGTCATTTACATCAATCTCTGTACGGACAGTGTGTTGCATCTTAAAAGTAGTGAAAGTCCGTTTAGATTTGGTTGGCATTCAGGCGGACACGTTCCTTGTCCTCACTAGTAATAAGGCCCCCCTCGGCCCCTTGTCCTACACTTTTCAGTTTTCACAAACTACCCTCTTCTCTTTGGGTCCCACATCCACAGGGCCCCATCAACCATACCCAGAATAAAACACCTTCTTTTATATATATATATTAGGGTATACCCGTACCGTCCGGCACGATAAAAAGAATAAAATAATAATAATTAAATAAAATATAATTACGTGAAAAATGTAAGGATTGAAAATGTGTATGATTGTATATTACTTATGATTGAAAATGTGTATGATTGTCTTACTTGTACAATTAGACATGAAATCGTATCAACCGTTTTATAATGTAATGATATTATGAGTGTATTTAAAAGAGAAAAAAAATATTATATTCGAGGCAGATCGAATTGTAATATAAAAAATTATTGCCCTAAAATTGCTTCGATCCTTTTATATTGTAATGGTGTTATTAGTATATTTAAAAGAAAAAAATATTATATTTGAGGTAAGTTGGACACTAACTATTATATTTGTAATGTTTTATATGCTATTATATTTGTAATGTTTTATAACTTTTTCTTGAATTTTTTTATACGTAATTTAATAATCACAATGGATTTTGTTTTGTAGATGTTGATGAACATATTTCAAATATATAAATTTTATTAAAGTTGAATTTGTAAATTTAAAGTTATGGCATTTAAAAGTTTTTTAAAAATTTGATGAGAGAGAAATGTTGTAGAAAAGTAAAGAGATGTAAGAGTTATATTTGTGTATATGTTTAGTGTGTGAGTAAATGTTAAGTTGATTTGACATCTTGTTGTGTTGTGAGGTATAAAAATGATCTAATGGTCTAAAAGTGTTAACACCATTACAAATTAATATGAGACGTTGGATTGATTTATTATTTTATTGCAAAAAATCCTTCTTTTATAATATAGATATATATATTAAAAATAAATTAAAATGGTAAGTGACCTGCTGAGTAATCGCCTTGTTTAGTTTGCATAATATTCGAGGTTCAATTTTGTTACAAAAATCTTTTTATTTGTCAAAAAGGATAATGCACAAATTGTTCATGTAATAAAAGTATAATAATTCATAAGTGAAAGTGAAAGTCAAATTTAACTTTTTATTTTTATCGCTTTTTTAACTAACTAGGGTATGTCCGTGCCGATGGCACTACGGTTTAATTTTGTGTAACCACTACGTACCGAAACATTAATAGAAAAACAAATTTTTTGTTATACAAAAGATGACACTCAACCTTGCCACCATCACGGAGAGAAATTGATAATTATATTCCCCACCCGTAAAACTATGTACACTATATAATTGACACCTAAAATCATCGATGTTTTCAACAAATTTAAAGTGCACTTGACAAATTTACTAATTCATGTTGTATCATAAAAATTGGTTGTAAAACTTTTTAGATTTAACTTTCAAAGCTAATTTATTTCTTGTTTACTAAATAACTTGAGTATTTTTTTTTTTTTTTTTATATATAGAATAAAAGCAAAGTTAACTTAATAAATTATTAGGGTATGCTCATGCCCGAGGGCACGAAATAGCGAGAAAAATAAATCTATGTTTATGGATAACAAAAATTATTTATTTTCATCTACTGTACTTATGGCATGATAATTAATTGGTAGTAGAAGCTCAATTTTTACCTTTTTTTTCTAACGTAAAATTATAATAAACTCAAAACTTATTTTTGTTTTAGTAAATTGTGTTTTAAAAAAAATAGTTAAAAAATAAAAGAAACAGTTTATAAAAAAAACACAAACTAATTAAAATTAAATAAGTTTTGAGTGCCCTTGGGCATGGGCATAACATAAAATTGTGAGTGATTTATATATTTTATTCACTTATCGCAAATCACAAAGTGATATTACGTTATCGATCACTTTCTAACCAAATCGATCATGGTCAGTTTAAAATTAACACAAATTAATAAATCGTATTCGTATTCCAATGTCCACATCGGTAAGTTTGGCAATGGTTGCGTATTCAGTCGTATTTAACTTAGTTATTTCAGATTATTTGTTAAAATAACAAATATAGTTTGAATATTATTTGTTCACCAAGGAATAGAAAGTCATTCATTTAAATTCGAAACGATAACATCTAAAATTTAATATAGTACCATATGAACACAATCCAAATCAACTATTGACATGTTTAGTGAAAATACCAATTAAGAAATACAAAAGGTTAGTAACCATTTGTGTTAGATATATTTCACACAATAGAAAACATGTTACTTATTTTACCACCAATCAATCTACATTTGTATTACTTTTTTTCCTTATATCTCAAATTAAGGGTTTCAGGTAAAATATATCATTTTTAGAAAATACTCATATTATTATATTAATTAAAATTTTACAATTTTAAAAGTTATTTGAATTGACAGGTTCAATGAACAAAAATGCAGCTTTAGTGTAATTAAGTACATTATATCTTATTGGTTCAACATTTCAAAAATGCCATTAAAAGAATTGAAATGTTAACTAGAAAAGTATCGTTTCAGAGTTAGAATAATCAGTCATCATAGCAGTAAAATCACCTGTAAAAAAATAATTATTTAAGGTTGAAAACAAATTTTCATTGAATTGAGAGCTTTAATGAACTAAAACACAGTTTTAGTGTAATTATCTTCTATGTAAAATTAACTATTTTATTAGTTTTATTTTCTTTTTCTTTTTAATTTTTTTAACTATTTTTTTTATAACTTTTATTTTTGTGTTTTGGTTATTGGCAATTTTTTTGTGAATTGAGTAGATAAAATTTAAAGCAAAGCTAAGGGAACTGCAACTCAGATATACTAATAATTTTATTTCATTTTTAGACTTTTTAAAATTATACTGCGTTTAATCTAAATAATTCCATAAGATAATATATATTTTTTATTTGTTTTTACCATAGGATTTAGTACATTAGTTATGCACATCAAAAAAATAAAAATTTAAGACACTTGAAAAAGAAAAAAAACTGTAAATTAGAGCATAACTAATTATTCTTTCAATAGCATTTGTCAATTCTTTCAATGGTATTTTTGAAATGTCAAATCAATAAGATATAATATACTTAAAAGTATCGTTTTAGAGTTAGAATAATCAGTCATATACTAATCATTTATGATAAAAGTAAATGCATAAAAGGAGAAAATGGAAGTTTTTAATTTTACATTCTTTTTCAAACAAATAGTACACATATATACCTAATATTCAACCACAAGGAAGGGAAAAGGGAAATAGGATTCCGTCAAAAATAAATAATATAAATTATTAAGTCACTATATTTTTTCTTGTAAGTCTATCTCAACTGGTGGTTAAACTTAATTAATGGTTGAAATGGATCAATTTAACGAAATCTCAAAAAGAAATTAATAGTATGAAGTCAAGAATAGCAATAAAATCACCTGTAAAAAAATAGTTATTTAAGATTGAAAACAAATTTCATTGAGTTTTTTTATGGAATTAATTAGATTATCTTACGGAATTAATTAGATTAAACTTAATATAATTTTAAAAAGTCTAAAAATGAAATAAAATAATTAGTATATCTGAGTTATGGTTTCCTTAGATTCGCTCTACATTTTATTTACTCAATTAAAAAAAAAAAAATTGCCAATAACAAAAAAAAATAGTTAAAAAAAATAAAATATAAAACTAATAAAATAGTTAATTTTACATAGAAGAAGATTTAAAGAGATAGTTAAATAAATATCCTTATGCTTAACTCTTGTATCAAAATAGTAAATTACCTTATTAATTTTAAATTATGAGTTTTACTTTATATTCCAAAACATAACTAAATAAATTGATATTTAACTAAATAAGATAGAGAGGAGAACATAACTAAATAAATTAATAATTAACAAAAAAATTGCCAATAACCAAAACACAAAAAGTAAAAGTTAAAAAAAAAGAAAAAAAGAAAAAAAAAAATTAATAAAATAGTTAATTTTACATAGAAGAAGATTTAAAGTGAGTGTTAAATAAATATCATTATGCTTAGCTCTTGTATTAAAATAGTAAATTATCTTATTAATTTTAAAATTAATATTCTAAATATATCAAATTATGTGCCATTGAATTGGTGAATCAATCTTGACCATTGGATTGTTAAATTGATTTATGACCTTTAAATTTAAAAAGATAGTGGTCAAATCAATGAATAGTATTTCCTTGATTTGTATTATAGATGTATTTCTAAACTTCACTCATAATCTTATACACTTCCAAATAAATTACAACATATCAAAATTGACATTATTTTAATTGTTATTGTTTTTACATATAAGTAATTTAAGAAAAAAAAAATTAAGTGTGTCCTAGTAGTTAAAAATTCACCACTTACGTATTTTTTCTAAGATGGGTAGCTCAAAATAATAATAATAAGTGTTGATTGATGACATTTAAATGAACTTATTTTTCTGAAAAGCGAAATAATATATGAAAAGATATGGCTGTTCATTGAGAGAGAGAGAGAGAAGGGGGGAGTGAACGGGGCTGAACTAACAAGAAATCTCAAATTGCCATCACAACACTATACCTGATATTTAGTAAGAATTCAGATTTAAAAAGAGGAAAGATATCAAAGGAGGATTCCAATCCCACGCCATTTAATAAAAGACAGTAACTATTCATTTTAATTCGGAATGCCATTAAACTCTCTCGGAGTTATGATTTAGTGTTTGGTCACTAGTTGGCTGACTGACTGACTAGATTGTTGCAGTAACTTTTTTGCGTGACATTTGAAATGTACATGTAGAAAGATTTTTCTTAAGGCAATAGTCTTGTGACTTTAAAAGGGTATTTTTATAAAATAAAATAATATAAAATTATACAAGCATTATATATAAATATATTTAGTGGTCAGTTGACTAAGGAAGGCAGGAACGAAGGAGAAAATAAACAAGATTTATTCGGATCGAATCTAGATGTATAAGAATATTTTGTGTTGATATTTACTTGTATTTTAAACCCACATTACAACATCTTCCGCTTATTCTATTTTGTTGCAAAAAATTTAAATTAAAAAAATACACTTGGATATTGTTTTGTTTGTTTTTGACACTTAATCTTAATTTAATTAAAATGTCAAAAAAGTTGGAGCATCCCGGTCAAGAGTTTGACTTTTGAGAGTCTTGACAAAAGTTTAACTCTACCTATGACCTCTTGGTTGTCGTTTATTCATTACCTCAATCAAAAGAACTTTCAAAAGTTATATTTAATTAAAATGAACATCCTAATTAAATAAAATTAAGTAGGAAAGTAAGAACAAGTGCATATATATAATCAATAATATATCAAGCTCTTCAACAATGTATATTGGGTAATTAGCAAAAAATGACTCTTAAAGTTTGATCTAAATACCTCGCTCGTCCTTAAAGTTTAATTTTTGGTTGAGGCATCCTTGAAGATTTTAATTTCGGTTAAGGCATTCTTAAAGTTTTTAATTTCGGTTTAAGCATCCTTAAAATTTTTAGTTTCGGTTGAAACATCTTTAAAAATTTCTAATTTCGGTTGAAGTATCAAAAATACTCCTTAAAAGAGTGACCCATGATAATCATGCTCGTTTTTCACCCATGTTTTTAAAGGGCGTCCAGTTTTAGATGAGTGAGAGAAAATTAAAAACTTTAATGATACTTCAAACGAAAATTGAACTTTAAGGATTATTTTTGCTAATTACTCGTATATATTTCAGCATCAACCTTCTTTGGTAATTTGCTTGCCTCGTTTAGACTTACAATAAAGGATTTTCCACCTTTCGCCAAACAGCTTGTAACTACATATAAGGCATGCAATATATTATTTGGCACTATTAAAATGATGGGACAATTAAAAAAAAGGTCTTATTAGAGAAAGATTTTCACACTAAAATCAAGGAATAATTTTTTTTGTAAATAAATGGCCTATTTTTTATTTTATTGATAATATGACGTGTCTTTTTTTTTCCATTGTAAAATGACATCCCAACCTTTAAAATAAACTAAAAAAATACCAATATACATTAAAATATGGATTGCAATATGAACTTTGCAGTCTATACTTCACTGCAATATGAACTTTGTACTCCATATTTCACTGCAATATGAACTTTGTAAGTCCATATTTCACTGCAATGTGAACTTTGCAGTCGATATTTTTTGTGCAAAGTTCATATTGCAGTCCATATTTTACTGCAATGTGAACTTTGCAGTCCATATTTTTAGTGCAAAGTTTATATTGCAGTCCATATTTCACTGCAATATGAACTTTGCAGTCCATATTTTACTGCAATATGAACTTTGCAGTACATATTTTTTGTGCAAATTTCATAAAGAGGGGTAATTTAGGTAATACATAACATGTTTTTATTAATTAAATGATATTTAAATTTATTCAAATACATTCATTTAAAATATAAAATAAAATAGGCCTCTTACACTAATTACCAATTAAAAATAGGCTCTTCATTCAAAAAAATATTATTCATTGGATTTTTGGTAAAAATCAATGTGTAATAAGCCTTTCTACCTAATTTCTAGTAAAATGATTAACATTCACAAGTGCTCAAAATAAGAAAGTCGTGGTAAACTGTGATGGAAGAAATAAACCTGATTGTACAAAATAAGAAGTAAATTGTGCTTTAGTTTTTTTTGGTTTTTTTTGGAGGTGGGGGTTAGTTGGATATATTTATCTTTTTAGGCTCCTTTTGATAGTAATATGAAAAATGAAAAGAAAAATAACTAATTTAAATAAAAAGATGAAAAATAAGTTGAGCTATGTGGCGAGATTAACTCTTACTTTTTACTTTTTTCTATGACAAAATTTTATTTGGATGATGGTGGAAATTTTTTTTTTTACAAAATATTAAAGGAAGATGGAAGACAAATACTCACAAAAATGAGTATAAGATGGAGAGTATCTCACCATATGCCTCAACTTATTTTTATCTTTTCACTCAAATTAGTTATTTTTATTTTTCATGTTACTATCAAAAAGAGTCTTAAAATAAAAAATTCTCCCATAAGCTTTTTTAAGAATTTGGCCTTCTCAAAAACATAGTTCTCTAAAACTCAAACTAAATATGGAAAATCTTTAGCCCTGTTTGGAGTCTTAAAAATAACTTTAAATCCAAAAATTCTCCCATAAGATCTATAAAATAAGATTTTGACTATTTTTTGAAATTTTTTATGCATTTGTTTGCTACATTTTTCACACTCTAGAAAAAAAAAAAAAACTAAAATTGTGTTTGGTTGTTATTTCTGAACAAGTTCTCTAAAACTCAAATCTAAATCCATGACTATTTTTTGAATTTTTTTATGCTTTTTTTTCATTGGTTAAAAAAAAGTCAAACAAAACTAAATTCACTTGTCAACATAAAAATTCTAACTCAAAACATTTAACCAAACACCAAATTTTAAAAAACTTATCTAGAAAACTTGTCTAGAAACATTAACCAAACACCACCTTAGTATTCTAGAATTCCCTTAAAATTCAAACCAAATGGATCCAAAAGGGTCACCTTAGTCATTTAATAAGGAGACAGAGGACAAAAGATACATGTTGTCCCAAAAACTATACCAAAAGTATAAAAGACAAGCATCCAATTTAAAAAATGTTAGTTGTTTCAAAACTAATTCTAAATTTTGTATTTCAAATGTATTTGAACTATACGGTTACATTTGATAATAAGATTGAAAATAATGTAAAAAGTAATCATTCATGTGAAAAGTAAAAATATAAGTTGAAGGATGCAAAAATATATTCTTTTACTTTTTGGACCTTTTTTCATTCAAAAATTTATTTGTGTGGTGATAAACAAAACTTTTTCATAAAAAAATATTTACTAATAAAAAGATTATGAATTAAAATAATATTTTGTCACATCTCTCAATTTATTTTTTATTTTCTTTTACATACTTTATATTTTTTAAATTATATTTTACTTTAAAAATAAAGATAATTATTTCTACAATAATGCGAGTCACAAAAAAATATTTTTCATCTTAGAACAGACAAAAAAAAAAGTGATGTAACAACCACCGCGAGCATAATGAATTAACCTAAATTAAAGGATAAAAAAAAAACCAAAGAAAGGAAAAGGACAAAAAAGAACCACGCATATATATAATATGAAGGAAGCGGATCAAAGAAGTATCCACAGAACTTCTGCACAAAAAAAAGAATTACAAAAAGCCGTGCCGATTGGTCAGTGGTCTCAAAAGGACAATAGTACCCCTCGTCTCTCTATCGCGTTCTTCAAAAACATTCCCCAAATTCTCCAGTCCCAAATATCCATCATTTATACACACGCAGAAATAACACTTGAGCCTTCAATGGCGACGACGATTAAACCAGAAGACTACGCCCACAGCCCAGTCCACTACGCCGTCGCACTAGGCGATCACAACTCCCTCTCAAAACTCGTTTCCACCTTACCTCGACTCAACGACCCCACTCAAATCCACACGGAGTCCGACTCGCTCTCTCAGGAAAAACTCTCCGATCAAATCTCCGCCTTGCTCGACCGCCGGGATAACAACCACTGCGAGACTTCGCTTCATCTCGCCGTGCGTATCAACGATGCCTTTGCCGCCCGTACACTAGCAACTGCCGGCGCCGATATCTCACTCCAGAACGCCGCCGGATGGAACGCGTTGCAAGAGGCGGTGTGCCGTCGCTGCTCCGAGATTATTAAGATCCTCGTCCAGCACCACCACATCGCCGCCTGGTCCAAGTGGCGCCGCCGCTTGCCAAGGCTTGTGGCGGTCCTACGCAGAATGCGAGACTTCTACATGGAGATTTCGTTTCATTTCGAGAGCTCTATTGTTCCGTTCGTCGGTAAAATCGCTCCTTCGGATACCTACAAGATCTGGAAGCGAGACGGCAATTTGCGAGCCGATACTTCGCTCGCCGGTTACGATGGATTGAAGATTCAGCGTGCTAATCAGAGCTTTCTCTTCCTCGGTGACGGTGATCGTGATTTGGATGTTCCACCTGGTTCCTTGCTTGTACTTAACCACGATGACCGCAAAATATTTGACGCTTTCGAAACTGCCGGAGCTCCGTTAACCGACTCCGACATTGCCGGATTTTGTGCTCAGACGACCGTTTACCGTCCAGGTATGGACGTCACTAAAGCCGAACTAATCGGAAGAACGAATTGGAGGAGACAAGAGAAGACAGAAAGTGTTGGACAGTGGAAAGCTAGGGTTTACGAAATTAATAACGTCGTTTTCAGTTTCCGCTCCCGTAAAATCTCCACCGGCGGAGTCGATATTCCTGGAAGTGAACAGATTCTTCCGTTGGAGCTCGAGGAGGATTCCGATGAAGGATTTCTCGTCTGCGAGAATCCGCGAGTTAGCGTCTCCGATAATCGCCGGAGGCACAGTAGCTTCGTTCGCGAAGACAGGGATTTCATATCGGTTTCGAGGAAGAGCGTCGACATTATACCGGAGAGGCGGAAGCCGCCGCCGTGCACGGCGCAGGTGTCGGTTGTGCCTGCGCAAACGAAAGAGAAGGAGTACGTGAAGAGCCTACGTCCGTCAGTTTGGTTAACGGAGCAGTTTCCATTGAAAACGGAGGAATTATTGCCGTTACTTGATATTCTGGCCAACAAAGTCAAGGCCGTTAGACGGATGAGGGAATTACTGACGACAAAGTTTCCTCCGGGGACATTTCCCGTAAAGGTAAGGGCAAAATCGTCATAGAATGTAATAACAATTATAAGAACAGTTAAAAATTAAAAAACTGGGTAGGGCCCTGTTCACCAGTATGCTGTGATCCTCTTTGATTTGTTTTTATTTTTGGTCTTTTGGCGCTTTTTCTGCTTTTGATGCACAAGCAACGTCCTTCTTACTTGAGCGTTGGGACGGAGAGTCTCATTAGAAGCTTTGGTGGGGCGTATGTGGTCTTTTTGATATGACGTGGAAGTATCTTAGTGGACTTTGTTTGATCCAACGGTGGAGCCACGTGGGTTCCTAAAACAATTTGATGAGGGCCCTTGTACGTCAACATTGTTGTTGATTTGGAGGGGCCCTGACTTTGAATTTGATTATGCTTAATAAACTCGTATTAATATGTTAATTTTCGTTCCTAATATGTTTGATTTATTAATGGCCTGATTTGTTGACAAAGTTGAAACAAGTGATTAAGCTGTAAACAAATCGAGTTGAGCTTTACAATGTTCAAATTATTGTATTTAAAGTTGCAAGGCATGCTCGGTTTGATTCCATAAAACCTTAAGAAGCTTGATTTTTCATACTCTGTCTAGAAATAAAGAAACCATTATGATACTTGAAATTTGATGACCCTTGTGAAATGAACTCAATAATACAATTTTTTTTTACTAATTTAGTTTGTTATCTTATGAATTTATGCCAGACAAGTCCTTTACGACAATATGAGTCTAACTTGGGTCCCGCATGTATGTGTTTTGTTCCACATCACAGTTGAGATACAAGTCCAGTCCTAAACTTGAGACGCATATCTCCGGAGTTTGTTTCATTTTACCGTCTTTATTAATTTTTATTATGTTGTGAATCTGAAAATAAACATCTAACCAGTGCACGTTTTGGTTGGACAGATTGCAATTCCCGTGGTACCAACGGTGAGGGTAGTGATAACATTCACAAAATTCGTTGAGCTTCAGCCGATTGAACAGTTTTACACTCCCCTCTCAAGTCCCAGACACCTGGTTCAAGGGCGAGGTACTGAAGAAGAAACAGCTTCTTCTTCTTCGTCATCATATTCATGGTTGTCAAGGAGTAGCAGCCGATCATGCTCAACAGTGAAGCAGCAACAGCAACAGCAGCAGCAGCAAGGGGATCCATTTGCATTACCAAAGGGATACACGTGGAGTACTTTTGATGACAAGAGTAAGAAAGTGAAGAAAACCAATTCTACTAGAAAAACCAAGTGAGTGAATGATATTAATTTTTTTTACAGGTTTATTGTGATGAATTAGATAGTTATCGGTGTGATTTTCTTAATCGGAAATATAATTGTAGTTGAGCAATTTCGAAAGCAATCTAATTTTCGAGTATTAGTGTGAGTGCCAGAGAGAGATTTTTCTCTTCTTTAATTAGGGTGACTATTTGTTTTTTTTTCATCCTCAATGAGGTTCTGAATTTTATATTTTTGTATAAAATAATAGTTTAAATTCAGCATTATTCATTCAGCGGGACTAATATATGCCTCTTAATGCTAAGTACTTAACCATTAAAAAAAAATAGCCGCTAACTTCTTAATGAGTTAAAAAAATATATATCATATTACACATTTAAATGCTTAATACTCTTTTATTAAATATTCAAAGGTAGATGAGCATAATGTCTTTTGGAATTGATAATACTGTCAATCATTTTTTAAAGGGATTCTGAAACTCCTATTGTTGTTAGGACAAACCGATTGAGAGAATTTAATCAAGTGGTTCTGATACACTCATGCGAAATTTTGTAAGCGTAAGATTATTAGCGTTCTAAATTAATACTACAACCATCTGAAACTATATTTAATTTGAGGATACGCATGCATATATCCATAAACACAAATAGGGAGAAATTTAATGTAGTGACAGCAGGATATTTTTAAAAATTTGACAAATGAGTAACTATTTGGTGTTGTATCGCAATGAGTTATTAGTTGATTAATGAAAGGCATCAAATTAAATTGGGCCATGTGGTGCATCATCCTATAAGCAATGTAATGAAGAGTTGTGAATTTGTTGAGCAAACAGTTGTTTAACCTTTTAAATAGGCATGTGGTTTCTTCCCGTATTGGACTGTTGTCCTGTCCATTATTTATTTATGTTTTAAAAACACAGCAATAATAATTGGGAACCATAATACGGGCATGTTTAACTGTTAGCAAACTTGACCGAAAATAATTAATTAATAATGTAAAAATTAACAAGATTAGATTAAGAAAATTAAACGAGTATAGATGATCACCATTTTATAATGCATGAGAATTAATTGCTTTAAGCCTTGCACAAGTGAAATTCTTATTTTTCTTGAATGTTTAATTATCTATAGAGAAGTGTCTCTTATAAACCCATCAATTTTTTCACAAAGTTTCCATGTGGTATTTAACATCCTCCCATTCTTTTCATTTAATTTTTCATCTCAAGTACTTCACTTTGAGTGGCAATTTCTCATACGCTCCATAATCGTTTTGTTCAAATAAATATACGATTTTGATATGCTCACGGGAAACATAAATCTATAATGAGCTTTGAAAATCGAGTGTGAGGTTCTTACCAAAATAGCCTAAAAAACTGGTTTTCATACTCGTTTTTCCAACAATATTAATTGCCTGGTTTGATTAATATTTCATTTTGAGTTGATGTTTGAAAAAAAGTAGTGCTCTCTCTCCCTCCCCGATGCACACACGAAACAGTTTTAGAGACAAGTACGTTAGGCAGATGTTGGTGCGAATACAACAAAGTGCAAGAATTTTTTGAATGTCCATAAAAACTCTCCTAATAATGAAGCCTATGAATTAAGCCCGACCATTATCCAGCTGGTTTTGCATTGATCTTTCGATTGGCTGGCGCTATGAAGCTGACTTCAATCATTATCAAGATAAGCATATTGATACTTTTTGAGTCTCTATACATAGGTGTAAAAAAGAAAGAACATATTTGAATTGAACAACTTAACTTTAAAACGCATTGTAAATTTCAAGATTATGAATCTTGAGGAAAAACATCTTAATACGAATGATAATGCATTTCCCTAATGAGTCTTGTAACAAATGTTTTCTAATCAAGAAAGTGGTCATGTAAGGAAGCAACATATAAAGTTTTCTGTGCTCCTCTTTTGACCATGGCAAAAGTATTTCCTGTTTCCTTTCTCTGTTCATCTTTGTGCAATTCCAATAAAACTCTACTTTGTGTAAACATATTTTCTGTATTCATTAAGTTGAAAACACTCAAAAAGTAGTTGGTTTGTAACTAAGATGTTTATAAAGACCTTAACGGTTGTAGCTCTTAAAATAGGCGGACATGGACATATATTTTTATGTGAAAAAGGGTTATTTTGGGTTTGGCCCTCATTATTAAGGGATAGTCCAAATTGGGTGCCAAAGCTACAGTATAGTTAAACCCACATCCTCAGCCCTAATCTGAGAAATAAAGGCCTTGCTCCTGGTGACAGCATTGCCGGAGAATATATGAACTTATATATATATAAGGTATTGACTATAAAAAATTAGTATTCTTTGTTTACCGAGGGAAAAAAAAAAAAAGAAGCAGCAGCAAATGTACAATTTCACTTCAATTTGAGTCATGCTGCTCTTAGTGAGGATTGAATTCACTACCTTCCGCTTACAAAACAGACGCACTACCACCACTATACTACAGAAGCAATGGCTTTCCATAAAATTTGCCATTAAGTTAAATATTAGGTGTTTTTAAATGCACTCACATAATCCGACTTTTCACCCCACCAAAAGTCAAAATTATATTAATCTTAACTTAAAAAGTAGTGTAAAACCCATTTTACTCACCCCGATTTGTATACATTAAAAAAATGCCGCTAATTTGTCTTCTCACCCACTTAATTTCTCTCTCTAAAATGCTTATTATTTCTATGTTTACGCATGCATAAATCCACACACACACACACACATATATATATATATAGTTTAGACCCAAATTGACTTGTCTCTATAAAAAGCTCTTTGTATCTATGTTCATATAAATATAAATGCATCAAATTCTACTTTCTGGTCATCAAGCGCATTTCAATGTCGCAACTTTTCTTCATAATTTACTCGGTGTTTAGCATAGGGAGTCTTCATCTTATTACCTATAAGTACTAATAGATAAATTGATATGGAAGCTCAAGACCGATCGTCATGCACCTTTACTATTTACTAATACATTGGTCTCTTTAGGTATCGCTTAAGTTTGTGTACCTGGCTCTAGGTTCTGGTGCTGCATCATTGATCTATGGAATTTTTACTTAATAAAAAATTACCAATTTTCTAAAAATTGCTAGGCGTTCGTAGGGCTGTGAGAGGGGACTAACGCCTAGGGATTAATTGAGAATTAGTCAAGGAAGTTATGTTGATCAATTGAAGATCCACCATTGGTGATGGAGGTGTACATGCAGACAACTTTTAGTGTCCATCAAAATCAATTGGTAATAAAAGTTATGTTGATTTGTTCTTGAGAGAGGGGGTGAAGTTTTAGTTTGTTAATTTGAATTTTGAAGAAAGGGAGTTTGGGAAGAACTTGGGTGTTGGTCAAAAAAAGAAATTTCTATGGTTTATGATATGAAATATCATATAATTGTTAAAAATGTATTTTTCATAATTAATATATTTTTTCTTTTCATAGGTATTATGACTTGTATGTAATTTTTAATGAAATTTATTATGAACAATGTAATTTTTTTATTATGTTTTGTTTTAATGCAAAAGTTAATATTATATAATATTTTTACTTTTAACAACGAGACATTATCGTCCATGTATTATATCAGTAAACTCACCCCACCACTGAGGCGAATTGCGAGTCTTTTTAGAAAATTGGTGATTTATTAAAATTAGTTATTGGGGATTACTTTTATAACTCTAATTACATGCCTAGGTATATTATCTTTAATTTTTGGAGAAACAACAGAAATGTAGAAGAGCATGATATTTATAATCTTCACCAAGAGGCTTGCTTCTGTGCGTCATGGCCGGAGTAGGAACGTAAAATAATCATGTAATCCAATAATATATCAATATAAAGAACTAGCTACTCCAGTTTAAATACGGTGAAACACTCAATTATTTAGAGAAATGGCTTAATTGTCACCGTTCTGAAGAGTGACAAATTGCCTAACTCACCGTTTCTGACTGTGCCATAAAGAGCAGTGATCACAGCAATTGCCACATTATGAAACTGTAAATAAATAAATTGTCAAGGTTAAAATCGTCACACTTACCACAGTTTAGAACTCTGACAAACATTCTATGTTGTTACCATTATATAAAACAAATTAGTAAGTTTATTTCAGCTTTGAACTGAGGAAAAAGTATAATTGTTAGAAGATTTCAAGTAATGATATTAGCACTTTATTAAATTACTGAACACTCTAAAATTATTTTTAGTGACATAAAAAGTGTCACAAAAGGTCCATATAAAGTGTTAGTAAAGATGATTTTAGAGTGTTAAAGTAATTTTGTATAGTGATGATATCATTATCCAAGATTTAAGCTAAAAGTAGTGAAGTATTAACTATAAAAGAAGTTAGTAGTTAGTTAAAATGGCATAATAATTGTTAAAAACTTGCATCTCCAACAATGTCCTTTTTGAGATATCACAAATTGATGGTCTTAATTTCTTTTTAAGATATAATCTATGCACAAAATCTCACCATATAATCCAAATGAAACTATTAGTTTAAAACAGTGTTTTCAATAGCGTGAAAATTCGTCCCACTAGAATGTAGCATGCTTCAAATAGCGAATTGCTCGAATAGTGTACGTTAATTGCTGATATGGCACACTAAATACAAAATTGCATATGCAAAATACGTGAAATAGGTTATTGCGTACGCTATTTGAGCAGAGGAAGAAGTAGAAAATGGTGGAATAGAGGAAGAAAAACAGTGGAAGAAGAAGAAGCAGAAAAACAGTGGAAAAGAGAGAAAAACAAACCTTAGTAATTCTCTTCTTAACTCCGGCGTCGAGAAAACAAGATGCAAAGAGAGATGGTGCTCAGTAATGGAAGATGGAGAGAGCTGGTTGATGAAATTTGATGAAGGCGACTGTAGATGGCTTAGGAATGTCAATTAAAAGTAGGGTTTTAAATTTATTAATAAAATAACTTAATTAACCTTGGTTATCTTATTAGTTAGTAATGTAGTATTATCTTATTATAAATAAATAATAATATGATGTAAAAGTGGGAGCGGGCGGGGAAGGAGGAAGAACACCGTCTTCAACCTTAGGCTCTTGATTTGACAAGAACAAAACGTAAATTCATAAAATTTTCCGTGAACAACGAGATTTCCCACATAATTTTTATTAAATCACATTGGTTTTCATTTCTATTGCATCATTCACCCATTCTTCAAAAAAACTCGTCCTCGAGCTAAATGAAAAGAAAATTGTCGTCCATACCAACCAAGCAAACACTTTGAACTTTTAACAATTTTCGATTTCAAGTAAACTGGAATTTTCTCCAAATTTAGTTTTCTTACTCTATCTTTATCAATGAATTGACTTAATTGGAAACCAAAAATATGAGCAACTTTTTCAGTGCCAATAAGATTAACAAATTCTTTCCTTTTATCAATTTTATTTTTGGCAAATGAAATTTCTTTTTCAAGATAACTTTGTTCTCCAAAATCAAATAACTTATAGCTCCCCTATTAGCAACATGTATATTTTTAAAACTTTCAACAAGTTTGGGAAGCTCGGTTAAATCTACTTGTCAAACAATTACGGGCACAATTGGTGAAGTATAATATTTAAATTTTTTTTGAAGAAATGAATTCTTTCTTTTTTCCTTTGGCATGTTTTCTATAAAACTTTCTTGATATTGGGTTTTAAATTCTTCAAAATCATCATAAACACATTGAAAAAGTTTGTTCACACAAAACATAAACACACCTAGTACTTTCAACTTTTGAGACCTTAAAGTCATAGAAATAATTTTCGATTTCTAACAACCAATTTACAAACTTTCGTTTGCTAAATTGGCCATTAAAAGTTATCCATTGACTTCTCGGTATTGCGGCTGTTTGCTTACATTAACCACACTCGTAAAAGCAACGGGATAATGCTGCCTCGCCTCGTGATCGTTGATGAACACATGAATGGCTCTTGAGATCAACGTCAACAAGAAGGTTGCCAGCCTCAACAGAAGTTGACATAGTAGTAAGGCGAATCTTGGATTCGGAACCTAACTCTAATACCAACTGATGTAGAACGGGAGCAGGTGGGGAGGAGGAAGAACACTGTCTTCAACCTTAAGCTCTTGATTTGACAAGAACGAAACGTAAATTCATAGAATTTTTCGAGAACAAAGAGATTTCTCACATAATTTTTATTAATTCATCATTGGTTTTCATTTCCATTTCATCATAATAAATGTATATTATATATAAATATTAAATATATGTATTATTAGTAAATATATGTAATTTATTAATATTTTTTAGTGTAATTTTTTTTATTATGACGCTATTCATGTCCCGAATAGTTTACGTTATTACGGTATTTATTGGTGCTATGCAGGGCCGGACCTGAGAATTCAGGGGCTTGAAGCAAAATTTATCAATAAGGCCCTCCGTTTTCAAGTTTTTAGGTTTTTTTATTTTCTTTCTAAGCATCCAAATTCAAAGAACATAAAATAAATTAAATTAATTTACATAAATGATCACTACTTATTTTTTGATCATTGAACTTCCCTATTAAAGGCCGGCAACTAGCGCGGTAAATAAGCAAAAAATTGCATTATGAACAAAAACAACCACTTGAGCAATAACAAAACTATCACTTAAATACTACCAGCCTTGCAGTTTTAGAGACAAAAGTATCAATCAAGCTTTCGTAGTCAAGTCATTCGACTACTTTTTTCTTGATAGATAATATAGCCAAGCCATTCAACCTCTTTTGTGACATTGTTAACTAGAGATAAGTTTTGAGCAACTTCAACTTTAAAAAACTTTTCTTAGCAATTACAACTGTAACCAATATGGTCAATAAAATTATGTAAACAATATATACATTCGAGTAATAGCCTTCCGTCATATTCAAATAATTCAGAACATCAACTGCTCGTTTTGCTTCTTTTGGTAGTGTTGATATATCGTAATAGTGTTAACTCCAAATATAAATCATATGCTGTAATATCAAAGAGCCCATTATGCTGCCTCAAAGAATTTTCAAGATTGACACAAGAAGCGAAAAAGCTCTCATCATCAACCAACTTCTCCAAATTAAACACAAATCCAATCTTACCTCCAGGGTTTTGACACAAACCCAACTTCAAAATTTTAAAATTTATGGAGCCCTAAAAAATTTGGGGCTTGAGGCAAGAGCCTATTGCGGCTCACCTCAGGTCCGGCTCTAGTGCTACACTATACTGGATCTAAAACGATACATGTTAATGCTCCCAGTATTTAAAACACCGGTTTAAAATGAAGCAAATATTAATTTTCTAAAGAAAACATGACAAAAATTGGACTGTTAAACATATAATTTATCTTTGTCCATTTGCAAAAAAATGAGAGGAAAGCTTGTGCAGTGGCATGGAATCTACTTTCTTCAAATAAAAAAAGAGAGAAAAAGGAAAACTGGAGTACAGAGTCACTCATGCTCGGTACATTTGAAGAGCCTCACAAGGCTCTGTATTTCATTTGGATACTTTGAAAACTCGCTTGTAACATGAACTGTGTGACTTTGCTCTCTAGAATACAGAGAATTATTGAAATATAGAGTTTCTCGGAGATACTGTAATATTTATGTAATATTGCTAATCTAATATCATAAATGTCAAATATATATAATAGGGATTTCAATTACCTTGAAACTCGGTTAGATTTATTTTTTTAAAAAAATAAAAAAATCCTGTATTTACTATTTTATTCTGCTGAGTTTCTCTTTTACTTCCAAAGAAACCAATTAATCATATGGCATAACAAAGGCATTCTTACGTAAGAATTATTTACTAGTGAGCCAGTTATTTTTGTTTTTATTTATAATTACATATTGAATAGTACACAGTGCGTATGTAGGAAAACTAAATTAGTGTGTAGTGTATGTATTTGTGTATTTATACGCTAATGTTTCTATCTTCAAATCTTGTTGATGTAATAGGAAGCGATCCTTTGCTTTCATGTTTATCTTCATATCTTCTTTAAGTATTCAACCTTTAAATTATCTTACAATTTTAAAACACTTTAATAGCTTGAAAGTAGTGATGTTGGTGCCTTTGATGCTATGCAATAGTTAGTTTTGCAACCAATAGTCTGGTAGTCTATTTGTATTTTTCTTACTCTTATAATACGGAGGTTACGTGTTTGACCTGCATAAACGTGGTTGTTAAACTCTTTGTTAGTCCATTTTTATTGTGGTGGTTGTATGTATAAAAAAGTTGTATTATAAAATTATCACTTTGTATCAAAAAATAGAAGAGTATAGTTAGCTTTTAGAATTACAAAAATGTCCTCGATTATTCATTACTAAATTTTTGGAATTACCAAGATGTCCTCCGTTGTAACTTCCAAGCTGACTAATTGCTTAATTTCTTGGAAAATAATCCATTCCAACTCTCCATCCTTCTTTTCAACAAAAAATCTTAAAAATCTTCCTTATAAATACTCCCTCTCTTACTAACAAGATTAATCTTTTGTCATTGATTCCTATAAAAAATAGTGTACCTTAAACAATTGTGCAAATAAATTATCTTAGTAGAAATGGAAAAAATCTTATATATTGAACCTACTTGCCAAGTTTGAGTCCAACCAGTTACTAAATGTTATACTTTTTAAATATATATGTTATATTAATATCTGTGTTATCATTAGTATTAAACACTAACAAGTGGTAAATAAAGACGACAAGGTTTTCTAACAAAAACATAATAAGATATTGAAAATGTCGATCTGTCACCATCTAAAACCAGAAGTGAAAAAAAAAAAAAAGGTAGTTCACCTATTGGTTGATTCTATTTCAATTCAGAAGATGATTGCCTAATCTAACTATAATCTTTTGTTAAAGAAAAAAAATAAAAAATTTGATTGCGCAAGAATATTAGGAATGAAAGACGAACTGCCAACCAAAAACATCGCTTCATTTGAAGGCAAGCTGGCACATGTCTTTTTTAAAATTAAAGGAGGCTAACAAGGATACAAAAGGACAGCCCATCCACATGTCTTCTTTCTTTAAACCAATAATATACATACATACATACACACACACAATATATATATATTTTAATAACTAATGAAATTTCCTTATCAAAACAAACTTCTCTTTACTAAGTTTCCTTGTTACCAAGTTTCTTCTTCGGGAGTCCATTTAGAGATCTGTCAAGTCCAATTCCAAGATAAAATTCAACACAAGGTTCTCTCTCTCTCTCTCTCTCTCTCTCTCTCTCCCTCTGTGTGTGTGTATAGATATATAACAAGTATCTTTATATATATATATATATATATATCTGCATGTGTTTTGGGATTTTGAGATTAATTCCCTTTGTGGCCTGGCCTGATCCATCAAATTTCTTTTTTTTTCCTTGCCTGTGTGAAAGTTAGAGGATATTATCCCAGATCTGTCTTCTCTTCTCCTACTAATTACCTCTCTGCTCTATAATTATATGTTTCTCAAAAGCAAAATATCTCATAGCTTATTGACCAATCCTAGCTAGGACAATTGATTTCAAGTCGAATGATTTCAGTGAAATAACTTTAATATATAGCTTTACGGACACACACTATCAAATTTGTCTGCTGACTCTAGTCCAGTATAACTTTAAAATTTACTTTTGTAATAAGTTGAAAAATGATGTAGTAAAAATGTTTGCACAATTTTAACGGCTACTATCAAAGCAGCGTGAAACTACAATGTTTGCACAATTTTAGATGAACCTATTTCCTGCCGCAAGATTACAGCCTTTTTGTACTTCCTATTACTTCTCTTAATGAATAAAGTCAGAGCAACAATTGTGGTACTAATCAAATTTTTAAAAAAGAAGATAGACAATCGTGTAAACGCACCAATTCATTTGAATTGTGTTAGCATCAGTTTGTACAATTTTTTTTTATAAAAATCCAACAAACCAAACATTTTGTAACAGTTTAACGGAGATCAATAGTTAGAATGGGAAGCGAGGCACCAAGCTGGGCAGATACATGGGGTACCGGAGGCATTGGAGCCCGAGATGATCTAGACCACCACACAGAAACCAAGAAAGACGGTGAAGATACCAAGAAGAAGGCCGGCTCTAAACCCGGATTCAAAGCTATTGTAAAGGGAACATCAAACGGTATCAAGTGGATCAAGAACAAATGGCAAAAGAAGAAGAGCCCTAAACAAAATAATTCTTCAGAGTAAATAGACATCAATTCAATTACCATCTTGTCGTGTTGTGTGCACTGTATTATGCCGAATCTGCCTTGGAACAATTCAATTAACATAATGTTATGTTCTGAAAAATTTGTGTCACTGTCGACTTCAAATGCAAGCTGTTCAGATTGATTAATAGAGAAAACAACGATGATAGATCAAGCCCTGTTTTTAACTGTAAAATAAAATGGAGATATATGTTTCAAAACACTCTTAATTCTAAAGAAAGCAAGTCGGTCCACTTTTTAAAAAAAATGAAAAAAAATATACATCAACTCAAATTATGTTGAAGTAAGGTTCTGTTCATGTATAAAATTTTAAATTGACAAATTCATGCTAAGAGTCTATTATAATTTATGTCAAGAGGTGTCAAATTATATAACAATGAGGCCCAATCTTTCCATATGAAATTACAATTTTGAATTCCAATATCTCGAACTAAACAAGCACTAAATGTAACAAAACCCTTCAAAAAGAACATGAAGAAAAGAAGGGACGTTACTCCTTTGGACACTTTGTGTTTTCCATAAAGACCTTTCGTAATTTCTAAGGAAGAAAGAAGCCCATTCCAGTACAGATATCAAGTAATACACTTCAGCTTCTGTTTTTCTGGGATAACGACTTCCCATACGTAGGCCAACTACACACTATTGTCAAAGCAGATCAATGTATAACTATGCTACAGCAGCGAGAATAGATAAGGCAATAGGTGTAGGCGTGTAGCCAAGCAGGAAAAAACTAGAACAGAGAACATTATATCATTTCCACCACATAAAAAACACATATATAAAT